>CM036258.1:20046794-22446794 GCA_020698575.1 Bostrychus sinensis
GATGAGACGAGGCTCAATTTAATGAGGGTAAGTTAGCACTTCAACCTGGAGGCTCACCTTTATTTGATTACAGTCACAGAAAGGGTAAGTAAGAGAGGTTTAGCGCAGCACTAGAAAGAAGCAGTTTTCTTTGTTTGCATATCTGTTCCACCACGCTCTTATATTTCAATCATGACACAAGGAGAAAAAAATGGACTGATAAGGACTGGCAAGGTTGTATCACAAATTTGCAGGAGAAATAAAATTTGTGACCCAGACTTTTAAATAGATGCCCTCTGTACACTATGATGAACAGTACCAGTGAAGTATCTACCATGTCTTTAATGCAAGTGAGAACTGCTTATGCTGCATCATTCATTTTCATCTTTGAAAATAATATGGATCTGCACAATGGCTGTCCTTCCAACCCAACTTCCCTGAAGTTGCTTAAATAATACAAAATATTGTATTAAATATCTTAATATTTTCATTTACATTTTATTACTATTGTCAGTCTTGTTTATTTGTAGTCAAACCGTAACTGCTGATGTGTGAAAATGCTATGTTGTAAAAAATGTCACATAAAGAAAAGGCTGTTTGTTCTACGCACGTATCCAAAGGTGCAACTCAATACTTTTAGTATTAGTAATTTAAAAGTACTTTTTATAAGAATATACTTCCTGTGTACAATTTCTTGAACATGTTCTTTTATTTGAGTAATTAGAGGCTGAAAATGTATACTTTAAATTTTTTAAATGATAAAATGTATTTTACACCACCCTTTTTACCTTAACCCAACTAAGAATTTTGTTGTGTACTTTTGCTTCTTCTTTAGTAATATTATTTTATTATTATTATATTATTATTACTATTACATAAGTACTTGAGTGCAGATTGTGAACACTCTGCATTTATTATTGTGTTCTTTTTTTGTGTTATACTTTTCCTGTATGCTTTTCCTATAAGTAAAACTGTCATAGTAAATCCCTAATGCAAGGCCAGTGTGCAAGCTAGTACACATCAGCACTTTAGCCTTGACCTTGTTTTGCTCCAAACTGCTGTGTGCCCCAGTGACACCCTCCAGGTCTATATATAGAGCGACAGGCTGGTGATGTCACAGAGGGAGTGCGTCCAGCAGTCAGGAGCCAGTGGTGGGGGCAGGGAGGGGAGAGTGATTAATGAGCAGAGGAATGTACAACATAAACAAACTCGACCTCGCCATCACCTTTCATTCACAAAACTGGCTCAGCTGACTGACGTATTGCCCCCACCCCCCTCCCCTGAACCACTGCCACCTCTCTGGATTATGTCACCAATGACACACTTCCAGCATATGCACACAATAATTTCTCTCCCTGCTTTAGTTTACTGTAATCCTTGCTCACCTTTACACAATGCTACTGTATGGATACTCATGCTGCGATGAAACGCAAACCTTCACTTCTCTGTTTTTGCTGAGCTTCACAGGGTTATATATCTTATGCAGGGACATCCCAGGAAGAGATGAATCCCTAATGCTTTCTGCCCCTCGTTTGCCCTCTCACCTACTTCTGCTCATTGCCTCTCCTCATCATGGGATACCCGTCTCTCTGTCTGCTCCTCTCCTATGATGTAAAGGCAGGGGGTATCATTCAATAATTCAGAATTAGCATCAATTTTTAAAAGCTCAAGTTTTTCTCTTTTTTTGTAGTGGAAACATGTGGTGCACTGAAAGGCCACTGAGGCGGTTACAGAGAAAGGCTTTTTACACTAAATGCTCATTAGGATATTTTTAAATTCACTCTTTCATCGTAGTTGATATTTTTTACCAAAATTGCCACTGGGAATGTGTATCCCTTGGTTTTAACTGGAAGAGGGGTCTTTATGATGGGTTCTTGTAGTTCTTTGTTCAAATTTTCTATTGATCTGAACATATTCATAAAATGTAATAACAAAAAGCCCACAAAACTGTTTAAGACAATCCTACTGTGCGTGAAAGTCTCTTTTGACTTGCATTGCATTGTCCCCATGCTTTATCACACAAATAAGGATCAGTTCTGATGACCTTTTTGAGCCATTCCCTCAGAGAATTTCTGCGTTGTCTCCTTATCTTTGTCCTTTCTTCTTCTCCTCCTTTATATTACCATTGACTGACTCTACAGTAGTGACTCCATCTTCTGCTTGTGGAGTTTTCATGTAGCACACTTCTAAGCGCTCAGCCCTAATTCTTAACTTATCTCCCAAAGACAGCACCTAAACCCTGCTACGACCACTCTAACTCAGACCAGCTTGTAGATCAGATCTGAGGACAAGCAGGACTCAGTGTTGAAGTTTTTCAGTGAACCACCTGGCTATCGCAGTAAGACTACCTCTGCCTTTCAGCAAATTCAGGTGGATCCCTCCAAGGCCCGCAGACGCCTCAGTCCTCTGGCAGCAGCTCCACGGCAGAGGCAGGAGGAGAACTCAAGCCCCCCACTCCTGCTACCACACCTCTGGGACAGGTCACACCGCTGCCTCCTAACAGGTACTACACTGCTCTGTATTTATATACTATTAGCAAATGTGCATGTTTTTAGGTTATTCCTTTTTTTGTTCCTTTTTTCTGTAGAGAACCAGTGTCATTAAGGCATTATAAAAAAACTTGAATCACAATAAACAATATATAATACAGTATATAATTGGTATTAGTAAATTCATAATATAGCATATAAAAACAAACAAATTCTGAAAAACATTTTAAAATACATGTGCCATGAGGATTATACTAAAATAATTAAAAAGCAAAAACTGGGTCTCAGTAAAATAATTTGTGTTAAAACTGAGCCTCGCTGCCAGACCATTGTGAACTACTAATAATACAGTTTCATTTTATTATAGTCAGCTTGATCAGATTTGTTTTGATCAGATTAGTAATAAATAAATGTAGTATTGTATTTACATTTTCAACAACAAAGTCTACCGTACATGAAGTTTGCTTTGAATCCAATCTGTAACTGAAATGACTAGTTTCAGTGGACCTTACATCTTTCTGTGCGTCCCCTCTTCTCCTCAGGAGCAGTGTCAGTGTACAGGACCCCTTCTCTGAGGTGAGTGACCCGGCCTTCCAGAAGCGCACTCCATCCCTGCCCCCCTCAGGCCCATACCAGCAGGCCCTGGGCATGCCCGACATGATGATGAGGATGCAGTACGACACCAAGGACCCTTTCGCAGGGATGAGGAAGAGTAAGTGGACGCATGCAGTGACATACCTATAATGATACATCAAGCATAGAAAAAGTCCCCCCGTGAAAACCACAACCAAATGCTATTGAGGAATTTTACAACAAGGTGTAAAACTTTATATAAACATACGTGCATCTTCTTCATTGTCAGCATGACTCATCCAGAGCTTTTGTTCTTTCATCTGCGTTGCTGGTCTAATTCATTGTTTAGTCACTGTGTCATCTCAGAAAAGGACAGATGTGATTTTTCGCGAGTATAAATATGAAAGGAGATGGGAACTGTTTGTTACATCCACACAGCGTTATCATAAAAAAACACCAGCCCCTCTGATCTTCTTGTAGCTTAGCCTTTCTCTCATCCTAACTTTGTTCACGCTTTTCATCCTCCTCATTTCAACCTTTCATCCTTCACCACCCCACTGAGAAGCACCTGTTTGGACCAGCGCTTGTGATTTGGTTTTTCAGAACAAACAGGAGTTTTAGAAAGGATGGCGGCTCCACTGAAGACTATAGAGAATGGAGTCTGAATGAATAATATGGTGGATGTTAGCTGCATAATAACATACAGCCTCACAACAATAGGTATAATCAGTGAAAGTGGAAAATATGCACAGAGCAATGGTGCCATCTAGTGGTTTGCACAAGGCAAGCCTAAAAAAATACAGTGTTTCCTATTTGGTTGTTATTGTATGTACTCTTGGATTAATGTAATGTTATACGGTGGCAAGCAAAAGTATGTACCCCTTTAACATTTTTTCTTTATTGTTGCCTTACAACCTGGAGTTTAAATGGATCATTTAGAGGTTCATGTCAGTCACTTTACATCACATGACAACAACTATGAAAATACAAAAAAAATTATTGTGAAGCAAATTAGAAATATGACAGAAAAAAAGAAAACTTGAGCGTACAAAAGTATTTACCCCCTCAAGTTAGTTCTCTGTAGAACCACCTTCTGAAGGACTTTCAGCTCCAATTTTTCTAGGGTAAGTGTTTATGAGCTTGGTTCATAAAATCACTGGGATTTGTGCTCATTCTTCATCTAAAAACAGCTCAAGCTTTATCAGGTTGGATGCATTGTACAGCATTGTTTGAGACGTTTTCTTCAAAAATTGTCCTGTGTTTAGCTCCATCCTTCATTCCTTCAGTTCTGAGGAGTTTCTTAGTCCTTACCAATGACAAATATCTCCACAGCAGGACACTACCATCACCAGGCTTCACTTTAGAGAGGGGGACACAGTCAGGTACTAGGGTTGTGCTACACATAGCATCTTTAATTCATGGCTCATTTTAATAGTATCTGGACAGAGGACCTTCTTGTGTTTGGGGAGTCTTCCACGTGCCTTTTGGCAAACACAAAACACGTTTTGTTATTATTTTCTTCAAGCAATGGCCGCTCTTCCACACAGCCCAGCTCTGTGGAGTGTATGGTTCAGAGTGGTTCTGTGGACAGATACAACACCACAGCAGGGTCATCTTTGGTCTTATTGTTGCCTCTCTGATGAATGCATTCCTTGCCTGGTTTGTGAGTTTTAGATGGTCTTCTTTAGGCAGGTTTTGTGTGGTTCCTTATCTTTTACATGTTGTAATGATGAATTAAATTGTGTTTTGTGGCATAATGACAGTTGAATTGCAGTCAGGCTAACCTTATGTAACTATTTCTGTGACTTCTGAGGGTGAGTAACACCGGGTCTCATTTAGGGGCCTCTTTAAAAATGGGGTACATACTTTTGCACACTCAAGTTTCCTGTTTGTTTGTTTTTTTTTGCCATATTTCTAATTTGCTTCACAATAATTTTTTTTTGCACTTTAATAGTTGTTGTCATGTGATGTAAAGTGACTGACATGAACCTCTCAATGATCCATTTCAATTCCAGGTTGTAAGGCAACAATAAAGGAAAAATGCTAAGGGGGGTACATACTTTTGCTTGCTAATGTATGTACATGAAATGTATGTATCATATACAGGGATTTGCCTTTTTGCAGTGGCAGGAGCTGATCCCTACATGCCCACTCAGATGTCAGGTGGTGCAATGCAGGACATGTATGGGCGTCCGTCATCATCAACTCTACCCATGAATCAGCGCTCTCCTTACCCCTATGGACCAGGTTATGACAGAAGGTAGACACAGTGGCCACTGAGCTAAATAACTACTAACATTATACACAAGTTTGGTGGAAATTAAGTAACTTACTTTCTGGGCTTGCTTTTTGAAACATATTTTACTTGTATTTTACATTTTACTTAAATGTCTGTATAAGTAAGTATTTTTTGATCTTTAAATCAAATCAAAATTACCTCACAACAAGACAGTCTAAGGTTTGATCCCACACTAGTAGTAGCAGCAGCTGACTAGTAGTAGGAACAATAATAGTTGTAGTAGCAGTAATAATAGTAACAGTAGATTTTGCTGTGCAGTTTTAAAAAATACTTTCAAACTACTTTCCAACGTAATTTGTACTTAGGCAAACTTTACATTCAATACCTTTTTTTGTTTACTCAAGTAATAATTTTGTTGAGTACTTTTACTTCTTCCTGATATTTAATAATTTTATTAACGTGCTAACTGTCATCTGATTTGCAGACCTGACCATATGATGAGTATGGATGGAAGCATGGGTCCTCCTGCGAGTCAAAATAATATGGGACCTGCCAACAGTGACAACAGCATGTACTCTCCCAGCAGATACCCCTCACAACCAAGGTCAGGCTGCATCTCCTTGTCCATCTCCTTGTTTGGTCAAATACTTTCAGTTTGATATCTTTCATTGCCAGTTTTATTCTCTGTTTAATTCCAGACATGATGGCTATGGGCAGCAGTACAGCATGCCATATGGGATGCACTCATCTGGGATGTACCCACAGCAACAGGTGAGAGGCTTTTCACTGCAGTTAATCTGTGACTCTTTTAATTCAGATTTGCTTAAAAATTGAGTCATTTAACAAATGACGCTAAATGCAATAATGGTGGCACAAACATTACCCTCAATGCTTATGTGTGTGTGTGTGTAATAATTTAACAGGCCTACAAACGCCCCATGGATGGAATGTATGGCCCCCCACCCAAGAGGCATGAGAGCGATATGTATGGCATGCAGTACCCAAGCCAGCAGTCTGACATGTACAACCACTATGGGGGCGGCTATTCAGGGCCAGAGCATAGACTGATGCAAGGACAGTTCTCCTACCCATACTCTCGGGACCGTATGGGACCATCTGGGCAGAGCCAGCACAGTATGATGGGGGGAGGGTCCACTACTAATCATGCTGACGGGCCTAACATGTGGTCATCCAGGACAGATCTAGGCTATCCCTACCATAACCGACAGCCATCGCAAATGCCACCTTATGGCTCAATGGGTAGAGACGACATGGACAGCAGGCCAGGACAGGAGCAGTGGCACCGCCAGTCCTCATACATGTCCTCATCATCTATGGCTCCTCTGTCTGGACGTCAGCCCCCTTCATCCTACTCCAGTTCCTCATCCATGGTCAACCACCTGCCCAGAGCCCCCAGCCCAGGGGCCTACCAGCGCTCTATTGACTCCCGCATGTCCCCCAGCAAAGTCCCCTTTATGTCCCCTATGAAGATGCCTAAACCTGGGATGGCTATGATGGGTTCCCAAGGCTCTGGGATGCTTCAGTTTCCACCCAACCTAAGGAGGGACCTGAACTACCCACCAGGATCAGTAGAGGCCTCTATGCCAGTTCTTAAAACACGGCGCAAATTCACCTCTAAGGACACTGGTAAGCACTTTATCACAGACTTTTACTTAGAGAAAGTGAGCTCAGTATAATATTATCATTATTAATGCAGGATTAACAGGAATATAACAACTTAACATAACAATATAATAACATTTATATAATATATAATAATTATTATATAATATATACTAATAATATTTTTTATTGGTTAAGCTCCCAGGAGTGGATTTATTTTCACTTCTAATAAACACGTTCTTTTCTGGCCTCTTGTACTTTAGGAACTCCTGAGGCATGGCGTGTGATGATGTCTCTGAAGTCTGGACTACTGGCAGAGAGCACATGGGCCCTGGACACAATCAACATCCTGCTGTATGATGACAGCACAGTGGCCTCCTTTAACCTCTCCCAGGTAAACTGCGCTTAGCCAGTATTTGTACGTTTATATATTTATTGGTTTTAATATAGATTTTTATATTTTTTTTCCAGTTATCTGGTTTCCTGGAGCTGATTGTAGAGTATTTCCGACGTTGTTTAATTGAAATGTTTGGCATCTTGGAGGAATTTGAAATGGGGACAGTCGCTCACAAAAGTGATTTGGAAGTTGCTTGTGATCAGAAACTAGAAACTATTGCTGAACATGAACCAAACTCCATTGCCCAGCCCGAGTCTATTACTGTGCCTGAATCAGCGGTGCAGCAAACCAGAGCAGAAGGCAGCACAGAGGCATCAGCCACTGAACAGGAGACAGCGCTACCTGAGGTCAACAAGGAGAAGGAGATAACTGTGCCAAAAAATGATAAAAAAGAAGTCACAGAGAAGGACCAAGGTGAAGAAAAGAGTGAAATAAAAGCAGATATTAAGAATGAGCCACAGGAGCAGTCAGCACCTGATCTAGAGCCCAGACCCAAACAGGCCAGCAAACATGACAAGCTGCCCATCAAGATTGTACCCAAAGAGGACCTAATAGAGGACCTGACCGAGCGCTTAGGCTACATCTCTGAGTTCACCACTGGGCTGCTTCACTGGCAAGCTGGAGGAGGAGACACCACTGCACACATCCAGACTCACTTTGAGCCTCGGACTGAAACCCCTGCCCAAGACAACAAGACAGCAAGGGAGGAAAGGAAAGAAGACTACAGCACAGAGGAAGGAGAGGAACCAAGGAAACATATCACAGCTACCATTGATGATGTACTATGTGCTCGGATTGATGCCCTTTCTTCTGCCCACCCAGCACGCTTCCTGCCATCCTACCCCTTCAGAGTGCATTCAAATGGGGAGAAGGACCACATCACCCTCCTGGAGGATGAGCCACGTTGCCTGGATGAAGCACCTCTGTGCACCACATTGGGCTGGCAGGAGTCCCTGACCAAACGGTGCCTCTGTGTGTCCAACATAGTGCGCAGCTTATCCTTCATACCTGGCAATGACTCAGAAATGTCCCGCCATCCCGCTTTGGTTCTTCTTCTAGGCAGGCTTCTGCTGCTGCACCACCAGCACCCAGAAAGGAACAGGGTGCCCCCTAGTTTTCAGAGAGATGAGCAGCAGGAGCAGGGTGTGTCCAGCAGTAAAGAGGAGTGGTGGTGGGAGTGTCTAAGTGTCCTCAGGGAGGATGCCATGGTGACACTAGCCAACATCTCCGGCCAGCTCGACCTCTCCAACTACACAGACACTATCTGCCTCCCCATTCTGGACGGCCTCCTGCACTGGATGGTGTGCCCCTCAGCTGAATCCCAGGACCCCTTCCCTTCAGCGGCCCCTCACTCACAGCTCACTCCTCAGAGGCTAGTGTTGGAGTGTCTCTGTAAGCTAAGCATCCAGGACGGTAATGTAGACCTGCTGCTGGCTACTCCGCCATTCAGCAGACAGGAGAAACTCTTCACTGTCTTGGTTCGGTACGTGGGACAGAGAAAGACCCAGGTGTACAGAGAAATGGCTGTGGCTGTCCTGTCACACCTGGCACAGGGAGACCCCACAGCAGCTCGGGCCATTGCCATGCAGAAGAGTTGTGTGGGGAATCTGGTTGGCTTCTTGGAAGACGGTGTAAGCATGGCACAGTACCAGCAGAACCCTCACAGCCTGCTGCACATGGGACACCCTCCAATGGATCCCCCTAGCAACAACATGTTGTGCAGAGCAGCTAAAGGCCTCCTGGCTATGGCCAAAGTAGAAGAGAACAAATCTGAGTTTGTACTGTATGAAAGCAGATTATTAGACCTCTCCATTTCAGCGGTGCTCAACACGGCTGTGGTGGCCACTATCTGCCAAGTCCTCTTCCACTTAGGGAAGTTATGACAGGAGGCGAGGCAGGACTCACGCAGTGGACATTAAAGCGGACAACATATCCCTGTGATTTTATATTTTTATTTATCAAAATAAAAGATTTTGTTTTATAAGAAATATCCAGCTTAACAGAATATGTCTATACATGTAAAGCTTCTTGGCCCTGTAAGTAAACAGGTTTTCAATTTGAAAGCTCATTTTAATACAAATATTTAATACCTGCTGGTGTTGGATTGCAGTGTTCAATATTTTATTTGACTATTTTGTTTTTTGTTTACTTTTTCAGCCAAAGCTGCCACCAGATGTTGGTGCTGAATTCTGTGTTTTATTTGGAGTCAATGATAAAGACATGTTTTTTTCAGTTTTATAAATGCTAATATACTCATCGACATTTTGTTAATGGAGAGTATTTATTTAAAATGTGACACTGTACAGTAGTTTGAACTTTTTGCCAACAAATGTGGAGAAAAAAACTGAAACACTGACTCTATGAAATGTATATGTTTTCTTCGTTGGAAGATCAATTGTGCAATAGGACTAGAGAAAGTCTGAAACAGACACATGCAATGTGCGCTTTAGGCCATGGGGAGGCAGCATTGCACCAGCCAATAAACGTTAGAGAAGAACCGTCTAATTTATCAATCATAGCCTTTCACAAGTACGACTTTTCACAGATGAGGTTTGTGTTTCTTACACACTTGTGTTATGTCTGTATTTTTTCATCACTGTGTATATAAACGGTTGTACAATGGACACGTATGTCTCAAGCATAGTGAGATGAGGCTTTCTGAATTATTAGAGAGAAATGCTTTTATTGTTGCTAAATTTGTTATTGTTATTATACATATTTTGTTAATGGGGTCAAATATTTGAACATGGCAGATGTTACTGATGTTTTAATGTAAAAATCCTGTATGCATTGTATTATAGCTGATAAAACAATCGCTTTGGTAATTACACATGAAAGTGCCAGGGTGAGAGGAGAACTGTGAGATCACACAGAGTAACTGTTCATTCATCCATTCATGTCAATGGAATCATTCTGAACTCTGCTCTGAAACAAAGGTCTGACGAGAACCTGAAAAAAGTCCAAGAGCTCATTGTAAACTTTGCCTTTTTCATATGACTTTGTCTCTTTTATTCAGTACACACATTTATACTCTGTGCTGCACATGTCACAAATAAATGTACAGTGAACATTGATACACACCCAAGACGTCGCATTATGTCCAGACAATCTTAGGCCAATAAAACAAACATCAGCTGCTACTTGGGCTGCTGCTTTTGATTTTTCTCCAAATAATTTGATCATAACAACTGAATTCTTCTAGTCTGAAGAGGAATGGTAAGACTGAAGCAAATAACTTCTGTTATTGCTGTTGGCATGGTACAATGTCTTTGTTTAAACCTGCTGTAATATTTTCTAATTAAAAATAATACCATATTACGACATTTTATAAAAGCTAGTGGTGGAAAGTAACTAAATCCTTTTACTCAAATAAGTTACTTATGTACATTTTAAATAAAATGTACTTCCTGGGTACATTTTTAAGCATACTTTTACTTTTACTTAAGTAAATAAGTAAACGCTTGATGCCAAAGTGGGTAGCATTGTTGCCTTGCAATCAGAGAATCTGTGTGCGAGTCAGATATGGGGGCAGTTACTGTACTCATAGTAATTGTTGTAGTAGTTGTAAATTTAGGTCTTTTTAAGTACTTTAGTACTTTTACTCATATTTGAGTAATACTATTTTAAAGTAACAATGGTTTTACTTGAGTACAGATTATGAATACTTCTTCCACCTCTGTCAAAAGCAACTTTAAAATTTAAAAGCTGCACTACCTGATTTTGTGACTGTAAAAGTGATGTGTCTAAAAAAATGTTTGAATGATACACTCCCCTCCTAATTCCTCTCCTTCACGATGCTCTATCACAGTCTCACACAAACCTGGAAGTATTTACACAAGCCAGGAGCTATCAGAATAACATAGCAGAGATCTGGAGTTTGCTTTTAATTCTTTAAAATAAAAATACTGTGAATAAGCTTCTAGATTCTAGTTCTGGATAGATAAAGGATGTACTGACCAATCAGAGTGCTCCTGTCCTAGGAAAGCGTAGGTAGTGCAACTTTAAACAATAACATTAACCTTGTTGTATTGTAGGTCTATAAGCTCCAAAACAATATAAAGGCCTATTGTTAATATAGTAGTTACTTATAAGTATTCGTGTTTCTGTTTATTATTGTTACATGACTTTCCCTATAACTACCTCATCAGCCTGAACTAAAATCTGTCTCTTTTGCCTCAGAAAAGAGATTCTAATACTAAATCATATTTTTGGAAACTTCAATAATAGCATTCCTGGGGTTGACAACGTGGGCAATAAACAGTCTCATCAAAAGCTGCCTTCCACACAGTGATTGTTTGCTCGGTTGCTCGGTTACAAAGCACCATAATCACTCATCTTCATCTTATTAAAGCTGCACTGACACCTTAAAACCAATTACAACATTTCTAGGAGGTGCTTTGATGGCTTTGATGGATTTTCAACTAAAGCCTCTGTCTCTGTGGAGATGTGACTCATGTACTTTAAGCTATGTCACGGTATCCCAAGTCCATTCTCTAGTTTACACCTGCACCTACTTCCACTTGGTAAATTTAAATGGGAAGTGGGCTGCTTGACTTTTCTGGTGCTGGAGGATGTGTTTCACGTAGGCAGCCGACCGCCAGAGAAAACCTCCCACACTGTGTGCCTCTGTGAAGCTGAGTCATCCAGCCCTGACAGGATGGATGTGGTGGCTGAGGGCTAGCTGCCATTGGCCACTGTTGTTAGTGCTGGTACCCCCTCTGTTTCACACACTGGATTTAAATGTAGATAGCTGTGTTGAAGTAAAGTCACCTGTTTTTGGATCCAAATCATGCTCAGGTTCTCTGTGTTTGAGTCTGAGTCACCAAAGATAGGTCCAAGATGAGTCAGAGTCAAGTTATCGGCACTTAAAATGGAAGTCTGAGACACCAAAAAATAAATAAAGTCCAGTATAAATCAGTTTTTAATAAGTTCAAATTAACTGAAGGCAAATCCAAGTTCAAGACAAGTTACCAAAATAAGTCTAGTAAATTATACACAAGTGAGACTTGCAGATGCCTTTTCTAAATTCACCCTGTCCATAGTATTGGCTGGAAGAGACACTGGCAGGATGTCTTTTTGCCTCCATGTTGTTTTTGGGTCCAGATTCAAATGGGCCAATCATGTCCACCCAGTTCCCAACACAAACAAATCCTTGGCCATATGTCATCGCTTTTCTTAACAAGGCCCACTGGAAGGCGTACAAATCATTAGGAAAACATCCACAGCTTTCCAGCACTTTTTAGTAAAAGGTTTGTAGGCTTAACATGCTCAGCGGTGGATGCCAATCAACACAGGTTCTCAGTTTGAATGCAGACACATGCCATAAGATGTGAAAAGGTTCATTTCCATGACCACAGCTTTTGAAATATCACGCTGCCAATCATTGCTTTGTTTGAACTATGTGTGGGTTTTAAGGTGATGCTGTATTATTCAAATATATTTTCCTTAATTTTTAACAATTGCGGTCACAAAAGTACTTAAAGAATGACTGCTTTCCCTCACCACATTAAGTTTGGACAATTAAAACCCTCTCTTGTGAATCAGAACCAAACTTGTGGTTTAGAGTGAAAGTGTGTAAGGGTGTACATGTGTGGGACAGATGACAGCAGAAATAATGGTTGGTGTTCTACCACCTACTACAGCTAATAATGCAAGATGAACAGGAAATGACATCACCAGCAATCTGCAGTTGGCATATTCTGTCTGTTTTTAGAAGAAACAAAAGGAACCTGAACAACAGCATTACCACGTACTGAATCATTTACTG
Organism: Bostrychus sinensis; assembly: GCA_020698575.1. Lineage (NCBI taxonomy): Eukaryota > Metazoa > Chordata > Actinopteri > Gobiiformes > Eleotridae > Bostrychus > Bostrychus sinensis. Next base: position 20,059,862 of record CM036258.1, read on the forward strand.
TCATTAATGTCAACAAACTTCCTCCTTATAACTGTCTTTCATCCCAAGATTGTTTTCGGAAGCCGCTCTGTGTTGAATTGTTTTTCTTGTCATCTTCATGCTAGAAGTGCTATAAATAAAACTAGGCTTACACAAGTCAGACCAAACTTGGACATCTGCAGCCACTTTACTGAACTACATCAGTGAGTCAGTCCCTTTCAGAATCATGCATGACAGAGAGACCTCTTACTTTAGTAAAATACTAATATAATAAATATTATACATATATATTTGTTGGCACATCTGGACAATAAGCACACTGCAGATTAAAGTAATATGATGCATCAATAGTATTTTAGGATTTTTGTAACCTGACTAAAAAATCATTAAAAAAAAGGTCATAATAAAATAACAAACACTGCATGACCTGGGCTGACTCCTAATTACAATTAAACATACTTTCATTATAGTCTAATTGTGAGGCAACAAGCAGGGTATAATATTTGGATTTTTGTAACCTGACTAAAAAATCATAAAAAAAAAAGGTCATAATAAAATAACAAACACTGCATGACCTGGGCTGACTCCTAATTGCAATTAAACATACTTTCATTATAGTCTAATTGTGAGGCAACAAGCAGGGTATAATATTTATTTATATTTATAAAATTCTCATAAAGTAAACCAGACACCTTCTCTTGCAGGTCTCTGGGCATCTCACATCTGATTATGTAAAGTCATTAAAGGAATGCATAGATGACTTTGAAGCAACCTGCATCTGCATTAAAATAAAACTTTCTCCATTTTCCAGAATATGCTATGGACTAGGTAAAGGCTAAGAGGCCTTTGTGCATTAAAATGAGTTGCAGCTCTTTACAAATGCAAATGTTTGGCATTAATTGGCTATTATTAAAAATATGTATCAGTTACTGTATACATTCCCTGTAGTAGTTTTGTAAATGAAAAAGATGTAAGACTAATATTGCAAGAAAATAAATGTTTAGTTATTTCTATTATTAAAGTCCACTTCCCACTCAAGGCCATTGCCAAGTTGCATCCTAGAGAAATGAACATTTACAGTTTTTTTATTTTTATTGCCAAAGTCTAAGCTAAATTATGAATGACAAAGGGCTACCCATTAGAACACTGGTTCCCAACCGTTTTAGTCTTGTGTACCCCCAAAACCATGGACCCAGCGTAGTCCTGGTTTAGTTCTGGTTTGGACCCGGCTTAGTCCTGCTTTAGACCTAGTTTAGTCCTGGTTTAGCCCTGGTTTAAACCTGATTTAGTTGTGGTTTTAGATCTAGTTTAGGTCTGGTTTTAGACCTGGTTTAGTTCTAGTTTTAGACATGTTTTTTCCTGGTTTCATTCTGGTTTTAGGTCTGTGTTTTTCTGGTTTAGCTCTGATTTTGGACCTGGTTTATTTGTTGTTGAGCTGTGGTTTTTGTCCTTCTTTAGTATTCCATTTTTCTGTTAATCTTTGTTTCAGCTCAGATTTAGGTTCACTGTAGCCTTTGACAGCCAAATATTTTCTAAAAAGGTAAATGATCACATAAATCCCCATACCCCTGGTTGGGAAACACTGCATTAGTAGTATCTTCTAGTGTGTCTTTTAGATAAATAGGTAGACTAAATGGCTGATAACCCCAGAGTGGGACAGGCTTTCTTGAGACACGCCCCTGCCTGGACACCCCCCATCAGCGGTCTCCTGGTGGTCCCCGGCCCCCGGATTGGGAAACGTCCTACTTGTGGGCGCTTCAGCAGTGGGGAGGAGGAGGAGGAGGAGGAGCGCTCCCGTGTGTGTGTTTGTTTGTGAGGGTGGCAGCGCTGCGAGGACGGGGACACGGCACGGAGGCTGTGGGCTGGCCTGTCTGCTTTCACGCTTCTCCAGGAATGCTGCAAATAATTTCACACAACGCAGCCAATAGCGAAGATTTTTTTAATCTTCCCTGTCGCTTGTTGCTGTGAAATCCGTGCAATTATGTCTCTAATAGGCTGCGTTCTTGTGTCAAAGAAGAATCCTGTGTGTGTTTTGAGCGACAGGATGCTGTTGAAGCTCGTGTGAGGAACCCGTCGAGCGCTTTTCCACTGGATTATTTTTATTTCAAGTAAAGTTTACCTGGCAACAACCCTTCGGGCGCGTTCAATACGTGACAAATCTAAAGATGGTGTTGTTCGCTTTGTCTTCGGCTCGAAACAAACCTGGATAACGAAAAAAAAAAGAAGAAGCAGCTACGTGACACCACCCCGCGACGAGAGCAGCGTTTCTTGGCTCGGGTAAGGCACACTTCGGCTGCGCCTCACTGGGCTAAAGCAGACCCAGTGGTGGTGAAGCTTACCGACACACGCTATGCAGCCGAGGAGCACACTCAGCTATTCCTGTTCAGAAAACTGTGGGTTAAAGCAAAATATCTACCTTTAAGCAGTTAAGAGTAAGCTAGCATTTCATTGTAGAAGTTGGTTAGCCTTAGCAACACAGATGCTACATAGTGCTAGCCAAGTAGAAGCTAACAAAGAAGCTACGATATGGCTGAGGTGACTGTCAAGTTACCTGACGACATTGCTAAGTTTGCTTTTACTTAATGAGCTAACTGCTTTGCTTGACATTGAGTTTAGTTGTGTTTTAAAAGTCAAGAGAATGCACTGTGGCGTTAGCTTGTTGTTTTTAATAGCAGGAAGTGTGTCCTGAACTTTTTTCGAAAACTTTCCACCTCCTCTCGCTCGAGGCATGGGTCTGCAAACTTAACTAAACTGTAAACTTTGGCAGTCTGCTGATCTGAACCGGTTTGTTGTTTCTACAGAGGCGCGTCTGCCCCAGGATTTCTTCAGCTGTGAAGATAGTCATCAGCACTTGATGCATCTCGGGGTGTCTGAGTCCATGAGAGAGTGCGAGTACAGCCAGATCAGCACTCGCAGCTCGACACCAATGGAGACCCCCTACAAGAAAAGGACCCCAAAGAAAAAGAAGTGGGAGTCCTTTCCTGGAAGGAATAAATTTTACTGCGATGGGAGGATTATGATGGCCAAACAGACTGGGGTTTTCTACCTCACCCTTGTGCTTATTCTAGTCACCTGTGGGCTTTTCTTCACATTTGAGTAAGTATTGCCTTTAGAGGTAGGTCCTGTTTGATGTACAGGTTATCTGGTGTTCAGAATTAGGGCTTTTTAAATCTCAGCTGTCATGCGTATGGGTCAATAATGTCACAGGGGCAGCTATCAGTCTGGTGTTTCTCACACAGGGAGATGTCAGTACAAACTGGTTTGGATAATAGATAGAGGTCTCTCTGTTTAAAGTGTGTGGGAGATTTACTCTGAATCACATTGTCAGGTCACTTATCTGCTGGCCAGTGGCAATATCCAAGGCTGTAGCTGATGGAAACTAGCATGTTTTGGAAAGTTTATTTTTCATCATAAATTGCTTAGCATATGCGTGAAATATTTAGCATAACATCGAGATTGCAATCCTATTCCAACTTTGTTGTGTCGTGTTTGCATGTTGGACTACTATCAGATATTATCCTGTAGCCACAGGGCTCATCTTCACACTGAAGTCAGCAATTATTTACTGTAGTGTAGTCACTGTAGCCTCACCAGAGTTGAAACTGTACGCACACTGTGGTAATGTACCAGACATTGTGGAATATCGATCTGATTCTACTTTCTCTCCCCTCTTCTATAAAAACACAACAGTATGTATTTCTCTATTTGTCCCTGACTTTTAACCCTGTTGCCAGTCTTCTGTGGCCTGTGGTGTAGATTACACTCTGTCTGCATATGCCTGTGTTAATCACAGTCTTGTTATTCCCAAAGGAGACTCTCTCTTTTACTCCACCAGTAGAACAACCTGCTATAAAGAGCCACTGTTTTTTTCTGTGGAGTCCTAGCTCCACATGTGGTTGTCCTAAACAAGAGTGCAGTCTGTATTACAGCATGTCGACACAGACATTGACCTGCTGGCTGCCAGCTCAGAAGTGTAACACAGGACACTTACTTATCTTCTCATTAGGCTTGTAATCACTCTGACATTGATGGTCTCAGAAGCACATCTTTGTTTGATAAGAAACCTGCACCATCGTGCTATTTGAGGCTCAATTAGACAGGTTTATCAGGGTAAAGTGGTTAGGAGCAACTGCAAGCATAATACGCATACTACACAAAATATGTGATAGCTGCAGTTTAGTATCTGGAAAGCTAAATGGTCCGTGCTAGATTATTAAAAAATAAATTAGATGTTGAACTGTATGGCCTTTCTGCAGTAACTGTGCGGCAGCAGCTCTGCAGATTAATTTTATTATCGATTTGTGCAAGATTTATTTTTTGATAAATGCTTATGTCTATAAAATGTCAAAGACTAGTCCCAGTCACACAGAGCAAAAACAAAACACTTCTTGCACATTCTTCCTCTATTGTAAAACATCTTTGCATGTTTAAAAACTGTAATGCTCTTTCCTAACCAGGTGTGCCATATATTTTGTTACACAGAACAATCTGGGAGGACCTTTATAGAAATGCTTACAAAGAGCAGGTACTTTAAATAAATACCTGGTTGTTGAACCAACAGGTCCACTCCGTCCAGTCAAGTTGTTTACATTTGTAACTGTAAAACAGTTGGTTTGTCATCATACCTAAAACACACCTATAAATGTCAATACTGCAACACCACTAGTCAACCAGCAGTGATTTGGATACACATTGCACATTGCCCTGAGCAAGATCAAGTTTAGAGAATTTATGAATTATGGACAAGATAAATGATGTTGGTGTAAACACTACAAATGTATCAATTGTCTAGAAAATATGAAATCCCAAGTGAGGCAATAGATTAGACTTAGGTCGTAAATAGAAAGAATTTATATTTATGTTACTACTAATTTATAGCTCAAGTAGTGTCCTTTTGGTAGTTTCTTGTTAGTTTGTTCCTTAGATACAGTAGTTCAGCTGATGCTTTAGATGGTTTTGGCCACCTGAATGTGACAGACTCCTCTAACCTGGACACTCGCAGCAGCCACAGGGAGGATGCCAGATGCTTCCTGATGATACAGCTCCACTTCCTGTGACCATCAGACCAGTGACTCCAGTTGTCCAGTGTACTGTCCTCTGTTTGTTGTGGCTACAGGGGACAGAAGCAGGAACAGCATGCGCCACTTTTGAGCTTTAGTTGTGTCCTCCCTGTTTAACTGCCTATGCCCTCAGGCAGGACCAGTCCTCCTGACTCTTCTCCCTTTCCCTTCTACTTCCGCCTGCCCTACGCCTGTCAGCTGAAAGGAGACATTTATCGGACAGGGCAATAGTCAGCAGACCTGCACATTGGCTTCTGTTGCCATTAAGTGTAATGCATTTCGATTAGATGTGTTTTTCCTAAGCCTCCTCGCCGGTTGTCAGCAAAGTGGAAAAACAGCTCTTCTTCCAGTTTGTAAGAGATCCCTCTCTCTCTTTTTAAATTGCCCATGTATCCTGACACTATACTTTAAATCACATGATGTGTATCTGTCTAGAGCTGATGTCACCCATTGTGCTGCACAGACAAGCTAAAAGGATTGTAAGAGTAAAGAAAAGTCACAGAACATCCTTTGTGCACTATATTTATCTTTGCTTGTTGATCTTAGAGGTGCTTGTCCATGCACAATGAAGCCTCTTAGTGACCCTCAGACTTGGGGCTGTTTATTATTCTATCTCTAGTTCCCCACAGATACTCATGTCCACTGTTGTTGCACATGTTGCTTACTCTCCCCTTTGCCTTGTAAAAGTTGACTCAGGCTAATGGTGTTGATTTTGATGCTTTTCTCTGAGGTCACATTGATCTCGAAAGCCACAGGTGTTTTAGAGAAGTACTCAAGTGGCATTAGCAATGCTTTTGAATCAAAGCAATGAATAGATGCAGTGAACTGTGCTGCATCAGACAATCATTTAAAGAAAAATAATCAGTGTACCAAGCCTATCAGTGTACTTTACAAAAAGGGCTCTGAATCTTGTAAATCATTATAGCAGAACTGATTTTGAAGCAGATTTGTACCTTAAATTAACCGTTTCTGAATCTGTGCGATGGTTAAATGAGTTGTTGTAGGGCAAATGCACCCTGAATCTCCCCGTGCAGCCTCTGGGCCAAAAATCACACTTGCAAATGCAAGCGCTGCTCATGGAAGTCTTGAGTTTTGCGCAAAAACGGCACATTGCAGCAGCAAGCTAGCAATGACTTTATTTGTTGATTTTTGTCATGGCAGAGCAGCCAAATGGCAGTAAAAACTTTGAAGGGATACGCAGAGGGGAAACTGAAGTAAAGCAGAGCAAGGGATCATTTAGGAGTCCTTTGAACTTGTGAGTATTTATAATAGTGTTTTACTCAGAAATATGGAGGGAGGTCCTCTTGAGTTCTTATACTTGATGTCATATTAATCGGTTACTGACCAAATGTGCATAGAGTTTGTGGCTTTGGCCTTGTCTCGCAATGCTACGAAATCTTTAAATGCTTACAGATGCAGACTATTTTGGGTCCACACCAAAAAACACAAAAATACCTTTTTCAAAAATTGTCTTAAAAATGTTATTATTTTTGGGCTTATCTTGCTAACAGACAAACAAACCAAACATGGCAAACGCATAACCTCTTTAGTAAAACTTAATGAAATCAAGAGATTGATAGACACAAGACTTAAATGTTCAAACCATTCCGTTTGTGTCAACAGCAGTATCTCTCTAATTTCCATATAATTTGTCTAACTGTGCTCTTTTTACTCAGAGTAACAGGCTGTTCTGTGTGGAGTGGATCAGTAAAAGGGTTGATAATGGATGCTACGCAAGATTGGGGATATTTGCTTACTAGAACTGTATAGCTTAGCTTCTTTGTGGTGTTGACAGAAGAGTGGCTTGAAGTATATTTTGACTGACAGCTCTAATTTGTTGCAAAAAATTCTAGCAAAGCCATCTCATGTAAAGCTACGTAAGCCGTCTGCCTATAGTATTATGTGTGATCAGCTTAGTTTTTGCATATTTGTAGTTGAATGGAAATGGTGAGGTGGACCAATAATGGTCCACCTGGATTAGTAATGGTTGTTCCTTTGCTTGTTTAAATGTTGCAACAGGTAAGACTGGTTGCTACTTGCCTGGCCTTTAAAAAATGTGATCAACACCAATAACTTAACATTTCTTTCTTGACCTATTAATAGGGATGCACCGATACCAGTATCAGGTATCGGTACCGATACCATGTCCAAGTACTCGTATTCATAAAAGTGGCCCGATACCAGCTCTGTCACGTGGCCTTCCCCTCTCAGCTGAGTGGTGAGAACCGAGTGGAAGGATTTCAAAGTGAACTGTATGGAGATAAAAGCAAAGCTGACTTCTACATTCTGCTCAACCAGACATCCCAAATCATACGTGAGTCCTGAAACTTAAGCAGTTGTACTTTTGTTGTCCTAGTTGTCCCGAAAATGATGTAAGCGCAGAGTGTGAAGCAGTCTGATAAAACATAAGAAGTACTGTTGCTAATTGTGTTAGCTGCTGTATGTCTTGGCGAATCTTCGCTGGTATGGTGCAGATGCTCAATCTGTCTTTAAAATTTTAGCGACTGAATAAAGGAGAATCTAAGCTTTAAAATGAGGTATAATATGTCCATACTGAGCAAATTTTAGCCATGATTAGCTGTGTTCAAACCACTCTGTTGTAAAAATAACTTGGCATCGCAGAGCGGGGATAGACGGCAAAAAGACGACACGGTATGGGATGAATGAGATATAGTAGTGTGACTGTATAAACTATAAAGTAACCCCTATATAAGTACTCGTATCGGTACTCGGTATCGGCGAATACTCAAATGGAAGTACTCGTATCGGTTTGAAAAAAAAACTGGTATTGGTGCATCCCTACCTATTAATAACCATCTATCCATCCATCTTCTTCTGCTTTAACCGGCGCGGGGTCGCAGGGGCAGCAGTCTAAACAGAGATGCCCAGAATTCCCTCTCTACTACTAACCTTTTCTGAAAGTTTTATCAAAAGCCAACCAGACTTTTTAGTTATCTTGCTAAAAGACTGACAAACCAACTCTGGTGAAAACATAATACTAGTAATAAGAATTGCTGCAAATATTTTTCTATAATGTTATTATAGTACTTTTGTGTTATTCACGTTTGGAAGGATATTGGCAGCAGCTTGTTTGGCTTGTCACTTGTTTAATGTATATAAATTCAGGAGTATGTTGATGTGGTTCAGGATGAGCTTTAAATGCCTTTAAGCCTTGTTCAAATTCCCTTATTTCTGATTAACATATTTGCTAAGGTGTAAATTATGCATAGAAGTAGCTCTTCCAGTGATCTCTTTTCACCCTCAGGTAATGGTAAAGTGACAGTTGAGCTGGAGCTGCTCTGCCTGGAGGGGGTGGAAAGCAAACAGCCTGTATTTGTGAAACCATTTGAAGTCAATGAGCGTGTTTGTACACAGGTTCGAAGAAGTGGCTCTTCAGGAACACTATCAATACTGAAGAGGACTGAGGTCAGCTTTCTTTTAGGAGATGCCTGTAGTCTTTTCCCTTCTCATGACAACAGCGTGACTATTTCAGGATCACCCTACCTTTTAACCCCTAGTCCTCTATGTAGGAATGTTAGCTTTATGCTACATATTTAATTCAGCTAAATGGCACAACACTCTCTTTTGGTGAGTTGGTTCTACACACAATGGCAGAGAAATGCTGGAGCAAAAAATGTGTCAGCCCTGGAGTGTCATATGGCAGTTGCTTGCGAAAGAGTCTTTGTCCACATAATTTGAACAGTCACACCCATTGTAGACATGGATTCCTAAGTAAAGCATTTCTTTAAAACCAGGCTGTCTATTCAGAATACACTGCCATTTCTGATTTGATTCGGCAGACTTAGACATACCATAAAAGACCAACATACCCAACTTAATTTTGTAATTAAATATCTGCATTTTGATTGTTTCAATAGCCATAAATGTGACTTTATATACTAATTTTTCAGACTCAGATTTTGTTTTGCGCTGAGGTCATACTGAAGAATATAGTTATTGCCTGTGTCTCACACAAAGCTTTTAGTTGACCCTACCTCACGTGCACATCCACTCTCAAAGCCAGTAATTGAGTGCCTGCTGATTTATGAACACGTTTAAAGACTTCTCAAGAAGATCATTACACTTGGAGGTTTTGCTGAGCTTCACTGGTGCCTGTCTGTAAGCTAACATGTTGCCTATGATGTTATGAAGAAAGTTGCTGCAAGTGGTTTCATATGATTGGCTATAGGTCCTTTATATCATAGGCTCCGCGTGGATTTTTAGTATGCAGACTACAATATATTTTCAATGGTAGATTAGCTAAATAACCTAAAGGCTATATTGCAAAAGTAACTGAATATATATTTTTTAAATACTAGACAAGTAGTTACAGAACCATGGCAGACAACAGAAGTTTATCAATGTACATTCCAGTTTATTCATCAAAGTCTGCAAAACCAACTTTAATAGATGCACTATGGCTCAAAAAACTGACTACCAGATCTCTGGGCTAGTTTTTGATTCTATTTATCAATGTCTGCAACAAAAAAACAGTATTTTTTTGTCTACAGACATCTTGGTTACTGGTTTTAGTTTGCTGCATCACTATTTTGGTCAGTAAAATGCACCTGCAATTTCTTTCTTGATTGTGTTACACGGTGAAGGGTCTTTAAAAAGTCAGTTTGTCCTTGCCCATTGAATGCTATCAGAGTGTGATAAAGAACTGATGGCATGTATATTTTATTAGAAATATTTCACTTTCATTACTACATTATACTGGATGTGCTCTTAAGGATGCTTTTACTTTAGCTCCTAACTGTTTGTTGTTACATTTTTTAGATGACCTTCACAGTAGAAGATAAAAGTGAAGTGGGTGTGGCTTACCCCAGGTGACTCTGAAAGGACACACAAGTGAAGAGAGCCTTCACATGGTCATGTCATGCTGAGATAAAGGCCTCCCAGCTCAGATTCCTGCTGAGCTTTTTAAAAGCTAGTGTGTGCCATAAGAGGTTTAGTGAGAAATGTGATAATGGTAATCTGGATTGGATTATTGCTGAGATTAACACAGCCTTTGAGGGGCAAAAGGGTAACAAAGCCTTAGAGATTCTATTGAGATGGTGGCCTTTAGTGACAGACATTCCGGTCGTGCATGTAGGTGGAACCAGCCACACCTAGACCTAAACAAGGCAGCTCTATCAGGTATGTTGTAGTGTACAGTATTTATATTGGCTCATGATAGTTTAAATAAAAGCTGATATACAGTATTTACGCCTGCTTTATTGTTAAACTTAGATTAGAACTGTGAATGTTGGACTTCCAAAGAATTATTTTGAAATTGGCAATTTATTCAAGGAAATTTTTGAGTGTCACACAATAACAATTTAGCAACTCACCAAAATAACTCCAAAAATAAAGGTCAGACATTAATGACATTTTCAGAAAAGGACAGCAATTCATTTGGTTCAAATGGATTCTTCAGTTTTGTGCGATATAACCTCAGTGGATAGAGCATTTAACCCTAAAGCAGGAGATCCCCAGTTCAAGTCCTGGTCTGGGCCATTTGTTTACTATTGCAAGATGGCAGAGGTCATTCCTCTCCCAGTGCATCTAGTTCAAACTTTTCTTTTTCAAAATAGCGTAAACCTTGATAAAAATCGAAATTTCCCCTACACACCCCTTTCTAAAAGCATGTTGTATTATATGGTTAGTGCTGGAATGAGAAACACTAGTTTGTTTTTCTAAAAGGTGAATTGTTAATGATCTGCTAAGAACACACCAAAACATGGCTGTTGAAATACCTGAAGCCTTAGTGAGAGGACAAACTGTTCCAAGAACAAAATGATGTTTCATAAAATATACCTCATTTGTATTAATATCTGTATAATTTGTAAATTTAAATAAGTAAATTTATAGCACATTTTATTTTACTTTTTAATATTGTTTCCTGCATGTTATTTTATTTTATGTTTGCACCAAGGACCAAAGCAAATTCCTAGTGATGTGAACCTCTCACTATGGCAATAGTAAGTGAGCAGTGCATCAAATTAGGTGCTTATTCTCATCAAACAGATTAATTTTAGACATAAAAACCTAACATTTGTGTCTTGATCATTTTTCTTGGAGGCCTCTGTTCACTCATGTCTGTTTCCAGGGTAACCAGATTCTCTTTCAGAATTTACCGTTTCTTACTTTAGGTATTACCCATCTCTATGGCAACAGATGCCCTAAACCCCAAAGTCTGTGTTGTGGAATTAACAGTTGCATCAAGGTGCCTCTTTGAAAAGCTTATCCTAAATTGGTCACAGTGCCTATTAAAAATGAAGAGCGTAGCACACCTCCAGTTCATCCATGTCTCTCTATTGATTGTAATCTGTGAGAGAAGCGAGACTTGTTGTGTGTTGCTGCCCCCTCTAATGGCTGCGGTCTTTAATCACTGTCTGTTTCTCCTGACCTGTCACTTTTTCTACATGACTGCCTTTTCATTACACTTCCATGTTCCCCAGTCCAATGCACACACACCTCTGAGAATGGAGACTTTGTGGATTTTCTTCATCTCCATCACCTGCCACATTTTCCAGTGCACTTTTCAGTTAGACACAAGATCAGAATAAAAAAAAAATCCAAGATCAGTGAATATGTGTCCCTAACCCTTAATGATTAATTCACATCCAAATTTTCACTGAGGTAACAATCACTGTGAGGTTTTGCCAGGCTTTTTCCACCAACTCTCATTAGCACCTCAAATTTTGTGGATTTGTAAATGTGGGGTGTGATCAATCAAAGAGAATTGAGCACACACTTCAGAAGCAGGTGAAAGATGCTTGTGACCTGAAATGGTCTATGAATTTGTTTCTCTGTGATACTGATGCAGAATTTGGTAGTTTGTGTTGGTCTGTTACTCCCTTAGCTAGCTAATCCAAATATTGGATTATGATTATGATTGGGTTTTCTTCAAATTTTGATGGATTTTAGTGGATTTTTTTTACATTGTGAGATATAAGGACTATGTAGCTCAATGAAAAGAGCATTTACCCCTGAACTAGAATATCAGAAGTTTGAGTCCTGGTCTAAGAACTATATTTTTAACATTGTGAGATAGGAACAATGCCTAAAGTGCTTCTATTTCAACTTTGAAGTAAAATATCAAATTTTTTTGTTTGCTCTGTCTTTGTCTGAACCACTGTGGTCCACTGACTAAAATAACCATAAACAAGCTCTAGAATAGTACCTGAAACTGCCTACAAGTAGACAAAAGTTGAAGAAGTTGAGAAATGTTCTTTCCAATCTGAAAGGACGAGTCACTAAACCTCCAGGATATTCATTAATGTGATAGAATAAAATAGTCTGGTCACATCTGTCAGTGCAGATTCTGAGGCCACAGCTTAATGTTTGTACAGCACAGTGTATTCCTGCCTGGTCTCCTGCTGATGTTCCTGTCAAATTATTGTGTCTTCATTGTGCAGTCTCACTCCAGATGTGAAGAGCAGCAGGACTGACTGGTGTCCGCATTTTCTAAAAAGCTGAAAGAGTGATAACAGAACAGTTGCTAGGCTTAATTAATATTTACTTTTTCTGCCCGTTGCTGTTCAGATTGGGACTGTTGCTCTATTGTTTTCTGTGAGTATGTTGTTTTCACAGTTTGGGGAGCAGCACCAGGCAACTCCCTGCTGGGAGACCAAAACACCTCCTTAAGCATTTTCAAAAGTTTGTGGATTCGCAAAACGGAAACCCCGTCCTCGTGTAAACAAAAGAGCAATACGCAATCAAACCTTTGCAGATTCTGTAAAATGCCTAATATACTAAAACATGATAAGCATCTAGGCTGTCCTGCTATTATCTTCAACCACAAAGCACACAGACAGTGCCATATTTATTAATTCAATGTTTAAGTCAAAATGTCATATTAAGGGCTATTTATTTACAAATATTATCTTACAATATATAATACAGGTGAATAAACAGTTATCCTCAAATAAATCACCAAATCTTATACTGTCCTTTAGGTGCACTAAAATTGAATCCAAGAGTTTTTTACTTTCTAGACAGCAATGTTTCTGGAATATTTGTAAAGAGGACACTTTACTGGACTCTTTTGTCAAAAAAGAATTATAAATTTCCCAAAAATATATTTTGCTTAATATAAACTAATGTGACCTTCCCAAATTGTTCCCTTTTTGTGCGACTTGTGTTCCTCAGGGTCATTTACACTGATTATGCTTAGACCAAGCAAGTACTCCAAATCTCCACATCCACCCTACACACTTTCCCTCCCACAGGCTTTTCTGGCAAAACCTAAATTTAGTTTAGGACCAGTAGGCAAAAAGATTAACTGATGTTGGCACAAAAAGTTAGACTGGAACTCAGTGTGTGATCCTTTGAATGTGAGACAGCCCATGATAAGTAGTTAGAACTCAATATTATACATCTAAATCAAATGTGGTGCTTTACCAAGGACCAGCTCTGCAGTAGATGGTAGGGAAATGTAATGCTGGTTACCTTTCAAATGTGTGCATTTTGTAGTATATGCAAGGAAAAGTGCTGCCTCTCTCATGTGACAAATGCATCATATAGTGAGATATGTGCACTTTGCATTTCACATGTGATATCAGTAAATGAACAGATGCATTCAAAGCTAAAATCTTGGCTGAGTCTGCTGCTCTATTTTGCATTCCCCGCAGCTGTCTTCAAACATATGGTCCCCACATGCTAGCCTTGTCCCTTTGCTCTGGGATGGCACCTTGTCTCTGACCTCGGTCTTTCTAAAGACCACAGAAGTGAATAAGGCTGTGTGGGACACCCTCATGGGACTAAATGTGATTACAGTAAAACCACCTGGGTTGAGCTTTAATGGGATTATTCTCAATTGTCCTATTAGCACAGATTAGAACAAAGTGTGTGATGGATTATAGCCATTCCCTGGTTGTTCACCCAAGAGTCACAGGTGTCTCCAAGTGGCATGTAATAAACACACAATTAACATTACACAGAATTTGTTTGGCAGTCAGACACCTTCCTCAGGCTTACATAACCCCAATTTCATGTATGTTCTTATTTTTATCTCCTCTTGCGTTGCAGCTGCCCGTTTCTTGCGCTTCAGTTGACACCAGTCATCCCAGTCATAGGAGGTGTGCTGTTCCTCTTTGTTTTGGGGACACTGTTGCGGACAAGTTTCACTGATCCAGGAGTACTGCCCAGGGCCACGCCAGACGAAGCTGCAGACCTCGAGAGGCAGATAGGTAAGGCCATACAGCCCATGAAAAAATCCTTTGTGTAGGATACTTAAAGGTTTTAGAGGTTTTATGTCCAACCTGATATGTAATTAATTTGGGCACACATTGTAAGGACAGATTGTGAGCTTTAACTGTTTTACCACTACCTTGTCTCACAAAATGATGGATTTAGGAAAAGGCAATGTTCTGCTTTTGCATGTGTGCAAATGCCCCAATAATTGTACTTAAATGAAAGTCACTTCAGACTTAGCCTAAATTAACATATCTGCGTTGTTCTGGACAAATTGCTTTTGATCAGAGTTTATTTCAGTCCCACTTTCAAAGCTCTGATGTACCATTCTCATATCAATTGTAGCTTGATAACTTCTGAATCTAATTTATGCTTTGAGAGGTAAAACTGTTGTAGCACTAGAATAAGTGGATAAGTGGATTACTCATCTAGACTCAACAAATGTGGACTCCCAACTATAATGCTTGAACAGTAAAGCCATTGAATACCCAATTCTTGTAACACCACTTGGCTGCATCACTAATATAAATTCAACTTAAAAAATCTGTGCTGTAGGTTTTCACCACTAACCCCAAATGTTAAAAATTTTCTTAACCCCATGTCTAAAACCTTCTTTAAGTTGTGCCTGTTTTAAGAGATGCTTTAACTTCCAGGCGATCAGACCTTTCCGTGCTTGGGGCCACTAGGGCCTCATTAAACAAAGTCTGGACTGGCTTAATTAATCTCATTAGAAGGCTTAAAAGCTTTAAGAGAAGTGAAAATACAGCTCACTCAGAGCAGAGATCAAAACAACATTGTTTAGGAGCACCATCTTCTATTGGTGAGCATTTTTGATGAGGATAAACAAATTACTTGCTGAAATTATGAACAATGTTGACCCAAATACCAGCCTTTTTTCCTCTCCTCCAGCTTTTTCCCCCTGATTGGCTCTTGTGCTGGGGACTAGCATTAGCATAGCAAACTGGTCCTCAATTGGAATGTTGGCTCACAGGCAAATTATTATTACTATTGTGTTGTTGTTTTGTTGCCCAGAGCTCAGTTTGTTTTTAGACACAGTGGTTAGAGAGGAATATAAGATGAATATATGTTTTAATAATTACTTCTGGGCTCTGTCTGTTTTGCACAATCATTTGTCTTTTGTTTTTAGGTGGCTTTTAGTTTTCTTAAGTTTGTTCTAGGAGCGTCCATTCCAAAATCTCTTTTGACCTTTCAGCCTTCAGCTGTATTAATTCACATAGTAATTTTTGTCTTATGACCCCTTCTGATACAACCATTTCCATTTATCCAGGTTTGGGACTGGCATTCTGATTACACTAGCTTGAGACCCTGCCACTGGATTCCAGTTCAAAATCGCTGCTTTTTCTATATAATTATAATTATTTTAAATTTTTTTATAGAAGTTTATTTTTATGGGTTATGCAGGGAAATTAAATAGAATATCATAAACCACTGATGGTTAGACAAGTCCCCCTGTTGTGGAGCAGAGGCACACTGTCCTTGAACCCACCTGCCCACTGAGACCTAAGACAGAGAGATGTTTAATTACATTTATTGTGGGACTGGTATTTAAACTCTAAACAGTGAACTCTAACATGATATGGATAAACAGGCCACTGCACACAGTAGTACATATCCAAAGTAATGATATGTGCGATTTGACTAAGCCTCACTGACTTTAAGTAACTTAGTTGCAAGCTGTGTGATCATCAGTCTTAAAAAGATCACAAACAATAGACTTTATAGGCTCCAATCTTAGTGGTGACAGTCAGCATCACTTTGAAGGATCTGCTCCTCAATTGTTCTGATTATTAAACAGAGATTTGGCAGTTTGGGCCATCTCGTTTTCATAAGAACAAACAGCACATCTGCAGTGAGATGGCTGGGCAGATGAGCAAGCCACTCAAAAAGTGCTATGAAACAATACTGCTCTGGAAAGCTTTATAGTACACATGGGTCCTATATACTGGCTAAAAAGCTGAAAGAGTGACAACAGAACAGCTGATGGCTTAATTAATATTCACTTTTCAGTACATAATGTGTTATTTTAAAGTTATACAATTCTTTATGCCATAAATACGAGCACAAAATAGCATTAAAGTAGCCTCATAATGTTAATATTTTCAAGTTAAAAGTGCTACACAGTTCAGTTCTTACATTGAAATATTAACAAATTTCTTGACTACATAACAAACCTATACAAAATGAGATGTTATGTGTATTCCAGAAAGGAGCAGCGGAAGTGGCATCCCATACAAACTGCAGTATAGCAGATGATACATAAAAAATGAGGAAACAAACACACACCCCAGTGCATGTCAGGTGAACATGATGTGATGAAAGGTAGTAAAGCCTGTTGTTTATCCACATGGATTAAAAAGACAGTTGATCTCTCCTCTGCGTGCCACATCAGATGTCTTTGCATGTCTGCCCACCCAATATGTCGGGACTAGACAGGCTGGCATTACCGCAGCTAACACATGCCAAACCCAGAGGATTCTCTTAAGTTGTAATTGGAGTGAGAGATGCTCAGCGCTGCTGTCTGTTTGCAATTTTTGACTTAGGACGCTGGTAGCTACTAGATACAGAATTTCACTGAAGGTCATAATGATTGTGTCAAATTAAAGTCTACTATTCTCCGTTTTGTCAAAGCACTTTGTACAAAAATATCTTTTATGTTGATGTGTAGGATGGTGGCACTGACTAAGAGGAAACATGACTCATAGCACTGATTATTGGTCTGCACAAACCCTTTAGTATAGAATATTTATACTATAAATTATAATATAATTATATATTCATGGTTGTTATACTATGCTTAAGACTATACAAAAAGTATACAAGGGAAAAAATAAAATTAAGTGCAATGATTTGATGGAAGTGTTGAAATTGATATCATTTACCAGTTCATGAAAAATAACTCATTTTGAATTTGATG
This sequence comes from Bostrychus sinensis, assembly GCA_020698575.1. Taxonomy (NCBI): domain Eukaryota; kingdom Metazoa; phylum Chordata; class Actinopteri; order Gobiiformes; family Eleotridae; genus Bostrychus; species Bostrychus sinensis. The sequence goes on from CM036258.1 coordinate 20,077,016, forward strand.
ACAACAACACATCTCAAAAAGCTGGGACAAGGGCAAAAGGTTGGAGGGTTATTCCACGAAATCGGTCCCTTTTCAACATAGAAAACCTCAGAAATAAAATGACTTTAAAATTATAATTTTTTTTATATCCTTGGCATATATACATCATAAAATGACAGATAATTGCAGTGCCATCTCCAGGTATGTCATTTATTATTTTATTTTGTTTATCAAGTACATATAAGATATTTTTGTCAACCCTGTTACTGTCATGTGTAGCCACATAGATGTGTTCTGATTTTTCATATGCTATATTTTATACATCTATGTGTAGTACTTTTGTCCCTCTTTTAATTGGAGATGTTTTAGATTAATATTTTTCCCTCCAAATTACATAATTGCCATTCAAGTGACAAAGAACATGCTAATTTCATCACAGCAGAGCATCATCACATGCCAAGTAAGAAAATCTTTTTTTTTTTTTTTTTTTTTTTTTGACATTACTTATCTGAAACCTAATCTATGTCAGCCCTGTTACTGTCATGTCAAGACCTTTTACACTGATATGGTAACAGGGCTGACAGTAACAGGGTTGACAATTTCAAGCTAATTTGCTTATTTCTAGATTATACTCCTGGACACATAAGCAGATGTTGTACACTGAGTACATTGCTTTTAGATATTGCTCATATTAGGTTGAATACATAATTTTTTAAATTCAAATGGTAAAAGTGGTAACAGAGTTGACGTCGTATGCTAACCCCTCCTCAGTCAAACTTCATAAAACATAAAAAATATATATATTATAGAAGAGAGAAAAATAAACTTTTTTGCTTAATTGGGGGGGAAGCTGGTAGATAAATGATGCAACCTCCTGTAAATAAAGAAAATACATATACAATTATTTTATTGTTTGTTTGTTTTTTTGTTTAGTTTTTTTTTTGGTAAGGGTAACAGGGTTGACAGGAAATCAGGCGACAAAGGTAAAATGGTTTGAATTTTATAAAAATAATTATTTATGACAACAGTTAAGCTTAATAATAAGATTAAACTGAGACCAATATTAAAAAATTAAAACTGCATCATTTTACACATGACAAGTCCTGCAGAAGAAAGTTAATCATAGCAATGGACAAGATAAAAACCTCACGCTTAACAGAAATGTAATTTTAAATATTTAAAGTAATATATAATTGCTTTTTATTTGTTGTAATTTTAATATAACAGTACAAAATAATATGTTTTTCAAACAAAATTTTAAGTTACTGTTTTAGCAGTTTTGTGACTAATTATTTCCAAGGGACGCCAAAGTCAATGATTTCACAGAATGACCCTGGAAAAAGCTTTTTGCAACTAATTAGGTTAACTGGCTGTAGGTCAGTGTCATGACTAGATCATTGTAGGAAGGCAGATTTTATCAGAAGTAAACACTGGCAGAGGTATGCCCAAACAGTATCTAAAATTGTAGAGAAATGTCCTTTTAATGTAAAATTGCAAGGTTTTCAAAAATACAAACCCAGTTGACCCAGTGATAACAGTAAAAGCATAACAGTCTTTCAAGATAAAAGCTTTTGATTGTTTGCTTTATAGTGTGGACATTTGGATTTATAATGTTTGTCAGTATCTTATTGTAATGTTCATTATAATCTGTCCCAGTGCTGAAAAATTGTCCATTTGTAGAATACCTTTATCATGTAGATTTCTTATGGCCAGATCAATATTTTGTATTGTACCTTGACATGTTTAGGCCGTTTTATCTTTCTGCGGCCTTCCTCACAAGTGTCACGATGTTACTGCGATGTGTCTTGCCAGCTGATTTAAACAGGTTTTAGCACTGTCTTCCTACCTGGAGCAGTAGGACGAGAAGTGCCTCAAACAAGTCAAGGTACGATACAAAATATTGGCCTGGCTATAACAAATCCACGTATTAATATTAGACCAATGAACCTTTTTGGACTATGCAGAATACCTTGTTCTCAATGGCAGTTTGTGCATAATTCACACTGGTACTTAAACAGCTACAATGGGCTGCCCCTTCCTCTCTTCTCTTTTACCACATCAGTGTGCTTCAGGTCATGCTCATATTTGAATATATTGTTATTGGCTGCATAATAAAAAATAGGTGTTCAGTCAGTGGAAAGAGGCTATTATGAAGTCACTTGACATGGACTTCTCTTGATCCTCTTTTATTGTACCTGTGCAAGGGGGATGTCAGAGAAAGGGGTAACAGTGAAGACAGAAAAAACATCAGGAAGTATTAATAGCTATACTCCTTTGATTTCCTGTTTACCGGTGAGTTTCCTCAACAAACAACTGTGGTTCATTCTCACCTAGTCCAGCACCTGACAAACCTATCTTCCTCCTGTCAATCCTCACTCAGACAGATGCCACATCCCTGTATCCAGAGCCATAAGGTTTGGCCAAGTTCTGTCTTAGCATTTTACAAAAGTTGGAAATAATTGCAGAGCATTGGCATGTAGCCCAAAACAAGAAGGTTAGGGACTTAAATTTCACAGGGGCATAGAGGACTTTTCTCTTCTGATACAGCAATAACAAATCACAACCGAGGTGTTCCCAAGACAATGATAATAAGATTGCGCTTTTTACAGCTTGTACTTGTATTATTACAGACAGAAATAAGATAGCAGTGTGTTCACAGCACAGCAGCCATGTGTGACATAACACAAGCGCAACATCCATCAGCCACAACAAACCAAAACAAACCGCTTGCATGGAGAGAAAAGAAAGCCAGATCGCACTTTTTATTGTGGGAACTATCATAACGGAGTGGCAAGTGCGCTGTATAATGTCCAGGCTTTAGGAGTTTGCAGACAAAGCGTGAGGAGACTAACGCCCAATTCACAATGAATCTGTTGCGAATGCGTTGCGTGTCCGCTACGACCTCCGCAAGAAATAGACACCAGTCAAGTCAATGCGTGCATTTACTTCAGCTGCGTTGCAGTATGTCTCCGTATCTGGCGCTCTGACAGAAATGCGTATCTAGTCTATTTTTGTTGGATGCTGGAGCCATTATGCATAAAGTTGAGCAGAGTAGATCGAGCCAGACAGGAAGTCAGACCCGGGACCAGTGAAGAGGATTCGATAAATTTCAAAATAAAAATGTTTGTGCAGCCTCTCGCTCACATTGCAATGTAAACATTATGTCTTAACTGGTGACACGGGTGACAAACGAGATCGGACACCATTAAACGAGAGTAAAAAGACGGTATTTATACACGTAGCGTCCTTACCCAGGGTTGAAGTATATATTTCTGTGATTTTTGTGCTTCAACCTTGGTTAAAGGAGATAGTGGTCGGACAGGCAAATGTGGCTTTTTACATGTAGTTCTCTATATACATGGTTATAGCGTGAACTGATAACTGCAACCAGCATAAACTCACTCCTCTCCTGTGAACTCGTGGTCTCCCCAGCTGGCTCTGATCAGAGAAGTGCCGCACACGCAACGCAACGTATTCAGTGTGAATCTGGCATAAGGATCCAGCACTAATTGTACTACTTCATTTTATGACTGTAAAGAGGAAAGCAGAGCGCCATGCACAAAAGATACAAGAGATGAGTCTACATAGTTTTAAATTAGCTGCTTATGGGTGGTTTACGAGTTTCAGGCATAGGGCAATAATTGGTATTGTACACACTACCAACTACTGTACATCACCAAATAGTTCCTAGGCCGCCTGGAAAGTCCCTGCTCCGAAGTAGGAGCTAAAAAGGTTATAGGAACTTTGGACTCAGTGCCCAGTTCCTATCAGGAGTGACAAAACTCCTGAAAAGGTTATAGAAACTGCACAAGGTTCCCTCAGTGCGAAAGGGCCTATAGTTGGACCCAATTTTATTGTGACCCATGTTTTACTGACCAAAGGTTCTGTAACTACCACCATTATCTGTTTCACTTACATGCAATTAAAACAATATTTAGGCTTCAAATAATGAGAACATTGAAACTTTATTCATCTACCTAACCCTGGCCACATTCGTTTGGGAATTACTGTATTAGAAGACATGTTTTAAAAGGTTTCATGTGGCAAATATTTATAGCAAACCAATATATAGTGGCAAGCAAAAGTATGTACCCCCCTTAACAGTTTTCCTTTATTGTTGCCTTACAACCAGGAATTTAAATGGATCATTGAGAGGTTCATGTCAGTCACTTTACATCACATGACAACAACTATGAAAATGCAAAAAAATAAAATGAAAAAATGCTTGTGAAGCAAATTAGAAATATGACAGAAAAACAGAAAACTTGAGCGTACCTCTTAATGATCCATTTAAATTCCAGGTTGTAAAATAAATAAAAATAAAGGTAAAATGCTAAGGGGGGTACATACTTTTGCTTGCCATTGTATTTGCCATGTTATGACCCAGTCCTCTGTTCAGAGGTGCCTAGCCATTCTAAGAAACTACATTTGATTTCCTTTATTTCGATCTCTATTAGCTGTAACTAAGCACAGCTACTCTTCCTGGAGTCAATCCCAACATGCTACTCACACAATACATTATCACAACAGACTCACGCAATGATCACAACACAAAAAGAAGACTAAAGAAACAAACAATACAAAAACATACAAACAAAAAACCAAACCAAAACAAACAAGACACATAGGACCTAGTCCTTAAGACTCTTTCAGGTGTTAAGGATATGATGAATGCTTAAAAAGTAAGATTTTATGATAAATTTTACCATTTTGTATGTAAAACTTGTCCATCTTCCTTGTTTTACTAGTTGTATTATAAAGGCCAATGTGGTGTTTGTCCACCCAACTTTTGCTCTGTTGTAGTTTTCATCTGCTGCAAAGGTTCTCATTTACTCTCCTCCTCACACACAGCAGGATGGCAATTAGTTTCCCTTTATACCCCACCAGGCTACGCCTCGCGTGTTTGGCTGACATTGAACCTTCATTTAGTTTTCCGTATGTGTGGGTACAAGGAGGTTTGTGTGTGTTATGACATCTTCAGTCCTAATCTGGTAGTTCTGGGTCTGGACTGTCTCTTAGTGGAACCAACTATTAATACTAATGAAAGGTAAATTCTGTTTTAAAAGTGACTAATGCTGATCTTTTCTCTGAAATTTGAAGCAAAATCTGACCATTACCTTTTGAGTAATCTTTCTCACAGACTAACAAACAAACTAACCAATGCCTGTAAAAACATAACCTTGGCAGAGGTTTATACTTATACTTTTGTTTTCTCTTTTCTTGTTGGTAGTTAAATTCTACTGTGGATCTTCCTCACACCATTTATTGCCTCACTCACTCAAAGCAGTCTGCTAAGAGGGCACATAAGAAGAGAGAGGGGTGCCCCATATGGCCAGATAACAATAGAGACAAATTCAATACAGCTGAACTGACTGCATTTCCTTTGCTCTCCTTTGAAAATGTCAGACACCCACACAACCCTCTCACATCGTGTACTAACACACACACCACTATGGGCTCCTGTGTAAATGATCTCAAAAGGATTGTCTACCCACACCAGCTCTACTCACAGGCTGCACTGAACACTAATGGTGCTCCAAAATCACTATCATTGCACTCACCGCTTAGCTTGTCATTATCACAGTCTTATTCAACCGAGGCAGTTCACAGCAGTTTCACAGCATTTTCAGCTTGTGTTAATATTACCTGCACTTGGTAATCATCTTAAGCTGATTCTGCGACAGTGGTTACTGTCTTAAAACAGTGGAGGTGTTAAATTGTTATCATGGAAGTGGGTTTTGATTGATTAGAAGCTACTGACAATTAGGTATAGTGTTTATTCTGGTAAGATTAACATAAACCAATGACATTTAATACAGGTGCACCTCAATCAATTAGAATATTATGGAAAAGTGAAAGTATTTTAGTAATTCAATTCAAAAAGTGAAATGCATGTTTTAAAGTTTCAGTACACTCAAAGTGAAATATTTGAAATCTGATTATTATGTATTCTGTAATATTACAGATTTATGAGATACCAAGTTTTAGGTTTCATTACTCCATAATCATCACAATTCAAATTAAGATAAAATTATATTCATTAATTTGTTAATTTATTTGGGACAGTGCCTATTAATGAAGATCTGCAACAAAGACGGTTGTAAATCTGCCAGCAAAAGTGCTATAGCTAGTTCATTATTTTGGTCTTTGTCTGATGACAAATGCTTTGACTTTTTCATAATAATCTTTTTTTTTTTCATGCACCTGTATAAGAGGACTCTGGTCATAAATATTGTATCAGCAAACAATTCCTAACATATGTTTTTAAAAGTTTTTTTTTTTCCTTTTTTCTAGATGTGGCAAACGGCAGCACAGGTTATAGACCACCGCCCAGGACCAAAGAGGTGGTCATCAATGGTCAGACAGTCAAACTGAAGTACTGCTTCACCTGCAAAATATTCAGGCCACCACGTGCCTCCCACTGCAGCCTCTGTGACAACTGTGTGGGTGAGTGACACGCTGTCGTATTTGAGGCTGAAAGATTTTAATTAGAATCTATGTAAGGCTATGTCAGTTTGGTTTCAACATACTAAGTCCCACAGTCTGTACATAAATCCAATATGAATTATTAATCTGTGGAGAAAAAGTCCTCCTAAATGTTTACCTGGCATATCGAGAATGTAAAACACTTAAAGTTTTAAGGCAACAATACACTAAATAGTTGTTTCAGCTGCATACACATTTGCAGGCCTCTAGACTGCAACCAAAGCAACCATTTTTTTAGATGTGAGAAGGAAATTTTTGAGTTGTCACATTTGTGCGAGTGAACAGTGATGTAACGGTGCGCTGCTAATCATTTTGTTTATAAATTTGTGCAATGCCTCTGCATCTGGCGATGCGTACGTTTATGCGTAACAGGCGATGCGCTGTTGTCAAAGCTGTTTATCCCTCTCAATAGCGCAGATAATTAAGGCATATAAAAAACAGATATGTAGACCTGCTATTTGGTAAATCCCAAAGCCTTTAGCTTCTACAACTGACGCAAAATACCTTTGAGTCAAACTCTGAGTCTCCTTGGCCTCGTCCACACTAAAAGGAAAAAGTGACATTTAGCAGATTTGGTGCTTGAAGTTTTACAGCTGCGTAAATGCAAAACACCATATTATGAAGTAATAACATTTTTATTTCTAACTTTTAGGAAGAATTTGTAAAATGTTATTAGAAATTTAAAGCTAATACTAGCCTACTGTTATTAGGATACTATAATTACATTTTTTGTTCATTTAAATTCAAAACAATTTAATTCAATATTTGCATAATTGTCTGTCTGTGTGACCAGCATTTGGACTGATCAAATCAGGAGCATCAGTCAGAGATATCTTCGTTCCTTTAATTGAAGCAGACTGTAAACTAGACAGATAACCAAAGATGAGAAGTTGTAAACTTGAAAACAGTTTTACATATTTAGAAGTACTGATAAGAAGGTCTGTTGTTATGGGGTCGTTGTATTGGTCTGTTGTGATGAAGAAGGAGCTGAGCCAAAAGGTAAAGCTTTCAATTTACCAGTCAGTCTACATTCCTACTCTACCATATGGTCATGAGCTTTGGGTCACGATCGAAAGGACAAGATCCTGGATACAAGCGGCTGAAATGAGTTTCCTCCACAGGGTGGCTGGGCACTCCCTTAGAGATAGGGTGAGGGGTTTGGTCACTCAGGAGGAGCTCAGAGTAGAGCCACTGCTCCTCCACATCGAGAGGGGCCAGCTGAGGTGGCTCAGGCATCTGTTCTGGACGCCTCCTGGACACCTCCCTGAGGAGGTGTTCTGGGCATGTCTCAGCTGGCCTGGCAGTGCCTTGGTGTTCCTCTGGGCGGGCTGTAGGAAGTGTCCGGGGAGATGGAAGTCTGGCTATCACTGCTTAGACTGCTGCCCCCAGGACCCGGCCCCAGTGGAAGAATATGCATGGATGGATGGATGAATGGATAGATAGAAAGGATGTAAGCATTTACTTTTACATTTGCTCATATCGATAATTTCCAAGACACAGTTGCAGCAAAATGCAAACTGCTCTGATTTATTTTTACTGTAATTGCTCGGTCAAATTTCAGGATGCTGATGGCACAGAGAAATACATTTTTCAAAGGTTAATGTTATGAAAAGCATTTTTTTTGTCTCAAGGCTCTAAGATCTACTTGAATGTAACGCAGCACACTACTGCACTAATTTAGTTTGGAAAGATGTGCTAAAAATATCTTCCCAGAATGGATTAATCACTAGCTTTCTTTTACTTCTGCATACATTGCAAATAGCCCAAAAGCTACAATAAATTGTAATCTGTAGTGAAAACCTGTTACTGAAGTTTTCCCATTTTGCTGTGAAGGCAAGGTCTCTAACAACAAGCTGTTAAATAAGTAAGCAGCCACAATGGATAGGACTTCCTTTCTTAAGAGGTTTATTCCACTAGGAGCAATAGAAGAAGCCTATAAAAGCTCACTACTTAGAGAAGACACACTTTCACTCCCTGCATGTTTTACTATGCACACAGTAAGCTAGATACACAATATATTTTAGAACTAATCACAGCAGTTGTTATAAATAGATAAGAGTGTGTCAACTTAGGGTTTTTTGGATGTTTGGTCAGTTTTCTTAATTATACCATAGTAAGGTAGAATTTTTTAAAATCAGAATTCAATGACGAGAAAAACCCTTGAAAAAACATCAGACTTAAAAACTGCCAGTCTTTTGTTCATGCTGGCCATTTAACCAGCAGTGGATCTCTCCTCAGCCCTAGAATAGAAACGGCAATCCATTTGAACTAGGCATTGATAAGTGGAGACAAAAGCCGGTTATTTCAAGTCTTTAAACAAATAAAGGCTGTGAATAATTAGTTAAGGAGTGCAGCAGAGTGCTGTGCTAGTGTGTTCTGCAAGGACATAGCCGTTAGAACAAAAAAGCCCTCATCTTGTTAAGCAATCATTGAAATAACAAGCGTGCTGCAGCTACTTTGAGATTTATGTAAAGAAAATACCTTGTGCTATGCTGACAGCATCTGCACTGAAATTTGAGTATTTGTATAGTTTACTGACAGAGAAAACAGCACACAATACCAGTTGATACATGTTTGCTAGACAAATGCAACCTTAAACTATGTAGCAATAGACTGCTCAGGCATTATTACATAATAATCGCCTTGGTCAGAACGTTATCTGTTATGACCTCCTGCCTAATATTCAGCCCCTTAGGTGTTTCTGCCGATGGGGCTGCAATGCATTAAGCCTTCTGACACCTTTCTATCATAAGCTTCATTAACAGCACTGTTGGCTCAGACCACACAGACCAGCCAGCGCTCACTGCATGCATCACCTACTGCAGGTTCCCCACTGTTTCTTCCTTTGGCCACTTTTGATAAATACTGATCACTGCAGATGGGGAACACCTCTCAAGAGCTGCAGTTTTGGAGATGCTCTGACCCAGCCGTCACAATTTGGCCCTCGTCAAACTCACTCAAATTCTTACACTTGCCCTATTTTCCTGCTTCAAACACATTAACTTTGAGGAGGACAAAATGATCCCACCAACAGGTCCCACAATAAAGCAATGATCTGTATAAATTACTTCACCTGACAGTAGTCATAATGTTATGCCTGATTGATGTATTTTATAGTTTTCCATGTGTTCCATTTCTAAGTGTGTCTGATATCTTTAAAATATTTTCCATGCAGAGCGTTTTGACCACCACTGTCCCTGGGTGGGGAACTGCGTAGGAAGGAGGAACTACCGTTTTTTCTACATGTTCATCCTATCGCTCTCCTTCCTAACTATATTCATCTTCGCCTTCGTCATCACACACATAATTTTACGTAAGTACAGGTTGGGCACACAAACACACTGCTGTTTTCTTGAGGTCTTCAAAGCAGCATGTTGTAAATTGGTGTTGTGGAAAAGCTACAGTATTCTGGCTTGTTACCATCTCTCCAGCTGGGAGCACACAGTGGACTGTCAGGAGGAAGTGAATGGCTTTAATGAGAGCTGGCGAATGACTGTTACACTGTAAAAGCATGTAAAGGTTTTTATGCTTATTAATTGTTGTTTTGTCCATTACACAAACAAAATGTAGCATACTTTAAGCGTAACTGTGACAGTTGTTTTTGGTTTTTGCAATTTTGTGTGCTGCTCATAATTGTTAAGTTCCAGTTAAATCTACAGTGTGCATAGACTTTATTATGAATCTGGTGAAATTCATGCAGCTGCATGTTTCTGATTAAAACTGTAGTCAACCAAGTAAAGCTGGCAGACAAAGCATTGTTTTTTGGCTCTGTCCATCCCTCATCACAGATGAAGTTGGATTGGACGTCTGTTTAAGCTGGCACACCCAGGCTCTCTCACTTTATCTTGTTGACACTTAAACTTTAACTAAGACAGAGTGTGCTGCAACTATTGGACCCAGTATGTCGGTTGAATCTGCCCTTTGCAAGCAGAAGGTGCCTTCTACAGCTTTGTGCCATGTTTATAAATGTCTAATGGAAACTCTCCTTGTTTTACCACAGGCTCCCACCGAAGTGGATTTCTCAGTGCACTCAAAGATAGTCCAGCAAGATATCCTTTCAGTCAACTTGTTTGTTTTGTGTTTTTACTTTCAGTCATATTACTGCTATTTTATTAGGAGTAGTATTGATAGTTTAATCCATTGCCCTGAACTACTAGTAGAACTTGTATGTTATTGTTTGCATTTTTTCTGCCTGAGATGCAGAGTTTTAATTTGTTACCTCAGAAAAAATAAAGAAAGTTAATTCTTTGTCTGCTTTTAGCTCTAAATGTTTATACTTATTTTAAGGGACAAACCAGGTTGTGGGAACAGGGGTGTGACACTGTTGGTCACTGCCACGCTCTCATGAGCTGAGAGAGAGAACTGTTTCTCTGGCAGACAAATGTGTCCCAAGCCGTGCAGATAACACTTTGTGTCCTACAGGTTTTTTCAAAGGGGCAGTGGTGTTATTTTATAGCAAAGTAGGCCTGAATACAAGGAGAATTATTATGACGGGTCACTGGGAAGAGTAAATGAAAGGAAAAGTAAGATTTAAACCACCAATATTTTAGACCTGCAGCAACAAAACAGGCCTTTTTGTGTAGTTATGCACTTTGTGCTTATATTTGTAGTTACTAATGCATATGACTTTACAAAAGTAGAGCATCAAATGTCAATGTATTCACAGTTCTTTATGTGATGCAGAAAGGATGGGTGGCGCTCTGCTGTTCCTGCCAAATGAGCTGGTAACAAAGAACTATTGGCAAGAGCAGAGCAACCTCAGGCTGTAGGTCAATATGCTAGAAACAGCAAGAGCCTGCTCTCTGTGGCAACACAGTATCAGTGCACAATGAAGATTTTTATTGTCAATTTAAAAAGTAAACTATGTAATCCTTAATTAACTTTGTTACTGTGTTAGAAGTGGTGGTGTGTTTCTTCTCTGTCTGGTCTATTGTAGGCCTTTCAGGCTTCCATACTTACTTGATTAGCTCCAACCAGACCACAAATGAAGATGTAAGTATGCCCATACTATATCCAGTAAATAAATACAATAACTACCGTATTAAGAGGAACACAATTGATAAGAGAATATTTTAAAGTTTGGGAATTTAACACCTTGATTGGAACACCTTACCTTATGTTGCATTTGTCCAGATTAAAGGTTCATGGTCTTCTAAAAGAGGAAAGGACAACTACAATCCCTACAGCTATGGAAATATATTTACCAACTGCTGTGCAGCGCTGTGTGGGCCCCTGCCTCCCAGGTATAGTACATGTACACACTGCTGCTGTTTGAGACATTCACCACAATCAAGTGGTCCTGAGTATTCAAGAGACTTCTTTTGATGTGCAGAGCTGTTTGAAATGAGCCTGCCTCCAGCTTTTGCTCTATACATAGCCACTAAGACACTGCAAAAAGAGAAAAGATTTCAAGCCCATTTTCACCAAAGCCAAGATCAAAGTTGGTGATATATTAGATTTCACACTTGTACTCTTCATGTGATTTAAGAGAAAATTCAGACATTCTCTCACAGAGTCTTACTATATGTCCATGTGACTGCAGATTCAAGGCCATAATGAAAATGTTTTTTCCCGTCATCATACAATACAACTTTTTGTGAATTTATTTTCTTCGTCCTGACCATATACAACTATCTTCTTAAACCTTCATAGCCCATGGAAAGACATCTACCTCTTCTTATCTTCAGCTGCTGCAGCTTTCACCTGTCCTTTAATTGTGTTGGCAAATTACTGATTGCATTTTTATTTACAAAGCCAGACCAACATTCAATATCTACACATACAGAGTGAATGCAGAGTAAAATTACTCTCAAGCATCACCCTTTACCTGCCATTTGTCATTATACTGAAGTCATCCCCAGCCATATCCATAACTCAGCAGTAATGATGAGTGGGTCACAGAGGAGAGTCCTGTGCGCACAGGTGGCCGCCATCTGGCCTCTGTCTGTTTATTATGTTTGTGGCCAGCCGCATGCATCACACAGCTGGGTGCAGGAGCGAGGAAGGAATGTTTCACCTTAGCCTTGGACTGAAACCACAGTGCATTTCACATAAAAAGACACAAGTTTTTTGCATTACCTCCCTTTTGTAGTTCAGACTCACTTCATTTAATTACCAGCCTATATACATTTAGACATCTGTGTGTTTCCGCCAACACAAGAAGCTGGTATAGATTGTGGTCTAGATTTCATTAAACTTTTGACTCAGTTTCTATCAGTCATAATTAACACTACATTATTACCTTGTGCAATCCTGCAGAAATCCAAGTAAGCGTTTACTTACTTTTTCTGGTAACTCTATGTAGCCCTTGACCACATGCATGTGCATAAGCATTGCAATGAATATGCAAGTTTCAGTGGTGAGGTGCGCAAAGTTTCTTGCAACACTATTGAAGTAATTATTATCTTCACTGCTCCACTGCTGTCCTACATCAAAATTATTGCCATTCTTTTTTTTTTTTTTAGCTTGAGATGTGCTATAACACTTAAACGGTGCATCTGGTTTGTCAAATGTGATTATGATGTCCATTTCAAATACATTTATTTATTAAGGTAGAAGATGTTTAACATTAACAACTTCATTGGGTGAATTCAGTTTGTTTATTAAAGGCTTGACAATATGTTTTTCTCATGTTTCTTTTTCCACTTTGCAGTCTCATCGACAGACGGGGCTTTATTCAATCAGACACGCCGCAGCTGGCACCACCAACCAATGGCATCACTATGTACGGCGCCACACAGTCCCAGCAGAGCCACATGGTAGGACACTGAGTGGACAGTTAGTCTCATCACTAATAAAAAGGCAAAAGAATGAAACTTTCATATTTTTAGCCCTTTTTTATTCTAATTAAATGCTACTTTATTAAAGATTTGCTTAAAATTGGAATTTAAAATATGTTTTGTCCAGCAAATATTATATGCATATATATGTATATTAGATGCAGAAGGGAGATCTGAGCATTTAGAGTTATAGATTAATTATGAGCTGATTTAATTAAAACTGAAGAAACCACAGAAGACTTCCAGGATAAGGACTATAAAATATTAACAGCACAAGACTAGATTGTCCCTGGAAACACAAAAGCGTTTCTTTTTACTAACTGTTTGTTTGTTTGTTTGTTTTGTTTTTTGTTGTTGTTTTTATTGTTCATTCCTTCAGTTATAGAGAAAATTGCGTCCAAAACTGTGTTTAAATTTTCAGAAATGGTCAGTGATTGGTGTCCGGATCAGCCTTGAACTAGAAGATTCCCGGCTTTAAGAGAACATTAGAGTGACATCACTGCTGTCATGTTGTTTATGTCACACATTACTTGCTGGATTTAGGGCCTCTTCACACACAGCCACTGAACATCTTGCTACAGTTGATGAGTGTCTTGTTGTTCCCATTTAACTTGAGCTGATCCCACTGGTTCACACTGACATGTCCAACACTGTCTCTCTTCAGGGCCTGAATGTGTGGAGGACTTGTACTAGGCCCGAGAGCCTCCGCAACATTCCCTTACGTTAGCACATTCAGAAATAACCGCCATCTGTTTTCAGTGGCTGTCATGATTATAAAGACGTGCACAATTGTGCCCGCTGCTGGCCATTTATCTATATACTGGACACTGTTAACATTAGAGAGAAAAGCTGGCTCTTTACCATGTAGACTTTAACATATTATATGTTAAAGTGTAATATTTTCATCAGCCCATATAACATATTGATCTAAATACAATTTTTTTTCAGTGCTTGGCTGGCTTCCTTCCTGCTAAATTTCAAATTACCTCTGACAAGAAGGTTATTTCTGCCATTGATGATTAGTTTGTTTGTTGGGCTGTTAGTCCATTAGTCAAAATTTGTCAAAACTAATGGTAAGCTATTGATGTGGATTCAGATTGCTGTCTGAATCCATATTATGAAACTATCATGTTCCATTGCAGTATAGGGTCAGAGATAATAAAACAGCCACAAGGGGTCAGTAAAGGAACAAATTATTAGTTTATTTAATGGATTATTTACCATTGTGAGATGTAAGGCCTTGTGGCTCAACTGATTACCCCTGAACTAGACATTCCCCAGTTCAAGTATACACCCAGACACCATTTTTTCATTGTGAGATAGGACCAATACGTTGATGGACGTCTGGACTCTCCAAGTGCTTCTGGTTACTTTTATTGTGTTGCTGTATAAATGTTTAAGTTCACAATGGTTTAAGAATATACATGCTGAACATGGAGCACTGTAATAAAAGCCCACAAATTAGCCGAGGCGCGGATAAAGCAGACATGAATAATAATGCACTTAGTGCCTCAAACAGACTGACATTGCTAATGGCCTGACAAATATATGGCTGTTACGTTGGAATTGAGCATCTCTTTCTCTCTGATGTAGCATAAAAGCCACAGCCTGCATGTAGGAGCCTTGTAAAGCAGTTGCCACGGTAACAGTGAGTGAGATATGATGTCACGTTACACCTTGAATTTGTGGAGCGGGGAAGCACATGCTGTTCAGGAAGGCTACATCAAAGTAAATTCTGTTGTTGACAGACTTAGCCTTACATAACATTTAAAAGTATTTTTATTTGTTGTGGCATGCTAGGTAAAATAAAAAGGTTGTTGCAGAATTTCCTCCTTAGAATACTCAAACAAACTTGTGATCATCCTTCAGTGACCTTGTAATTACAGAATTAAACACGGCTTATTAAAAGTGATGATTAGTGGCTCCCGTCCATGTGGAAAATTAGCAGAAGGAAATGAGTTGGACAGTGCGCACCCAGCCGACCTGCACGGCCCCATAGACATTTAAATATGAATCCAATCAGCCAATCAGCTTGAGACTTTCAATTCTTAAGAGTCTAAAATTGATTTTTGAATAATGCTTTATGGTAGATTTCCATGTGTAAGACATAATAAGGTGATAAGGTATGGGTGTAAAAGTCTAAGTATAAAATGTAAATACAAGGTTAAAAAATAACAATTCCCCTTGTTGTGGCATCAAAGCACAGGCTCATTTGCTATCGGCTCATCCATCAGTCTTTCCACACACAATTCCTTTAAGCCGCGTGCGTGGGGTGGTGAGTACTGAGTCAGTCTAGCTCTAGCTGTTTATAAAACACGAGTGGGAAAGAAAGTCAAATTTAAAGGACAGACGGGCATTTTCTTCCCTCATTTAATTTAACTATGTGCAAAATAGAAATGTTCATCGAATCACTCCATGTCACTCAGATTAGTCAGTCAACCTGCACTGACGCCAAAGTACAAGTCTAGAGCTGTTTGATAAGAAATAACAATATCATCTCCTTTCAACTTATGTTAAATCACATTTGTACTGTTTCTAGGTCAGTGACAGTGAGACTGAAAGGTGAGCCTCTGGGACAGATAAGGAAACTTCACACATATACTTCCTAAGTCAGGCTGTGGATGTGGTGGTAGACACACCTATCAGACTGCTGTTTGTCAGACAATTTTGTAATTCCTGTCACCTCTGCACTTGTAGTGATCTTTCATCCTTAACTGCTCCAAACGCACTGTTGTGGCTGTGTGGTGATAAAGGGGCTAACCAAGTTTAAGCTAATCCGCCTGGAGCTAATGTATGGTATTGATGACTCAACGCGCCCTAACCCAGTTAGGCTGCTCCATTTTTACATGTGATTTCCATTCCAAAGCAATGCAGTGAAGATCAATAGGCCATGAAGGGTAGACTTGATAGCTGCGTGTTTCCATCTATTGACTGGCTGCTGTTTCTGGGGCAGATGCACGAGCTGCTGTGGGTCTTTTCTGGTGTGTGGCTCTGCATTCTAACAAGAGTACTAACATCTGGTTTCTCTTTTCTCCCCCTTTTTCTAATGTCCACCCTTTTTTCTGTTTCCATCTTGTACTTTGTCACAATATCCTTTTCCCATCCTGCATTGTTTGTCTATTTCCCATGTTTTTTTTTCTGCTCAGTGTGATCAAGACCAGTGCATTCAGAGCACAAAATTCGTTTTACAGGCCGCCACCACCCCTCTCCTCCAGCAGCAAAGCAGTGAGCCCGTCATCTTGACAGCTTCCCCAGAAAACGGCGGCATCCTGCCTGGACGAACAGCGCTGTCACTGGGCGGCCCATGTACCTCACTCCCCCTCGGTCAGCCCACTCCTCCGACGTCAACACCGAGCCTGAGCTGCCACGAAGTTGTGGACATGTTACCCATCCACGGCCACACGCACAGCCACCCCCACAACCACGCACATCCCCTTCAAGATCCCATGGCCCACCACCACTTCCTAACCCCAGAGGAGGTGCCCTCACCGCCGGGAATGCTCCCCTGTGGAAGCCCCATGGGACACAGTCACACAGTGCAGGCAGGCTTCTACAACCCTGCCAGCCAGGACTCTCTGCATGAGGACTCTGTCAGAGGACTAGTCAAACTCAGTTCAGTCTGACACTGGGATATCCCTCCTCCATTTACCCTGCACCACAGACCTACTTCTCACTGAGCAGAAACTGAACAGAATAAGCTGTGGTTTGTAATCTGCTGCTACACAGAAAAGCCCTCAAGCCAGTGTTTTGCCTCTGCTGGAGTTGGGAGAATTACCTGCTCTAGTAGCCCATATGACAACACCTTTTTCTACTTAAAGGATTTTTTTCTCTTCTGAAAAAGGACAGATGACTTTCTGCCATTTAAAGCATAAATGCCATTTTGAGTGAACAACTTTCATCACACATTGAAAAACAAACCTGCCTCTTGCTGATTGGATAATGTCTTTGCCATATTTGGACATTGAAGTCAGCATTTCAATGATCAGTTTCATCATATTGCATATCATGCTGAGTTTTTTCTACGTTTATGTAAGAAAATAAGACTGTTGTACTGTACCATGGTATTACAAAAATATTTCCTGTGGATATTAATAAAAACTTTTTATCAGACAAAATTGAACAGTATGGAAATGTTACTGTGAATGCCATTCTAACACATTCCTTCAAGTATTATATATTGTCACGATGGTCATTAGTAGTAGCGCTTTAGTGCCATCTTGTGGACAAGGTTTGCAGTAACGGCAAAAGCTGAAGACCTCCCTGGAAGACATTGCAGTCTATAGAAATGGGAAAGTAAAAGACTGAGCAGACACAAAACTAACATTGGTTATACTTTTATTAGATTTGTATTCATATTCAACAGATACAACACACAAGGCAAATGAATGTATTATCTGAAGCTTAAACAGTATGACAGATGACTGAGGACAGTATACATTAATACTGTGAATACTCCTTAGTTTAAACTTGTATGTACTTGTCAGTTGCACTATTTATGGTGATTTAGGTTACACGTAAAGTGCATGGTTATGGTAATATTCCAGGAAAGTGTACCATATGACAATTCTTATTATAGGTTTGTGTTCTGAAGGGTGTAAAAAGTAAAAATAAGTCTTTTTTTCTTTTTTTTTGTTAATTATTGTCTGACCTTGACAACAAAGATATTCACCTTTTTATTCCACAAACCTCCCACTGTAGCAGTACAGCACACTAAACAGACACATTTCAGGCAAACTGAGCTTGTAAACAGCCACGGATTTCCTCTCCACAGCCTCCTACCTTTCATGCAACAGTCTAGGCCAGCGCCGGAACATGCTGGCATTCCGACATGTTTTCGGTCTATTTTGGTGACTATTGTTCCTTTCTTGGTTACCAGATCTCTGAGTTATTTTGATACTATTGTTGGTGGGATCCCTGTGGGCTTCTGCACAGGTCTGGAGCCACATCTCACCACACTTTGACGTCTGTAAGCTCCACATCTCCCATGATCTCCAGCTGATCGATGCTGCTCAAGTCCTGTACCCTGTGTCTGAATTCAAACAGGTGCGACCCATTCACTGCCAGTTTGAACTGATGAGGCTGACAGAGGATGAGAATCTGCAAAGAAAATTGCAGAAATTGCCCAAGTATTATAAAAATTAGAATGGTGTTTGTGATTGAAAGAAAATTGTACCTACTTCAAAGTATTCCCCTGATGAGAATGGAAAGAAAGGCAACTCCCGCTCCTCATAACCCCAGCACTCACTCAGATACGAGTTCCTGATAAACACAGCCGACTTTATGCGAGGGTTCAAATGGAGGGCAATGTTTTCAGTTTTGCTGTTTCGTAGATTTACTGTGAAGCTGAGAAGAGAAAACACAAGTGTAAAACATGTAAAGTAAAAAAGAAAGCATCAAGCGCATCATTTCCACTGTTTTTTTGCTTACCTGTGAGGATACATGCTGACCTGTCCTTTTATTGTAATATGCTGTCCGGGACGAAGCCCTCTGAGGATACTTCCTTTGTAAGGGAGACTCTGAAATTATATCACATAATGTTCATTTTTATTTTTGGGACCAGTTTATATCAAGGAGACAACACAAAAGCACAAGGGGTTTAAGTCAGGACATGCAGTAGTGCTCAGCTAATTGTGACATTAATATCCTTATAAAACAATGTGGCGGATCAAGAACAGCTCAACATTGTGCTGGGCCTACTAAAATGAAAAGGTTGAGTGCATTCCTTTGTGGTGTAATTCTCTGTCTGGATTTACCACATTCTGAGTCTCGGTAATGTGTCAGAAAAAATGACAGTACTCGAATGAACAAGGAACATACGTCACTGTTTGTGAGTGCATACATTCACTGTATATGTCACACCCTTAATAATTCTTCTTTTGTATCATGATTGCAAAGAAAAATGCCTGACAAGTTTATTCATTTCACTGTAAACGGAAACCTTATTCACAATAGAACATAAACAATATAAGGTGTTCAAAATGTGATATTTAACCATTTTTGAAAACATAATAGCTCATTTTGATATTGATGGCAGCAACACACATCAAAAAAGGTAGGATAAGTATAAAGCACCGATAAAAAAAAGAATAATTTTGAAAATAATTAGATACACTTATAAGGCAAAAAAGAATCGATATGTTTCTAAAGCGTTTGAAGTATATTTTACACAGTGCCGAGAATTATTTACATTTTTATTTATTCATTTTTTTACTTAATTTTGGACACTTAAAAGACTATTCTTGCAGTATGCTGTTGTTTGTGGCGTTTCTGGTGAATTTGCCAATAATAAGCGCAGCAAATTTGAAAAGTCTGTCTGCAGGGCATAAAGATGCTATTGAGCCCACATTTAGTAACATCACAAGACATTTCCCATGTTTTGTCCAAGATATTACTGTGAATGACGCAAAAGAGGCAAAACTCACCAAGTCACCTGATTCTGAGTATATTGCCTATAATAGAGCAGAGCCAAACAAAGTAATGAGTAAACAAATATCTAAAATAGGACACCATTATCTAAGAGTCATGGGAGGAGAAAGACAAACTTACTGAACTTGGGATGTAGCCAACAGCATACACCCGGACATTCCCCGAAATAGAAAACGTGTCAACCCTGTTTAAAGGGATTCTGTGCTTATACTCCAGTAAGTGAGTACCATTCACTGCCACCTACAGGAGAACAAAAGTATTAAAATAAGCTGAAAGTATCTGCCCCAATCATTGAAACATATGCTAATGACTGACCTTAAATGCATCTTTGTGTACCAATATAATGGTCTCAAAGGGGGCTCCAAGTTTGTAGGGCAGTTGGTGGAGCGTCTCCTCTTTGCCCCAGCTTTCTTTCTGCAGGGAGTTGCAGACGACACACGGTAAGCCGCTGAAATGAGGCCTGAAGCGGAGGGCCACATCTGAACATGGCTTAGTGCTACAGCCGCTTGACAAGTCTATCTGAAAGCTACAAAGAAGAAACATCCAAAAAATAAAAGACCAGGTTAGTGCTGGACAGGTTACTTGTGAGTTTAAAGGGCAAGAACCATTGGCCAGTTACACTTCAAAAAACTACTACTACTACTACTACTACTACTACTACTACTACTACTACTATTATAACAGTGAGGAACGTTCTGGGGTTTCAAAGTTTTCTTTTTAAGAGAAGAGATTTTAATTTACTTCCGTGTGTTAGTGTGATTAAAATAATATACATATATTACGATAAAACTATAGTGGAAATAAAAGTAAGGTTTGTATTGCTGAACAGAGAACCATTATTTTTTGCCATGTATGGACCACCATTTTATTGACCACTTGTCAATAATTTAAGTTACAGACACTCTTTAGTATTTCCAGTCCAATTATATTTACCTTGTTGGCTTGGTAAAAGTCAAGATTATTTTTGCTACACCAGGACTACTGTAACTACATGTAAACTTAGAGAAACTGAACCACAGGCAGTGGGAAACCCTCAAGGCAGTTTCACCAGAATTTTACCTGACAGCATCTTGGGGCACAGTTCCCTGGATGATGATGACTTCTCCAGGGTGCAGGCCTCCAGGTATAGGTCCTGTGTACGGGATCACCTGAGGAGGAGACATGAAAGAGAAACTCATCTTAAAGGTGATGTGTTTAACTTTCAGTTTCCTTTGGGGTTAAAAACTGGATCTGATTCTACTCTTCTCACCTGGCCAAGCCCAATAATCTGAGAGCTAAGATTAAACAAGCTCTAAAGATATATTTTCCACATAAAAACAAAAAAAACAAACAAACTATTAAAAAAAATCGGAATGACACTCTTCACCATTGGTTCATTATTGGACAGGAAAGACATTTTATGCAGTTAATAGAGAGAATAGGCTGCTAGGCTCAAAGGAATATGTAGATAAATGTATAGCCAGTCCCAGGAATATTGTACTGTAGCTTTACTGCTTTGCACGTTGCTAATATTAAGTGATAATAATAAGCCTCTTACCGGGTTTAATACTCTGTGTTTTGCATTGGCTACAGACATCGAGATTCGTCTGCCCGGCTGCAGCATGCAGAGGAGTTACAGAGCTGGTGTGGAAGGCGCTGCTCGAACTAAAGGTTTTTAATATAACAGCTATGTGAACCTGCGCTACACAGCAGCACTAAACACCATCTCTCCATCAGGCCTGCATCCCTCGCGCATGCGTAAACGTGCCATGTGACCAACCACGGTGCGTAGCTTTATCCGTAACAAACAAATGTAGACGGATGCAATTATTTTCGCCAACTAAAGACCATTAAACAACTGGTTTTCTTTTTTTCTAATATGCTTGGTCAAAAATATCTGTGTTTTGACTTGAAACTGCAGATTTCATATGGTCCTGCGATTTCTAAATATAAGAAAATAATTGCATCATCATACTACCAGACAAAACAACCAGTAAGCCTATTCAATGTTGGGCCATTAATATGTATCTCTTTGTATGTATTTGGTCAAAATGAGCATTCTTGAGAAGGGGTAGGAACACTACATGAACACTATTTGAACACTAATAATAATAATAATAATAATAATAATAATAATAATAATAATAATAGTTGACATTTTTAAATTGCAGGAAAATACTTCGTCAGCAGCAGTCAGATTTTTGTTTGTTTTTTGTTTCCTTTCAATGACTCCAATGACGCCAACACGCCCTCTGGTGGTCAGTTTCGGTTTTCTTTCTTTTTCTTCTGTTTCGTTTCTGTCTAACTCTCTATATAAACCCAACCCTGGTGCTCGCGCAGGTGACTGTGTTAGCAGATACTGCCAGGCTCAGTTCGATTGAACGTAATGGGACTGTGTAAGTAGGATATCCTTTACTTTACTGCGTTTGAACATCAGAAATGTTCAGACGCAGTTAAGGTTAAATCAGTGCTTAATTATATATATTTTACTGATTGTATTTTGTTTTTAGTGACATATTGTGCGGTTGCTGCAGGAGCAGGTAAGTTTCAATAATAACATTCATAGCCTATATCCACATTTATATTTATAATCAACACGTTGTAGCCTATGAGGCCTAAATATAAACTGGCAGCACGTCTTATTTAGGCTATAACAATGTCAAGATGTTCTTTTTTTCATAACTCACTGAAGTGTGTTTGACTGTGAGCAGCAGGCTCCGTGGCCGTGGCCCCTGCGGTCCTGGGAGCTGTAGGCTTCACTTCTGCAGGGATAGCGGCAGGTTCCTATGCAGCTAGCTGGATGTCCGCTGCAGCTATTGCCAACGGAGGAGGAGTGGCTGCTGGGAGTGCAGTGGCTGTTCTCCAGTCAGCTGGTGAGGAAAACTTACTTACTTAATGTAAACAAAGGAATAGAACAAAAATCAGCCATTACATAACATTAACAAAAGATATGACCTAATAGACAGATAAAAAATGTATAAATTAAAAAAACAAAAAAAACAGGCAGTGTCCCTTGGTAAAGCATATGTGTTATGCAGGAATGGCCGGACTGTCAACAGCTGCTGCAGGAGCTGTGGCCAGTGTTGGAGGAGCTGTGGGGGCCGCAATCGCAGCTCTCTTCTAAAACCAAAAACATGAAAAAATAACTAATGACTTTATTGACGACATGTGAAGTTACTTGAGCAATTGTTCAGCAATTCTCTATTATTCACTTTCTTTCAATAAATTTCATACTTAACCTTTACCTGTGTACTGGTTTTGGTTTACACACTGCCCGCTTGTGGTGGGATACTTAACAGTTTGGTTTAAGAAAATGACACCCTTTTACATCAGGTCACAGTTTATATTTCTTTATATGGAGTTGGGAGGAGAAATGTATTAGTTGTAGTAATAATTTTAGGTTATGTCTACTATTTACACATATCTGACATATACAATATATTACTCACTGATTTAATACCAAAGTGCAGTAGTATTCATTATAAAGAAACTGTACCTCACTGTGTATCACAGAACAAGGTGGACCATAAGAATTACTCATCTGATTACCAGCCAGAAGTAAAGTAAAACTTACTCTCACATTAACATTAAGCTTCCTGGATTCAGAGGACTGATGGTTTAATTACTGGAAGATTTGCTCTTTATCTGGTTCCAGAGCCTGGATGAACTGGGGGAGCATTCCCCAGACAGGCTGTGCTGGTCATACAAGCTCACTACAGATAACACAGCTACAGCTGTACTAGACATTTGGCACATACAGTACATGCATAGTCATGGTTACTTCATATCTTTGACATCTGTTGATCTGACAGACCATTTTTATTATTATTTTTATTATTCTTCTGATTCTCAAGGTTGCAACATAAACATTGTATGTCTATAGAATCTGGAGCATATAGACCTACTGTATTCAAAGAAAAATTATTAAAAGCTCAAATATTAAGGTCATTTTTAATTCATAAACACTATACTTTGCATAACAGTGGTTCACACACAACAGACAGCTATGACAAACAGAAATACCATAGAACATAAAGACAAGTTGGTAAGTTTGAAAAAGTAAAATTCACTTGCATACAAATCCACACACAGACAATATGCAAGACAGACAGAATAAAGAAGAAAAGGCACCAGCTCCAACACAAGACGACAAACTTAAGATATGATTCTTAGTTTCACTTTAAATGATATCAAAAATACTCCATTGTAATTGGATAAATAAAAATATTTTGTAAATAATGTGTATTTTTTATATGGCTACATTTTAAAAATATTAGATTCTCAGACCACAACAAAATCTTATGTAATTACAGTTTTTTGTAACTGCTTATGCACATTTTCTGAAACTGTGTGGCACAACTAAACACACAGTTCACAAAACTATATACTCAGGTCACAAAACATCTCAGAGCATGTGCTACTTTAGACACAGTAGTAAAAAATACATGTTAAATATGACAATCATATCATTATACTGATAAATCTGTTTCTCACCAACAAGACACTGCACTGAGAAATCTAAAACACTTTTTGAATTTGTACTTTTGTGTAGCAGGTCTATAGGCCAAGTTTCTGGTTGTTTGAGAACAAGAGAAAGGCTGTAAATATGCAGAGAATGCAACATGATATATTTTATAAAACATGAACTAAACTATATTTATTTTATTTTCAAGTTGTGCTTCGGAGTGTTTGAGGTCAGAGGCAGAGCTGACCTGGATCAAGACCTGGTTCAGACTTTGACCAGAGTCTCTGAGTTGTTCTCTAATAGTCTATTTGTATTTATCTTGTTATTGTTTGTCATGTGTGTCTTTAGTCTATAGAGTGTAGTATTTTTTTGGTGGACAGTAGGACCTAACAAATAAGTTTCAGTTCTGACTGTGTTTCAAAGTCAGGAAATTGTGTTTCGGATTTTGAAAAACATTTTGTGTAGTTTTGGTGAGAATGTGTATGGGGTTGTGCCAATGTGAGCTGAGCTGTTGCTCCCTGGTGTGGCAACTTTTGGAATCTTTTTTTTTATTTTGACTTCAGATAAGCAAGTACAAAAAACTGTAATATAAATATTTTACGAGTGTAAAGACCTCTTTTTATAAGGCACTCTTTATACGGGCTTTATTAGGTTTAGACTATATTTAGACTATATTCATATTGTACTTTCTACTTCCTCTTTAGATTGTTTACTGTACACATGACGCAGTGCCATAAATAAATACATAAATAAATATTGTTTCATATAAGATAAATAAATAAAAAATATGAGTCATTTGTTATATGGAAGAGCACCTCCACAATAAAAGGTGACACAGCTACATGCCAAAATAAAAGTCAATATTAATGAGGCGCTGATTTTTTCGCCCCCTTATTGACCACTCTCTGTGCGATCCCATAGGGCACGTGACAGGCCACGGTCCCCAGCTCAGCAGCGCCCTCCACGTGGAACATCTGGTCGTCGAAGAAAATGTGTGGCCTGATCTTCTCCAGCATGGGACCCTTGGGAGCCCCCGCCAGGAAGAGCGCCTCGTCAATCTCCAGTCCCCATGAGCGCAGGGTTTTCAGCGCCCTGGCCCCGGAACTGGCAGCGCTCCGGGCCGTCACCAGGTACGTTCGGATGGGACAGTCCATTCTCTGGCCTTTGTCGTAAAACTTCTTCTGCAGCTTCCCCAGTGCCTCCAGAAAGCCCTTCAGTGGGCCCTGTGGAGACATTGAAAACAGGCATTACCTTTGGACATGTTGTGGCTCCTTTTGGTACCTGTGAGTAAAATAAAATATCATGGAAAAATTATATTATTTTATTATTTCACTCTTCAGCTTTAATTCTAAATTCTAATACTGAATTTTGGTTTTCATTAACTATAAACCAATAACTGTACATCATAATTAAAACAAATCAATCCTGTATCAAATATTTCTCTCAGTGTATGTAGACAACTAAGTCTACTGGATATTATACGGGGAGAACGTGGTTGATTGTCACAGTCATTAGCCTGTATCTGTCTGTAGAGGGCGCTTTTGAGAACTAAATGTTCAGTATTTTGGTCTGAAAGCACACAGTGACAGAGGTCTAAAGGCCGGGGTTAGGTCTAACAGTTAAAGGTAAAGTCACCTACAAGGACATGTCAGTGTTTTTTATTTCCAAGTGTTCATAAATATCTTTTATTTTATTTTTTTACTCCTTAAACATAAGTTTAAGAAACATTTGTGCTTGGAGCTTACCTGAAACATTGATGAGATAAAAGTAAAAAGTGTAACAACCAACCCCATTCTTCCCTGTGTGTTTCACCTGGTATTGAGCTACTGTAATAAACTGACTTTTCCACAATATTCTAATGTGCTGATGATGTATATACATTACATGGTCCAGGGGCCTGTTCTCGTGCTCCTTCTCGTGCTCGAAGAACCTGTCCAGGCCATGAGCTTTGTAAATTTGTTCTGATTCATCAGAGAAGAGGACAGCATCGCCATCGAAAGCAACACGTAACTGTGAATCTGACACTTCTGTGATTTTCTCTGGAGTGAACATTATGGCTGCTGCTATACCTGCTCATGACAAATCCCATGTTATTATTGCTTACTAACATTATTCAGAATGTGTTTTTTGGTGCTTACCCTCTTCCAGAGCTTCCCGGACCTTTCCTGAATCTGCAGATAGATACAGGTTTGTGTGGTAGGCCTTTAAGTAACCTATTGGGCTGTTTCCTCCAGTCATACAGAAG
This sequence comes from Bostrychus sinensis, assembly GCA_020698575.1. Taxonomy (NCBI): domain Eukaryota; kingdom Metazoa; phylum Chordata; class Actinopteri; order Gobiiformes; family Eleotridae; genus Bostrychus; species Bostrychus sinensis. The sequence continues at coordinate 20,103,375 of CM036258.1, forward strand.
CGCTCAATCAATAACTCTGCAGACAGAAACAAGAATAATTTTCAATAATGTGTTTTCGGAGCAGCACACAATTCGACATTGTAAGAAAGTAAGAAAGAAGGATGAACATGGTAAGCACCAAAACTCAGTTGACTCTGGTGTTTAAACCATGTTCAACTGGTTAGGGCCCCAAAGTGTGCGTCAGGACAGTCAGCTTTTGTATGGATTTACAAGCAGTTGAACAGGTGTAGCTAACAAAATGGCCAGTATGTGGATGCTGGGTGTGGGGCGGCCCTATAACAACCTCCTCCAAAGAAGTCAGACCAAAGAACTAAGCATTTCCCAAAAAAGACATCATGGTCATCGGAAACATCCATCAGTGGCAGTTTTCTTTTCGCAATTGTAGCAGCACAACATAAAATACATGCTATGTTCATTGGCTTTTGCAAATGTTTTTAATATTTATCTTTTTTATTTTAGTCAATATCATAATGACCTGAGTGGACTTTGAGGATGCTTTTGTTTGTGACCTGCGGAAGGCAACTGGGTAATGAGTCACTTGTATTTGCTCGCAGCTGTGTGGAGAATTAAATAAATTGTTTACAGTATGTTCAAATACATGACTGTGAGGACAAAGACTGGGGAGAAGATCATTACATAACTCATGAATGAAATAAAAATAGCATCAGAACCATTGAAATACATCGCCTCAAAGTCAATTTAATGGTTCCTTGACATGAAAAGGAAGAATAACTCTTCCTTCAAAGTGCCTGCTTTTTTAGTCTCTCCACTGTTGCGCTGAGAGATGGGACGTCCTACCCCTTCTCAAGAATGCTCATTTTGACCAAATACATACAAAGAGATACATATTAATGGCCCAACATTGAATAGGCTTACTGGTTGTTTTGTCTGGTAGTATGATGCAAATATTAAAGAATTTTGTATCATTGTGAGGCTTTATTGATCAATGGATAGAGCATTTACAACTAAACTAGAAGATTAAGTTATTCCATTGTATTTTTACCATTGCGAGATAGAGCCTTTGCCTTGCTTTGAGTAAAATAATATTATCTCAATTCATTAAGCTGAGTATATTATGCACCTTGAGCCTTTGCCATAGTAATATTGTAATCAGCAGCCTTCTACACATACAAATAGCTAATGGCAATAAAATAGGCCTTACTACTAGCATCATATAATTTTTTCCCGTGTGTGGCAGAGCATAGAGATTATGATATCCATGACTAAACCTGTTTAAAAAAAAAAAAAAATCCAATATTCTCTCCTCACACAGTCATTGAACCCATAATGTATCTGGTGTGCAGTAAGCGCTCACTTGTGACTTACGATGATGGTTGATGGTGTTGATAAGTCGGAGGCCAACGTTTGCGTGGTTGTTTGTCATGAGCACCACATCAAAGAGCTCCTCGCTGGCAGGGTACAGGTCCCTTAGCTGAGCATTCACCGCCTCCAGAGCCTGACAACACACACACATTCAGGGATTCATGTGTAAGATGACAGACAGCAGTGGATCCTGAGGGCTGTGAGTGGGTTGACTGTGTGTGTGTGGCCTGAGGTTTGTCATGTTCTTGTATTTCTTAGTATCTGACCTTGACGAAGGAGAAGGCAGGACCGGGGTTAAAGGGCTGTGTTTCGTGCTCCACCTGATATTTGATGTACTCCTCCATCCCTTGCTCCTCAAAGATCCTCTGCTCCTTCTCCATGTTGAAGAGCACCCGAGCTGACACTGCGATGGTGATGGCATTCTCCGACTTAGGCTGCAGCAGTAAAGGCAAACACAAACTTGTGAAAATTTTTTTACACCAAACCAATTTTGAGAATACTTTTGTGAGCAGGACACTGCCTGAGTTGTGATGTAACAGCGTCACTGTGGGAGGCTGATATAGGACATACTTTCCAGAGGCCAACTTTGATAGTGACATAGCAGCGAGCTGACACCTGTTAACTCTTTACCAGACAACTCAACACATGCCACCTCCAAATCCTCTAATAGTATGCAATGGTATAATAATATTCTGCAGGTTAAGGCTTAAAACTGGCAACGGAAAGTACTCTGAGGATTAAATATTTAGGTACACTGCATAGAGACTCTAATTATCCCATAGAGGTTTAGCCTAATGTATTGTGATCCTTCCTTTCCATGTAGTCAGGATATTCATTTAATTTGTAATTGGATATCTATCTATTATCGCACTTCACAATCGTGTTCAGTGAGCCTGCATATTGAATTACTCTCAAAGACACTGAGTTGTAGTAGTAGTACAACTTTCAAGTAGAATTGTGCTCATGAGGTATCCAGGCAGAAATGCTAGTCTGCTACAATACATGGTATGCGGGCTCTAACTGTACAAATGCATGTCAGCGTAGTTACAGTACATTACTCACTGGTTGTGGTTTTCTGCTCGGAGTGGACGGCTTCAGAACTGTCCCAGCGTCTTCCAGTGATCCCGGGCCTCCTCTGCTGCCATTAGTGCTCAAGCCTCCTCCGCTGCTGACGGCTAGAGTTTGCCCACTGCTCATCTTACCCCGGCTCTGCCTCACACTCTGTCAGGACCACACTGAGCGCCAGTGCGTCCCGTGATGGCTCTATCCTCTTGTTCGCTCACTCTCTCTTATTCAATATTTCATTTCAGTGGTGCATTCAGGAGACCTGTGCCCCCTCCTTCAGCGTAGATGAGAAACGCAGTGCTTGTGGGATGCTGCAGAAATATACAGGTGGGTGTAAAAAAAGACTTAAGCCCCCTCTTTATCCTTCCCCTCCTCGTTCTCTGTGTGTTCTTATGTCACGCTCTGCTCTGACTCTCTCTGACTTTAAGCCATTTTGTGTCCTCCTCCTTTTTTTAACCCTTGCACATCCCTGGAGCAGCAGCTGAGTAAGTGATTTGATGTTTGTGACAACTAGTGGATGCTCTGAAGGCCACAGTCAAAGCACTAATGCATCACAATGCTCCAAATAGACTTACATATTGCTTCTCCTGTGCGTTTGGTATGCAGTATCACCACTTTTTCCTCAAGCAACAAAACAGCAAGATAGCAATGTTATTATTTCAAGACCATCTAAACTGATGCTACTGTATTTGCTCCAGATCATGTTCCTGTTCAGTGATGTAGGAAATGAAGTCCATCATGGGTCATCTGTCGCCATCTTCATTTTTTTTTTTTTTTTTTTTTGCCTGAGTGTGTGTACAACGCTGCAGGATAGAATTGCACACCAGCAACCCCCAGTTACCAGGCAACGGCGAGAGAGTAGCCAGGAAACCGCATCTGAAATCTGATTGGCCAAAGGGACGACGCACTGCATGGCCAGCCCTCCCAAAGGTGGCATCAATCAAATACAGCCAGGTGATCCAAAGATGAAAGTGTGTGTTGGTCTTTGAAAGTAATAAATGAATTAAAAGCAATTAGAGCTGGTGTTTTATGTCTGTAATCAGGAAGAAGATGCACTGCAGGGGTTAGTTTTGGACTTGCACCAAGGAACAAAGGGCCACCCAACCAGACAACACCTCTGTGGACCCATAACAACCAGTAATGTCTCTAGTGATAGTAAGGTATCAAAACACACTTCACACAGCCAGTGTATCATTTTATGTTCTACTTTTAGACTTAGAGTTTCCTGAAAGTCAATTATAAACTCATTGAGAAAATCAATGCTTGTGGAGGCAGAACAGAGGCACTCACAGTGATTGTGCACAATCAACTAGGAATAATGTGTGTTACTACGACCCCCCCACCCTCCCACCCCCCTTCGGGCTCCTGATGCAAAGAGCTTTTATTGATTTAGTGGGGTCAGACTCTCAAGGATATGTCTACATTGGTTTGGAACAGGTGAAAGGATCTCACCTTCAATATAGGCTTGTGTTTTATCAATGTGTACTGAGAAATTAGAACAATGGAAATTTACATACATCAATATAGATTTAACTATGCAGAAATAAATGCATACAATTAGGCTCTAATAAAACTTTCACAAAACCAGATTTATGGGTCAGGACCAAATATACAGTAGTTAAATGTAGTTTCAGTGTTTAACTAATTTAAAGGTACTGTAAGCAGCATGTGCTCATACTGGTTTGAAAACAGCACTGCAGTCTAAATCAAAACAATGGTCTGTGGGTTGTCAGTATTTTTGCTTTTCTGATTGGACGATTGGCAATGCAGCATTTTAGAACCAAAACAAAAATGTAAACAAACAACTTGAGTATTAAATTTCAAAGAGTGAGTGCATCAGTAGGTCTGTCAAATCTTGGGGCCAGGTGCTCTTTAAAGATCAGTGGAACAAACAACAGTTTAAAAAGTTTGTTGTTTTACTATTATTTTATTTCTATTCTTTTTTGTTGCATTAAAAAAATGTGTAATCCTGGTGTCTTGTGATAATCCATGTGATCCTATTTCTCTCTTTAGACCACCTGTCCAATATGTCTGCCCTGATGAATACCCAGCACAGGTCGAAATGTCCCGTATACAATAAAGGATTTTTAATAATGTCAGGGTGCCTTGGATCCCTCTTCTGCTTTTAAACTTGAGCAATAGGTTCAGTATTTTTTTATTTGATTTAAACATGTTTACCTCATATCTTGGGACACATGTGGGTAATTGTTATGGAATATAAATAATTATATATACTGCTTGTAGCACCTTTAGTTAGTTTTAATGAATAAATGTTGATAAAATGTTGAAGAAGTATTAAAGTAACACTATTTATAAAGGCTCTAATTAAATTATTTTACTGTGAGCCTAGAAAAAGTTAGCCAATAAAATGATCAGCAATAAAAGTGAGTTCTGCAATTAAACCAGCTGAGAACCAATATACGGTATTTGACGCATTACCTTGCATTTCCTATGCGCCTCCACTAGAGTGCAGTAGAGTATAAGTTGGGCTCTTGACATTTCATTGCTCTGTGAATACCTGCAGGTTCATTCTTCCCTCTGTGCCTCCAAGACAAAGAGGATGTGAAAGAGACACAGTTTGAAAGAGGAAGCTGGTGGAGAGACCATTGTGTTTTAGAGCCATTCTTTAGAAGCCCATGGTCCTCTAAATTAACAATTATTTAAAAATATCTTTACGGCATAGTCAACTTTCACAAACTCATATGAAATTATCGAAATAACTAAAGATATAGATTACATAGACGATTTTTATTGTCAGTTTACCATGTGCAGGACATACTGAAGAATCACAACGCTGTTTCTCTGTAATCTTAGTGTTACAGATACAAAATATGCAAAAATAGAAAGCAGCATAATATTAAAGTAAGATACAATGAGTAGAAGCCGATAATAAATAACAAAATATGTAATAAAAATGTGGTGATAGTGCACTAAATAATAGTTTTTGTGTTTTTCCTCATATACTTAAATTGGTGTAAATACTGAGTTGTAAATAATGTGTATTGGCTGAGACTGAAGTCAAAGAACGTGTGAAACAATTCTGTGCCCACCCTCTTGTTCCACACTTTGTCTTTGTGTTGTGCGCTCCAGACTCCAGCTCCGAGGGGGTTAACAGGACACGGAGACAGTTGGGCCGCACCCACTGGGCTGATTTGAATAACGCCGGCTTTTGGCGCGAGGCTCACATAAGGAGGCAGTCTTTTCTTTGGCGCTGACTGTGGCCCCCACCCCTCTGCGTCCTACCTAGAGTGGCGGGAAAGGCGCTCAGACTGAGACACACTGCATTATGGGAGTCTCGGGCACACCTCGTCCTTTACCTGCAGCCTGTCTGGTTACTATGGAAACCAGCCGGAGACATAGTGTTCTTGGGTATAAGGAGAGCGAGAAAGAGGAAAGAAGATAAGGAGATGATGCTTTTCAAAGTGGCAGACTAGGGGTGGAGACAAAGGCAAGGCGTGAGTGAACAAAGAGGGGGGAGCAGTCTGGACTACCCCCCCCCCCCCCCCCCCCCCCGTCCTGTCCCGGGCCCCACCCCCAACTCACACATAGCACCTCGAGGCTATACTCAAGGAGGATGACTATTATAACCTTAATCAGCCCTTCAAAGCCACCCCTCATTTTGACGAGTAAGTATTCACATAAGAGAAGGGAATCTTTTTTTTCTTTTTTTCTTGCTGAGACTAGAATTCATCACATCAAACACAGGAGGAAGGTCATCTGCTTCATCAGCAATCACACCGCACTCCAGTGACATAATTTGATTTGGTGCTCAGAGGCAAAGTGAGCCACCCCTCTCTGACTCTTTAATGTAAGTGGGTGGCAGCTGACAGCATCGCTTTTTGTCAAGGCAAAACTTTACCCGCCACAAAATGAGTAGCAGCTCCTCTGACTTCCTGCCTGCACAAAAACAGGAAGTCGGTACTAAACTTGTACATTGCATTGACTATTGTGGGAAGTGGGCAGTATTAGCAGCTGTATTCAAAGCCTGGGTAAAAGTAGCAATATTTATGGCATACATTGATCTTATAAGACTTTTCACATTAAGTACCACCTCAAAAAGATTTGGCTTTCAGTAGCATCTTTAAGGAACATTACTAAATATGGATGAAACATAGAGTAACCAGGACTAAATTTGGGTTAAACCAGAATTTAACCAGTTCTAAAACAGGACTTAACCATTTGTAAACCAGGACTAAGCTGTGCCTGCACTCAGGATTGTACACAAGATTTTTAAAATACTGAGGTCTATAATGTTGACAGCCAGTTTAGTTCTTGCTTCGACCCAGTTTAGTCCCGGTTTAACCTTTGTTTAGTCTTTATTTAGTCCTGGTTTAGCTGTGATTTAGTCCTGTTTTAGTCTTGGTTTAGTCCTGACTTTTTCCTAAATAAGTTTTGGTTTAGAATATTTTTAATCCTGGTTTAGTCTTGTTTTTTTCCTGGTTTAGTCTAGCAATAGAAAAATACCAAGGTCTGGACTTCTGTGACCTACGGCCGTGCCTGTTCCACCAGTGAAACCTGTCCCACAGTTTGAGAACCACTGAGTTATAGCATTTAGACCCATCTCAGTACACACTCTATACTGTCTTCTATATTGCAGTAATTGCCTTTTGATGTGTCTGTGGGATGGGGAGGGGGTCCAGATTAGTGGAGCTTTGACCGGCCAGGAGACAAAGAGCAGGAGATGTTGCTGTAGTGATCTTAATGGGGGGGTGGGGATGGGAGGAGGGGTTGTCCTGCAGGGGGCTATCGGGGGAGACCAACTAAAGGGGGAGGGGTAGGTAAGGCTTAGAGGGTACTATGCGAAATAAAATAAAAAAAGGGGGGTGGGGGGGGGGGTGGTTGGAGATCAGGACAGAATTCAAAAGATGCAGCAAGTGTCCCAACTTCAACTGAGGCAACCTTATCCAGAACAATGGAACATCTGCTGCTGACAAGGGCTGCACTGTGGTGAGAGGGCGATACTGAGAGGTAACGGCCACTCCGGTTACCACACCAGCAACTACTACTGACAAGCTGATCCAAACAAACAACCTGAGAAAGGAAGAGAAGCTACACGATTTCTTGGAATTTCTTTATCATTCTTTAATCAGTGTTCAATATCTTTTGCAAAGACTTCATAAAGGGAGACACTGCAGGCAAAAGGCGGTATTTTAAATTTTGAGGATTTGGGACAGCTCCTTTAACATGTAGCTTTCACACAGAATTAAAGAAAATGTGAAAATGATACATAAAGTTGTTTATTTTTATTTCAATTGGAATATTAATTTTAAAGGCTGTTTTCTCACACAGATATCTCCACTTCAGGAGCACCTACAATTTCTTTATATGTAATTTCTAGCCTGATTTATTGGTCATTTTTCTTCAAACAACAAGGCAAAATGTTTTTTTGTTTGTTTTTTAAGGCTGTTGTCAGTATTTTTTAATTTACTCAAAGACAAAATAAGAAAAGATGTCCTGTGACGAGCTGCCTAAGGCTCACAGTTACTGGGCTTTATAGCAGCAAACCATCCTTCTCTCTTTTGCTTGTCAAACTGATTTGAGTATTGTTTTAATTACATGGAATAGAGGCACAGATTTTAAAATAAATGTGCCATAAAGGATGAAGTAGTGTAGGATTTCTAGAAAGTAGCTCTGTAAACTTGTAAATTGAGACTGTAACTCTACACTCAGGATCTGCTTAGGAGAGCCCCCGCTGTCTTCTCTACTTTCCTTTTGTTCTTGTCTTGTGAATTGATGGAAAGGTAAACAATGAAGGAATGCAGTGAGTCCGGGAGGCCAGGCCTAGGGAGAGCCCACTCAAGTGGAACGTCCTATATGTGGACAGGTGGGAAGAAGACCAAACTAGGACTAGCACTGTGGCAGTTGTTAATGCTCCTGCCTCAACAAAAGGAGGTTGTGGGTTCAAACCTCAGGCTGGCTGGCTCATGAGCTCCTCCCCAGGACATGCTTGTGTTAGAGGAATCAGGAATGAATCTAATTTGTCCCTAGTGAATGAATATGAGAGTGAATGGTAATCTGTACGTCTGTATGTGTTTTAACCCTGCAACTAACTGGCCACTGTTTATTGTTTACTATTAAGATCCCCATTAGTGTGCCTTACAGCCAGCTACTATTCCTGGGGTCTATCATTAAAAAACATTACACAAATATCTTATTCATGAATATATGTGACAAATGAAAAGTATAAAAAATACATTTCAATAAAATCATCATAACTTAAAATAAAACTTAAAAATTGTAAACCATACATTTCGTTTAAATATAAGCTGCCCCTAAATACCTCTTCAATTGCAATATTAAAACAAACTTCTGATCATTTGTTTTGATCAGAAATGAGTTTTTTGCCTTTCGTTGACCTGTAAACAAAAGTGCATTTGAGAAAGTTAGTATTTGCCCTAGGAATCAACAAAAACAGTGGAATTTATAGTTTTAATATCTTCCAGGTTGAGAATAATAAAGATGCTGATGCCCTGTTGTGAACTATCAGCCAGCCAAGATTTGAGTGCATAGAGTTTACACCTGGCCATTGTCCAGGGTGTAAATTCTCCGTCTAAGGCTCATAGTTGCTGGGCTGCATTCTGAGTCTGGCTTTTCATCATTATTCCAAAAAAAAAAAAAACATTTCTGTCATAAGGCAAGATGTCAGAGTTTGCCAGTTCCCGCCTCGTGGTGCTTGGAAGACCTTTTGACGGGTTCATTATAATCAGCCCTGTTGTGTGTTTGGGCCCAGATGGCTGTGGCGTTTACACTAACGCGATTAGGATTAGCTCCAGATTAGACAAGCGAGTTAAAAGGCCTGCTTTGCTGACACGACACGACCCCGCTCTGAACTGGCCAAAATTAATCTCACATAGTGCTACTAACCTGCAATGGACCAGAGAAGAAAAAAAGGCAAAATATTTGGATCAGCGCTTGAACTTTTGACGCTAGGAATGTGTGTGCAATTTTGAGGAACAGCTGAGTTTTGACGCACACTTCCAGTCAGCTGAGGCCAGATGTAGCAAGAGGGGGGACATATACAGCCTGTTCCAATTGAATCATTGGTGTTATGTAACTGCGGCCCGAGAGCGGGGAGGGCGAGACAACGGAGCTTAAAGGGGTGACCTAGATCTGCGCATTGGTGAAGATAAGTACCTGTGGTGAGGACAGGGTAGGCAGGCTGTGATGGGGAGCTGTCACTGAAGCATGTGTGTATATGCAGCAAGCATACAATATACAGTATGTGTTGGTATCAGGTGGTCAGGAAGTGGCCACAAGTTTCAGTGACACAACCAGGGAGGAATGTGGGTCAGTAGGCACACACTGAAGGGCTAGAATCAGGAGAAAGTTTTGTAAACCAACTTTTCATACAATGTCTTTTTCCTCCTTGACCTTTAGTGCCACGAAATAAATGCAAGAAGAAGAAGTCCCGTCTCCAGCTGATTCACTCCCAGGCAGACTGGTAGCTCCCAATGGGTGATTATTCATTCTGTTACGCCGCATTCTCAAGCAAGAGATCATAAGGCTATCCCAAGATCGAGCCATTCCTCTTCCTGCTGTGTCCTATATTCGGATATATGTAGGTCACACAGATAAGCAGTGGTGCCCCTAGAATCACAAGCCAGTGTTTATGGTCTGCTTCCTCTGCTGTGCATTTGACTGAACTTTACTTATCTTATATAATATGAGTAGCATATGGCAGAAATCTTGCTCAATGTGCTTGTCTATGTATTTTCTGTCACAGAGGGGAGTCAAGAAAAAAAAAGAGGATGTTGCAAAAGAACTCACAGAACTGTCCCTTTCCAGGAAAACCAAAGAAAAATGTGTTGCTCAATTAAAGATTTGAATCAGACCCAGGACAGTTATTTAGATGTTTGGTGCTTTAACGGATTTGAAAAGTTTCCAAGTGATGAGCGCATACTGGAAGAGCGAGTTCAGCAGGTAGAGCTGTGACAGGGTTTGTCAGGTTTAGGCACTCGCACAGAGAAGTGGTGTGAGCTGGAGCTCTGCCAGTGCTGCTATGTGGAAGTGAATGACAACTATCATGACTGCAGCAGAAAAAGTGAAAACACAATTTAGTCACATGTAAAGGAAGATCACAATTAGAACTCATAAAATGTAATTGTGTACTTTTCTTTATTTACAAATTGCAAAGTAGGTGACAGCAAATGTTATGACTAGAACTCATGAAGTCATGTATCTAGGAGTATGACATTTCTTTTTTCTTCTGTTTATTCAAAATGTTATGGACTTGTTAGTTTTTAATGTGGGTTCATAAATTGTATTAAAAAAATCTGTTACCATTGCAAGATAGAGCCAAAGATACTACTACCTTCAGCCACAAAAGTTTCAGTAAACAAACAAATGATTGTTTTTTAGTGGATTATTTACCATTCTGAGATATACAGACTTTGTGGATCAATGAATAGAGAATTTACCCCTAAACTAGAAGGTTTCTAGATTGAATAGTAGATCTAGGCACTGCTTTTCATTGCAAGATACAGTATAAGGACTTTGTAGCTACATGGATAGAGCATTTACTCCTGAACTCTTTCCCATTGCAAGATATGGTTGCTTTTGTGCAGTAGTATGACATTTTTTATCTCACAAATCCTTTCAATACAGTGTACTCAAAAAAGAAAAGTGCAAATTCCTACAGAAGTCTTCAAGTAAGGCGAGGATTATTGTGTTTTAAAAAGTACAAATCTTAAGGCGATATTTGGTCACATCATCAGTTGTCCACAGTCCCACCCTGACTACATGCACATTCACGCTGGGGGCCCACCCGTCACGTTGTTACCCTGTCTGTACTTGGGGGAGACTGGTAGACTCCTGCGTCAAAGCCATTCTCCCAAACAGCTACACATCACAGCTGTCTGGGGCTTTATTGTGGAAAATAATTGCAGCCTGCAGATGCCTATAAATAAAACGTACATGGCTCTAAAAGGAGACATGTTTTAAAAAATGTGTGCAAAAGTGCTTGTAGACTTTTAGAAGTTCCTGTAAGAGAGTGTTGCAGTGAACATGAGAGCAGAAAATCTGGTTGAGCTAGTTTGTGGAGTTTAACAGCCGAAGAGGAGCTTCTGGGAGAACAAAGAGATCTTCTTACCTCATTGTCTTTTACAGGAAAAACTCCCAGATTCTATATCACTAACTGAATTTGTACAACATGCACAACATTATGAACCTTGTAGTTGCAGTATCAGGCAGCAAGTAAGCATTTTGTCCTCTTCAAAGTTGATGTGTTAAAGGAAGAAAAATGGGCAGGCATAAGGATTTGAGCAAGTTTGACACATGCCAAATGTGATGGCTAGAGGCCAGAGCATCTCCAAAATTGCAGCTTTTGTGGGCGTTTCAGCTCTGCAGTGGTCAGTATCTATCAAAAGTGTTGCAAGGAAGGAATATTGGTGAACCGGCGACAGGTGATGCAGGTGGGGAGCGAAGCCCGGCCTGGGTGGTCCTACTGAAGCTTGCAAAATAAGTTAATGCTCGTTCTGATAGAAAAGTGTCAGAATACACGGTGCATCACAATTTGTTGCATATTAGGCAGGTGCTATGACCACCAACAACAGGCAGGTGGTCATTATGTTTTGGCTGATTGTTGTATTACTAATAGTATTTTATATTTCAAATACCGTCAAAATATCTGAAGTTTTACTGACAATCTTCCTCCCTTTACTGATTGCTAAAAAAATTTTTGTATTTTAACGCTTGCAATTTCCTATAGTGGTCCAGATACCACCCTCATTTGCATCACCATGGTTCTCCATACTTTGCATGTTGGCACACAATAGTTGTCCTGTAGGAGCCAGTGACCAGAATATCTCACACAAAGTGCTTACACCTTGACCCATTTGTTTTTTTGTTTTTTTTTTGGGTGATCGAGTTAATGATTTTCCATTGAACTGATACAGCATAGGAAACACTCAGGCCACCACTACCTGGAACTTCACATCTGATTACAACTAACTTTCATTTCCTGGTAGAGTATACAATACAAACAGCCAAATGCATGCTGTGTGTGTCCAGATCAAGTGGCGTCACACACAACAATATTTGGTCCTGCATACTAACCAACCAGATGTTTTGCTGCAAGTTCACTACACAACACAAAAATAAACAAGCCTTGAAGTATTTATAAAAAAAACTATATATATATAAAGATTGTAAGACTGTGAGTGAATCCAGGGAGGAGAAAAAGACAGGACAATGATCTTAGCCATAACAAAGAGAAGTCTCTGACAGTTGGTGTTCAGGGTGTGCCTGGCCTGTCTCTCTGGATATACTTGAATATAAATGCATAACTGAGGTTAATTCACAAATGACTAGAGCTCTGTCTTGAGTCATCAGACGTGCAGAGGCTTGTTAGTGGGGTCATCTGTGGGTTAGAAGCATGATGCAGGAAATTCCTTTATCAATTAACAAATGTCTTATGCAATGGCAAAGTGGCTGTATTTCTGTGTTTTTAAAGCACTGCATATGAAAGAGAATAAATCATGCCATATGTTACATTAGATTTGTGCTGATGTGACTAATTCTAGAATAACACTAGTTCTTATGAGGCCCATCATCAAGCTCATAGTTACACTGTTAAATACCTGTCAAACCACCCAAATGAAATACTAGTTAATATTTTTTAGATTTAATATTTTTAGGTAAAAGTATATGTGCAACTTTAAACTGTTCTTAATTAAGGGCTCAGAGTTTGACTACAAGTTGTATCATATGGTATTTGCAGTACACACATGCTTGATATATGCTTTACCTTACACAGATGTCACCTCGTCACATGACAAACACAGTCTTTGTTAGTAATACGTCAAAGTGGGAGCAACACCTGCGGCCCTCATCAAACCCATGGGACCACACTTTAAAGATACAGACCACTCATGGATGTAGTGTAACCCAGTTGAGAGTATATCAGGCTGGCAGGCATGCAGCAGCAGCTCCAGCTACTGCAGAGGGGAGGATCCACCACAGTATCACAGCCTTCAAGGGCACTTCTCAAGGACAGGCTCAGTTGTAACCTTCAGTAGACCAGCAGCCGGAGAATAGGATGTGCCTATTCTGTGACAGATGCGGCGCACTCTGATGGGCTGATGGACAACTTACACTTGTTTAAGATGAGAGCAACATGCTGTGACATGTTCCCGTTATTAAATAGAGTAATGGTTAATAGTTATGTATGTTTATATGAAAAGGACAGGAAGGACACTCGAGTACAAAGATTGTATAAAACTTTATGTTGTCATATTAGCATGCTTTAAAACCAGAAGCTTTGAAATCACAAAGTGACATGTGGATATAAAGTACAGCAGTGCTACCATTTTTTTCATCAGTTTTCCCATTTTCTTAACAAAATATATGCTCCACGTTACACAATATACAGAGGAGCTGAGCTAAATCTGGATTCTGCCCCGTTTCAGGAGTAATCAGCTATTATTTACACCAAGTATGTACAACAGTGATTCATTCATACATATGTACACATGAAGGCATTTATACTTGTTAAAGTGTGCAAAGATGACACATAAACCCACACAATCTCAAGGCTACACTTATTCAATGTTAACTATTAACAGGTCATTTCCTCTCACCATACAAGGAAGTACCTCAGTCAATGTTGATTAAAAGGAGAACAAAGTCCGTTAGCCACTGTTTAAAACAATGTGCAAAGAAAACTCTGCATCACAGCACACAGATCTAACTGAGCCTCACCGCCCAGTTCATAAACCAGAAGACATTTCTATAGGAAGCCCAAGGAAATATGAGTATTCATAGGTATTTACATGAGGCATATGAGATCTACAGCTTTAAATAAAAAAAAATTAAAAAATCACAGCTCTTGAGGCAGATTATCTGGGTGTCCTGGTCTGTCTCAGGACCTCTTCAGCTCAGACATTCTCCTCAGAAGCTGCTGCTTTCGGGTTTTGAGCCGTTTCTTCTCCTGCAGCTGCCGTCTTTCCTGACTGTGCAGCTTGTCCAGGTACTCTGTGGCATGGGTCAAAATGGCCACTTTAGGAGTCTTAGCTGACTCCAGTCCGGGGATCTGGTCCCTCAGAGCGAGGAAGCGGGAGCGCAGGTCATTCCTCCTCTTTCTCTCCAGAAAGTTGTGGTTTTTCCTGCGGTCTGTGTCCTCTGTGTCAGAGGTGAGTGAGGTGTCTGAGCCAGGGCAGCTCCTCTTACTCTGAGGTTCTTCATCATCCTGATCCTCTTCTTCCTCCTCCTCATCCTCATCCTCAGGCTCAGGGTCACTGTCTGGGGAGCGGGCAGCATAGTTGTGCTGTTGTCTGTGCACAGACACATGGAAGCGCTTGGGACAGGGGTCTGCTCTCACTCTGATGGTCACAGGCTTTCGAACATTCATCAGCTGCATCCTCTTATTCTTATCCACGGTGACCACATCGATTTCCTCCTCATCCTCATCTGGTAATGACAAAACAATTCATAAATACAATAATAATAAGAAAGAAGTATTACTGACTGTGGAAGCAGCTGTTAGAATCTAGTTCACAAGTCAACTATGAGGAAGTGCAATCCATACATGAAACTGAGGGCTGAGGTGTTAACAGCAGTGGTCAACTATGCCACAGACATTTGTCATGGAGCATTCATCAACTATTTAAATTACAGGGTCTGCTGGCAAGGGGCATTCCCTAATTTAAGAATGTGAAACAGTCACTCTCACGCTCTGCCCGTGAGTTTGTAGTACTAATAAATCAGCAGCACCGCCCTCTTGCCGCACTGTGATTGTAATGCAGAGCTAGTGGCAGGGGGGCGCGGTTTTTAAAAGATATTCACTACAAGCATGTGGCGCATTGAGTAGCTTTGAGGTGACTGCTGCACTTGGTGACCCCACTGCACCGTATACCACAGTTATGCAACAGCAGCCAGCCTCTCCAAATTACGCATTGTTGTAGGGCAATATACACCAGAGCGGGATCGGGGTGGGGCACTGCTAGGGCATGACTGCTTGGTTTCTTACCAGAGGACTCGGAGCGAGACTCGGAGCCAGACGACGCCGACTTCCTGCAGCTGTTCGCCGCCGGGAAGGTGAGGACAGCCGCGGGATCGACGCAGTCTGTCGCGGCGGAGACGCACTGCGCTTTGGCCGGTCTCACAGCTATCTGTGGCACTGGGTGGACGGCAGTGTTCGCCGCAGCGCCAGCCGCTGCCCCTCTACCACTGACCTTCTCCAGCTGCTTGCTGGCAGAGAAGCTGCTCCACATGCAGTCCCTGATGATGATGGAGCTAAGGTTGGCGCACAGCTCCGGTCTGCTGTTGGGGAGGCACTCGTCCTCGTGGTGAATAAACTTAGACGGCCAGCCCAGTTTGTCCCCCGAGGAAAGGTACAGAGCAGCCCCGCTAAGTGTCCGCGTGGGAGACATGGGAGGAGTAGGCAACAGCTCGAACTTTTTCCATATGTCCTCGCTTGGTGCGGTTGACTTGTAAAAATCCTCCTCAGTGTCCAAGCCATCAAGAAAATAGTGCTGATACCAGTCCAACTCCATCGTGTAGTTTTAGTTAATAAAATCCAATAGCTTATCCACAGACAGTGAAGAGAGCCGTCTGCAGAACGTCCTGTACAACCTAAAAACATTAAACTGTTTAATGAATATCCTTTTACACGAATAAATCCAACGTAACATGTAACCTTGTGATAAGGCTCAAATGAAAACACTTCCACAAATGAGACCACATTAATTATTGATTACATCTTCTTGCAGATGCTCGGGTCATTACATAATGCAGTTATTTAGAGGCCTTCCACTACACTAACTCAGTAATGTGTTTGTAGTTGAGGCACACTAAGTTTAACAGGACTCTCCGACGTTAAACTGTAACCAGATCCTGAGATGCGTGTCCTCGGTTTTCTCCAAAGTAGCTGCCGCTTTGTTCCGTGGAGCAGGGCAGCCATGTGAACCACAAAACTAGACAACTTTATATCTGCTTAGACTATTTTTCCTAGACATTTCTGTTTTACGCAAAAGTTTCAAGGCTAGAAAATTACTCACCGGTTCGCCGCAAAGAGCAGGAAGCAAAATCAGGTCATCCAAGTCGGTCCGTGAGCTACAAAAAGACCAAAGTGTCCACAGCGGGATAAAAGCTTTCCAAAGACTTGTAAGAAGCGATCTACAAGGTTTTGACGCACAATTCTTTTGTTTTAGTTGTGTAAAATAGCCCGGAGTTGGACATCAGGCACTAGATCCGCCCCACGACGTGTAATAAAAGCCACACAGTGCGTTTTTCGCGCCAGTGAGATATCCTGTTATAGGCGATAAAAAGTGCAGGGAGGAGCCTCGGAAAAAAATCTGCAGCGGTAGATCCGGGTAAGCCCCTCAGTTTGCATAAGGGGCGGGGTCATGTGCCCTAACACGCCCCCCATGATTCCCTGAATGAACATAACTGACTCTATTCTTATCAATAACCACTGCTGCTGATAGGAAATGAAAATGTACTGTAACTGTAACTGTAGCGCAAAGAGAAATACAACCATTACATCTGCGTAGACAGTAGATAATATTAAACCTACTGAAATACCAATGCAAGTCATATCAGTGGCTATTGTTTAACATCGGGACAATTAAACTCTAATTATCCAATAGCCTACCAGACAAGTTTACCAGTACAGACAGAAATCTATTTAGAGATTCATTAATATCTG
This sequence comes from Bostrychus sinensis, assembly GCA_020698575.1. Taxonomy (NCBI): domain Eukaryota; kingdom Metazoa; phylum Chordata; class Actinopteri; order Gobiiformes; family Eleotridae; genus Bostrychus; species Bostrychus sinensis. The sequence continues at coordinate 20,120,407 of CM036258.1, forward strand.
ATCATCATAGTCTATCATGTGTCATATCTGCATGTTTACAAATTAGTTACAGACAAATAGTATCTGTATCTGTACTGCAGTAAAATGGAATAAGTAAATAATATTTGCTAATTAGAAGTACTCAACAAAGTTATTGCTTAAGTAAAAGTATTGGATGTAAAGCTTAGCTACTTACATTTTTTGACAGAATACAACTATTATTATTACTACTACTACTACTACTACTACTACTAATACTAATACTGCTATTACTACTGCTACTACTACTACACAGTACAAACCTGGTTTTAAGGCAAGTGACCCAAAAATAGGTCAAAAAAATACTTTTGCAAAGTACTTGTTTAAAACGAACAAACAAACAACAAACAAACAAACAAAGTAACTAGTACATGTTACATTTTATTTTCAAATACTTTAAAAGTATTCTTTGGAAGATTTGTAAAAAGTACATAAAATTGTACTTGAGTAAATGAATTGATTAAAAGTATCTAGTTACTTTCCATAACTGGTTATACAGTAGTTTCTTACTGCCAGTCAACAATGACAAATGGCATATGGTAGACCAGTTTTTCATCACTCACATGTGCATGGTGTTGAATCTTCCAAAAGTGGTCATAAAAACACACTGTGTCTTACAAAGACACTGTTTACTGATTGTAAATACTAAATTTCCTGTACTTTTTTAAACTCAAGATCAAGAAAAAAAAATGCTGCCTGCCTTTAAAATAAAAATGATAATCCTGATAATTCTTTAACATGTGGGAAAAAAGTATGTAATATTCTTTAGCAGTTTCACCTCCTTTTCATCAGTTTCAATAGTTCAATATGAAAAGATTGCATTTTTTTTATCATCCTGGAAATAAATTATTAAATAATTCCTAGTACCACCCATACCACTGTGGTAGACTGTTTATTGTAAGTTTTAAAATGTTTGACATATTATCATAAAAAGCAGCACTGAGTGAGGCAGCAGTGATGATGTCCCTGTTGAGTGCTCCTCCAGATTTGTATTACAAAGGCCTGAAGTTAAAATCCGATGATGCTAATTTCCATATTGAGCATCCTTTGAAAGAAAACTTAAATGGTGCACTCTGCAACAAAACATTTTAACAGTAAGAGGTGGAGTTTGCAATGGCCTGTATGCAAACACACACAACAAAGATGAGTACTCAAATTGTTCAGAGTGAATTAGTGAATAGTCAACTAAAGAGTAATGTCCAACACAAACAAACTGGTTTAAAGTTTGTGTCCACAGTCATAAGATGGAAAGGAAGTACTCCAAATCTGTAAAAGTTGTGTTACTTTAAAATCATATTACTCAACTAGAAGTAAAAGAACTCAACAAAATGAAAGTATTGGATGTAAAGTTTACTTAAAAGCAGTTTTGATAATATAGTACAACAACTACTACAACCGTTAATGTTACTACAGATACTAATACTAATTCTACTGCTATGGAGATAAGATGGGTAGAGTCACAACAGGGCCACCCTTGATAAATGACTATGTAGTTAATGGGCTGTAACATTCAATCATTTAAACACCAACCATACTGACCCAATGCGCTTAAACTGGTCCAAAATCAAGACATTTAAAAGCAAAGGTCGAAGTTCACCAACGTCTCATGACCAGACAACGCCAGGTCAGAATCACACTACCCACCTTCCCCGCAGTTTCTCCCATTGAACATATTGATCGAAGTGTGGCACTGGGACGCCTTGTCACTAATTAAGCATCTCACTTAAGCCTCGCTGGTCATATTCAGGCCCAATTATTAATCCCTGCTTAGTGACAGACTTCTGCTGCCACTCAGATCAAGAACATGCCCTGAGTGAGGCCAGTCGGAGGTGGGCTAAGGCACTATTAGATCTTACTTCAGAGGCAAGGAGTTGTGCCATTAATCTGAATTTAATCAGGTCAAGAAGCAAGAGGTGAACAAACGTTTACATTTTCCTTGACTTTATTTTATTCATCCAGAAAGAGAAATTCACCTCAAAGGGCTTTAAAAACAATTAGTTACACAATCAAACATCAACAATAGACCTTCCTTAGACCCTCCTTCTTGGTGAGGAAAAACTCCTAAAAAAACATTTATGAAAAAAAAGGGAAGAAACTTTATGGAGACCAAATCAAACCCCGTTCCCACCATTGCATACTGTCGCTGTGTCCTTGAGCAAGACCCTTAACTCTCCTTGCCTCGAGTGTCTGTGTACAGTGGTGTATGAATGTGTGAGTGTGAATGAGGTTACTAGATGTAAAGTGCTTTGACTGCCCATGGAGGTAGGAAAAAGGCACTGTATCAAATGTGACTATTAACCATTTTTTGTTTGGATGCACAAAGGCCCATTTTGCTGTAGTTCAGGGTCTCTGGTTTTTCTGTGCATACAGTAAAGTCGTACACACAGTCTTTACAAATTAAACTGTAGATACAACAATGAGAGTGTAGATTCTCCATGGGTTACATCATCTTTGGTCTTAGGTGTACCCTTAGATACCCTGTGCCAGAACCATAAAATACTCTTCAAAATACAGCAAACAACATCATAGGTCAAGGAGATGAGATAGAAAAATCAAGAAACGCACTATAAAGCTAAAAAGCTCAAACACACAGGAGCTACTGCAAACCTGCAATACTTCAAATATAGGAACAAAGGGCAAACACATCTAAATCTACAGGATGGTACTAAATATTTATGACTTGTTCTATGTTAAGATCGTTTCCCCTCAAAGTAGGTGTCTATTTACTCTGGCCCCTCACGACTAAGTGAAAGTCAAACCATATGATGATTGGAAAGCTGATTTTAGTTCACACACACACACACACACACAAAGTGCATTGTGTTTATTTTCTAATTTAAATGCAACAAAAACTATATTGCTATGTTTTACACAAAGCAAGTATTTCTGTTTTATGATTACATGACCATCACCAAAATCTGAAAAAGAAGTTTCTTAAGACTTTTTTAAGTCAACACTGATCCATTAGCGTAACAATGCTTAATATGAACAATAGCCTGCAGCCTAAGTTATCTCCCCAGCTTGCTTTAACCTCAAGTGCCCACTATTGTTTCTTATTGTTAAAGTAGCATATGTGTGAGAATGGTCAAATAGGCTGCGTGGGGGTCGTGGCAGAGAACTCATGTAGTCTACAACTCCCACTTGGCCGCTCTAGTAATGTCAATCACAATGCAGTATAGAGGAATCTCCGTGGTTTTTGGGGTGGCCTGTGAATGCAACAGTTCCCCATAGACTATAAACAGACATGCTGTCTTTTCCCCACGACCCATGACACAAGACCCCTGACCTCTGACCTCCCATACAAAATAAAAAGACCAGTCATTCCGGACTCTCAAAGAAAAGGAATGCAACAAGGTATAAAGTTTAAATAATTCAGTGTTATTGCTCCCTGGGGACTTGAAAACATTATTCTGACACACCCATGAGATGCATGAGGCAATCTTTACCTGCATCAGCCCTTCTAAACTCTTCTAATCTCCAGTTTATGAGGATGTGTCTTTATACTTCCTGCTAATGTTCTTGGCCTTAACCCAACTTGTTGACTTCATAGTAAATGATTGGTATGTCAAATGATTACAAGTAAAAAGTAGTAGTGAGTCAAATAGGTTGTAGGTTGAGTTAGAACATAACGGCATAAACAAAAATAAGTATACAGCAGGACATTTGACTTGAAGACGGAAAATCCCCGTCTGTGTCTTCACGCCTTTTGTTATGACATGAGACGTTCCCGGGCCCACTGCTGGGTACGGACAGTATCAACAGCAGCAAGTTGTTTGAGACTGCCCCCTGGTGTTTGTTTTGTGCAAATGCCTAGTGAAAAAAAAAAAAAAAAATATATATATATATATATATATATATATATATATATATATATATATATATATATATATATATATATATATATATATATATATAAAATACTTACGTATTCAAAGTACTTAGAATGTATTTCAAATGAGTGAAGTCAAGAATTTTGAGTGAAACATCAACTACATTCAAGACACAAATTTGCAGCTCCAAAAATATGAATCAAATAGATTTTCATACAATCTTAATCCTACCCTCTAAAGATGAGACGTCAAAATAATTTTAGTGTAGAAATGTGGGGATCAACTTTTAAAACCATAATAGATAAGATTGTGCTACAGCAAAAACAAACAATATGTATTATAAATAAGGCTGGGTTTATGATGATACTAATAAATAATTTTTAAATTGGTTTAATATAGAATCATGCGAATAATGTTCAAAGCAAAAGCTAAATCACTTTCAGATTGTGTCCAGAGGTTCTTTTTAGTTCCTGAGCAAATATGAGTAGTATTATTTAGTAAATGATTATCTTTAGGGTGGAAGTCAGTTGTCTTTCTGTTTTAAGACGTTTCCCCTAAAAATACTACTCAAGTACAGATTCTCAAAAAATATACTTACTCAAGTAAATTTCCTTCGATACTGTCTCCCTCTGAATAATAATAATAATAATAATAATAATAATAATAATAAGGGCTTGAACTTGCACACTGTCCTGTCTGGTGTCCTGATGCGGCCACAACAACCTGGAGCTGAATGCCTAGATGGAGATGATTGTAGACTTATCTCACTGATCTAGTTTCTTTTCTTTTTACAGCCCACAGGTGACTTTGAGGTCACCTGTGGTCACTACATCCTTTATCTATCCAGAACTAGAATCTATCAGAAATAATGCGAAGAAGCTATTGTTTTATTTCAAAATGTTTAGCTTATTCACAGTATTTTTATTTTCAATTTAAATAATTAAAAGCAAACTCCAGATCTCTGCTATGTTATTCTGATAGCTCCTGGCTTGTGTACAGACTTCCAGGTTTGTGTGAGACTGTGATAGAGTGTTGCGAAGGAGAGGAATTAGGAGGGGAGTGTATCATTCAAACTCTACATTTTAGACACATCACGTTTACAGTCACAAAATCAGGTAGTGCAGCTTTAACTATTATTATACTATTATAGTTTATTTGTGTTCAACTGTCTGCCCTTCACGTTACTTACAACATTTCTAATGTCCACAAGAGGGGGTCCTTGTTACTCCTTTTCACGCTGTTCCTAGTGGCTCGATTTTGGTCTATGAAAAGAGCACGCTGTAAAAGAACACCTTGACACTTTTGTACTTTACATTTAACCTACATTTACATAATATCAGAATCATAAATGCCTGAAAGCAAAAACACTCAGAACAACCCGTTTCACAAAAGTGTTCTTTCGTTTTAATGCTTAACATTTATCATTATTATTTAATCCACTGTCTCCTAGGCATGAAAGGTGAACCCTAACCAGTTAATTTTAGTCCATCTTTGACCAGTCTCTAAACCTAAGCTGCTGGGAAACTACACTGAGGGGGGCAGACTTTCAAACACTCTGTTGGAGTGAGTGGTGGCAGACTTTCAGACACTCAGGAGGTAGTGAGCAGTAGTAGTGGGATCTCTGTCATCTCTGTCTGCTACGTCTGTTCCATTATAGCAACCTTACTGACCACAATCACACTATGGCCTCGGCGTTCCCTGCTTCTCTGTTTTTCATGATATCAGGTGGGTTTGTCGGCAGGATTTCATGTGTCACAGGTGAGCAAATCTTCTTGTTTTTCAAGGGTTACTTACCTGTGCTAGCTGAAATTAAAGGACGTACCTGAGAAACAGGGCAACTAAATAGGGTGATTTAGGCATGGGATAATTAAGTCGTTTTGATGATTCTTCCTGTGAACTGGTGCACTTGTGCAGTGTTATGTATTGCTATGGAAGATATGGGCTGGTCCTGGAAGAGACTTACTTGGGCTGGGCCTGGATAAGTTTACTTGGGCTGGTCCTGGATGAGTTTACCTGGGCAGGTCCCGGATAAGTTTACTTGGGCTGGTCCTGGATAAGTTTACTTGGGCTGGTCCTGGAGAAGTTTACTTGGGCAGGTCCTGTATGAGAGTTCACCCAGATAGCATGTTCTGGAAGAACGGTACCCTTGATCAGGCGGAAGTCCTGAACGAGAGTGAGTTAGATTTGGACATCACCCTGGCAGTGATGCCAGTAGCAAAATTGAATTCTCAGCTCAACAGTTCACTCAGAAGAGAAAAATCTAATCTAATCCAAAGTATTGTATTCTTAATAAGCACATTTTAAGCGCAAAAAAGTTGTGCAGAAGGCCTGTGTGATATGTGTCAGAAAAGGGTAAATTTTGGGGGTAAAGCATGCATAGATATCTCCAATAAGCAGACCTCCTACTCTAATAGAAAAGTCTTAGGGAGGATGATTTTGAAAGATCAAAAAGATGGAGATTATTCAACCATCCCACAAATGCATGAATAATGAACTCAATTAATTGTATAAAAAAATTAAAAAGTAAAAGGGACATAAAAAAAGAATAAGAAACGTGATTAACATAAAAAGATAAATAAAAAATAGTAAGTAAAAGACATCAAAAGTAGATAAATGGAGTTTAAAAGCATACAGTAGTTTAACATATTTGCATGGGGATACTGAGACTGGACCCAGGGACCAAAGAGCTTTAAATAACTGAGCCAAACAACTGCTAACAGTAACCTGACACACTGTGGAGATGACAAGTCTTTTTACTCTTAAAATCCTGTCACTATAATAAAAGATATAGTACAATGAACATATGAACAAGTAGAATCTATAGGCTATTCCTAGATTCCACTAATCATTTCTTTAGTCCTTCCGAGATTACCCTGACCAAAGGTGGATGTCCCCCCTCCACCGACTCAGCCTACAACATCATCAGCTCTGAAAGCACAAGACAAGACAAAGGAGACAGTCCAGGTGAAGACATAGCCAGACCTACACACCAAGAGAAGACTAGCAAAGTGATCCTGGGGACAGGCGCTTTACACCACCATCACATCTGTGATGACAGTGAGTGCAGCAGTCAATGCCAGTGAAAGACTCATTACTGCCAAATACTGTTAAGTCGAGCTCCATGATTAGACATCTTTTGCCGAGGGTCAGCACCAAAGAATAGAAACCACCCAGAGACTCAAAATGCACTCTGACCCAACCATGTTTAGGAGATCACCAGCTCCTCAACTCATACCTCAGTGAACTCAGTTACAACATCTTTGTCAGTCCAGACTGACAGCAGCTGTCAATCAAGTATGTCTGCATCAGGCCAGCAAGGCCCGCCCCCAGAGACGAACAGGGGAACACACAAATAAAGACTGATTGAGCCTCAAGTTGACGAGAATGTGCTTTGTGCAAACCAACAGGCATGTTCAGAAAAGTAAGATCTGTCTTAAAGACATGACGCTGTTACATTGTGTTATAGTGTCTATGCAAGGGGAGTTGAACCAGACTCTGATGGTGACCTCATTAGAGAGAGTGTCCAGGTTACATGCCAGTTATTTGGTTGCCATTTCAACAAAGACCTGATGCTATACAGAGGAACTTGGACCATCATCTACATTCGACTGAATTCATGTATGCAAAAAGATTTAGCAACCGGCTAACCAATGCCTGCGTTAAAGAGACACTGTTCTTGTCACAAGGCCAGGAAAAAGGCTGAAGCCAACTAGAAATTAAGACAAAAGACTTTCAGTTGACATCAATGATATGCAAGCTTCATCTGTGGCAGAAAGCTGTTACCAGCAGACAGGCTGAGGAAGGGTCGAGAGGTGGAGACTACCAGAAAGGTCAAGAGAGGGGCAAACATCCAGACAGGTCATACAAAACACACTTAGCACATAGGAACTCATATGACACTAGTACTAAACAGTAGTTTTAGAATCTTTCCAAAGAGGATCAGTGGCAATAGTGCATTCGATGATAATCTTGCAAGTGCAAATTATAGAAGATCTTATGTTGCATGATATACAGAATGATAGAATAAACAGGACAGAATAAGGACACAGGTAATTCTATTAATAGTGCATAAGCACGTTCTGCTGTATGAGACACTGTCCTTATTCTAGGTTAAGGTAACTTAGATAAAGCACAAAACCTATGCGCAGCAATATGTTTAGCAATTAGTGAATTTAATACACAAGATATTTATTCTTGAACTCTTAGAAGAAGAATCATTTGTCTAGGTACATTTGCATGAAAAGCTCTTCCAGAACCGTCATCCACATGAGTGTATGTGGTGAAAGGATCTAGCTCTAGAAAGGACCTGGCTCCAGGACTCAGGTACAGAGGGTTTACGGACCCTAGGTCCGTCAAAAAGTGCTGGAGCAGCCGGCTTGATCTGCTTTGCCTACGGTATAATAAAGATACATACTGTGGTTTATAGTTTGTTGGTAATTATTACTGTACACAAATTTAATTATTTTTGATTTAACTGGAAAACTAGGCTCTGAACATGCCAAATGCATCTCTCAATGACTTCAATTCCCAAAACCAGTCAAACAATCTTAATACATACAGTAGGCTAAATTTATCCTCTACAAATATCACAAAAAACAGCATCTATACATTGAAATACTTTCAACACACAAATTGTCACTATCTGCTGTTCTGTGGTGGCCCCTAACAGAGCTTTACTTAAGGAGATAAGAGAAGCTGTGCCCATTAAAAATGCCTGACCTTGTCCTCAGATTTACAGACTGTCACTGTTGATGTCAGCCTCCTTTCGCATCTTCAGCTTTAGCTGTATTTGTCTTTAATAATGTACATTCTTTACTTGTACACCCAGCCTGCTGCCTTAGTTTCCTCCTCTGATACCTGACAAAATATTCAGTTTAATGAACAGAGTGAAAACGTTTGGTCAGTGACTTGTCTCAGTAGCTTATATTTAAGATGCTAATTTGATAAATTAGCCTACTTACATTTTAGCTCAGTGTCTCTAACTCCTCTATGACCTCCATTTCTGCTGTAGTCCTCATACTTCTCTAGTATCTGTGACCAACTCCTGGTTTATTGTATTTTTATAAAGCTCTACAGCTGTATTATTGTCTTCTGCTGATATCATTTGTTTACTATCTGAATCTGGCGCTGCTGACGCGCGTTCACAACACGTGAACACAAGCGTTAAACAACACATGAAAAAGAGACAACCAATGAGAGCGCGGGGGAGGCGGGACAAGCGTCAGAGGAGCCAATGAGAAACGAGTTAGTCTTCCATAGAGCTCTGTTTGCTGCGTGGCTGCTGTGACGGGAACAGGAGAGAGGAGAGAGGCTGTAAAGAGTTAGCGCTGGGCTCAGTAAACACAGACAAAAGTACCGAGGAGATAATAATTGTTACGCATCATTGCGCACTTTTAAGTGGGTAAACGGAAATCTGCAGCATTCCTGTCCTAGTGGGTATACGGCTTATACCTGCGTATCATGTAGACTACACCACTGCATGTGTGTAGGCTACTTCTGTTACACTCTCATTAGACTACTTCCATTACTTTTTTGCTTCATATAGACGATGTCGATAATGTCAGCATTGGATGTACGAGCCATTTGACTGAGTAGTAAGAATATTTGCTGGGTACTGGCTGGTACTGAGTGAACCTACATTTACATAAACATGTCTAGACTAAATTTCATTGTTAGAAGCAATTGGTAGGGATTGAGCAACGGGATTAAGATGTTTCAGGTTATTGTAGGCTATGTCACAAGACCAGCACAGTCCCTGCACCAAAACTGTGACAGTCTTTATTGGACTCTAACTAGGTCTTAATGTAGAGAGGGAAAACTAACAAAAATAACAAACAAAATAACAAATAAAAATATGTTTTAGGCTAAATATGGCTAATTAGGGCAATTTAAAAAAAAAAAAAAAGTTTTTTCCCCCAGTGCCCATCAATGGTTGCCTATCGCACTATACTGCAATAAACTCCCGTTTTTTTGAAGATGGTGAGTGGTGGTATCCTCTTTGTATTTGCACTGGGTCTATCTGAAAGTCAAATTCAGCAGTAGCTGAAGGAAACGTCAGTGAACAGGCGACTGGCGCGTCAGCAGCGTGACGCAGGAGCGTAGTAGAGCCGTCCACCAACCAGATGAATGACCTGAACAGACAGAGAACCAGCGCCTTCAGTTAGAAAAGGACAAGGTTACAACACGATGTACTGAAGCGGCTTTCCTTTTACCACGACCAATATTACTTTACAACGCTGCCTGGATTATCACACTTTCTGAGACCAACTAGCGCTCTAAATGGCAAGAGGAGAAGGCGCCGAGCAATACGCAGCAGGTTTATTGTCTGTGAAACCTATAAATACAGAGATCAAGACAAAGGTAGGTTAAATTAAGCATATTATTATGTAGCATGTCTGTGTTTGTCTTATTTGGCCCACACTTTCATGTGGTAATATTTTTTATGGCTTCAAATGCAACTTCCAACGCGTGAGTGGTCGTTATAGCTGCTTCCTCCTCCTTCGTCAAGTGATCTTCTATGTACCGCATGTCCTCATGAAACAAATTTGACCCTGGTTTTGGTCTCTTATAGAGGGACAGGTACATTGGTCTTAAGGAAGCAGTGTCTGCATCTACTTTTATGAGCTTTTTTAAGGAGACGTGGCACTCCTGCTGATGTTGTATGATTCATATGCTGCAGATATAAATAGCCCACAATCAATTAAAATTGGAACAAAATGCTCGTCTTAATACAGAGCTTTGAATCCTGAGTCTTGATTAAGACGAGTCAGTCAGTCTAAATTTAGATGAAATGTTTTTAGAGGGGTGAGGTTTCACCTCATGAGTTCACGCTACTGTAGAGACTACTGTAGGCATAGGTATTTTAACTAATTCAAATGATGTAGCCCAGTTAATTGGCTATGTGCTTACATTTTTAGACAAAAGATTAGCTGGTATAGTAGGCTTTGTTAGTTTTAAATATACTCCATGCTTTATGCTTTAAATTATCAGTTTGTGGTTTGCATCATAAAAATAAAATATTGTATTAATAGCCTACAGTTGATTATGCAGATGATTAGGATCAGACTCTGCAAAGGTTTGCAAAAAATCATCACTATACCTCCAACATCCTATGGCTTCAGCCAATGGCTGTGCTGATGAGGTGGCGCGAGGGAGTGAACTACAGTAACCTCACTTTCACACCACAGAGTCTAGAGCCACAATGCAATGTCATCCAGGGTTTAATCTCATCCAGGGTTGTAGGCAGTGGGGGGATTTCCCTGTAGTCCTCTGTAGTCCTCTGTAGTCCTCTGTAGTCCTCTGTAGTCCTCTGTAGCAGGTAAAGCTGGCAGAAAATTTACTCACCACAAGACCCACAAAGTGAACCATTTCTCACTTTACTTTCCATTTCCTCAAGGTCTCCACAGTCTCATTTTGACATTCCCCTGTCATTTTTCCCTCCAGAAAACCAAAAGGAGAAATGGTCTGTCTGTGTGCGACAAACTGTGCTATGCCATTGGTGGTGCTCCGTACCAGATCACAGGCAGTACTCTGGGCTTCTTCCTTCAGATCTACCTGCTAGATGTGGCACTGGTAAATTTCATTCTTTCAAAGCCAAGTATCATTTTAACTCTTTTTGTCCTGCACTAGTCAAGCATAATAACTAGAACCCACACTGCTTTGTACTTTAATTATCAAATTATTAACCTCCCACTGGTTAGGCCTTTAGGAACCAACAACACAGTGTCTTTAATGTTCTTTAAATGCTGCCTTGGTCCTTATTACATCACTGTGTTTAATTGGCCATTGTCCTACTTCTTATCACATGACCTTAAAAGTATTAATAAGTCATGCCAGAATGTTACAATGCTCTTTACACATCCGACTTTTTCATTGTTTCCCGCAGCTGGACCCCTTTCATGCCTCTGTCATCTTGTTCGTGGGACGGGCCTGGGATGCAGTGACCGATCCAACGGTGGGCTTCCTGGTTAGCCGGAGCAGATGGACAGGCATTGGCCGCATGATGCCTTGGTATGTAGCAAAGCACTAATGTGAACATTTTAGTATTATAACGTGGGTGTTCGACTATAACCATGGCAACAAGACGGTGAATTTTTGAAGAATGATGGTGAGAGAGTCATCTGTGAGACCTCCATGTGCCAGCCTGCTTCATTGATAGCATGATAGGCTTTTCGTTTAGATGAAGTATAAATATTGCGATGTGTACAGTATGTGATGGCTGGGAGTGGATATTTAATGTGTAGTGCTAAAATATGACGTGGGCTACAAAAATTAAAACCTAAAATTGCTAATGGTAGCAGTTGGTCTCAGAGATGAAGTGTCTTTGAACGAGACTATGACCTTGAAATGAAGTCCTGTCTATATAATGTATAAGAGGTAAAAGCATTAGAGGTCCAATACACAGTAGCTATCTTATTGCAATACCAATATAATGTTTTACAAGAGCACGGCTAAATATTTGACAAGGTTTTTCTCACATGACTTCCAAGTTTTATTTTATTGTGCTATACTGACTAGTAAAATATGTCAGCTGCTGTGCCAGAGCTGCACATTGTGGGAGGGGGAGGGGAAGCAGCTCCTAGCTCTGCGATTGGTCCAACCCACAACACACCATGAGATGTAAACCAATAGGGGTGTGTCATGTGTGCAAGTTTGACTTTCTAAATGTTGTGAGAGGGCGGGTGGGCCAAAACAGAGAGAGGTTATCTCAGTTCAAAAGTTACCAATTAGAGGTCTTTGTTAAAAATAAACATCCTGGGAAGCTTTTGTAAACTGAAGAGAAATAGGCTCATGGCAAACAATAAATGAGTCATTGCAGCCACAGATGTAACGGAAGAAGTAATATTGTATGAGTCAGTGCTTTAAATACTTCTTTAAATCGGATGCAAAGAAGCCTATTGATGCAGCACGCCCCAAGGTCAGGCTATTTACATCAGACAGCACTGTGCAAACATTTTAGACCGGTTTTTAAGAAAGGCTATGAATACAGAAACAGGCAAACTAAAACAACAGAAAACTAGACACACTTGGCGAGCATAGACCTCTGCCAAGGCACTGGTCCTATCATGCAATTGTCTCTTGTTAAGAAGTAAATGCTCTTTCTATTGAGTCACAAAATCTCACATTGGTGGAATCTACTTAAACTTAGCATTTGTTTTTTTTTTTAGTGAGTGAAGTTTGCATGTTCGGCACTTACACAATTCTATATTTATTAAAGCACTCTTAGTTAACAGCATTTTTCACACCTGCCTAAAACTTTTGCACATCCTAAATCTAAAAATGACACTAACTGTAGCCTCCATGTGTGATGCCTTTATGGAGTTCAGTGTAGTAATCCCATTGGCCAGACTATTAATGATATGGAATGAGAAATAGAAGTAGGCTATTTCAGATGAGCAATGCTTTAGTGCTATTAAGTCCACTTTCTATTGTAATAACATGGTTGCTCTGAAGTCATGGAAAATGCTGTTTGTGCCTTGACCACTCCATGTGATTATGAGTGGCCCCATCATCAGCTGACACTCTGCCCATTCTGAGCCCTTTTTCTACACACAAACTCTTAACAAGGCAGGATTAGGAGATTATTCACAAGGCATAAGCATAAACGTGAAAGCCAGGATAAAATAACTTCATATTAAAAACGTACACAATAAAGTCTACAACCACTATAAAATAAAGCAATAAAAATCATGTCTTTGTCCTCCTCTCTCTTAGGATTCTTTTATCCACGCCGTTCGCAGTACTGACTTACTTTCTTATATGGTACGTGCCTCCGTTTGAGCAAGGGAAAGTCATCTGGTACTTGGTGTTTTACTGCCTTTTCCAGTCAATGCAGACAGTAAGTATCTCAAACTTGAAACTTCTCCTTTTTTCATACGTGCACTAAATCTAGTTGTCTGTCCCTAGTGTTTTCACGTGCCTTACTCAGCCCTCACCATGTTCATCAGCTCCGATCAGAAAGAAAGGGACTCAGCTACTGCTTACCGTAAGCCTACCTTTTGTTATTATGGACTGTACATTTCCTATGTTTGTGATTTATCATGCTTTAACAACAGACTACTACTTTCAGGTATGATGGTGGAAGTGTTGGGAAACGTTCTGGGCACAGCCATTCAAGGACAGATAGTGGGTGGGGCCACCACAGACTGTCCAACTGAGCCAAATGTTTTGTTGACATCAAATTTGTCACAGATAAACACAACCATAAGCACCCTAGAGGACACGGTGAGAACTGTTTTGAACTCTAGCTTTTGGTAGAATATTTGTTATTGTAACTTTTTGTCTGACAAAGCGTTATAGCCAGGCTCAATAACTGTTGTCTGTTCTTTCTAGAAACAAGCGTACATGTTTGCATCTGGCGTCATCTGTGTGATCTACATCATCTGTGCAGCAGTGTTGTTCTTGGGTGTAAAGGAGCAGAAAGGTATCAGTCCACTATCCATCCTCATGTTATAATGTCACATTTATCATGTGGGTATATAATTCAAGGCCTAATATTAGTTCATGACCTACAACGAATTCACATCTAAACTTGCCATCACACCACACAGTTGTTCTATATGCACAGCAGCAGACAGACAACAGATAAATCCCTTGATTACTATACTAGTCTCTGTTGTGGTCACCAAAACACACTGCAGATGAAACGAAATGAGAAGAAAAAAAATCACCTTTCTCTGCGCAATACAGCCACATCTGTAGTAGTGCAGATACACGCAACATTTCATTGCATTTAATACAGCATAGCTCAAGGTCAGTCTGTTCATACCTGTGACTTTTAAATGTATAACTGTGCATGTAACAACAGCAACAATGACTTAGAACACACATAAGCTACTTCATTATTTTGTGTGTAACTATTTTTGTTAATGTCATGGCCAAACAGAACACTTCCTCTCTCTTTCAATCAGTTATTGTCTGTTGTTCATTCTAATACAATCCAAGCATTATGTTTGTTACAATAAATGTTTTATCTTTTTAGACAGTGGGCAAAAAAAATCTGCAGCCCTCACATTCCACCAGGGACTCTGGCTAGTGATGAGCCACAGCCCATATATAAAACTTGTCACCAGCTTCCTCTTCACATCTCTGGGTTTCATGGTAATGTTGTGTTTTGTTATTTATTCATGAATGCTGATTGCATTACATTAAAAGTTATTGTATTTATCATTCTAGCTTATAGAAGGAAACTTTGCCCTTTTCATCACTTACGCCCTTGGTCACAGAAATGACTTCCAGAACATCCTCCTTGTCATCATGGTAAGAGTTGGCATGTTTGCAAAATGAACCTCAATGACACAAAGGCACAAACAAGTTAACTTGACCACCTTTAATCTCAATATATTATAAATAAGCTTAGACTCACTGACACTAGATGTGTTATTCTTGTACCAACTCCTTTTTTTCAGTTATCTGGGACTCTGACCATCCCCTGCTGGCAATGGTTCCTTACCCGCTTTGGCAAGAAGACGGCCGTTTACATTGGTAACTCTGTAAGTTACCTAAGTCATATGTCTTTATAGATACAAATTGACAAATCTGAACTGGTGTGATTTTGGTCCCTTTTTAGTGGGCGTTGCCTTTCATGATCCTTATTGTAACCATCAAGAGCAATCTGATCATTTCCTACATGGTCTCTGTAGCTGCCGGAGTGAGTGTGGCAGCATCATTCCTCTTGCCCTGGTGAGCTATTATTGTGTTATGAAAGTATAAAGTGTTGTATTGAGCTAAGATGTATTGAAACTTGCTGTTCTGACAACTGAAATGAGAGGTTTTATGTACTTCCTCCCAGGTCAATGCTTCCAGATGTTGTGGATGATTTTAAAGTTAAAAATCCGGATGTCCATGGACATGAAGCAATCTTCTATTCTTTCTATGTCTTCTTCCTGAAGTTTGCCTCTGGTGTCTCTTTGGGTGTCTCTACACTAAGTTTAAAGTATGTTCACATGTATTGAATTATCATTTTATATAAATCATCACATCAGTCTATTGTTACCAGACTAAACAATCCTTAACACCGCCAATCTGCTTATATCTGCATTTTTCTACAGATTTGCAGGATATGTGACTGGAAGCTGCTCGCAGCCTGGGTCTGTCAGTTTAACCCTGAAGATGCTGATTTGTCCTGTGCCATTGGTGCTTATTGTTTTGGGACTACTAATATTCAAAACATACCCTATAGACGAGGAAATGCGAAAAGACAATCAGAAACTCCTGCAAGAAATTCTGTAAGTTGACGATGAATTTGTTTCAACATGATAAAGGCCTTCTTTGTTTTAGTTGTATAACAGAGGTATTAACTAGAATTGCATAATGACATATGCATCAGTGAAACTCCCTCAGTAGGAAATATTAATGTGTTGTTGTTCTTTGTGACTTTAGGGACTCAGAAACAGATTCTGACTCTGAATCTTCAACACTCGGGAGCAGTGTTTAGGAGTGAGCCGTGAGCTTGAATTTTGCACCTGTCTCTAAAAGAGAAGCATGCCCTCTGGACCATGGACCACACAGCTGCCACTCTGAGCACTCCCATGGAGCCCCCTGGTGGCAAAACTATGTGGGCGTTGTAAATGAAGAAATACTGTATTTTCCAAAGATTTCTGATGCTACCCTTTGTTTTAGGGCTGTTTATTGCTACATTTCTCTAACTGATGTTACATTATGAATTGGGATACTGTATTCATTCTTGGTCACCCTGTGGTTGCTGGTAACTTTTGCTCTTGGTTTACAAGTGGTTCTTTGTTGTGTGATGGAGTGAAACGAAGGGCGTAGTTACCTCGTTCAGTGGCTAACTTACTAATTTACTATTTCAGAGGTAGTCTGAATTTAACTTGCAGTAAGAACCCTTATTTTGAAGGGTCCACCAGCACTATTCCACTGACTGAAGCTGGAGCTGTGCTACAGTCTCTTTACTACACACACTCTTTTAGATAATACATCTAAAAGTGTACTTGAATTTCTATGAAGGGTAAAGGCACTTCATTACGCTAACTGTATATATCTAAATCACTGCCTTACAAATATGTCTTACTATTTATTATAATGATCTGACAGACTTTTTACAACTGTGTTCTCTGTTTGCTACAAATACTAGTAAGTGAGTACAAAGAAAATACATTGTGACTAGTGCTTTAACATTTCAGATACAAAGACTTGGTACAAACCACCTCCAATGAAGTATAAGGTCACATTCAAACCTCCAAGTGCTTAATTTAAGTATTGATTGTGAGCAATCTAACGGATTGTACTTTTCCTGTAAAATGAGAATTATTTATTTGCAGTCAGCATCACTTGTAAGTAAAAATGTTAGACAAATGTGTAAGTGTAAATATTCCTGTTCAGATTTGCACTAGACACAGTGTCTCTGTGTTTCAATTGTGTAAAAGCTGCTGTAAAATAGTTTGAGTGACCGTGAGCGACATTGATGAGATGTAAAAAAAAAAATGCTTTTGAGCTTGTGAATAAAGTTTGCTGTGTTGATACTTGTAAAAGCATTGTATTGAACCAACTTTGGAAAAAATACATATTGCATGTCAAACTAAAAAGAGAAAAACATTTCCAAACTCTCTGTTTGACAGTTACTGCTAATCACAGGTCACTTATTACTTCCAGGTGTTCCCACCTGGCTTTGACGCGCGGAATGATGGGAAAGCAAACGCAAACTCAACTCAATGCGAAACAGTCAGGAAGAAAGTGGAACCTTTATCTTCTGTTGAGTGTTACATTATTAAGCCTAACATCCTCTGCAGCTAACATTTATGAAATCTCACCTGAACATAAAAGGAAAAGTAGTGTCAACCTCACATACGATGCTGTAAAACTATCAACAACAGAAGACACAGTATCCACCACCAGCGCGTCTCCATCTCAGCGTCACCTTCTTCACACAGCTGTAGTGTCTCGGTCCTTGAGTCCACAGCAGTCTGGGCCACACTTCCAGTCGGACTTCGCTGCCATCCCGGACGTCTCTGTTACCTGTGGGAGGTCTGACTTTGTGGTGCGGGTCAAACCAGCCTTCTACGGCCTGGGCGCTGATGCCAGTGAGCTGAGGCTGGGTCATGGCTGCAAGAGCAACCATGTCCTCCGACCTTACGGTGACCTCCTCTTCACCTACCCGCTCACAGAGTGTGACGTTAAGCGTGAGGTAAATAGTATGGTTGTGTCAAGTTGCCCTGCTCCTTTGACATTTAAATCACAGTGTTCACCCCTGTCCTGACAGCTGTTGCACGGTTATCTGGTCTACAAGTTTGTTCTTCATTATAATCCTTCTCCAGAACGGTTCCCAAGTAAGGCCCATCCAGTTAGTGTCAACATTGAATGTCGTTATCAAAGGTATGCTTTGTTTATTGGGTCTTAAATGTGCTGTAGTAGATTTGACTTTTGACGGTGTACATAACTGACACTGGCAGGAACCACTACTTGCACCTGCTGGCCATACAGCCCACCTGGAAAACTGCTATTGCACACAGAAGGCTGAAGACCAGTCAAACCAACTTTCACATCCAGCTGATGGATGGTGAGTTCACATGTAAAGAGACAGTTACTTAGTTGTATTAGTCTGTTTGTATTTTTCACGTTTGCCACTTTTGTAGTTACATGGAGCAACCCGGTGAAGTCCCGGGTTTTCCAGCTTGGTGAAATGGTCAACTTCCAGGTCTCTGCTCCTCACTTACCTCCTGGAAGGAAACTGTACATTAACAGCTGTTATGCTACTCCACTGAGTCATTCTGAATCACATATTAAATTTACCATTATTGACAATTATGGGTAAGTATTATAAACAATGATGACCCATTGTCTCTTCTCTCATGTCCCTACAATATCAACAGTACCATGCATGATTTTGCCATTGACAGCTGTTTATTAGACAGTAAGACAGACCCAGGGGCATCAAAGTTCATCTCACGAACAAACAAGAGCTTGAGATTCTCCATAAAGGCCTTTCAGTTTATCACTGACCCTGATGCGGAGGTGAGTGTGGATTAAAATGTGTATGTAGTATATTGTGACTTAAACAGATTTTTTTTTTTTTTTTTTTAATTTTCAGATAAGCATGCACTGCCAATTGTACGTCACATCTGCTGGTCCAAGCCCTGCACACAAATCCTGCACGTACGCACACAACAGGTGAGCCTTACTACATGGGCAAACTCAGTATTTGTTTGTATTAATTTTTTGTTGCATCTTTTATAGGTGGGAGGCCCTTTCTGGTGATGATGCCATATGCAAATGCTGTGACTCTCAATGTGTGACCTCTAAACTACGAAGGGCCATGATGGATGGTTAGTGATGTTTGTCAATGTCACAGAGAATAAGTAATTTGATAAGAAATTTCTTATCAAATTACATTGGGAATTGGGTTGCTTATATAATTTTTCAATTATTACAATATCACCAAATGGTCTAATCTCATCTTTTTTTATTCTAGGCATTGCCAGCAGCAGGTCCTTATGGGTGTCTGGTTATCCACACACTTCCAACACTATGGTCCATACAAGTGCTATAGACAAGATGCATGACAAAACAGACAAGCAGAAAAAACATCTTGAAGAAGGTGCCGATCTAATTGAGATTATAAATTATGAACAAGAAAGATCTGAAGTCAAGGATTCAAAAAGGACAGAGAAGGAGCTTAAGTTGCATAAAGATGATGCTGATAAAAAAGTACACATCTTGGATTTAAAACGGGTGAATAATACTAAAAGAGGGCTGGCATATCAAAGAATGATATCAAAAGCTGCACCAAAGAAGAAAGATGCACCGCCTATGGATTCTGAAAGAGAGAAAGAAAAACAAAAATGTGCTGATGGAAATGTGAAGGAAGTTCTAAAGCAGAGCCAGAAGAACAGTGATAGGAATGAAGATGTTTTGGACAAAAAGGACACAACTTGGTATTTCACTTGGAGATAGTTTCTTTCCAATGCTTATGAGTGCATTTTGACTTGGTTCAATTAAAGCAAAAAATGTAACAAATGTGCCTAATTTGTTTATCTTAAAAAGGAAAAATGCACACGATCTACAAAATTGTCTAAACACAATATCCATCTTTTATGAGTTATGAATGTAATGCAACAAGGCAAATTAATTAACTCATTTCACTTTGATCATAATCTTTTATTTTAATATAAATGATATATTAGTCTTTACAACCAGTTTCGAATAGAACTGAAATCTCCCACTGTCGAAACCAAGTGGGGAAAGCCTCCATCGCGAGAGCAGCAGGAAATGTTCACCCAACCAAAGATCCTCATACAAGTCAGCAAGTCTTCATTGTTTATGTGGTATTATTGAAACCAAAGCTTAGAATTATAGAAAATGATAAAACACTATTTTAAAAGTCTCAAATATGATTAAGAGCTACACAAAAATATCTGTTTGTGCTTTAGGGTTTAAATGAAGTGAAACGCCAAGGGAACTTTCATAGACAAATAACTTAATAGTATTTTCAAAACAAATATAGCTATTTTGAAGACATTTCATTATAACAAAAAGTAAAGTAATTGTACAGTTTTTCTTTTCCATATTTACAAATGAGTGCCCAAAAGTCCCATTTGAATAATAATAGTAAGAGTAATAGTACTACAAGGTACTACATTATTCAGCAGGACATCAGTTGTACAATCATTGTCTGGCACTAGATGGCGATAGATACCCATCTCTTTCAAAGGTCAAACTCCTCTTTACAAATACTCCCAAAAAGGCAATAAAAGTACATGCAAATTGGGAAACCGACACCATTAGCAACAGTCTGAATAAATTTTATAAAATACTTTAACTGATATATGCATGTGCTGTACTTTCTCTTTCAGATGCAAAGACCCACTTACAAATCATTTAAACTGTGACTCTGAATCTGTTTCATGTTAATGTCCTTCAACAGTTCCTGCTGTCCCATTTGGTTTCTTTGTGTTATCTGGAGTAATAAATAAACAGTGTTAGTGTTAATATATAAATATAGAACACATTTTAATTCCCAATTATGACTATCATCTGTAAATTATACCCTCTTACCTTTGATGCTTGCTGATGCATCCTGTCCAGCAGTTTGCTCTGTGTCACCACTCTCCGTTTCTTTGGCTTTTGTTTTGGGTTTTCTTGCTACAGGTGGAGGCACTTTGAATTCCTTCTTCACCATGTGTTCCTCACTTGCCTTTGTTACAGATGTCTCTGTTTTCACATCTGCCTTAGCCTCTGACCTTGTTTCAATCACCACTTTCTTGTTGCTTTTTGAGAAGATAAAGCTGGCTGTGCTGGTGGGAGACTTGCGGACATCAAAACCTGGTGGTGAGTGTATACTAAGCCGTGATGATGTTGTGTGAGGAGCATTGTGTGATCGTGCTGCTGTTCTAAGACGGATAGCCTCTTGAAGATTCATAGAGGGAGAAATAGCTGGAGGAGACTTGGTGCTGGTTGTAGTAACTGTATTTGGAGATGGGGGTTTGAGTATGGATGGTTGTGTAGTGACTGTCACTGGTGGAGATGGTGGTGAGCTTATGATGAGAGATCTTCTGATAGGTTTCTGTGGAGCTTCGTTTGAGGCAGGTGAGGTTTGTATCTGATTGGTTGCCTCCTGTGTTGTCACTGTGACCTCAGACTTTGGTTGGTTTTGTGTTTTTGGATTCTCAGGGCTGCCATTGAGTGTTTGAGACACTTCCTCTTGTTTAACTAGGCAAGGGGCTGGCTCTTCGCTTTGCTTTTCCACATTATCTGAAACGGGTTCTTGTTCATGAACATCTACACTTGGAGGAGAAGGTGCCAATATGTCTTCTGCTTTTTGTGGAGGAGTGGTGGACTCAGTAGGTGGTGACACTTCAGGCCACGATGGAACTTCCTGGGGTTTATTTGGTTCTTGTGATGATAAAGTCTCAGGTGTAGGATGCTCAATGGGAGGTGGAGGAGGGATACTGCATGGAGGAGCGAGAATACACTTCCATGGGGGTAGACTAGAATCTGATGCATAAAGAGTATCTTCCTGTGAAAGTTCAATCTCCTTTTGTGCAGCAGGTTCTTCTGAAAGTGTCAGAGGGCCAGAATCATTGGGGGGTCTAGAAATACTTGGTGCGGCGTCAGGTAGAGGGAGTTTATTTTTCTCAGATGATTGGTCTACATCTTCCTGAGATTGAGCAGCTTCTTCGATTGGCAAAATTAACACTGTCTTAACAGCAGCTGTAATAGTTTCTTCAGGAAGCAATGGAGGGGATGTTTCGACAATGACTGGAAAAGAAGGCTCCTCGATGGCCAGTGGAGGGGAGTCTTCACTTACTTGGAGTCCCACAACCTCTACAATCTCAAATGAAGAGGCCTCTTTTGGTGATCGCAAGACTTCTTTGGGTGGTGGGTTAGAGATCTCAGGAGGTGGTGGAGCGACCTCTAATCGTGAAGAAAGTACTTCTGTTGATGGTAGAGAAGACAAGGCCTTGGGTTGGACAGCAGAAATAACAGAAGGTGAGGGGACGGGTTCTTTTGGGAGTTCTATTTGTGGTGGAAGAGATACTTCTTCAGGTGACTGATTGGAGATTTCTGGCGGTGACAGTGTGATCACTACTAGTGGTGGTGGTGGAGACAAGTCTTTGGGCAGTGAGATGGACACTTCAGGAGGTGGTGGAGAGGCCTCTTTTGGTGAAGAAGAGACCTCTATTTCTGTTGGAGAAGACACTTTTCCAGGGTGTGGGTTGGGGACTTCAGCAAGCGGTGGAGGAATTTCTATTGGTGGCGGGATAGATACTTCTTTGTTGTTTTCAGATGCTGGAAGAGAGGCCTCTTTTGGTTCTGAAAAGACATCTGTTGGTGGTGGAAACATTTCTTTGGGTGGTAGAGTGGAGACTTGGGGAGGTGGTGGAGCTGGGAGACTGACCACAATGCAAGAAGTGGCTGTAACTACCTCTTTTGTTGGAGGAGGCGGAATTAGCTCTGGAGATCGAGGAACTTCTGCTGGCGGTTGTGGAGGTACCTCTTTTATTGGTAGTGAAGCAAGTTTTGTTGGTAGTACATGAATGATTTTTGGAGGGGGGACTTTTACAGACACATCTTGTGGTGGAGGATGGGCCTTGGGTGGTGGAGGAATGGCTGAAACTTTATTAGCTGATGGGGAGGAATATTCTGTAGACTGGGCAGGTGCAGAAGAGAGGGCCTCAGTTGCTGCAGGAGAAATTTGTTTTAGAAGTGGAGCCTTAGGTGGTGGTTTGGATATTATGGATGGTGTAGGAGAAACATCTTTTGGTTGTGGCAAAACTTTTTCAGAGGATGCAAATATTATGATTGGAGGAGGGGGTGCTGTGTAGGATGGTGGAGGGGGGATATTTAGAGGTGGAGCTTTGATGCCCTGTAATGAACTGGACATATTTGATGTCTCAGGAGAAGACTTGTCTGGAGGCACCTGAACTGGGAGAACTAATCCATCCTCAGGCAATACAGGAGGAGGTGGAAGCGGAAAGTCTGTTTCATCAGGACTGCCAAGACCTGCCTGTTGCACTGGTGGGGGCGGTGGGGGCCAGGACGATTCAAGGGATGTAGCATGTTGTACCAATACGACAGATGTGACCTCTACAGTCTGTTTGGAGGACTGCCGGGGAGAAATGTTTGCTAATGAAATGGAGGGATTATTTGTAGTGTGTGTACTAGTTTTATGTTCCTCAGTTATGGCTGGGAGCCTCTGTCTGTCTCTTTCTACACTTTTCACTAACATACTATTCAATATCTCACTTACTTGTACTTTTCCATTTTCTTTCACATCTACTTTCTTCTGTACCAGTCTTTCACAATCATTTGTCCTATTCTCTACATTCAATGATCCTTCTTGACTTTCTAGAACATTCACTGATGCTAGCATTACATTCTGACTTCTCTGTTTCCTCTCTTCAACTAAACTCTTCACCAAAACCTCTGTAGATGTTGGGGGAGAGTGCCGATGCGGTCTCTTGTCTTTTGGATTCTTCTTCAAAATAGCATAGGTATTTCCAGAAGCTGGTGGTCCCAGCAGCAGCTCAATGCTGCGCAGGCTGTGAGACCACACCTCGGGGGGAGGTGGTGGTGGGGCGTGTACTTTGGGATGTGGAGGGATATTGAAAAGTTCTCTTAAAGCTTTCACGGAGGGATTGACACTGACAGTGCTGACATAAGTACTGCTGTTTTTACAGGCCTCTGGCTGGGTGACCTCAGATGTGGACGGACCTGCATTTGTGTGAGCAGGAAATAACTTATGGAGTTTAGCTTTGAGGCTGGTACTGTGTTTTGGAGATGAACCATTAGGGGATGTGGCATCTTGACTGGAGTAGCCGCTGGAAGGAGAGATTACTTTGCTCTGACTGTTAGACTGATGTTCTTCTTTCTTTGCATTTGAAGCATCTTTAGAGACAGCATTCTTAGTGCAATCCACGTTTTCCTGGGATTTTAAGGGACTCCGTGTTATAGAGCCAGGGGACTCATCCAGAGAACTAGTGTCAGCATTGTATCCAGGGCTGTCTATGATTTTTTTCATATTTCCCTCGCTTGTTTGGCCTGGAATCTTAACATCTGCCAAATCACGAGAACGTCTCTTTATTTTATTGTGGAGAGAATAAGAGCGGCTTGGGGGTGGAGGAGCTCTTTTAGACTTCATGACAGAAAGACTACGCACAAAGGGTTCATCTTTCTTTGATTCATCTCCCTTACCAATAAGCTTGCTATTGGATGAGCGTTTTGAAGCATCTGTGTGAACACTGACTTTGTCTTGTTTTTTACAAACATCTCTGTCCTGTGCTTCTGTCTGTCGTGGGGTGCTGCTGCTAGAAATAGTGGAGGAATCAGACACTAAAGTATCCGAGTCTGAGTTACTCCAACATGAGCTGTCTGACAGATGAAGGTGGTTGTGGCGGGAGGCAGAGGTGATGGTGGATGATCTGGAAGAGGTTGTCCGAGCAGAGGATGCCCTGGATGAAGCGCGGGACGATGCTGGACTGGACAACAGCAGACTGCTCTTGCTGACTGTACGGACGCTGTTGCGGCTGCGTCCACGGCTTATTTCTACAACCTCAATGGAGGGTGGCAGTACTGCATTAGGAATTATTTTGGACAGATATGCAGCCTGAGGTGACATGGACATAACAGGGCTGGGAGGTCCTGGTTGACTGCCAGTAGTAGTCATCCCTGGGACAGCCAGTGACCAAGGCCTGTCCCCTCCTGACTGGGCAGGGCCCAGGCGTTGAAGAAGGGCCATGTCATCCACATGACCAACATGAGACGCACTGTGCTGCTCCTCTTGGACACTGCTAAGAGGCTGAATGACCCCTGTGTTGTTTGCTTCTTGTGGTGAGTGTTTAGCCAGCTGTGGTACATCAGTAGAAGGACTTTCAGTCTCACCATTTAAAAACTCCACCTCTAACTGCTGATTTACTGTCCAACCTGGCCTGTCCAGTCCTAAAGAGAGAGAAACATTTTCATTATTAGAATTTTTGCAAGTTTATTTTACAACATCCAAATAAATAAATACCAAATTCTCTTTGAACATGTTGAGGGATACCCCCAATCGTCTTTCTGTGTCTTCTCTTTGTCTTTGTTTTCTCAGACTTTTTCCCAGAGTTCAGGGGTCTGAAAGTTGATCCTGGTAAAACAGAGACAGCAATGCAAATGCATTTTGTGGTGCACAGAACAACAAAAGCTTTTTGTTTTTATCAACTCTATTGCTATTATTTATCATCGTCTTTTCAGGATAGTAAATTCCTTTTGATTCAAATGTTTTGGACCGAGGACTGTTAACCATTTATATAATGTTTTATTGTTGTTTTCTTACAATAAGAAATATTCCAATGTCATAATAATATAATTTATATTACTACTTTATTTGTGTGCATATAGTTTCATTTATATTAAATAAAAACTTTTTATAGTATTCTATTTATTCTATATTACATTGTTCTTCAGTCAACCTGCTGTGCCTCCAGTGACCACTAGAGGAGGCACTAGTTTTCTCTTGCTCAGAGGGTCTTACCTTGCCTGGTGAGTCCAGAGCGAGAGGATCTTGAGGACACAGAGGACTGTACTGAGACCATGGAGGATGTGTCAGGAATGGTGCTGTCTGTTGTGAAGCCTCCGTCCACTTCTGCTCTGGCTGACACTGTGGACTAGCGAAACAAAACTTACATTTGGAAGAGAGGAAAAACATAAAGCCTATCATTGTTATGGTACTTACAATTGTGCTTTCATTGTCTTGATACTCAGGTCCAATAATTCTTTCTGGGTGGAAAAACAACAGCAAAAATAATTAAGATTTACAATGCCAGTTAGGACATGCTTCTATCATCTTGCACACTCCTTATTGAGAAATATTAGGGTAGTTGTCAACATGTTGGCATACGAAACCTCTCATTTTGACTTTATTACCTTCTTCTTGCATCATTTTGAGCCCTTCCAGCGCCTCAGTATGGAGGTCCTCCAGGTACTTTGGCCTGTTAACCTCGATAAACACATTTTCCTGTAGCACTGGGGGTGCTGGGGTCTTGTCATCGTCATCTCGTTTTGAGACAGCTTAAACCAGAGAAAGAGAGGGTAGAGAGGGGGATCAGCCTGGATCAAGTCAAGTCTGTGTTAATGTAACAGTAAGGGAACCATATGGGCACAACAAGAGCAATAAGGTGTCAGTCACTGTACAGTAATGCTGATTAGTTGGTACATAAGGGGTGAGGGAATAAGAATTTGCAAGAAGCACCAAAAACAATATAACAAATAGGTATTCAAGAAAGAGGAAAACTTTTAAATTATCAAACTAATCACTCAGTTGAAATTTAAATGTTGCCAAGCAAAAACCTGAACAACCAGATGCCTGCTTTTATACACACAACACACGATATTGCACTTCTGGGTTCAATGCAATTTCAAACAGCATGTTTGGTAAAAAAAAAAAAAAAAAAGTAAAAAAATGGCCCAGTTACTCAGCAGAGAGCGGATTATCAGACATGATACAACCTCACACCTCTAGGACACAGAGCTGGATCACTGCGCCCTGCTTAGACAGTTTTATATAATGGTGACAGATGCTAATTTTAGCCACCTTGTATCTACTCCTGTCACTCTGTCAATAAGACCATTCTGAAATTAGCCTTGACCTGCCCGTGCTCAGCAGTAATTACTAATTCCAACCACTGTCTCTTCTATAACAGGGTACATAAGTACCCTGCTGCAAAAAAAAAAGAAAAAAAAACAACAACAAATCCATATAAAATTAGAATATGCCTATTAAAACCCCCTTTTCCTACAACCATAAATCACAAATGACAAAGTCAATGTAGCAGACATTACCAACCGAGACAGGATTTTATGATCTAGGCTGCAACACTTTAATTACTTTATTGCCTGCAGACAGGTGTGCCCCAGCATGTCCCTGTCATACCTCCACTGCACAAAAATCTAAACAATAAACACAGGAGAATTAGTCTGAGTCATAAACCAATTAAGTTGCGTCTGATAACAGCAAAGACTTGTGTAAAGTGCCGCTTTCACTCACCTCTCTTCTTGAAAACTGTTGGAAAGCAGTAAAAATTTGCACTGTAGTCACACTGGTTACTAGTCAGGAGAAGAACCATGATTGCTCCTAATATTGGGTTAAGATATCCAAAAACAAACTAACTAACCAAAAGTAGCGAGGAAAGTAACCGTTTTCAGTCTGACTGGCATCTGTCAAAGAAGAGACGTCCTGAGATGATGCCAGAGTGATCTCTTGTTTTTGATGAGCCTGTTTGTCATGCAGGTCTCATGAGCCAATAGACAATCAGAGCTCAGACTAATCCCAGCCTCAGCTTAATTCCTGCCCTCCTCCCCTTGCCATGCTCTCGACCTGTCAGCACTGAACGGGATGCCCGACTTTCCACTGTTGCTCCCCATCCACAGGACACCCTCGACTCTGATTGGCTGATGAGGTCAGAGATCAAACTGAGTTCAAACTGAGATCATAAATGTAAACACGAGAAAGGGGGAGAAAGGCATTTCCAGGGATTTGAGGGGTGAGCACTTACTTATGCTACAGATTAAACAGGAGTTATCCAAACAACTGCATTAATACATAAATATAGAAATACTTGTGTTTTTACTTTTTACTGCTGTTACTGAGTGGCTATTCATTTTGCCACAAGGGGGAGTAGGTGAATTGAAGTATGGAATTTTAAAACAAGATTAAAAACATGTTTTAAAAGAGGCCTCCTCAGCACATGGGCACACATGTGAAAAAAGTTCTCTTTTGTTACCATCACTGAATTGATACCAAGTACCAAGAATACAGAGAAGGAACGACTGATTCAAGCTCAACACTTAACCAAAGGCTGTGACTGAGTGATGAGCTTTTTGATCAGGGCAATGATCAACCACTATTGAAAAGTTGACCATGAACCAAACGGCTTTATCAAAGAGACTGTCAGACCTGCTGAAATGTGGGTTACTCTCGTTCCTTTTGCACGGACCGGACATGATATGGAATGTTTGACATTTGAGTACATGGAAAACAGCCCGTACTTGAGTGATCTTAGTCAATGACTCATACAAAAGAGGAAAAATGTAATTACATGTGTTGTCAGAGACTGGAAATCAATCACTATTTCAAAGGGTCCACAGCTAATGTACAAGTTTCATCCTACACACATACAGAAATGTGATATGTGTGTGGCAGCTCAAGTTGGTTTGGGAAAACACTTATCCTGTTACCATGTTGGTTCAGACATGACTGCAGTGAAAGGTGGGGCATGTCGTTTATTGAATGGCCCACATTATTAGCGCTCCTGACATGGTGGTTGTGTCCATATTAATCACTACCGCCCTGAATACACCATCTGTCTGCTGGATTATGTGTGAATTGTTTACATTCAGGATTTGGATAAACATCTAATGATTGTGATTCATCAAGAATAATTCATGACAGTAAACCTAGAATTATATCTTTAACCAGTTGAAAACAAGAGATGAAGATGTTTAAATATCTGATGTTATCAAATGCTATATGGACCTAATGTCAGCGAATCTGTTTAGTTGTGCTACTGCCAAGCTCAAATAATACTGATCAAATTGCTTATAATAATAGAATGGCGATATATCGTAATTACGCCAGCTAACGAATCAAAACATCTAATGAGCCAAGTCCAAGCCAAATCTCGCAATTTATAATTCTGCTTTAAGTCAAACTTAAATAAAAAAATCTAAAAGATCACAGTAAATTGTGTGCATTTGATATTGTATGTTCATATTTTGGGTCCAGTGCTAGGATCCAGATAGTGGATGCACTAATGTCTTGACAAACATGTATCCACAAGTTGGTAATAGAGAATGTGTCAAGTGTTCTCATCCAGTTTCTTAAGTATATCCTTACACATAATTTATGATCTAAAATACTAAACATAATTTATATAAAGTCAGCTGAAGTAGTAAGTAGGTAGCAAGTTCTCCATTAAGTAAAGCTGTTGAGCTAAGCAATGACCATGCACTGATTCACTGTCATGCGTCTGCCACCCAACTGTATCTAAAGTCAACTGACCTGCAGAGCGGACACTGTGAGAAAAAGCTGGCTTTGTCCTCATTTTCTTTATCAGGAAACTAATGTCGTTGTTTCCTATTTCACACACGTAAGAAATTGTGTGCAGCAGAGACTCAAACCTTTCTCTCTGGTTTGGTCCATGAGAATCAAAGTCTCTCACACACCTTGAGTCTTTGCCCTGACTTGCCTGTCGCCTCTTGTTTTGCAGTGCTAGGCAGACAGCCATGCACAGACATTTAGCTGTGGAGGTGATGTCTGCCAGGTGCTTAAGCCTCCTTAATCAGCACCAACCCGACTGGAAGTGTGAGGACAATGGGAAAAAGTCAAGTTTGAACAGCCATTACACGACCTGGTCAAGCTTGTGTGGGACCTTTTGCACTTGTTTTTGAAATGAATTAAATATAAACATCATTGGAGAAGTATGGTGTGACAAGGCAGGTAACAGATACACCTGCGTCATGTGACTTCCGAGGCCACACACATTACCTTACCTGTATGGATCGCATTACTTCAATAATATACTCCCAATTCAAACGCTGTTACTTCATAGCTTTGAGGGCACTGACTCTTAGCGTCACTTAGCGTCAGTGAGACTTGGTCATAAGCAACAAATGAAATCCTATTAAAAATGTCAAATATTCAGACCTGCTAGTGCGTGTTTAATGTAAGCACAACTCTGTTACAGTTTCTTTGCTGAGTATTGACACAGTAAATAAAACCTGGCAACAAAATGGATGTTTCTGATTACACAAACAACATCTACATGCTATTTTAAACACAAATGAATATATCCGAAGCTATGTGTATGCAAGCACAATCAGATGACTTTTTTAAAGTGAATCTTTAAGTGATGTTGCCAGTGCGGTCTCCTTCCAAAAATAGTGATGTGTGACTTTCTCACACTGCTTTGCCATTATCTCTACAATGATTTTCCATTCGTGGCAAGCGGAAAAACTATTGGTATAAACTCAGCGAAAGGTATCTACATAACTTCACAGTGAAACAATGTTCAAGTGCATGAACTTGCTTTTGGCTGTCCCTCACTTGGTAACCCTAACACCAAACACGAGAAGAAAGGCAACTGAATGAAACTCGAGTGGATGATTCAGATGGGACTAGAGGGCAAACTGGCACATATAGGAAACCTCTTTTACAATTCGCTCTGACCTAAATCTGATCTGTGCCTCCACTTGGGTGTGGTGACGCCTTCACTATTAAATTAAAATCCCAGTAAAAGCCCTGTGATTATGTATTTGTTTAACTGTTTACTATATACAGATAGTGAAGGCCTTCTCTGCAGTGTTCCCACAACGTCAGCACTCATTCTATCCCACATACAGTACATGTTTGGAAAGCTCTGCTTGTTTTCACCTGTCTGGACCGACTTGAACCTTTTGGTCAGATATTGCTCAAGCTGATATTAAAGCATTTGCTTTGCTCATAAAGAAAAACATCCATTGTACACAGAGGCTTTTTTGTTAAAAACAGAAAGAAACACTATTTGAGTTTTGAGTAAAAGGGAGTATAGCAGGTTGTTGATTATATTCCACACTGAGAAGTAAATGAAACTTTATCAGGTACTTCTCTAAACCTGTTTGCCTACCCTTCATTGTCACTGTGTAATACTCTGCAAGGAGACGTGTCCTACAATCACACAAAAACAAAGTAATATACTCTTATGTTCTGTGTACTTCCTAAATCTTACTAAACTTATATTTTTATTTTCTACTACACCTGGCATTAGGCCTCTCAAAATACATATCTTAACTCTCTGGGAGGTTCTAATATTCATCACACTCACACCATTAAGCAAGTGGGTTTTTTGGGGTAGATTTTAGCCAGGTTTTTGTGATAATGCCACCATGTTTTCAGGCAAAAAACCCAACCAAAAAAAGTACAATACAATAAATACAAACTAGATTTTGTTATGTTGAATTATTACAACCAAGAGTTTATGTCAACAATTAGCAGCAACGCTGATTTTTATGCATTATTAGTTTTGTGCAATCTCAAATACTTCCACTCAGAACGGTGGGCACGTAAAATGATTTTTTTTTATAACATATAAAATATATTGTAAAATATATATGTTATATTCAGTTGAAAACATAAATAGATAAAAAAAAATTTGCTTATTGGTGAAAAAATGGCAAATGAACGTAGAATAATTTATATTATTTTCTATAGCTACAAAATGAAAAGCACATTTTATGTGCTTAATGTACTGAGTGTGACAATTGTTTGAATACTGTGAATACTTTCTGTACAAGCTGAGCTGGAAATAAAAAGAGATCATAAAAATACACAATCTCCACAAAATTCTTGCCATATGCATAAACCCAGAAAAAATTATCAAAAGACATAAAAAGATAAGCTGCACAGTTTCAGTTTCAGTGAGTCTTTTCTGGGCACAGATGCCAAATACACACATAAATCTCTATTTCTAGTTCTTCAACAAACCATCTTTATAAAGCTGAGGAATGTGAAGAATCTCAAAGGGAGTGTTAGAGCAAACAGGTGACCTGAGTGTACAGCGGCAGGACTGGACAAACCCAGGAGTGCTCTATACCCTTCTGCTTTACAAGGGCCTAAAGCTTAATACAAGTAAATCTATAAAAAGTCACTGTCTCACAGATGAGTAAATGAACTTTGACACAAGTTTGAATGTGAGAAGAATTATTTAATAAAGAATTAATGCCAAAAGAGTTGCTTTGTTGAAAAGTCCAGGGGTCCAGTCTTTATCACTGATGACCCACAACTGTGGTTTCCTTTGCTTAAAATCCATACAAGAGCAAAGGTTTGAGTGCTGACAGCCGATTAATATCAACAGACAAACACAGGAAATATATGCTGAGTATAAGCATAGTTTAGTCAATCTTGTGTTTCCAGGATATTTCTCCACATATATGCTCCATTTGGTCCTTTATGAGAGCCAGTGTCTCAGTATGAGGAAGAACTGAGGAAGAAGAGGACTCCAAAAAACAGCAGAGGCCATTGTTCCTGACTGTAACTGCTCTGGCATAGCTTTAATGAACTGGCACTGTGCCTGCAATACCAGCATTTAGTATAGTGTAGTGGGCAGCACAGCCATGAACACATCATCAACATCAGCATGTGGTACTACAGAGTAATGTAGCTCATTTGTTCTAATCAGAGGAAATCTATGGTCAAATCATTGTGTTTGTTACCAGTGCAAACAATACACATGCCTTGTACCAATCATTTACTGTTGGAGTCAGGTCAAGTCAATTTCCCGTTTGGTTTAAAGTGATGTGTTTGAAAAACTCTAAATAGAAGAGATTTATTTAGCCAAATAAGTTTGCAGTAGTAATAACATTCACAGACAGTTGATGCTGAAATTATTAAGTAAAATATTTTTTAAAACATTACAGTGTACATCTGCAAATTACCAGAGGTGGGAAAGTAACTAGTAACTTTAGTAGTACCTTTACTATTTTATTTTTAAATTTCAAGTACATTTTAATGACTTTGCCTTAAGTGTATTTTGAAGATCTTTGAGATCTTACTTAATTTCTAAAATCTCTAAATTAACTAAAGATTTTTTTACTCCTTGCCTTATAACCATGAGGTTCTGGGTTCGGTCTAGGTTCTAGCTGTTGTGGTAGTAAATTTTGATAAGAAGTTGTGCAAAAATTCTTTCAAAAGTAATGTGCGCTTATGTAAAGTTTATAGTTTATGTTTATACATTTTATACAGTACTGTTTTACTTGTGTGATATTATTTTGAAGTAACAGTACTTTACTTGACTATAGCACTTCTTCCACATGTAAAACTTACACAATACCTTTCCTCTTCTCTGACTTTACAAAAACTTACAGACTAGAAACTGCTGTTTACAGATGTCTCAATTCTAGATAAGATAATGTATAGACAGCATTGCAAATATCCATGTGACTGGTTTCAACAAACCATGACGATGATGCCTAGTTAAATATAGAACTACTTTATCCTTATTTTATCTGAATCATTTCTTGTTCAGTTTAAATTCTCTATGGATTCACCACTCCTAGCCTACAGAAATTGTTGTGTGTACGCATAAACAGAGACTGTGTAAATCACACACTACATATCCCGCCAATGACGACAAATTTGTCTAACCATAACCAGGGAAGAGATGTTTATCTGTGTTGTATTTAGACTATGTATGTGAGCCAATGTGGGAATCCCCCTCCACTCATCCCACTGAAGTAAACGCTAGGGAAAGAAAAGAATTAAGCAGACCCTCCCATTTCTAGTACAGCAATAAGCTAAAACTACAACACAGAATACACAGTCCTAACCAAACACTCCAGTGTTAATGGTGTGATGGTGTCATGCTTTTGTTCTGACGGCATCGATGAAGGCTAGAGCCACATATCAAGCTTACAGTAAAATAGGAAAATCTCTGTCACTCAAACATGAAAGGGTACAGCATGACCAATATATCTATACAGTACATGAAGTGCAAGCCCAAACAAGAAACATTGTACTAGTAAGGACAACTGTTTTAGTGAGTAAACAGAGTAGGAGCTAGTTGTAACATACAGGCCATGCCCACCCAGTGTGCACAGCAGTCTGTTCTACCTGTAACCTGACCAGGCCAGGTAACTGAAGTGATGATATCAGGGACCAACACAGATTTTTTTTCTCACCAAACAAAGCGAGGTGAAGGTCGGAAGGCAACTAGGAAGTGGTTCTGTGCAAACATCCCTGCAGAGAACAAACACACGCCTGGGAGCCAAGGAGCAGGATCCTCCACTGGTTCCCACCGCTCAGCTCTCATGGGTTTCTCCTGTTTTTTTTTTGTTTTTTTTTTTTTGTCTGTTTTGTTTGTTTTAATGGCTTTCTATAGTAACTTTGAATTTATTAGCATTAAAAGCTCAACTTACAAAGAGTTTTATCATTTCAACTCTAGATCATGAGTGGGTATATTTCAAACAGCTGTCAGGGATGGATTTAGGAATTTTTATACATTCATTCATTCATTCATTCATGAATGAATGAATATTTCCATTTGGGATTAGATTTTTTGTCTGTTAAAATTAGAAGTAGGGGGTGTAAAGATATGTTTTTGCAACAATGTGACTTGTATTGATTTAACTTTTTTAGATTTAATTCAAGTTAGAATGATATGATTCGATATGATTCAACACCTTCATAATAATACAATCATTAGAAGTCAAATTGTGAGACTTTGATAAAAGTTTCAGAAAGGATGGGCCAAATAAAATTTTTGTGGGTCCAGATCATTTGCAGAAAAATATTTGTGGATTTTTTACCATTGCAAGACAGTGCCAATGCCTTAGCAGAAGTCTGTGAGAGAGTTCTTCTTGTTTAACAATTATAAATGAGGGTAGTTTGGTTTATAAGTGCACACCATGGATTACCACACAAATGCTTCATAAAAATTATTGCGCAGCTGAGTGGTCTTTGTCAAGTCAGTGATAAATTGGTTTTATTATAAAATGACAGTGATTTCAACAGCCTTTACAGTATAATAAATGACTATATTAAATTATCCAAACCGGTTGTGGGCTCTTACCATGACTGTTGCTTTGTTGTTGGCCCTGCTTTCCTGACTTGGGTGCTCCCTTGGGTGCACCCTGAAAGCCAGCAGGGTGTCCATCCAAGGCCAGGTCAAGTGCAGGTCCTAGTCCTGGGTTCTGATCCTTAGTGCCCCGATTCTTATTCTTTTTACCCTTCAGCCAGCCCAGAGCTCTGCCCAGGGAGTGGCTGCGCTTCCTGCGGCCTCTCTTGCTGTGCTTCTCCTGGGCAAAGACCTCCACCACATCCTGGGGAAGCAGGTCCCCGAATCCCATAGAGTCACGGTTTGACATGACGACCCACACTGGAGTTATGCCCTGAGGAACGAGAGGAAGAACAAGTTGGTGAATATTGAGGACTGGGAGTTTTGTTCTATTTTTTAGTTTATTTTTTTTTTACAAGAGAACAATAATAGAAAGTTCATTATAACTATGTCCAAGTCCAAATAAATCCAGTAGGGAATAATTAGTCACAATAATGAGTATCCAGGCACACTTCCAAGTTATATTACATGTTACATACTTTACATATCAATACTATGTCGACCTACAAGGAATGCTTTTCTATATACAGTCATTATTCTTTTGCAGTTCATGTTTTGTATGTAGAAACTCCACTTAATGCATGGCCAAAGTGAACAATGATGGCTTGTTCCAGCCCAACAGGTTTCAGGTCTCCACATGTGAATTTTCAAACTGAAAGCAAACCAGGTCTGCAAGGATTTGAAACCCTTCTGTCAGCTGTTTTTTGTTGTTGTGGAAATGTTTTGTCATAGCAGTAATGATAGAACAAGCAGCCTGAGCCATAAACACTGTTGTTGTATGCGTGTATTCTGTATACGGTCTCCTCAGTTCTGCTCACACACTCAGACTCTGGAGACCCCCTCCTGTCTCCAAAACTTAACTTTTGAGTCCTGCAAAGAAAGAGCTGGCACCGCTCCCTTCATTCCAAAACACAGAGTCATAATTCACAAAGCCGCACCCGTAGGCTCATGCTCTCTTACACACAGCCTCAACAGCAAAGTAAGAACAGACACTTGCTAATGTGCAACCCATTCAACCCAATCAACTATCAGCTATTCATTCATGTCAAATTTCGAAGGCATACTTTTTCCTGTCTCTGTACAATGAGCTCATAGGCTTGTCTTTTTCATTTGATCACCTTGCTAAACTATTTCCCAGCCTTACTCCTGGGGATCTTTAGCTTCTCCCAGCTGTGTACTTTATTAGATACTTATCTCAGAATCACAGTGGTGCTTCAGATGTTAGAAGTCACAGCTTGTAAAAGGATGAGAAAAGAACAAATTCTCAAGATAATTCGCTGTGATTTGCTGGTGAGAGTACATAAAGGGTTTTGATTATAAACTAAAGCTGGCACTTGGCTTTGCATAAGCAGCATGAAGAAAAAGCACAACTTCTCTAGATGGGACTAAATACATCAAAACCACAAAAAACATGTTCTCTTAGAGTTACGGTATGTGTACATTTGATCTCATTTTAAATACACTGGTCATTAAATACTTCTTATTAGGCTATCACAGAGGTGGAAGAAGTAATCAAAATCTGTACATAAGTACTTCAAAATTATCAGAATACTTTCAACTACTACTATTAAAACTATGGTCTCTGCTACTACTGCAGCTATTAGTAATACCACCATCAAAACTACATTCTCTGCTAATAGTACTACTATGACTGATACTATCATTACTATTATCGCTACCTAGCTCAGCTATTACAACTATTGCTGCCCACTTTTCACCAAGGTCAAAAATAATTCTACTCAGGTACAGACAAAAAAAAGGTGTATGAATCTTCAAGTATCTAGTTCTAATAGTATCTAGTTACTTTCCACCACTGAGTTAGCACCACTGTTGCTAACAAGACAATTGGAAAAATCCTTCCATTTAAGTACAAGAATCAAGTATAAGTTTATTTTAATTCTGGCTTTACAAGAGAGGGAGGTTTCCCTCTAAGCTCATGTCCAAAATATGTGGGTCTGCTAGGGACAAGTTTATCAAGTGCTACAATGCCTTCCTTAGTTTATGTAGGCGGGCCTTAATGTACTTCAGAGTGTCCTAATGTAGAACCATGTTGACATAAAGCTGGCCTTTTACTAGGAAGTTAAGTTGTAGTGAAAGGCCAATAACAGGACAAGAGCATCCATCTTCTGCACGGAGAAGCACTAGGCCTCTCCCTGAACTAAGTGCTGTTTCTCCTGCCCCAAATTACAGTCATTTGAACATGACTAAGATCCATGCATCTGTGCCGGCCACAGTCACCACTAATCAGACGCCTCTCTCTGGAGCAGGGGGCTGGTCCATTCATCACATAGGAACAAAAGTAAAGTGAGGAAGACCACCCACCAGACTGTGACGCTGTAGTCACATGGAGGCGACTCATAACACCATCGCCATGGTTACGCAAAACCTTCAATTTCCACTTAAGGCAAACAAAAGTAATGGATATGACGCATAAAGCCACTCAGTCTCAATATATCTCATGTGGTTGCTGTGTTCTGCTTTTGTGCAATTTTTCACTTTACATTGACACAGGTTGTATAAAAACATCTAAAATCCTAGATTTTAGATTTTATGGATATTGTTCTAACTATTATTGCACATATACTGTAAGAGTCAAAGTAATGGGACATCATTGAAAAAGAAATAAATTATGGAAATATGATAGAAGCATTCATGCTTCCTCTGACAATGGTGTTTAGGTTTGTTAGCAATTTAACTTAAAGGTTCTATATTGTGTTTTTTTAGGCTTTTTTAAATAATTTTGGTTTTGGACACATTTGCTTTAATATTTCACGTTTATAACTCAAAATAATTTATAGGTATGGAAAACATCTTTTGTGGAGCGGTTACTTTCAATTTGCAGAGAATGGCTAGATTAAGTGTCTGTCAGCCCCTTCTGGCAACGGTGGGGACTTGACAGAGCATTAAATGGTTATTTAGCATGGCTATTAGCAACATGACACTAACAGACAGATAAATGAGCTGACTGCTTCATAGTGACGGCAATTTAAGTGCTGAAATGATCAGAACGAGTCTGGGGACGGTGTATGGGCTTCAGAAATGAGTAGGAGCACTTCCTGGTTTCATGTGTCTGTGTAGAGGCGTGATACAGAGGGTTTTCAAATTGTTAGAAGAGGATGGACTCAGCAAAAAGGATTACTCAAAAAAGTGCAAATGACACAATATACTACTCCAGGTATGTTTTTAAGGTGGAAAGCTCACACTCAAAAAAGTCTATGTAGCATAAAGGGACCTTTAAAAAGTAATGGTCGGACTTTGGTGAGCTTTTCAAGAAAAGTGACCAATGAAGAACTTTTTTTTTCTTTTTTAGGGTGTCTGGAATACTGCCTGGAATTAACAAATTTTACTATTGCGAGATAGGGCCAAAGATACCAACTTCACACACACAAGGTCACTAAAAAACTATTATTATTTATAGTGTATTCTTTGCCAAAGCGGTTATGGTATGGTGAGATATAAAGGTTTTGAGACCCAATGTAGAAAGCATTTAACCATGAACTAGACAAATCACAGTTCACATTCACTTCTGGGCACTATGTTTACCATTGCAGGATAGACACAGTGCCTTGGCGTAGGTCTGCACTCTCTCAGATTGCATCTAGTTGTTTATAATTTTTGCTATTTTGCTCCAGTGTTTGTAACCTCCTTTTCTCAAATGTGTAGACCTGCAGACCACCGTATCGTCCTCTGAACACAGCTACACTTCAAACCAACCACTTAGAGCACTGACATGTTGATTACAGAGCACTTTTATTTGTCTGTGCAATTACTTAATCCCTCTAACCACCGCTCCCATAAACTCAACAGAAACAATGAAGTCACAAAAGTGGCATGGTAGTTGTAAACAGAGCTGACTTAGAACTGTCTACATCACTCATCATAAAGAAAAGCTAGTACCCTATAGCTTGGTTAAGTCATATGTGTTCATCAGATGTCTAAACAAGAACATGATTTACTTTTTACCTTGGGAGTTTTTTGTTTGTGGTTTTCCCAGCCCAGATCAGTCAGGCTGGAGCAGGCATGTGTTCCGACATGTTGTTTACTTATCCTTTACAAAAGTTGTCAAGCTTTCACATTGGACAGTACATACAGGAGCTTGAGCGTAGCAAACCTCACCGCCATGTCAATAGTTGCTGCATTGACTGATTATTTGACATAGACAGTGGTGTGTGTTATAACTGTGGCTGGTCACCATGCACCTCATCATAGTTTACACAGCACCATATAATAATTAGAGAGACTAAATATAAAAATCTGACTGTAATGTAAAAAATTCCAAAGCAAATCTGGGGTTTTGTCTTGAGGGGAGTCAACAAATTTAATGCAGAGCTCTGACATCTGTCTTGCCTGAAGCGCAGTGCATTATAGGTAACCAAGCCAAGGTTCAAATCCAGGGAAAGAGGTTGTTCTTCCTGAGGACTTAGCAGCACATTTCTATGACAAGCTTTTGAGGAAAGGTCTGGTTACATTTGAAAACAAAACGAGACACAAAAAGACTAAATATCATAAGTATGGTGGCACGTCTGAACACACAATACATGAATTGCAACTGTAATTTTGTTTTTTACACTCTGGACAATTTGCAGGTGTGGCGATCTGCAGGAAGTAGATAGAGCCTGAAAAGCTTACTCTAATCGAGCGCTGTTTCATATGGGACAAACCAAGGCCAAGAGGGAGCGGCAGAGATGCAGGCTGCCACCTTTGTTTGAATTAGGACTGGTTCACTTTAACCCAGAGGTCACTGACACCTACACGTCAGCCTTCTTTCAGCATTCATTAGCAAGGGCAACAGAATGATTTTGAGTGTTTTAACAAGAGGCTGCATGGTCACAAATAGTTTTAGCAATAACTGTTTTCAGTCTTCAAATGAGTCTGTAACTATGTAAAGCACAGAGAAAACTGCTGTTACTGAATGGCACCTGGAGGCATCAGTCAGGGCGTTGCCTTCGTATTTAGGCATTATCAAACAAAGGAGAGCACTGCACTGTCAAGAAAAGACTTAAGCAATCTTGTCTGAGCTAGACCTCACAAAACTTCTGTACTGTACAAGAAATGGAATAGAGGCTATACCTGGAAATAGTCAGTTGCATTCTCTAAGTGCCACATGATTCAATCGCTGTAAAATCTATGGCAAAAAGCCAAGCTTTGTAGGGGTGAGACTATTCACTTCCGATGTTAGCAGGTGGGCTCCTTGTTATTAAAGGCTAGCATTGTGAAAAGGAAAATTAAATACAGCCACAAGAGGTTACAAGCCAGCATACTCTTTGTACCACTCCCAAGCCTGGGTAAATGAAGAGGGTTGCATCACAAAGAGCATCCGGCATAATACTTATACAAAATCAGTGTGCGAATCATTGCACACTAGGAGCCAGACTTGCTGTGGCACCCCTGTAAAGGAAAAGCCAAAAAGAAAGAAAGAGACACAGGAATACAAAAACGATGTCTAGAAGTATACCAAAATGGAGTCCAGGGTGGTCTAAACTTTTGAAGTATTTTGCTCCATATTGATGACAATAAACAGCTGAAAATGGCTTGGAAGACAATCCCTTACGGACATTATGCGGTTCCTTTGTTGGCTGCAGACTGGATGCAGTTTAGGAAAAGACTATGTAGGTAATAGGAGTGACATAAATAAACAAGGACTGACTACAAGAAGACAATAATGAAAGGCTAAATTCATCCATAATGCAGCAGAAACCACTCGGGTATGTGAGTGTTGGTCGTGATCCATGCGTTGGCTAATGCATGTTGGCGCGTTGCGGGGCCACTGTAGCCATGCAGCGGCTTGTCTGGTAAGAGCAGCGGCTGCATTCCTGAGAGATTGATAATTACCAACTGAGCAACTCTTCTCTCCAAATCTGCTTTCACCCCTTTCCCCTTCTCCGCCCCATGTCCTTCCTCATGTTCTCCCTTCTGCCCAATGCAACAGCACCGTCCTGAGTACAGTGGGCCAGGACAGAGTCACAAATAATAGCAGACGCATGACAGATATTTGGAGATAACATTATAATATGATGCTGTGTGCAATGGCTGATATTATTGTTCTTTGTGTACGTTCTCAGAAAAGCCACTATCATTTTAAGCTCTGTGGAAAGAGCACATGTTTTAGGTTACACAATGTTTGGAGAGCAATGTACATATTTGCACATTGAAATCCATTTTGTGGGAATGCAGCAAAATCTAATCTCTTACTGCTGTTGTCAAGGTTTTTATGAATAAGTAAAAAAAACTATAAAAAAGGCAACTTATACTAACCAATATGAAATAATGAATGAATAATGAACTTTTTAAGATATAATGTTTTCTATACAAAACTTCAAAATGAATTGTCCATTTTGTCTGGTCTATGGAACCCAGTTTTATCCCTGACCTATTGTGACCCACTTTTGACAGAACCAAAGCTTTTTCTAAAGCCATAAAATAAAATGACCTGAAACTATATTCAATCTGACCACAGCCTGCTTTTATGTCCCAACTCACCAGATGAGAACCAATGATCTATAAGGTTTCCTATTTAAACTTAATTTGAAGCAAACTGTCAGGATTGTCCTGGTTTACTTCATGTACTAATTTACTTTGTTTCCTGGTTGGTTTTGCTCATAAACCATGGCACAACAAAGAAAACTGTAATTTTGCTGGCAGTGTCCGCATCCAGCTGCCAGCAGACACAGAGGCGAATCTCTGCTAAGTGTGTTGTTTGCTTTGCCTCTAGGGGTTACCAAGGGTCTCTCGTCTGGACTGCAGCAGCATAGAAGGAGCTGAAATCCCCAGGACCGTTGAGGTGGCAGGTCAGATAGAAAGAAAAAGACTGTTATAAATGAGAGCAAACACAGCTGGACACTAATGTTTAAAAATACTTTCTGGCAATATCTATAGTTCAAAACAACAACTCCAAGTCAAGACTAAAAAATCATCATGGGGACAACCTATTTACAGAGATGGACAGTGAATACTTTACTTTTGTAATTCAAAGTAATTTACTCTAGTATTTTCCGAGTACATTTTTGAGAAAGAAAATGTACTTTTATTCAACTAAAAAATCTAGTAGTAGTAATAGTAGTACTTGTAGTAGTGATAGAATTAGTAGTAGCAATAGCAGTAGTAGCAGTAGTACAGTATTGGTAGTAGTATTAATGGTGCTTTCAACAAAGTCAACTCTCAACTCATAATGTCCTATTTCTATTTTCTATTTATTCCTACCAGTAGGAAGAGTTGCAGTAGTAGTAGTAGTAGTAGTAGTAGTAGTAGTAGTTTTAGTAGTAGTAGTAGGAGGAGGAGGAGCAAGTACTTTCAACTTTACATTAAATGCTTTTTAAATCTTAATTAAGAAATCATTTTGTCAAGTACTTCTATTTGAGATAAATTATTTATACTTCACCAATGCGTATAAATACTTCCACCTCTGCTTATGTGCCAAATCCTCAAATGAACTTTTAAAGATCTGGATTCAAAACAAGTTTCCAAAACACACTCCATTTTGATCATGCCCCTTTGGCTATTGATCACGCGTTCCCAGACATGTAGATAAGGATGTACTGACGATTTACTCATACCTCATCTATTTCAACATATGTCCTCTCAACAGACAGGAGTTTCCCCACATTGTGCTCCTGTGTGACACCAAAACATCACTCACTCAACTTTCTCACACTTAATCATGCGTCTTAAGCAGAGTTACAACATGCCCTGTATAGGCTTCAATTGTTGCTGCAGTAATTTTCCCCTTTCCCCCTGCTTTGAGCAAATATAGACTCTCCTACCTGGCCAGGTCAGATGGCAAACCTGCGTCAACATATCCTAAATTTCCTGGCGTTTGGATCCACAATGATACCTTCTCGTGTCATCCGCTGCCCATGATATCAGTGTGTAACTCGGCCTGCACTGTTGCTTACATAACACACCTGTGATCTCCATGGGTACAAGCCCTGGCAAGGAAGACTGGCGAAGACGGAGCACCAGTATGCGACACACCCTTACTAAACAAATGGCCTCACCTACCACAGGGTACAAGAGGTAAATTTGAGGTAAAAGGCCTTAAACTTACTGGAGACTTCGCCGCTCATAAGTTTGGATTTTGATAACGGTCTGGTGCAACGTCCAAGTGGGCAAACAGACATGGAGGTCCACTCTGGATGTCTCACAAGCTCTTATGGTCTACATTTTAGTACAGTCATTGACTGAAACTTATTAAAACAAGTGTCAGAGCACATGCTGTCAAGGAATCATGTTCATGGGTCAGTGACGGCAAGCACAATACCAGTAGTCTTCATTGTCATAAAGCTGAAAGAAGCACTATAGGTCTTAAATTACCTTTGCTTAGGATCCCTCAAGGCCATGCTAAGCAAATCTCCCACACCTAATTTTCCATGCATGCTTATACACAGCAACAATTTGGGCTATAAGAAACTAGAGATTTTTTTATGCTACAAATGGAGCTTATGGGCATATGGGCTACTGTTAAATCGTCACGGGCATGTTTTATTAGCATGGCATAAAAAGATAATTCATATATTATCAAACACTATGTAAAGGAATTCAAATTTAGAGTTGAAGCAGATATTGTCAGTGCTAAGTGAAGGAAGTTGCTTAGGTCATCCTAATCACACAAAACTAAAGCTTCTTTAAAAACTGTCTTCTTTTGCTTTGAGAAAACAGACAACAATACGAATAAACTTACTTTTTTCTTCTTAAGATTTCTGGTCCCTGTGGTTCGTCTCACCCCCTCTCCATCGGAATCCTTGTTCTGGTGCCGTCTTTCCCAAACTTTTCACTGTCCAAACTTCAGGTGAACCATTTCCGTGAAGAGCGCTTCTGAGAAGAGACAGAGCCGTGTGTTTGCTCGCGGGCTGCCTACTGCCACAGCTTCCGTATGGAGACAGACACTGAAGTGACTTTTCCTGCGTTTCGAGTTCGAGTGAGCAGCGCAGAAGTGGCCCACACGGCGCAGGGTGACGGGAAGTACCGTCGCTGCTGCTGCGGCTGTTGCTGCGGCGGAGGCGCGGGTCCCACCTGGAGGAGGATGGGCGCGCGCAGGTGAGAGCAGGCGGCCAGGGCTGTGGGGACATCTAGTGGTAGGATAGCCTAACTGCAGATAATAAGTAAACCGGCCATTGTTTGCATAGTATTAGTCCTAGATATAGACATACAGAGTAATAATATTATCATTTATATCTGTATAATATAATTTTATATTTATTTTAAGGTTCACTTACTAGCCTAATTTAAATGCGCTTAATCCACTGCTTCTTTTGGTGGTACTTGGGAGTCTTTTGCAGTTCAAGCCCTGATTTAGATTTATTCCTGTTTTAGTTCAGGCTAGACCTGGTTTAGTTCTCTTTTAGACCTGTTTTTTAGTCCTAGTTTTAGTTCTGGTTTAGACCTAGTTTTCTCCTGGTTTAATTCCTGTTTAGTATCATTTTAGTCCTGGTTTAGCTCTGTCATTGAAATGGTAGCCTATTTAGCCAAATGTTTTCTGAGATGGTGCTTGGTGTGAAAAGTTTGAGAATCTCTGGTCTATTGTATACACTAGCAGCCTACTGTCCTGTGATTTTATTTTTTATAGTTCTACTAAATAAAGCATTACTTTAAGGCCTTGGTGATTTTTTTTTTATTACTAATGAATGTTTTT
Source organism: Bostrychus sinensis (assembly GCA_020698575.1). NCBI lineage: Eukaryota > Metazoa > Chordata > Actinopteri > Gobiiformes > Eleotridae > Bostrychus > Bostrychus sinensis. Next base: position 20,164,959 of record CM036258.1, read on the forward strand.
CCAGATGGCCTATGTTGTGTACATGATCTTTATTTGAAGCTTCTTACATCTATACACCATCTGTAGTTTAGATATTCTATATAAATATTCAGAACAATCCTGACTGGACTATTTTTTAAGTTATATGACTGACCGCTTTAAAAATACGTTGAGAAAAAAAATTTATATATAAAATATATATAAACGTACAACATATAAATGAGGCTACTTTTCTATTTCTTTAGTACTTGGGTATATATGAGGAAATTTACAGTGTGAATTCTCACTCTGCAAGTTTTGTAGAATTACCTGGCTGTGTACAACATACCATATCCTACCTTAACTTGTAACCATATGGAATTCCCTGTAGTGCTTGCACAGTTGTAGAAATAACTCTGATATTCATAGAGATATGTACATTTGTGATTATGTTTAGATAAGGTATACCAACAGAAACTTTACACCTTTTTCATCTGCCTGTCCAATCACATTTTCAGCCCCATATACCTGTGTAAACAGTGTCTGTTCCTGTTCAATGATAAACTGCATGCAAAGTTTTAAAACAAATTCTGTCTTCTGTGAACCATGCAAAACATGCAGTCAACAGATCTAAATGAGGCACAAGCTATTAAAAGACACGTGCAAATACTTGCCCATAGTGCAGTTAAGTAGAAATCATAAAATGATTATTACTTCAACAATATTCACACACTTCCATTTAGTAAACAGCTATGAACCAGTATAAATATAGCCCCTGGTGTGGTGAGGCATGTAGGCCAGTCTAAGCTCCGAGCTGACACAGTTTATGCCCCCATGTGGGGGTATAAAAGTCCTCCTCTAAATCCAGATATAGTGTTTCCCTAGTGGTTCCAGTGTTATTAATAACAAAGTGTTTTCTTCCAGACGGCTTGTCTTCAGGCTAAGAAAGCAGATTGCTCTGTCATCTCTTGAATAAAGTAAGTTTTACTTTTACTTTTATTAACATTGATAAGATTTCAAGACATTCACCTTAGTTGTTTTGTTTTGATTAACAAACAAGCTATATCGCTTTGCTTTTTTGTAGTTTGAATCTTGTCATAGACCTGAAAATGGAGGATTTGCAGAAAAATACACTCAATACTCGCAATCCATATGAGAATGTTACAAACATTGCTCAAGGGGCAAACATTCATCACATCTCAGTTCAAACTGACTGCACGGACATTGACAAGTTGGGCCAGATTTTTGAGTGCTGCATTGAGGAAGTGACTCGTCTGGAGATGCAAAGAGACAGGCTCATAGAAGAGCTCACCCAGCTGCAAGAGCCCATGATGCAGGTAGTGAGGCACCTGAGAGGGACGCTGGAGGAGACACAGAGGCTGCTCACACTGGCTCAGCTGGATTATATCACTGTGTGTGAGGATGTGCAGCAGGTAAAGAGAAAACTGTTTGCTGCGGCAAGAGACTCCATCCAGAGCCAAGTAACACTTGCAGCGCATGAATATGAAGTTGCTCAGTCCAATGTTACACAGGTATCATTTCATGTTTTTTACAATACAATAAAAATAATAATGCTTTCCTCCATAAGCCACAAACCTTTATTTAACCTAGTTATTAGTAATCCCTAAAAATTCTATTCTATGTTTAAAACTTCATTGTAAACGTTGAATACTTTTTGTGGAATTGCAGCACAGTAAAATTGTGTGTAAAATTGTTATTACTACTGTTGCTGCTGCTCCAGCAACTGTTACTATTACTACTGTCCCCAAAACAGTCGAATCCGGGTCCGGGATCCTCAGAATGTACTCATACTGTACAATTTCTTCAAAAATGTAATGAATTAAATTACCTGACCTAAAGTATTTTTTTACTTTCCACCACTGAGTATTATAAATTGAGGTCTAAATGTTTTTAATCATGTGCTGTACGATAAGATAAGATAAAACTTTACTGTCTGTAAAATTGACATTTGGTTTACACATCTGCAACATAGCCCAGAGACATAAAAACATTCATCATTCATTCATCATAAAAAAGAAAGGCTAGGGTTGTGGTATACAGTGTTCATGTGGTCTTCCTCTTGTTCAGCAGTGTGATGGAGTATGGCACAAAGCAATTTGTATATTTATTCCTTCTGCAGCTGGGCACTTGAAAATGCCTCCCACAAGGCAAAAGTTCAAAATTCCTATTCAAAACATGATCTGATTCTGTAGAGATTTTATTTGCCATGTAATGTGTAAAGTTGACATGTTGTTTTCTAATTTGTGTTAATTGTATTACACAACAAAATTTCTCTAAATCTACTGGACATCAAGCTTGTGTCCAGAAGATTTAGAGAAATTTTGTTGTGTATTTGTCAATCTGGATGTGTAACCATGAACCTACATGGATTAATTGTTAATTGTATTGATTTGAGGTAACTGCCACTTTCCACAGGAGGAGCTTAAAGCCACCATTGAAAGTCTAACAGAGGAGATGTCAGAACTAAAAAAAAAACACCAAGACCAAATCAGCCTCCTAAAGAGACAGTCCAGCAAGCCCAGGTCCAGGACCATGAGTGACAGTGTCAGTCTGTGTCGCCAGGCTTCTCTCCGGCTACAGCGCAGACTCAGCGGCAGTCTGAAGTCACTAGAGAGCTGGTATGAGCCTCACCTCATAGCCCTGCTCAAAAGGAGGCAAATCGGAGAGGCTTCTCTTAAGAAGTACCGGGAGCAGGCCACAGATCTGAGGGCTCAGCTGGGGCCGCTCAGGGAGGACGTCCTGACACTGGAGATGCAGAGAGCTTCACTGAAGCAGAGGATAGGCCTAATGGAAGCAGATAGGGAGCAGAACTTAACCCAACACAAGGTACAGTGACAGCAAGTGATTTAGTATCAGTATCAGTTTGATGAGCTAAAGTCAATGTGTTTTTTAAATACAGGAAAATGTGAAGAAATTGAAGGGGGTATTAAATGACCTCGAAGTCGAGTTTGAAACTCAGAGAAACTCAAAGAAAATATTAGAAGAACTTAAGGATGGCTTAACTAAAGAGCTCACATTTCTCAGGTACTTTCATGTGTACTGATAAGACTGCAGAGAACTGAACAGATGTTAACTTATGAATCTGGACTTTACAGAGGGGAGGAGGAACTTGGTGAAACTACAATAGAAGAAAACTAGCTACTTCCCATTTCCTATGGATATTGGTAAAGACATTCTTAGACAAGTACCTAATGTCCTAACTGTAAAAAAAAACTAAAAAACTGATGTTAGTTATAGTAACAAAATAAAAATGTACCCCATCATACTCTATTGAAATACATAATATAGGGAACTTTTATAATGCGGGGGGGGGAGGGGGGCAATTACAACCAAATATTGTAAATACCTTTATTCTGAATATACTTAAGTACACACAAAATCAGATGCAGCACAGAAACAAATGTGAAGACATACACAGACAGTCTCAAGAGCTTCTACTAAGCAAGGAATCAAAATGAAACCTACAGTATGTACAATTTTATAGTGCTATTATGGGAGGGGGTTAACTCTGTAAAAAGGGTTTCAGAAAACTAAATTTGAGTATAGATGAAAGAAAAAAAATAATCAAATGAGCACAGTGTGACATTTCTGTGTTATCCAGTATAGAAACTGGGAGTGTGAAATTCTAATGTTTCTAAAAGTCTGACTGTGCAGATCTTATTTAAATACTTCACAACATGATGACAATGCAGCTCTCATTCTTTTAATTTTCTACAAAATCTCAGCTGCCCAAAATGTATATTTAAAAGACACAACTGCTTTAGTAAAAATGGACCTAGTTTCAACAAGCAGCTCAAGAGAAGAGATGTGAAGACTGGATTTATGCCTGGACCTCTGAGTCTGTAGCACCCTCTGGGTCTTCGTCATTGTAGATATTTTCAGCCTAGAGAAAAAATAATTAAAGAAACTCAGTATTTAATAAACTTACATTACATACATACGCTTACTTTTTACTTGTTTATTAGAAATATTTTTGTAAGCAATAAGCAGTCAAACAAAAAACATCTTACCATCTGCCAAACTTGCATGATGTTATCCTCTGATACTGAACAGATGACCCATGGCTCGTTGGGGTTCCAAGAGAAGTCTGAGATCTTAGCTGTGTGGCCACCATGAATGAACTAAACAAAAAATCATGCGTTAATTTGATACAAAGACAACAATTAGTGTTATATCAAGGTTAACTGCAAAGTGAACATTGGGACACACCAGCAGCTCAGGGGGACCATCCTCAGCATCCTCTGGTGACTGTTCCTCTCCAATCTTACTGAGATCCCACACATTAAGCCTTCTGTCTGTGCCACTGGATGCCAAAATAGTTTCATTATGAGGAGACCATTGCACCTAATGGGGGGAAAAAAAATTAATTTAGTGCTTTTACAGGAGAGTTCAAAATACAAATACCAGGTATGACAGACCCAAACTAGAAACAGAAAATGGAGGTGATTATTACCTGGAAGATCTCATCTTTGTGAGACTCAAATGAATGCAGTTTCAGTTTTAGGTTCCTCAGGTCCCAAAGAGCCACAGTCTAGTTGAGAAAACACATGTCAACTTAGTACAGAAAAATAAAGTTACACTGAGTTTTATTATGCAATGACCAATTAAGACACTCATCCGACAACACAACTTTATTTGACCTTATCTGCTGAGCCCGTGGCTAGTATAAACTCGCTGTATGGATTGAAGGACAAGCAGTTGACTTCAGCAGTGTGAGCATCCACAGCATGACTGGGCTTTGAGGTGTTGTTGGACCGTGTGTCCCAGCTAATTAAGAGTGCAAATATTACCAACAGTTTGCAAAAGGAACTTATCAAATGCTAATAAAAATGGCTTACATCATGAGCTTCTGGTCATCTGCCACAGATCCAAAAAGGGACTCATGAAGAAGGTGCCAGGAAACATCTTCCACTACAGCAGTGTGGCCTGTGAAAATTGTTTTTGCATCTACAATCTTTCCCTCTTTCGGCACAGTGCTAATATCCCAGAGACAGATAGTCTGTGAAAGAGACCAGCAATCAGGTAAAGCAACGACATCATACGCTCAAACAAGGCTTATCAATAACATGCCAAGTATAGTAGCTTACATGGTCATCTGAAGCACTGAGTAGACAGCCACTGAGGTTGGGGTTCCAGGAAAGACCATAGCCTTCTTTTTGGTGGCCTCTGAGGCGCAGGTCTGGGGTGCATTCTCCAGATGGGTCTAGAGTCAAACAATACAGAATTGTGTTTAAGTATAAGAAAACAAGCCTCATAACAAATGCATGATAAATCTTACCAGGCTTAGAGGGATGCTTTGTGTAATCAAAAACAAGCACATCGCTGGTGGGCGTCTTGGTGGCAATGATGCAGGGGTTCTGAGGCATGTAGCGGGCTCTGTTCACTTCTCCCTCGTGGTTTATCTTTATCTCAATTTCTATTTTGCCACTTACAGATCCAAAGCCCCCAAACTCTGCAAATCAGGGCCATTAAAATTCAATACTGAATGTAATTTCTTACATGTTTATTAGTTTATCGGTTTTTACCTCCTTTTTCACTGTCATAGTGAGAAGCATCAAACTGGGCATCATCATTTGGTAGCTGAACACTAGCAATGACGAGATGGTTCTGCTCATCTGAAGTGTGTGTCCCCAGAACAAGCCTGTGCACGCTGTAGTCTTTTCCCTCTGGTCTACAGTGTAAAAAGACAAACACTAATGACTACCACGTGAACTATGCTACATTTGTCGCGATGGTGACTGCAATAATACATTAGAATTTACCTGGTGACATCTGGCAGCCACTGCGCTGTGAGGCTGGGCCACTCCAGGGCATGGGTCATAACCAAATCATAGAGAAAAGGGGTGTTTTTCTTCCAAATCTTGTATTCCTCATTGATCACCCTTTCCTCTACTGCATCATCAAATGCAGCTGCACAAACAAAAGGTTGGAATACGTTGTTGATGTAGACAGACATTATTTAAGGACATAAACTAGTCTTAAAAGGAAGAACGTTTCTCAACTGTAACACAGACACTGACCCATGTGCTGTTATTTATAAAATAATATAGAGATCACAAACACCGAAAAGCATTATGGGAATCTGTTTAAAAGTAAAGCGTCCCACGTGGAACAGTAGTCAAACAGTATCCATTGATAGTTAAAACCCATATGCATCCAGTCAGCTAGCAGCTAGTATGCTAGCTTACAGTTAGCCGGCTGGTGTGAGTTAACAATGAAAGGAGATGCTGTGTCGCGCCAACAACACCAGTCTGTCCAAAATCGTCTGATTATTGACAAAAACAAAGTACATATCACAAATGCATCAGAAAAGCGTAGACCCTTACCGTCTTTATCCGCCATTGTACCACGGCAAAGAAGGTAAGACCAAAAAGTATATTTTATAGAGAGCGCTCAGAGAACAGCACGGAGGCTTGCAATGGCGCCAACTCCATGGAACGCAGCGAACCAATCACCGGCCGCAGAGCATACCGGAAGTTATCATCGCCAGACGCCACACTTCCGGACTCATCATGGTGCGCTGTGGTAGATTTTAGCTTTAGGTGTTACCTGTGTTGATGTAGCCTCTTCTCTCATTATGCTCGCATTTAGTCTTTACTGATGCACTGGAACCTTAACAATGGACGACCGTGTACTGGATCTGACTGACGAACAGAAAGCTATCAAATCTAAATACCCACCTATCAACAAGAAATATGAATGTGAGTCGTAAAAGTTATAGACCAGCACTGTACTTACTTGGTTTAACAGTTGATTTCATCATCTCAGCAGCCTTTGCTAAAGATGTAAAAACACGTAGACAAACTGTCCTATATTTATTATATACTTTTTTTTTTCACTTTATCCCTTGTGATCATTTCAGACCTGGACCATACAGCAGATGTACAGTGAGTATGGTTTTATTTTTCAGACCCCTTGTCTTTTCATACATTGATACAGGTCGATTGAGAACTTAGTTTATGTATTTTTTCTTTAAGAATACATTCTTGGGGAGACACTATGGAGGAAGCCTTTGAGCAGTGTGTTATGGGCATGTTTGGGTACATGACGGACACAGAAACAGTGGAACCACTTGACACTGTAGAAGTGGAGTCAGAGGGTAAATTAACCAGTCAGTTTAACAACACAAACATTCACAATAACATTACTGATTACTTTGCTTTAAATAAAACATGATTTATTTTTATACAAGGTGAAGACATGGAGTCTTTGCTCTTCCACTTTTTGGATGACTGGTTGTATAAGTTTTGTGCGGATCTCTTCTTCATCCCCAGGGTTAGTAATCACTCAGGAGAAAAAAATAAAAATAAAACACAAGCAATTCACTACAGAATCTCTGTTTCTATTGCTAAATGTGTTATCATGTGTATCGCTTTAATTTAAAATGGTCCAGTTTGTTTATTTAAATACTTCATATGTGGTAATGTACTCCTATTGTTGTGTGTATGCTTCAGGAAGTCAAGGTATTGCACATTGACAGACTGCACTTCAGAATCCGCTCTATTGGGTCAGTAATAGCTACAGTATTGTAGTAAACTGGCAATTTGGTCCGCTTCTACAAATACAGTAAAAATTGTTTTTGTTTTTTCTTAAAAGGTGGGGTGAAGAATTTTCTGTGGAAAAACATCCACAGGTAAACTATAAAAAAAAAAAATAAATTAAAAAGTTGCAATAATAAAATATACCAGTATTCTGTATCTGATCTTCCGTATCGTTTCAGGGAACTGAGGTGAAAGCTATCACCTACTCTGCAATGCAGATTTATGATAAGGAAAAACCAGAGATATTTGCAATTATTGATATTTGATGGGTCTTATGCTGGCATAGCTGTGTGACCAATTTGTGATCACAGTGGTGTTGTTAAGCTAAAACACTGGTTATTGAGGACATTTGGATTTCATGTGTTTTAAAAAAAAAAATATATATATATATATATATATATATATATATATATATATATATATATATATATATATATATATATATATAGGATGTGCTGTATTGAATGTAAAAGCATTGTAAGAAAAAATAGCGATACTATACTTCTTACTGTATATGCAATATAATTTACCATCTCCACGTTTTTAATAACCCTATAAAGGGTTGTGAATTTTGGATTCATATTTGTTTGCAAAATAATTTAAAAATACACTTGTACTCTATTAAAAATATGGCTTGTTTTGTGTTTTTCTTTTAGCATGACATTTCTCTGATCCTACTATATTTCCAAAGTATTAGCTCACCTGCCTTTATACACATATGAAATTAAATGTCCCATTCTTAATCCATAGGGTTTAATATGACGTTCTCGTCCAACGTCAGACACTGATGTTGGACGAGAAGTCCTGGTTTGCAGTCTTCGCTCTAATTCATCCCAAAGGTGTTCTGTCGGATTGAGGTCAGGACTCTGTGCAGGCCAGTCAACTTCTTCCACGCCAAACCCGCTCATCCATGTCTTTATGGACCGTGCACTGGGGCGAAAACATGTTGAAACAGGAAGTGGCCATCCCCAGACTGTTCCCACAAAGTTGGGAGCATGGAATTGTCCAAAATCTCTAGTTCCTTTCACCGGAATTATGGAGCTAAGCCTAGCTCCTAAAAACAACCCCACACCATAATCCCAAATTAAGTTGTTTGGGTTGGTGAGTGAATACATTTGAAAATATAGTGTATGTTTTCTTTACGTGACCAATTTTTTTCTTGGCTTTGCGTCCAACTTGAGTTCTCGCGATACAAGCACGTGATAGCCCCACCCCCTCTTCCTAATGTGCGGCGTAAATGCAGCTGCGCCATCCTTCTTTGTTCATTCACACAGCAAAGGCGAACTGACCGGTTTATTACTTCAAGTGCAAGATACTTTGCATTACTCTCGGAAACATTATTTTCAGTTAGGCCTTGCAAATAATAGGCTAATAAGCGTAGACGACCTCTGTCTTAATTTTTATTCTGTCAGAGCAAAATGAGCGATTTTGCTAACGACAATTTAGACTCCGCGACAAGCCCGCAGAAGAAAATCAAAATGGAAGACAGCAAGTATCTCCCAGAGCTCCTTGCCGAAAAGGATAGTTTGGATTCTTCTTTCACACACGCGATGAAACTAATTTCAGCAGGTACCGTGTTTGCTATCTTATTGTTAGCACTAAAGCTAAACATCACGAGCTAAATCCCACGCTCTGTCCCAGTTTCTTAATCGTTTTGAAGAGGCCCGAACAATGGCACACGTGTGAATAGTGCAATTGCTTACATTGAGTTGACCTAATTGAAATTAAATTGATTATAGTCCATCCAAATTTTTATTTTTGCGTCCATAATAAAAGGCTACGTTTCCTGGATATTACCTTGCTGATGCCTAATGCTATTGTCTGAAGATGACAAAGGCTCCTCGATAGTATACAATTTGGATAAACCGTAAAAATGGTTTATTGGAGTAGATAATTAGGTTTGTCGTTCTATCCAATGTTGTATTTTTCAGAAATTGAACGGATCCAAAAAGGTGAGGGCAAGAAAGATCCAGAGAAGGAAACCTATCTGGACTTATTTGCCACCAAGAATCTGAAACTCAAAGAAAGGGTTCTCATCCCCCTTAAACAGTATCCTAGAGTAAGTAGCCTAATCCTGCTTATACTATACACTATTAGAGATTTTTGTATTAAATGATGTGCATTTTTCTACAGGTCAACTTTGTTGGGAAACTCTTGGGACCTGGGGGAAATACAATTAAAAGACTCCAAGAGGAAACTGGGGCAAAAATCTCTGTACTGGGTAAAGGTTCCATGAAGGACAAGAATAAGGTATGCACCACCTTATTATGGCTCAAACAGACCATAGGAGTATGTACACAATTTGACAAAAAGAGGGGGTAGCTTGTCCTAATGGCAATGACTCCCCCATGTATGTACTGTTTTTAAATGCTTTTAATTCATAATGACTTAGGTGATTAAGGACCTTCACAGACAATTTTTTTTTTTTTTAGGAGGAAGAGTTAAGGAAGGGTGGTGAGGCTAAATATGCTCATCTATCCATGGAGCTGCATGTATTTATTGAAGTGCATGCCCCCATACCAGAAGCCTACCTGCGCATGGCCCATGCCATGGATGAGGTCAAGAAGTTCCTTATCCCAGTATGTACTATAATAGAATCTAATCTAATAACACTGAATGTGATGTACAGTATAAGTCATCGTTTGTGCTGGACTTTATTTGTACTTTTTTGTAATGATCTTTAGGAACCTGGTGAGGAGGAGCAGTATATGGACCCCCACTTTCTGAATGGATCCCAGGATGGCTCAGGAAGGGGGCGTGGAATGGGTAGAGGCAGAGGTGGACCACCGGGACCAAGGTATATAGCACAAGCTAATTTGATCTATTGTTTGCAAGTGTCTAGATCTATATATTGCATGTCTTTTATGCAATTCTAATTGAGCATTAAAGTTTACTTTAGTTTTATACTTTTTGTAGTGGACAGTCAAATACCTAACCACATTGTAGGCTAACAATATAGTGGGGGGAAGTCTTTCAAATCAGTAGTTTGTGTTAACATGATGGGCAACTTCTCACAGGGGGCGAGGGATGCCACGTGGAGCCCCTCGCGGAGCAATTCGTGGTGCACCAAGAGGAGCACCAGGGCGCGGGAGTGCGCCAAGAGGTGCACCGTCTGGTAGGGGTGCTGCTGGGGGCAGAGGAGGTGCAGCTCCCCGCTCCAGACCTCCAGCAGCAGGAGCACCGAGGATGCTCCCTTCAGCAGCACTTTCCCACCAGGGTCCCCCTGCAGGTTCACAGGCCAAAGCTGAGGGTTATGACGAATATGTAAGTTGAATATAAAATTTATTTTTATGTCAGTGTGTCCATTTTTCTTACAGAGCATATTCGATATACGGTATAAGTTTTTATGTTTTTTTTTTTCTCTCTCTCTCTATAGCCTGCATATGATGACTCCTATACAGAAGCGTCCTACGAAGGTTATGATTATTATAGTCAACAGGCAGCACCAACGTAAGTTTAACACATTTGATGTGTAGTGTAAGAGTGACTACTGCTACTCCTGACTAGTGATTCCTAAGAAAATCAATGAAATGTTTACCATTTTGTAGGGATACTGAATATTATGACTACGGACATGGTGAGGCTCAGGACACTGCATATGAGTCTTATAGTAAGAAATGCCTTTTTCTTAAGCTTCAGACACAACTGATGTGTTCACTACCTACACCTAGGATCAATGGTGAGTAATTTTTTTTTTTTTTTTTTTTCTCTTCTGTTTTTGCAGCTCAAGATGACTGGGAAGGCTCGTGGTCCTCTGCTGGGGCTGGTGGCAAAGCTCCGCCTGCCAGACAGTCGAAAGGGGCATACAGAGAGCACCCATATGGAAGATACTGATCGACCAATGGTAGAGAGTTGACGTAGCAGCTGTCTCGGATTGTTGCCCAGTTAACTTTTTTAAAAGTAATTTCCGTCATTTGCCCATTTTATACTTTATTTTAGTTTTTTTTTTTTTTTTTTTTTTTTTTTAGAAAAGTTTGGTTGAATGTCTTATAGTTCTAGATGCAAAACAGTTATCAATATGCGTTTAATGTCTTTACTCACGTTGTTTATAGGTAAAGTCCTTGTGACCAAAAAGACAAATTAGAGTGGAATTTAAGTGATAATTATAAGTGTGCGTTCACAAAATCTCACTGTGGCGATTTAACTCTTCTCTAAGCTGCATTTTTAAAAGTCCTTTTTGGACAAAAATCTATAATGTTCCAATGTAACATAAAAAGTTGTCTACAATCCTGCAAATCTGTAAAGCTACTTACTAAAAAAATCAAATAAACACATTGGACCGAGAAATGCTTCTATTTGCCACTATTATAATTTGTATATTTTGATATCTTGTATAATTTTTCAGCAGTGAAATCTTCTAATTGACCTGCAGTGTGCCTAAAAAGCAGCAGCCATTTCAATACTTTGTACATAACTACAGAAAAACATTTATTTAAGCCATGCCGTCAACAAAATGCAATATGCTTGTGTACTTTTGGCTAAATAGAATACTCCTCCCAAAATGTATTTCTGCAGTGCGTTATTACAATAAAGTTTTAGTTTTTCCTAATCCATCTAAACATGGTATCTGGTATCTTTCTGGTTTGCCTATGTTAAGCCAAAGGTATGATTTTGGCTGTGGAAGTGGTCATCAATAGTTTCACCTGAATAACATGTTTGTACATCAACCTAATTAAAAAAAAAACATAAAATTGAACAGTGTTTTTCCTGTCTTATCCTGTAATATATGAAGCAACTAAGAGTTCTTGTCACATTTCTTTTCATAAAAGTTAAGTTTTAAGAAGGCGCTGCAAAATACATGTTTTGAATGATTGAATTAGTGCTTGAACATGTCTTGTCATTAACTTTAGTCTTTATCTCTAAGCTCTCGAGAGCAACGTTATCTTCGGCCACATGAAATAACTGAATCTCAACAGTATTTTAAATCAAGCTTACAGGGATCTTACTTGACTTTGATGCAAAGTCATGCTGGTGGGTTTTATAAAAGAAAAAAATCGCAGAGGAGAGGATTCTAAAAGCCTAAAGATCGCCACAAGAAGGTAAAACTGAACCTAACACTCTTTTATTAGATTTTTTTTTTTGTTTTCTATGCAAACTAAGTAAGACAAGTCTTTCAAAACATTTAAGCTGAAAAAGCAAAGCAAAAAAGCCATACAAAACAAACGACTCAATAAAATCAATAATATTCCTTTTTATACGCAAATGCATAACAATTTCCATCTCATATCTACACACTATGATTCCCAAAAAATATCAAGTGTCTAAAATGTAGTTTGAGTTGCATGACTTTGTTTTGCATGAATTTATGCTTGCGGCCTCTTGTGTGTCCAAAATCTCATTTGCCTTCTCTATTTAGGTGCAGAAACTCATTGGACAGTTGGGAGGGAAAAAAAGCTTCAAGTTACAAAATTTAAAGGTTGGTTGTAAAATAAGTTTTTAGCTGCGAGTTATTTGGTGGAACATCATGTAATTTTTAAAATCTTTTTAAGGTGTGGCTAAGAAATGGAAGAGTTACAGGATCTTTGTAGTGGAAATTAAGTGCTGGATTGCTTTGGTTGAAAGCAAAAAAGCTACACCTGATGGAGTACTCAGTGGTCAATACTGACTTCTGTGTATGATTATCAATATCATTGTTTAAATTCCTTTATTTTTATATTGTCTGTATATACAAATGTCAAATAAAATTTTTCTTTTTTTAGATGATGTCCCTCGTCTGTTTTTTGCATGTACATATGCCTTTGTGTTGACCTCAAACAGCTATGGCTTAAGTTATTTGATGCACTGCGGTGATATGCAAATACAAAAAATATTAATGTAAACCTGTCCAATGTATGTTTGATATTCAAATAAGGTACATGTGAAAATATAAAGGATAAAAGCTGTCACATTGATGTAGTACATATCACAAGTTAAATATTTTTAACATTTGTAATTTTGATAATTGTGTACTAATTTTGATAATTGTGTACTAATTGTGAGTGGTTGGTGGTGGTCGGAGGGTCCGTTGGCGCAGATGTGTGCAGCCGCGCTTCTGTGAGTCTACCCCAGGGGAAACTGAGTATGGAGTGAATGAAATGCCCTTTCCCTACTGTGTGTAAAGCGCTTTGGGTGACTTGTGTCATAGTTAAAGCGCTATATAAATACCATTCCCTTCCCTAATTGTACAAGCTTGTATTTTTAGGGCACTTGTCATGCCAGGATCTATTGTACTGATTATTTAAGGTTATTGTGAGAGTTTATGTACCCCGTATAGCTTACAACTGTAGTGTATTAAGTGGTGCTTTCCTGAATTGAAAAAATCTCGTTTGTCTATGCTGGCATGACATATTGACGACTTATAAATGTTTTAATATTAAGACAGGTATACAGTATTTAGTTATTTGGAGGAGTGCCCCTTTAAATTACTCTCCTCCCACTGCTTGCTAACACATCCGCGCCCCCATCCACTAGCGGCTAGTTTCACATCAACAATGAGTGTCTTCGCTGTTTCCAGCGAAAACTATGCTAGGGCTTTAGTAAATATTATAAAAAAAATTTGCATTTAACTCGTTATTTATGCAGCAAAAAACATCAGAGGCAGAACATTGAATCTGCGGCTGGTAAGCTTTAATTGTCTTGTCATTCCTGTTTGGTTGGTTGCTTGGTAGCTGCTAGTCTGATAATGCTAGCCAAGGCCTCAATCTTTGTACTAAATCAAGCATGGTCTTGGCGGACACATTAGGGTCCCTCCCTCATTGTGTTTGTCCACGTTGTTCTCGCCCAATACGTTATGCATCAAAAGCAACCTACTCGATGAACTATTTAGAGTAAAAAACAAAACAAAACAAAAAAAAACACCCAAGTTGCTCGTGTGCTACCTTGTAATGTCAGCTTCCGCAAACTCCCACTGTAATAAGGATGCTATATCGCTAATGTAAGCATGTAGAGAGGCGCTGTGTGCATATATTTACAATCGCAAAAGCATGTTGCACTATTAAACAATATATTTATGTTGCTTATTGCATGTTACGTGGTTTAGATCAGGGTAGGATGTAAACACAAACCATCAACTTTCAGTGCACTTCCAGTGCACTAAAACTAAAAAATAATAACTCCATATTGCTGCAACATACTGTATTATTACATCTTTTCTGCATGAACCCTTCCAAGTTTGAACTACTCTCATGTTGTTAACAGTTGCAAAGACAAGGTGATACATTGCAGAATTAGACCGGCACCTAAGAACCGTAGGTGTGTCTGCAATGGCTGGTGGAAGGAGAGGTGCAAACCGAACCACGTACTGCAGACCTCCACTGAGCAGCGAGCAGGGCTCAATGTCCAATGGAAACCACTCAACCAGCTCCCCAGTCACAGGAGTGCGATCTCGTACAAGGTAATATGAGCTCAAATGGACTCAGACAGCCCTGCGTTGTAATATGCTGTGGATTTTTCTGTATCTTAAAAGCACTTTGTTTCGTCTATAGGAATGGTTCAGGGACCTGCATGTCCAGCCCCCCTCTGGCAGCACAGACAGTGGTGCCTGTAAAGCACTGTAAAATCCCAGAGCTGTCTGTAGATCGCAACGTGCTTTTTGAGCTTCATCTTTTCTTCTGTCACCTTATTGCTCTGTTTGTTCACTATGTCAACATTTACAAGACAGTGTGGTGGTACCCCCCCTCACATCCTCCCTCACACACATCACTGGTGAGTATTCACTGACACCACTGTGTACAAATAATGTATGCAATTGTTAAGGCCTCTTATCCTGCATTAATCCTATTATTTACAGAACTTTCACCTCATTGACTATAACATGCTGGTCTTTACAATCATCATCTTGGCTCGAAGGTTAATTGCAGCAATAGTTAAGGAGGTTGGCATAATTTTCTTTTTTACTGCATACTGTATGCACATTCATGCAATTTTGAATTTACATGAGTCAAAAATCTTCTCTAATGTTTTTCTGTATTTTTTCATTCTTCATTATTGCAGGCATCACAAAGTGGAAAACTATCCTTCCCTCACTCAATCTTTTTAGTGATGGCGAGGTTTGCAGTGCTAACACTGACAGGCTGGAGTCTGTGCCGCTCACTCATTTACCTCTTCAGGACATATTCTGTACTTAGTCTGCTTTTTCTCTGTTATCCGTAAGTGTGCCATTATAAAACTGTGTGTCAAAAATATATGATTTTTGCATGCACTTATAATTTTTTTTAATCTTATGCCAAAAGATGTTTCTTTCCTTTCTGTTAATATCTGTACCAGGTTCTAGCACAGTCATAATTGTGCAAAACTAAGTACAGTGTCAATTCTTTGGCATCACAGATATCTACATCAGTCAGTATTAATACATGTAAATTATACCACACTTGAAATTGCATCTTAAAGTGTTACAATATAAAAATGACATTTAACAATAGTAATACCATAGACACTCAAAAACAGTCTATGGATTTACTTTAATAAAATCAACAGCATAATTTATTCAAAATTAGAAAAACACATGTATTGATGTATAGTCATCTATGTAGTATACTGATGTTGCCATCAACTTGTTTTCGCTGTTTCTTATCAGATTTGGAATGTATATCCCTTTCTTCCGGCTGAGTTGTGACTTTCGGAGAGTAGGTCCGCTCTCTCCTATTGCCAGTATTGGTTCAAAGGAGGTGGGCAGTATGGGTCGCGGCAAGGACTACTTTACTGTGCTAAAGGAGACATGGAAGCAGCACACCAGCCAGCTGTATGGGGTCCAGGCCATGCCCACACACGCCTGCTGCCTCTCCCCTGACCTCATCCGCAAAGAAGTCGAGTATCTTAAGATGGATTTCAATTACAGGATGAAAGAAGTTCTTGTCAGCTCTATGCTCAGTGCTTACTATGTTGCCTTTGTGCCCGTCTGGTTTGTCAAAGTAAGTAACGTCTTGCTACAGTTGTTTAGACTTGTGGGTAGTTTTATTTAATGCTCTTCATGCTTTTTTCTTCTATAGAGTACACAGTATGTAGACAAACGGTGGTCCTGTGAACTCTTTATTCTGGTGTCAATCAGTACTTCAGTCATCCTCATGAGACACTTGTTACCTCCACGCTACTGTGACTTGCTCCATAAAGCCGCAGCTCACCTGGGCTGCTGGCAGAAGGTGGACCCATCCGTCTGCTCCAACGTCCTTCAACACATGTATGACTTGCTTATACACTATGACTTTGTATATACTTTGCTGAGGCTAAGAAAACATCTAATCTGCTTCTAATTTATGTTCTCACAGTTGGACAGAAGAATACATGTGGCCACAAGGAGTTTTGGTGAAACATAATAAAAACGTCTACAAAGCAATGGGACATTACAATGTTGCAGTACCATCTGATGTGTCCCATTATCGCTTCTATGTGAGTATTTTCTGCCCTTAATACTACGGTCAACCATTATTTTTTGGTATGTTTATAGCAATAAAAAAAACTTGTTTTGTCTTCCAGTTCTTCTTCAACAAGCCTTTACGAATACTGAACATACTTATTATTCTGGAAGGTGCTATGATTTTCTACCAGCTCTACTCCTTGATATGTTCAGAAAAGTGGCATCAAACGATATCACTAGCGTTGATTCTTTTCAGCAACTATTATGCCTTCTTCAAGCTTTTAAGAGACAGGATCGTCTTAGGAAAGGCATACTCCTACTCAAACAGCTCATCAGACCAGAAAGTCAGTTAGACCTAAGTTATTGTTGATGACATTTGCTTTGGAACAAAACAAACATACAGAGGAGCTCTGTATTTTTTGTACAACTGCATTTTGTGTCACATTTTTGTTCTCATCTGCCATAATAAAAGAGCTATTTTTGTATTACATTAAATGCTTGCATTTACTTGGGACTACATGTTTACGTTTTTGACACATTTAGTACGTTTGGTGTACTAACCCTAGGTACAGAATTCTCTGCTCATCATAATGTCTCAATATTACGCCAAGTCCTGAACTCAATACAGAAATTAATCATTGTCGTTTAACTTCATAATTATGTTAAGAGGGAAGATAAACTCCCTTGCCAATTGAGACAGACATTTTGGGCAGTACAGCGTTATTAAATCTCTGGCGCCATCATGTGGGATTTTTACACATAGGCTACCATATGATAACATGAGTCTTACAGCAAAATATTTTCTACTACTCGTAACAGTTAGTTGAAAATTCAGCGCTTATCCTTTGTTTACTGCAAATGTTTCCGCACCGTAAAACACAGAGCCGCTGTTTTCAGCTCTCGCACAAACAAGTGCACTGTCCCTTTAAGGAGACTAAAGACGACTGCTCCGCACAGCGCGCATCGATGCCGCTCGTTGCGTTTTATTCGTAATTCAAATAGATGCTGCAGGCGGACTGTAATACCATCGCTTTTATGAAAAAAGGACTAACTCATCTTTACTTATCCCTGGCGGTTTTCAGTCCTTGAAGAGATATGGCGCTGCTTTCAGTCGGTTTGTTTTCTGATGCGTAATTGATTCGGTAAGTCTTATTTGTGCCATCCGTAAATCTGTTTACACGGCTCTTCGTACTCTCTGACTAAAACCCACCACCACATTAGAGGCGCACCTCGAATTGTTATTGTGTACACTCTGATATATAAAATAATTCTGCATTTTAAAATACAAAGTTGAAAATTTGTGAGCGAGTTCGTGCGTTTTAGTGGCCATCTTTGGTTTCTACTTTTCCAAGGCTGGTGGAGTCCATTGCGATGACAGCTGTAAAACTACAACATTGATTTCCATTGTTATGTAACTTATAATGTTAATTTAGGCTATTATTATCTCTACACTCCACACAAGCCTTTATACCAAACGCAATGTTAATCTTTAAATACACTATACAATAGCCGCTACAAGCATGATACAGTGGTTCCCAACCTTTTTTTTTTTTTTTTTTTTGTCTTGAATGACGCTTTAAAATGATCATATAAAACATCTGTGCCATATTATACTTACTTTTTTTGTACATGGTATTTCTTCAGAATTTTTAAAACTTAAAATGAAATTAATAATCTATTAATAAACAATATAAACTCCTATTATATTGACTTATTTTAATATATATATTTATTCAAAATAAATAATAATCTTAAACTCATAAATGGACTACAAGAAAAAAATACAATAATTTCAATAACTCCCCTCTGAAACAGCATATTACCTAAAAAAAAGTATGTACAAATTATATTATTCAAATAATATTCTTTAGCAGTTTCACCTGCTTTTCATCGGTCATTGAAACACTTGAGCTTGCTTTTTTTTTGTAAGTTTCAATTGTTCAATGAAAAGATTGGATTTTTTTTCCCATACCCCTGGTTGGGAAACACCAATGTACACGATTTGATTTTATTTGAGAAAAAAATACAAGACAAGGTTAAATAATATTATTTTGCCAGCTTGGTCTAAAATGTGGCATAAAAATGTGCTGTGGTATCAATAAAGAGGAGGACACCTTATTCAGGTTTTAGCCTTCCTAATTTTTGTTTTCCTGAATGCTGTTCTTTAATTACCTATCTTTGTGTTTCTCAGGACATCCTGCAGCAGCCAACCAGTGCCCCGCATAGTGTCACATTAAAGAATAAAAGAGAGTAATGGAGGACAAACGCAAAAAACGCAGCCCAAAGGTGTCTCTCCCTCAGCCTCCTCCCCCTCCTATCAACCCCCGCAAACTCTCTGTCCTCCCTGCCAGCAAGAGTGCTACCTTCTCCCTTGGCCTGCCGCAGCCTCCCTCCCCTAAAAACAGAGGCAAGTACAAAAGGTCTATCGGAGCACCAGGACAACCCAAAGACGTGCCTGCTGCAGTCATCGCTCCACCAAAAATCACAAGGTTAGTTTCTAGAATGATATTTTATTGAGTGAAGATACAATCTGTCTTAATGTGTCCATGTAAATGTTGTGTTTGACAGACCACACAAAGAAAAGCCCAGGGCCCCCCAGCCAGCAGGGCCTAGCAAGGTAGTCCAGTCATCCCCCCTGCAGCACTCTTTTCTTACAGATGTCTCTGATGTGAGAGAAATGGAAGAAGGCCTTCTCAACCTCCTCAACGACTTTCACTCAGGGAAACTACAGGCCTTTGGTAAGACAGCCTTGAATAGAGCAGCCACCAGGGGAATATTGTGTTACCGGCAGAAAGGATAGGCAGTTAAAATGGCTTTGCTAGATGAAGCTAAGTGAAATCAAATCCACACAGTGCTATTTTTACACAAATCACTGTCACAGAATATTTGACCAACTGATGTATTAAGCTTTGAGGGATGGAGAAAATCTATAGCTCTGTGTGTGTTTCTGAATTGTGTTTAGGTAAGGTGTGCTCCTTTGAGCAGCTGGAACATGTGCGGGAGATGCAGGAGAAGCTCGCGAGACTGCACTTCAGCCTGGACAGCCATGTGGAGGAGCTGTCAGAGGACCAGAGGAAAGGTGCCTCGGACCACAACCTGGAACACCTGCTCAGTAATGTTAGTACAAACCACACATCATCTGTAATGCTGGTTTTAGTATTATTTTTATACCTAAAAGTAATCTAATATTTAAAACAGACACGAGGTATCTATAGACTTAATGTATAGTTCTCATTGCTTAAGGAATTCATCAAATCCCCCAAGTTGGAGCTATTTGATAAAGGCCTCGTTTAGTCTTTTATGTTTTTGTTTACCCACAATTTTGTCCTGAGCCCTATGTTCCTCAGTGTACTGCAAAATGAAGCCCTCATGTGCTTTATACACACATCACTAGAACATAAATGCAATTTACATAATATTATTGTATTATTTGTTGACGGCGTATAGATTTGGAACTGTATGTCAACCATGAATACCAGAAAAATGAATGCATACAATGTTTTGAAGTTCCTATTTTTGGCATTGTTTGAGTTACATGGTGCTTAGAAACGCCTCTCCCTGGCACTCCTTACCTCCCTTCTGCAGAAACTCACAGTGCTGTGTGCAAGGGAAGTGAGAAAAACCTTGAGCTTGTTACAGATAGCTGTTAGGAATATTCTGCTGGAGAGCAGATATGCGACTTGATATGCATTACTTTTGTAAACAATATTAGGATGATGGTAGTTTAGTCAAGTTGATTCCCTGACACGTCTGATGTAATTATATTATTAAAATGATGATTATATTAGATTATTAAAATTAAAGATATTTCCCTTTGTTTGCTCTGCACATTGTTATTCACCTCTTTTTGTTGTCTCATGTTGCAGCTGGAGGAACTTAGCACCTCAATGTATCCTTTCTTCTCTAATTGTCACTTGCTGAAAAAATTCTTATTTGATGCTCTATGTATTTCAGTCTGAATCCTTAATGTGTCACTGCTCAGACAAAAGCTTAACTTGGCTGAGAACCAGGATCTGCCCAAAACATCTGCTCCCTGATGAGCGAGGTGTTGAGGATGGCAACCACTCACCTTCTCACAACATACAACCAGTGCTGGTCGTCATGGCATTGATCCAGCTGCCTTAGCAACAGAGTGGAAAGATCCACTTGGTAGAAAGGACTCCACTTGTACAGTGACATTTAAGAATGATCAACCAACATTATATATCCCAAATTCATAGCACAAATAATAAGAGAAGAAGAAAACAAACATTGTATTGCCATTGTACAAAAAGTACATTTGAAACCTGATTTGTGTACAAGATGTAGCTTATCAACAACACACATATTAAAAAGCAGTAACTTGTTAAGTGATGGTGGTTTATGCAACAAAGACATTCATATAGTAAGTTATTATATTACATACATGTACACAAAAGTAATTATCTACTGATTACAAAAGGTTTGTCAGGTAACCATTGGAAGTGAAGTCACTGAGTGAGTCTGCTGAATGGATGACACATCATTTGTGTAACACTTGGTTTGGACCTTTTACTTCAGTGTTTTGTTGACTAGTTCACTGTGGTTACAAAGGTTACCACTGTTGCTATTCGCTGCAGGTACAAATTTAAGAGGTATTTAAACTGCTTTTAATATATGTATAAAGGTGTACATTTACCAGTATGCAACTGTGTAAATAGCAATGCTATTTGTCAGTATCATGTATTAAGTTATGGGATTTTGTCAATGGAAGCACAAGCTGAAAACAAGCCAAAGCCTTACTGTAACAGAGGAATTTATAAAACAAGAACATCTTTCACACTGCTGCATTACGTTTCACTGTCATCTATAGCCCACAGATCTTATGGACTGTGACCTAATTAGGATGCGTGTACTATAAAATACATTGAGATCATTGTGAAATTATTCAAGCTAAATCTTTCACAGACTGGCTTGCTTTTATAACAAACTTTTGACTATTATTGGTCTGTAAATGTAAAAGAGACACATGGAAATCATAATTACAGAAGTAAAACACTATTTATTATCAGTCTGTCTTTACAAATTTTCACAAGTTTAGTATTTAATTTAACAATAGAGTGAAAAGGCTACTTGAAAGAATGGCACTACACGCTGAGACAGAGTCAGACCTGGGCTTTTACTCTTGATTAAGCAAAGTCAGGAGTACATCTGTACTCCTTTCCCTTCACTGGTTCAGTAGGAGTTTGTTTGAAACCATCATTGATGTAGGCATCCATGCACATAATCTAAGTCTTGAACAAAAATAGATGCTGGTCATGCATAAAAACAGCACAAATTAAAATCAGACAGTACCAATTCAGTACATAATTACAACACAAAAACAAAATAGTTAATGTTTTATACTGTTTCATTTTACGGCATACAATTAAATATGACGCTAATACTGTGCAAATACACATCTGAGCTGTACACAAGTGTTTTTATAGAATTTGTGGTAGTTTCACAAAACATCAATATAAGACTTAAAAAATATGATATTTGATGATACAGCAAAAATATACACCTCATGTCCCTGTCTTTATTCGTTCATTTGTGCATTTCATTGTTACATTCCATAATAGTGTCTTGATCTTTTCTACAGTACATGATTAGAATCTGGAAAAGCAATGACAATCATGTGAAATCTATACTCTAATATGAGGATATGAGTTCATATAAGTGCAAAGAGAGCAGTTTGTGTACGTGAAACATGATGTTAATATCATGGTTCTGTACCAGAGGAAATCTCACTGAGATAAAAATAAGGGGTCCTAATTTTAAAGGATGCTGTGTATTGAAATAAAAGTGCAGGCACTATAAAATATTCTTCAAGTAACCTTGGTTTTAATGTTCTTCAAAGCCCCTGTTGTGTTTGGAGTTCCATTTTTTTATGACAAGGTCCTGAGTACCTCGTTAAAACTTTTGTGGACATTGGCAGGCTGAGAGGCAGCGCTCTCTGTCAGGCTGTGTCCCATCTGGGTATAAAGGGCTTGGCACAGGGTGACAGTCGCACCCCTCACGCTGCCGCCTCGGCCGTGAATTGTCCCACTGTGAGTAGATGTGCCCAGGAGGTGCCACAGTAACGGCAGCACTTTCTGCTCCACCATGTTGGGCTTGCGAGGGTAAAGCTCTGTCACAATATCTGAAGTGAAAACAGACAATAATATAGATCATACAACTATTTTTCTAAACGTTAATAAGCTTTTGGACTGACAAAATATTCGAGAAATAATAATCGAGAAAAATAATAGAGCAATCATACCTGCAACCTTTTCAATAAGATCAACTTTTGCTTTGCCACTTAAAAATTGAGCCTTGGTGCAAATAGGCTGAAGAAGAAGTACATTATCTTGAGGGGAAAAAAAATCCACTTAAAAACAATAATTAAACAATATAAAAAAATATTGTAATGCTTATTGTAATATTGAATTTTTGAAATGCGTACCAAGATTTGAGATTAGTGCATTTATGGCTCCAATAGCAGCAGAATAAACAGCATTGTTCTTAGAATTGAGGTGATTGTCTACGATGGCTGGGACAAGGACATTAACCACTTGGGATAAGTTGTCCTTCAACAAATAGATAATTCTCTGCAGGGACTCGAGAGCATAAAGGTTGACCTTGCTGTTTGATTCTTGTAACCGAGACCTAAAGGCATCAAAGACCTGAATTTGGAGAGGGGGTGGGGGGTGGGGTAATTCAATAAATTTAAATGTATTCAGTTCAATATTGTAAGTAAAAAGAAGTATAAAGATGAACACAACTTTATACTTACTGGAAATATACTGTTAATAACCATATTGGGATTGTTCTGGCAGTCTGCCACTAGCTGATCGATTCCTTTGATCCTCTCACGGAAGTCTTTTGAACCTAGCAGACTTGATATTTGCTTGACATATTCAGTCTTATCAGCAAAGCTCTGTGTCTGGGATCTGCAGGTGTAATGGCTATTTGATTCCCTGTAGATTATACACATTTGTCAACCATAAAATATGCTTTATAAAAAGATTTGTGAAGCTACATGTCTATCCTAGTGCTGATAAAAATGGATACTCCACCCACCTTGTGGTCTGATTTAGAGGTTCTCTGGTGAGAGATGATGCTCGGACTGTCCCACTGCCTGGCAGAGATCGTCTACCTCTGGCTGACAGGTTGTCCTGAGGCATATCTCCAAGACCCTAAAAACAGATTTTGTTTGAGGTGAGGTGATACAGTGCCTTGTCAAATCACTGATAAAACAATATAGTATGATGACACAGAAAAGCCTACACCATACCTTAGTCTTTAAAACAAGGACGGTGTCTCTAACAGTTGGTAGGTCTTTGGTGGGAACATATTTCTCAAGAATCTTATCAAAGTCATTATGAGATGACAGAGAGAGCAGCATGCGTCGGCCAAAATACCTTTAGATTTGATTTGTATTATTGATCTAATGTTATAGGCATTTAGTTGACATATTATTGTGGTTTATACAACAGATATCAACAGAAACGTATCAAACCTGGCTTCTTGTGAGGAGTCTTGTGAGAGTTTTGCAACAGCTGGTAAGATCCTGTCAGTAAGTTCTTTACCTCCTGACAGGAGACGGGCAGCACCAACCTTGTCCACCAGATTAGCTAGATGATGGGCAGTGCACTTTCTCACAACAGCATTGAGATGACTAATGGAAAGAAACAAACAAAAAATATATATATATTTAATAAATGTTGAGTGCCAAAAAAATGTAAAACAAGTTTGTTCTACATATGACAAATGACCTGAGCCCTCCAGTGAGTAAAGCATTGACACTACGAGATGGAGTGCAGTGCTGCACCATGCAATCTAGTGCTGTGTCCACATCCTGTCTAATGAAGGCATTGCTCTCTCCAGCTTTGTGCAGTAAGGCTTTAACTGTCCCCTCCAATTCTTGGTCCATTGCTTTCTGCAGGTGACTAAAGAGGTCACCCAGTGTACACACAGCAGCCCTTGAAACACCTGACCGCAGGTTTTTCACCTGAAAGACATGGACTGCATGTAGCATCATGTTCATAAAGGCAAAAAAATCTTAAAGTATGGATGGTACAAAAGTCAATTTTATAATACTGTAGTAAGGGTAAACAAATGTACTACCTCTTGAATGAGTAAAAGGCACACATCATGGAGCCTGCTTTGAAGTGTGTCTGAGTGGTAGTTGGCTAGACTTCGTAGGAATATCAGTCCTTCAATCTTCTTCTCCCTACATTATAATGGAGACATGCACAGTTGTATCTTTAGCCAAATTTTTTTATCTCGCTATGTTATTAAGACAGATGTAGATTCTCACCAGTCATCTGAGCTCAGAAGGTGGAAGCTCTGGGTCAGTGCTAGATCAGGCTTTGTAAATGGACACAGTTCGGAAGCCTCTGAGAAATTCCTTTTGTGTCCCACAGAACCAGGAGACAGCTCATCTAAAATGGCATCAGTACAAACACACTCAGATTAATGTCTCACTTTACACATACTGTATATTAGTGAGTGGGCAGTAGTGCATTCTCAAGTGACAGTGTAGATCTCAAAATAAACCACAGTGTCACATAATCAAAAATACACCTAATTCACCCAGCTCTACGGCAGTGGCTTTGAGAATCTCATTAATGTGTTCTGTACTTGGACCAGTTAAATAGTGCTGAATCTGTTCATAATACTGTATCAGAGTGGTAAAATGCAGTAGGGGCTGCTGATCTTTAATACAGGGGAAGCTCAGAACATTTATTTTTTGCAACAATAAAAAAAAAAAAAAAAAAAAAAAAAAAAAAAAAAAAAAGCTCACTTCCCTCTCATAGAGATCCATTGACACTCGGCATCATTAGGGATTTATACAGCGTCCGGAGCTGCTGTGAAGTGAAGTGAGAGGAGGATTGTGTCGGAGAACCAGATTAAACAGCTGATTAATGAACGACATATGATTAATATGTCGTTCTTAATATCTAATTTTATGAAATTCAGCTGTGTATATTTATTTTATGAAATTTAAGGAGAAGCTCAGCTTCCCTTGTAGCCAATTAACAATGGCCACTGGTAAAATGTAAAGCCCTTTCAAGGCAAATTGTGGGATGAGAGTAGATATAACAAGGAGTATGTACCGTATTAGAAACCTCAACATTAATGACAGCTGTATTGAAGACTCACTGACCTGAGCTGTGAGATTGTGAGGGTCGTGCCCTGCCGAGGCTAGGCGCCCTCCTCAGGCGAGATACATTTTTGGGGTTTGGGGGCACTGTAGGAGGACTAGGCTGGTGGGGAGGAGTGAAGCACTTAGCAGGGCTCTGGGGTCCTGGTGGGCTGACAGGACTTCTTGAGCTCATGTGTGACTCATCTAAGAAAAAGTTTGGTTTGGTAGAGCCCGGTGTGTTGCCATTTAAATGCAGATCTGAAAAAGAGTAGACCACTCTTAGGCCATGGGAGGCAAACTAAACCTTGCATGTGTATCTATCTGTAAATTAAATTTAAGACATTCTACATCTATATCATGACAAAGATAATGTACAAAAGTAAATTTAATAAGATGCAAAATTAATGATCAAGTTTTCTTGCCTTTGATGATTAATGGCTTATTTTCTTCTGTGGGTGAATCTGACAGCATCTGCTGGACGCGATGCCGTATCCTCTCTCGTGTCTGGTCTCCCTGATTTTGCTCCTGAGACTGGTTTGTACGCTGCCATACCTTATCCCTGCTTAAACTTACATTTCTTATCTTCTCCTACAAATGACAATTGTTTGGTCTTGAAAATAACATTTGGATGAGTGATGTTTTTTCTAGTTGAAATGAGACTAACCTTGGCCCCATCTGAGCGTGGGCTGTCATCACTGTCTGTGTGAGGGCTAACCATGTTTGTATGGCTATATATGAACGAGTAGGGATCACTGGGGTCACCATGTTCGACGCCTGGACGGCCAGGAGACACTGCACTGCTAAACATGCCTAAGAAATGAGGGACACGTAATGTTTTACAGGAAATGGTGAATACAATTACTATTAAAGTTAAGTCAATTTTAGTAACTACATTAGTGACAATAAACTGACCTCTTCCAATGACTCCTTCAAGCATGTCAACACCTGTTGAATTCCTGCTACTCTGGCTCTGAGATCCTAAGAATGAAATAAGAGAATCATTCTTAGTTACTTAGGCAAAAACTAAGTTATCATTGTTTATACTCTAAATAGGCACTAGTGTTGAGAATTTCAGTACCTTTGGCACCTTTCAGTCCTCTGACTGATTCCCGTGGAGAGGGTTTGACGAGCGGAGGTGAGGGTTCTCCTGCACTTTTCTCCTCCTCAGTTTTAATTGTTCCATTTGTGCATGACAGGGAGTGTCCAACAACACCGACATCAGATGACCACTCATTCCTCTGAGACAATCCTTAAAAAAACAAAACAAAAGGTAAACAATTTACTAAAACATACAATGCAAAGAAGCTCACTAGCCAAAAGGGTGTTATACCTCGAAGGCTGCTGAAGTCCATGGACACAGAGGACTGCAGTTTTGCAGAAGGCACTCTAGTAATGCGAGGTTTCATTCCCAATGAGGAAGAATTTCTCGGGCTGTTGATTATATAGGAATTGTGGTCAATTAAGGGGTTTTCACATCCACACATGGGAATTTCTATTTGGACTGAACCAAATAAGTAAAACTGTGATAAAAAGAAAGTAGGAAAGAGTGCTAAAATGACACCACATAATCGCCAATGCAGGAGACAGTGGTAAACCATAAACAAGAGACAAGCCTCAGTTTGTGCCTCATGACAACTGTATGCAGAGTGTACAGATTGTAGTTCTATCTCCACTTTAGTTATTTACCTTGTTTTAATGCCATTTAAGCTGCAATTCACAGCAGAGCCAAGGCTGGAAAGACCGCTTTCACTTGTTGAACTTGTAAGCATCGGAGGTGTGCGTGATGGTGAATCTAGAGCAAAATCTAACCTAACAGCTGAATCAGGACTGTCTGGATCCAGGTCCGAGTTACTAAGGCTCACTTTGGCCCTTTTCTTGGCAGCACTGTTGCGCAAAGAGCGCAGTGAGTTCAACATCTGTTAGTACACACAATCATAAATCAAGAGAATTAATAAAGCTAATTAAATAGGAACAGATCAATCTGTAGCATAATATGTATATCAAACAGGCCTTTTAAAGTACCAACCTCCTGCATGTCCAAGGGGTCCTCGTCTTGAAGATTTTGGTCAACGCTGTTGTTTCCAAGATCCATATTAAAGTCTTTAGTTTCTAATAGCTCATTCCGTTCTTCTGAAGGAATAACTGGCGATACAGAAGTGTTTGCCCTTGTACTACTAAGGGCTCTCCGAAATGATGACGTGGAAGAAGAACTCACATGTGAAGCACGTAGAGGCCTGGGAGAGCAACGACTAGGCAAATCTTCTTTAGAACAGGAATAAGAAATGAAGGATTAACAGTGCATGTGTCCAGGTTATCTAACAACGTAACAAGCACAAATGTGTTTTACCTTTTGTTGTGCTTGATAAATCTCTCCAGGGGCTAGGATCCCGCTGGTGAGGACTGTTGTCTCTTTTGTTTGGCCAAGTATTAGACATAGAGAGTGAGGAGTCTACATGCCGGCGGGACAGAGTTGGTGTAGGGACGGTGCCTGGAAGTGAAGCCAGTGGGTAAGAGGGCAGTAAAAAGGAGCCAGTAGAAAAGGAATTGGCAGGAAGGGAAAACGTGCGCTCAACACTGGGGTTCCTTGAAAGTATACGTCCCTTGGGTGCCACTGTGAATAAATATTTTTAAAAGGTTTCTAATAAATCAAGATGATAGTTTGATGAATGTGATAAAACTGGGATAAGACTATGTTTTACCTGAATCAATTTCAGAAAGGGTTGTGGTCTTGAACATGTCCTGGTCGAAGTTAAGGCTACCACTTCTTCTGAGGCGTGCAGGAGACTCATTCCTTCGGGAGGAAT
The DNA here is from genome assembly GCA_020698575.1 of Bostrychus sinensis. Taxonomy (NCBI): domain Eukaryota; kingdom Metazoa; phylum Chordata; class Actinopteri; order Gobiiformes; family Eleotridae; genus Bostrychus; species Bostrychus sinensis. Next base: position 20,193,744 of record CM036258.1, read on the forward strand.
GGAGCTTTGGAGGTTCTGCAGAACCTACATAGCAAGTATAATTTATTATTATAACTATGCTGACAGTGCGGTATCTATACTGAGCAGAACCAGAAGTTGATCCACCCAAAATTAAAAATACAAAGTGTTTTTTTATGTCTGCATGTAACTATACAGTACTTCGATTTACATTTCAATACGTGACATAAATTAGAGATAATCTATGCTTAAAAGTAGTCCTGAAAACATCTGAACATTTGGACACTTGTAGCAAACGTAAACCAACAGTAATCTAATTTAATAATTTTATTAAAGTTGTAGTATAAAGGCTACAACATTACACATTTCACAAATAACAGCTCCCCGGTGTAACTTTTTATTCATAGGACACTGAATGAAATATCATACTTGTGTTACATTAAAACTGAAAACAAATAGAATATAATATTATTACATTATCAACCCTGCTCCACCTGAGAGGGACAAAAACAACTACTCAACTACCTTATACAGAATTATCAATTTAGAAAATGTAAATGAAGAAGCACTTACTAAAACTGGGTATGTAGGTTTCTGGGCTTAGTTTCCTTGAGAGAGGAAGAAAATCTTCATTGGTAACCTAAGAGCGTAAAAACAACTCTTTATTACAACAATAACAAAGAAGTAATTTAAAGCAATGCTTAAACAAAATGAGATCCTCAGTGAAATTCCATCCTCTGGTCTGAACAAAGGGATGTAGTAGACATGACAAGCTCAAACAAAAGGCACTGGCCTTTACACAGATCTTCAGGTTCTTTGATAGCACTGTATTTAGTACACATTGTCACAAAGGTTAATGTAGGTTAGGTTTTGCTGTCTCTAATGTAAAACTGGATGTAGCTGAATGCAAATGTTCATCTTCCTACATTTGACAATACTTGAGTGTGAGGTTCACCTGATTGTTTTCAATCTGATAACGATAAACACTGTCAAGCACTCAATGTGATTGCAATTAATACTACACCAATAAGCTTCATTTTACCAACATCACAGTGATCGGACCAATTATGCTTTATCGTACATTAGTGTTCTGTGTACTATTAGGGTTGCCAGGAAACAGATAGTGCAGCTGTAAACAAACATATTTCTAAAAAGGTTAATAGTATACTGAAAAAAATATGATCCCATTATGCTTTATGAACAAACCTAGTCATTGCAATCTGTAATAGAACTGAAGGAACCATAATGCAGGAAATACAATCCCATTGTGTGCTGCTATACACACTATGTGCTCCAAGAATACCATCCATGGTGCACAACCTCACTTCACGTTTACATATAATTATCTTATTTTTATCTTTCATTAGTTGAGGGCTTTTATTGTATGATATAATGAATTAATATTAATTGAAAAAATTGTAGACATTATTAAATTGTATTATATGGCTTCAGCACTTTGACATTTCCACTTTTCCACTGTGTCACCTCTGAGATTTCAACTTAGATTACTGTCAATGGGCGTAACTCAGCTTGTTCTAAATAAACAAAGTCAAGACACAATAAACACAATCGTGATAAAATAGCAGACTTTATCTTACATAAGAGATCCTATTACACACAGACAACTCTATAACTGATTACTTTAAACAAAGACATTAATATAAGACAAAAAACTAAGAGTACTGTATCTCATATAAAGCATAAAAATCCTAAAGCTTTGAGAGATAAATAAGAATTAGATTGTTACAGGCCTTACCTGTTCAGTGCACTTTCCATTAGGAGTATTGCATTGCTGGTCACCCTCGGTAGACGACAGGCTGAGCATCTCCCAGGGTAGCTTGTTCTTTCCTTTACCTGCACTCACAATTCTCCTCTGAAGTGGAATGTCATCAGTAAGGGAACCAAGGCTGCCACAGCCATGTAATCGGTCACAGTCTGGTTCAGTTCTGGTACTTCTTGCGCTGCTTATCCTCCCACCATTCATCACCCAGTCCAAATCAGCTCCTCTTGGTGCTGAGTTCCGCAGTCCTGGTTTGGGCATCACCAACGCATATTCTACAATGCCCTCTGGGGACAGTTTAGGAAGAACATGCCTTGCCCTTCTCGCCTGTACTGCTGCCATAAGACCCTCGGCCTCTTCATTGAGCTCAACCATGTCCACAGCTTTTATTAAGGGTTGTTTCTTCCCCGTGTCAAGGCAATGGTCAAAAACAGCAAACAGCTCAAGGGCGGCATGTCGCACTTTCCTTTTGCTGTCTGCCAGATATGGGGCAACATCATGACAAAGCTTGGGTATGTTGAAATCCTTTCTTGGATGAGTGAGCAAAGCAGCTATGATGATGTTAAGTACATCTTCCCGAATCCTTGAGTTTTTGTGTTTCAGATTGCCTACAACAAGATCCAATATTTTCTGGGGTGCAACAGTTTCCATCAGTTGCCGAAACACATTCATATATTCATTCCTGGTGATGGTGCGGGTGTCCCCAAGAGCCTTGAGAGCCACAAAAATGATTTGCTGAAAATATTTGTCTAAGCTATTATCTAACCTCTGAATGAGTAAATTTAAAACTTGTAAAGTGCCATACAATACTTTAAAATTACTGTCATCCAGAAGATTAGAAAGAAAATTTATGAATTTTTCAATACTGTCAGATGGGACAGACTGAATGTCCACCTCTGAGATAATTTGTTTAAGTTTTTCCACTCCATTAGTACGATTTTGGTAATTTCTAAAGTCCAAAAGCTGCTCATGTAACTCTTGGGAAATTAATCCCAGTATCATTATTTAGAATTGTAAGACACGTTAAATGTGAGAATGCACAGAAGCAAACGCAACCAGGGGAGGACAATAATATTCCTCTTCTTTGATTAGTGCTTTCATCCTGAGTAGGTGGTGATGTACAATGACGCTGTCATTGTTTCAGCCTGTGGAACATAAGAGGCATCAGGATGGTTAACAACACTGTACTGCTACGACGTACAATATATAACAAAGTAAATGTATTTGACATAAATTAGCTTTATTTAATTATTTTACAGCGTGTTTTTTGTTATAAATAACTACATACCACTGATGATCACTAACTAGAGCATCAGATCATTCAACCACTTGTGGCTGCTAAGCACTGCATGAAGGCTACTGATGTAACGAGATATACCTACAAATACTACTTTTTCCCTGTTCATGTGAAACCACTAGTCACTTCGCCTTGTCTAAAATGTTAACTGTGGCCACATATGATATAAGCATATAATAGTAAACAGTAATGCCTTTAGCCCCATTTATAATACGTTAAGTATACTCATTAGCCCAGTTAAACTCACAACATTCAGTCGTGTAGCTAACCTCGACTGCTCGTCATACAACATAACGTTAGAGCTAACCTATCCTATAGCTTTTAGCGTCTGTTGGTTGTGCTAGCAAAGTTAGTAAAACAGCTAAAAACAGACCTCGCATTTTTGCAGCTCCCCTTCTTTGACGCGCGACGAAACTATCCAGGATTACGTCGTCCAAATTTCCATGTCGTTCTGGTGCAGCTACTGTTGTCTAATTGCAGGCATGTCCTCAGTTGATTTAAGCGGTGTCGATAGTGTTGAATGTTTAAAGGCTTCTGAGGTATTCACACGGATAGTATCCAATACACACACACACACACACACACACACCGAAGCAGCAAAATGGCGAATAACTTACATGTCGCAAACTGAACGCTTCCATGGTGACGCCAGCTCCAAGCTCCTCCAGGCGGCAGCATCAGAGCTGTATGCAAGTCAAGGAAAAGTGCACAGCAGATCTCAAAAGCTGTCTGTATTTGACTGGGGATCGTTCATGTCAACTTATCGAGGTTAAACAAATAAGACAAAGACAATGAAAAAAAAGTGCACAGCAAAAATACTTTTACAGAATGTATTTTTTAATAAGCGTTAAAGCTCATTCTATTATTATTATTATTATTATTATTATTATTATTATTATTATTATTATTATTATTATTATTATTATTATTATTCCAAAAGGCCTAATTATATTTACAGTACAATTTCACATAACTTGTAAAGTTCACTGTGCTTCATCACTGCTCCATTCACAGCACTGGCTCTCTCGTAGGTCGGTCTATCGTTGAGCACAGAGCGGAAGTGGGAGTGCTGTTTGTGGGGCTCTTCATAAGTGGTGCTCTCAGCTCGGAGGTTAGGACTGGTTGGCTGTAGGTTGTTTTCGTTCTCGGCGCTGCTGCGAAACTGTACATTGCAGCGGCACAGCAGACGGACTCCTAGTTACAGGTTTGATAAAAATGTAACAATATGTTTTGACTGTGTTTATAGTCTGTTATTTAACTGTTGCAATAACGTCACGTTTTGTAGCTGTCAGCCATGTTACTGTATATCAATCAATGATGCTGCTAGCCACAGTAACCATGTTTATTTTTAGCAGCTAACCTGCGTTGACTGCAGCGATTAAAGGCAAAAAATAACCATGTCAATTTTATGCTTATTTAGCACTGCAACATGGTTGGCGCATATAGTGTAAAATAATATTATATACTAAGAATAAATGTTACGGTCTATAAATAAGCTGTAGATGGTGGTGGTTTATGGTAGGTTAGCTCACGCCTAGCCATCCACTGATGGCAAGCTAGGAGGCAGCTAACGTGTTTTGATCTGTTCCTACTCTGCTTTTAAAAACAGTGATGCTAATATGATGCAACCATTTTTAAAATTCAATGCTGTCATCGCAGCGTTGTGCACAACACAATAATGTATTTCTTTGATATAGACAACCCACGCTTATAGGGAATTTTATATTTTGGAGACAGTTTGCCGTTAGCATTGGATTAAGCAGATCATGCTTCGTTAGCTTTTCTCGCAACAGTGTGCTATTACAACCAGAGCGCTTTTGATTCGCACACATACATGTATACAATCATACAAAACAAAAATGTATGTAACGTTAGGAATGTAAAAGATACGATGTAGATTTTTTTTCTAATCAGACTACATATAAACAGACCATTGAATATCTAGACACTCATCTGTACAACACTCTCCCTAGATGGACCAACAAGACCAGTCCTATATGTTTGCCAGTCTGACTCGGCCTCACTCTGAGCAGCTGCTGCAAGGCCTCCAGCTTTTGCGGCAGGACCATGAACTCTGTGACATTGTTCTCCGTGTGGGTGATGCCAAGATCCATGCTCATAAAGTTGTGTTGGCCAGCATCAGCCCTTACTTCAAGGCCATGTTCACTGGTAATCTGTCTGAAAAAGAGACTTCTGAAGTGGAGTTTCAGTGCATTGACGAGACTGCCTTGAAGGTATGTTTGAACCCAGTAATCGCATTTTATTTTAGGAATGGTTATACTGTATTAACAAATGTTATCTTTTTTTAACCTAGGCCATTGTCGAGTATGCCTATACTGGGACTGTGTTTATCTCCCAGGAGACAGTAGAATCTCTTTTACCGGCTGCCAACTTACTTCAGGTCAAACTTGTACTCAAAGAGTGTTGTTCTTTCTTAGAGAGCCAGCTTGATGCTGGAAACTGTATAGGCATTTCCCGCTTTGCAGAGACCTATGGCTGTCATGACCTGTGTCTGGCTGCAACTAAGTTCATCTGTGAGAACTTTGAAGAAGTCTGCCAGACAGAGGAGTTTTTTGAACTGACAAGGGCTGAGTTGGATGAAATTGTCTCCAATGACTGCCTTAAGGTTGTCACAGAAGAGACTGTGTTTTATGCTTTGGAATCATGGATCAAATATGATGTAACAGAGAGACAGCAATATCTTGCTCAGTTGCTGCACTGCGTACGCCTTCCACTTCTCAGTGTCAAATTTCTCACTCGTCTATATGAAGCTAACCACCTCATACGTGATGACCATGCATGCAAGCACCTGCTCAATGAGGCTCTTAAATATCATTTTATGCCTGAGCACCGGCTCTCTTATCAGACTGTATTGTCTGCACGACCCAGGTGTGCTCCGAAAGTACTACTTGCAGTGGGAGGAAAGGCTGGACTATTTGCCACATTGGAAAGGTAATTCTATTATGCAGTATGTACTAGTATTCTGGGCAAAAATATGCAATTCTTACTGTGTTTTCTATTGCTATGTATTGTTTAATCATTGGTTTAACTTTTTTTGCAGTATGGAAATGTATTTCCCACAGACTGATTCATGGATAGGACTGGCTCCTCTTAGTGTACCTCGATATGAGTTTGGAGTGGCAGTACTGGACCACAAGGTATATGTGGTTGGAGGTATTGCCACACACATGAGACAAGGCATTAGCTATCGCAGACATGAAAGCACCGTAGAGCGCTGGGATCCTGAAAGCAACACCTGGTCCTCTGTGGAGCGAATGGCTGAATGCCGCAGCACTCTTGGCGTGGTGGTCCTGGCCGGAGAGCTGTATGCTTTGGGAGGATATGATGGCCAGTATTACCTCCAATCAGTGGAGAAATATGTGCCCAAGCTAAAGGAGTGGCAGCCTGTAGCACCCATGACAAAGTCACGGAGCTGTTTTGCCACAGCAGTTCTGGATGGTATGGTTTATGCCATTGGAGGATATGGCCCTGCACATATGAACAGGTATGTATTTACATTGTTGTCATATGTATTTTTTTGTCCAGCCTTATTACATTACCACTGGTTGTACATTTTATATCTTATATTGCATTGATGGCAAAGAATTGAGTCCTACGAAGTGTACAGTGTGCTGTATATGAAAATGTCTTCCTAATTATCTAAATTTTTTCTTGCATTAATTCCCCTAGTGAATGAATGTTAGAGTGAATAGTTGTCTGTCTGTGCATGTCTCTTTGTCAGTCCTGCCATTAGCTAGCCACTGACCGCCTAAGGCCCAAAGTTACTGGGAAAGGCCCCTGTGCACTCAACCCCTAACAGGAAGAAGTGGAGGAAGATAAATCTACTAATCAAAGAATAATCATCCATTGTCTTAATATTCCATCACCCAACTTTTGGTCTTGGTTATTAAATTGAGCTAACAATCAGGTGAAGGATGTCAAGTTTTGCTGACAATAGGGATAGAGGGCTGTTAACTATAGTGGAGTCATAAGAGTGGTTGCTTAAGGTTTGTTGAGAGTGCCTGTGTGAGTGCTACTGGTGTAGTGTTGTTGCTGTGAATCTCTAAAGAGCAGCGTCTCTGTGGCTTGTATCCTTGACTCCCAAAACCCCTGAGTAGAATGTGTTTGGACAGGCAATCTTTTGGGACATTTTTCTTTCCCTAACAGCCTATTTATTATTGTATTCTCCAAATGGAGCTAAGCTGCCTGTGGAGTATTTGTTGCCTGGGGTTTAATTTGACTTAAATTTTAACTGCTATTGGCCAGTTGATGCAGTGGCTTAATTTTTTTGCATATTAATAATGTTTTCTTTATGCAGCGTGGAGCGCTATGATCCTAGTAAGGAGGCCTGGGAAATGGTAGCCCCCATGGCAGATAAGAGGATCAACTTTGGAGTAGGTGTCATGCTTGGATTTATTTTTGTTGTTGGTGGCCACAATGGAGTATCTCACCTGTCGAGCATTGAGAGGTATGATCCCCATCAGAACCAGTGGACGGCCTGCAGACCTATGAATGAACCACGCACGGGTAAGGCCATGTGTAATACTGTAGTTGTTGGTCTAAGGTATATTTTCATGGAAGTGATTAGTTGCATATTATTAATGTGTTTTGAATATTATCTAGGTGTGGGTTCAGCCATTGTGGACAACTACCTCTATGTGGTGGGAGGACACTCTGGATCATCCTACTTGAACACTGTTCAACGTTATGACCCTATAACAGACAGCTGGTTGGACTCAAGCGGAATGATGTACTGCAGGTGTAACTTTGGTTTGACGGCTCTTTGACCTATGGCCCAGCCAGAGAGGACATGACAAACATGGTCACAAAGACTTTTTCTGTTGTCTGCTCCTCCTTCCTAACATTCATCCTTCAGGATACTGACATGAATGCCTGAGGAAGAAAGTAGAGCATGCTGGGAACAAGGATATGTCAGGCTATCTCTCTGGCAAAGAGGATCACACTCCGACAGATTGCAAACCTGTGTGTAGATGACTGCTAAGGAGATGAATGCACCCTGTTGCTGGATCACAAGGAAGACTCTGAGCCATTTTCCCAGAAGATTGTTGGAAGAATCTTTCACTAATGATTTTAAAGTCCTGTGCAAATGTGTTTTTTCATGTCATTATTCAATCTTTTCCTCCACCCCTGCTGCAACCATAACATTTAATTTGCTTCTGTATTTGTATGACACTTGTCAACAATGTAGCGTGTATGTATGAGCATATGCTCAGCATGTTCCGTGTATTTTTGTTAGGTCTCTGTTTCAGAACTGATGCTCATACTCAGTGACACCGTTATGCATCAAAATCAGTGCTTCTCAAAAAGAGATGAGTTGAAGTCTTTATATTTCCTCTTAAAGGGCTGCCTTTTCCTCTCCTTGTAAATAGACTCAATGAAATATATAGATAAAATATATCCTCTAGTGCATTGCCTATAAATGTTTTCTGCACTGGGTCACTAGTGTAAATGCGAATATGTGTAATTTGAGGTAAATGGAAAAACCCTGTTCTTTTATGTCAGCAAATTTTGGCCCTTTTATTAATATTCAAGTATTAGTAAAAGGGGTAAAAATTCTCAAACACTTCAAACGTTTTCCTCTTGTCATCACCTTTTATTTGACATCTAAGGTTAGGGCCTTGCACTTGTTACATTTCACTGTTGTTTAAATCAGGCTTGGCCCTTCTTCACCCCTTGCTCTGTACGCTCAACACTAACGGGTGCTATTTTAGGATTCAGGATTCAGCTATTTGTCTGTCATCTTGTCTCACAATCAGGCCACTACATTCATTAGATGTTATGTCAATATGCATTAATATTCATAAAATGTCTGATTCAAATGAAACTCTAATAATTTGATTATATCCTTTTTATTGTACTCCTTTTTTTTCTGAAAATGACATACCTTTTTTTTATTTAATGCAAAGCACATGAACATGCTAACTGCATGCTGCCAGTTCATCAGTAGTGCATTGGACTGGCATCAGATAATTTTCTGTCTATGATTTGGTCTAACACCTGGCTCTGTACACCTTGGCTCACTATCAGATGTGGCATGGCCATGGTTTTGGTGGCTCAGGTTTAGTATAAACGTTTCAATATTTCATGTAAAGTGCCAAACATTTTAGCATTTTATATTTTTTCCTATTCTCCATCTCTGAAACCACCCCCTTTGTGTGCAGAGAATTCTAATAAGTGAAAGCATTACAGTCTTCAGTGCTAGTGCAGTTAAATGGGAACTGATGATGAAGCACCAAGGGCTGTGCTTAGCCAACTCATGCCATGTTGTTACTAGTCCTTTGAAAAAGAAAGGAAACCCGCTCATGGGATGCTGAATGCTTCCCTGGCTGTGCTGGACCTCAGCCTGACTTATGTGTAGTTATGAGACCAAAACTGAAAGGTCAACAATCCACAGCAATGAAGGGCAACAGACTGGGAAGGCTAGGTATTGGCTGTCTAGTAAAATCACTGTTAATGTTGTAGTATGAGTTGTTTTGTCCACTGATGTTTGCACAAGTGGGAATTCTAACTAAACTCTGCATTGCACTTAACCAAACTATTTGATATTATTGTAATTTGTACAGTTTAGTTTAAATTTAGGCTGATGGCATTTAGATAATTGCAATAAGACTTATTTTCCTGTCTAAGTTAATGTTTTGTGTTGTCTCTTCAAAAAGCCAAGGCATGTGAGCAAATCACAATATTGTTTCATGGTTGGGTGTCTCATTCTGCCAGGCATTTGCACGTGTTCTCTGTTTTGCATGTAAGTTTGTTTTCAAAAGGCTATATGCTTCTTGAGGTATATGAATTGCCTCTATACTAATGCGTAAAATTCTCATGTAACCAGACAGGACCTGTTTCTACTTGCACATAATTTAATATGTCAATTTAGATTCAGCTGTTTCTATACTAAAATCAATGCTAATCCTGAGCTTTGAATTGACAATTGCCTTGAAATGTAGTCAGTGTGTCAGTGTTTAGACCTCGAACATGTTACAGGTTGACTGCATGACCATATGTAGTACTTTTCACCCCTTTCCCTTTATACATCACATGAGGTGTGTAAAACTGAACGAAACTGCAAATGTGTAATTTTATGAGCATTGTATTTTGAAACTGATTTTGGAATTAATAATTGAATTCATGTTTTCAGGCTTATTTTTTCCTCTATGTTTGTGATGCATTCTGTCAGTTAACTATAATCACGGCACTAATCACGCAGGCGTAATTATGTGCTACTGCTATGATTCGTCTAGCATAAATGTATAGTCCGTCTTGTTTTATTGATGTATATAATCATTACTTCTAGACTACTTATGCGTCAAAGAGGCTGATAAAAATCTGAAAACGTGAATCTGCAAAAGGGAAGAGTTTATACGCATTCTTGTTATGGCCTAACCAATGTCAAGTTTTGCCACTACTCTCACCAAAGTGCTTGTTCAAAGAGAGCGGATGGACAAATGACTAACAGACTGCCACTCTTTTGTTTGTCTCAAAGCATTTTTTTTTTATTTAATGTAAATGTTAGCCAAATGACCACTCTGCTTCTTCTACATGTTCCATTGTGTGTCTGATTTTATAACCTGTGGACTGATACTGAAAGTACATGATAACCTTAGACAGTCCCTTTTCACATTCAATCATGTTTCGAGTAAGGACATTTTGCATACATCTGGAGTCATTTTGTGTGGTGCAGTTGTACCCAGTTCAAAATAAATGCCTGCCTTAAAAGATGTCTGTGTATTTGTATTAAAAATAATCCAATACACATCTTCAAAATATTGTATTTGAAAAAGCACATGTATAGAAAAAATGAAAACTAATTACATTTGCAAATCTCTGTTGTAAATGTCACTGATGAAACATAGATATGATTCTATTTTTTTAAGGAATATACCAAACTCAAAATCAAATAATGACATTTTGTTGGCTTAAGTATTTTGGGATATCTTGAATACTCAAACTTTACAAGTCATGTTATGTACTGCCTGGAAAAAAAGATCATTCAGATGCAGATACATAGAGATCAGGAACCTATGTCATAAAATGACCGTTGAGTGATGAATCTGCCATATTGGTGGCCACAAAGAAATGCCAGAGTTGCAATAGAAATAGCGCCGTAAAAAAGCAAACAAAAGAGCCTTGAAACAACTTTTTAACTGCTTTGTCACCCTTGGTGAATATTTATCAGAATACTTTTGTGCTAACGTGTAATTTACATCCTAAATTGCTCCATTGTTTTGCTATTGAAAATATCTTGTGACCATCGATGTGACCTCACGATCCCGTTCTCTATAGCCTACAATCACAATCTAAATAATATTTCTTCCATTTATATAGCGCCTTTCATGACACCCAAAGGTGTAACTGACTGATAACATTTTTATTACTAGCTTAATAGTTTCTATAACCAACCTAACTAAGAGCGCAACAATTCCATTCTTTATACAGTGGTAGCCAAATTGATTAGAACACCTGACAGATATGAAAATATTGACCTTTTTTGCCTCCAAAACATGATTTCATTTCATAATGTTAAGAAAACATACAGATGATTGTTCTGAGGATAACAAATGTCAGATGAAGTGAGTTCTTCTGTTTGCTTGTTTTTCACCTTTAACTTTAAATATTTGGAATGTCTCTTTTGCAGCAATCACAGCAGCACATCTCTCTGGCATACTGTCAATATACTATAATTCCTGAGAAAACTCAAGCCAAAGTCTTTCCTTTCAACAAAAACATGTTAAAAACATGCTTAAATATGCTAAAATTGTTCTAATAATTTTGGCTATCACTGTAATTTAACATCCAAACATTGTTTGCCAACAATTTACACAGTACAAAAATAAGGCAACAATTTCTTAAATTTTTTTTTTTTTTAAGTGTACATAAAAATAGCACCATTTGTAGGTAATTATATGCATACAGTATATCTGTAATTGAAAGATATACAATGCATTTAATGGGCTCAGACCACATTTTTAACAGTCATTTTTTTTATTATTTCAGCTTCAATTTGAATAATGGCCTTAATCATTGGTTTAATCATAATAACATTATACAACATTAAGAACTACTATAGTCCATTATATTCTTGGATTCCAAGGACGCTCCAAAAAGCAGATCTGAAGATTCTGTTGAACCAATATAAAAGTGCATATATGCACCATTTAAGCTAACAGACAAACATGAACATGGCATGTCACACATATACTATACAAAAGACATGAAGGAAATTTAATTTCTTTGTTTACTTGGAGCGGATGTAAACCAGAGAGGACAAGAGCAGAAGCTTTGGTGGCTTGTGTAACAGGATTAAATTGTCGCTCCTCAAACCATCATAGTGCAACCAGTAGCCATCAATCTTAAAGGCTGCAGAGTAGTGATGCTCATCTTTGTTAAAGAGTGTGGCGCCCTCTAGTAAATACCTTAGGAACAGAAAGAGTTTTACAATAGTGTTACATATGTTAATGATGTTGAAGAATGCATTTAATTACCTGATTTATGTCAACAAATTATGAGAATAATAACTAAAACAACACAGCAAATAACAAGGCACAAGGACTGCAGGATGAAGTGGTTTAGAAGTCAGGAGGCACCCCACTTGTACAATTTCTTAACATACACTCAAGGAAAAAAGAAATGCACCACTTTCATTTTCTCAATTTGTCAAAAAATATTACAGCCAGTGAAAAATGACAGACTACAATGAGTTTAGTTCTATTCTGAGTCAAAATCAAATGACTGTTTTCCTGGTTCCGGTTGATTGATTTTGATGAGCAATAACAACTGTATTTTAGTATTAATCACCTATGTCTGGGTCATGAGTAAAACTCAGAGATGAATTGGACCTGTCCTCAATTGTGCACAACCATTCCCTAAAAAAAGACACCAAAATGGAAAAAAAAACACATTTGTTCACAATGCCACGACTGCTGCAACCAGAGAGAGATTGGCAGCCATTGGCCTGCTTCAAGCTGAAGGAGCACACAGCTGTAGCCAGGGAGTTTGGAGTCCATCACTCTACTGTTGTACGCCTTGCTGAGCGTTTCCACACCACTGGATCCTCCAATGACCGTCCCAGATCTGGTCGACCACATGTCACAACTGCTGCATTATTATTGTTTGGTCATGTTATTGTTATTGAAATTGTCATAAGCATTGATTACTTGGCTCTGAATATCAGGGACGGGTATATGGTTGATGTGCACATGGAATATATCCATCAAAAATAAGCAACCAAACAAAAATGTGGTAAAAAAGCAGTGATGCGTTTCTTTTTTCCTTGAGTGTATTTTCGTTCATGTGCTCTGCATTAGAGTGACAGTGGACAAGCATATGCGTATGCATACACCAGGCCAATGACAAATGACAAGTGATATGTCAATACCTATGCTGGCAAAGAGCGAGGTGGTAAGGTACATGCGACAAATCTTCTGACTTCCACTTTTGCATGTCTAAGATGACAAATGGTGGAGGTCCATGGCAGAAAACCCTTTGAGTATACTCTCTTAGGCCACCACACCTGTCAAAACAGAATAGAGTTTGTAAAATTTGATTCGCAATGGCCACGCATTGAAGTTGCAATTTATTTAAATTTACCATCACATGGCCTACACCCTCAAACTCTCAATTATATGACATTTGTTCTCTTCTTCTCCTTGCTGATTATCATTATTATTATTTTTAATTTACATTATTACATTACATTATTTATTTTTCTTTCTCAATTACCTTATCCTTTCATTCCCACAAATACATACCTGACCCTTTCTGCTTCAATCAAATTTTAATAATGAAAACCAATACATCCATATTTATCAACATGGTCATTACTTAAAATACCTAATAGGTTCTGCTTTATTACACATCCACTCGTTTCAACGCGCTGCTGTCAGTCAGGCCTACAACTATAGGTTGGGGAAAGTAATATGTCTTTGCTGATCTGAGCTTTTCACCATAGCACACAGGCATGCTCACGGTAATTGTAGGCTCGCTGGAAAAAATACGAGTTACAATAAAGATTTACAATGTATTTTTACATTTATTACATACAAATTTGAAACAGGGGGGTCTGGTGGTCTCCTCCAGAAAAAAAATGTACTTAACAGATATTGTTTCCTGTATCTTGGAGTATTTAGAGCGGGGGTCAGCAACTAAAATTGCTCGGGGTCCACAGAATTAACGTTCTACCCTGCTGGGGTCCAAACATAACATATGTAAAAAAGAAAAAAGAAAAAAGTAAATAGGCTATATTACAGTGTTATTTATGTATTTAATCTGGGCTACTAAAACATGTACAATGCTTATTTCTGTCAGAGAAACATTTATTATTTCCACTTTAACAACAGCTGAAGTTTGAACTTCAGTGTCAGACTCAGATCATATTGGAGATGGATTTATAAAGACGGCCACTGTCCTCCAGGCTGCAGTATTTGGATAACACAGTTTTAAATATATTTATTATGAATGCGAACGATGCAGGGGAGTGCAGCAATAATGCTGGATAAATGCATATTAGCGGCTAATTAATATGCACGAAAACATGGTCCATTCACGCCTTGTTCGCGCTTTGTTCACCTGTGTAAAGTGAGGCCAGAAATTGAGACATTACAGACTTCTGCTGTTTAAATTCCTTATTAATTCCTTATTAATTAGAGAAAAGTGGTTGTGGGCTGTAGCCTGCTGAAACTTATATTAGATGCTAAAAGCCAAAGCTAGAGAAGTAGCAACAGGACAGATAAACGTTTCCAAAACTCACCACAGACATCTCCACGCAGATTCTTTTCATCTTGATATAAAAGGAACAGTCCATATTTGATAGCTGTTATAGTCCATAGTCCTGGCTTGGTGATAACTTCAGCCCAGTTTAAAGAGGCTCTAAAGTCAGGACAGTGACAGAGCTGTTCTGATAAAAGCAGCTGCCTCTCTGTACTACCGCGGTGTAAATCTCCGCTGGAGTTCGCTTTTTTTGAGCAGTTTTCAGTTCATTCTAGCGCATTTAAATCTGCCGCTGTCTGAGTGAGATCAGTGTACTCTGTAACTATAGTAACCCACAAGGACCCCTCGCATCTTAGTCGCGCCTGTTCAAAAACAAAATGAGGTAATATTTAGTTATTTCAACTTGTGATTGGTAGGGACAATTTGCTCGGTCTGAATGATAGGGACATGCCCCTATGGTCCATACGCATACGCCCATGCTGTCTAGAGTCACTTAATAAAAAAAAATAAAAAAAAGTTGCAATGTAAAGAGCAAACGTCTCACCCTAGCTCGGTGCAGAGCAGATGTTTGGGGAAGAAAAACTCATCCACTGCCGACTGGATGGGGTCCCTGTGGGGCAGCTCATTAGGTGGGCTGAAAGTAAAAAAAAAAAAGATAATTTAATCCTAAAGTTCATGAACCTTTAGTTTTGTTGCATGGGATATTATCCAGTGTGGACAACTTACCAGATGTTAATGGTTGTCTTGATAAGCTCCTGGAAGCGAGCAGGACAACTCCAGTTGTCACACACACTCTCTTGCATGGTGGACATCAAATTCTCCAGGTTTTCTGTGAAATTCTCGTGTTCATTGCCAAACAGGTCAATCTCTAGAGCTGTCTTGTGGATTTCTGAGCGATATTGTTTTTTGGACATTCTCTCCCATATCCACAACATCTTAACTGTTGTGTAGTCACAGGAGTCCATTAGGTGGAGGAAGTAGTCTACAAAATGCTTGCCCAGAAAGACAGACAGCTCTCTAGGAAATCCTTGGTTATCCCGCAGAATAACATAAAGAATCATAAGAAAGCCATCGATGGTGCATGTGTTTTTGAGGCTTATCTGGACATATAGAGGAATGCACGACATTGCCTTCCGTCCTGCCTTAATTGTATAAACGCCGCCCCACGGGAGCACAGGCCTCCAGAAGCAGCGATCTTCTTCATCATTATTGTTAACAGATGCACGGATTTCTTCAAACAGTGTCTTGGACCTATGGATACGTAAAGAAATCAGCAGCTGATTGCTTTAGCGGCGTTATAATAAGGGGAAATAAGGTCGCTTTAGCTTGCGCAACATAGAAATGCATAACGTTAGATAGCAGGGATGTAAATAAAACTTAATCAGCCACACGTTAGAGAGAAGACACATCCTCACAAGTATTTTATTGGTAATGCCGCCAAAAACGTACCTTTCAAAATGTAGGCTATTTTCACTAGAAATGTACAAAAGCTCTTCGTTGTCGTTCAGACCATAAAGTCCATCCCCCATTGCTCTTTGTGTTTCTTCATGCCTTCGCCTCAAAGTTATATTTATGGAGAACTGATTATTTTCTAGCACTTTCTAAAGGTGAGCTTTCCCTCGACGTTACACTCACTGGGGTCCAAACACTCTCGACTTAGCGTCAACTTTACGGTCAGCCTGGCACCACGGGCACTTCCACAAACATCGGTGTGACGTGGGGTTACTGCTGTACCTTTTACTGCTGCCCTCTGCTGCTGGCTCTAGGTGTTACATGTCTAACTCATCATCACTGTAAACTAATATCATTGGTTAATATGGTCTACAACCACATGGGATGATTGGCTTAAAGACTCGGCTAAACCTTAACTCCGCCCACTTTCGTTGACATGCCCACCCCGTTTAGGCACTTAACGTTCAACGCCATTCGTGAATGCTTTTACACTGAATTTAGGCGTAGGTTTCTTATATGAAAACTCAGGTTACGAAACTACACGCAGACACCGTGCGTTCAATAAACTTCAGCGTTTTTGGAGCTCTCTCCTCTTCTGTCCAAGCACTGCGCAAGAGAGACATTACTGACCGAAGCCAGGGACAACAAGAAAGAAAAGATGCCAGCTAAAATCATAAGTGGGAAAGAGGTTTCTGCGTAAGTACTGATTTATTTAATCACACTTCAACGACGCACGTGGAAAATTTCCGTTTAATCAAGCATTCTTAACAGCACGCGCTAACTTACAGTAGGGTGCAATAAGTGGCTGTTCAGCAATTTTTGATCAGGTTCAAAATAATATGAACTAACTTATTCAGAGTCGGAACCGTGCATGTATTTGACTTTGCTGCCTGTCCAGTGCTTTTTGCATAACTGAAAGAAGTTTTGTCACTTCATGTAAACTTATGAGTGATGCTGGCCACGTGAATGACTGTAATTTAATAAATTCATAGGTAAAATATCATGCCACTAAAATGTGCGCGTGTGTGATGTGCATTACTGCCCAGAGAGCTAAAGCCAGAACTCATTATTTGGCGATAGTCCATAAAGTTTTTGGACCATTGTAATGCCACAATTATGTAATAAGCTTGTGATGTGTGACACGATCTTTGCCCTCCTAGTCCACTGACCGAAGGGGTAAAATCACAAACTGCTAAAATCCACTCATTCATTTGCAAAAAAAAAACCCAAACCCCCCCCCCCCCCCCCCCCCCCCCCAAAAAAAAACAAAAAAAAAAACAACCCAAAAACATAAAACTGCTTTACTAAATAACTGTGTTTTTATTGTTTATTTCCGAATGTAGCTTTTTACACGTTGTTTTAACGTTGTCTTGTTCTAGAGCGAGAAGTCTTATTGAACCTAATTTAGTGTATTGAAGAGAATTGGGCTGCATGTGCCTGTCACGAGACATGACACCGTGCACTTTGTTAACCTCCTCACAGTCCTCATTATATCAGATTTATTTAGACATGTTATCCTTCAAGTTGTAATATTTGAAAGGCAATTGTTATTTTTTTGAGATATGTAGGAAGCACATACAGTATCTGAACATTTTACTATTAAGCAATGAAATGCGTTTGCCCCAGTTCCCAATAAAAATGTATACAAATCCATTATCAGAATTTAGACTGGGATCTTTTCAAAAATGTGAAAGACATGTCAGGGTTTGTAATTGGTAACAACCTAAACAAACAAACTAAAGGTGATTTAAAAGCTGCCAGATTGGCTTTGACTTAAGTTAATGTTTTCCTCTGCTATTCTTATCTCTTCAAAGTATTAAAATCTTTCACAATCTTTCAATCATTAAAATATCAAAAGATAGACTGACAATAGGGACAAAAGATAAAACCACTCATAAAGTGATTTAATCCAAACAAAGGTTTGCTGACTTGGAAATAGTTATAAATATAAAACATGAACATATTTCTAAATATTTTTGTTTGTATTTTTAGGCAGGTGAAGGAGCGCCTGAAAAGAGAAGTGGAAGAAATGAAGCAACGAGACCCTAACTTCAAGCCTGGTCTGGTAGTTTTACAGGTAAATGTTACATGTTATCACCATAATCTTAAGTTTAGTTTGGTGGTGATCTGCTTTCTCATGGCTTTCCTGGACTTAGTTGGAAGAGGTTGAATAGTTTGGTTGACCTTGACTAGATCTTACATTTTTGCTACATTTGTAGGCACTTTCTTTGCAAGTCCTATATATTACTTATTTATTTTAATTGAGAATATCATGCTGTTTGTATGCAGGTTGGAGACCGTGAAGATTCAAATCTTTACATTAGTATGAAGATGAAAGCAGCAACTGAGGTAAATTATATTATAGTACTTGGCCAAAGTTAACTTTTTTTGTTTAAAATGTTTAATGTATTCTGAACTTAGAAAACTGTTTCCTCTAACAGATTGGAATAAATGCTACTCATATGAAACTTCCAAAGACGGCTACAGAGAATGAGGTAAAGATGATTCTCATTATACATAAAAGTGAATAATTAAAATAAACTTGTTAATATATGTTATTAAATGTTAGATTCTCCTTGCTTTAATATTATTTGGACAATTTCAATGCCTAGAAGAGTTTTTAAAACTGAATATCTATTAATAACGTGTCAACAGGTTCTTCACGCCATTACAAAGGTGAATGAGAATTCGTCTATCCATGGCCTCATTGTCCAGCTCCCACTGGACTCAATTCATAAGATTGATACAGAGAAGGTCACCAACGCTGTGGCCCCACTGAAAGACGTAGATGGGTAAGCACACCTGGGCAGTGTTTCTGTTTGCCATCAGTATTGTATTATATTTAATATAATATATAATAATATAATATATTCTACATTGTATTGTAATAGATTGACCAGTATAAATGCAGGAAAGCTTTCCCGTGGGGATCTGCGCGACTGTTTCATTCCCTGCACACCAAATGGCTGCATGGAGTTGATCAAACAGACTGGTAAATATAACATAAGAAAAATATATTAAGTACACCTCAAATGTAACACAAACATTCTCTTTTTTTGTACAGGTGTGTCTGTTGCAGGAAAGAGGGCCGTGGTGCTTGGTCGCAGTAAAATTGTGGGTGCACCAATGCATGACCTGCTGTTATGGAATCACGCCACAGTTACTACCTGTCACTCTAAGACTACTGATCTAGATCAGGAGGTATGTACTTCAACCTTATTAGAACTAAAATAGTTACCTACAACATACTGAAATGTTTCGTTATGCACACGTTTTTATTATAGGTTGGCAAAGCCGACATCCTAGTTGTAGGCATTGGTAAACCAGAGATGGTGAAAGGAGAGTGGATTAAAAAAGGAGCAGTAGTCATTGACTGTGGCATTAATTATATTCCAGGTTTGTTTTGTTCTTAAAAATTCTGTGTATGTATATTTTTACATCCTGAAATCAGAACTTTTCTTCTTGTGGTTCTCAGATGAAACTAGACCAAGTGGTAAACGGGTGGTGGGTGATGTTGACTACGGCTCAGCCAAAGAACAAGCAGGTTTCATTACACCAGTGCCTGGTGGTGTGGGGCCCATGACAGTAGCCATGTTGATGGCAGTAAGAGTCATTCTGATCTGAAACAGTGACAAACAATAACAGTATTTTATTTCAGTTACAGTGAGTAATTTTAAGCATTTTATGGGTGTTTATTGTTGTCTACAGAACACAGTTCAGAGTGCAAAAAGATTTATTGAGTGCAATCGTCCAGGGAAGTGGAATATTACTTACACTGAACTGCAACTTGAGAAGCCTGTCCCAAGGTAAGTCTTTTTTCAAATGTTTTTGGATCTTAATGATCCAGTTACAACTGTATTCATGATTAGATGTCTAACATAGGAATTTTGTGTGTTTTCCAACAACAGTGACATTGTTATTTCTCGCTCCTGTATACCCAAACCCATTGATCAACTAGCAAAAGAGGTGGGTCTATTAACAGACGAGGTGGAGCTCTATGGCAAGACTAAAGCCAAAGTCCAGCTGTCCATCATCAAACGGCTGCAAGCACAGCCAGATGGCAAATATGTGGTTGTCACTGGGTAAGTTGTTTTCTGTATTTTTGGGCTCTAGTTCAACAAAGTATTAAACTTTTACATGAAATGTGCTGTTATAGTCTTTGTTTGCATAGTGTTAGTATCTTTATATTTATATACACTGTGATAGTGAGCACTTCTCCTTTGCCGAGATAATCCATCCCTCCTCACAGGTGTGCCATATCCAGATGCTGATGAGACAGCATGATTATTGCACAGGTGTGCCTCAGACTGGCCACAATAAAAGGCCACTCTGAAACATACAGTTTTGTTTTACTGGGGGGGTTTACTGGGAGGTCTGGGGACTCCAGTCAGTATCTGGTGTGACCACCATTGGCCTCATGCAGTGCAACACATCTCCTTCACATGTAGTTGATCAGGTTGTCGATTGTGGCCTGTGGAATGTTGGTCCACTCCTCTTCAAAGGCTGTGCGAAGTTGCTGAATATCGGTAGGACCTGGAACACGCTGTCGTATACGCCGATCCAGAGCATCCCAAACATGCTCAATGGGTGACATGTCTGGTGAGTATGCTGGCCATGCAAGAACTGGGATGTTTTCAGCTTCCAAGAATTGTGTGCAGATCCTTGCAACATGGGGTCGTGCATTATCATGCTGCAACATGAGGTGATGTTGTTGGATGTATGGCACAACAATGGGCCTCAGGATCTCGTCACGATATCTCTGTGCATTCAAAATGCCATCAATAAAATGCATCTGTGTTCTTCGTCCATAACATACGCCTGCCCATACCATAACCCCGCCGCCACCATGGGCCACTCCATCCACAACAGTGACATCAGAAAACCGCTCACCCACACGACACCACACACGCTGTCTGCCATCTGCCCTGAAAAGTGTAAACCGGGATTCATCCGTGAAGAGAACACCTCTCCAACGTGCCAGGCGCCATCGCATGTGAGCATTTGCCCACTCAAGTCGGTTACGACGATGACCTGGAGTCAGGTCGAGACCCCGATAAGGACGACGAGCATGCAGATGAGCTTCCCTGAGACGGTTTCTGACAGTTTGTGCAGAAATTCTTTGGTTATGCAAACCGATTGTTTCAGCAGCTGTCCGAGTGGCTGGTATCAGACGATCTTGGAGGTGAACATGCTGGATGTGGAGGTCCTGGGCTGGTGTGGTTACACGTCGTCTGCGGTTGTGAGGCTGGTTGGATGTACTGCCAAATTCTCTGAAACGCCTTTGGAGACGGCTTATGGTAGAGAAATGAACATTCAATTCACGAGCAACAGCTCTGGTGGACATTCCTGCCGTCATCTGTGGCATTGTGCTGTGATTAAACTGCACATTTTAGAGTGGCCTTTTATTGTGGCCAGTCTGAGGCACACCTGTGCAATAATCATGCTGTCTCATCAGCATCTGGATATGGCACACCTGGGAGGAGGGATGGATTATCTCGGCCAAGGAGAAGTGCTCACTATCACAGATTTGACAGATTTGTGAACAATATTTGAGAGATATGGTTATTTTGTGTATGTAGAAAAAGTTTCAGATCTTTGAGTTCATCTCATGAAAAATGGGAGCAAAAGCAAAAGTGTTGCGTTTATATTTTTGTTCAGTGTAGATGTACACTTTATATTGTTTTCTGTGAGACTCTTTGACATTACTGTTCTGCCTGCAGCATCACACCCACTCCTCTTGGAGAGGGAAAGAGCACCACCACTATTGGCCTTGTTCAGGCCCTGGGAGCCCACTTGAACCTCAATGTGTTTGCGTGTGTGAGACAGCCGTCCCAAGGGCCCACCTTTGGGATTAAAGGTGAGTTCTGGACTAAGCTCTGCATTCTCACTTTTTACTACTTTTGAAACTGTCATTGTAATACCTTCCTTTTATCCATAGGGGGTGCTGCAGGTGGCGGTTATTCTCAAGTAATTCCCATGGAGGAGGTACTTGAATGCTCTTAGTTAAGATGAGTTATGTATGAGACAAAAATATTGCCTGATCTAACTAAAATATTTGTTTTACCTTAGTTCAACCTCCACCTCACTGGTGACATTCATGCCATCACAGCTGCCAATAACTTGGTGGCTGCAGCCATTGATGCTCGCATGTTTCATGAAGCTACCCAGTCTGACAAAGTGAGTTTCTTCACAATTTTGCTTTATTCTATTGTCAAAAGTGTATTCATTTTACCAGAGCTTCTACACACCTTTAGGCTCTCTATAACCGCTTGGTTCCCCTTAGTGGAGGAAAAAAGACATTTTCAGACATCCAGATTAAAAGACTTAAGGTAGGTGATCACGATGCACATTAAGTGGGAGATCTGACACATAGAGAGTAACAAGTAACACTTATTGTAAAATTATTTGTTAGAAACTTGGCATCGGCAAGACAGATCCTAGCACTCTCACTGATGAGGAGATCACTCGTTTTGCTCGCTTGGATATTGATCCATGCTCTGTCACCTGGCACAGAGGTACCACCATCTGAAATGTTTTATGTTACATCATCGTCATCATATAACCTCAGTGCTATATAGTTGTATTAGGCCAGACTTCAACTACATTTATTAGATTTGACTGTTGTTTGCCACCACAGTGATGGATACAAATGATCGCTTCTTGAGGAAGATTACTATTGGACAGTCTCCGACAGAAAAGGGATTTACAAGAGAGGTAAACTTTTATTTTGTAGCTTTATAGTGGCAGTATTAAACAAAACAAGTACAAACTACTTGTATATTAACATTGAATCTAACTAATGCTGACTTTAGGCACAATTTGACATTACTGTAGCCAGTGAAATTATGGCAGTCCTTGCCTTGACCAGTAGCCTGGAGGATATGCGCATGCGTCTATCCAAAATGGTTGTAGCCACCAGCCGAAATGGAGAACCCATAACAACAGAGGACTTGGTAATTTTTCATTTTTATTTCTTTAAGACTATGTAACAACACAACAGAGAATATGTTATCGAGACCATTCAATTTTGCATTTCTTTTTACAGGGAGTAAGTGGTGCTTTAACAGTCCTCATGAAAGACGCAATAAAGCCAAACTTGATGCAGACATTGGAGGTTGGGAATCATGCAACTTTGAGTGCATTATGAGAGCATTATGAGGCTTTTGATTATGTTTTGACTTTTGTGACATACATTTTTGCACGTACAGGGAACACCGGTGTTTGTTCATGCTGGCCCCTTTGCCAACATTGCCCATGGGAACTCCTCAATCCTGGCTGATAAAATAGCCTTGAAGCTGGTAGGGCCTGAAGGATTTGTAGGTATGTTAATGCTATATAGGTTGCTGTCACTTAAATGTACTATTGATAATTAATATATAACAATGTATTAGTTTGTTTGATTTATGTATTTGCTGTCAAATGTTCTCTACAGTGACAGAGGCTGGCTTTGGTGCTGACATTGGCATGGAGAAGTTCTTTAACATCAAATGCCGATACTCAGGTTTAAGGCCTCATGTAGTGGTGCTTGTAGCAACTGTCCGAGCTCTGAAGATGCACGGTGGAGGACCCACAGTAGGTTTAATTAATTCAAGCATAGTCTTTTTACATTATATTACAGTTTATATGTACTTTGGTCTATATGACAACTGCTGAGGCCAGAGATCTGAATCGTGGTTGTGTTTTTGTGTGTTGGTGTTCAGTTAAGGTAAATTGAGCTTGTTATCTATTGTCGTCTGTTTGTTCAGGTTACTGCTGGGATGCCTTTGCCTCAGGAATATGTGGAAGAGGTAACGTATTAATCTGAAATGTGTTTTATACTCAGTCTTCTGTCTAGAGCATTGCAATTCAAGCCTGGATATGAAAAAAAAACAGTATTTGTATGTGTCTGGATGTAGAACTTAGCACTGTTGGAGACAGGCTGCAGTAACCTAAGGAAACAGATTGAAAATGCGATGCACTTTGGTGTGCCTGTGGTGGTGGCTGTAAATGCATTCAAGTAAGTGATTGATTAGGGGGAAAAAAACAAATAAATAATTCTAAATCATATTGCGACAACCTGCCTTGTATTCTTTCCAACTGCAGGACAGATACTGATGCTGAACTAGACCTGGTGTGCAAGATGGCAAAATCTGCAGGAGCGTTTGATGCGGTGCGCTGCAACCACTGGGCTGAAGGGGGAGCTGGAGCTTTAGCCCTTGGACAGGCCGTCCAGAGAGCCTCTGAGGCTCCCAGTAGCTTCAAGTTCCTGTACAACTTAGAGGTAGAGGTGAAATGTGACTTGTGGTGCCTTATTTGTCTTTAATCAAAAACAGGTAATTATTTGTCCTGCTTTGTAAATGTATGTTGTATTGACTGTTTTGACAGCGTGCTTATGTTTGATTTTGCGTTTGTTTATGTCTTCTTACTTCTGTAAAGCCCTTTTGAGGAAGCTGCATTTCTGATATTGGTTTATATAATGCAGTTTTTTTTATTTTAATTGTCCAAATAGTTGTGTCAGCCATAACAATGGGGATCTATTTTCTATAGTTTTCTATTACAGACAAGATTCGGATAATTGCACAAAAGATTTACGGAGCAGATGACATTGAGCTTCTTCCTGAGGCCCAACACAAGGTGGAGCTCTACACTAAACAGGTCAGTCTTCTTCCTCCCAGACTCTGTTTAGTTGTCAGTAGATATCATCATAATCTGGTGTTGATACTTGAAAAAAATTCTATAATGTATTTATGGGTGTGCTATTGCCTGCAGGGTTTTGGCAATCTTCCAATTTGCATGGCGAAGACACACCTCTCTCTCTCTCACGAGGCAGACAAGAAGGGTGTGCCCACGGGCTTCATCCTGCCAATCAGAGACATCCGGGCCAGTGTGGGTGCTGGCTTTCTTTTCCCACTGGTTGGCATGGTAAGAGTCACTGTATGTTATTGGCAACGCCTATAAACAGAAGAGAGCTATTTGCTGCAGGTACTTTTCTGCACCACATATTTTAATCTCAACTAATTTTTAGCTCTTTACCTTTAGAAAATTAGTATATCATATAATTACACATTGGACTCCTACCAAACATTTTCCAGACTACTGAACTATTCATTTTGAAGAGATTTTTATACGGCTACTCAAAATGTATTCATTCTTTATATAACTAAATAATAACCTTGTTAAGATGTTTACATCTTCATATATGCGTTCTACTTTTTTGGCTTAATAACTAATCATTTCTATTTTATGCAATTTGTCTCATAGATGCCCACTATCCCTGGCCTTCCCACAAGACCTTGTTTCTATGACATTGACCTGGACCCTGACTCTGAACAGGTCAATGGCCTTTTCTAAAACATTTCTTAGGTAATTGGTTAAAGGTGCTATACCACAATATCCTATTGGCATATGCAGGCATAGTTGACTTGTAACTTTTTGTGTCCGAGAATAAGCATGCTTGTAATTCTGAATACAAGTTTATACATTTGCTAAAAATATTTTGTGTGCCTTCATGAGAAAAGTAATGAAAATGTGAATATAACACTACAGT
The DNA here is from genome assembly GCA_020698575.1 of Bostrychus sinensis. Classification (NCBI taxonomy): domain Eukaryota; kingdom Metazoa; phylum Chordata; class Actinopteri; order Gobiiformes; family Eleotridae; genus Bostrychus; species Bostrychus sinensis. The sequence continues at coordinate 20,219,478 of CM036258.1, forward strand.
GAAATGTTTTATTATTTTAACTGTCTGGCAATTGTCCCCTTGTGTTCCTTGCTGTAATTCCACTAATACTGTTTAAGCTTGGAAATTAAACCTTTTGTACTGTGGTTAAACCAGACTGTCAGTTGTGCTGCAGTCTTTGGTTCTTAATGTCCTCAAGACTACCAGTTAATAACTCTTCTTTTATTGCCAACAAGCAGTATTGACTATATCAAAGTTGGTGCTGCAATGTGCCTTTAACTACTGTATATCTCACCATAATTTGTTCATAATTTGATAAATAAACAGTAAAACAATGTAACATATTTCCAGAGACTTTTATTTGAATTTGACAATTTACATTTCAAATTTTAAACACTGTCACAGGCAGATGAATGCAGAACATTGATCAGTCTCCACCCTTTCCATGGCACTTCCCGTGTTCACGTCCCTGTCCACAGCCTTGGCCTTGTCCTTTCATCTCCTCTGACTTCCCACGGCATCCCTGTGAACACACAGTGTTTGAGCAACCATGAATTAAGACACATTTGTTTACATGTTAGCAGACATAGTCAGATGTCTACCTCTCCTTTTCCTTTCTCATGTCCTCCCTCCTAAAAAAAAATGTGAAAAAAATGACATTACATTAGTGAAGTGCAACAAGATAGAACAAGTTAAACTTAAAATCCAAATTAAAACTTACCCCATGTCCGTGTCCTTCCCCATCATGTTCATGCTTCTTTCCCTGGTCATCCTAAAGGGAAAAAAACGTAATGAGTATACACGTCAATAATTTTAGGCTTTTAGTGGTATTGAAATAATTTAAAAGGTAACTCACCCCTTTGCCATGGCCGTCTGTAAATTAAAAACATACAAGATATTTTTTATATGAGACATTTAGTTTTCACATTTGTATTTGCAAGGAATGTAAACATGGATTTAGCAGTTTTAAATGAGCCCGATACAAAATGACACAAATGTAAATGTTGTTTCAGGCAGTTATTTGTGCATTTAAGAAATCAGACAGAAGAACTTACGACCACTCATCTTGCGTTTGGGTTCAAGTGAAGTAAAAAGCCTTTTCTGTAACAAAAAAAGATTATAAGTTAATTCTTAAATCCGAAAATCCTTATCTGATGCTGCAACAATCCCTTCATTACCTGATGCTGGGATGAGAGATTTTACTCCTGTCTGTGATGTGTCTTGAGTTTGTATTTATAGGGCATCATAAGAGTCAAGCAATGAGGGTGTGGTGAAGCTGCATGCCAACTCTTATGTATTGAATTCCTGTTTGATAGTTGCAGGACAGGTAAGTTATAGGTGCGGTTAGCAAAACAAGAGTCCCTAAAGTCCTAACTGCCCTAAAAGACCAATTCAGACAGATGGGCGCACTAGGCATGGTTCAAGTGCAACTGACTCAATACCTATCCTTCACCAATTCATTCAGCTAAAAAGTCAGTTGCATTTGCATTCCATCATTACAAGTTGTCATTTACTGACCTTGTGATTATTGTAGGGATGTTATGTAATTCGTATTCCTTTTCTGATTCAAAATTGCATTTGATGAAAGGAAAATAGAAAATCTGGTTGCAGTCTTTTTGGCTACACACTGCAGAATCTAATTGGCTCCATGTCATTGTCTGTTTCCCTCCAGTTTCCCATAAAAATGTTTAAAAAAAAATCTCTCCTAATAAGTTGAATATGAGTATGGCATATTGTAAAAGATCATTTCATGTATTTTATATTAAGTGCGCCACTATTAAATAAGTGTGTACAAGAGAAAACACATTCATGAGCTGTCAGTTGTGCTTGATACACAGTTAATTGTAATTGATTTATTAGAGCAATAGCTTAAGGTAAAAAAGCCATGATGAAGCACAGAACAAATTGCTGGCAGAGCTTTGGCCCCCAGTCAGGAGACCAACCTGTGTCACTCTCATGGGGGAGCTTGTGGCATGATAAGTTTGATCTGTCAATCACACGCATCCGTTCCTTTTTCAACCGTTGGTGCAATTCTGGTAGAACTGGTATAGAACTATGTGGTGGAGCAAATTGTGCATGCCCAAACACTACAAGAACTTATTCATTCATTACATTGGTTACATTGCTTTCTAGAACGGATAGATTTTTACATTTGTGTTATACCTGCTAATGTAATAAATAACACAATGAATCCCGCACTTCAGAATCAAATACTTAGCTTAGTTTTTACATTTTTTCATCATGTGACAACTAATCAGTAGGAGCCCTTGTACACTGTCAATTTAAATGAACCACTACACTACACTACACATCTGTGCAAAAGAGAATGACATTTATTTTCATCCACCTACTATGTTTATACGTGCTTACTATTCAGTCCTCCCAGAAGTATGTCAGTTATAGGCTGACATACTTCAAATTGAATGTGTACTATATTGGAGCTCACTTCTTTTGCAGTATTTGACAAGCTGATGGATTACTTTGTATATATGTGTATGTCTTAATATTTCTTAGAATTATTTGAATTATGCATATTAAATTTATGCACACTAGACCAGAAACATTTCAAGTTACACTTATTAGTTTCACACATTTTTGTAATAAACACTCAACAGAAAAGCATATTTTAATAACCATTTATTTCAAATTCGGTATTTTCTACATTTTATAAGACAAATGTTGAGATTTCCTCACTCGTCATCCTTTCCATGCTTCCCTTTACCATGACCATGACCGTGGCCGTGCTCATGACCTTTTCCTTTTCCTTTTCCACCCTTTCCATGCTTCTGCAAAGACAATCAAAACATGTCTATATTACTACAACAAGATAGATAGATATATAGACCTTTATTTAACAAGGAGACAAAACATATTTTAAAAACTGAAAACCTACCTTTCCCTTCTTCTTTTCCTTTCCTTCTTCTCCTCCTCCTTCCTGTAAAACAAAGACAAAATGACATTGCAAGAGTGTAGTTTCTTAGGACCAAACAGTACAAAAACGTTAGAAACAAAATACTGTCTTACACTGCCTGAATCAGATTCGGACTCCCCCGATCCAGACCCCTCTTCCTTTTTCTTTTCCTGCAATAGGGAACAGCTTCTTTAGTAAACATTTGTATGACATTAGTTATAGATGCAAGTAAAGAACAGAGAAGCTACTCACCTCCTCCTTGTGCTCCTCCTTGTGCTCCTCCTTCTCTTCTTTATCACTCATGTTGTATTTGGATGCAGTAAAACTACTATTCTGTTAAAAAAAAAGTAGCAATCAAACATTACAACAAAAACAATCTCAAAGCGCAACTTGACGCGTGACTTGAAGCTGAACAAGAACTTACCTGGCTGGCAAAGAAATCAGTGATGTGTGGCAATGAAGTGCGTGTTGGGCCTGTATTTATAGGAAGATGAGAGGAATGCTCCAGGCAAACTGATAGTTGCATGACAGGAGTTGCAGGTGTCTTTTGTATCTCTTTTAATGACTCCACAATATGTTCTAATACTTTAGAATAAAAAGTGATTTGTCTAAAAACATGTTTGTGACAAAGGCCTCAGTGCAATACTCTTCATAACTGAATTGTTTAATTTGTTTGGGGAAGTTGATAAAAAGGCAAAGAAGTAATTTTGATCTAGTATGAAGTATAATTATGCAAATGACAGTGTCTCATTAGTCATCTGTAAATGCACACATATTTACTGTTGTCTTAGTTACTAGAGTGTAGTAAATAAAGAGATGGATTACTGGTTCATTTTGGGTTATAAAGGGACAAACAGGTTTTGCAGGTTTGGGAAGCATTAATTCTGCTTAAAGATCATCTCAAAGTACTCCATATATCCACATACAAACTGAGCAGAAGTCTTACAATCTAGACAAGAACAACTATAAGTATGTGTAACAGTACATTTTAATACATTTAAAATGGCAAAATGTTTTAGAGAAATGACATGTTTTTTTCATGGTGGATGTGGGAGAGATTGTAACTTTAACTAAGTGGATGATTATGCACAAAAGAATAAAAACTGCATTTTGGATTTAAAATATCAATATGTAGGCTACTGTAAATTTATGAAAAATATTCAGTAGCTATATTACATAGTAAATGTAGCTATATGCGTAAAATATCCAGTACAAAGTAAGGTTGATATTCTAGTTATCTTTTTGATTATGTTTTGGAAATTAATAAACAGATCATAGTGCAATGGTGGATTGTGGAGTGTTTTCTAGGTCACAGAGGTACGGGTTGGGTAACAACTCAGGTAACTTCAGGTTTGTTTGCGTTCAGTCAACACGGTTCAAACAATAACACGAATGAAATGCTCTGTCTCAGTGTATAATTATAGAGCCCAGCAGCTCACTGTCAGTGGGTGCACACCCATTTACAGTCAAAGATTCAACAGGATCTAAAACATCGGCATTGTAAACCAGAACCCGAATATGACTCACAAGTATCTGAAACTGACGGTATCCACACCCTTTGACCTTTAGTGGTCCTTTATTTTAAAATTGCATATTAATTCATTAAATTATGCTTCACCGTTTTCTGTTTGTATAGCTAGGTTTAGTGCGATGCACTTTGGTGTGCCTGTGGTGGTGGCTGTAAATGCAATCAAACACAACACAAGTAAGTGATTGATTAGGGGGAAAAAAACAAATAAATAATTCTAAATCATATTGCGACAACCTGCCTTGTATTCTTTCCAACTGCAGGACAGATACTGATGCTGAACTAGACCTGGTGTGCAAGATGGCAAAATCTGCAGGAGCGTTTGATGCGGTGCGCTGCGACCACTGGGCTGAAGGGGGAGCTGGAGCTTTAGCCCTTGGACAGGCCGTCCAGAGAGCCTCTGAGGCTCCCAGTAGCTTCAAGTTCCTGTACAACTTAGAGGTAGAGGTGAAATGTGACTTGTGGTGCCTTATTTGTCTTTAATCAAAAACAGGTAATTATTTGTCCTGCTTTGTAAATGTATGTTGTATTGACTGTTTTGACAGCGTGCTTATGTTTGATTTTGCGTTTGTTTATGTCTTCTTACTTCTGTAAAGCCCTTTTGAGGAAGCTGCTTTTCTGATATTGGTTTATATAATGCAGTTTTTTTATTTTAATTGTCCAAATAGTTGTGTCAGCCATAACAATGGGGATCTATTTTCTATAGTTTTCTATTACAGACAAGATTCGGATAATTGCACAAAAGATTTACGGAGCAGATGACATTGAGCTTCTTCCTGAGGCCCAACACAAGGTGGAGCTCTACACTAAACAGGTCAGTCTTCTTCTTCCCAGACTCTGTTTAGTTGTCAGTAGATATCATCATAATCTGGTGTTGATACTTGAAAAAAATTCTATAATGTATTTATGGGTGTGCTATTGCCTGCAGGGTTTTGGCAATCTTCCAATTTGCATGGCGAAGACACACCTCTCTCTCTCTCACGAGGCAGACAAGAAGGGTGTGCCCACGGGCTTCATCCTGCCAATCAGAGACATCCGGGCCAGTGTGGGTGCTGGCTTTCTTTTCCCACTGGTTGGAATGGTAAGAGTCACTGTATGTTATTGGCAACGCCTATAAACAGAAGAGAGCTATTTGCTGCAGGTACTTTTCTGCACCACATATTTTAATCTCAACTAATTTTTAGCTCTTTACCTTTAGAAAATTAGTATATCATATAATTACACATTGGACTCCTACCAAACATTTTCCAGACTACTGAACCATTCATTTTGAAGAGATTTTTATACGGCTACTCAAAATGTATTCATTCTTTATATAACTAAATAATAACCTTGTTAAGATGTTTACATCTTCATATATGCGTTCTACGTTTTTGGCTTAATAACTAATAATTTCTATTTTATGCAATTTGTCTCATAGATGCCCACTATCCCTGGCCTTCCCACAAGACCTTGTTTCTATGACATTGACCTGGACCCTGACTCTGAACAGGTCAATGGCCTTTTCTAAAACATTTCTTAGGTAATTGGTTAAAGGTGTTATACCACAATATCCTATTGGCATATGCAGGCATAGTTGACTTGTAACTTTTTGTGTCCGAGAATAAGCATGCTTGTAATTCTGAATACAAGTTTATACGTTTGCTAAAAATATTTTGTGTGCCTTCATGAGAAAAGTAATGAAAATGTGAATATAACACTACAGTGAAATGTTTTATTATTTTAACTGTCTGGCAATTGTCCCCTTGTGTTCCTTGCTGTAATTCCACTAATACTGTTTAAGCTTGGAAATTAAACCTTTGTACTGTGGTTAAACCAGACTGTCAGTTGTGCTGCAGTCTTTGGTTCTTAATGTCCTCAAGACTACCAGTTAATAACTCTTCTTTTATTGCCAACAAGCAGTATTGACTTTATCAAAGTTGGTGCTGCAATGTGCCTTTAACTACTGTATATCTCACCATAATTTGTTCATAATTTGATAAATAAACAGTAAAACAATGTAACATATTTCCAGAGACTTTTATTTGAATTTGACAATTTACATTTCAAATTTTAAACACTGTCACAGGCAGATGAATGCAGAACATTGATCAGTCTCCACCCTTTCCATGGCACTTCCCGTGTTCACGTCCCTGTCCACAGCCTTGGCCTTGTCCTTTCATCTCCTCTGACTTCCCACGGCATCCCTGTGAACACACAGTATTTGAGCAACCATGAATTAAGACACATTTGTTTACATGTTAGCAGACATAGTCAGATGTCTACCTCTCCTTTTCCTTTCTCATGTCCTCCCTCCTAAAAAAAAATGTGAAAAAAATGACATTACATTAGTGAAGTGCAACAAGATAGAACAAGTTAAACTTAAAATCCAAATTAAAACTTACCCCATGTCCGTGTCCTTCCCCATCATGTTCATGCTTCTTTCCCTGGTCATCCTAAAGGGAAAAAAACGTAATGAGTATACACGTCAATAATTTTAGGCTTTTAGTGGTATTGAAATAATTTAAAAGGTAACTCACCCCTTTGCCATGGCCGTCTGTAAATTAAAAACATACAAGATATTTTTTATAAGAGACATTTAGTTTTCACATTTGTATTTGCAAGGAATGTAAACATGGATTTAGCAGTTTTAAATGAGCCCGATACAAAATGACACAAATGTAAATGTTGTTTCAGGCAGTTATTTGTGCATTTAAGAAATCAGACAGAAGAACTTACGACCACTCATCTTGCGTTTGGGTTCAAGTAAAGTAAAAAGCCTTTTCTGTAACAAAAAAAAGATTATAAGTTAATTCTTAAATCCGAAAATCCTTATCTGATGCTGCAACAATCCCTTCATTACCTGATGCTGGGATGAGAGATTTTACTCCTGTCTGTGATGTGTCTTGAGTTTGTATTTATAGGGCATCATAAGAGTCAAGCAATGAGGGTGTGGTGAAGCTGCATGCCAACTCTTATGTATTGAATTCCTGTTTGATAGTTGCAGGACAGGTAAGTTATAGGTGCGGTTAGCAAAACAAGAGTCCCTAAAGTCCTAACTGCCCTAAAAGACCAATTCAGACAGATGGGCGCACTAGGCATGGTTCAAGTGCAACTGACTCAATACCTATCCTTCACCAATTCATTCAGCTAAAAAGTCAGTTGCATTTGCATTCCATCATTACAAGTTGTCATTTACTGACCTTGTGATTATTAGGGATGTTATGTAATTCGTATTCCTTTTCTGATTCAAAATTGCATTTGATGAAAGGAAAATAGAAAATCTGGTTGCAGTCTTTTTGGCTACACACTGCAGAATCTAATTGGCTCCATGTCATTGTCTGTTTCCCTCCAGTTTCCCATAAAAATGTTTTTAAAAAAATCTCCCCTAATAAGTTGAATATGAGTATGGCATATTGGAAAAGATTATTTCATGTATTTTATATTAAGTGCGCCACTATTAAATAAGTGTGTACAACAGAAAAAGCCATGATAAAGCACAGAACAAATTGCTGGCAGAGCTTTGGCCCCCAGTCAGGAGACCAACCTGTGTCACTCTCATGGGGGAGCTTGTGGCATGATAAGTTTGATCTGTCAATCACACGCATCCATTCCTTTTTCAACCGTTGGTGCAATTCTGGTAGAACTGGTATAGAACTATGTGGTGGAGCAAATTGTGCATGCCCAAACACTACAAGAACTTATTCATTCATTACATTGCTTTCTAGAACGGATAGATTTTTACATTTGTGTTATACCTGCTAATGTAATAAATAACACAATGAATCCCGCACTTCAGAATCAAATACTTAGCTTAGTTATTAAATTTTTTCATCATGTGACAACTAATCAGTAGGAGCCCTTGTACACTGTCAATTTAAATGAACCACTACACTACACTACACATCTGTGCAAAAGAGAATGACATTTATTTTCATCCACCTACTATGTTTATACGTGCTTACTATTCAGTCCTCCCAGAAGTATGTCAGTTATAGGCTGACATACTTCAAATTGAATGTGTACTATATTGGAGCTCACTTCTTTTGCAGTATTTGACAAGCTGATGGATTACTTTGTATATATGTGTATGTCTTAATATTTCTTAGAATTATTTGAATTATGCATATTAAATTTATGCACACTAGACCAGAAACATTTCAAGTTACACTTATTAGTTTCACACATTTTTGTAATAAACACTCAACAGAAAAGCATATTTTAATAACCATTTATTTCAAATTCGGTATTTTCTACATTTTATAAGACAAATGTTTAGCATTTCCTCACTCGTCATCCTTTCCATGCTTCCCTTTACCATGACCATGACCATGACCATGACCATGACCATGACCGTGGCCGTGCGTGACTTGAAGCTGAACAAGAACTTACCTGGCTGGCAAAGAAATCAGTGATGTGTGGCAATGAAGTGCGTGTTGGGCCTGTATTTATAGGAAGATGAGAGGAATGCTCCAGGCAAACTGATAGTTGCATGACAGGAGTTGCAGGTGTCTTTTGTATCTCTTTTAATGACTCCACAATATGTTCTAATACTTTAGAATAAAAAGTGATTTGTCTAAAAACATGTTTGTGACAAAGGCCTCAGTGCAATACTCTTCATAACTGAATTGTTTAATTTGTTTGGGGAAGTTGATAAAAAGGCAAAGAAGTAATTTTGATCTAGTATGAAGTATAATTATGCAAATGACAGTGTCTCATTAGTCATCTATAAATGCACACATATTTACTGTTGTCTTAGTTACTAGAGTGTAGTAAATAAAGAGATGGATTACTGGTTCATTTTGGGTTATAAAGGGACAAACAGGTTTTGCAGGTTTGGGAAGCATTAATTCTGCTTAAAGATCATCTCAAAGTACTCCATATATCCACATACAAACTGAGCAGAAGTCTTACAATCTAGACAAGAACAACTATAAGTATGTGTAACAGTACATTTTAATACATTTAAAATGGCAAAATGTTTAAGAGAAATGACATGTTTTTTTCATGGTGGATGTGGGAGAGATTGTAACTTTAACTAAGTGGATGATTATGCACAAAAGAATAAAAACTGCATTTTGGATTTAAAATATCAATATGTAGGCTACTGTAAATTTATGAAAAATATTCAGTAGCTATATTACATAGTAAATGTAGCTATATGCGTAAAATATCCAGTACAAAGTAAGGTTGATATTCTAGTTATCTTTTTGATTATGTTTTGGAAATTAATAAACAGATCATAGTGCAATGGTGGATTGTGGAGTGTTTTCTAGGTCACAGAGGTACGGGTTGGGTAACAACTCAGGTAACTTCAGGTTTGTTTGCGTTCAGTCAACACCGGTTCAAACAATAACACGAGTGTCTCAGAGTGTATTTATAGAGCCCAGCAGCTCACTGTCAGTGGGTGCACACCCATTTACAGTCAAAGATTCAACAGGATCTAAAACATCGGCATTGTAAACCAGAACCTGAATATGACTCACAAGTATCTGAAACTGACGGTATCCACACCCTTTGACCTTTAGTGGTCCTTTATTTTAAAATTGCATATTAATTTATTAAATTATGCTTCACCGTTTTCTGTTTGTATAGCTAGGTTTAGAGAAGAAGTGCAGGCATAATGTTCAAGGCAAAACAATGCACACAATATCTGATAATACAAACTTGAGTTGTAATCACCATCATCATCCATTTTAAATAGGCATTAAATACCTGCACATCGCATAATCCCATACAAGGACATCTAGTGGAGAAGATAGGTCACTACACTTCTCTAGAGTCAGGAGTAAAACAGAGAAAAGCTTATGCCGCACTCACAGTTTTGGCTCCACTTGTCGGCCATAAAATAAAACACAAGAAATCCGAATATGGAAGCCACGTGAGTATCTAACTTAAAATCATCTTTATAAGATGACATTGGCACACACAAAAATAAATTGAGCCATCATTGTAAAATACTGTATGTGTGCAGCTCAAACCCACACATATCATTTAACAAAACATCACAAATTGTGATTATGTGTTTTGTAAAATAATGTCAACTTTTGCCCAAGTATATCAGCATTAGCTCTTGAAAAAACTGTAGGGCTATGATTATCTATCATTATGAGCTAGAAAGCGGGTGTAGACTATAAAAAATCACTGATGGAACCTGAAATACAAATTATTGCTCCAAGACTGAAGCCTCCTACTGGGCAAATCATAACATAACATCATAGGTACATAATATTTATGTAATAGGTACATAATATTAAAGTAATAGTATTAGTCATAGTTGGGCTGTAACAAACGTCTACAGCCACTCCTTACCTTACTTAACACTGGGAATTTTTTCCCTTTTTTTTTTCATCAAACCTGCTTGTTAAAGGTAATCACAAAGAAAGACCTGTGTCTCTCCTGAGCAGGATTAATTTATGTAGAATGTGTGCTATGTGGACTGGAGTATGCTAAAAATGCTTTAGCTTAGACTGGCAGCTTTCAAAGGTGTGTTTGTTTCTATAATACCCTGGAAATTGCAGAGCAGTGACACTCTCAAGTGACTAACATCACTGCTATTTGTGACATTTGCCTGCCACGATGCTTGTGTGCTGCATAATATTATGTCTCTCAGGCAAAGAATGATGTGTGAAGAGACTTGTTACCCCTCACCAGAGCATTTTCTTTAATGGTCAAATCATGTCTTATTCTGTCCTAGGGTACTTGTGAAAAAGTTGTTTTGTAAGGCTCGATTTGATGCATTAGTCTAAGCCAAAACCTTTGTTAAGCATCACAAATGCTCATGTTGTGAGTGAATGTATGACCGTGTGGAAGTGTTTAGGTCTTTAACTAGCATGCTTTGAGCTTAGGATAACTAAGGAGGCGAAAGAGCAAGTGCTTCAGAGAGGGAGAGCTAAAGTGAGCGAGCATATGTGCAGAAGGGTGGGAGGGCTGGGCAGAGTGAGAGACAGAGAAAGAGAACGAGAGGACAAGCGGGTGGGTGCTGTGAAATCTGTTCACAGGGGAGCTCTGTGCATTTGTTAGACGTCTTGGCTGCTTGCCCAACTTGGCTCATTGTAATCAAGGCATGATCGTCGACTCTGGGCTGCCCTCTCCGCCGTCTCGGCTGCTTCGCTCCTGGACCCTGCCCAGCCTCTGGCGCTGACATGGACAAACCCGTAAGTGCCTTCTTTTCTTCCTCTCTGTGATATTAGGTTACCCCTCTATGCTGCGCTAACCTGGTTACATGCAGCGTATCCCTGGCTCTTTCTGTCCTGCTGTAGCTCTTAGGTGGCAGAACGCTGGGTATGAGGGAAGCCTTGGCAGCTCTCTCTCTGCAGGCCCTCCCCTTCCTTGCCACTAACGGGCTGCATGGGTATGGTTGCTGTCCGCTGGCACACCACAAGGACTCTGTGTTATGTATTTGCCTCTCTAAGAACTAAACCCACTATCTGGACTCTTGACTTTAGTGAGGCTAGCATTCTTCATTCTCCGCCAGCGCTTGTACTAAAATTCAGGGACAGCAGCATGTCTCCTGCTTGCGCCTATTCTTGGTGGTATGTCCTCATGGTCTGTTGTGTTTGGATACCCTGACAACTAGAAGCTGTGAGGTAACCACTTTCCAGCCTGCTGCGCCTCTACAATATGTGAGTGTAACCCAACTTTTCTAGTGTCTTTGCAGGGTTCGAACTGGTTTAGGCACTACTTGATTCATAACTTGTACAAAAATCACTGAAGACCAGCGCAACCAATGTTTGGAAAAGCTGCACGATTCTCTGGAGTTAGAATGAGATGGGCTTGTGCACTCTCCAGCTGTGAGTCATCATCATTTTGTGCTTGTGTGATATCACATACAAGCAGACGCCATTCTCTTGTCGTCACTAGGGCAACAGTGGAGGATGCCTGACTCATATATACTTTGGCATTCCTGCTTCTCGCCAAGAAGGTCCAACTCTTCAGAATAATTCATACAGAGTTGAGAATGGAACTGTTTTAATACTTTCAACAAGCAGTAATGACAACCTTATCTGACAGCTTACTCTCACTTTGCTATAACACTAAGAGTGACTCAAAGAGAAAAACACATTTTGGATTTAACTCTACTGTAATAAGCTGTAATGAGTGAGCCATCTTCTAAGATGTTCCAAGCTGCTGGCCTGAAATACAGTTGTATTTAATTAGGATTGAAATAGCACAAACCAATGCATAGATAATGCATTGCAGATAATAGCAACTAATTAGCAGCACATATGATTACAAATGCTCTGCTTGGAAAGACGTCTGGTTGGCTTAGCTTTCTTCTGACAAACCCACAGCCCATAGATGTCTAAATCTTAATAGAAGCGTTGCTGCCAAACCGTGCCTATTGCCCCTCTGACCACCACCAAACACAGTCATGCTAACACATTCAGCCAGGCAAGGTGGGTGAAGTGTCTTGGCCAAGGACACAGCAACAGTTTGCAATCAATCAAATCGCCAACCTTTGGGTTTGTGAGCGAACGTCTGAACTTCTCCCGCCCCATTCTTAGATACACCTTAGACCAATCTTTGATATACCTTAACTAATCCACCTACAAGGGGCTGAAAGCCAATGTACTGTTTGTGGTGGTCCCAAGTCTGAATAACTGGAGAGGATTATGCAAATCACTGCACACGTGGAGGTAAATGATTTCGTGTGGCGACGCCAGGAGATAAAAGCCTAAATGAAAGAGGATAACACCTTAGACCATAAAAGGTGAATTTGCATGGCAATACAATTGTATTGTGTTGATTTCATAATTATGCAATGTGCTGGTCTTGATCATGACTGATGTTGGTCCACTTTTGTTACAATGATGTCAAGAGCTCCTCATTTATCTCCTAAGTTATTTATCCCCTTTATTTCAAAATAACTTCCTTGGATCCTTTACATTACCTAATTTTTCTGCAGATGAAAGATTGATTTCATGAAACCAGATGGGTGCACTCTTTCCTGAGAAAGCACATGCTTAGTTCCAGTTCAAGCTGTTGTGTGAGAAAGCATGCCCTTGCTGACTGCATCAAGATGTTTAGGATGCTCCACATATGCATGCCGTCTGTGTAACTGAGCTTTGTAATGACTGGCCCATCTGTGGGTTTGAGTGCATGTTAGCACTGGTTATGACTGCAACACATCCACAAGTAGGTTTTTTGTAAATCTTTTAGGATTCTCTGTCTCCACTACTTACCTGTTATAAATAGGCATGGGCCAGTATGACTTGTTAAATATAGATATGATTCTTTCGTACCTGTCACAGGGGATATTTTTCTGTAAATATAAATAGCACTTTATCACTAAAGATGTTCTTTTTCATTGTTTCTCTTCCTAGACCTTCAGTGACATGATGCCCAAAAGGGATCATGACAAGGATTTGGAGCTTGACAAGAAAATTGAGGCACTTCGCAGGAAGAACGCAGCACTGATGAAAAGGTACCAGGTAAGAGCAAGAGTCTGTTGGATGATACATTACTATGTATGAGACTGTAGCTTGTTTTTATTGGAATTTTTGAATGAGCCAATAAATGAATGCCTTGGGATTGTGTGAGAGAGCTAAAGGGTTCACAGTAGCAGTAGCAGAGAACATCTCATCTCCACTGGTTGTATCTGTCTAGTTGTGGCAGCACATATTAATTTGCTGTTTTCACTGAGTTCCATTCAGGAGGTAGAAGAAGACAGGAAAAAGGCAGAAGAAGAAGGAATGGCGCTACAGTGTCGCAAGGGCAAAGCTGATGACCTTTCAATCACCATCAGCAAGTCCACCAGTGTGAGTGAAATAGCCACCATCATGTAAACTATTTTTATAAACAACCAGAATCTTATAGCATTGACAATTTAGCTGACAAATGTTTCTGTCTTATTCTTGGAGTAGGACAGCCGTGTGGTGATAACCAAGCCACTCAACTCAGGGTCTGACCAAGCAGAAGAAGGACCCTCTCAGGGTGCAGGTCATGGGCAAAGGAAACAACTAACAGTTACAATGGCTGCAAAAAAGGTAACGCTTTTGCTAAGATTTTTGGAAAACAATTAGCATATGCTGCATTAGCCTAGTGGTCCATTGGTTCATAGTTTGCACATCAGCCAATAAGGCTTGGTCAAGACACAGAGGGTACTGTTGACAAGCTGTATTCACAATAAATACCTAAACTAATAAGGCGTGTTATAAGTGTGGGAAGACATTATTCGCACTACATCTATAAATAGTAAATCTTAAATAGCCCTTAATAATGGGATGGAGTGTTTTTGTAGTAACTCAACTGCCCTTATTAATACAGTGACAACAGTAATGTACACGCCTTAGTAGTAGCACAAGTAGCAGAACAGGTTCATCTAAAAAAATTAGAAACGTGAATGTATTTTGGTAGTTCAAAATGAAACACATAAACACACACAGTGAAATATTATTAAGCATATAATTAAGAGACTGAATTTGGTGATCCCCAAGTTGTCCATTAAAACTATATAATTGTTGCATTTGGTGCAGTTGCTTATTACAGTGTATCTTGCTAGTTCACATATTGTTGTGCATAACTCTTGACTTATTCCTGTCAGGGTAAGAGGGTGGTGAGTGAGAAGCCAGAGAAGAGACCAGGCCCTGCAGACATGAAGACCGATGATGGACAGTCAAGGCATGTGGAGTCAGCGAGGGCCAAACAGCCACCTCACGTGACTAAGAAAGACACAACAGCTCAGGTTAGAACCAGACACTCTCTCACTCTCAATCACTGCAGTCTTCACAAGCTCTGGGGCTCTAACATGCACCGCGCTGACTGCTCCCACACCACTCAGTTTTATTTACATAGATATCAGACACTCCCCACACCCATGCAGTCAGGCAGCACAAAGGCCTGAGGAGGGAGGTGGTCTGGGGATGTGACTGCTGTTCAGGTTGCCGGTGAAGATGGATGGAGATTGCATACAAATCAACAATATACTCTAGATACTGATAATTTCTGGATGTAAATAATTTTTTGTACTGTTTTTATAGCTGACATGTTTTTGCCAGGTTTGTTGGTTTGTTGGTTGGTTAGCAAGATTATTCAAAAATGAATTGTTGGCTTTTTATGTCATTTTAAGGAAAGGCCAGTAATGAGCCAAGAAACAGGTGATTGGTTTTTGGCATGGATCCGGATTACTATCTGAAGCTAGAAATTCATTCAAGATTCTATAAAATTGCAAGATGGGGTCAAATTTGTCTATTAGCAACATGTGTCAAAATGTTACTGGCAGATTTTTTGGGAAACGTCCAGAAAATGTCATAAAAGATTAGTCTCTGGGGGCGATACAAACCACTGTCTGGAATGATTCTGGGTACAATTGTAATGCCTTGGTGGAGGTATTTCCTCTCTTCAAGTGCTTCAAGTTCAATTCTGGTTTTATTGATTTCTCTATAGACCTTGTTAGCAAACAAAAACTCCTCTTGGGTCTTGTGGAATCCTCTGCTGAGCTCACATTACACCTCTAGGGTCTGTGTAATATATAGTACATAAATAGGTTCATTTGTTAACAAAAGGCTTATTCAGACAATCATATGATAAGAAAATAAGCATCAAGCACTTTGAGTATATTCTATGAGTGACACTTAATAACACAAATAGGCAGAGACACATGTGCCCAGGCAGTACCACTGGCTGAGCTGTGAAATGCCACACTGTCAGTGACATTAGGCCTGCCTCAGTACATAGAAGTTCTGTAACAGCTGCTCTGCCCCAGTCTGAAGTCTCAGGCACACATACAAATACACACAAATATAAGCATGCCTAAGCTGCACAATCAGTACCACACAGACAGCTGATCCTCACTGCTGTAAACACACAGTGGTCACAGGACTGGCCTGGGAGCACAACCAATAGACTCAGTAATGGTTCATTGTAAATGTGTTTGTCTATGTGTGTGCTCTATCTCTATGGGCTGGACAAGCCTTTTCTCATTTTTATACTTACTCTGCCTGTCTGTCTGTATTCTTTTTTGATGGCCAGAATTAGCATTTGAATAGAAAAAGTGAATAGTGCTCACACAAATGTCAAACTGAAGTCAACGTTACTATTGTTTACATAAATACCTCTGCCACAGAAGTAAGACTGACAGCCTCTGGTCGCTTAATTAACTAATTAATCAGTGAGGTCTTGGTTGACTAAAATGTTATTGGTCAATTAGTTACATGCATCAGTAAAGACTGTCCAATTTATTACTTAATAACTTTTATTTGTCATTTTATTCAACGTAACAATGCCAATTTTTAGATAAAATATAATTTACTGCCATCTTTTCTTGTTTAATATGGTTTATCACCTAATTGGTTGACTAACTATTTATTTGGTTCCTTTGGACAGTCTGTTAGCAAGGTAACTGAAAATGTAATTATTGGATTTTGATGACATTTTCACAAAAAGTAAGTTGTGGATCCAGAACACCATCTTTATCCAGAAATTTTCTACCAGGATTCCATAACAGGGATGCGGGATAGGCCCTCAGATAGGCTAGTAACTCCTGTCGCAACAAAACATTAGTTTTAGTGGATTGCTTATCCTATTGAAATGCATACAGTAGCTCAATGGATAGAGCATTTACCCCTGAACTAGAAGATCCCTGATTTGCATCCAAGTCTGCGCACTACGTATATCTGTACCATTGAGAGAGAGAAGAACAATGCCTTGGCAGAGGTCTGTGTTGTCCAATTTCTTCTACTTTTTGTGTCTGCTTGCCATGTTTGTTGTGCCAGTTTTTAACAGTAGAAAATTATTACCAAACGAGTTGGCACAATGACTGCACATCTCTATGGCATTTCCCAGTATCTAAAATATATTTCTAATGCATGCGTGTATGTCAGTCATTAATGTACATACAGACATGCTAAATTTAAAAGACTCTGCAAGAAGGGCGTGGATATTTGGCAGCGGCCCAAACAGATGCATTGCCTTTAAGTACTTCATAACCAGACTGTCAGTTCACACCCATCCGAGTAAAATGGAGAAGGCGGTGAGGAAGACATGAAGTGACTGAGGGTAAATGGCAATTTCTAGTCTGACTGGAGCTTCCACATTTATTGCCCATTATGTGGCGTGCACCCCTCTGACGATTGCCCCACTATTCCCACCATCGTGAAAGGGCTGATTTGATCTAATTAACATTCGACTGCTTTCTCACTCTGAAAAGGCTCATTATGCTGCCAAAGAGAGGCCTGGCGACGTGCTGGGATAAGGGTCAGGGACTGAGGGGAAGAACAAGTAGTGAGCGACAGAATTAAAGGGAAGGAAAAAAATTCTAGCCAGGGATTCTTTTGTTTGTGAATGTGCCAGACTCCTTTTGGCTGTGAGTAGGAGAGATGTGGGTGTTATTGTCCGTGGGCAGCACTAGACCACTCACTCCAGTATTTACTGTGTATTGTCCGAATTTGAATGTCCTTATCTCATTTGTAATATGCATGATTCATTTTTCTGTGCTCACCAGAGTGCATCTTTCTTATTGTTACAACTCACACAGTATAACGACTAGCAAAGTCCAACATTTTGTCAATATCTCAAGTTCACTCATGGACTATTCTGCTTTTTTTTTCTTTTTTTGCTCTTTTACTATTTCAATAATTATTTTGCTGTTACTTCTCATCTTGCCCACTTTTATCTTCATCTAAGCATACACCATATTGTTGAAATCAAGTACCAAATCATGTTACAGTCTGATTAGTCCACTGGAGGGCAGTGTTGGCCTCGTAAAGGCTCTTAAGTGGATCAGTGGTCCATTTCTGTAGCACAATAACGTGACTGTACAAAGAGCCGCCATGTTTAATTGGTTGGCCTGCTGTGTCACCCTCAGTGTCTCATTGTTCACCCTCCTCTTCTTCCTCACTCTTGACAGGATGAGGTCAAACAAGGTGAAGAGCAAAATGAAGAGCATCAACAGCTTTTAGAGGATTGCCAGGTACCAAAACACATAACAGACACACTATTGTAGTCACAGACAGATTAAAATAATGTAATATACAGCGTTTCCTGCAGACAGTTAAGGTGGTGGCCATCTTACTGTAGTAACAAATGGCGTCTCTAAGATTCATGTTATTGTTACATTTTATTTTTACCCCCTTACAGTGACCTATATAAACCTTTCAAAACAAAAAGCACCACAATATGATTAGGACTGGGCAAATAAATGGATTTTAAATAGGATGTACTGGCACACTTCAATAAATATGTATTTTGTGGAAAAGTTTTTTATTTTTATTTCAGACGTTCAGTGCAATATTACATAGATTCAGTACACACAGAGTGAAATATATTTTATTTGTGATGATTATGGTTCACAGTTAATGAAAAGAAAACAAAAAAACAACAAATTCAGTATCCCATAAAATTGTAATACTAGCTATAGTATGCTGTAGATATTCATCATAGCTCTCAAAATTAAAATATATACATGCAGTATGATTAAATGTAGTGTATTGAAATACTATAATAATTTCACTTTTCCTTTATTTTCAGATTTATATTTTCAAATTTATTGATGTGTGCCTGTATCCTGAATTACTGTAAATCCTATATTGAATAGTAGTCATTGGGGGACATGGTGGCTTAGCAGTTGGTGGAAGGAGGTTGTGAGATCAATCCTCAGGCCGGCTGACACTTGATCTTGCAATCTGCCCCCCCATGTTACCGAGGGTTCTATCCAGGAACTTTGGCTTCCTCCCACCGCCCAAAGAGTGAGCGAGAATGGTTGTCTGTCTGTGTATGTCTCTGTGTCAGCCCTGCGACTAACTGGCTAATATCTAGGGCAGTAATTCCCAAAGTGGGGGTCCTGGGCCCCCTAGTAGCCCGCAAAGGTACTGCAGGGGGGACCGCCAGAGGTAGTTTATTTTAACTACATAAAAAATGTGTGTTTCAAATGAATTAAAATGAAATACTTTATTAAAAATATAACTTTGAAGCAATTTTTAGCCATCAGTCTGGGTTTTTTGTATTTTGTTTATAGAAATCTATCAGAAAAACAAAACATAGTCTTTTCTTTTAGTAAAGTTTCATTGTTGGGGGTCTGCATAGGATTTTTATTATTAAGGTGGGCGCAATGCTCTTGACTTTGGGAAAGGCTGATCTAGTGTGTACCAGGCCTAAAGCCCATAGTTTCTGGGATAGGCTCCATTAACCATGACCTTTAACAGGAATAAGTAGAAGAAGAAGAAGATGAATGAATGAATATCAGTCAAGCGGTGGGTGCTTTTTGCCAAGGTGGCCACATTATCTATAAAGTGCTGAAACAATAATATAGTTCTAAAGACCATATGTTTTTGTAGGTTTTTGCTTGCCTTTGTAAATAAAATCTTAGAAGTCAAATTGAACAGTGTCTCTATGAGCAAACAAAACATTTCCCCAGAACAATCACTTATTGCCAGTAGACAAGCACAACACGTTGCTACGCACAGCCCGTTTGAGTGCTTGTGCCCATCTGCCTCCCCATTGGTTTGTGTGCTAATGTCGTTTTAGCTCAGAGCGGTCTCACAGATGAGGCCTGCCATAAACAGACTGGGGAGGCAGGGACAGCATGGTTCAAAGGGCTGCCAAATAAGCCACATGTGACAAGTGATGCTGTTCATGTCCTCTGGCCACTGTTTGTCCTGTCTGACTTATGAGTGAATTTAAGGAGGAATGATTGAATTTAAGATGGTATGATGTGTTTAGATCTTTTGTCTAGCAAATATGTGTCAAATCTTTTCTTGTATTTGTAGATACATCTGTATCTAGATGTAGATCTGTATATGTTATGTAAGCCATCAGTATGTTTTATTGTTTTAGGACTCTCCCAGGTGAGGCATCATACAGGTGAAAATTTAAATAGTGCTAATTAGCAGGCAGCAGGAGACGCCATGGCCTGTAGGAACATGCTAGAGTCACTGTCCCTTGTGACCCTCAGTGTCCTCCTGGACCCACACAAGAGGATCAGCAGTGGAGATGGAAAACAGAGGGATGAGCACAGATGCCGTGTTCACCATTAACTGCAAGCAGGAAGGCAACATGTTTACTTTGTTCTGATTGGTTTACACCTGAGAGGAAAAAAATCACCTATTACAGTTTCTTGCTGGCACTGTTTCTCTTTCAGTGTGCCTGTGAGACATGATAGCCATCATTCTGTCTGATAGCAATGTTCTTTCACTTGCATAAAAATCAAGCACTGGCAAACACTTCCTGAGTGCTATCTGGTCTTACACAATTTCCCTCTGAGCACAGATGTGTTTGTACTCCTGATTCGCTCTGGGGTTTTGTAACAAGAGCACATAGTCCCGTTCCCCTTTGATGTGTTAAAGAGCCCACACCAGATCTCCTTTTTAGTATTAGCAAGCACTTCTATCAGCACTCATCACTGGAATCAATAAAAGGTTAAGAGGGGAATGGAGGCTAGGACATAATTGAATTTACTGTACATTACACTTTTCCTGGAATATGCTCTCAAAGACTTGCGTTGCCTTGAGGGCATAAATGAACCTTTTTGCAGTGAACTAGGAACTGACCTGAATGAAATTATACACACTAAATTGTTAGTATTTTGCAGTAAATTCTTTTTGTGGAAAGCTATTGCTTTGATTACTTTGCAGTCATGCTCCAGATTATATTTATTATATTATGGCACTTTGCCATGTTCAAGAAGTGTCTGTTATAAAGGCAGAATCAAATGTGGACACTTAACACCAACATCTTGAGCTGCCAGCTCTATTTATGAATTAAGAAATAAACACAGTCTTAAATATTTTGAGTCTGACTTTTGATTAAAGAATTCATGTTCATCTGTTATGTAATGTATTCATTTTAAAACCTTCTTTTTTTGCAGAGCCTGCTGGCCAGCACAGACCTCAACATCCCAACATCGAAAGAGGAGCAGGAGGAATATCTGAGGTGGAAGAAAGAGCGTGAACAGATAGATCGAGAGAGAGTTGCACGCCATAAAAATGCCAAGGGCCAGTGGAGACGGGCCTGGGACATGGATAAATCTGAGAACATGTGAGAAGACGTCATGCTTTCTCACATTTGTCACATTTGAAATAATGGATTATGTTATGCTCCTCTTCTTAATGTGAACAGATTGTGTAGTAGTAAATGCCGATTTGATGCTGACTAATTTTACTACAGCTACTTAGAATAATTTATCAGCTCCCTTTGAATTACTTAAATGTTAAGGTTTATGGGTATTAAGTAGAAAATTGTACAGAACATGTGGTGTCTTTCTAGTTTATTTTATAGATTATTAAAAAGAAGGATCAATTCAGACACTCACCACATGATAAGGCAAAAAGGCAAGGACCCTGGGTGTTCTAAGCACCAGCAAAGTAAGCAGAAGTTGTTAATTGCAGGCCATTTACTCTTAAAACATCAAGTCATCAAGTTTTTTTTTCTTTGTGAGTGGAGTAAATAACTGAGTGGTTAAAGAAACCAATAATATATAAAGAGACAAGGGAGAAGTGGCTATTTTTGGCCAAGGATACAGGATGGCATGCCTTTCCTTATTTGGCGAGCCCCTTGAGAAAAAATAGAAGAGGAAATGCAGATTTGATTCAACAATTAAGATGCTTTTAGTAGATGCAAAATGTAAAAGTGTGATTCATGAAGCAGAAGGTCTCGAATGTAAGAGCAGCCTGTTAACTGGAGTAGATGGAACATTACGTCACCCAAACAATAAGGCTGAATAATTATGCTCACAGAAGCATGACAAAAACATCATCTGCTGGCTCTCCATTTAGAAGGAAATGGCACCATCATTGTTTTGTGATTTTATCAAAATTATTTTCTTCTTTTTAGGTTTTCGGGCAAATCTGGAGACTGGTTACCATCTAGCCGAGGTGAGATTTTTACACAGAAAGTGAAATGAGTATTAGTACTTCTTCCTGAATTATTCCATAAATGTTCTAGGTGGACGAAATTCGCGAAAAGGTCAAAGCAGGACAGATTCACATGGTACTTAAATCTTGCATCTTTTCATTCATACTTTAACATGCCATATAGTGACTGATATGTTTTAGTATGTGTTATGTAATGTACAACTGGATGCTAAAATTGAAGAGTTATGGGTAGGTTTTGTTAATCATTTCTAATTTCATGGTGACTAACTTTGGTCATCTGTCCTAGGTCATGTGAGGCGAGGCAAAGCAAAGGAAGCTAAGAATGTGCAAGTAATGGGCAGCAAAGCAAAAGGAAAAGACCGTTTGACCGGCAGGGCAAGAAGGTCAGTGAAAGCCCAATATCACCCTTGTTATTTAGTGATGCTATTTTATTTACTCATACAAGAAATGTACTTCTGAGTAATGCATACAATTATGTGAAAAGGCCTGTTGTGTTCTTGCACTCTGTCCTTATGCCCCCCACGTAAGGACTGACTTGATTTAGAAGTTGTGGCAACTGACTAAATAACCCAAGGAGGCCTTGTTTACCACTCACTACATGCAGTTTTTTTTTCCTTTAGGAGCTTTCCTCTGTTGTGAATCAGGCCACTGTGTTGGTTGATGAGGAGGCTTTCAGAGTGTAGTGTTACACAAGTTTTTCTCATAATTTCAGACCACAGATGTAGAAGAGGCACTTTATCCTTTTAATATGGTCATGCCATTTGTAGAGACATCCTGTTCACAGAGTCTGTTGTCTGTTGTTGATGCATGGATTAAAGTGTTGTTCCACTGCTACTTTTCAATTTTGTGTACCTATATGTCCATATTAAGAATGTTGACTTTTATCTATTTTCAGATGGGAGGCTAATAAAGAAGGAAATTTACTGGTAAGTGCAAGTTTGTGCTATAAAAAGCTTTAAACATGCCTTTGGACAGTGGGAGGAAACTGGAGTAGCCCGAGGTGAATTGGTGAACTTAAAATTGCCCCTAATGAAAGGACGTGGCTGAAAGGTTTTCTGTCGGTGTATGTCTCTAAGCCCTGCGAGCAAACTGCCATTGTCCAGAGTGTGCCCTGCCTCAGGCCTATATAGTAACTGGGAAAAGCTCCAGTCACACGCTGCTTCCTAATAAGAGGAAGACAATAAATTATAAGATTTAGATTACATTACTGAATAGTTTTAGTATTTTTATTGTTTTTCTTCTAACATGAGCATGACGTGGTATTGTTGACCTCTTAACATTTTCTGCCCAGTACATATTGTTTATGCCATACTTCAGGCAGAATTTGAATTTGTTTGGAACTATTAAGCTTTTATTTAAATTAATAGCTTATATTAACAGAACAATTTGTGCAAAATTCCCCCATTCATTTAGCTTTCTATGATATTTATAAATACATGACGTTAAGGGATGTATGCACCAGGGTAGCATTAAAATGACTACCCTACTAATAACAATAATAGATTTGTTGTTTTTAGGAGTCTGAGACAACACTGGAGGAATTCTTGGAGGAACTTGATGCCCTCACAGAATCATCAGCCATAGATCAGACAAGACAAGAAGAGGACACAAAAACTAAAGAGTCTCTTAGCGCTGAGTTGGGGACGCGTGAACAAGTGACTGTTGCTAAAGTAATGGAGGACAACATGACACAAGAGAAAGCAGACTCTCCTGTCCTTCGGGGTTCGGACAAGAAAGTGCGCTTTTCAGATGAACTCATAAAGGAAAGTGGAGCATCTCAGAAGCCTGCCAGTGCTGTATCACGGTGTCCAGGATCAATCAAAGGTTCCTCATCTAAGAAAAATAAACCGCAAACACACAAAAAAACAGAGGACAGTTGTATACTTCAGGAGGATGAAAAAGAGACCCCATTAGCCCCTGTCACAGAGCTGCAAAAAACTGAATGTACTAAAAAAAATGGCAACTCTCCCTCAGTCAGCTCCTTACAAGTTGAAGAAGCCAACCAGCCAGTAGAAGTTACCAAGTGCAACAGAAGTGGAACAAACACAGGTGCGCCTGCAATGGTTTGCTGATCCAATAAAAAAAAAGTTTGTTGAACCTAAACAACATATAGGATATTTTACCATTTCATGACAAATAATAGGAATCAGGGCAGCAACATGTCATTCAATACTAATACCAGAGAATCTCCCTTTCTAAGATGCCCCATTTATACCAAGCCAGCTTACAAATGTTGCCCGTCTCAGCTTTTTGTGTGTTGCTGCCATAAAAATCAAATTCATTTTCAAGAAATGTTTCAAAACCTGAATTTTATTAACATTTCACACAGTGCCCCAACTTATTCAGAATTGGGTTTGTAGAGCATATCAATAAGGTGTGGTCTTTTTGCAGAGGAGCTTATAGACTCTGGTCTGTCTGTCCGGAGCCTGGAGTCCAGAGAAACACACCAAGCACACTCCACCAGCAGCGATAAGGTTAGTGGGAGATGGGGGAAGTACACAGAATCAATACATGTGTGAATGCATTGATGGAGAAAAGTGAAAAAAAAAAAAAAAAGAGTTAAATGGACCTCGGAAGGGAAGAGGTTAACGTGGGCTATTGGGTTAACATATACATACATTGCACTATTCCACTTTGGACACTTCCATGAGTGACATGAGTAGTGGTTTTTCATATTAATTTTTATAAAAAAGCAAACTAAAATTATTAAATAATATGTTTTAAATGGAAAAAATGAATAGCAGTTGTTGGTATAATTGTTTGAAATTTACTTTGATAACACATCTGTTATTCACCTCCCAGCACGGAGGTTGTAGGTTAGATTTTTGGGCTGGCCGAGTCTGCTTATTCTCCCTGTGTTACCATGGGTTCTCTTCAGGTACTCCCACTTCCTCTCACGATCCACAGACATGATGTGTGTGGTGAATCGTTCCTAGTGAATGCCTAAGTGCAACTAACTGGCCACTGTTCAGGGTGCACACCGCATAGGGCCCAAAGTTACTGGGATAGGCTCCAGTACCCACAACCCCTAATTGTAAAATGCAAAAGAAGATAAATGAATTACATCATTAAATAAAAGCGTTAAATGTTGACACACTATCACTAATGTTTTTTAATAAGGCTCTGACATAGTTGATTCTTAATTTATTGGCTAATGTTAATTCATACATCTTAAATGTAATATTGTCAGCTTAGCTAATGGCACCATCCTTTCAAATGCAGGTGTATTTTTCACAAACAGTAAAGGAGTAAATTAAGTGACACTGTGACATCAGTAATTTTTACAATTTACTTTTTTTTCTTTCTTTATAGGCAAGAGAGCACGGGAAGATTGTCTGAGTCAGTCTTTCTGGACAGATAAAGAAACCAAAACACAGCCTCTATAGCTGGATGTGGCAGGTCCCTCATTCTGAGACACACTGTTATTGGCTGAAGGACACGAAGCAGAGGGCTAGCTGTGTTACAAACACACCCTGTCATCAGGATGGTGATTTTGCTTCCACTTCCTCTGTTTAAATATTAATGACATCCAAGCACTTTATACTGATGTTATGTGTGTTATGTTATCCATGTTAGTATGCTGCTTGAGTGCAATAACACTGAATGTTTACGTTGGTATGGACACTGCAAGGTACATATCAGGTGGCAAGCAAATCAATTTTACTTCAAGTAGCCTTTAAATAAATAATAGCCACTACTGATTTAGTGCCTGGTTCTGCCTTAGACTTACTACAGAATAGGAAAGTAGTATTTTACTATCCGTTAACTTATTTATGTTAGTGAACCAGATATTTGGCCATCCTCAGAACATTTTTATTTAGGTGCCATTTGTGCATTTATAATTAATGTGAAACTGCGTCACTTCCAGTAAATAGACAAGCATTAATGCAAATCCACACGGTCTCACTGCATTAATGACGAGTGAAGGCAATCAACATACTGTATTTTCTGAGGTCTTTGGCTAAGCAGACGTCAGATTCTAAAATACACAGCCTCAAATACGGTTTAGCTATGATCCACTGGGATTTAATTGCACTTGTTACTGGCAATGATATGTTATTAATGAAGAGAGAACTATTTTAATAAGCTTACTCATCAGTATTCAGTCTTTGTGCCTTGCTTTTTGGATGTAGGTTTTGTACCTTTATTGTAACACATACAGTCGTAACTGTGCATTAGCAAGAATTTTATTTATTCGTTATTGGACAAATGTTATCAAGGATGACCTGTTACTGTTTTATGAATGCAATGATATTTATTTTATTGTCCTTATATGTTGTTTTAGCCTTAACTTTCAACTCTAATAGGAAGCCTTTTAAGAACTCTTGTCCTCAAATACAACTGTATAGTAAACAATTATGTAACTGTAAATAGCGAACATAGTGGATGTGCTCACAGTCATCTTCAGCTTGTGGTTATTTTTAAAACATAATCAGGAGTCTGGGAGGAGCACACACAACATGCAATAGTTCAGTCCAGTCTGCTGTTGGAGTATTTTAGTTGGAACTTGAATGGCTGAAATGTGTTATCTGGAGGCACTGTAATCCTCTTAATGACAAGAAGAGGTGGCAGTAGTGTCTCTCTTTTTTACACCCTCTTGTGTAAGAGGTGTGATTTGCGCCTTTACTTGTTTGTGCACATAATAATTTTTAAAAAAGCGCACATTGCCTAATTTTCTGTAGAACAATGTAGAATGAAAACATCAATAAAGATTGTTTTCAGTATTTTTACGTGTTAGCGTGGCTGTATGTCTCCATCCGCTCCACATTCACACAAATGTTTACAGATCAATTCTCTGATGGGTTTGTGTGTCTTCTTTAAAATCAAAGCCCCAGAGGGAAACAGATGTAACAGAAATGTTGAGTACATGCTTGTATCAACAGTGCATGAAGAAGACTGTGGTCCACTGAGCCTGATCTCTGCTGCTTGGACTGGAGTGTGATTTGATTAATTTCACATGAACTCCCTGCTGGCCTGTTACACTGCAAACAGCTTCTCTTCTGCTCAGGTGGGACCTCCCATAAGCCATACTATTTTAATTATGTCTTCCTTAGTTGGAGGCAATGGTGCTGCCCTACTGCTAAGGCCACATGAACTGGTGCCACACAACATGTTTAGTAATAATGCTTCAACATATAATTTACTAGATTTAAAATGTATTTTCTTCACAGAAAAGAAATCATTCTTATTCTTTATCTGTGGCTTTCCATGCAATTTGATAACCAGTATTAACCTAGATTTAGTTTTGAGTGTGAAGGACTGCAAACTATGTCTTTTTTATTATATTTATTTGTAACTCTCATAACACTCAACATAGTTATTTTGCCATTAGGCAGTTGAAAGATTTGCTAGCACAGTAGACAGTAGGACTAAGTACAAAGTAGGATTATGATACTCATCATTGAAGAAACTAACCTTTCACACCGTTTTAATTTATTTACGCTCAGGCCTTGTACTATATTTCCCATTTATACACCGACAACTGCTCTTTATTTTCAATTAGTACTTGAGGCTGACTCTTCTTCAGTGATCTTTTGGGTTTACTGTGAGGTTTTTACTGGCCATAATTTTGTCCCTACAGCTCCCAAATGACACCTTCTGTTACGATCACAAACCCTGATTTAGTTTCCTGCCTGTGCTTGTAATTTGCTTCGGTTTAATCCCAGTCAGAGGCTCTCGAGGTGTTTCATTATGGTTGATGGATGAATTTTTAGTGAAAGTGAGGTCTCGCGGGGGCCCGCGACCTTAACACAACCTTCTATAGACAGTTTGGAGCTGGTGGCTGAGAGTATGTGCGTCAGTCAAAACTGTCCTCCACGCCAGACATGGGGCAGGACATGACGGCCACGCCTCCACAGCCGACCTGATTAAGGTAAGTGTGTCTATTTTTATGCTTCCAAGTCCCACACAATCATTTTTAAATTGCGGTTGTGTTGTGTTTATTGTCAACATATTTTCACACCAATCATTATTTCTTAGGCCTGAGAGGTATATAAAACATTAGCCAGAGTAATGTAGTTTAAATTTTGAAAATAATCACACATTGGTATCTACAGATGCATGTTAATAAATTTGAATATTGTATCTTCAAAAGAATAACACTTATATAGATTCAGTACGCAAATATTCCATTTATTTTTTGCATTTATTTCTATTTGAATTATATTATGTAATATTAAAATTGTATTTTTATTATCTGTAAGACAAAATTATCACAATCACAAAGACATAAAATATTCACTTTGTTCTGAATATATATATATGAATTTGCCAAATTAAATCATAGTCTTTTCCACAATATTTTAATTTATTTACATGCACCTGCGTGTTTAGTACCAAATTTTACTCCTTCTTCTTCATTAAATAATTACTATATAATCAGAAAAAATAACTGCTTTTTGCTTTTCAAGTTTTGTTGGCCTATATAACACTGCTTGGAGATACATAAGTTTAAAAGGATGCCTCACTCAGGCATTTTGTAGGACCTTGAGTTGAGTCTGTTTGACATGTATCAACACTCACATAAAAATCTGATGGCGAAAGCAAATTTAAATGTGCTGAGATCATAACTGCAGAAATTATACTATTTTAGAAGAGCCTCTTACTGCGCCTTTATGTAAGCCGTGATGGATCTGCTATTAGATAATGTAATAAGAGTGCCCTGGTGGCTGGCTTTAGGAGTCATAAGGTCAGCTGCAATGACCTGACTCTGGGCCATAACTGTCACTTCTGATGAACTCCTTCATCAATAGGTCAGCCATTGTTCTTTCATATATCACAAGGTGCCATGAGAGCCACTGGAAACTGTAAATCTGTCAGGTCATGTTGCATAAACAGGCTACTGCAGCACTGACAGCTTCTCCTTTAGTTGTTGTGTATACCTCTCTTGTGGCGAATATGGTCACACTGTCTACACTGATGAATTGGACTTCCTGTTCAACCTATAAGACACATACCTTGGCAGTGGTTCTGAAAATCTGTCACCCAGTGACAAATAGTGACACAGCGGCGGTTGTCGGCACTGTTTACATCACAGGGGAAATCAGGCCATTATGATTTTAGTGTCAAATTGTATGATGCTTGTCAGCAGCAGAAGAAAGCAAGCTTTTAAGCCAAACTGCTTTCAGAAGATGGAGCTGGATCAAAATAGCACCAGGCCCTATTGTGTAATGTGTTCTGTGTTTTGTACAGTGCAAGAACAGAGCTCTTAAATCAATACGCCTCCCTCATATGCTGCTGAGAAAGTGCACACAGTGATTGGTCTTGTTTTCACTTCAGAGTTCACTACATGTGACTGTGTGAAGTGCTTTGTGGGAGAGCAGTGGCGCACTAGGGTGAATCTTTCCCTTTCTATGGACACCACCAGGCCTGCTAAAACCTGTTTAATAATCTGTTCTTCATTTGCACTTTTAGGTATTATCTGTTCTAAACCGCCCTCTTCAAAACAATCAATAAATGTGGGTTAGTTCCAGCCTGAAGTAGGTCACAGATGATTTTGGAAACAAAGCATATAAGGTATGAGGTAAAAACCTAACGTTTATTTGAATATATATTCTCCGTTCTGGCTCTAAATAAATATAATATCATTAACATACAATAATGACATAACAATAATGTCACCAGTAGGTCATGGTTTACATAGATGCGTTATAAAACCATAAAAATGAATAATTTCCTAAGATGTTTATTTGTATTGTGTTATATACTGTACCTATTGTACATTAATAAAAATCTTCTAATTACACTATAAGTCCATCAAGGCCAAAATGTATACACCTGCCCTGTACATAATCCAATGCACAATACATTTACATGGTTATATGCACATACCTGAGCATAACTTAATAATGCAGTCTTCTACTGGGAATCCAGCTCAGATCCAAAAGGAAACACAGCCTATATGTTCAATGCAACAATGCAATATTGAGTTAGCCCAAGCCCAATGCATGGTAGTGGAATATAACCGAAAGCTTCTGCTATGTGTATGACAACACGTTGTCCGTGTATAGGCAGGGTATGGGTCAGTGGCCTCAGGGGTGTCCGAGGTAAAGCCAACATTTTAAGGCATACAGATGGCCTGGAAACAAAACGCATAGTGTTGACAGGGAACAACAGTGTTTATAGAAGAAGCGAGGTCTCCTCTTTTCTTAATGAGTGTAGTTCAGCATCCATACGAAGCTCCAAGAGGAAGACCTGTGATCCGACCCGCGGCGCTCTCTAAAACACTCCATGTCCGGTGTGAGGAGGGTGTGTGGTGGGCACGAGGCCTGCTCAGCCTCCTGTCGTGGCAGATGTTGGAGGTTCAGAAGCAGCATCTGCGGTAGTCTGCTCAGGTCCGTCCTTTTCCGTGTCGCTCCGTCTCCACGTCCCCTGTCTATCAGTGTAACTGCTCACTTCTGAATGTGTGCCACGAGCTAAAGTCTCCGCAGTTGTGTGACCCTGGGAGGACGCATACAGTTCTTCCTCGTTTTGGGGGTGTACGGTTGGAGCCACTTTGTCGGCTCTGTTGCCCTGAAACGCTTGGCTGTGCGTGACTGTGTCCTGCCTGCTGTGGTTCGAGGACAGTCCTGACTGTGTAGAGTTCCACTCAGACACGTTGCTGCTCGTGGAGAGGTTTGTGGTGATGTTGGGACTGACGGTGACCTCCTCTGGCGCCCCCGGCTTCCCGCTGGTCGGCTTCCAGATCAAGCTGTAGTAAATGGCCAGGATAATGGCTGCTAAGGACACCGACAGCACATAGGCAAAAACAGTGGCTAATCTCACCCACTTCTTGTTCGTCTTAGCTGCCATCTTAGCCTTTTTATCTCCCGTGTAAGTGGCAGGTTTGCCCCTCTCCATATTGGGCATAAAGTCCCGCTCTCTCATATTGCCCCTGTTTTTTCCTCGATGCTCCACCACCCCCTCCGTCTTGAAAGCTTCTTGTTATCCACAGTCCAAGAGAAGACAGGCAGCAGGGGGCCACGGCAGAGAGATGCAGGACCACCTTGAACGCGTCCTCAGCGCAGCACCGTTTCGCAGCTACACCGATCTGCTGTCATTCATTTGATCCTCAGTGCACTGCGCCTCGCGTTCAGCAGCAGCCAGTGCAGCACTGCGTTTCATAATGCACATCAAGCATCCACACCGTCTCAGCATCCGACAGTGGCAGGACAAATGTCTAACCCAAACGGCATTTCCGATGAACAGTTGATTTAGTAGGCCCAAGACGCATCCGCAATCTACGATTTGATGTCATTTATTAAAGCGATTCAGTGAGATCATACGGTTCACAGATGTCTGTCTTACCCACTAAATGAAGTGGCTGGCTCAGCTAAAAATACTGGAGAGGGGGCGGGCGGTGGCTCTTAAAGAAGCAGCAGCTGCAGCAGACCCTCAACAATGTCCCACCAAACCAGCACAAATCACTGCAGCAAGCGCGCCACTCACAAACAAATTAAACAAAATTTGTTTGAACTATACCCAAGTAGTAGACCAAGCCCCGAGAACAAATGCTTTGTTGTATTTTATAGTGAACTAACAAAATAAAAGCCCATACACAATTCTGATCATTTCAGCTTAAACTGCCATCAATACACGATGCAGTCTGTTCATTTATCCATCTCTTAGCGTCGTGTTGCTAATAGCCACGCTAAATAGCCATTTTATGCTGTCCATTCCCTACCATTGCCCACAGGGGGCGACAGACACCTAATCCAAACCTTTTCTACAAATGCAAAGTAACAGCTCCCCAAAAGAAGACGTTTTCTATACACATACATTTTAAAGGTGCTATGAGCAGTATATATTTTTATATTTCATAAAAATGACCCGCATATCAGAGGTACAGTTGATTTATTAACAATTAAAATATATATTTTACATAATTTTTGTTTACATTTTTTGGTTTGGTTCTAAACCCTGCACTGCCAATCTTCCAATCAGAAAAGCGGAAAGACAGGTAACCCACAGACCATTATTTTGATTTAGACTGCAGTACCATTTTCAAACCAGTACAAGTGCATGCTGCTTAGAGTATCTTTAAAAAGTGAAATACTAATGCAAAGGTGTCCAAAACTATTTCAAAAAGCCAGAGAAAACCATTATACAGTACCTTAACTTTTGGCCTAGCTGTTTATGTGTAGGCCATAACAATTAAACCCTTATACTGACTATTGAAGTCAGAGGCCATAGGTAAGCAGTATAGTTCAATTGGTTTAGGGGTCCAAATAAATAATTGCATAAGAATATGCTAAAAAAAACACACACACACGACAAACATAAAAGGTTATTATAATGACCCTATAAACTAATACCATCTGGGTTTGCGGTGAAGGAATAAATCAGTATTGTGCTCCGAAGCCCTATTTAAATGATATCCAAATGTTGTGATGCAGGAGTCAGTGCTGTGCTTTGAGTAATAAATCACAACATTATAAAAAATGAACAGTTGTGGCTGAGTTTGATGGTGTTAAGCAAATTAATATTAATCATGTCCACATCAAAAATAATGATAAAGGTGGCACTCCATGTATGAACATTATGTCCCACACATTCACCCCCAATGACAAGTTCGGGCACAGAAGAACAACAACAACAACAACAAATAGCTACACTGTTTACAAACAGAATGTGATGTGACAATACTTAATATACAGTATGATGTAAAATTATAATGAACACATGTAATCTCTCTAAATTACAAAACATAGACAATTAGCTGACCAAATCTCTTCCAGACTTTAGCGTTTACCTGTGGTCATGTGACTTGTATACTTTGTGAGATTCATTTGCAAGGCATATTTGTCTGGGTGCGTCCTGAGAACTTTGTATGATGATGTCTTTGAATACAGGCAGTCAGAGTTAGAGGTAGTAGGTAGTTACAATTATGGTTTAAAATGTGTAATAGCTTCTGACATAAGGCTAGAACAAAGCTTCGATTGGAAAAATGAATAAAAAAAGATATTTTCTGGATCTGCCAGAGGTCAAGGACTACCTTGTCAAAGGAGACAGGTTCACCAAGTGGTCAGAGGTGAGTGAAGGATTGGAAAGCTGATAGTATCTCTGCATATGTAATGTACAGGTTCAAATGTGTTAAATACAAATGGTTGTGAGTACATGTGTAGTGTGCATAGCTGAATTCCTTTATTCGTTTAGGATTCCACAAAGACTAGTCCGGTCACTATGAAGATGGATGCAAAAGGTTTTTACCTCTACTGGACCAACCAAAGCAAGGTAATCACATCAGACAGATCTCTGCATTAACATGGAGCTGGGCTCAGTTCTACTGGCAGTGCTTCATGCACGCATTCACTTTAAACATTGCAACAATACACCTCCTAAACATTCATAATCTTTGACTTTTTCCAATATTTTTTGCACTTTTCCAGAGTCATTTTTATCCACATTTAGGCTAGACATATGTAGACTTTAGTCTACATATTAATCATGGCAATTTCTCTGCTTCTTATTTCTAGGAGATAACATTCCTGGATGTGGCGACAATCAGAGATTCCAGAGTTGGAAAATATGCTAAACTTCCCAAAGTAAGTATACAAAATGTTATCATATGTAAGAGAGAAGAAAGGGTAAAGAATATTTGTATTTAGGCAAACAGAAAATCAATTTCCTTTATTTCCCAGTAGAATGCACATTTGCAATGCAAAAATGCCAAAGAACACCCCCTGTACACACACTGCACAGACAAACAAATGAACACAACCCAAAGTCATCATCTGAGAGCAGGCCTGTGTGCCTCTACATTTTTCTTGTGTCCGGAGCCGTCAGTGGTGGTTTCAGCTTATGGCCTCCACAGAGAATTCACAAAAGCACCCATTTGACCCCAGTGGGGTACTTTAAAACCAGCACATCTTCCTCTCAGACCCCAGAGGGGTTTTGGAGAGAGAGCGTGGTGCTTTCCTCTCCAGAGAGACTGAAAATATACAAA
Organism: Bostrychus sinensis; assembly: GCA_020698575.1. NCBI lineage: Eukaryota > Metazoa > Chordata > Actinopteri > Gobiiformes > Eleotridae > Bostrychus > Bostrychus sinensis. The sequence goes on from CM036258.1 coordinate 20,253,587, forward strand.
CAAATCGTGACAATGTTAACATGCTATGTGTTATACAATGTGAGTGCATCTCATTGTAAATGTGCATATGTTTGCATAGTCTGATCAACATTTACAAGTTTTTACTCTCAGATGTGATTCAGAAACACTTGATTCATAAGTAAATAGTTAAATCCACATTTTCTTGTAAACAATCTAATGGATAAAACATTATTCTTAATGTTTCTGTCCCACAGCACCCAAAAGTACGTAATGTGTTCAACATGGATTTTCCAGACAGCAACCATTTGGCCAAAACGCTGACCATAGTCTCGGGAATGGACACAGTCAATCTGACCTATCATAATTTCTTTGCCTCCAAAGAGAAAGTGGTCCAGGTAATAAACCCCCGTCTGTGTGTTTTTGGCACAGTAGATTTCCTGAGCTGTTTACAATTCACTCTTCCTGCCGTTGACTCCTTTGATAGTGCAAACATGACCACTGGCCACCAGCCATTACACAGTGTGGCTTCACTTCCCGCCATTAATCGGCTTCTCTCTGCCATTTAGTCTTTATTAGACTTTATGACTGCAGTATCCTGATTTAATCATCTGTAAGTGTCCTTTGTTCAAAACCAATAGCCATTATCTTCATTTCCCTGCGAGTACTATGTATAATATTAATGCCCTCTAGTGGTGATTATGTCCATTTCAAAAGCTTTTTAATTATGACGCTATTAGACTTACTGCTTGTGATATATGTAATATTACACTTTGTATTTCCAATTAAATGTATTCCAGAACTGGGCAAATGACATACTTGCAATTGCTTACAATGCTGCAAGAAACAACGCATGTCGACAAGTCTTCCTGGATAAAATGTAAGTGACAAGGATTCTTAAGGACTCTTAACTCGAATTTAACTCTTAACAAATTTCTCCACTGTGAGATTAATACAGTTCAATCTAATCTAATCTAATCTAATCTAAAATAATCTTATCTAATCTAATCTTAACTTATAATGTACATAAACAGTGTTAAAATTATGTTCTTTCAATGTTAGATACGTGCGTCTTTCTCTCCAGACCAACAAGGACGGCAAGATTCCAGTGAAACAGTAAGTTCCACTCAGTGTGTCTAGTATAAGCCACTGTCCCAAGATTTACATATTGGCTCCTTAATGGTACACTGTGTTTTATCAGTATCTACAAGATGTTCCCAGCGGATAAGAAGAGGGTGGATGCTGCCTTGGCAGCAGCACACCTCCCAAAAGGAAAGGTTAGACATTTTATCTAAATACTATAATACTATGTTTAGTATACAGTGTGTATCTTTTATGCCTCTCTTAACTCAAGAAAGTCAACAATTGTTTCAGTGCAGTACATAGTGTTTATGTGTTGCAGTATGACACCATAAAGCCTGATGTGTTCACTGAGATGGCCTTTAGGACCTTTCTTACTCACCTTTGCCCTCGACCTGAGATCTACGAGATCTTTACAACTTAGTAGGTCAATCTCTTATATGAGCCACTTGTTGTCAGGCTCACTAGTAACATACTTTGCATCTTGTGCCCTTAAGCTCAAACAAGCCCACCATGACCAAGGAGAACTTCACTAAGTTCCTCAATGAAAAACAGAGAGACTCTCGACTCAATGAGGAGCTGTTTCCTCGATTACGTCAAGACCAAATCAAAGCTTTGATTGACAAATATGAACCTGTCACCACCAACTCAAACAGAGGTCCTATACTGTACAATATACATAAAACAATTTATCCCAACACTGTCTAACCTTATGATGTGTGCCTTTTATTTGAAGGCCTGATTTCTCCAGAAGGTCTTCTCTTTTTCCTGATGGGGCCTGAGACCACCGTTGTCGTGCAGGACAGACTGGCCAAATCCCACGACATGACTCAGCCTATACCGCACTACTTTGTTAAGTCCTCCCACAACACATACCTGACAGGTTAGACACTGGGACTATTTGATACCAGTGGTCTTGTTTGCTTGGTTTGGCTTGGCATTGATTTTATTTCTCTTTTCCACAGCGGGTCAGTTCTCTGGCCCTTCATCACCAGAGATGTACCGCCAGTGTCTGTTGTCTGGCTGTCGCTGTCTGGAGCTGGACTGTTGGAAAGGCAAACCCCCAGAAGAAGAGCCTATTATCACCCATGGATTCACTATGACCACTGAGATCCTCTTTAAGGTCATTTATGACAAGTTTTTATGTTGTAAATACTGGTCTTTGGCAAAGCCCATGTTTCCTGTGAACAGGTCGTGCATTGTGTCATTATGACAGCCTCAGGTAAACCTCAGTGTTTTTATGACTGTAGTGTATATCAGTATTACCAATATCAAGATAAGCTTCATATTCAGTGTTTTTCCTCAAGTGTGCAAGAGAGCAAAGATTTAAAGCTACAAAGTGACACAAAGCCAGGGACCCAGAGGCAGGCAGACACCTCCTCTCTCATCCTCTCACTCTATTTTTCCATTTAAGGTCTGAGCAGTCTCAAGGGCCACCTCACTACACTTACTGGCAGGTCTACATGTAATAGAGATACCTTCGGGAATCAGCTCTATTGTTCAAGCCATGTCTTTATATGCCACACAATATAATCATGATTTTGTGTTTTTTTGTAAAATTGAAATTTACATTAAAAACAAATTTATCCTTGTGCTGTTTGTCAGGATGTGATTGAAGCTATAAATGAAAGTGCCTTCAAGACTTCCCAGTATCCAGTTATTCTCTCATTTGAGAACCATGTCGACTCGTAAGAGCATTTACAATACCTTGAGCAGAAATGTCATTATATTCTAAAGTTCAACATTTTCCTACATATTAAAAGCTCTTTCAGAATCTAACTGAACCATTTGTCTGAGATGTATTTGTGTGCTTCATTACAGAGTCAAACAGCAAGAGAAAATGGCAAACTACTGCAAAACCATATTTGGAGATGCCCTGCTTGCAGAGCCCCTGGACAAATACCCTGTCAGTGCACTGCAGCGAAGCCCACTGTCACAATAACACACTGAGACGAAGCTTTCACACAAGGCTTTTGTTACAGCACACAGCACTATTTCAGATTGTTGTTGTGAGAGTCTACTACATTAGCATGACAACAATGTGGAGTATGTAAAGTTTGTGGTTTGTGATATCACTGAGAGATATGTCCCTCCTTAGCTTCTGTAGCCAGTGTAAATAATTTATATCAACAGTCTGTCCATCTTACCTTCTAACAGCTGTTTGTGTGTCTAGGGGGAGGGCAAGATGTTTGCTTTTCTGAGGATGAGAGACTGCACACACTGTCTCTGTCCCAAACAACATCAGAAGCAGGCAGGATTGGAAAAGGCCTGTTGTCAAGAGAAAACTTAATTAGTCACAATACACTTACCTATTCAGATTTATGTTCAATACAGCCTTTAGACTCTACAGTAATTTATAATTTGTGATATATGTAATGCCAAGCCTATGTGAATTCTGAAAATTGTATCATTTAGTTCTCTGCAGCCTAACATTACACTTTTCCTTTTACTGCAGTTAAAGCCAGGGCAGCAGATCCCTAGTCCATCTGAGCTCATGGGTAAGATCCTGATCAAGAATAAAAAGGGCAGCCACGAAAAGCCCAACAACCAGGCCAAGAAACCAGCCATTGACCCAAACGTTACTGTCCAGGATCCTGCCAACCCTGCAGCAACCCAAGACAACCCAGGTCCACATGACAGACACCCAACTGTCATTCTGTTATTGTGAGTTGTGAGCTGACACCGTGTCTGTGTTTTATTTAGAGGAGGACACTGAGGAGCAAGAGGAGACAGAGGAGCAGGATGAGGAGAAAATGAAGACATCTGATGAGGTACAAGCTTGAGCTGCTGATGACATGGTTATAGCACCAAAACATTAGTCCAGAAATGAGATATCTTCCTCTCATCTCCCTACAGGGCACTGCTGGACAAGAAGTAACAGCGTACGAGGCTATGTCTTCAATAGTCAATTATATCCAGCCCAACAAATTCATCTCTTTTGAAATAGCCAAAAGTATGTTTTCCTTCTGTATAAAATATAATAGGGAAAATGCAGCTTTTTAACATCAATAAACAGAGTCTGAGTTTCATGCAACTCTTTCTATCTTTGCAGAAAAAAATAAAAGTTACGTCATCTCATCTTTTGTGGAGACCAAAGGGGAGGCAATGATTGCCAAAAGTGCTGTTGAATTTGTGGATTATCCTTTGAGATGTGCTTCCAAATGAAATTAATGAAAAAAAATGTCCAAAATTGTGGTAAGTTTTTTTAACTGCACAACCTAGATATAACAAGAGGCAGATGAGTCGAATCTACCCGAAAGGAACGCGAATGGACTCATCCAATTACAATCCTCAACCTTTCTGGACCGTGGGCTGCCAGATGGTGGCGCTCAACTACCAGACAATGGGTATAGAGATACATGGCTTAAAATACCTTAAAATTACTACAACTAGTAGTAATTTGAATACTACTAAATTTAAATACTACTTAAATGTCATGTCTAATAAACAAAACATTAGTCTTAAAATAATATTAAAATGTAATGTTAGACTCAATGTTTCAAAGAAGAGTTTCAGTTTGTTACCACAGCAGGTCAGTGTTGCACCACTTAGGACAGTCAGGGTCTGGGATGTGCTCTGCATCCCAAATGCTTCCTGCCCTTTGTGCTAAAGATAAATAATTGTTCTCTGTCAAATTTCAGATTTCCCCATGCAACTCAACATGGCTCTGTTTGAGTTCAATGGCAGGACAGGCTACCTACTCAAACATGATGTGATGCGTCGCAGCGACAAGAAGTTTGATCCCTTTTGTGACAGGATTGACACAGTTGTGGCCAGCACACTCACAATAAAGGCACGTTGAGCATTTAGCACCTGTAAACTAATAAAAAAAAAACTTTTATTTTTCTTGTTTTTAAACAAAAGGAAATTCAGTCTGTTGTCCCTATTCTGTGTGTGGATGTGTTCCTTGGCTGTCCACAATAACATAAGCCTCCTGCTGTGACTAATACCTGGTTCCTGCTATTGGTCTATGATCGAAAATGTGAGCTATTTATATCCCCTGAGTGAGGATCAACCAAACAGGACATGTCCACAGTGTTGACCAATACATAGAAGTAGGTCATCAAACATGTACTTCTGTGTCCATAGATCTACTCAGGCCAGTTTCTGTCAGACAAGAACGTGAAGACAGGGGTTGAGGTGGAGGTGATTGGGCTGCCAGGTGACCCCAAGAAAAAATACCGCACCAAATGGAGCACCACGCCCAACTCCATAAACCCGATGTGGAATGAAGAGCCTTTTGTCTTTGAAAAGGTGTGTGTCCTAAAAACATCCAAACATGATTATATTAAAATGGTAACAGCTCTCTAATCCTTTTACCTTGTTACTGTTCTTAACAGATTTTACTCCCAGAATTGGCTTCTCTGAGAATCGTGGTTCATGAGGAGAACGGTAAATTCGTGGGACACAGAATAATTCCTCTTGATGCCATACAATCAGGTCAGTGCAGATGAATAGACTTGAAGCACATCTCATCAACATATTTAAAAAGAGGCCTAAGTCAATGTAGGACACGTGCGGTCTTGTTGAGCATCAGGTGAGCCTTGTCTCTCTTATCCGCTGGGGCTTTTGTACCTTGCAGGCTTCCATCACATCTGTCTCCGTAGTGAAAGCAACATGCCTCTCACGCTGCCTGCTCTCTTTGTGTACATTGAGGTCAAGGACTACATCCCCGCTGCTTTTGCAGGTTCACCATTAGTTCATCATTTTAAAAATCACGTCATGGTGCCAGCTCTGATTTAGACAGCACAGGGACATGTATATTTAGCTTTTGGTACAAATGTTGCTATTTGTATATTATTCAAATATTCTTTTGGCCCTGTTCTAGACTTCACAGATGCCTTATTTAACCCAACAAAAGGCACAGAGAAACCCACAAAGACACCAAAGGAGGTAACAAAACCTCAAATGAGCAAATGAGCCAATTCTTCCTTAAATCCTTAATGACACATATAAGCTTCCAGGAAAATGACCACGCTTTCTCAGTTTCCTGTCCTTTTTGTGCCCACGCAGTCCTCTTCCGACTACGTTTCTCCCTATGAGCTGCCTCTTGTGGCCCCAGTTCCCACTGCCAGTCCTAAGGAAATTGAGGCCCCTGCAGCAGGTAATTGACTTCTCAGGAATTATTTTCTCAGCTATTTTTACTGGTTATCTGTGTGTATACAAATAAACATAGAATTTTAATTTTAGGATTTATTGACAGCACACTGATTTAAGAGTAATCAGTAATTCCAAACTGTGCATTGTAAATGTACATGTTGGCCAGGGAAGCCATCCACTATTATTTTTTTGTATATGTACAGGCAAAGTAGGAAATCAGGCATTCTATAGAATGACTAGGCATTATACAGAATGGTCAAAATGGCTGCCAGGCAAACTACAGAATAAATTTCATATTCCCTATTTTCCCTAGGCATTCCTGAATGCCTAAAGGCAACCAGGCAAAGTAGGGGATCACTGCTTTTCTGACAAAACAACATTAAATGAACACTACTATCTTACTGTAAACTGTTAAATTATAATAGGCACATTTTTAGCTATTTTTGTGGTTTTCATGCATGTTTATGAGGTGAAAGGCCTAAATAGAAATGTATAAATGAATGCATAGCAATGTTTTATGATATTTAGGCATATATGCAGTATGCCTTGTTTCTGTGAAAATTCGATCAGTATCAGTAGTATAAATTTGAGCTAGAATAAAAACAAGCGGCGTAAAAATAAAACCTTGATTAATATATGACTTTGCCTGTAACATATACAAACAATTAGCCTGTACAATTACTCTGTTCATTCAAGATGGATTTCCCTGGGTGCAGAACAAACAAATGTGGATAAACTATGTACAGGTGCATCTTTACAAAAAGTGGGTTGATTGTTCTTTTGCTGTTTCTGCTCCCAGACGCTGGAACTCGCTTCCACCTGAGCAGCTAAAAACACATTTATTCAGAATGGCATTTGACACGTAATTAATTCTGTGATGTCTCGTAGATGTGTACATTTCTGTTTGTGTATTCGCTCTGCATCTCTGCATTTTATATTGTAATGTGTTTTTGACACATTTTTGTCATATTTTTAAATCGCCTTCTGTGAAGCACCTTGAGCACCATTTGGCTGTTTAAGCTGCTATACAAATCCATTTTGATAGATAGATAGATAGATAGAAAAATGTGAATATTGTGGAAACAGAAATTCAGTGTCTTCTAAAACTTGTATATTACATATTACTACAAAATCATCATAATTGCCAAAATTAAAATAGATCAACATATTCCATTCTGTGTGTACTGAATCCTTGAATCCATGTAATTAGCATTTTACTTTCACTTTTCCACACTATTCAAGTTTTTCAGATGCACCTTTACAAACATGATTTGAAACTTATATTTAATATATGCAAAATAAACTGCCTCTGTGACTGATGCAATTTAAAAAGACCACAAAGTATGATTTCAGATAATGTTATGATTGGTCTGGAGGCACTGATCTAAGTGGAAGTTAAATGGGAGGGGTGCAGACCAGTGACTCGCGAGGCTTTCATATCTGGAATAAACCATTTGCGTGGAAGATACAAACATTTTACAAATAAAAATTATACAATGCTGTTTTTTTAATTACTCATGACTCATTTAGAAAAGACTGAAGAGACACCACCACCCCCAGAGCCTAGAGCAGAGGAGACAAAAAAAGATGCTGATCCTCCACAAGCGGCAGAAGAGTCAGTTCCACAGGAGACTGCCACTGAGGAGACTGCCACTGAAGAGACAGCACCAGCGGAACCTTCAAAAGAAGCGGCTCCTGTCCCAGAACCTGCACCAGAACCTGAATGTCCCACTGAGGAGACTGTGGTAGAAACAACAGATTCAACTAAAGAAGAAAGTGCACAACAGGAAGTGGTGGAAAATCCAACATCTCCGCCAGAATCTGAAGAGAAACCCGAGAATACTCCTGAACCAAAGGAGGACGCTTCAGAAGATAAAACTGACAAAGAAAATCCCACTGAGGAGGTCCAAGGAGAATCTGCTGTAATTGCCAGTGTTGTGAGTGCTCCAATTGTAACCGATGAATCATCTCAGGAACCTACCACCAGCTCTGGAGGTAATGCTACTGTCAAAGCCAGCTTATATTGTCCAACTATTTTTCTATAGCGCCTTTTCATTGTTGAAGAAAGATTGTCAAAACAAAGGTTTTTTTTTTTTTTTTGCTGCTGCAGAGATTTCTACTGTGACTACTGAAGAACTGACACAGCACAAGAACTATCTGAAGGTCATCAAGCGCCAAGAGAAAGAGCTGAAAGAAACAGAGAAAAAGTTTCAGAAAAAGGGAGAGGATCTCATTCAAAAATACTCAGATGCCTTCAAGAGCATCAAGAAAAAAACTTCTGTGAAGAAAAAAGAGTAAGTAGTTTAAATAACTACTGTATTACATTAATTAACTTTAAACTTCTTTTATTTGTACTTGTACAGCACTTTGGCCAACTTAGTTGATTTATAAATAAAGTTGCAGTTGCAACTGACAAAAGATTCAGTTAGGAAAGCAAGATGTGATGGAAAAGGAGTAGTAATTATTAGTGAGATTAATTTATCCAAAAGTTGGTTCTGTCAATTAATCATAATTGTTGTGGCTTTGATGTGTCAATAATTACTCATTTTGACAACTCAAGACAAGACCATTTTTTTAGAGTTTTTAAACAAAAATAAGCACAAATGTAACCATTTTGAGACTTGTAGTAAATGTGTTTCCACTGTGTACAATTTTGTTTTGTGATCACAGGGGAGCAACGGGAGGAGACTCCAGTTTGGCGACTGAGCGTGTGCAGGAACAAAAGGAGAAGATGACTAGTGAGTTGCAGGCTCTGTGGACTTATCAGTACGACCAGATCAAAAAGAAGAAGGAGCAATTTGCTACAGAGGTTTGTTGACAGGCACACACTGTAAAGGACGACTACTGCTATTCTTTCATTTGATGACAACCATTTATTCACATAATAGCATTTTGTAATAGCAATGACATGATAAATGATAAAACAAGACTTCCTGTAGTCATTTTAATGGCTTAGAATTAATCAGTCGCAAGTGACATTCCAGAAACTTTAGAGGAGATGCAAGAAAATGGGAAAACAAAATGACCTGACTTTTTCCATAAATTGAAGATAAATAATGCTAAATATTGAAGTTAAATTTTCAACAATACCAGAGCACCTATACAACACTTATTTATCTGTATATAATTTTTATAATACTTTTTTTTCTCACCCAAATGTCACTTAGGCTCCTCAATATGGGTTTTATGATTTCAATAGGTGAGAATGTTCAGCCCATTTGCATCCTTTCTGATATGCTTGTTGGTTTCCACATTACATTAAGTGGTTGAGGAAAGGAAGTTTTTGATAGTGGACTTTTGATGAGAAAATAAATGTAATTTCATTCAATTTCACCATGCCATCACTTCTATAGGCGCTTTTAGCCCTGTGGTCATGTCACTGTAAGCTAAGGCCAAGTGCTCATGACAAATTTAAAGGCCAATAAACTAATTTTGGAAAAATTATGCAAGATTAAATCATGAATGCTGTTAATTATAGCCTTTCAATGCATTAAACCTTATCTTGATTTTCTATTTTCATGGTGACAGAGATTGGCCAAACTGTTGGAGATGGCTACAGAAAGACACAGCAGTGAACTAAAGACCCTGGAGAGGTGCATGCACACCCATAACATATGTAGGACACACTGTATGAAACTGGGACATAGGCCTGCTGAGCTGCTCCAATCTGTGGTTTTAAATGTTAGTGTACGTGCGATCTGAGGTGAAGTAATTGACATTTTAAACAGAGAATACCTGAAATGATGAATGAGTCAACTCAGGGCTCCAGTGTCCCTGTGTTTGTTGTCCCAAGTCTCCAACTCGATGATGGTTATCTCGGGACAAGCGTTATCACCCAGGTGTTTAAACAGCTGTAGGGAAGAAAAGGCTGCAGTGGTCAGCTCCCAGTCCACACAGAAAACACATATACTTTCTGAATAAGTGTCTTCTAACTTGCACTTTTAAGTATAGCATCTCTTTTTGCACAATTATACAAAATATTAAACTATTAGTCCTAATAATCCTTTCCAGCCATTTAGTGCACCACATAGTAACAGAACAAAATGTACGTTCTATATGTGCACATAAACATTACTGACATTGTTAACCAGGTGCATTATATATATATATATATATATATATGAAACGGACTGCTGTCCTCTGTGTGCGTCAGTCAGCTGTGAGAACGATCGGAGAGACGATGAGTAGCGCCTTGAAACAGCACGTTTGAAAGTGAAAGAAAAGTGACGCCATGCGCTGGTTGCATGGAGGCGGCCGACCTCGACCCCGCAGTTACCTGTAGTGCAATCTGTAGGCACATTATCCAACTGTTCACAGCTGAAATCCACTCACATTTGGTGTTTTGGCCAGTGTGGATGTTCAACCCTGGTTACCTGCGTCAGAAACTAGGTCACTGAGAAATGTTCCGTGTTGTCATAGAGAAGTGCGATTAATTGCATACATTTTTCTGTAATTAATTAATCGCAATTAACGCGTTAAAGTCCCAGCTGTATACACAATTTTTTTAATGCATGACTGACTATTTTTGTCTCATGCAGTGAAACCAAAGAAAAGAAGAAAGCACTGTGCAAAGGAACCGAGAAAGCAAAGTAAGCAGTGAAATAATATAAGCGTGAGCTGTTTTTAATGAAAATGAGATAACATGCTGTTGGCTGTTTTTGATTTGATTTACTATTAATTTTAATAGATTTAATTCATATTTCTCAGGCTGAAAAAGGCAATGAGCACAGATGCTCTGGATGAAAACAGTCAGTCTGAAGTGAGTATAAAATCTGTGTTTTTGACTTGACAGTACTCACATGTAGCATACTCTTTATTAAAGTCACCTCTCACTCATTTGCTGCCCTGCATAACTATGGTTACAAAGAGTCTAAAGTCTGATAAAGCATCAGAGAGAGAAAGAGCACCTTAGGCATGCAACAGTGCATGTCTTTGATACATGTGCACACAGTAACGCTCCACTCTCCTTTATCAGCATAAACATGCACCTTTTACCCTGTGAGTAAAGTGCAGAGGGCCCTGACCATAGGCCAGGTTTGTCCATTACTCAGAAGCTGTTTACAGAGAACAGGCTAATCCATGAGTGGTCGATGACTCACGGAGCTCTGCTTTGCTCTGGCTCTGTTGGCTGATCAACATTCAGGGCCCTTGTATCTGGGTTAAAGACCCCGCCATTTCACTCTGATCCTCCACCATCGACTTTGACTGGACGCTGCCACCTGCCTGCTCCCTGCTCACATTAGGGTCACATTGCAGCTCATTTTGATCCACTTAATCAGCTCCTGCCCATTAATTAAAGCCAGTATTTATAACACAATTACTTGTTTAATCAGCACAGCCTCTGTATTGAATGGCCCGATGAACTGATGGCTGTGTAACTGAACTGGACAAGCTCAACCTGTTGGGTTGTAACTGTATTGACTGGCATGCTCCAGTTGCATCTCTTGAGTGCTTTTCTCTCCAGATAACCACACATTTTCTCACAGGGGGAAACATGAGCAGATAAACCATTTATAGACATGCAAACAGTCTTTATCTCACACTTGATACTGCATGCACACACCCTCACAACCTAAACTTGAACCACTAATCGATAGTGTTGCATCTAAAACACTGTCATAGGTCCCAGATGTCAATCCTCAGCAAGAGGCACTATTGAAGAAACAGGAGGCTACACTGGAGGAGATCAAGGCCCTGACCAACCAGGTACACAGCAAGACTAGGGACTGAGACAAAATATTGAGCGGTGGAGACCTAGTTATAATAGTAACTCATGCATGTTACAAATATATTCCTTTGAATCACCTTTAATGTCACTGCATCACTTCAATAACACACAATCATTTTTGGTTTTGTACATTTTGTCTGTCAAGTCCTGTTTTTAACAACTTCCTAAAACTAGAAGCACTCAGAGAACGCGGCCCTCTACCAAGGCACTCACCCTATTTCATAATGGTTAAGATACCATCCAGTTCGGGTCCGAACCTGGACCCAAACTGGGGATCTTCTAGTTCAGTCAAAAATACCTCAACCATTAAACAACAAAACCAATATATAAAGAATGGTAAAGATACTAAAACTCTGTTACTTGACCAGCCCATTGTGTCTCGAGTTATCTGGAGTATCTTTAGCCCTATCTTACCATGGTACAGAATCCTTTACAAAATTCCATTGTTCCAGATCAATGCCTTTTTTTTGCACTGTCACTGATTTTTCCCAAAAATATTTAATCAAAATGCAACCATTTTACTTTTACCATCTTTTACTTATCAAAGACACCAATCATGACCATCATGGTGCTGGTACGATTGCTTTTTGCTGTTTGTTACCTGTCCAACAAATCTTGGTGTATAATGCAGCTTAATATCTTGCTTTGGTATGAGCGTGACTGTTGTACTTCTCTTACATTGAGTATTTTAATCAATGAGACACATCTTAAATACCACCAACAATAAGTATTGCAACACATCTCATATAGGACAGCACAATGTGAGATTGTGGGCAGATTTCTTCTAAAACCATAAACAAACATCTCATCAAGACAAACTGTGCCAGAATATTTCCTGTTTGTCAATGTGGCCATCTGTCAGTTTGGTGGCTCTACAAAGTGCTGCAGTGTGACACATCCAGCGTAGTCAAGTAAACTGAGAAAGTACAAACCATGCTACCACAGCTGTAAATGATGTCAAAGCACGTTTAGTGACAGTGCCTTGCTTTCAATGGCACTTAAAAACGAGAATTAGAGGTGTTAGATAGTAGAAATGCTGACGTGTGAATGCCAGATGGATGGTGTGGTATTAACAGACAAAGCTTTGATATTGAAGAAATTAGAAAACAAAGGAGGACATGTGACTAGATACAAACCACAATTGGCCTGTACAAGCTCTTCTCAGCAATCAAAAGGTCAGGTCCTCAGCTTTCTCATTTTGCCAATACCAAAATTAATGTTTTAAAAGATTATGTGAATCCAAAGCTAAAAGTGTCATTGTGTCCTTTTTGACAAACTATAGCCTATGGTTCCTGTGTCCACAGCTCAATCAAGAGGCCCTGAAGGAGCAGCAGCAGAAGATGAGGTCACTGTCCGCAGATGTGACAGAGGCTGTAAATGTGTGCGTGGGGGGTCACTTCCCCGAACTGGTGGACCAAAACGCTAACAAGAAAGTGGATGGAGCTGGCTTCTACGGAGATGTTTTTCTTGGTTAGTCTCTTACCTAGTCTCAATGTTTTACTTACTGTTATTCTTTTATCCTCTTTTATCCTTTTATGTAACCGGCAAGATGAGCGTTTTATAACACTGAGTGACATTGTCCAATTATGCAAAACTAGTACATAATTTGGTAATAGTATTCATAGTAGAGTTTTCTTTAATTTTTATATAATTAATTTTAGTGGAGAATATTGCAGTTGCGTTTGCATTCAAATTAAAAGAATAAATTGCACAGAAACTACCCCATTGCAAATACACTGGATTGCACTCTACCATTATTGTGGATACTGTCATCATTGCAAACATAGCACAATAGAAATTAAGATATGTACAATTAATTTATACATTTTCTTTAGATATTCAGGTGTGATATGTTTATTACCATCAGCATCCTTAATAAATGAGATAAATTAAGCTCAGTTTAAGATCCAGTGCAACTGCAAGTTCCCAAGATGAGAGGAATATGAATAAATGGTGTGTTTTCAATTGCAGTGAAAAGCTTAATTGAAAGTAATGGCAATAGTTGTTAACAATAAAAAGTTATTAAAGGTCGGAACAAGCTAGAAGCACTTATTCAATGTGCCTTATTAACAGCAACTTCTCTTTGTTTGTAATAGTGAACAATAAAGTTTATTTAGTCATGTACATGTGTGGCCTTCAGTTGTGCAATAATCTTTTTCTGTATTTTAATGGCAATGTCTGATATATTTTAAGATGTTTGCACTTTGCAGCACTATTTGCATCACGTGTGGATTTTACACCGTAAAGTTTTCAATTTACAAAAACACCATGTACTGAAAATGTGTAAAGTAAGAAATCAGTGTTTTGTTTTGTTTTTAAACTACGTTTAGGTCTTGGATGACTGAAGAGCTCTTGCTAAATAGAGTTAAAATAGCGGCACATGGCCTGGAAAGAATTCAAATTATTTGTGTAAAAACACTCAAAAAGCCCAGAAGCCTGATGACAGATTCATAAACAGTAAACTAAATGAGGTAGGCTGTGCACAATGTTGGGAACTCATCTTTCCAATTACACACATACAGCCATTTATTAATGAGCACATTTTGACTGACTCATCAAGCTAGAGCAATCTGTCCGGTTCTCCTGACTTCCAGGGCAGTGAACACCCTGGACTGGATCAAATGACATTAGTGACATTTGAAAAGATCTGGACAGGCCGAGTTTTGGGGGAGACAGTATGTGCCTGAGAGTCCCGCCACCTCATGCACAACACAGATGAACTGCGAGCTAGCGAGTGTGAAAGCAGTCAGCCCTGAATCACTGGGCTCATGGTGTTATATAAGAAGACGGTGAAGGCTCTTGGACCAGCTGGAGAGGGATGGCCTGAGCTGGATCCTGAACTACCTGGCAATGCTTCGAACGTTTGCTCACACTGAGCAGAAGAAATAGAAGGATGCGTTTGTTTTTTTTTGTTTTTTTAAATCTGCAGAACATGCTCATACAGAAATAAGCACCCCAAACTACTACTAACGACTAAATGATGCACAGTGAATACAATACAATGAATAAACACTGTCAGATTAAATATTACTTTGGATGCACATCAAGAAATAAATACTAATAATAATACAGGTAAATAATGCGATCAGAATCCTTGATTTTGGCAAAGTTTGCTGCGCACACAAGAAATTGGATTGGCCCTATCTCGCAATAGAAGACTTCTTAAACATAGTCTTTTTAACACAATTCTTTAGCCCATTAATGACCTATCCTGAAAACGTCATAAAAATCTAACTATGACTTTCTCACACTTACATTGTAAACAAACACACTGGCAAAAACATAACATCTTGACCAAGGTGATTAATAAAATATACACAAAATTATGTTAAATGTTGTGTTGTAAGTACTAATGTGGATTTTTGCAGATTGAACAGTAGTACAGTTTTTAAATATAGTCTAAATGAAGTAAATCACAATAAAAAAAATTAAGTTGCAGTACTTTTTCTTAAACACCATGTCTGCCATTAAACCTCAATGCAATTAACTTAATATAATCCGACATGTGCAGTGAATAGCTTTTTCTGTCTCCCTGTGAGCTTCCTGTGTAAAAGACAAGTGTCATGCTCTTTAGTCCATCTTGGCTTGAAGAGGAGAGCTTCCTGGATGAATATTAAGCACCCACACCACCCACATATGCACCACCTGCTCAGCCTGCATGCTCACAAGATCCATGGATGTGTCTTTAAAACTGAACTGTTTTGGATCCTAATATTGAGGTAAAAAGGGCATAGATTTGCATAATGTTTATAGAGTCTGTATGAAATTTGCACTGGACACCCTTACTCCCCATTAAATACTATTCAATCATAGTTAAACTGTTGAGAGTAAAATTACATAACACAATAACCTATTGAGTATTCTGGTGGGCTGCATTTCAGCTCTTGTACAAGCTGAGTGTGGCTGAGAGCCGCCTCTGAGATACAAATCCAAATATGTACCTCCAGCTTACACTTAAATGCAGGCATATACAATTACAATATTGCACATTAGCGGTAGACAGCACTCATCTGCCAATTAGTTATGAAACAAAGTGTTTTATCACCCTGTTTCATGATCTGCAGCCTGTTGCCTGGCGATATCTCCTTTTCAGCCTCTACCTCTCAGGGGTGAGAGCATCTGTCTCAGTATGAGGACAGGGACACAAAAGCTATATTAACACTCAAAGCTGACTGTGCTGTTATGCAATTTTACCTTAAAATGCTAAACTTTGCTGCAACAGTCCTATAAAAAGTATAAAGCAAAATGGTTAGTTGGTAGATTTAAAAATATGTTAGAAACTAATGTCAGTTTAACAATTGCACTTCCTATAGTAAGTCATTATTGCTAAACTGCAAACCCAAAGCACACATTTAGCCATTTATAAAACTGTGTTAATGCCATTTTTTTAACAGAGAGATGTCTTTTCTTTAGATAATTCTTTAGTAATACCACTCTCAAAATACAGAACTATATGTTAGTAAATATATGGTAGTTAGTTGCAGAGCCACAGTCTCTTGGTAACCTTCTGCTGCACACTTAAAGCAGGTGAGTCACCATGTGCCCTTTTCTATGCTATAAAAGAGGCTTACTTTGTTTTAAATGCATGCTTGTATTCAAAAGTACAATTAACTTATTGTACTACAAAGGAGAAAACAGTGGAGCTATAATGAGCTTTAGACTGATGTTGTACAATGTGATTGTTAATCACAGTGAAGTGCATGCATAGATATATTGTCCAGGGCCTGCATAGTTTTAACAAAATATTTAAACTGACTGTAAATTAAAGGGTAAATAGTAAATAATGCAAGACTGAGCAATGGAGATGAAACTTGGCATTTGATAAGTCATAGGCGTTCCTATTTGTTCCTTCCTTTTTGAATGTCACTTTTTGACAGTCCTCTACTCCAGGTGTGTCTGTGTGTTACCCATCCTGGCACCAAGAGGCCATCAAACAAATACATTTGTTATCCATTTGTACAATTTATTGAGCTGTCAGAAGTGAACATGCCTGCAAGGCCACAAATAGCTGCTGTCGCATGGGAGATGGAGAAGGTGCTCTCTGGCTGTCCATTTCTTCAGCATCATTGCAGGGAAGAAATTCCCATCATATCTGATAAATTAAGGAGGGGTCCAGGTGGCCCAGGGTAAAAAGAGCACTTAATATCAGTAGGCATAACGCATGTTTCCTATGATATAATTTCTGTGATAAGTTGGATGAGTAATTAATGTTATGGGGAATCGGGACATTTACAACGTGTATGCCCTACTGCAGACATTATTAAATTAATAATTATTCAACAGCAGTGTGTTTCACACATTATGTAACCCCAGCTGTTACAGAAGAAAAATAATAAAATAAAAGCCTGATTTACTTTTTTAGTTTCAGTACAAGACTCGATAAGTTCTACTGTAAGCCTGACATCCAGCTTTTGATTAAACCTATATAACCAGCATCTATATATTAATTTTTTACAAGACAAATTCAGGTATGTTTAGGGGGTCAAATCTGCGATTGATAAGAATTTGATCAAATTCACATAAGCCGTGCTCTTGCTCTGCTCTTTTAGAAATGATTTTAAAATGACTCTTTGTTTTTAAAGCTCTTAATGGCCTCGCTCCACCCTATCTGATTGAATTGTTGGCTGCTTGAAACCCAAACAAGGACTTGAGGTCATCATATTAACTTATTTTGGAAGTCCCGAGAGCCAGGTATAAACTCTGGGGTGATCAGGCCTTTTCTGTTGCTGGGACCAGACTCTGGAACAAGCTGCCTCTGATATCGCACCATCACAATTTTTGGGCTTTTTAAATCAAGGCTTAAAAGTTATGACTCAGACTGGTTTTTAACACTTAGGAATGCTGTGACATTTTATTTATATTTTGTTGTATCAATGTATCAATATTTATTCAGATTTTATTGTTTTTATTATTATTGAATAATTTTGCTGTGCATTTCTTCATTTTAACAAACTACTACTACAAACTACTAGACACTACCTAGACATTGTTCCCAGTCTACAGCACTGTAAAATATTGTCACCACAGCTGTCAACACTACTCCAGAGCCATGAGTTGAAATGACAGTGAGGATGAATGAGTGGATGCATCTACTGCTCTTGAGAGTTGAATGTTGCCTACAGCTCTAATCCAAAACTAAGGATGGCTGTAGCCTTCTACACTACTGCTGTAATGATGACTGAGTTTACTTAAAAAATCTTGAATTTACTACTTTTTCATCAGAGCTATTTTTCTTTGAAACAGAAACTGTCAAGTTGGACAATTTCTTGATCGCTTTATCTTTTTACATTTTGTCTTAGTCCCCAAAGCTAAGCTGTAACCTGTTAATTTTCTGCCCAAAGTGTCTCACTCAGAGCTGATATTAGAGTCCCCTAAATGTGAAGGCTAAAGGAATGGCCTACTGTTTACCATCTGGTCGCGCCAGCC
This sequence comes from Bostrychus sinensis, assembly GCA_020698575.1. NCBI lineage: Eukaryota > Metazoa > Chordata > Actinopteri > Gobiiformes > Eleotridae > Bostrychus > Bostrychus sinensis. The sequence continues at coordinate 20,271,879 of CM036258.1, forward strand.
TTGTGGGCCTGAGTCAGGGCGATAATTGATGACAACAAAGAGAGAAAGACACTGAAGGGCCCGCCTCATGGCCAATAACATATCAGCAGCCCCCTGTGATTGCAGTTCCTGGAGTGCAGTCTTCCGCTGCAACACTGCAATTTACTTGTCCTCCTCAAAAAGACCACAAAGTTCCTCCTTCTAAAGTGACTTTCACTGACTTAGGAACACTGTCTCACCTGACATTTGCTTTCGTCTAAGCTCTGACCTCACTTCAACCTTGTTGATGATCCACCAAGGTTCTGCCCTTGACAGAAAGCCAGCTGCTACCCTTTTCCTGGAAAAAAAAAACACACGTGTAAAATCACCATTCACACACAGGGTGCTGTTTCCTTGTATCAAATCAAAAGATATTATGGGGAATTGCATGGACACACACTTGTTCTTGTTGAATGTGAACACTACGATTTAGTTATTTCAGTGTTGCAGCAGGAGTTGTTATGTTATTAGTTGCTGCAGATGCACCAGTGTTAAAATCTTATGTAACTGTCTGGGGAACACTGTCAAGACAAGGGAGGAGGAAAACATTCAGAAAACAGTTATTACAATGTAATAATGTCCCATAGTTAAGTTTCAAATATAACTGATTAAACTGTCTGTTTTGGTGGAAAATTGCATGTGCATCTTGTTTTCCATATGCCACACCCATACCACTCACCCAGGTGTGCGCAATTAAAAGTGATGAGAACAAAAGAGAGATGATGAAGTTGTCCATGGAGGCTGAGGGCATGTTGAGTCACCTGGAGAGAAACACTTTTAGTTACAATAGACAAATGAAGTCCAATTTCCGACCTTAGACTCAAAAGTTAATTTAGTCCCAGGTGTTGTAAGCTAACTCAGGCGTTATAAGCTAAGTGGACATACCGAGAGAGAGTGTTTGCTTTCCAATTTCCAACTTTGGCTTGAGGAAACCTTGAGAGATTTGTTGATTTAGTAGCTCTCCGAAGTGCATTATCTCCTGTGGCCAATTAGAGCATTTAAGGCTGTAGAAAACACCTTAACTTGACACGAGGCTTAATTTCTAATCAGGCATTCATACGGGCACCTGGCCAAGCTTGAGCATGCGCCGAATGAAAGATCAGCCATTTATCATGACATAGCTGCTTTTTGCATGCAATTATTTAATTAGCGCTTCTCACGGTATTATCTCATTTGCATTCAGTGTATTTCATTCATGTCTGTTCATTTTTAAGGGTGAGTGAATGAATCCTTGACAATACAGTGGTTACATGATTTATATGTAGACATAAACGTGATCAATTTGATAGATTTGGTAGAGGCATTTCTGGATGAATTGTATTCTGTGAAAAAGTGAAAAAATATCCATTCTCGCAGATAATTTAAGCTGCAGTTGTCGCAAAACCACCCCATTGACCGAAATGTTGATTTTTATTTGTCCAAAGAATACAGCTACATGCTATACCTAAAGTATAATAATGTTTCCTATTTTTTTTTTAAAGTCTTACTTTCTTTCCTTTTTTGCATCTAAGATATATTTCATGAATCCACAGATCTAATGATATTACATACACTTCAACTTGCATACAAAATCTCTGAAAGGAAAAAGGGAAATAGTATCTTTTTTTTTTTTTTTTTATGGCAAATTAATCAGTAATAGTAAGTAATAAATTAATCTTTGTTTTTAACACGCATATTATACATGCAATTTTTTTGGCATATTTTAAAATTGTGCTAATTATATCAACACAAATAGAATAGTTTAAAGCTAACGTGACACTAGTCAAGTTTTTTCCATAAACTGCAAGAGTTGTATGTCAAGGCTCTTGCATTGTGTTCAGAGTTCCATCAAGGTTACTGCTTGAGCGATGTAAAACCACGTGTATGTGCATTTGCTTAGTAAAGTAGAATAGCTTTTTTTGGTATTTAACTATATTTTTACAATATTACTTTTGCTAAGTAAAGGCTATATCTAGTCCTACAGCTGTAGAGGTGACCCCTTTGATTAACCAACAATAGTGAAAGATTTGTGTGTTTACAGAGAGGCTGTCTCCTGTGAAGTCTCCAAGAGAGAGTGTCAAGTCGATGAATTTTCTCTCTGTCAAGAGAATGGATGCTGCCTTTTGCTACAGGATAAAAGACCCGCTGAAGAGCATGATGAAGCCACATGGTAATCAGTAAGAAATTTGCAATCTTGCCAATGTTTGTGTCCCCTCTGTCTTCTGACCCTGCTGAGAATTATGAGAAGAATTTAAAATTAAATCTTTAGAAAACATACACCTGTTGAAAACATCCTCAGTGTTGTTATTGGATTTTAATTTGGCATGTTCATTTTGATAACTAGTTATTTTTGTGTATTATAAATAGTACAATACAATTACATCTTACTAAACAAAGATCAGAATAAACTGACTGACTGATGAATTCTCAGAACTATTATGGAGTAAATTGTGAGAAAAGCAGACAGTCATCACCAAGGCAAATAACATTCATTTTTTTATTTATAGTGGTGCTGTAAAAAGAAGCTGATGACCATTTAATTATCTCCAACATGCTGTATATTCAGGCTGTGTTGTCTGTAACCTCAGTGATTGGAAAGATCAAAGTCAGAGAGCAGCTACTTTCCCATATTAGCAATGCACTGTTTTTAGCATTTCAATTTGATAAGCTAATAAACATGCCAGTCTTGGCTCCCACCATTCATCAGGTCTGCTTTTTTTTAATCCAAAGAACCTCCAGGCTGTTTGTTTTATTCTGCAACCTTGATGAAGTAAAGCACAATAACAGGCATGATGAGAACTTGTTTTAGTGTGACATGGAAAATCTCAAGCAGAAACACACTGTGAAAAATAGATGCAAACTATGATTGTGTCCTTCATCCAACATTTTCTGGGAAACAATATGTATATCATGCAAATGGAACTGAGCATAATTAACCATTCATTGGATTCAATGATGGATATTTTATTTTTACAAATGAATTCTATTATTATGAAAAACATTATGTTTTTTTATTTTAAAATTGAGGCTTAAGTTAACCTGCCAGCTCTTACTTGAGCACACTATATGTTATTTCTTGAAGTAATTATTTTGTTCAAATAACATATATTTCTCTCCAGGCAGAGAGTGCTTGGGCTGAATGGATGCTACCACTGCATAATGGTACTCAGACATTTGTTTCCTTGGCAACGTGGGGAGGGCATGTGGAGAGTGAGGTATAAAGGCGCTGGCAGCCTCTCTCTGAGGCTTACTCTGAGGTAAGCGCACTCACTGTCAGCACTGAGCGACTGGGACAACTCGTTGCACACTTCTCCTCCCAACTGTCACTTCTTCTCAGCTTAGCTCCACAAGTGGCTGTCTGAGAATGATGCGACCAAAAGATTTACGCCAGGGCTCTGGCACTAAGACTTTTCTGGATGCCATGCATGGAGGCAAGGTTCACCTTGCACGCTTCATCCTGGACGCCCTTGACGGACGCATTATCAACTCCAAAACAGAGAACAGTCGCACCCCGTTGATGTATGCCGCCTGTCTTCAAGATCCAGGAACGAGGACCAAGTTTACACAACTGCTCCTGGAGAAAGGGGCTGATGTCAACTGCCAGGACGAAGACGGCCGCACCGCACTCAGTCTGGCTTGTGAGATGGGTCACCTGGATGTGGTCAAGCTTCTGGTGCAGTTCAATGCTGACCCTGATATCTCTGATGCTTGGGGAAACAGTGCACTTATGTATGCTGCCTTCTCTGGTCACAGCCAGGTTTTGGAGTTCCTGGTGCGTGCTTTCAAGAGACTGGGGCTGAGACTAGATAGAACTAATAATGCTGGCCATTCCGCTATAGAGGTAGCCAACTTTTTTGGACACAACCAGTGTGTCCAGATTTTGAAATTTCCTTGCAGGAGAAGCATTGTCCCAGATGAGCCCCTCAGTGAGACTGGTAACATTGGGGATGGAGAGTTTCGGCTCCCAAACAGACTCCCGAGATATGTGTTGGAACGATTCTCCAAACAGTTTAACAGCACAGATGAGCAGCTGCCCACTCTGTTTCAGAAGCAGTTGAAGATAGGAGATAGTAACGGACTGTGGAACCGCTTCAGATGTCCTAGGAGCCAGTCTCAAGAAGACAACCAGCGCCACAGTTGGGCCCTGCCTCCTCAGATAGACAGAAGCCAGAATGAAGCGGATCAGAGTGTCCTTTTTGCTGCCAAACAACTGCAAAACTGCCAGCTCAGAGAAGTAAAGGCCGCTAAAACACTGAACTCTCTGCAAGAGACCAGCCAGAAAGATGTCAGCCGAGACAGTGGACTCCAAAAACAAATCCCAGAGAGTTCTTCTGCCTGGGGTAAAGCAAAGTCATTTAACATGGACCTTGTGAGCGGCAGAAAGCAGTCCTATCAAGGTGACGTCCGTGACATGGGCCTGTCAGCCAGCAAATTAAAGAGAGCCTCACTACAGGATGAGAGATGTCTGCTGGATAAGAGGGAGAGTCAAGGGAACACCAGGGCCCTTACAAAAGATGCTGACAAAACTGTGCCAAAGCCTCTTTTAACCAACAAGAGTCCGGCTGTGAGAGCACTTGAGGAGAAATCAGAAATGGAGGAGGCTAATGACACAGCGCCATCAGGCAAGAGAGAGCAGCAGAAGAGAGGCAGCCTCGGCCCGTCCGGCAGGCACAACAAACTGCTGTTTGCCAGAGGGGAGATGGATTCTGGGAAGGTCCCCAGCCGTACACCAGGGTTCATGGGGTTAGGGAGCAGACTGCTACGCAGATTTACAGCTCCAGAGTTCATGAGGATGGTCATCGACTGCTCCCCCAGCTCGTCTCAGGGCAGAGGACGCATCTCCCGCTCTGAAACCTTCCCATTTTCACACACACACCAGCAGGTCAACAGCCAGCCCAGCGTCGACAGCATCAGTGCAGTCAAGTGCGAGTTCGAAAGCTGTTCTTCTCAGTTCACGCTCGATTAAAATAAGGACACTATCAATAAACTGACACGGCTGGTTATGGCACTTAAATATCTGACTGTTGCATTGTGATATACTGTATATTTAATATTTTTGGGCTTTTGTTTTAGTTTATTATCAGCATTTGCATTGATCTATATTTTACAATCAAATATTTTATTGTACTTGTATATTTAAAAGATCTCCAAAGCTAAGTTTTAACCGTGAGCTGCTGAATTTGCCACATAGGTCATTTATATTGAATAAAATTTGATATTGCTGTTCTGTTTTTGGAAAATGTGTTAAGCTTAATTATTTAGTAACTGTGTGCTATACATGCTGAACACCAAATAAATATTAGTAAAAATGTTGTTTGTATTTGTGTTATGTATGTATAAAGAAAATACCATAACAAAAATCCACATTCAATCAATTCAGTATGCATCATTTATTAATTTATACAAAATTAAAATAATGTTTAATTCTCTTTGTCATGAATGATCCACACAGAAATAGAAATACATGTATTCATGTTAGAATACAAAGACTATGTGCAAAGTGTTTTGGAGCAGGTAGACGTCCTGCAGCATCACATGCCAGGCCTGTGTGCTTAATCCTACGCAAACAAATGCAAAAACAGTCATACACATTTCCTGGAGCAGTGCACCCATACGTTGTCATGTTTTTTTAAAAAGTCTGTCACAATACAAAGAGGGTTTCGTACCACACACCCACACATACATGCACTCACAAACTCGCATATCAGTACAGAAAAGTAAAATTTCATATAATTTACTGCAGTGTATCTGACCTAGTATTCATTGTTTCTATTTACATTATTTATTCAGCCACTTCATACTTTATTAATGAAACCTTTTTGCAAATTCACATCATACAAACAACTCACAATACCTTTTGGAAAAAAAGAATAAATATGAAAAGATACTGTACTGTTGATTTTTCATCAGCCCAATAGTAGCAGCTGGACCCTTCTCTACCCATTTATGATGCTAATAAAGGAGAATTGTCTTTCATATCCCAGTTTGGTTTGTTTTCAAGGATTTGCGTCGGACCAGGTGCACCTCCGTTTGTCCATGCAGAGAGTCAACTGTCAGTAACCATAGTCCTGTTTATCAAAGTGTGCAATGAGATAGCACTGTCCTTGACATTAACTATTATAATGCCCATTATAAACACTATAACGGATGTTCCATACATAGTTACGTGTAGTTTTCTTTCTATTGAGTGATATGCATTGTGCTGTATTGTGTTCCCACTGAATGTGACTGGACATTTTAACCAAACCAAGCTTGGAGGTGGCAAACTGGCATGCTGCCTTTAACTCACTCCTAAAGTGCTTTTCTCATGCCCAAGACCATGCGCCTGTCAAAATCTTGTCATAGCCAACACGGGCAGCAGCTTTTAATCTTCCTCTGCTTCTCCCCCAGGAGCTGATCGGTCCTTGGCTCAGATTGCCAGAGAAGTCAGACCCGCTGCATTTCCTCATTTAAGCCTCCGGTAAAGGTGGGTGTTGTTAAGGGAGAGTGACAGCCAACTGTGGGGGTCAGCAGCGGGACATGCGCTTGCGGTACTGCTCCACCAGCGGGACCAGGCACTGAGGTGAGCTGCACTGCAGCAGGAATGGGTGCTCTAGCAGGTCAGTGGCACTGGCCCGCTCCAGGGGGTCCCGAGTGAGCATGCGGTCCAGGAAATCTTTGAGGACAGGAGATATCTGGAAGCAAAAGATTCTGAGTATTAGTATGAGCACTATTTATGGTGAATATAAATGTATAATATGTGGACTATTATTTTATTGTTTGACAAAAGCTTAAATGTCTGATAAGGTACAGTACTTTTATCTGTCTTAATTTTAAAAAGTTAGTCAATTATTTGAAAAAAAAAAAACAACAACATAATTTGCATAACATTTTTAATCATGTCAATATTTTATTTATTATTTTTTTATGTTAAGTGTTAATATATTTTAAATTGTTTTATTAGTCTTGTAAAGAGAGTAATTTTAAATCAATTTGTACTTTTGCTTTTATGTATTAACATTATAATGTAAACATGGATAAAAGGTAGAAGATGAAGAGATTTATTCACCAGTGTTATTAATGTGTTAATTGTAATGGCCATGTGGTGTTATTAGATGAAATACTGCTGTTTTAATTTTACATACCTGGTTGACATTTCTCACAGTAGGAGCTGGCTCATCCCTCAGTCTCTTCATCGCCGCTACAGGAGTTTCACTGAAGTACGGGGGCTCTCCATCCACCATCTCCACCACCATTATACCCATCGACCAGACATCCACCTAAATCACAACAGAGACCGCAAGTTATGTAAGCGCTCTTATGCATAATGTGGACACTGTGTGAGTCAGATCACTACAGTTAACCAGTATGAGGAATCTCAAAGCATGCCTCCTTACCTCTGTGCCATATGGTGATTTGGAAATTACTTCTGGTGCCATCCAGTATGGCGTCCCGACCAGAGACTTCCTCTTAGGGATGTCCTTACTGATCTGAGCGCAGAAACCAAAGTCAGAAAGTTTTACCTGTGGGAAAAGGCACACAAATCAATATTACAGTTTATATAATGTCATTAATGTTTTATTAATTAAGTAATTTACTGAAGTACATTTCTTTAAATATATTTTCTGAAACATACTTTTACCAATACTTAAGTACATAAGAAACACTCTGTCTAAAGTAATTTTTTCAAATCTCTAAATGAGTACAAGTATTCAGAGAAAAAGTGGTAGTAGTCATAGTATTAGTAGATTTTGCTAAAAAATACTTTCAAAGGTTTTACTTCACAGTTAACATTAGAGATTTACTTACATTCAAGTGCATTAATTTTACTTCTGATTTAGTAATATTATTACTAAAGCTGAAGTAGCATTACTTTTACTTGAACTTGTTCACACAAAACAAATGCTATTTAAGCATTACTATTCTCTTCATCATTTTGGACATTTTTATAATTTGATTTAATTTAATTTGCTGTGTGACTATTTTTCCTGTTTATGGATCACTGAATATATAAATTCAACTACAAAATGTATTAGTCTACTAGTTAAGATTAAGTTGCTTCATGCATTTTAAATTTTTAAGCAATTGTTTTGAATTAAGAAAAAAAAAATGAAGGAAGAAAAGGGAGAATATTGTACCCTTCCGTCCAGTGTAAGTAGTATGGAGTCACTCTTGATGTCCCGGTGGATGACTCCTTGTGAATGGAGATAGGCCAGGGCTTGCAGAACAGCTTCACACACTGTGGCAATCTGCTCTTCAGTCAGCCTGCACAACAACATGTACGAGTGTAAACACACAAGCAGGCAGGTTTTACATTAACATTTGAGCTTTTTGGCAGGCACACTTTTACATTATAAACCATGCCAGTCAGCGGCTTGGAGGAAAGTTAAAATTCATGAATCACTGCGATTAAAGACAGACCAAAGTTCAGATCAACAACTCCCACATTGCAGAGTGACTAATAAAATACTGTAATTTTGAAAGTGCATCATAAAGAAATGTGAGCCAGCAGACAAAAAGCCATCTTAGCTACTGGAGGTCAAATATCATCTAAAAAGCAAGCTCAAGGTAAACCAGCCCTTTTATCCCCACATAATTATTACTTATTCATACACAAACTATAATGCACTACAGAACTTAAGCAATACAGTTCTCATTATATTACATAGATTGTGTTAATTAAACCCATTGACTCTATAATCTGACATTAGTATTGACTTAGGAAAAAGAGAATTGTTCTGTCAATATCTTATTTACATGGGGCTTTGAAAGCTGTAGTCATGCCTCAGACAACTGGCTCATTTTATGTCATCTGGCTTGAGAGACACGTTTTTATCGCTTTGTGTCAATACATCAGACCTCAGGGTTATCCTATAATGATTGAGTCAACCATCTGTTAATATAAAATACATTCACCAGGGAAACCTAATATACTGCTACAGACTTAACCTCCCCACCTCTTGTCAGTATGTATTTTTTGTTTTTTAGGCATGCTTAACAAAATAATATAATGGCTTCAGGAGTTAAAATCCTAACCCACAACTGATCTGGACATTTGAAGAGCCTCCTCCATTATTATTTTTCTCTTTCAGACATAATACAAAATGACTGGAGCCTTTGTGTCCTTGTATGTTCACCAGCTGATACTACACTACCCCCTTGTGGCGACTGGAGTTATAAACGATGATCTCATAAAAATGCTGTAGACACAATGCAGCAAAGGCAGACTTGACCAGACTTAGACTTGCTGTAGTTTTTACCTGGTTTCAGACACAATGTTGGTGAGTGCTCCTCCCTGCAGGTACTCCATGATCACCCACAGCTCCTCCTCCACCAGGGCCGACTTAAACATCTCCACCACATTCCTGTGCTGATAGTCCCTCATGATTACTACCTGCAGCACAAAGTAGTCACCATAAAACCACAGTCGTAAAAAGGCATACCCAGGGTTGTTAGGGCAATTTGCAAGAGATTCACTCTAAAAGGAGCAGCAAACGTGATACAGCAAATCCATGAATTTTCTGAAATTCTAGCTACGTCTTCATGAGATGTCCCTGCTTGGTAAACAACATTGATTTTCAAACTATGCGCCTCCACATTCTGTCTTTCTTTAAGATTTGAAGCCAAAGCCTCACTAATCCTGGTAACATTATGTCAGATTTTATTCTGTTTTCTCCAAAGCTGCAAGAGACATTACACATATTTATCTTACAGCAGAAGCAGCCCTGCTTCTGACAAGCAAGCTCATAAATTTATAAAATTACTGCCATGACCCGTCAAGCAACAAATACTATAATACTTTATTGCTGTGATACTACCATGTTGATAGCCTGTGGTTAAAGGTGTATGCTCCCTGCCTCAATACTATTATTAAAAAGCTTATTGTACTATACAGAAAGTAAACGCTATAGTATATCTGAAATAGTTTTATGTCTAGCAAGCTAAAAATGGTGTCTCAGGCTTTAGGCTCAATACCCTTATACAGTATATATATATTAAATAATTTGTAGGGTCTCTTAGTGTTGGTGTCTCTGATTTGCTGATGGCAAAACTATTCTGCTTTTTCTGGGCTTATATTTCCTACTTTTAAAAACTTCATGTGGTTCACGTGACGATTCCATACCTCATTAAAAAGCAGCTCTCTCCTCTGTTGCCTCCGCAGGTCCATCATCTTGACTGCCACCTGCCTGCCACTGTGCTTCTCTGTAGCAATGCACACCACTCCGGTCGAACCCTCTCCAATCTTTACAAAGTTCTCCAGGTAAGAACGTGGATCACCCTTGTCCACAACCATCTGCAGGGCGGCTTTGAACTGTTCATGGGTGACTTTGGGTGGGTCTGGTGGTGGCCTGGGTGAGGGATGCTGAGGAGGTCTAAAGGCGGGGGAGCAGGTTCCTGGAGGACTGGTGGCTAGTGAGCCTGTAGGAGAGGGTCTAGGTTGCGAGGGACTGTCCTGAAGCGGGTAAGGGGGGTTGGGGCATCCTGAATGCCTTATAAATGGCTCTGGCACATTAGGTCTCAGTCCCATGTTTGGAGACAGGCCAAGGGTGTAGCTTGCTGAGGATCGCACCGTACGCTGGGGCCTGATGCCACCCACCAGGGGACTGCTCGTGCCAGTGGGCAGGAAGCCGGAGTGGTACCTCACTGACGACTCTGCCTGCATGATAAGATAACACACAGAGTAGTGAAAGCCTGTTGGCTGGCTGCCTGCAGATCAGGACCTACTTTTAAAGTGAATGTTAATCAAGTCCTTCACTCTTTTACGGCACTTCACCTGATACGACCCATGTGAATACTGCTTCTATAGGGAAGCAAGCTTCTTTTACAAGCCCATTGGTGGCATAAACTGACATTCAACATTAAGCAGCAGATTTAATAAAATACCCATCTCCTTATCGCCATAGTCTAATTGGTACACTTGGTGCTTTAAAACCAATTCCCCCAGACACTTAAGGTTTAACGTATTCAAAGATTGAGCAAAACATGCAGAGAACTGATAATTTGATGTAAATAACATTTGCAGAAGTATGCGTGTGTGAATGAATTATGAATGATGGACTTACTTTTAGATCGTAGGATGAGAAGGGCCTTCCTGGGCTGTTTTGAGGGTGCATGTACATGGGTGCAGCTGGTCGCAGCTCTGAACCAACATTAGCCTGCTCTCCGTGTGATGGCTGCTGAACAGTCATACCAGGATTGTAGAAACACGCCATTGGTCTTGGTGCTGATGGCAGTCCCCTGGGCAGTGGGATGTCCCTCTTCCAGATCACTCTCTCCTGGGGACTACCCATATCTGCGCTCATGTATGCCGTGTGGCTAGGCGCCTGGACGTTTTGAGTCTGAGGAGGTCCTTCGTGAGGGTTGCTAACTTCATATGTAGATTTAGCTTTTGGTAAGATCCCATTGGGCTGTAAGGTAATGCTCTTCTTCATACCCAAATAAGGAGTGTTGGTCTCACTGTGAATGTTCCTGGCCCTATCTCTCCATTGGTCCTGAGCGTCATTGTCATCGTCCTCGTCCTGAGTGAGGCTCTCGTACTGGTAGGTGTCACCCTCGTTCTCCTCCCCGAGTCTGCCAAGGGACTGGGCCCTCTTCCGGTTGGAGGGGCTGCTCTTCCTCAAAGAGTTGGAGCTGGTCACAGATAGGCGGTTCATATCATTGATCATGGCAGAGATGTAGTCCCCGTGACCAATCATGCTCCCACGCACTATGGTCTGAAAGAGTAAAGGCATTTATCTTAACTAGGCACGTGCCATCATCACATTATGGAAAGATCTGTACCATTAGAAATAATGAGTATGATATAATCATTGCTCAGAGGCATGTTAAATTTAGACTTGAGAATTTGCAAAGGACATCTTTGTCATACTACAAAGACTTCATCATTTCCCCTGTAGCTATTTCTGACAATACACAGATAAATATACTTATTACATGTTTCAGTATGATTTCCATATTACAGAATCCTGACATTTCATATTTTTCAAATGTCATTTTAGATGCCTAACTTTCAGGCATGCAAAGACAAAGGCCCTAAACTTGCCTAGACAGAAATGGAAGCTGTTTTTTTTTTTGGCAGAATACTGTGTGGTAGCTCATTAGTTTGTCTAAGGGTAGAGTCATATTTAGTTCACAGTCAGTCAACAGCATCTCTTGTTTCTCCTGTTCAGCACCACTACCTCTACATGGGGCATACAGGTCAGATGACATATCACCTCACAGTTCCCAGGAAGGAAAATAATCCTTTATAAAATTTGGTTATGTTTTGCTTTTTATTATATATTGATATATTTTTATTGCATTTAGTTGTAAGATTTGAAATGAGATGTTTATGTACCTTCATTTTTTTATATTTTGGGTCTGCTGTTACACCCTTTAATCTGCTTCTAAGCTCACATGATGTTGATCATATTACCTAGTGCCAATAACAGCAGAGCAGTCATAAAATTGCTGGAGGATTTTTAGTACCTCTGCCATAAACTGCTTTGACACTACACTCAGCAAAGCAAAGAAAATGTGAGACTTGCATCACTCACTGGTTTTCCCTCTGCTGTACGGCTGCTGTACCTGCACTTTTTATTCCTCTGCTTGACATCTGTGCGATTGCTCTATAGACTGTTATTAATTGCCTGTGTGGCGTAATAAATCTTGTGGTCCCTACGAGTATTCAACATTGTACAGTCAGTGTACACAGCAGGGTCATTAGCCCAGCCCCAAGAAAGCAGAAGATGTCATCTCAGGCTTTTTCTGACACAGTAGCATCTCTCTGCATGAATTCTCACTATTCTTGTGTATCAATACTATAAATACATCAGCATCAACTTAACACATAATGATAGCATTTGTGGTTCAGTTTCAGATGCACTGGGAGTAATAGTAGGTGTGTGTTGTACCTTCTTTGGCCTGAGCTCCACCTCTGTGATCCTGGAAGGATCGACCATGGGCCGAGGCCTGCGCAAGTTGTCTATGAGGCTCTGCCATTGCATGGGCAGGCCTACAAAGCATCCTCGCTTGGCGTCAAATGAAGTGTGGACACGGTGCTCAAAGTTCTTGGGCGCTGATATCTCAGGCCTCTTCTTTTTTTTCTTGCGAAACATGCTCAGGTTCACACAGGCCACAGCTTGCCTGCTTCACAATGTCCCTGGAAAGAAAAGTATTCAGTTTTAAAGGAGAAGCAAGTGGTATGGGTTAAGCACATTTAATAGCTAAACATATGAAGTATTAAAGTATTAGGCTTGTAGTGTTGTAGTTTTAACAAACTGTGAAAAAATTCTAATTGCGAAAACATTTTATTAAACCCACCCTTTTATCTGAAGCAAAAAACACAAGATTTTAAACAATAGCATGAACTGGCAGCAGGTAAGCTGTAGTTTAGTGCAGACATATGGCTTTTTATTATCTAAATATTAGCTAAATGCGTATTGTTTATTGTATCTACCTGCTTTAGGCAAATGAGATGCTAATCTGTATTACTGTTTTAGTTACGTAAAGAGTTAATAATCAGTGACATTTCTTTTAAGGTCCTTCGTTGTTTCATTTGTTGTTTGATAGGTCACTGGTGACCTCTTCTCTTTGTGCTTTTTATCCAGGTGGACATTTAATCTGTTTGCACAGAATCTCTTCGAGGCTGGCATTTAAACTGTTAGTGTGTCCTTCTCTGACTATTTGACTGTCTTGGACTTGGTGCTTCTAAAAAGGCTCTAAGGAGAGTGAATGGATTTGCAAGCACATGTGTAATGAAGGATATCGGTTCAATTAGAGCTTATTCATTCTCATTGCCCTTTTACTGATTAGCTCGCTGTCGCTCTGGCCAGCGCCCACATGCTCTGAGTGCATTAACAGAAAAAGTAGTGTATGCAGTCTATGCACAAGTTTATACAAACAAAAACCCTCTTCAATGCTATACTTCATATTCCTTTTCTAATTAGTAGATTGTGTGCCCTTGATTGCATAGAGGGTAACCACTTAATCTTTGGATGGATGGCCTTGCATTTGGCAAGACTGGATGTGGTTTCCTATATGCCCAGGTTTAGTTCCCATTCAATGCAGGGAAATAATTAAATACATTACATCTCATTTCCTGGGCTGCACAGCTGTACTAAGAGATAATCACTTATTTTTGAATCATTAGATTTAACACTGTTTCATGGAGTGCTCAGTGTATCCCAGCTGCTTATCATAACACAAATTTGTGCTGAGTTTAGAGTGTAAAATAATAGTGTGGCAGAGGCCAACAAGGTGCCCTGAAAGATCCAGATACTGTCTCCCATCATGCACCGTGAAATGGTAGGAGTGGAGGAAATGAGTTTTGCAGCGGTCCACAGCTCAGCGGGCCTTCGCGCTCAGCAGCCTCTTCTCTCTGCACCTCCGCCCTCAGACCAGCACGTCTCTAATCGACACCACAACGCCTCTCATAAGCCACACCGGTGACTAACCATGCCACTGTGGGCCCTGCCACAACACACCAGAGGGTAAAGAGGGGTCACACCCATTCAGTCCCATCAACATTGGCCCGGTCTTATCTTTAAAAGAAGAAGAAGAGAGAGCCCTGTGAGTAAATATGTCACCCCCTCCAAGGATAATTCAATCACAAGGCTAATATGCTAAGTGTTGCATAAGCGTATCACTCTGTGCTCTCCCTATTTACACAAAATGGTGCTGAGTAGGGCTTTAATTCTATCTGACAGAGACATTATGGTGTGAAGGTGGAGGAGAAATAAGTGGGCCAACATTACAGCTCAATCCTGGTAGTATTTAAGAGATACAGTATATCATCAGTTTTGAAAGCATAGTACTGTCATGTTTTCAGGGTGTTTCCATTTTTGAAAGCACATACAAAGTGTAAATTTACAGTAAATGTCTAAATCAAATGCATTTTGGTCAAGTGATGTTCTTGACAACATAATTCAGCCACAGAGAGCCACAAACCAGTGTATCCTTTATGCCAGTCCCAAACCTGTATAAATAGGAACAGTTGCATCAAGAAGGGCATCCTGCGTAAAACTTATGTCAAAATTAAAATCCCAAAAAAATCTGAAAGGAAAGATCTTGTTAACAACATGCTGTATATATTTTATCTTAGATTCTTAAGACCTAAATATTAGTTTGGGATCATTGTTACCTTTTCATATACTTCTTGACTTCTTTACATGTTTATTTAGATATGAAAGGCAGTGACTTAATTTTTGGTCTTCCTTTGTCTAGTTATGATGAAATACAACCAGTCCTGGTTGTACTGAAGCAATACAGCCTCATAGTAATGCTTTTATCCATAGCATTCCAATAACCAACATCTTGTCTCACTCTTTATGCTTATTTTGCAGTTCAGCGT
Organism: Bostrychus sinensis; assembly: GCA_020698575.1. Taxonomy (NCBI): domain Eukaryota; kingdom Metazoa; phylum Chordata; class Actinopteri; order Gobiiformes; family Eleotridae; genus Bostrychus; species Bostrychus sinensis. The sequence continues at coordinate 20,287,186 of CM036258.1, forward strand.
GCAGATATTGGCAATGCTTGGACAAATATTTACACACGGCCCTCATGTATCCTTTACAAGCAGATCAATCAATATTTACTCATGAGTGAAATGCAAACGGCTACACTTCTCCACTGCCAGCAATAATGGGGCGATACCAACACAAATAGGACAGCTGCCTTTGCGCGCCACTTTATCAAGTCTCATCAGTTCAAAGCAGTCGGCAACACAACAGTATTCATTATTCATTCCAGCACTGCTCCCCTCTGAAGCCTCCAGAAAACTCAAACTGACAAATCTGATATTAGCATCATGTTAAAAACACACAGATGGACTTTGTTGATTCATTTCTGGATGACATTAATTGAAAATTTAATGCAATTATTGATTAACAAGCTTTAATCACATGCGTCTGGCTTTATATTGACCTCACTAACTGCACTAAGCTTATGACTGCCTTGATAATACACTATTGATTTCTAAGGCAGTCATATTTATGCGGAGGGCTGAACTTGCAGGGTGTATAATCATGTTTTCTGGTCACATAGCTGTAAAAAAACTGCAGGGATTTGACCCTATGCCTCAGTAGCTTGTCTTGAATCTATCAAAGTGCTGAGGCAAAAACTCAGGCCAGCAGCTGTCAAAAACATCAGTGGCCAAAAAGGGATGAGGTCACTCGAAAATTCTGCTACATGGGGTGTTTCCATCTTTGTAAGCACATGCAAAGGGGGAACTTAAATTACATCAAACTAATTTAGAATCTTCCTAACAATGTGGATATTTTAGGGACATAACTCAAAAGCATTTGTGTGCATAATTATTGTCTTTGGAATCATTATAATGTTTGTTTAGGTCCTTTGTTTAGGACTCATTTGTTTTTTGTTTTTTTGTTTTTTTACCTTGTTAAACATGTAAAAGATGGTGATTTAATCTGTGGTCTTGCTTTGTTTGTTAATGATAAAATGCATTTTACACATAGACTTACAGCTTGCATGTAATGTAACAATTAGAGACAATTAGAAACACTCGAAGAGCGCAGACCATTGCCAAAGTATTGCAGTTCCACCCTGGATCCAGATTGTGATTCAGAACCACACCAAAAAAAACAAAACAAAAAAAAAAGGTTTACTAATCTTTCCTGAAAGTTTCATCAGAATCTGATGATTACTTTTTGTACTTTCTTGTTAACAAACAAATGTTAAAAACAAAAACATAACCTCTATACTGTTACTATTAGTTAGTTATTAAGGACTAAAAAAATGTTCTTCTGTTCAAGAATCATAGGTAAATCATATATTGTGATTACAAGCAAATCTCACTTTCATTTCTTTTATTAAGTTGTAAAAGCAAACCACCAGTTGTACAATTCAGCCTCATTGCCTGCACTATCTACAGCCAGGCCCCTAAAATACTGTGGATTCCTAGCCTGCAGCAGTACACCCCCACTCTTTGCTGACAGATGAGTGGTTCAAATCAAAGCCTTACCCCCAACCGGATGGAGAATCTTCACCTGGCAGAGGGGCCATGGCTCTCATGCCATTCATAAAGCCAAACAGACAATCCATATGTTTTCCACAGACAACACATGCAGTAGAGGAGCTCCTTTCTCTTGCGTTCACATCACCACGAGCAGAACTTGTGGATGAGTGGGAGGGGATAGAGATAAGAGAGATATTGGATTCGCTCAATGCTGCTGCTCCGAGCTGTGTTGAATGATTTTTTTTTCTATTTGCCCTGATTTCAGCGCTATCTTTTTTGTTGGCATGCATGTAGAAATGTAGCAAAGCTGGTGCACACTCAGGTGACTGTGCTGGCAGGATTAGTATGGTGTTCAGCCTTCCACTGATCTAATTTTAGGACACATCACTTCACTCTTCTCCTCACGTATAGAGCCAAATACGTGTTTATTTTTTGCAGGAAAAGAGTGAGGCTGAATGTGTGAGACAATTGTGATGACATAATCCTCTTTTTGTAAGTCAGTGTATCTATAAGTATAATCCAGCTATAGTAAATTACAGTGGGAACATCACTATTTCACACTGGATAGAGAGATAGCATCAAGGTATTAACTGCTGTTTTTGGACTGTGCACTGCAGCAGCGAGGGCTGTTCTATCAGCTTCATTATGATGACCGTTTTGCCCTTTGAGTGTAATGAGACTGCCTCTTGACAGGGTTGGGAAAGGGGGGGTCCTGGATTGGTCATGTCTTGTAAAGTGCGTACACACATGCTTTGATACCTGAGGGGAGAAGGTACACAGGCTCTGGACGTGACTGGACAGTGCAATGACCATGTTTATGATTTAAGTTGATGTGTGTTTTCTCTTTGAAGTCACCTCTGTCCACACGAAGGGATTGTCAATAGGAGATGACAAGTGATGTAATGAGCTGTGTTCAATGACATGGAATAACATGGAATAATGTTGTTTTCATGCATATTTCATGCCAAGGGTCTAATACATCATGCACAACCGGGCGCTTGAAACCCAAGGAACTTTGAAAAAAGGCACGCATCTGGTTTAGTGTGTTTGAATCCGGTCAAGGGCAAGAAACAAAGTTTAAAGTAGTTGCACAGTTACAACTTTCCTGAATGTGTATCTTTGATATAAGCTCTGCTCAGGGAGAAGGTCACTTTACAGTGTACATATGCAAGAGCATGTCAAATGAATGGTGTGGACTAAAACACTATCAATACAATACAATACAAAGCCAAATATTAATGTAGTGTGCATAGTCAAAAATGGATGGCACCTTGGTGGCTCACTTGGTAGATCATGCATAACATAGATTGAAACAACGGCTTTTATTCCCATTTTGGGTGAGTTTGCTCAATTTATTTTCCCATGTATCTCACTGCCTTTTCCTGTCGAGTCGTATAGTTCCTTACGGTATGCACTCACAGTTACAGCTTTCCTGATTTAAACACTGCATAACACAAATCAATTTAACTTTTTACTTAAACCTCTCTGCGCAGGAATATTTATGTTTAGAGATGGTCTCAGGGCACCGAACAGCGGCCTTCTGAAAAGGTAAACAACCACTGAGCTTGTCTTATGTGCCTCGTGGAGTAGCTAAGTAAGAAAAGGGCCTGAGGTTTGTAAGTGTAGTGCTCGGTAAAATATGATGTACAACTGAAGCGGTGATTGCTGTCGGTTGTTCAAGGGCAGAAGGCGTTCATGCATCAGGCTTGGGCTAATATTGACATGAGGAAAGATAAAAAGAAAGGTCAAGACAGGAGGATGAGAGATGGATACTTAAAAAAACAAGCTTTACAAGTTCTCAACACATATTGCATCACCTCTTAACACTGCCTTTCTCAGTCTATGCAGTCTGCAACCTCCTACCCAGTGTTCTTTGTTGCAGACACTAAAGAAGATTTGAAGATGGGACGCTTGCATCAATAGAAGCCATAAATCATTTTGTCAGCTGATATATTGTGACACTGATTCTTCAGGACAAGCAAATGGACAAGAAAACTAGTTTGCCCTGTCTTCTGGTGAGCAAGGTGGCCATAACACACACAGTAGTAAGTACTGCCTCTATCTACTCCTTAAACATGATGACATTGTAAAAGCAACACGTGTACTGTAGTGCTGTGAGATTTTATGAGATGTTCTTTACTGATGCTGACACAAGGAGCCGCTGCTCTGTGTAAATGTATGTTCTGAATAGAGATAAGAGAGGTAAGGACAATGCAGCACTGACCAACACTCTCTTTAATTAAAGATCCTCTTGGCTATTGCAAGTGCTTTGAACAATTTGACGCTGCACTGATAAAGACGTGTGATCAGGCCGGACCAATGGTATGAGCCCAGATATGCTCTCTTGGGTCTAATTTATTGATGCGCCAAGCCCCAATGCAGGCTTAACTGTACAAGCCTATGAAAGCTTTGATTTATATTTTCCAAGCCCGGGCCTCAGCATGACTCTCCGAAGCACAAAGCACCTGCCATTTTTTAACCCGGGAATCCCTTTCTGGTATCAATCTGCACCGTCTCTACTGTCCTGCTCTGTCACCCAGCATGGGTGCTGTATGAGCCCAGTGAGGGGACTCGTGGCATGCTGTCCTAATTTGGACGCAGAGCTTGTTTTAATCCTTAGTGCTTGACGTCTCATTGCCAGTGGCTAAGATAAAGCTGGTGATGCGCGCTGCCCTCACCTTTACCCAGAGACTGACATTTATGAAAACAACAGGCCACGTGACAATAGTGTACCACCACCTCCACCTGATTACCTGTCTCCTTTCTGCCTGAGGGCAATATCCACTAGCCTCCCTGTGCAAACATAATAATGCACTTTTTGTGTGTTTAGAATTAGGCAATAGAAGATATGACACAGCAGTCATATCCTAAGTCCTTTACTGTCACCTTTCCAACTTTGACTCCTCTTTTTGTTTGAATATCAATAAGTCACCCAAGGCAATTTTAGACTTGCAGGACCATGCTCACATCCTACTCACACTAATGCAATGCACAATTACTTTGACCTCATATAAGGATATGTTACAACAGGCCAGGCTGGAGTTTAACCCGGGAAGCTCATCTTTGTTATGACTCATAACGTGCTTTGTGAAAAATCTGCACACCTTTCCACTTTTTAGATTTTTTTTAACCATCTCAGAACAGAGGAATGTGTCTTTTGTGAAGCTTTATTTCATACATGGGCTAAAAAGCAAATGATAATTGTGCAGATACTTTCAGATACAGATTTCTATATACTAAACAGCTTTACAGTCTAAATCATTTGGTGTTTCAGTTTTCCAACTCCGTCACATTAAACACAGTACAAACATTGCTTCTTACATTTATTTAAGCTCTTGTATAACAGGTTTCCTAAGCATTATACTCTATTGACTAAAGATATTTCAAATGTCCGTGTTCCTGTGCCTGTTTTCCCACATAATCCATATGTGCACTGAAGTGTGGCCATACTAACAGAATGGATCCTTGTTCACTGGCTGGACTAGAAGGATCACCTGCAGCCCACAGACTGGATGAGAAAACACCAGAAACAAAACAGGAAGCTACTGTCTACAGCACCAATGGCATAGACATAGTGTTTACAAAAAGAGATGCTTTACTGTTGAGTGGATCATATCTTTTTCTTTGACATACAGGTTGAGGACAGAGGGGCACAAAGAGGAAGAGGATGTGGGGAATTTTCAGGAGGAGGGGTTAGTAGAAGGTGAAAGCTAGTGAGATGCAGTCCATCACTGAATACATCCAGAAAGCCTTTAGTGCATCAACACCTGGCCGCAATACATTCTGCTCACTGCTTGTCCACATTCCCTTCTCTAATGCCGACCAACAACCCACACTAGAATGCTCTTTATCAATGACGTTAAGCCTCTTTTCCCTTTTTTCCCCCCGCCCCCCTCTCCTCCAGTCCGTCCACAGTGGAAAAAGAGGAAAAAATCTGTCAACCCCCTTACCTTGCCTTGTCCAGTGAAGAGGAGAACTCTCCTCTGGGAAGGATGTGAAGTGAGCACATACACACTTGCATGCACTGTGATACCGCGCTCACACACGGCACTCAGCTAAGGATGAGGATGGTGGGTTTGGAGCTCAAACCAGCGCACACTGCAGGCTGCCGCTTGCCTGGGAAAGCCTGATGCGTTCCTCCCTCCAGGCAGAAGCACACACTACCATCTCAAAGGCTCTTTGTTGGGCTTGATTCATTCCCGGCTCCTGTGCTGGCTGAGTGCTGGTCCGTGCACCAGTGTCTTCTCCCCAGGACACAGGACGACCATTTACACAATGCAAGGGACAAAGCCATGAAGAGAGGAAAAAGGCAGCGTCCAGGAGAAATGGGAGAAATATGACGGCCACATTCAGATCCTTCCTTTACTATCCCTGTCTTCTGGCTTCTCTCTTCCCCTCACACACACTCTCCCGCACCCTCCCACCTCACTGTCTCTCCACTCTCTCTATTCCTCCTCCTCTCTGTGCCTTTATCACTTCCCTCCTTCCCTGCCTCCTCCCACTCACTCATTGGGCTGTCTTTGCAAAAGCCCAGAATTGATAGCAGCATGTAACCGTGCCTGAGTGTGCTAGCGTGTTTTTTTAAGCCGGTTTCCAGTGACTGTCTGTAAGGAGAGAAGAGCTCCTTTTACACCCATCACCTGGGATACCTTTCAGCAGCATGCCTCTGTTGTTGTGTCTTTATCCCTGTCTGCTTTGCATGTAATATGTGGCTGGCATGTGAGCATGAGTAATGGTTGCACTACTTAGTGCTCACTAATATGAATTATCTTTGGAGTGACAGGGTCAGACTTGGCAGATGGTAGGCAACGTTTCTGTATGTGTGACTTTAGAAGAGGTGCATTGTGTGTCTATTTCTGTAGAGGTTACAATTGTCATCCTTTAAATCTCTTTTGAGACTAAAGTGACCCAAAATCTTAGTGCAGTCAAGTTCCTTCCTACTACAAATAGCCTTCTCATTATTTCAAACATTCCTTTTTTAGCACAATCATTCACTGAATAATTGATACAGCAGACAAAAAGCAGAAAAAATATCAGGGTCATACTAGGCTGAAATTACTTGCAAAGTCATTCAGATTTGGGGCATACATGTAATAGATGTCATTTTGATGTGAGCTTGCTGAGGTGTTCTTAAATAATGTCTTCCCTTCTGACAGGAGGTGAAAAAACCCTAAGCCTAAACCAATCTGCATAACAATGACAGATTTTCCTGTTGGGGGTATGGCAGCCATAACCCCTCCCTATCTTTCCTTCTCACTCGTCAGCATTATTGTCATAGACAATACTAAGACAATGTCTTACTCTGAATTTCTTTTGAGTTTGTCACTACAAGTAGCAATAATGGTATATTAGAACAAATGGTGCCAATTCATATGCAAAAAGAGGGTTATCACAAAATAGCACTACTTGTTCAGACTATCTGTGTCAGATCATTTATGAGACTTTCACCAACTATCTGTGCTCAGCCACTATGAAGGAGAGCTGCTTGGGGGGTCAAGAGGTCAGCATATGATAGCTTACTGGGAAGCACTTTTATGACGCAGAAAAAACAAGAAGGGAAGTGGTTTATAATGACAATGGTAGTCTTAAGCTGTGGTGTCATTAAAATGAGAGCCAACAGGGTGCACTAGTGTCTCCCTTAATTGTTAGCATTTAATAGTCTATTTACTATGTGAAGATTTTACAATAGAACCTTGATTTCGCATCCTCATAATTTTACTTTGGCTTTGACAAAAATGTTTCACAATAACAAAAGTATTAGGGGCTTTTCCCATTTCCTCTGAGTGCTTTCTACCTCCCCAGTATTTGGCCAGACCTCAAAGTAAGGTAGAAGCTTGATGGAGAAGTTGCTGTTAACTGGTGCATGTAAACACAAATCGGTTAAAGAGCGCTGACTTTAAAACGTGGTCCATACAAAACCTGAGTGTTCTTGTCTATCAAAGTAACAGTGCTGGACAAAAGCTCTTCTCTGAGGGCCTGTCTAAAGCACATTAAGAAAAAGGTAGCTTGCTGGTTGTACTGCAGTTAGAGTGGGCTATGGATTTTCTGTCTGAGGCGCTATCACTAGCTGCTTGCTTTCATGGAGTGAGCTTTTAATAAGTCCCGCCGAACAGCAAGCCATAGAGGATACGTTATGATGTGGTTATGCTGTGTTATTATAATGGGAGTGCATCATGCAGCCTGTCATTTATCATAGACTTTCAGCAGTTCACAGTGCTAAGCCAAAATCGAAAATATAATGTAGTTTGGGAACTCACCAGTTGAGAAGATTTTGACTATTTTGTCATATTTTCAGTGTGATCCTTGTGCCAGTTTCAGAGATTTCAGCTTTCTCATTGGCCACTTGGGGATAACTTTAGAGCTTTCTTTTCCCCACAACTGCAACACATTTCACTTGCTAATGAGTCAACTACCTATCTTCAAGCCATTCATCAAAGTCTGCCCTACAAGCTGTGCGCCTGTGAAGTGGATCCCATCATCACAGTAGATTAGGTTTACTCCTACCACTCCAGTCTTTGAGCTTATAACATCTCCAAAACTGTGATTTGCAATGAATGTAAGACTTGCTCTACACTTGGGAACAACAATGAAGATGACTGCAATAACACCCAATGAAACTTAATGGATATGGTTCTCTGTTCTTTTTACATTTTTATAACACCACTAGCAGAGCAGTTTTTATGTACTGTTAGAACTCTAAACATTTTTAACAAGAAGTATTTCCAGAACGCAGTGTTCTTAAGAAAAAAATTCCTCATAGACTTACGTCAGACATTTCAACACATTTATTGAACATTGATGACATTATGACCAACAGGGGGGCATTTTACAAAGATATAAGCCTAGGACTCTCTACAACCCTCTGCCTGTGATGGAAAATAAAATGTCTACTACACAAACAGTGAGAAAATATTCAATAAGGAAAGCAAGGTAAAAAGCACCATTCTTAAGAACAATGCAGGTTAATGAGTGAAGTAGTATCAGGGTAAAAATTAAAAATCTGTTTCTCTTTTGGTCAATATCTCTTCCTTGCCATAGCAGTTGATGACAGGATTATTACATAAACATACATTTGCATAGTGCCTGAGCCAAATAGAGCTGCCGTTATCTCTTCAAGAAAATGAAAGGACAGTATACAGACAATAAAAACAGTAATGTAGTAATAATGTCATACAGCATGATTAGTGAAACCTCAAATATTCTCAGTAAAAATGCCTTTGAAAAGTGACACAATCAAAGTCCACACACAACTGAATTAGTTTACACTGGTGGTAACAACCTCATACTTTTGACCTTTGAGCTCAGCTTCTTGTGCCATCTTCTGACGGTATCGCTCAGCACGCAGTTCTTCAAAGCAGAATTCAGTGGCTCCACTATGCAGCAGCTCTTTACAGTACATACTCTTTTCCTGGCCTTTTTCTGATTCAGTCTCATTCTGGTGTTGCTGCCGCTCCTGTAGCCTCTTCAGGGGTGTTTCCTCTCTGCAAGGCTTTCGAGCTGATAATACTGTGTTCACGGCTGGGTTGATTTTGCATGGCGTCCTGAAGAATTTTGGAAATATGTAATTAGTTATCTATCAATGTTGTCCTGGTTTTAATATATTATGATAGACAAACTCACATTGTTGGAGGCTGGTCTGACTCCTCCACAAATGGTTGAAATGTTGGTTTAGCGGGTGGTGGAGCCATAACAGTATGGCCATATTTAGTCCTCTGCCGCATCTAATAAACAAAAGCGCATAAGTCTACTGAGATACTATCAACGCATTAAATAAGAAATTTAAATTGATATCCATGTACCTTGACATCACACCATTTTTCTGGTCTCTGCTCATTTTCTTTGGCTCTTGAAGTAGGTGGTGCTGCCCACGACTCAACTTTTGGCTCTGAAGGACCTTCATCTGGAATTTTATTTTCATCAAAGATCAAAAATCGGCTGTTTGTAGCATTGCCAAGAATGGGAGCACCTTGGGACTGCAAGCCTCCAGAGAGACCTTTGCAAAAATATTCAAATTAATTAATTAAATAGTAGTTATATAGGAGAGAAATGCTGTAATAGAAGTACTAAATGCTATTGTCCTTACTTCTGATAGCAGTTCCAGTTCTGTTGACTGGGACAATGACCTTTTTCTTTCCTCTATGTTTGAGATCTGCCAAAGAAATTCTTTCAGGTTGTTTGGGCTCATCATCACTATCGTCCTCTTTCACTTTCATCAACACATGTCGAGATACCCGTGCTTGCAGGGCCCTTTAAATATCAATACAAAACATTAAAGCAAGAAAATGTTGTCATAATAATTTATTAAAACTAGATATCCATACTTATGAAACTGCATAAGCTTGTCCTGTGGCTCAGCAAACTTTTTGAATCCTTCCTGGTAGACCAAATCAGCTTTGCGACAGTTGCCTTGATTTTCATATTCTTCGGCCCAAGCAATATAAAAAGATGCCTGCACTACTCCAATCCCCTGAGCCTGCATGTACCGATAAATATCCAGGGGCTCAGAGCAGTTCTTTGCCTAATTGAACAGAAAACTTTGAGTACAGAAGCAATACACAAACAATTAAAAATACATATTAATACATACAAATTTGATCCATAGGTCGATATAACGAGGGTCATTATGATATTTTTTTTCTTCTGTAAATCTGTTCACAGCTCTTTCCAATAGTGTGGTAAGGTTGCTTTCTTTCCCTCCTTGAGGAAATGTTTGCTCTGTCCAGTTTATATACCTGGTAATTGGAACCGTACATATATGAAAGTAAGATTTCAAAGATTTAATTCAATATTTAATTTACTACTTGGACTTACCTGTCCCACACATCAAGTGGGTCAACTCCATCATACATTCTCAATTCAGATTCAAAAGACCTACAGAAAAATATATATATATTGTCACAAAAAGTTATAAAACAGTAACTATCTAAAACAATAATGTTAGGCCCATACTGTCTCTGTTGATTGACGGCAGAGCTGACTCCATCTTGCTGTTGGCTAAGTGCTTCTTGTAATGCTGTTATGTGTCTTCCACGTCTGAGTGGCTGAATGTTTTCTTTGCAGAGTTCCCATTCCACATCTCCGCCTTCTGCCATTGTAAAATCTAACAGGAGGTAGAAAGATAGATAGGTTATAAAATAAACACGTGTTAGTTAACGTTAGTTTTATTGTTATCGTGACGTTCATTCATTATGGTTTACACGATTTTCGTTGGAAAATCTGCACATTTATTGTAAAAGCACCATATACATAAACAAATACAAAGACCAAAACACTATTAAACGAAAATAACGCCAAACAATCCATAAGCCTTTGAAAGTAGATACATCTGAAGCAGCTGGAGGTAGCTTTAGTGCGCAGCATTAACTAGCAAATGACATGACGTGGTGGATGCTAACCACGGATACCTGTGCTAACACGTTAGCTACTAGACAAGAAATGCGCAAATGAAAATGCTGTCTTGTTCGTTTGATAATTTCACTACTTGTCCATTAATCAGTTGATTACTGTAAACTGGGGACCTCGTACCGATTATACTGGTCTTTTATCTTCTCTTCCAAACAACGGCATAAACACTCAGCAGTCGGACTCGAGTCTGTTCTGTTTTGAACAAGGACCGCGACAGAGTTTTCTCGAAGCTGATTGGACGAATCAGAAAAAAGGAAACACGACAACAACGTCACATTACAGTTTCCGTTATACTTCCTGATTTGTCAACTGATGTGCAGAAACGTTATTGGAATAACAATAACAACAGCCACAAAGTTTTTCGTTTAAGCTGTTCATTTACATAACTTTTTACATACTTCTGATCCTTGCTGGATGTCTAATGACTCTGAAAGCGCGTCGGCATGGAGAACCGTTGTTATTCTTGCACGTCAAAGTTCAGTCTTTTCAAGAAGGAGGTAGGTGCTCCCCTCCTTATCCTCCATATTTATTTAGTGAGTTTAATAAGTGAACTGATATGATACATGGCACTCTGCTCTCTCTAGCTGGGCTGTAAAAACTGCGGCCGCTCCCTTATGCTCCAGCTGTTTGACTCTCAGTGCTGTGGTGCCTCGCTGTGGCAACACCCAACAGAAAGTCTGCAAGCAATGCCACACTGCTCTGACAGGGGACAGGTCCAGGTAGACATAGAAATACAGTTATTAACTCACTTAAATTCATAAAGGTAAGCCTCATTTTTTACTGTCTCTGTTTCAGTGGTGGGAATACTCCAAGCAACATCAACAACAATAGGTGGTCTCCTCCTGAAAATTATAAAAAGTATGTTTTAAATCATCTTTGTCATAACAGTTCATTTTAAATTTATAACACATTATGTCTAATTGTGGTTTTATTTCCAGACGTGTTGCTGCATTTGAAGCTAAACAACAGGGGCAGTTAGCACAGGCTCGTGGAGGCAATACAAATGCCAAATCAGCCCCTCCCATCCCCAAAGGCCTCAGTAAAGAAGATCAAGCAATTGCTGAAAGGCTTCAGAAACTGAAAGAGGACACAACACCAAGTAACACTCTTCTGTGTTTCTGTAGATGCTGTTACTAATGTGTGTTATTATAAAGCTTTTGCTATCTTCTCCAGAATCCCTTCCATCTGACAAAGAGATGGAGTCTCGCCTTGCTGATTTAAAAGCTCCAAGCAAGCCAGTGCCTTCTGCCAAAGAGATGGAGGACCGCCTGGCAGCTCTACGGGGTCAGCCTCCCCCATCCCAAGCTCCTCCACCTGTGAGCCAAATTGTTGCCCAATTATATATTAATCTCATTACATTAACATTTGTGTCTTTTCACAACTTGTGTGACTGATGACTGTGTGCTTGTATATGCAGGTGCACAAGCCGCCAGATAACAGGACACAGACTGAACAAGCCAATGATCTGATTACTCAAATGACAGAGGAAGTTGCCATTGACAACGCACAAACAGATCCTGAAAGCAGTAGGATGTTTCCTTTCCAACTGAGTTCACCAAAATATAAAAATTCCATTAAGGTACAGTGTGCTTATTCATAATTATTAAGTAATTATAAAGTACATCTTTGTGCAGGTGTAGATGACTGCATGAATGACTTAAACAAAGTGGAAGCAGGAACACTGGAGGAAAATCTAGAAGAAAACAATGAGACTAGCAAGCAGTTGGAGGCTGAGAAGACTCGGGTGCTGATGGAGGCCATGCAGGAGCTGAAGAAAGAGAAACACACCCAGGATGAGATACTGCAGATGGCAAAAAGACTGGCACAGTTAAAAGGACAGAACCCAGATAAAGGTGATAAGACTATAGTTTATCAAAAAAAGATAAAAATAAAATAAAATCCTTAGATAGCCAATCAAACTTTACATCTCTGTCCATTGTAGTTACTATGGAGGACTTTCAATGTCCTGACAGTGATGAGGAAACTGAAGAGGAGGCTGTGAAGAGGGTGTTAAAGCAGGTCAGACATTTTCATCTAAAACTCTGTAAAAACCTGTAATGTAAATATTTAATCTTTTAAACCATAAAGATGTCCATTTAACATAGGCTAATAGCAAGGTTAATCAGGCCATTTGAATAATTGATTCAGTGATCAGCAATTTTGTACTGCAATCTTCTCTGTTTTTGTTCTAGCTTTCAGAAGAAGCTGCTCTAGATGAGGCCAGTGGGTACAATATACCACTAGAAATGAGTGGGCCAAAAAACACAGAAAAGAAAGCAGCCCCTAAAAAGGTGAACTTCAACACATACAGTAGTTCTTCACATCGACATTTTACATAAAAAAATATTAATTGCTATTTATTCCAGGCTCCACCATCTAAAAGTTGGAATAGTAGAACAGTAGTTTCTCATCAGCAATCAGACAGCGATGACGATGAGCTCCCATGGTGCTGTATCTGTAACCAAGATGCCACTCTTCGCTGTCACACCTGTGATGGAGACCTATACTGCAACCGCTGCTTCAGGTAGCCAGAAATCCAGTTAAATAGGTTTTTTGTCACTCGTATTGTAGCCCCACATGAAAATAGATGCCCTAAAGCCCAAGCAAGATGCTGTTGATTTGAAATGCATACCATGACCCAGATAAACTATATGCAGGCTGCTGCCATACTGTTAAGCAGCATGAATATAAAGTATTTAGTGTGATGAATTATCAATCCACTCTCCATTATCTCTCTAGGGAAGGCCATGATAAATATGACAGGATGGAGCATCGCACGTCTAACTACACTGCACCAAAGAAGAAGAGAAAGACATGATACTGAGCTTTTTCTGCTTGTGTGGCTCTTATATGCATAGTCATTGTTAGACTCTAGTGCCCTAATACTGCTATTAGGAATGAGCTCTGGGTACTTAAATACTTATTTTCTGCACTATTCAGACTTACCTTTTCAAACTGAAATACTGCTCTTAATAAAACAAGTTAAGTACAAAATATATCTCATCGTTAAATATAGATCTATAACAGTAAATGGTAAAAAAAATACTTTATCTCAAACATACATAAGTGATGGCAGTTTAGTGAAATTGCATAGTGCCTGGCGTACAGCATCATAGTCAAAATTAACAGATAACCTTGAAGTTAGTTTTTAATATTACTTGTCCATATTTCCGCATGGCAACAAAAGCTTATCACGGATGCTCTTTGCACTTGTCACCAGTGCACTATTTTTAGACAATACACACTTAACACAGACACATTGTGAGCTCATCTGGGATGACGTGTGGTCTCAGACTTCTGTCAAGTCTGGTCTGAAGCACAGAGAATTTAGTATAAAAGGATAAGTGAAGTCTTTGTTTTCTTTTTTGCCAGACAGTGCTGTAACTCGTGTTATCTATATTTGGCCAAGAGTCTGACATGATTGTTTTTCTTCTTCCTGGTGTACAGTTGTAAAAATGTAATGGCACATTTATAAAACATTAACATATTTTTAAATTCAGACTGATTTGTAGTCTTAAGTATGGATGGCCAGTGAAGTGATAATGGTGTTAGTCAGATTACTATAATGGAAGCCAAAAAGACCTTGCGTATGTGAGACAGTGAAGGCCATATTGCAGTTTGATCCAAGCATTACTGTCTAGCTAACTGAGGAGAAACCCTAATTACCTGTCCTCTCCAGGGGGACCTGCTCCATTATGGTTTGTATAGAGGCCGTTACTATGTGTTTGCCTTTTCGGGCTGTGTCATACAACAATCACGGGCAGGAAATGGACCAGGATAATGGATGCATACTTAATGGACATTGCTGCTGTAGTTTTCTCCGTGTGTATTCCTAGCCTTGGCAGGCTGCTTTCCCCTCTGTTTTTAAAATGACACACTGATTGTCTTTCCATTGTCTACAACTTAATGTCAGACCATATACTGTATTAATGTAACTTAGAGCAATAACTAGCAGCAAATTTGGTGGCTGTGCTATTAACTATTGTACAATTAAGAGTATAATGACCATGTACTATTTATTTGTATTGCATCAGTAAAAAATAAATGCAGATGGTGCGGTCATGTTGGTGGTGAAGTTGTGAAGTGGTAGTTTAGTTTTATTGTAACATAAGACGCTGTTATGAGAACAAAATATTTATTTACATAAATAAACAACTGAAAATGTACACAAAACAGTCAAAAGAGTATAGTTGGTACATCTTTTCAAATGTGCAATATTGGTTTAAATGAAAATTGTAGCAGTCCTTTTAAATTAAGTAAAAAAAATCATTGTTTAGCCAAGTGACTGACAATAACGTCATAAGGAATTGCGCGCAACTTAAATAGTCCCACTTGTATTTGAACTCCGCTTATAGGCATCCAAAATAGTGAAGGTGATGGGGAAGATCAAAGGTGCCACATTGCATTTACTCATAATTTGACCTAAAATTATTTCTTTAAAGGCCCAGACATTTTGCGTAGACCCTTTATTCTGTAGAGTAGCCCATTGATAAAATCCTACAAAACAAGAAAAATGCTTAGACAACAATAGTTAAGAAGAAGTTAATATAATGGTACTTCGGGCTTACCTCTTTTGGCTTTCCACATTCTTGCAACAGCTCCTAACAAGGAAAGCAAACAGAAACAAGCACAGTTAGAACACTGGACATTGACTTTTTCAATCTAAGCATTGCAACATTGAATTCCACTAGGGGTCAAGCTAGTGTTATAGCTATATAGGCTCCACAAAGCAAACAGTCAGGTGTCAGGTAGAGGCCAAGTCTTCAGCTAGGGGCTTCATTGATGAATAACAAAGCAAGCTAGGGCAAGAGACTGAATAATTTAAAACTTATTGAAGCAAAGAATTTCTAACTCACCTGGAGCCTAGTCCTCTGCCCCTCGTCTGAAAGCTCCAGTAGTTCATCAATGTCGATCTCTAACTCGGGAATCTCTTCTTCCTGTAAATAAGAAGACATAGCTAGGTTTTAGCAAATAAGAATCAATGGCTGTCACATTTTAACCAAGTAAATGTTAAATGAATAATTATCGCTCAAGTTTTTTCCCCTCTATATGAAACAATAATCAATGTCAATTTTCCCTTTGAATAATATTTCCTAACAGTAATGTGATTGATGATGCATTGAGGACATGTACACGACTGAAGAGTACTGAGCCATGAACTCAAAGAGGCTCCAGGAGACCATCCTTACTGCATGCCGCCATCTGATTTCATGGATGGTTTGCTCAGCTGGCATTTAGCTTAACCATGGAGTGGCAGTTACTTCCAATGTAAATGTTTTATATAAATATTAAACCATTGCTAAATAGTGGACTGAAATGACGATCCTAATCATGAATTAATGAAAACCCCAAATTCAGTATCTCATAGAATTAGAATAGTAAACAATCATTACAATTAAATTTGTAAATTATATTCAATTCCTCTTTAAATACACCTGTAGATTTTGGCCCATTAAAAGAACAATTATTATATATTGTATAGATTTAAAAATGTAGCGCAGTGAGCAAATTGTAGCAGAATAATAAATTCAGGCCACAAGCTGTTATGCACACTTTTCACACCTCTGAAAGAGGAGCATGAAACATCCTCACTGGAGGCACAAAGATATCTGGAGTCAGCAGGTGTAGACTCATATTTGACAAGTGCGACTCCTTTTTAAGGGTAATATTTTCCGGTTGGGGAGTTTTCATGGCTGATGTGGACGAAGAGTTTTCTGGATCAGGAGAGAGCTAATCAATGTGGAAGTGCTGAGTGGCAGAATAGATGGGCCCACCTTCAGCACAGTCCCCAGTGCCCGCTCTAATTGATACATGCTGCCAGTTTGGGCCCTGCGTGATTCTGCTGATGTCTGCAGCAGCCATGTACTGTAGGCCGAAAACATTGTACTTTATGGTCTGTATTGCTCAGTTCTTGGGGGGTGTGCATTTTATTTGACCAGCTCCAGTGTGTTGACTGAAGTGTTTATTTTTTATGTAGTTGGCTAAATTCACACATTAATGAATTCACCATTTAAATAGACAAGATGTGTTCATAAATACATCACCAAGTTCCTGACAGAAACACCTACGTGGATCTCAAAATGTTGCATGTACAGTTGCTGTCAAAATAATCATGTATTTTGTTGCTCTGTGGAGACCTCAGCTAGATTTAGTATTAACTTGGAATCTGGAAGGTTTTCTCATTATCAGATGGTGACCTGTTTTTTGCTCAAAGCATTTTTCCCCCTTTTGATCAATACTTTATCTACTGGCATTATTTTGTTGGTCTTTATCCACTGTAGTGCATAGGAAGGTTATGGAAGACTTTATCTTATGTGTTTTAATATTGATAGACTATTGATATTCATTGCCCCTAGTGTAAAATTCAAAGTGATCCTTCTGCCCTGTGTTGACTTTTTATTTAACTTCCTGTGGCCTGCTCAGTGAGGTGTTTCCTTGAGATTTAAAGTCATTTTGTATTGACTGTGCAACCCAATAACCTCAGTAGAGCTAGCTGTATCAGGTGAACACTTACGGTCTATTTGAAGAGATACACTGTACTGTGCTGCTAATTCCTCTGTTGTTTAATGCAAAGCAGCCAGAAGCTATATTTGTGTAGCCTCATACCGCTAGCATGATTATAGCATGTCTCTGTTCTGTTGATGACTGTGTGTGTTCCAGTTATCTAACCTTTTCCTTTTTGGCTGAGAAGCAAGCTACATTATCATCTGGTCTTCTGTAAATGTTTGCAAAGTTTAAAGAGGCAATTGAGAGCTAGATTATTACTAAATAACATATTTTCAAGTAATACTTTATTTATGGCTTTAGAAAATAGAATTTGTCAAAATACAGCATGATCCATTTTAACTTCTCTTAAAAGTTTTCTAACATACTGTTAGTTATTTCAAAGGTGTGAAGTTTGTAAAGGCAGTGGGCACTCTAGGCCGAGGCAGCACTTGTATGAATTAAAGATGCAGCTAAATAATTTAGAGAGTGACACAGGGGACTGATGGTAAATGCTTCCACGTGGAAGACTCGGAGAACCAACAAAGTAACCTTCCCCTGAGCCTATGTAAAATTCATCACTCTGGCCACGGAGCATGGATAGCATGGGTAATTCCACACAAGTCACTAATGTAAAAAATACTATTTTTATTGAGGAAATAATCTTAAAAAAAATGCTAATAATAGTAACACTTGATACGACCAAAAACTTGATTTATATTGGCTTTTTATCTTATCATATTCATATTTTTTTGATTATAACTGCAGACCTATCCACAACATCCTCTGAGGTGAAACATTTTAGCCACTACTGTATACCTAAATGTGTTGAAAGCTCAGCTAAGCTAAGAACATGAAATAATTGTATGTTTCAGGGACAAGATCAAAAGAAAAGACAAGTAAAGACTTCAGATCAGTTTTTGTTCTGTGCATGTCCCGGTTTCCACTAATGTGATTATTCCACTCTTGGCCTCTCAAGTGTATTACCATAGATTACCAAAGGGAAAGTGCCTTGGGGATGAAAATGTAGGCTAATAACGCTCAAATGGCAATGGTGAAAAAAAAACTTTTATGCTTTCTTTTATGCTGTACAGTTACATTTTACACTGAGACTATGCTCAAATTGTCATACCATCACAATATTTGCTGCTAATATCTTTGTTTTAATGCAGCCACAATAAAGTCCAGTAAGGTTGACTATAGACTCTCTGTGGTTCAAAAGTTGAAAGATGTACACTTTGTCTTTATCTCTGGCATAAACAGAAGGTGGCCTTGTCATCTGATCTGGATCACCATCGGGAAGCCCATGCCTCAGTGCGGACACCCCTACTCTCCCTGTGCCACGCTGCTTCATGTGGGTGAGCCGACATCTGTTGCCATGGTTTCCCCTTACAGAATGCCAAGCAAATCAATATGGAGCCTCTGACATAATTGAATTGTATCCCATACCCTACAGGAATGGAGAGATAAAGGGTGTGTTTAAAAGTGATATGGAGCCCTAATGTCCCATAAAGACTATATAAAATGTAAGTGTGTGTGTTTGTGTGTAAGCCCACTACTGCACATAATCTTTAGGTGGTTTTATATTATTATTCATATCATAGTTAATAATCTTGTACAGGGCATGCAGTGTTTGTAAATGACACCATATTAGTGAACATAAAAGTTGAATAAAGTGCTCCTAGCTCTGCCAGTAACTTTTATTGCTAAATCTGTTTTCTCTTTATTACTTTTTTGATGGCAGAGATGCACACAATACCTGAGTATGTGTTTAATTATCTTTTTCAATTATTAAAAACAAAATGTGTTAAATACATCCTTCTTGGAAAAACTGTTATCATCAGTAATGGCTTTAATCTTTTATCTCAGAAGTAATAATTGCTGTTGTAAAACACCATTGGTGTTTTGTTGTCTGCTCAGTGACACATGCAGGATTCAGTGGCAAAATTTGCAGCTATAGAGCAAAGCCTTGAGCCTCCCACATACTTGTCTCTTTGGCTGCAGTAGTGTGTTTTGCCTTCTCACGCGTGATGGATAGTTTACTGCAGGCACAGTGAAGATCAGATCATCCATGCTCTTTTATCAACTCTTCTTCAGGGATCTAAAGTATGTGTATCCTACCTCACAGTCAAACAGCAGGTGTAGCTGGTCGTCAATCCACTCCTCAATGTCCAGTCTCCTCTGGAGGTCTTTGCGATTGTATTTTACTGTCAGCTTCCCCAGCTTGCGATGTGCTGGCTCTTCTGTTTTGTCTGATGTCTGAAACATCACCCTGCACTGGGCACTAGGTTCTGACGCCATGGCTGCCACGGCCTCAGGAGAACCGTGGAAACACACGCAGACTGGTGCTCACGTACTCACACTGCCTGTCAACGTGCTTCTTACACGCTCTTCTGTTTTCTCACAGTCTCTCCTGCATGTATGTCCCTGTTACTTGGCTCAGTGTTCGTCCTCTCAATAATGTTGCCTGTGGTTTTCTGCCTGTCCTCTCTCTCACTGTCTAGCTCTCATTGCCTCCTCCTCTTGCAACACCCACTGGCTGCACTATCTGGAGGATGGTAATGAGATATCCTTCTGTGTGTGCATGCGTGTGTATGGGTGTGTGTTTGCTTTATGCTCTCTTCCTCTTTGTTATAGCAGGTGTGGGAGCATAGGTCAACTGAAGCTATAAAAAGGAGAAAAGGGTGCGAGGGCAACAACAGCAATCAAAGTCATGACTGTGTATGACTTTTGTTGACGATGCCAAAATGTCTAACTGACATCACAACTGATCTGAGATTTTCATCTAGATTTCAACAAGGCAAATTGCCAGCTGCATTCCAAAATAATACCATATTCTTCTGATTTTACCTCTAGTGGGAAGTGTGGACATCAAAAATAATCTGCACAGTCAAAATAGTTTGATATGCAAAAGTGTTATTTAGTATATTCACCATTATTGAAGAACATCTGGGTAGGGTTCTTCCAGTGTGTGATCTGCCTTTATATCAGGTGTACATTTAATAAGCCTTGAAGTCAAATTAGCATGCTCAATTACCTATAAATAATATATGGATAACAGAGCCCTATTTATGGCTCTTAAGAAGTCAAATGTCGAATAAAAGTCTCAAAAGTGTAATAAATTCATAGTTGGTCTTCCCTGTGCCAAATGATTACAAGTGGGATAACGGATACTACAGGTTGCAAAGTTTCCACAGATCATATTCCAGTATGAATAATGCGCTTCATTTTTGTTTTTGTTTTGGCAGGATCTATCAATCAGCCAAAGCTGCGCATGTTCACCCACTGATGCACCGTCTGTTACAAACACTGAATTATTAAGTGTCCCAAGGCAGCTCACCTTTCAAGACAAACAAATTCATTCATCTCGTCTTTTGCTACTTCTGTGCTGTTGAAAAAATACACGCCAATGGACTCCAGAGGCCTGTGTATGTCATAAACACCTCAGAGTTGCTTGATTACTCATCACAGGTGGGAGAAGCAGAGTCACCATTGGCTTGTCTGGGTCATTTATACTGTAAAAAGATAAGGAAAGCCCTGAGATAAGCTCAGTTCTCAGAAAACAAATGGAAACCACCAGTAGTCACATATTTTTAATACACTTTTGTAACAATCCTTGGTGTAAATCGATATAGATTTTTGGCTGGTATATAATTATATGTAAGACATGTCATGACTTATGGTTTTGTAGCTCAATGACTCATCACTTGGTGCAATCAGGTGACTCAACATTAAAAGAGTCACCACCATCAACATACTTTAAAAGACTTATGATTAAAAACAATACATACAAATAAAAAATGGGACAAAAGTTAAAGTACGCAAGAATGTAGGCTAAATTGTGTTGTGCTAAAAATAATAGTGTTGTATTTTCATTTGGTTGTAGGCGGAGCTATACCGCCACCTTCTGGGCAATGGCTGTAACTCCTGGCAGCAGCAAGGCGACAAACGCAATAAACTTTCAGAAATATGGTGACCACCTGTCCCTCTTTTAGCTGTACTCTGGTTGTACTGCACAGCCATTTAAGCATCTGTCCCTTCGTCCCACTTATTAAGATAATGTCCCTCTTTTTCATTGGTGCTTAGTGGATCTTACAAAAAATAAAAAATAAAAAAGAGAGAGATTCAAGTTAAGAACTATGTAGAATAAATATTTGTGGGCGTTCTAGATATCTTTGATTTTTTGCTGTTCCACCTTTTTTATTTCAATGAATTAAGTCACAGTAAATTACTTTCCAAAATGTGTGTTTTTGGGATGAAAACAGCACAGCAAATATGTTACAGGTCCTAAATTGTAGTAACTTGAATCTAAGTAAGCTGATAAAGCTAGATTTGTATATCAAAAGATTTATTTCTCGAGTCCGTCCCACCATGTCCCACCAAATCGCCCCACTTTACCCACTTTTAGTACTTTTGGGGCGGTCACCCTATTCAGAAATTAAACACTGAAAAACAAAATTAGTAAATATAAAGGGAAATCTTAATTTAATAGGATTTGGCCCCTTTGTTAAAAAAAAAAACAAAAAAAAAAAAACAAGAAAAAAACAAAAAAAAAACAACAAAACCTTACTTTGTTATTATTAGGCCTAAAACTGTAAACTCATCAAATGCAGTAGTGTGAGTTGGCCATTGTCTGTAGTCGAAAAATATTGTCCATGAAATTATGCAAACATGATGATGATAACCAATAAAAATGAAATGGTATTGTATGCTCTTCTCAAGAATGTGGGTGTGTAAATGACGCTTCCAGGTTGTGTTTTCTCGTTTCGTTAGAAGCCTCAGTCACTGCTCTCAGCTCATGGGAGTGGCATCCTCGGGGTGGAATTTCACTTCCTGTATCTCAGGTGAGTCAAACAGGTAATGTCGTCGACTGACTTAAGTTTAGTCTACAGGAGTATCGATTTTAGAAAGGTCAGCCCGGTGCGCTTTGGAGAAGGTGACCAGAGTTTGTGGAGACCCTTTGGGATTTTTAAAATGTCTTCGCTCTTGAGACGTTTGGAAGCGTCTTCTCTCCTACTGTTGATCGTAATAGATCTCTGCGCTGCCCAGGCTACTGGTGAACAATGCTTAGCCCAGTTTAAAAAGGGCCAGGACGATTTTATTCTCGACACGGATGAGTCAGTTAAAAACGGGGCCGCATTTCTCTCGTCTCCTAAGCTATCGAGCTACAAGGACTGTGTGTCTGCCTGTTGCAAAGAGCCCAAGTGTAATGTCGCCGTCGTGGAGAGAGAAGCCGAGGAGGGCCTGATCAAATCCTGCTTTCTCTTCGACTGTTTGTATAAAAAGAAGTACGTGTGCCGCTTTGTCAGGAAGACGGGATACAGCAACTACATATTAGAGACCCTTTATGACAGCTATCTTGAAGTGGATGTCGGCTCAAGTAAGAATACTTTTTTTTTTTTTTTTTTTTTTTTTTAATTAAGTAGAGGTCTTTAAAATTTGCCAATGCATTTGGTTGTATGGTCCCCTGTGAAGTCCACAACGGGGGGCTCACCTTTAACTTAGTTCATGACAATAAATCATCGTCCCACTTTTCTCTCTTATAAGTGAGTTCTGAGTACAATTCTGAGTATGAAATTGTAATTACATGAATGAAGTGCTGGCCTTAGTACTTTTCCCACACATATGTATTTGGGGCAGCAGGTTCACACACGCCAAGCCATATGCCCCCTGTGTAGCCTTAAAGATTGTGTGTATTTCCTATAATATTAGTTTCTGTTAGTTTATATCATGAAGTAACCTGTCTGTGTGTATTGTATTTTAGCAATTCAGTGACATGAATTCTGTTGTTGCTATAGATCATGCTGATCATCCACCAATAGCCAATGGTGGTCAGGATCGTGTTATTCAACCTTATGACAGTGTGACACTGAATGGGATTGAGAGCAAAGATGATCAGAGGATCGCCTCGTATAGTTGGACCCTGGTGACTCCATATCCATATGCTGTAATAGAGGTAGGGGTGCACACTGTAATTGCACTGTACTCTGGACTCTCCATTTTGATGTACATCTTTTTTGAAAAGTCACTGAGAGCTGCATCTTTCTTTGCCTTTATAGAAAACCAATTTTGAAGATCAGGTCATTGTATCAAATCTGACGTCTGGGGTGTACAAGTTCAAGCTGACTGTCACGGACAGCATTGGTCAAGCAGACTCGACCCAAGTCACTGTACTGGTCCTAACTCCAGAACAGTCAGAACGTAAGTAAATTATTTTAAGTTTAGGTTTATATAATAAATAAATCCAAATTTAACTTGACACAAAGGAGTTTCAGATTATCTTTATTTAACATGAAAATTTTTGACTGACCACTATTGTTTGTTTAAGAGTCTTTCAGTGTAAAACACAAGTGCTTTATTGAGTTTCTTTAGAAAATGACTCAGATAAAACTGTTTGTAAGCATACAATAGGTTGTCTCTGTGGTGTTGGGGAGTTAGTTGTTAGCAAACCTGTTGAGACATGTCTGCTCAGGATTTGTCAGATATACAGATAAACTTCATTTTATGCGATTAGCTCTGCCTTAGCTTTTGTGTAGAGTGGAGTGAAGGGGCATTAAAATGGTTCTTTAATGTTGGATGTTATCATTGGTGTTAAGTACCCAGGCTAATTTAATCATGCACATCTCAGACTTTTTGTTTCTTCTGAAAACAGAAGTGAGAATTGCCATTGGACATTTTTACTGCCTCTCTGCTGACATCCCACACTCTCAGCCCCCACCGAAAACATAAACCTGTCATTCTAGTTTCAGCTTGGGTTACACAAACAACACGAGAGTGCAGTATTGCCTAAAAGCAATCAAAAGTCAAGTTTGATCTTTTTAAACTATTGTATTACTAACTTACACACAAGCCGTAGCTCTGCAGGTTGTTGAATCCTGCCCTGAATAGGAAACTAACATTTTAATCCATGCATAGCTTTAGTTACAAATTAACGTCTTCTCTCTGAATGACACTAGGAATAGACATACATACCACCTCAACTGGGTCACAGGAACATAAAACACTGTTATTTTGTGGCTTTTCTTCTAAGAGCCCTGAGATCTCTACCTATGACGCAGAAAATATGTTTGTCATCAACCGCATTTAGACAATCAACAATGGTTATGGTCAACCACACAGTGTCCATTTAATGTGCACTACCTCTTTATTCTTAATTTCATTTCTTTTCTTGTGGCATGTTTGACCTATTATATGTCTGGCTGTGCATGTGAGAGACACCACTAAGACTAGGAAGTACAAGTTACAAGGGAGACCACTACAAACCAACATCAGGTGTCAGACATTAGAAACAATGTTGATGGTCATTGTCAATACACAAAAACTGCACTCACACTTGTGAGTAAAAGTGATGCATAAGCTCAACAAGGAGTTTGGTTGACATTGATTTTGACTACAGTAGATGGCAAGTACAATGTCTCCTTTTTTTCCTCCACCAGACCACTGTATGGTTCCTATGAAGGTTGGACCATGTCGTGGATCATTCCCTCGCTGGCATTACAATGCTGCCTCTGGAAAGTGTGAGCCGTTCACTTTTGGTGGCTGCAAAGAGAATCGCAACAACTATCTGTCCCAGGATGAGTGCGCCAAAGCCTGCGATCTTACAGGTATAACAGCTTTGTGCACTATAGATAAATAAATACTTTATTTATCCCAAAAGAAAATGATGCATTAAGTGTGGTGAGGTACTTTAACTGGTCAAAAATCTAGTGTCAGTGGTAATACTGATATTTATATTCAGCTACATGGGCTCACAAGCCAGTGTACTATGTGCACCAGTCTCGAGCCTAGATAAACGAAGGGAGTTGTGTCGGGAATAGCATCCAGCATAAAACCGACATAAACTCAACATACTGTATAAAGCATAGCACACTAGGCGGCAGATAAACTAAAAAGAAGCGAAAGTTGCAAAAAAAAGAAATGAACTAGTTCAACTTTTATTGTGACTTTGTGGTTTTGACTGTGAATATTTTTTTGTCCAGGAAAAGGGGGTAGCCGAGGTTTGATTCCTGTTTCTCCAGGTAACCTGTTTCACAAGATTATGCTGCAGTGGATAACATTATGCACCCAGTGTACATATGATTACATTTTTTTTTGTGTCCTTCAGGTGAAAAATGTGATGGACCTTGTACAGAGGAGCAGTTCACTTGCACAAATAAATGCTGTATAGAAAAGGAACTGGAGTGTGATAAGACCTCACAGTGCAGTGATGGCTCTGATGAACAGAGCTGTGACGACTGTAAGATTATGTTAAATTCAAATTAATAAATGCAGTGATGCTATTTAAAAAATGGCATTGGCTAATTTAATTGTATTCCTTTCTCTGCAAGTGAATGAAAAATTCCGGCGTCTGTTGGAAATCCCTATAGGTGAACACAAAGGTAATTGGAAATCCACTCTGGTTTTCTGTCTGACATTGAAAATATAATGGTGAAGGTTCACTGCTTGTCTTCCACAGTCCGCTGCACAGCGCCTCCTCACACTGGAAGCTGCAGGGACAGTTTCTCCAAGTGGTACTACAATCCTTTACATAAGCAGTGCTTTCTCTTCAACTATGGTGGCTGCAAGGGAAACGAAAACAGATTTGACTCAAAGGAGCAGTGTATGACTACGTGCCAAGGGGTAACAGGTGGGTAGTAGTTATTCAACATGACAGAGTCTTTTCAAATAAATATGCAAATGTGGCTGATGTTATCATACAGGTTTATTTACATGTGCAGCCAGAAACCTGTACTATGAAGCTGGCTGAACTTATCCTGAATATGTCTCTCTTAACCTGATAGACTAAACATGAGCGTCTCTGGATTAGCAGCACTATGAAGCAGGTCATCATCTCGCTGGGTTAACCTTGGGTTTCTCTGTGAAACTGTGAACGTGTTCATGTAGAACAGGCGGAGCTGGAGCTAAATGACTATTCACGTCATCAAAGTCACTGAGAAACAACACTAAACCATAGATCTGTGCACAAAACTCAAACATGTGGCACTCCACTTCATAGTCTGAATGAATGAACTGAATTGATCCAATTTAAAAATTTAAAAAAATTATCTTATCTTAAACGGGAAGTTAAACCAGGACCAGACCAGGTTAGATGCTTGGTGTATATTTCCGTAGAGATCTACCTCGATAGAAACCGATTCTGCTTTGTAGTACTGACAATTCATTATTACCCCAAAGTTACCTCACTAACGCTCTAATCCTGCTTTGTAGTGCAGGCCTCTGATGACAGCTTGTCATGGCTCAAAATCACACATGGAACTACATAAAGTCCTGATAAGAGCTTACATGTACTATTATAGGCTAAAGAAGTCAAATAGGAAACACATGCTAACAGTTAGTAAATAGATTAGTAAAGGAAATGCAGAGATCTAGATTGTGATCCTTGTTTGGCACTCCTTTATTGTAAGATTTTACCATAATTATTAGCACTCTTATTTGACTTAATATAGAATAACTTCTGTTTGTTCAAATGCCTTCTCTTAAAACTTTACATATACTGTATGATGACCTGGGTAGCTAAGAACCTTTACAAACAAACAATATTTTTTTGATAAACTTATTCCCTATGTAATGTAAGGTCATTTTGTTGACAGCTGTCTTATAGAAAAATCTGTTATTGGTCTTTTTCTTTTATATTAGTTTAAAACAGTATATTGTTTTTGTGGCAAGACTTAAGTGCAGTTGTTGCCTATACTGGTGCAAGGACCTACATCTATACAATATGAGGTTTACTTTTTTAAATTGAATTTCTGAAATCATTTGACTTTTCCATGCAATTTGTTGGTTGTGCTTGTATATCCTATTTATGATTAACATCATATATTGGTGATGCTTATACAGTACTAATAAATTCAAATGTATTATGAGAATAAATGATTGATTGCCATTTTGTTTGTACTTCTTTCAGAGAAGGACATATTTGTGGATTCAGGATCATTTGAGCGCAGTGTCTCAGACAGCCAGACAGGTATTTATCACTTTTTCAATCCAATCTTACCTGTAAAATGAACTTCTCTTTTATATGTGTCCCTGCTGTCCAATAAAGCTTTGTCCCTCTCCAGTTCACCTTTCCAGTTCACTGAACCACTAAAAGCAATGTGTGATTTAGTGATGCGTTCTGTGCAGCCTTTCTTGTATTGTCTTTGAACAACCATCTCCTAGTAATTAAATATATATATATTTTAACAGAAATTATAGCAATAGCAGCTGTTCTGGGAGTGGGCATCTTCATCCTTCTATGCATCCTGGTGTACTGCCTTATGAAAGGGAAGAAAACAGTACAACACCACCGCGTGCCCGTCAACAATATCCCGGCCACTTCAATGGATGACAGGAATCGTCTGGTCTACAACAGCACGACCAAACCCATCTGACCCCTAGGGCATCACCTTTGACCCCTGTCTTAGTTGTGGGTGATGCAGCGGTCTGCAGCAGTGTCTGGTAAAGAATTAACTCAGATTGATGAGGAATTAGTAGTTCATGTTGTTGGAATGCTCAATAAGATTGCGTTAATATACTATTGCATTTTTTATAAAAGGTGGCATACGGAGAAGTGAGTGATTAAGTTTTTAAGTTTGATGCCATATGTTTGAATTGTCAAACTTGCAATGTGGAAACATTGGATAACTTGTTCTCAGGTAAAAAGATAGGAATTTATATGTGAAATTGACACTTGATGTTACCACAGGAATTATATTACTATCAACTTATTTTCGCAGAATTTTGTATTATGCTTTTTTTTTTGTGTGCATTATTCATTTTATAGGAAAGTTGATTAAATATACAGTTTTCAGTGAGTTGTATGTTTCCTTCCTTTGTAACACACTGCATTAGACTAAGCCTTCATGCTTAATGTACATATTTTAACAAAGTCGTATTTTAATGTGTTTTTAAAAGTGTTGAGAAACCATTGTGCATAGTACAACATGTTTTCATAGCCTTATAAGCTGCCTCAGTGTTTAAACACATTTAGACCTTTCAAATCTTTGTACATATGACGTTGTAGATGTTGCTTTAGCCACAACTGTTTGTAGTAAATAAAATATTAACCACAATTCTTGGTGTGTTTTGGAAAAAAGGGGCATGTTGTCATTGTTGTCCAAGTGTGTAATGCAGTGACATGACTCCACCTACAGTCATGTTGGTACTTTGAATATGGCAAGTCTCACCATATGCAAATTCATTTAGCATGACATTGTGGGTGCAGCAGACCAGTCATTTTCATAATAGATACATGTCTATTAATGGAACATTATGTTTTCAAGAGAATGTGCCTTCTGACTACATTCTCTGAAACACTTTTACTTGGGTAAAATGGCTAAATTAGAAGTATGTTGGGGCTAAAATGTGTAATAATACTCTAGTAATAGTAGTGATTACACTGGTAGTGTTAAATGTAGTGGAAGTAATAGCAGTAAAAGTATTTGCTGTGATGTGAATTTTACAACTTTACATGTACTACTTTTACTCAAGTAATTTTACATTGAGTAATTTTACTGACTACCTTTTCCTCTGTTGGGTTGACATCTTTAAAAAGGTCAGTAGATTTCCACAAGTTGCCTATCAATCCAACCAATTAAAACAAAATTGTGCAACTTGTGTAATGCAAGTACATTTCCAGCAGGGGGCGAACTTGGTCAAACAGACTCTATGTTTACGTCCATAGCCAAACATTTTTATCATATAGGCTACATGCATTCTGCAAAAATAACACCCCCGAGCTCTCTTCCCTTTGTAATCTTGCTGTATTTTTCATTTGTTCTGGAAACTTTCTATATCCTTGAGTTGATATGGAGAGTCAGAGGGCAAGGGTCGCGCAAAGCAAACCCGCCCATTTCTATTTCATTAGACACGCATAAATCAGCACCCTCCCAATTAATTCACCCCAGTCATCCTTTGTTAACCACTCTTTCTACTGACTTGACCCCCATAAATGTAATAGTCAAGGTTACAATTTGTTATGCCCGTTCACAAGGCCGTCAGAGGCTGTCAGTAGTCACCAGTGTGCTGCTTTCTTTAAGTTATGGAAATTTAGATACTACCACAACCAACAAGACACAAATAATTCAGACATAAAAGAAAAGGCAGAGTGAGAGCGTTCTTAATAAAGACTATGCAAAAGTCACCAGACACTGGGTAGTCAAAAGCAGGCTGTTTGACGCTGCGTTTATGTATAAGTTGTAACTCAAGCGTAAGGTACGTCCAAATTATTAACAGCGATTAAAAAAACACAAATAAAATAAAACAGTCGGCTCAATGATACTTTGTCTGTTTGCGAATGTAGCAGAGATAGTCGAAGATATTACCATTACATAGCAGCAATCTTCCAACATCTTTGTTTATTTCTCGTTTGAAAACTGCATTCGTGAGATTTCCCATCCTCCCTGAACGCGTCACGATATCTTCACGGTTTTTCAAACGCTCCAGTGTTGTGGCTGTGGGACGCAGAGCCAGTCGGTGATCTGCCTGCTCTGGGATGTGTCCGTGTGTGTTTGTGCGGCTCTGCCATGTGATGAGGAGAAACTAACGGAATAACCCAACGATTTTGACAGCTTTGGAGAAGAACTGCGGGAGAAAAACTCGGCGAAATTGGTCTGTGGAACGCTTTTTGCAACTTTTACGACATGTTAGCTAAAGTTAGCGAGTAGATTGATAGGCTACACTATTTGCTTCTTGTGTTATAACATTGAAGAAAGTGGATTTTACACGTTTTCCGACTTTCTCCAGGTCTGTCTTGTTTATTCAAAACCCCTTGCTTTCGTGTAATTTTCGGTAAATTTAGTGTAAGTGTTGAGTAATTCTTTACAGCACCGTTACACATTCCTAATCTCCAGCTCATTGGTTTGTAGTACATTACTAGTTGCATTGCTCAAAAATCTGGTCCATGTCTTTCCTGTAATTTCACAACCGTTGAGCTTTGAAATCCCCGAGGAGGCAGAGGTTTCAGTCTGATAATTGATGTTTGTTTTGAAAGAAACCACTTTCTGTTAAGTGGACTTTGATCTGATTTTGCTCTCTGTACATTTCCCTCTACTTTTGAGAGGACGTTCTTACTGTTGGTGCCATGTTGATGAAAAATAGTGCTGCAATGCTATTTCCTTTTTTTTTGTCATCCAATTTAACCCCCTATGGTGCTCTTTTGGAACCTAATTGTTTTTTTCTAATGAGCACCCCATTGAGAGATTATGGTGCTCTAAAGGTAGCCCGTTGATAGCCCAGTGACTTACCCCACCAGCTGTTGGGGTTATGTGTAGAAGAATGGGACAAGAATCAATCAGTTACCAGTGAAAAGTTTCATCTTGTTTCTCTGACCTCACTTGACCTTTAAAACAATAATGTCTCAACTCCATCTTTGATAAATGTTGCCTCAGTCAGTGCCATGAGTGGCTCTCTTCTTCCAGGTGGTCTGGACAGGAAACTGCTTGAGTGTGTCTTGGATCCCAGACATCGCACTTCACTCCTGGTATGCTGCAGCTGTGATACCATTACCAGAATGTCTAAAAGCAGGCCTGGCTTTCACTATGAAGATTTTTTTAGGGTTTTCCGCAAGACTTTTTAACTTAATGATGCTTTTACAATACTTAGTATAAACCTGGTTCTTTCTTTATTCCAGCCTTTGCCAGTTTCATCTAAGATTACACCTTGACTGAAAAGGTCAACTTTAATGGGACCTGACAACAATTTTATTTGTTTGAAAGTGGAGAGTGTAAGCGATTTAGCATTCCAGACACCCAGGGGAGGTCAGACTATGCTTTGGGCTTGATTTTGACATGCCTTTACTGAAAAACTTTAGATGGACATATGCCTTTAAGAGGCAAGGGTTCAATTCTATTTAAAGGGCAGCTTTCTAATATTACCAAGCTTCCTCATCTTATATACACTCTGGGCCATCATGGATCACTCTTGCCGTTGTTTTTTAATTCCTCAATATTGGAAGTCTTTCTTGATTTTTCTCTCAAAATGGCCACCACCAATTGCCAGGTATGCATTTATGGCTATAGATCATTTGCAAGGAGGTGAAAATTCCACTTTCTTCTCTTCAACCGCAGCAGGGAATGATTATTCTCCCATTAAGCACTGTTTAGAAGTGCACAGGCGCCATACGGGCAAAGCTTTTCTAAGAGTGCATTCGTTTTGGTTTGGGATTTACTTCTGCCACATCTAAGCAGCAATGCAGTCTGGCCAAAATAAGAGGCTCGTGTGTCTGTGGGAAGGCAGAAGTTTTTGTTTTGGCTTTGACTAGGGGATGAAGAGAAAGCACTGGGCTTTTTTATTGTTTTCCCCAGTGAATGAAAAGCTGTTAGTATCTTAAGGCCTACGTCAGGGGGCAAACCGCACGAGTAATGTGGGAAAGAGGGCGTCCGCAAAATGGCTGTTTGTCAGAGTGTGTTTCTGCAGGGGTAGATTGGGGTAAGAGGGTAAGGCAGAGGTCAGGAAAGATAAACAAGGCACCAATGATGAAATAATAAAGACTTGTGTCAGGGCTCAAGCCAGAAGGACCCTGGGGCACCGTGTGTAATGCTAGGTTAGATATTCATTTGTTCTGGGTGTAAATAGCTGTCATAGCTTTTAAAGAAATCTACACCACCATGTCTGCATCCCTGGAGGGTTATGTCATAGTGATTCCTGAGAGCCTTGTTTGGGCAGACGGTGAGAAGTGCAAAGGGAATTCACTCACCTATTTTAGTTTCCTCTCCAAACTCATTATATAGGATTAAAAATGCTTAAGAGTTAATTATTGTACTAAACACACGATGATGACGTTATCCTGTGTCTATAGCAGAGCAGCTGTCAGTGGGATGTTTTCTGTACTGAAATGGAACAGTATGTCATGTACTTGTAATTGTGGGAGCTCCTAATTGTGTCAATTAGCAAAAACTATAGCATCATTACCAGCTGTTTAATGATGTTATATCTTGTAATCCCAGTTAGTGCAAGACTTTACTGGAGTTCCCTTTGAATTTTGTTCCATTTTTTGTGAGACTTTTTTTCTGATGAATGTACAAACCTATTCCTAAGAACAAAACAACATTTCAGGTGTTGAAACCTTTTAGCATTAAATGCAAATAAAAGCTCACTTTTAATTTGATGACAGCAATGTGTCTGAAAAGAAAACTTAAAAGGCAGAATCTATTGCTGGGTTTCACATGATGTCATAACATGCTACAGGGCTGTCGTGTATAATTGAGATGGGGGACAAGCTAAAATTGTGTTATGTTAATATGCACATTTTTTGGTGTGGTGGGATAAATATGGGGAGTTCCTGGACCATGTCACTTTTATAAATGATCAGGTTTAACATTTTTAAATTTCATATTTCATATGAAAATAGTATCTAATCTGAATAGGAATACTGGCTCTTGGTCAGCATCTCTGGGAGTGTGACATCATCACAATAGAATTTGATGATGTCCAAACCTCAGATAGAGGGCAGAGGTTTGTATAAATATACAGGTGTGGTAATATTTTTTAAAAGAAGTATCCAAACAGAAAATCCACAAATATTGAACCTGATCATTTTTTTGTTAGCAACTGGGTCTACAGTTATACTATAATAATCTTGTGGCTTAAGGCTGACTCTACTAATAGCAATCATGTCTTGGTGTTTGAATAATACACCACTTGTAGTGTTTAGTTCACTATAGTGAAGAAATAACTTTGCTTTAGGTCATTAGTATTGACAAAGAAGACTTTAATTACTGGGCTTACTTACATGAAACAAAAACTAGCACAAAGTTCCGAGCGATATTAACCATAAACCACGCCAAGACATCTCAATCTTTAGCAGCAGATTCTACCATAGAATTCTTACCTGCCTTCAGCTCAATTTTAAACTATTGGTTGTTTTTAGATTCTAGAATGTGATGATGTCACTCTCAGATGGGAGCAGGAGCCAGTTTTCCTGTATAAGTTATGTGTTATTATTATAAGAAATATCCAAAAATAACATGATATTAGTGATAAGGTCCATAATCTCTCTATATGTATCCACCCACACCAAAAAATCTTCATGTTAATAATGCAGATTTTGCCTGAAACCCAGCAATAGGCCTATTCTATGACATCATGTGAATGCAACCTATTCTAGGCTGCTAATGATCTGCAGGTCCTCAAGCAGCGCTGAATTAAAACAGACATTATTCTGTACTGGAAATCACTGTATTGCATTGCATGGATTAGAAACACTTTCAAAAATCATTGTGAACCAGTGCCATTATTTCATAAAACTGTAAATGTCTGTTTCAACACCTGGAATTTGCAAACCATTGCAGTGTGGAATTGGGGTTGTAAAACTCCAATAGAAAAACATTTAATGCTCTAAATCTTCCACATATTTATTTTTTGCTGAATGCTATCATGAACAGCTCAGATTCAGATGTTTTTGTTTAGACT
The DNA here is from genome assembly GCA_020698575.1 of Bostrychus sinensis. Lineage (NCBI taxonomy): Eukaryota > Metazoa > Chordata > Actinopteri > Gobiiformes > Eleotridae > Bostrychus > Bostrychus sinensis. Next base: position 20,320,921 of record CM036258.1, read on the forward strand.
TTTCACTTCCTTGTTTCTTTAGTAACCCTTCCTGGATAGACAGTGAAAGTTCTATGTAGTGAGGAGAAGTCTCACTTTCTGCCCGTTTCCTCTGCAGACATGGTCAGTGGATTCACTTCTCCCATAACCCTGAATGGGCTGTCAAGGGTACAAAAAAAACTTCCACTAGTCGCCATCCTTCATGGATTATATTTGACTTGTCAAGCCTGACCTATTGTCTGTGCTTTATTTTCTCAGAGCAATGCCCTTAACACCTTTGTAGCTCTCTGAATGTCTTTATTTGAATAAGAGCTATCATCAGGCCACATCTGTCTTCTTTAATGTTGATTTGTTGGAGGAATTTAGTCTCGAACTTCTGGATCAGTGTAAATCCTGGTGATTAGAGGAACAAGGAAGTTTATCAGGCAGCTAAAGAAGTGATCCATTGCAGGTCTTTCTGCTAATAAGCATCAGATTAGCCCTTTCCTCAGCATCTGTTTTCTATAAAGAGGCAAGTTGTAGATTACTATGCGGGAGGTTCATACCATGTAGTCATTAATGTAGGCATCAGCTGTGGGAACCAAATGTTCTCTATTAGTGTGAAATGGCAGCTAGAACAGGGACAAGTGGTCTGCTTGGGATAAAGGTTACAATGTATTGAATCTGCCTCCTTATTCAGAAAACAGATATAGGCATATGCCAGCGATCAGATGTTTGAGCTCTGTCCAGATATGTGAAGTTTGAAGATGTGTTTATTAACTGTGACTTGTAAGACATCACTCGGTACGTTTACATGCAGAGCATACTTGCTGCTCTTAGTTTGATTAAGACTTTCCAGCATTTCTGAGTTTACAAACACAAAAAACCAAGCTGTTTAGGCTAATGGTGCATTCAAGTTATCTGGGTTTAGTAGTGCTTAATCTAGCTCTGAATGCAAACAGCGCAGCTAATTTATTCTATAGTTATCATTATTTTTTTTTATAAATATACAGAACACTCCAAAATTATGAAATGACACACATCAGTTTATTGAGTGCTTTCTGACCTTGTTTGCAATAACAGTACACATGCAGCAGTAGTCTGACAATGACCTGCATTATCCAGGTGTGTTAGTGTGATTAAGAGAAATTCAAAAGAAGATTCTAGTCCGCAGTCTAGGTGAAATGCTTTTAGTCTAGCCTTTCAGTAACTAAAGCCAGATTAGCATAGTTTCAGATCGACCATTTAGGAGTGTAAGCTCAAGAGTTTTCAGATTTGAAAGGATCTAAGACACTGTTTACTGAGACAAGTTCAAAGCCCACCCTTTGACATGAACAGTACTCATTACATGTCGCACAAACTAGTGTAGCTCTTCAAAATTGATTAGCTGAGCTAGGTTGCTAGGTTTGAGAGGGTTTCATTATTCAAGAATGCAGAAGCCGAGCTGCTTGATAAATCAATTTCTGTGCTTTTTGATTCGAAGGCAGATGAGATTGATACCAGTCACAACTGCGCTGAAGCATAGCATGACACATTAGCACTGTAAAAATATCTGACCTGTCTGGTTCAATATAACATTTTGTCAGATCATGAGGCAAGACTGTGACCATTTACCATTTAACATTTTAATTTTATGAGAAACTGCAGTTATATGTGCTTTAACTTACTTAGCATTTCTTCGTGTGTGTGCACATCTTAATTAGCAAACTGCTTGGTTCTGGACTTCCTTTGGCCTCGGCACCCAACGACAGTCATCCCAGCACACTGGCCAGCAAATGCACTAGGAACAATGCCCATCCTAATCCCTGAAGAATTCCTGCTCCTCTGATCCAGCAGGCCCAAGAATGCGCTGGCCGGAGGCTCACCAGGAATCACACACACAGGCCAGTTCTCATGCACGGTCTTCCATGTTAATTTGCTGGAAGGAGCTGCAGAGGCAATGATGTGAGAAACTGGCAGCGCAGTGGTCCACCGGGGCATGGCTCATCATTAGAAGCAGCACAGACGGGTATGAGGGATTACAGGAGTACATGCCACCAGGGTGAACCTGTAATCTCACTGCAGCAATAACTTTCACTAATGAGAGACTTGTTTTGATGTGCCATGGACTTTTCAACACTTGATTAGTGATGCTCTGAATATAATGACAGTTTGACCAATTGCCAGTGGTGATGGTTTTTTTGAGTTTATGAATTTATTATTATTTTTTTTATTGAAAAAGATGCTAGACAGATGGGCAGGAAAGCATACTATGTGATAGCAGTTGGGCCAAGCCTACAATTAAACCCTGGCATGTCCTGTTTTTACCTCTGCCCAGGAGGTTATATTGTTTTTGCTGGTATTGGTTTGTATGTTGGTTGGTTTGTGAGTCCAGTTCTACCCTGATATCATTATCATTTTGAGTGCATCTAATTTTGAATTCTAGAATCTTACACTAAATTGCTTCAGCTTTTGCTTTGTCACGCAAACAGTAACCTCTTCTCTAGTGCTTTTGCTAGCCCGAGTTCATATCGCAGTCACTCTACCCAGCTCACTTTACATTACCAAGTAGCTGGCATGAGCCAATGCAGAGCAGCAAGCAGTGGAATGGGAAAAATGTCATTTTATATAAGCCCTTATAAAACTGCAGCTACTTTGCCTCAGTCCAGCTACCGAGTTAAGCATTAAACTCTTACAATAAAGAACCCAGTGGAGGTGAAGATCCACATTGCCAGGTTGTTTACTCTGTAAGTCTTTACATGTAATTCCTGGCCTCTGTTTGACCAGTTGTGTTTGTGTTTGCAGCTGCAGAGGCAAGTGTGCCATGCCAGAGGGGTCCCAGTCTGCTCTCCACCGGGGCCCAATGGGGGAAGGTAAGATAATGTCCTATCAGTGACTCAAGTTTTTGAAATCTCCCACAGAAACTGCTGAATTCCTGGCGTTGTAACAGGGATACCAGGGACAATGCAGCAAAGGTATATGGAAAAATGGAAGAATGGGGAGATGTAGAGCAGAGCTGTACTGCCCTCCTACAGTCCCGGCTGGCAGAGAGGCTCTTTGTGTCGCAGTGGAGCTGGGCCAACCCCTTCATATAACGGAAACCCCTGAACACATCAAACTAGAATCACAGACAACTAAGATTGCCAGTTGAACTACTGGTGCTAACCTTGTATTCGAAGGACCGCTCAAATTACATATTATTTTAGCATTCATTATCTTTAGTCACACAGCCAGGGCATTGACACAGGCCTCTTTGTATCACTTTGCTCGGGCCTGTCCCTCAGTCACCCACCTCCCCCCACGCCTCCTCTGTTTTCTGAACACATTTGGCGCTAGGCCTCCACTTTGGCCGAAGAATACCAACACGTCAATGGACCCTTTTTCTCTTTCTCTTTTTGCGGTTCAGTTTTGGCCAGAAGCAGCTTTTGGCTTGAGAAGACGTGTGCCGCCCTCATGAAGAATTCTGTCTCAATTTCCCCTGAAAGGCCAATCCACATATTCTTCCAGGTCATTTTGCAGCTGAGGTATACAAAGCAAATCACCACACACAGGCTGTTAAAACATTTTCACATGAAGTGGGTGAAGTTAGAGTTGGTATATGGCCACTGCTGACGATGGATGGATTGTAATTGAGGGGCAGGGGGTCTGTCTGAGGTAATTAACAGACTGCAGGAACAGCCCTGGTGAAAGGAAACCCTTGGTCTAGTGAATGCAAACAATAAAGAGGTTGTAGTGGAATAACAGCTCTCATTTTAAGGACAATGTTTTAACGTGAGGCCACATCTCGCTCTGAGCTAAGAGTTGCCCCTGACCTACTTCACCCTGAGCAGGAATGTAGCTGTGTGTGCACAATGTACCGCCCCAAAGGGGTTCTGGGGGCACAAATGCATCTCCATTCACTGCAGCTTTTCCACACCAGTGGGCATTGGCCTGTCCATGTAGATAGATGATAGCAAGGATGGCTGCGTCTCTTGAGTGGATTTGTTAATAGAGCTCAAGGACTGGAACCTTTTCGCTGCTTAATTGCCTGTGGAGTTAATCATAAGCATCATACACATCCAACCACTGCTCCTGTATGGAAAGGATAAAAGTAATGCTTCAGTTCAACCTTCACAATACGGGCACATGATACCGTATATAAAAAATATCAATGTGATAATGTGAAATATGTGGAATATCTTCATAACAATATTGATCATATTTAGATAAAACTATTAAGTTAATACTTTATTAACATTACCATTGTAATTTTGAAAGAGATACAAATCTCTGAACTCACTGTTATATACCAGGGCTAAAACAAAACCTGGTCAAAATTTAGACCTAAATTTATTTCATAAAAGATAAATCTTCTATTTGGTTATCACAAATTTAAGATTTAAGGTGCCAGACACTCATTTTGACAGTGTACATTTCTGTCTGATAGAAGATAACTTTTTGCAATAGTAGTAATTTTAGTTTCTACATGGATATTGTTAGGCCCATGATTACAATACATTTGCAATATATTGTGCAGCGATATGTGTGTTTCCCATTAATTGAGAAGACACAATACTCTGATTTTCTCTACCATAATCTAAAAACAGCCTGGATTATAAACTGGTGATATGTTTTGCTTATTATACTATCATAAAAATATAAAAATACTATCCTGTACTAAAAAAAAAGTCTTAAAGATTAAATAGAGACTAACTGACATTGACAATAGAGATTAACTGATATTTTTAATCCAAAACATGTTTTTAATGAAAAGGATTTTATTAAGGATTACCAGAAATCTGTGGAAAATACTGGTGCAACCCTACATTATAGCACCTTATCTTTTTCTAGGTAGATTTGGTAGTGTAATTAGAACTGAATTTCTCTAATCTGTTCTGTGAGAAAGGATTCATCTCAATGTAAATAAATGTACAACCTCCTCTATAAAGTTCTTCCAGTCGATTACCTACATTACTTACAGGCCCTCTGCTTCGGCCACTTCTATTTGAAAGCCTCTTTAAAACTCTATTGAATCTATAATAAACTATTATACATTATATTATATAGACTATCAGTCACTGCCATCATTTAGCATATAGCTGATAGTTCCTAAGCAGCCATGCAGTGTGTGTGAATATGTAGGTGAAGCAGAGTTCAGACATGATACAGAGCAATGTTTGCGAAATGTTAATGATATGCTGTTTGCAAAAAGATTCTTACCTTACTGTGAAATGTGGTTGGTTTTCATGGTTAGTGGCTCGGGCTTCCTCTAAACAACAGGAAGGGCAGCATCACAGCCTTTCTGACACCACATGTAAGAAAACTAATTGTGAGTTAGAAGAAGTCAAGCCTCCCTCCAGACTTTGCAGCTGTCCGGCCACCAGCTTGTGTGGACACAACAAATAGGCACTAACAGGGCGTCTGCTTGGTTGTAGACTGTCAAATTGCCGGTAAACTTTACAATAGACTCACACCTTGGGTGTCCGTCGGCCCCATATGGGACTGTGTTGTTCAGGAGAAGTGGGAGTTCTATAGATCCCAGGTCCGGCTGTGGGCTTGTGCCTAAAGGGGGGGCCTTAGGGGCAGAGGGGCTTGACGATGGAGGAGTTTCCTAAGTGGATCATCACATGCCTATGGTCTGAGGTCAACATGCACGGCGGGGTCCTATTTAAGAAGGAGGGTCGAGCACAGGGAAGGTTCACGGGATTAAATTTAAGCTTTTAGTGGTGGTGTCCTTTTCCTACGTTGAGAATCGAGCCTCAGAGACATGTCGCTCTTTAATGTGGGTGATGTGGTTTCAGACTTCCTCACATCCTGGTCCTTGAGCTGAGTTTATTTCCTGGACAGTGCATCACCAAACACCATTAGAGATTTATAACTGTTGAAAATATCCAATGAAAATGCATGCTTCTTGATACCTTTTGAATATTCTATGTGTATTATGATATATTTACTATTCCCAAAAATTCCCAGCACAACAATTTGCCCTTGCTGCACTTGTGTGTACTCAGCCAGCCTTATCCACTGCTATTTATTTACCTTCCATGAAGCTAATTATTAACCTGCAATTTGCTCTTTGTCAAAGGCAAAAAGTGAAGATATTCCCAAATTGTGTGGAAGTGTTGGGTACAGTTATTTTAGTGACATTCAACTCGGTCTTGGCATCATATTTCATGATGACTTTTGTCCCATAACGGGATGTGGGTCTACCCCAAGTGAACTATGAAACCAAACTGCTGATTGGACAAGAGGTCAAGTTTCTTCTCATACAGTTAACATGTAAACAATGCATTTAGCTTCAGCACAGTTTCTAGTGCTGTGGAAATGTCCCACATCACCTGGAAAGAAGCATCTTTAATTTTCTAAATGTAATTGTGATATTATGTTTAGCCAAGGTTGAGTTAGCTCACTTATCCAAGCCATTGCTTTCATAGTACATTTACTACTGTTGCAGCTCATGCTGTTTGATAATAGTCTCTGAGGAGGACTCGGGGCCCTAATCCCAGGAGGTTCCCTTTATGTCGGTGCCTCCTGCCATCCTGAGGGGTCCATTCAGCATTACTAGGATGGGAGGAGTTCTTCTGAAGCGGATCAGAACAAAACGCCCGCTCCCCTCTCCATCCAGAGTGTCAGGGCTTGTGAAGGGTTCTTGAGGGGCGGAAGAGCTTTATTAAGATGTAGTGCAAAACATGGTTCTCCCTGTCCCCCAAGGGGATACAAGGTCATCCACTGCACCCTCAGCCATGACAGATCACTTAGCAGATTAGCCGTCAGCTCAAGAGCCCTTTTTCCCCTCTCGCTTTTAAGTGAACATACTAACCATCCAATTAGGAGCCAGAATCTTCCTTGTTGTTGTAATGGGGGTGTCTGTCCTCTTTGTGGCCAATTTCAATCTTCACAAAAACACATGAAAAGAATTTCAATGCGACTTTGTCAAGGACTTGTTACAAGAGAAATGCTGTTGGAAAGACCTGAGATAACAACATACCGCACTGTTTGCACAAGTAATCTTATCCTAAGGGTAAGGAAACAAGTTGCAAAAGCTGTCAATGTGACTCAAGCCGTGGGCAGTGAATACTTTTATTACTACAGATCATGTAAAATCAAGGTGGTGTCTGGAGGGATTGTACAATAAAATAGTGAGTGGTTCAAAGTCATGGCATCTGATGCATGAGTCAGTATGAATCAAGCAGGAGGGGCTTAGTGAAGTGGTATTGCAGGCAATGGCTTGTTTATTCCCCGATACCAATGTTAGATTTATATACTCAAAATGTCCCATATACTCATGGAAGCAAGCAATTGGTGCCAGTACATGTCTCCCAATGGTAAGAAAAGTCCTCTCTATTGCGCTACACTTTTAGGATGTTTATTTGCATGCCAAACAGAGATATAAGCAGTGCTGTCCCTGTTACTTTGCTTCCTATTTGGTTGGAAAACTAAACACACTATAGAGCTAGCAGAGCACTGGGAGTAGTTTTCATTTCTTTAATGATAAGGACCTTGGTGAATTAATCCTTGGTGAATTTGAACTAAAAAATTGTATCTAAGAAGAAAATATAGTCTTTGGTTAACATTTTTTTTCTTTGGACATGATCAAGGATGATATTAAGGTACGGACAAATAAAAGCTATGTTTGTTGCTTGGCTTGTTTGTTGAGTTTCTTCGTCTGTTAGTCAAATCATTCAAATGGTTGGTGTTTGATTACATTTTCCAAAAAGGTCATTAAGCGACCAAGGAAGAAATGATTAGTTTTTGGTGTGGTCAGTAAAAAAAAAAATTAAATTTAGTTGATTGTTTATTGTGCGATATAAGGGCTTTGTGGCTCAATGGAACTTGACGGGTACTATATCTTTACCATTGCAAAATGTAGAACCAATGCCATTGCACTCTCCAAGTGTTTTTAATTACCTTATGTAGTGGTGAACTTGATTTTGTGTATCAAGCATAGAGATTGTCATATTAATAATGTAGCATGCTAACAGGCATTCAGGAGAAGCTCTAATAACCACTGACGTGCGCTATACAGTTTCTATTACTCATTTTAAACCTATAATCTTTTACACATAATAATCTTTGTCTGTTTTCATTATGTCAGACATTTTAGCCCTTTTTGTTGTCATGCTCACTGCTTATAAAACAGAAACGTAGATTGAAGCTTGGTGCACAAGGAAGTTTTAGACGGAACAAGCTAGAATTAGTTTGGCTATTATTTGCATGGGTACCTGCATGCAAGACTGGTTTTGCATAAGCCCAGTAGAACACACATGCACCCACAGCTTACGTCATAGGTGCATGTTGTGGCTTATAACACTATTAGTGAAGGTGATGATATTAAGTTAGAAATGTGAAATGTTCTGCTGTGTTAGGTCATGTCGGTGTGTTTACTGTAACAACAGGAGTGAATAGTTCTGTGGTATTGCCTAAGATTGTTCTAACCCGAGTCAGATGATTTTCTACAGAGGACATTTTAACCATATCTGTCATGCATGTGATGTCAGCCTAGCCTTTTTACAAACCTAACAACCAGGTGTGCTTCAGTGCTCCTATTCTTTACCTGTAGACCCACATGATTCATATAGCCCTCTGAGTTTATGAACTGTCTGGTCTGTTACTGCCTCAGAGAGTAGACTTGACATTATTAGCTGTAGACTGATTTGTCCTGAAGCGCTGCATGAGTGAATGTACTGTTGTAGCAGACCGTCTTCCCCCCACACTCATCTGCATGTCATCAGGTCAGGTGTCCTGTGCTCACAGTCACAGCGGAACTGCATTCAGGTCCACCTCTGTTCAGGGGGATTTGTTTTTTGTCACTGAACAAAAGAATGGGGAAGGTCAAGCGTATGGCACTGACACACCTTTGTCTGTAAATGTTAACCACAGTTTAGCAGCCAGGAAGTAGGAATGTAAAGAATTACAACAAGGGGGTTTGAGTTTGGGATATTTTAAATTCCAATGTTTTTGTTTAGTATAAATAATTTTGAAATGTGAGTGTTGCTATTGAAATGACCATCACTTTTGGAGTGTCTGGTTGCTGGGAAATTTGATGATGTCAAAATCTCAGATGAAAGAGGGGCAAGTATTACTGTATTACTAATATCACCACCTTTTAACACTATAGCGAAAAAATAATTTTACCTTAGGTAATTTGCACTGGCAGGGAGGACCTTAAACTTTCTGTCAGTCTTTGTTTTATGTTGATAAGCCATGTAATTAACCATGTAGTTAATTAATTACCATAAACCACACCAAGACCTCTGCATTTTTAATCTTTAGCAGCAGATTCTACCATAGAACTCTGACCTGCCTCCATCTCAGTTTTAAACTATTGTCCCTTTAGAATGTTATGACATCATGTGAACACAACCTATTGAGCAGTGGTTTCGACTGGTGGGACCCAAGTTATATCTCTGATCCTTTTATTGTGATCCACTTTTCACAGAACCAGTTATTTTTGGAAATGATTTAACTAGAACCTTTTATGTATTTTAAAATTAGTTTTACCATTTCATCTGATTAAAAATGTTTAGAATTTTCAAAAAAGCTGAACATTGAAACTATATTCAAATACCCCACATTTTGTGTCCAATCACACTATTTAGAACCACTGCTCAAAATTTGTCAAATTGTTTTATTATCAGTGATTGATTTTCATTGGTTGTGCATTACTAATTGCCATCTGCTGTTCAAAATAATTGAAACACATGCTTCTCTTTGTCTTTTTTTTTTTCTTCCTATATTACTGGATCTGTATCGAGACATCGGGCAGTGGTAAAACCCAGTAAACAGGCTCTTAACAGACAATGAAAGTACTGAGGTGAAGGTGCTGTCTGAAATGTAGCCCAAACAAATACTATACTATCTTTGTACCCTTGGCTTGGTTAATGGTTATGTCTGTGAGTTAAAGACTGCATTGATGTAGCACAGTAACAAAAAGCCAGTGTTGCGCTTTGCTTACATATTCTTCTTTGTGGGGTGTGAATGTGGAAATCTAGGCTTGGCTATAGTGACACTTTTGTCCTTGGCCATATACTTAACCTTTAAAATTTCAATTGATATGAGTCAGCAAGTATGCTTTGAAAACCACCTGTAGAAGTGTATAGAGCTTTAATTTGCTGCCAATGTTTACCTACTACTTGAGGTGTTTACTGTTGCCACTTCAGAACAATTAGCACTTACTTAAAGCTTACAAGTTTTCTTTCAAAATGGCTGCCGAGGTGTATGTTTGTGTGCAGATGTTACATTTTACGGTCTGGGCCAACTGGTAGTTATACACACGAACATATGGTTTGAGCTTGTGCACACTCGGTCGCTCCTGTTATGGTGGTTTCCTTTTATAGACCTTTCACTGCAGTTATGGCCAAAACAGCAGAGGCATTTCAGCTTTTAACAATAAATTCTGAGAGGTGTAATTTCTGGAGAAGCATGTGTACTTTTATTAATTTCCCACTGTTTAGGTCAGTGTTAGATTTATTCTTTACATTATTAGAAACAGACAAGTGGCAATAGCTAATGGGATACAAGGATGTCACTAAATTCAAGTATATTTCCATCTGTTACATTTAAAGTGAAATTGATCTCAGACTTCATAGCGACCCACTTCTGACAACATAGTGGCATAGTAATGGGCATGGCCTTGCTTTGTGGCTTCATATCCCAAAAATGTAGCCCTAAATGTTCACAGATGCTGGAAAAGACTCTGTAGAACATCAGGCATATCATAACGGTTGCTTCGAAGAGGCATTTTGCTTTGTCAGGATGGAGCTGCCAGGCTCTGGGCTTATCTTAAACCTACATGTTGACCAGGCTGTTGCATTCCTCTTCTCGGCCTGTATCAACAAAGAGAGTGAGTGGGTCACTAGCACTGTTTTTCCCTGAAACACGTGCGGTATCAGCTGCAGATAATGTCTTGAAGCAAAGTCAGGTGGTTAATGAAAGCTTTGGTGGAAGAGACAAGAGGGCATATTTTAAGATAAGCAAGTTAAAAAAAACCTGCATGATTTAAGGGAAATAGCCGATAACTTTGCTGAACAAGAGTAATCTAAGATTGATAAGACTTGCAATTACGGCTGAACGATTTTGAAAAAGTATCTAATTACGATATGTCGGTTGCGATTCAATATGCGATATATTTTGTAATATCAAAGTTCAGTTCACAGTATACATTTTAAGCATTTGATGGGAGCATTGACACTGGAGAGAAGATCGAAAAAATTCACTGCTGAACTAATGCAAATAATCACATGCCTTTCAGATCATGTCTGTAGAGCTCTCGAGTACAGCTGTGGCAAGATTTGTACATGTTGAGATCCAGTGGGGATGGGATATTTTGTTCTTTGCAGAGGACATTATATTACTTAAATAATTGGCCAATGTATCGGATATATGTATTTTTTTAGTTACTTAATATCGGCATTGGCCTCAAAAAATCCATATCGGTTGGGCTCTAACAAAAACTGTTTCCTCCTAAGTTCAGCACTCACCTTTCCTGAAAAAAGTAATCAAAATCTGACCATTACTTTGTGAGTTACAGTATTTTTCTAGCAAGCAGTTTTTTGTAATGTAGATATAGTAGTTGTAGATATTGCTATAACAATTATTGTGCAATATAGTATGCAACCCCACTTAAAAGTCCAGCAGAAGAAATGTAGTTTTTGCTTTGTGCAACTTTGAATATAGGTCAAGGTACTTTGCAAGGACATATTGACTGCAGGGCTATGGAAAATCCGCAAACATGGTGTTGATTTTGGGTTGTCCTTAGTTGTCATAGCTGCATTTCTCCCCCTTCTTTTCAACTTGGCATTGACTGCACTGTACAACACAGTGCTTTATTATAGCGGGATAACCGGTGGGTGGAAGAGAAGGAAGGGAGTTTCACATGCCAGACGGAGCAAACCAGAAACCCCAACCGGAGAGGAAGCGGATACTTTGTACTCGTTTATAGTGATTTAGTAGCTCACCACGGTGCTCCCCTTTGCACCACCGAGCCTCAGATGTGTCAGTGTAAACAAGACTCTCTGTAGTGGTCGCCTCCTGCTTGCCAGCTGTTTCTCACACTGGGATTTTACATGGGAACGATGTTGTTGGGACAGTTGTGTGTAGAGTATTGAGAATCTCATGAGCTCAATTCTGACTCACGGAAAGTCTGAGGACGCCAAGTTGTATCCTGCATGTTAATAAACTGAACTGAATGAACTGAACAACATCATCCAGCTGCCACTCACTCAGCCTTAAATCACAAGACTGCATATGTTTTCAAATACTACAATTTCCCTTTTTTCCATAATTCATTCCACTGAGACTTGTAATACATTACATAGCCTCTATAAAAGTGTAAGATAAGTCGAGTGCTTAATACACTGAATTTTCAACCCTCCATTCCCACTTGACTATATCACTTACTTGAGTCGTTTCACTTAATGTTTATCTTAACGCTAGATTTGCCTTCATTGAATCCCGTTTATTGGTCCCAAGTTACAAAGCACCATTTATTCGACAAATTGAAAGTGCATTTGGCCACTGGTTGGCAAATGGTTTTTGCTGCACAGTGGCTACTGGATGCCCCTTTCTTACACCGCCATGACTTCATATATTTAGGAAACATTTTTGAGGAAAAATCCCCATCTGGTAAGGAAGGATGTGAAACTCAATATGTATTTAGTTTCTTTAAAATTTAAACATAGCCCTATAAAGATATATAAACACAAGTCCTTTTTCTTTTTTTGTCATCTCATCAGTTTTTCTGTTTTTCTAAGGCTCAGCCATCAGCAGTGAGGAGGACAGGAGGAAATGGCTGGGTTTTCCATAGAATATGCAGTGTTGTAATTAGGCCATGTCAGTAATGATTTGAGCTGGGCCCCTTACTTTATCCCACCCCTCTTTTAGCTGCAGATTAGAAACACAGAACCACGAGCTGACAGTTATGGGTTTCTTCACAATAATCTGCTGTGTAGAGTCATTCATTGACTGAATTGTGAGGATGTCACTCAAGGTAATCCTAAGAAGGTGCAACTTTGGGGTTTAGTAAAGGTTCCACTTTTATTGAACATTTTTTCATTTTAAAATCATCATTCAACATCAATGCAATTAGTGGAAAAGTAGGTTAACAGCTTTAGGTTAAGACTCCATTTATTTTGAAGAAATATTTTTGTACTTGACTCCACAATTAACCACAATTTGTATGGTCCTATTTACCTAATTAATGGAAGCCTGTTTTTGTCAATAACCATGATGGCATTGTATTGAGAAATAGACAATACCAGTCAGAATGTCTAGTCAGTCTTGTACATGAGAACAGTGTGAACATTTTACCATAAGGTGTGACCTTAACTGTTGTAAATCTCAGCAGTAAACAGGTGTGAATACAAAGCGCCTGTCTAAAGCATATATTTACTTTATAATAACCTTGTGTCAAGTCAAAGTCATGTAATATTTTGAGCTATGTTGCTAACAGACAGAATGTATCTCACAATGGTTAAGAATGCTGTAAAGGATTCTTGGACAGTGATGTGAATCCACACCAAAAACTTCCTAGTTATTCCTTGGCCCATTATTGCCTCTTTCTGAAAATTCTAAATCCAACTATTATTTTTTGAGTTATGTTGCAAAAGGTTTTTGTTCATATGTTAAATTTGTCTTCATATTTAACAATTTTTTTCTCCCTTACCTTTTTCTCAGAGTGTCCTCAGTTGTCTGCGCCCCTCTCCAACACTGAACATGACCAGCCCCATGCTGACTCTGGCCCTGACTGCTACAACCAAATATGCATGGATCCTCTGGACGGTGAGAGTGAGCGTCCAGTGAGCTTGGTGTCCACCCTGTCTTCAGGATCATCCCGTGACAGTCAAAGCCTTTTTGGAAGCACCGTGGCCCTTCCTTCCTCCGCCACCCCGCCCATACCCAGCGAGGACGACATTGATCTGGAGCTGAGTCCTGCCCAATGTAATGGACAGCATGCTGTGGAACCAGACTCTAGAGAACATTGGAAAGAGGATCATGTGATCAGTAATCAGTGGAACAACAATAACGCCAAAAGGAAATCCAACGGCAACATGCGCCATCTCCAGCCTCCACCTGTCATTACGGACGCCATGGCCCCTAACCCAAAGTTGACATACATCGACCGTGTTGTCATGGAGATTATTGAGACCGAGCGCATGTATGTCAAAGACTTGCGGAGCATTGTGGAGGTGAGAGGTTGATGTGCTTTTACTCAGTGAAAAGAAATAAAAATCTACTTTACATTGGGGTTGCCAAGTATTCATAGCGAACCGACTGTTGAACATTACTGAGCGTAAAACATCAGTATCCTGTAAAACATATGTTCTACTTGAATTACAGTAATATGAAACCATGACTTAATGTCTACAGCAAGTTTTTGAGTTAATATACCGACTTTGAGGAGACAGGAGCCAAAATAGCTGACTGGTTGTAACAGCGGTTCTTAGCAAATAATGGCTGCTCTGTTTAGTACCAGAGATGTGCACTGTGTGTCTGGTACTTCTAAGCCATTCATCCAATGCATTGTTTTGTGCCTTTAATTTTAATTTGATGCATGTAAACAAACCAGTTTACCAAATGGATGTCTAACATCTGGCATTTGTGAAGTCAAGGAGTCTGGCTATTGATGACCAGCTTATTATGCTGTATAAATCATCTTGTATATTTATGGAGCAGTGAAAACATGCAGTCTGTACCATATCTGGTGCTCAGGCTCAAGTCACTGTAGTTTTTCATCTTCGCCGGCTGACTCACATTTTTGACCTCATTGAGATATGAAGAGCAGAAAAGTCCAGGGATGGTTTTCCTTTCTTCTGGCAGCTAATCTGTTATCACACACTGTAGTCGTTGTAGACTGGAAACAGCTTCCAGACTGCTATTCCTTCTGACCCTACATCATTCTTATTCTTAACAGCTGTCAAACATTTCCCCTTGCTCTTGACGTTAATATCTTAAACACGTGAGGCGATAGAGTGACTGGCAGTAAACCAGCTTGTACTTCTCCTAACCTTGACTGTGCTGGGGTCTGAGAGGGATTGAGGAAAGGAGAGCTGTAGAGCCTGCTTTTGACAAACTCTTGCAGAATTTTTTTGTACTTTTTTTGACAGCAGAAGTTTGGTCTAGGCATGCAGCCATCCTATCCAACAACAACATAGATAAAAGCATAGCTGGTGGATTCTCTGTAAGAACTAATTTCACTGCAAATAAATCCACCATCTTTATTTAATTACAAAGCAAGGGCAGATCAAATTGATGCCACGCAGAGTATTTTGATTTCACACCAAACCAAGAATGTAGAGTGAATGTGTGAATCCCCTTTCTTCAGTCTGGCAATGTTTCTTAAGCAAACTAATCCACAGTTCCTAGTTGATTTTGAGACACCAAGCAGCTGCTGGTGTGTCAATATTTTCCTTTAGATGTGGCAGAGATTATTGAACAGCTGTTAAGCCCAGATAACTAAACACTTCCCAGCACCTGGCCCGAACACACCCATGGTTTGCATAGTCTGCATTGTTGTCAGAAAAGTTGCTTCATGTCTTGGATGGGACTGCTCCAACAGATCACTCTCAAGATATTTTCTTGTTTATAACTATTTTTGTTTCATGCTACAAAGACAAATATTTACTGGGCTCATCTTGCAGCTCGCTACATTCTTTTCATTTTGCAACTGCTATGTGTTGGTGTCCCACATGCAGTACTATACAAAAGCTTTTTAAGAAAGAAGGCGATAAACAAAGTGAGGTGTGTACACAAACACACTAAATTATAAAAAAAAAAAAGAAAAATCAAAACTAGAAGCATTCAGAAAACATCGACCTCTGCCAAGACACTGGTCTTATCTCTGAAGAAATGGTGCCCAGACCTGGACTCAAATTTGGAGATCTTTTAGTTCAGGGGTAAATGCTTGTTCCATTGAGCCACAAAACCCTTATCTCACAATGGAAAAGAAACTATAGAAACTAATCTAACTTGTTCTTTTAATAAGTGAAGTTAGGATCTTTGATCAAAAATGCAGAATTCATTAAAGTTCTCTTAGTTAACAGCATTTTTCAAAACCTTTGTACAGTACTGCATGTTAGTGTTTGACACATGAGTGAATAATTGACCCAATGAGCTAGTAATCATCCATATGTTGGCATGCTTGGTTCATGTTCATGTTTTATCTACTCAAAAATACCCCTGAGTTTAAGGGAGTGGACAGTTTCTGGGAGGGGATCAGATGCTGACGTTTACGGTCTGGGCCCAGCAGGTCAGCATGCAGACAGTCTGACTCTGGAACAAATCCTTAAAAGGAACCTTTCAAAACCCATTGTATGAACGATGAAATGTTTGAGGTCCAGCCTATACTGTATGTCTTGATATTGGACAGAGCTTTAGCTCACATGTCCAGTTCTCCTGCTAAAAAACGATGTCATGTGAAAACAGGCCGCTCATCATAACCAGTTTAAGGCATATACAATGAGCTAACTGTTTCTCTAGAGGCGCGCTTTCTCTACTCTTAAATTGTGGAAGAACTTCTGAAATGGCTTACATTACATTATAAAGTGTATTAAGTGGAAAACTATTTTTTCCCTTTCAGGATTATTTGGCTCATATTATTGATACAAACAACCTTCCAATTCGACCAGAGCAGGTGTGTGCCCTGTTTGGAAACATTGAAGACATCTATGAATTTAACAGGTAAAGCAGAATTAACAATGTATCAACATTTTCATACTGTCTCAACACACAAGAGGAATATAGTATTAAAATAAAATACATAAGTGTGAATGGGTGGTTCCTTGGTGTAAAGTGCTGTGAGTACCCATGGAGGTAGAAAAAACACAATATAAATGTGACAGTTTATATTTATGCTTATATCTTTTGTAAGGAATGGAAATAGGAAGTATATTTTGTAAAAGGACATTCAAAGAAAAGACAATGCTGAATCATCATAATAAAGATTTGACAACAGTTAATATACTTGAATGGGGTTCTTGCTTTATATTTAATCATCTTATGTCAGCCATTACTCTCTGACCACTTGCTAAAACACATTATCATTTATGCTTCACAGATATGAACCTCACTGGTCTTGCTCAAACTAACAGGGCAAAAAATAAAATATTTCTATACATTGAGTCAAAACATCTCTGTATACTCTGCTAATTCATTGCTCTATTGAGCTTTCTCAATTCTCTGTAGACTCATAAAAGTCACCTTTGATTTATCTGCCCATAACACAAATGAATACTGTGTTACCCCTGCCCCCTCAGTGTCAAGTATTGTACATTCAGCAGTCATGCAGCATGATAAATATTGACATATTGACAAAGATAAACCTCTGTACCAAGTATTTCTTATTGTATTATGAACATGTCTGCACATTTGATTCCTTCAGTTTTGATGCAATTCCATACCAATCTTCTTTAATCTATGTCTTAGAATGTGGTCTAATCAATACAGAGTTTGGTAAGCAATTGTGTTTCCTGTGTGCTACTGTATTATTCTTCAAATTCTGCCTGAAACATTAACATCAAACAACTGATGCACCTCCTTAACCCTGACTGTGTCAATAATAAGTACCTTACATTTTTATTTAAAAGTTATTTCACACAAAATGTTAAATGAATAGTCAGAATTTAATTGATGCAATAGTTGGGTTCTAAAGCTGTTGCTTGCATTCTCCAAGTATTGCATTAGGTAAATGTTTCCAAGTGAATACTACTCTCTACTGGTGGCAGGAAGCTACTACACAATAAAAAAAGATACAAAAAAGTTTTATATATTTTATGAAATATTCAACATACATTCATTTTGTTCTTATCTGTGTTTTCCAGTGAACTGCTGCAGTCTTTAGACATGTGCCAGAGCGACCCTGTAGCCATCGCACAGTGTTTTGTGGATAAGGTATGTGTAACTACAGTTTACCATTACTGGTATAAAACATGATTGTCAGTTTTATGTGTGTTCTTTTTTAGAGTGAATATTTTGAAATCTACACACAATATTGCAACAACTACCCCAAGTAAGAACTTTTTCAACAATTTTTTTTTTTTTTTTACACTTATACATTTGACTGATTTTTTTTACATATGTTTGAGAGCTTTACATTAACCTCTCTGTTGTAATCTAGCTCTGTGGCAGCACTTACAGATTGCATGAGGAGTAAAAACTTGGCCAAGTTCTTTAGGGATCGGCAGGCCACTCTAAAACGCTCGCTACCCCTGGGCTCTTACCTGCTAAAGCCAGTCCAGAGAATCCTTAAATATCACCTGCTTCTTCAGGTACATTATCATTCACGACTCATAAGTTGTGTTTTCGATCTTGATCACACTCATTTATTTATTTATTTATTTTTTTTAGGAAATTGCAAAGCACTTTGACCCAGATGAGGAAGGTTATGAGGTGGTTCAGGAGGCCATATACACCATGACAGGAGTGGCTTGGTATATCAATGATATGAAGAGGAAACACGAGCATGCTGTCAGAGTGCAGGTCAGACCAGTGGACACATAACAGTCAAAGGCATACTATATGCGCTAAAAATATTTGCTTCATCCTCCCTCCTCCCCCTCATGTCCTTTGTGACTTGTCTTTTCATATTCTTCTTCTGCAAATTCTTCTCTCCTCTGGGGGTCTGCTGACCTTCTTGTATTGATTATGTCCACTCAATTTCTTTAAGTTGAAAGAATGGACCGCTGAGTTCTATAACCTTTGCAGCCTCATACTGACATGCCGTTCTTGCTTTGCTCTAGAAAGTGACCCATTTACCTTTATATTTTTTTGTATAGATGTTATATAAGAATGATAAATAAAACTTAGCGTTTATATACTTTTAAGCTGAAGAGCTCTGGCTGAGTGTGTGGCGGTTGTGCTTATGTACATCTGCAGGAGATACAGTCTCTTCTGATCAACTGGAAGGGTTCTGACCTGACCACCTATGGAGAGCTGGTGCTGGAGGGCACTTTCCATGTGCTACGGGCCAAGAACACACGCACACTCTTCCTGTTCGAAAAGATGCTCCTTATTACCAAGAAAAGAGGAGAAAACTATGTCTACAAGACCCACATCTCGGTATGTTTTGACAGTATTTATTTGATCAATTCAATAGTGTAATTTAAATAAGGTTTAAAACATATAAAACATTTAGCATAGTTTAGTGACCTAATATAACATATTATTTAATGATGTAGCAAATGCATACTTGCTAAAGCTTTTGTAATTCTTTCCATTTCAGTGTTCTACATTAATGCTACTTGATAGTGCCAAGGATCCCCTACTCTTCAGTGTTATTCATTTCAAGCATCCTAAGCAACCCCATACAGTGCAGGTAATGTAAAAACAGTTTTTGTCATTTGACTTACTTGGTTTCCACATTCAACTCTTGTCACAATATGTACCAGTCCAAAACCCCCAATAAATGGAGAGTGTGGGGTCAAGAAGGGCACCTGGCTAAAGTTCTCATGCTAAAGGGATGCTGTAGTCTTTACACCGGATGCCCTTCCTGATACAACTATCTCCATTTATCAGGGCTTGAGACCAGCACAAAAAGTACACTGGCTTGTGATCCCCTGTAGCTGGATTAATGTTGTTTTTCATATAACTTACATACAGTATCTAGGTTGTATAGATGCATAAATATGGCTCTGATAAGTAACTGGTTGTTTTACAGGCTAGGTCTATTGAGGAAAAGTCCCTATGGTCACATCACATTAAAAGACTAATTCTCGAGAATCACAACACTATCGTTCCTCCGAAGGTAAACAAAAATCTCCATGAAAGCAACTATAAACTCTACAGAATGGTTTTGTATTTATTGATGTTGTGTCTTTTCCTCAAGGCCAAAGAGACCATGCTGGATAATGCTAACTGTAAGTACTAAAAAAGTCCCAAAAATCCAAGCTGCCTTGTTGTCATAGCAACCATGGATGCTGCTTACAAACCAGAGGGGCAGGGAGAGGATGTCAGTGAATCTCTTGGGAGGTGGTTTAACTTACCAAAAACGTAGTCCATAACTCATTCATCATCATTGTGAAGAAAATTGTTTATATAATTTCAATTTTTGTTTATAATGGTGATAACTTCTCTACTCTGTTACTGTCTAGATCCAGGCAAGTACCACTACAGTCCTGAGAGGATGAAGAAATCAAGCAATCAGGCTGAAGACCACCATTTTGGCACAAGAAGTGGACGCAGAAGATCTGGTATGAATCAATAAAAATACTACCTATTCATAGTTGTCAAAAGTGTAATATACATTGTTAAATGATGTTTTTTTTACATCCTAGAACCTGCTAAACAGATCTTAAGGAGTGCAAAAGGTTAGTAAGACATGCATTTGGGAAGATTGATTACCAGTTGCATGAATCTTTGCATATTTTAAATACTATTGATTGGGCTTGACAGCCCACAGCGAGGGATATTTTGGTTTTGGTTGAATGCGAGGATTACATGGCCTCATTAGACTTTCGCTTTGTTCTTCCTCAAAGACACCTGGAAAACAGATCAAAAGACACACTCAATCCCACTCCCACTCCACCAACCTAACCCATAATGAAGTATTATAAATATATTCCACATTGGTCAAAGGCTTTGTCATATACAAGCTCTTTTCAATAGTCAAATTCAGCCTCCCGTCAGATCTGTGCTTTGTCACTCTAGTCTAAACAGACATTGTAACCTCTGTATTATTCTGTCCGGTTCTCTGTGCTCCCAGACCAAATCAATTGTTTTACCAATGTAATGAAGAAGCAATTTTCATGTCAGCCTTCCCATCTTGGTGAGGGAATAGGTCATCACATCCTGGCTAATTGCATCATGTCCTGTTTGAGCCAGTGAGAGGGAGATATTTCTGGTATTTATCTAATCATGGCCTCCCATAAGTCTGGCTCAGACTAACTAACCTGCCTCTCTCTCTTTGCTTGAGGAGACAGAGGTTGTGTCCTCACCATAATTGTTTAAGATGAATAAGTTATTATATCAGATATACTGTATTTGAGTTACTGACTATCTAATTGTTTACTTGTTTTCTATTTTCTTTGTCTCCATGCAGCTGTATTAAAGGTAAGACTGAAATATTGTAATCCTCTTTTAATCCTAGGCTGTTCTGTAGTACCACAAGTGTTTTAGCTCAGTGTGCAGTAGTGAGATATGCTTTCCCTTTAGGAGATGACTTCACAAAAACTGAAACATTAGCAGATTGCAAAAGAATAGCTACTCAAAACCTAATCCTCACCAAGTTAATGAGCTGCTACTTTCCCTGAATTACAAAATCATATCTCACTCTGAGCTAAAGCCGCTTTATGTGTCTATTCCATTTGCACCTTCTCTGTTGCCATGTTGCTCCAGCACTGGCCTTGCAATAATGATACACATGTCTGTGACTTCCTGCTGCAGCACGCAGACAGTGAGGGTGCCCTGCTGGGAGACAGGTGCTCCCTTCAGCCAGCCTCTAGTGTCAGTACACTGGCTTCCAGTCTAGGCGAGGCTCAGGCTCAAAGGCCAAGTGTGGAGGATTTCATTACTGCAAGGGAGCAGCTAAGTGCCTCTGAATGTGATGAGAGACTGCGCTCTTCACCCACTCATCGGGGAATGGATTCAGAGAAGACAAAGGAGGCCGAGGAAGATGAGGATGAGGAGGGGGACAGTTACAAGGAAGATATTCTGATGGGGGACGACCAGGTAGCCGACTTTGCCAGCTCAGTGTTGGCAGCCATCTCCTGCTGGCAATATAGAAGCAGGGCTTTGCTTTCCACTCACTTCACAACGGTGAGGGTTTCTCACATCTCTGGGTTTCTATTTCCTGCTCTGTTCAGCTGTTTACCCTCTATCTGCTGCTCTCACACATTAGGCCTCATCCCACTCACTCTCCCTCCACTTTACAATAACAAAGCATCACTAACACCTGCTCCACTAAATGGCTTGCTTACATTGGTGTTATTAAACTGTATGATTTCAATAATGCTCTCAACACATGTCTTTGCATGCTTTTCCATTATTCCATGTGTGAAGTGGTATTTGTATTTGTATTTCTTCGGTTTTACTTGCATGTTTTGTTTTACATTTTAGGTCGGTAGAAGGGACAAAATTTTGTTTTATAAAATTTTAGGTTAAATATAAGTTTCCTGCTATTTTTATGGGATATGGGCTAAAAGCTGCTTACCTTTGCATTTGAACCAGCGTGTTAATTCCCCCTGCAAATGTTTTTGTTATTATTTTAAAGGTTAATATATCTAATTGGTTAAGTGATCTATCAACTAGCATTTCAACCAGCAAATAACCTTTCCTTTTTTGTTTATTTCCATTGTTTATAATGTTTGTGTTTAATTTTCAACTCCTATTCAGGATGATCAAATCAAAGAAACAGATGATTTAGAAAATACGGCATTAAAGGAGACCGAGACTCAGACCCTGAGGGACAAACATGAGGAAGGTGCTGGGACAGAAGCTCACACCACTCAGGTGCTTAATAAAACCTTGTACATAGAACCACTCGGTGGCAGATTGTAATGAGACATCTCACAAATCACTAGTCATTTGTATTGAGGCTGGCAGAAAATTCATGTTTGGCCTTGTGCTATTAGAATTGCTTGCTTTGTGCTCCTTGTTCCATGCATTTTTTTTTTATGAGTGAATCACATTATGAATATTATGAGTTACTTAAAGGTGACTTTTTTGTTCCGTAACTATACCTTTAGTATTATATATTACTGCCTGGAGTACCAGATTAAGTTCTTAAAATTAAATTACCTCATACACATTTGACTATTCTAAGGTCATCACGCACCCAGAAATACAGCAGCATTTGGATTTGCCAACTAAGAGATGTTCCCACACGATTTTCTGATAACTTTCTGAAACAGCTTACACATTAAGTTGAATTTTCTTATTTCCAAGCTTATCTCCAGCTTACAGCTCGTAGCTGCTCTCTTGTAACCGGGTTGTTTAAAAAGCAAGTAACATCCGGAAACAAATTTAGATAAACGGCTAATGTGAGGCATAATAGCAGAGAGGCACAGTAATAGAGCACAGACATCATCGTGTTCATTTATTAAGAACAAATACTATGAGAAAGACACATACAGTATATATTAGCATGTGTGTGTGTATATATATATATATATATATATATATATATATATATATATATATATATATATATATATATATATATATATATATATATATATATATATATATATATATATATATATATATCCCACTTTGCAAACTCTCATGTTTCAGGTCACTGTGGAGGACCTGTGTTCTGTAGACTGTGTCTCCTTAATAGAGAGCAACCATCACCCTGAGGTGCCTTACTGTCACACCCCAGAGTCACTACATGAGGCCAGCACCCCAGAACCTCACAATACATCCCAGCAGACCGCAGAGGAAGAGGAGGAAGTGGGAAGTGACTCCTCCAGTTTCCACGTGGAGGAGACAAGCGCACTGGCAAATGGCGAGTTATCAGAAGAGGAACAGGAGATGGTATCGCACAGCAAAGACATGTTGGACCAAGCCAGTATGATCGCTGAGCACTACATAAACAGCTTTTCCAGACAGAGCAGTCTCATCTCAGAAGACTTTGGTTCAGTTGCATGTTCCTCACCTTTGACTGATAATGAGCCTCTTACAAGCTCTTCAGCGTGCTTGGACCTGGAGAAGGACATTCAAGTGTTTACCAGCTCTCCAGAGCCACACTTAACTTCTCACGAACCGGCACTGAATGTTTTAATACTAGAAGATCGTAGGTCCACTTTATCCAAGCAGGACCGACTCCTCATCCACAAGATCAGAAGATACTATGAGCATGCTGAGCACCAAGATGTGAACTTCAGCATCAAGCGCAGGGAGAGTCTCTCCTACATCCCAGCGGGACTGGTCAGACAGCTGAGCCGACAGCTTAATAGTGCTCCACCGGAGCAGGCTACTCCACTACACAGAAAAGAACTCCCCCGAAACCGCCCAACTTCCTGGTCTGTGTTTGACCTTCCTGGTTTGGACAAGAGTCAGAACAATGAAACGCCTCAAAAATCTGAACCAAATTCAACTGATGGGACTGATGAAGTGTTCAAACCTTCATCTGAGATGCTTAAACTATGGGACGAAATGGACTTAAAGGAGGAAAGTGGTGAAGCTCACCAGACAGTAGAGCAGTCTGAAGATGTGTTATTGCAAGCACCACATAATGTCAGTTTAGAGAATTCAGAAAGGAAAAACTCTGAGCATCACTCCATAGAAGATAGCCCTATGTCAGTCACGCCCACTGTCTCCTCTCAAGCAGTTCCTGTAGAAGAGGCTGAATCTGTTGACTGTAAGCATGAGAATGGCCATTTCAGTCAAGAGCATTTACCTAAGATCATCAGTTTCCGGACAAGTATGGATGAAGACCAAATCCTCCAAGATATGGGGAAGATGAAAAACAAAGTGTTTCAGCTGGCACGACAGTACAGCCAGCGCATCAAAAATAACCGACCAATGAAATGGCAGAAAGGCCAGGAAAGAGGAAGTCAGCATGGCCTTGGGAGCATGCCGGCTGTCCAAGAGGAAAAGTCGCAGTTTAGGAAACATGGTAAATTGTGTGCCAATGATTTCCAATAATATGCGAAGGTAGCTTGTAAAAAAACAAATAATAAATCACCTGGTTTTTTTTTTGTTTGTTTTTTTGTTTGTTTGTTTATTGTTTTTCTTTGCAGGTAAGCCTAACCTGAGATTGCCTTTGAACATTACCACCCAGGCTGTAATCCATGAAGTGAGTTCTCCAAGCCCAGTGCAGACTCCCAGCTCAGGCCTAAGCTCTCACAGCACACTTGTCTCCCCACAAACACCACAGCCCGAGACCTTCCACTGGCCAGATGTACAGGAACTGCGCTCCAAATACACACAGGACACACAGTCTAACTCCCCTAAAGTGTCCCATACTTGCACAGTGTTACATGAGACACAGGACAGCCCACTTAACAGGTGCAGAGGCAGTGCACAGAAGTACAGCAGCTCCTCTGACCTTCACAAAGCTCTAGCAGACTGTCCCAGGTCAAAGTCCGTACCAGTACACCGGGCTGGCAGGTATGGGGTAGAGGACTGGCCCCAGTTTCAGGGCCGCTCTGTGCTGTGTAGGTGGAGTTCTCTGGACCACATGCTCAGCTCTCATCCACTGCATGAAGTACAAAACCTTCAGCATCCTGTGAGGCCCCACCACACAACCAGCCAGCTGTGTCTGGCCTCGAGGGACAATGGGAAAAACAGCTTTGAGACCAACCTTCCTGAGGGTCTAGACTGCGGCACAAGAACTGGCCTGAGTTCAGGGAAAATGACTGAAAGTAATATTGTGAAAAGCTTGCGAGAGAGATTTCAGAATTTAAGCACAAGCTCCTAGAAACAATGAAAAATGAAGTACTGTTTGTAACACTGTTATATTGTTGTATGGAGCCACAATAATATAACGGTCATTGGTAAAAACCATGAGGGAAATTGATTATTTAAAGTGTGTTTTGTACATATGAATAGTAGACTGTGCTGTACAAAGTTATGTAAATCTGTAAATAGCCCCAAGCTTCAATAGCTGGATGAGATCCTGCTATTTGGTTCCAAACCATTCTTGGCTATTTGCTATAACCACTATAGCAGCACTACTCTAACCATGTAAACTGTAATCTTTTCAGAGGAACACAAAGAGGACCTCATCAGATGCAGGGTTTGCTGCTTATGTCTGACGCCAAAGAGAATTTCTTTTATGTTTGTGGACTCATAACAACAGCCGGCTTCCACACGCACATTAACATCACTGGAGCTCTGTTTTCTCCGTTGTTGTAATTTTTTACAGTACTATTTATGAAACTGTTTATTTGTGGAGTCGAGCTCCATGTAAATACTGATCTGTCACCTTTTTACTTTTCTTTTTTGAAAAATATATTACTTTTAAATAAAAAAATGTAATTACCATAAGTTATAAGTTAATAAGGGGCATTTTCATTTTTGTAACCTCAAATGTGGGAAAATTTATTTGAATTTTAAATGAGCGAAGATGTTTTTTTAAATATATTTTGATGTATTTTGAAGTCACAAACTCCGTTTTGTTACCCAGTCCAAATGTTGCAATCACTGACACCTGCTCTACATAGACTCACATTCAATTAATTAAATTAATTAAATGGAAACTTTTCAATTATAAATTGAGTAGAACAGCTACTATGCTTCCACCAGTGAAATTAACTGCTTGTGCACATTTTAGAAAACACTATGCAAGCTAAACCAAAGCGTCAATCAATTTATCATTCAAGTCAAGTCTTTACTCATCAGTCAAATGAATATCGAATAGTCATTATTGAATTGATTATAAATCTGTTTGTTACCTCTAGTCGTGGTTTTAGTCAGAAAAAAACAAATAAATTAATTAATACCTTATGTCACCAGACACTTTTTAAGCACATTGGGGCACTGCTTGTTCCACCGAAAGCAGTAAAGCCAGACACCATCTGAACCACTCACCCGCTTCCCGTCAGCATGTAACGTGACAAAATTGGTCATTTTAGTCTTCACCGGAAGCCCTGTCTCGTCTGCCTCATTCGTGCTTTGCCACAGCTGCCTCACTCACCAGGAGAGTCAGACGCGTTTGGAGTCGCGCACTTTAACCAGATGCCTGCCACACCGCATATTTCTCTGTACACCACTTAACCCTGCGTTTTTGATAGAGGACTCTAAACATCATCGTTTTTCTTTTCTCTATGAAGAATGGGTTGCGCGATCTCAGGTCTGACGGCAAAATCTGACTTTGGAGAGAGGGGTACGGATGATGCTGCCGCGCATCTCAGCGACGCACAGATCCAGATGATCAAGGACTCGTGGAAAGTTATCCGGGACGACATAGCCAAAGTTGGGATTATTATGTTTGTCAGGTAAGACATTACTGACTTTTGCATGTCGCACACAGTGAAAACATGTCTTCTCTACTGAATGACCAATATCTTAACACTCGCAATAGTAATGAACTTGTTTGAGTGTTGTCGTGACTGCACGGGATTCCTCTTTCTATTTACTGGGATTATGTTCACGGATATCTTGTAACCAATCAACTGTAATTATGCTCCACATGTTACCACTACCATTAAAAAAAAAAAAAAAAAAAAAGTAGGCCAATCAGGGACATGCCGTTTTCCTTGGAGGGGTGAGAGGACTCCCGTTTGTGTAAGCTATTAGATCTTATTATTAACTGTGGGGGGAAAAGAGATGAAATTATCTTTGTTGCCAGGTCATGCCATGCACACTTCATTTATCTTTAAAGAGACACCTCCAATTAGCTTACTCTGAAAGGGCAGCCAGGGCAGATGAAAGTTAACGCGTGAATTATTTATTATCACAAACACATTGCCTTGCCTACTTGTATATGCAATAGGCCTATGTGTGCCTATGACACGTCAATAAATTTAAGGGGCTTTTAGACGTCTAGTTATTAGCCTAATTATTTCCTAATTTGAAGTTTTATACCGGAAGAGATGGCTTACACTGCTGGTGCATTCTTTAAAACTGCACAATAATTCACCAACTTGGAGCACTCACTGTTTAACAAAGCCTGGCCTCATATAATTGGTCATATAATTGTCAATATACATGGTCTATTACCCATAATCCCTGAAAGATGCATTGTATCTTTAGGGCTGAGAGGAAAAACATGTGATAATCTTAGTTGTTGTTTATCAGAATGGTAGTGTGTAGAAAGCTGTGTTTAGGGTCAGTCCCACTGGCCCCAGGTCCGTGGAGCCACTGTGACAGTAACACGTCCTGTGACCTTTTCCTAGTAGGCAGCAAGTGTGCATCAAGCACCTCCACCCTGCCCCTGTGTCTTTGAACTCTTCTGCGTATGACTGTTGGCTGGAAGCAGAAACCCCTCCTCCTCCATAATCACTTCATATCACATCTTAACCACTTGCATCATTATGACTGCAGGTTAAAGGCCATGAGAAATACATGCAAACATACTGTACATACACACAGTGGATAGACAACATCACTTTTGTTATACAGTCAGAATGTGGGGACAAACATTAATAATAACAAATGGTGGTTTTATTATTAAAAAAATAAAACAAGATCGATAGCTAATGGGCACATTATTTCAGCCATCTTTCCCCAGGCTGACCTGAACCACTGAAGAGCTTGACCTTAGCGTGTTAGCCCGGAAACATACAGGCCTGTTGTAGGTCAGGGCCACCCACGGGCCCCCAGGCTCAAAGAACTGGTCTTTGTGATTGAATAGTAATCATATCACAAACAGATGATGGGAATCACAGCTCACTGGGGATACTATTCATAAAAACCTCATGAGAAGAGGTTATTGAAACCATGTACAGTATGTTAGGTCTTTAGATCACTTGGCAACGACCTTCATGTTCGGATGTATACCACTGTAGACTAAAGAGAGGTAGGTTATGTCATGTTAAGATACACGTCTTCTCCTTTTGGCTGTTGCTTTCAGAGTAGACCACAACAAATCTCTCTGTCCATCTAACTATCCTCTGCATCTTCTTCCCTCACAACTAGTCCCAATATTCCTCCTCTGTACATTTCCAAACATCTCAGTCTGGCCTCTCCAACATTATCTCAAACATTTCTAACATGAGCTGTCCCTCTGATTCCTCATCCTGTCCATTCTCATCACTCCCATGAGAATCTCAGCATTTTAAGCTCTGCAATCTCCAGCTCTGACTCCTGTCTTTTCCTATGTGTTACGGCCTCCCCATTGTCTTGTGCCCTCTAACTTAGTGTTGTATAGCAGTAAATGACTAATTTGTGTCAGGGTATTACTTAAATTGCCTCTGCCAAAAACACAGACTTTTCTCTTTCAGTGCACTGCTCCGCCATGTTGTAGCACTGTGTTTCACACCACTCTGAAGCATTATCCTACCTTTACTGCCTTGATTGCTGAGCTTCAAAAGTAATCCACAGTTATCACTAAAGAAACCATCACTTTTCAGACACTTCTCACAACACCTCTATTCTTCTGACAACCAAGAGGTACAAAGTGTTAAAATCTGACGACAGGTTTATTTCTATAAATATGACTTTTTGACATTGAAAAAAAAAAAAAAAAAACTAAAATGAAGTGAACTAAAAAAGAGCACATATCTTAGCCAAGGCATTGGCCCTATTTTGCAGTGGTAAACATATGGTGCCCAGACATGGACTTGAATGGGGGATCCTCTTCTGGAGTTCTGGAGTAAATGCTCTAACAGTTGAGGTACCATCCTTACATCTCACATTTGTAAAGAGTACACTAATACTAATCAGTTGTTCATTTACTGATCCCTTGTGACTGGAGTTTGAATGTTTGTCTCTATCTCTCAATGATAAATCAAGTGAGCCACACCCCACTTAGAAATGAGAAAATCCAGCGCACCCCATCCAAACTTAAATAATAATATATTATTATGTCAAAACAAATAAGGTTGAAAAGTCACCTGGACGTGGTTTTCAGACTAGATTACTTTTTTAACTTTGTTTGTTTTGATTGTGACAGCCTGGATGGCCTAAATTCTTCACAGACATAAACTCTACTTAAAACACAAGATTAAGCATTAAGCATTGAGCAGTTCCCTAAAATGTCTATTTAGAAAACATAACAACACCAACTGTTGGCTATAAATTGGTTAATGATGATAATTTTTTAACTCCATATATATGAATGATGTGCAAATAGTGCCCCAAATGTACTGTAAACAACTTCTGGTGGCCCACTATCAGTACCCCGAATTCCCACCAGGGGGCCACAGCCACATTTAGGTATGACTTCTTTATTTACATTTACAAACATTCCAGGGACCCAGATGATGTTCTGGATTGACACCTAAAATGAATTATTTCTTTCTTGTCATATTACAGACTTAATTATCTTCCTAACAGATAAACAAACCAACAACATTAATGTCACACTGGAAAAGCATTATTAACATAATCATGCAACTTGGTGTGAGTAATCACAACTTGAGACTGGAACACATCATGATTGGATGGCTACATTTTTAAAAACTTGCTGCTTACAGAAAAAAAGATACTAAACTCGGGGTCTTGAACCTGGGGGTGATGGTGGAACTGTAACAAAGCTCCTTCTGTTAACAGGTTGTTTGAGACCCATCCCGAATGCAAGGATGTGTTTTTCCTCTTCCGTGATGTGGAGGATCTAGAGAGACTGAGGACTAGCCGGGAACTCAGAGCGCATGGGTTAAGGTCAGTAACCATAATACTGAATGTGTATTTTTTTGTTGCTACTAAATGACAATTCTCACTGATACGTTTTTTTGTTTTGTTTTTTTTTTACAACAAAAACCCTCATCTCTAAGGCCTTTTTCTTCAGTGTATCCAGCGTTATTTGTTTATATGAGTCCCTATTAGCTGTTGCCGTGGAAACAATCTACTCTTCCTGGAGTCTGGTGTATTCAAGGAAAAACAGTGTTCAGCAGTCTTTCGCTCTAGGGATCATCATCACTGTCACTGTATCCACTAAAAAAAGGGACAGAAAAAGACACATCATCAAAACATTCACAATTACAATGATTGCAGAAACACTCCACTGTGCATACGGTAACGGCACATTTATTTTGATTCCCGGGACTAAAAGCACATTGTGTCATACATCATTGCACTGCTCACTAAACAGGAGAACATAATACCCCAGGAAGTCAAATTCTAATGTTATTCACAGACGGTGCATCATCCACAAGCCCTCTCCTCTCCTGTCTGTTGTGTACCACTGCTCTCATCGGCACTCTCTGTTGCTCTTCACATAAGGCCAAAACAGCCAATTACTGCCTGAGGACCTAAAGGTGCAGAGGCTAGGCTGGCAAAGCAGACCAAATGTGTCAGCCGACCCAGCATGGACTGACTGTGAGTGTGGTGATAAGGCCAAATGGCTCCTCAGTGGCACTCTCGGGGACATTAGTACAAATATCCACAGTGCTGGCCTGAGACCGAGCAGAAGCACTCGAGCAACTCTAGCACTTACACTCTGTAGTCATTTTCAAGAGAGTTGCGCTTGTGTTCACCAGTGATGGCAGAAGAAAGGATATCCTGTGGATAGATAATGGTCAAATGTTTGTGTAAGTTTTCAAATATGTCAAACTTACATATTCATAGCTTTGCATTTGCATCTTTATTGGCTTAGCAACACATAATACTGGAATCAAAGTCACTTGTTGCTCCCAAAACATCTGTATCATGTTATCATCATTATGTTTTTAGGTCTAAATAGAATTATGTACAATCTGGATTATTTTATTTTATTATGAGTTTCAATAAGCACAAGCTGCTCATCCTGTCCCATTTTGTCATTCAGAGTCATGTCTTTCATTGAGAAGAGTGTGGCTAGACTGGACCACCTGGAACGGCTGGAGGCTCTGGCGCTGGAGCTGGGGAAAAGTCATTATCATTACAATGCCCCACCTAAATATTACAGTGTAAGTGGACAGCACCATCTCATCAAAACTCTGTGTTTTTTATGCTGCTTTGTTCAAACAGCTCTATTTTTAACTCAAACTCATTACAGACTCAGACTCAGCAAGATCCTTAAAATCACAGTTGCTAGATGAACAGATACACTACTAGAAGTGTCAAAGAGGAACACCTACTACTCAGCCGCAGCCAAGTAACAAAGACATTGATATCCTAATTGTTTTCTAGTACGTAGGAGCTGAATTCATCTGTGCAGTGCGGCCTATTCTGAAGGACAGGTGGACATCGGAGTTAGAGGAAGCCTGGAAGGTATGTAACAGACATAACATCACCATAATAATTTGTGTCTAGTAAACATTAGCATCTCTTAATGTACTGTGTAAGATGCCGAGATGGGATCCAGTGTGGCTTGAGGTTGACAGATGTGAAAATGTACATCTCACTGAACCATACATGAGCATACTGAGAAAATGGAGCTCTGTCACATCTAATTAAGTCACAACAACAGTCTGAGATCACAATGTTAGGAACTAATACTGTGACTGGTAAAAGACCCAAGATACTTGCGTTTATGCTACATTCTATAGCTGTTGCCTTAGGTAATTATTTTTCATGCTCTAGTTATATTACCATCTTGTTACACTTGATTTGCATTCACAATAAGTGCTCTAGTGGTTCTTTCCAGGTACTTCCTCACGCTGTCCAAAGACATGCATGTACTGTAGAGATCTGAAGAAATCTGTGATGAATGAATGTGAAAGTGAAAGGTTGGTCAGTGTTAGCCTGGAACAAACTAGCCACTGTCCAGAATGTTCCCGACCTCAGGCTGATACTTGATGGGATAAGCTCAAACCCCTTGGGATCCCTGGTGGAAAGAAGCTGAAGAAAGTGTTCATTAATGAGTTTTAATCCTATGTATTTCTGTTTTTTAGACCATGTTCCAGTATGTCACTGGCCTTATGAAACAGGGATATCAGGAAGAAAACAACCGACAGCGCCAACTTGCCCTCTCCCCAAAAGACAGACCAGAAAAAAGGAGCACAGCGCTATGAGACACTTTTCTTGAGTGTTAGATGTACAGAAATCTGTGTATACTCTGTATTTACTCGTCTTGTTTTCTACATTATTGCCACAGTTTATTTTGTGCTATTTTACCAGAATGGGCACAGGCATAGAAGACTTTGACAAAGCACTTTATTTTTCAACTGAAATTTAGCTTGACATATTACATGTAATGATCAAACTCTGCTGCCTTGTAATGGTCAAAAATGTACAATTTATTTACAATGGGGTGTTGTCTGTACTCATTATAAACATGCCTTTCAGTAAATCCAAAAATATCTGTCATTAAACTTATATTTTTTTTTAAAAAGAACTGACTGAATTAAGCTACAAGAGGATTAAACTGGCGTTATACTTTGCAGATTTATGCTTTTTAGTAGCATTTGTAGTCTAAAAAAATAGGCATGTCCTATCTGGTGTATCTCAATAGGTAAAATAAAGACACATTATAAAAGATGTTTTGCTTCCAAATTCCTTCCCCATACACCATCGAACAAAACAAAAAACAACCAAGCCATCTGTAAAGTTACATAAATAGGGGACTAGACTATTAAACTAAAGAAGGCATTTTATTCTCTGATTTTTTTGTAAAAGCTGACTTGGCTGTTTCTGACAGTTCTGAAAGAAGAAAAATGCTGAAAATTATGAACTTGCTTCTTCAGATCTGCTCCAAAAACTGATGGCACTGTAGAATCATGATGACACATGAATCATGCAGCCACAGGGTGAAGTATTGTACAGCGACCCAAAGGCTTGGACCAGACAGATCCTTCCCCCATTCCCTCAGATTGTACAGGCCAGCTCAGGAACCCAAAGGTTATCAAGAGTCTATTGCTCATTGTGTAGCTTTTGTCTTCTTGCTTTTGCTTTTCTTATCTTTCTTCTTAAGTCCATCCATGTGAGCTCTAAGCAGGTTAGAGTATGCCTGGAAGGAGACAGTTATCACTCAGTCACAAATGTCAAATCAAAGCAAAGACATGACTATGAAACATAGGATAATAGCTAGGAAGTGGAGCTGAGCTCGACAGAGATTCCATACCATAAAGTAGCTACACTTACCATTTGAAACTTGATTACTTCTTTGGAGCTGACCTGAAAGCAGAGGCCATAAGGAGTACCACACAGCACACGGCTAACCCATCTTTAGTATATTATGTGACTGGAAACTCACCACTGTGCTAATTTTTCTCTTGCCATCAGACGCTCTGATGAGACATTTGTTGTCTGAAGGTTCAAAGGATTCCGAGTGGCCTTTTCTGGGAACAGGTTTTGTCCTCCCATCATCTGCAAACCAATTTTAGCTTAGTTAAAGCAACACTATGATAACTTTGGGGGATTTTATTTCAAATCTATTTAGGGTTGCACATTCAGTGCTGTTGTGATAGAGGAGATGGTAGGACGGTGGCCCTACCATCTCCTCTATCCATCTGTCACTCAGCATTACCTAACTTGGTATCTGGTAAGACGAACCCAGTTTTGTCTCATTGTTGCATACTTACATTTCTTTAGTGTGATGACAACACTACCAGAAGATCTACATTTCTGGAAAAGGCGTGTAAGCTCTGTAAGAAACTGCAAAAAAGAAGAATGTAATTAATGCAGTACAAAACTTCCAGCAGTAAATATGTAACAAATTTAATCAATGATAAGATTTTGGGACAGTGGTAACATGTATGCTCTGAGTAATGTGGATAAGATAGCATGTGTTTCAATAAACTAGTATACGCTAATCTGTTTGTCTGACATTTTTGCTCCCGTTCTAGAATATAGAAACCTTCAGCGACTAAAACCAGTAATAAGAATGCTGTCACCACATTAAAAAACATAACTACTGATTGTTTTAACAATCTGCATTTACTCGACAACAATCACCCCAGCAATGATTCAAGCAATCAAATGTAGCTTGCTAATGCCTAGCTCGTGTTTACACTGTTTACACTGAAAAATGCACAGACATTCTCTATAAAAACAGTATTTTAAAAGATATATTACCATACAATTTAGTGTAACTGTACTTACTGAATCATTCTCTAGAAGCACCATGTTTTAAACAGGGATGAAGCGTTAGCTCAAGCTAACGCATATGAAGCACACGTACTACAACCTGGAGCTCCGCCCTGTGAGCTTTGTGTTTGTATGGAAAACTGCTACAGCGCCACCTACTGCCGAGGAGTCCGTGACTAGGAAGAGGGTAAAAATGAACTGTACATTCGTATAATTTTTTACTTGTATTATTTATTTCATTTATTGCAAAAATGATGGAGGGAAAACAGTGAACTTTTACACAGTAGACTAGAGCAACAGTGACGTTAAAACATTTACTTTTGAATCTCCTCAAAGTCAATTTTAAAGCTGTCACAAGTTAGAAGTGATGCAACCACATGCAACTCACACTAAGATGCAGGTTTTCGCTACAATAAATTGTATAAACACAAACTCAGCACCCATCTAAAACTGAGCCATAAGATCATAAAGACTACGTCTATATCTGAATTCTCCTAAACTTATTCAATAAGCTATATTGTATTTCATAAGCCTCAAACGTATGCATTTTCCTCATTCGTTTTCAATTTTTTATTGTAAAAATATATGAATCCTGCGACATGTGCCTTTATTAGCTGCTAATTACTCAAATCAAATGATCATTGATATATTTAAGGAAAAAATAGTTTTATGATTTTATGTTTTATGTTGCTAGTGCACAATCAGGATGGTGACTGAGTTCATTTAGGTACACTGCAAACTCTGAATGCCAGTCTCTTTCAAAGACGGCCTTGAGCTGGCTCTGGAGGGCCTTCTTCCATACAGGGCGAGGAGCATGCTGGGAAATCACTAGACCCACTCCACCTGTGGTGGTAAAGTAGTCCCCGGACCAGTTGGACGTACCTACAGCAAAATGTTTCTATTAATTATTGACTTCTACACATACAGCTTCTTAGAAAGACTTACCAATGTAGGCCACTGTATCAGTCACCATATATTTGTTGTGGTTGACTCTGGAATATGGGATATCAGTTTGGTTTCCAACAGGCACAATAAAGAGTTTCTGCAACGAGAGAGAACTGTGAAAGGACTGCACCTCACAATATACTGTAATATAAGATTTTGTATTTTAATATCTTACTATTTTGATGCTAATATGTTCATAATGGCTGTCAAGAGCAGCTAGAGACCTCAGGTAGGACATCATGTCTGGAGCAGTGTCCCTTCCACAACTGATCAGCATCCGGATCTTTACTTTTCTATCAAACGCTGCTGCTCTGATGGCATCATCAAGAACTGCCCAGTATCTGTTGAATACAAACTACTGTAAATTGAGAGCTGCAAAAAGATTTATCCAGTAAAAAAATGAGTTTTACTTCTTGGGTTTTTCAAATCGAATCATAGGAAAGTACTCCATGACTGCTACATCAACATAATGTCGAGCCTCAGATATGATGGACAGAATAGCGTCTAGGTCCTGAGTCCTGGATAAGGGACAGAATGCAGGCGGCGAACCCTTCACAAAACAGAACAGAAACTTGGGAACTAGTCACTTTCAATTCTAAGAAAATTATAAAGAAAGTTAAGGAACTTACAGCTATGTATATCTGACTGGAAACATTATCTTCTTTTACCAGCAGAGGGCGATATTTGGTAATGTTTGTGTCATACTTTGAGGGCCAAGGGTTAGGCAGGGTGCTGTTCGGGAGCCCCATTTCCCAGTAAGAATTGAAAATTTTTTGTAAGTCCAAGGCCAGAGTTGAGCAGTTATAGATGACAACTCCTAATTCTTTTACCTAAAGTAAAATATGAATCATTTAATATGTACCTTTAAACCAAAAGTACATTGATAGTGTATAGTGATAGTGTATTTTGTGTTACCTGGGTTAGAGCCCTCCAGTCCATGTTGGCGCTTCCAATAAAGATGTGTTTTCGGTCAACAATCCAGAACTTACTGTGAAGGACACCTTTTGTAAGACGTCCAAAGTCCACCTCCCTCACATGGACTCCTGCAAAAAGAAGGGAAATAAATTTAGTACATGTATGTGAATAATAGCACACAATGAATGAGTTACGAGACACATGCAGACCTTTTTGTTGGAGGTCCTTAAAATCTGTAGAGTTTGTTTGCACAGATGGGTTACTTGTCAAAACCCGGACTGATACATTATTAGAAGGCAAAGCTCCAAGCTCAGCCAGAATATTTCTTCCCTGCCAATGTCACCATCATATTAACATCATAATACTGAGAATTTTTGAAAGATTTATTTACTTTCATTTTTAAGGACTCACAGGGATGGCAGAAGAGGAGTTCACGCCAATATCGTTGTCAGTCAAAGTCCAGTAGAAGGATACCACATCCAGCTGTTGTGTTGCCATGGAGATGAGACCTTTCCACACTTTTTCCAATGGGATTCCAAATGTGGCATTGCCTTTATAGTCCATATATAAGGGAATACTCTCCACAAGGGCCATGCTAGTAAAGAAATAAGTAGAAGTGACCGCGTGTGTTAAATTATAAAATACAGAAGTTTGCTTTGCTTATTTTAGTGTCATTAACAAAAGTCGAGACAATACAATTCAAGTAATTTATGGTCAATTTATCGTTTATCAGTTACCTGCAACTGTCCATGGAGGGATCACTTGCACAAGGCTCCAAAGGGAGTACCCCTCCCCCATTATCTCCTATGGAAGCAGAGGGTCTCTCCAGTAGAGCAATGGCAAGCAGGATGCCCAAAAGAGTAAGGCAGGCCGTAACTATAGCAAGGACCACACAGCTGGTCGACTTCTACAGTGAGCACAATTATCACAATACATGATTAATCAGTATACATGACATGGTCATTTTTTTTGTTCATCTTACCCCTTTTTCAGAGTCATTATTGTTATGGAGGTTTTCATACATTGGAGGCATTTTCATTTCAAATTAGTCACACGATGAACAGGAAACTGTCACAAAGCATACAAACTAGAATTCATTAATACAAAGTGTAGCACAAAAATAAAAATAAAATTAAAAATTCTTTGTTTTTCAAAGTGATGCAATAAAAAAAAGCAACTTACAGATATACAGGAGCTAGAAACGAGTAACCTTCTTAGCCTGCAGCCCATCTGAAAGTTTCATGTTTGCTAGTGTCTATATTGGAGGGGAGTTCCTGTTTTTACTTTCATTTCAGGTTTTGTTAGAGAAGTAGTTTAGATTGTAAAGAACTACACCACTAAAGGCAAAGGCCAAATCAATTTTGTTAATACACTTTATTTAGAAAAGAAACACATTTACTGACATATTACACAAATAATTAAACACAAATACAATCATACAATTTCTAAATAAAAGAAAGAAACAAAAGGAGCCACATATTTGACACTTGATGGAGTAAAGCAGAGGGCAAGTGCATTACAAACCCATTGCCCATAAATAGCAGCAAATTATTTTTAAAAAGTCAAAATGACTGACATTCAGTGTTTTTTCTGTAAACAACTACTCAACTTGGCCACTACAGGAAGACATCTCCCACATGCAGCTTTGGGGCACTTGGAGGAACTTCCCATTTCTAATTAAAGTACATTCAGGAGTGGGAAGAGGGAAACCAAAACATACTGGTGTACTCAACTTTTCCTCAGCAAACAGTTGAGGGGGCCATGTTGTACCAGATTAGTGCAAGACAAAATCAAGAGGTAATTCATAGAGATTTAAACATGTAGATACAGTTGACAACAAACTATAGATATCATAACCATAGAAAGAAATAACTTACTTAACAAATGATTCAAAAGTCATCTGTCTTATCACTAAAGAGATTCCTACCACAGAATCCCCATATCTCTAGTGTATGATAAAGAATATATGTGTAAAATAAACAAATCGACCTGTCAGTCATCAGATGCTTTGATTGTCTCAGGCAAAATGAAATAAAAGCTACCTGTGCTTTGTATGGTGTCACATAAAGAAGAAACATCTAAATAAGCTCTCTGAGACTAGTTTTATAAATAAATACAAGAAAACTAAAGTCTGTCCACTCTTTGTCCAACAGCCATCAGAGTTTGGAGCTGCTTGGTGACAAAACTGGACTAAGCCCCGCCTTCTATTCAGCTCACACATTCCTGAGTCTTTCAGCAGATTACT
This sequence comes from Bostrychus sinensis, assembly GCA_020698575.1. Taxonomy (NCBI): domain Eukaryota; kingdom Metazoa; phylum Chordata; class Actinopteri; order Gobiiformes; family Eleotridae; genus Bostrychus; species Bostrychus sinensis. The sequence goes on from CM036258.1 coordinate 20,359,427, forward strand.
TAGTGTTCATCTACAGGACACAATGACTACATCAAGACAAAACGATGTTTAAAAAAAAAAAAAAAAACCCTAATATAAAAGCATTTTTATCTGGCACTAAAGTATCCCAAAATTATCCCCAAGTTACTTTTATCAGCATCATTAATCATAAAAAGAATATTTTACATCCATCTGTACCACATAAAGAAGACAAGAAATTTGATTTCTTAAATGAAAAGGAATGAAAACTAGACCTGAAAATGCGAAACGTGAACCACAACTATATTTCCCTGAATGGATCATCTTAGTCAAATCATAAGTGAGTATCTGAAATGTGAATCCCATTGTAGGCAAACACAAACTCAAGAGGCAGAGGCTTTTTGGAGTCACTGATCCAGAAGGATTTACTGTCCTGCTCCTTACATGGCCTCCCACTGGGCCAGTATAAGGGTAAGTGGTGACTAACTAGTCCACCACTGAGTACTCTTCAGGGTGTGTAGTGTTTAAAATGTAACCGTTTTCAACAGAAGGCTACACTTTTGTTAAATCTCACTTCCTCTTCAGAGTTTATGTACATTTGTTAAGCACCAGTGGGTTTATTAGTGTCATATTTCAGACTAGGTAGCCCTCCCTGGCATCATCAGTGGCTACGGCTGCTCTTCTCACTCTCTCCCCTGGTCTTGGACCCCCTCCTCGTCTGGACACAGAGTGGATAGTTCTCCAGTCCTGTGAGGACACAGGTCTGGATGGGCGAACCCCAGAAGACGACAAAACACTGGACGTCCCGGTGCCTTCGAGCAGGTCACTAGGCTTTATAACTGTGTTCATAACTGGGGAGAAAAACATATTATTAACAAACGTAAGGTGATTGTAACTATTATAATAGGATTACAGTTTTAAGTAAATGTAGTTACTAACTTTCCAGCTGCTGTTGAACTCTTCTGAGGTCCAATACAATTGAAGCAATTTCCTGAAAAACAGATGTTCAACTATCAATAACTCAACTGTAACATAAAAGACCTGGTTACTGGTTTGTTTCTAAATGTGGATCTCACTAACCTTGTTTGAAGTTTTGATAACCGGTACATTGTTGTCAGAATTAATCTTGGCTTCAATTTTCTCCCAGATTTCCATCTTGTCTTGAAACAGGACTCTGTAAGAACAATATTAAAATGTAGTTTGAAGTTTAATTCAGTGTTAGAGTATTCATCTGTGTGCTAAACAATTATTGGCAATCTAGGAATAAATTCTTTATTTTCTATTATATTATTGTAACAAAGCCAAAAATTGTGCTTACTTTATTTTTTCACTAAGCTCCTCTGTGTTTTCTCTGATGGTGGTAATGATCTGATACACGGGATTCAACTGATTGTCCATGTGGACCTTAAGGAAAAACACTTTTTTAATAATGGTTTTCAAGAATTAATGATACATTTCTATTGCAATGTTCTCACTTCTTCTTTGCTCTGATCATGTTGTCTGAAGCTCTGTTCATGGCCTGAATTTTGGACTGGTTCAGTTACACCTGCAGATGCTGGAGGAACTCTTTGGTAGTTTATTCCAGTCTCGGGAATATGTCGAACAAGCTGAAAAACAAACATCGGTCAGGTGAAACCTCAATGATAGTGACTAATGAAAACAAGTATGCCAGCAGTTAAAATGATCAGAGGTATGAGATAGTACAGTATTAACCTGTTCATGAGTGGCCATAGTGGAAACCGGTGCACTGCTCTCTGCTCCAGGATTCTGGGGGTCACCATCTCCTGCCACATCATGGATCTCTCTGGCCAGAATGGCAAGGTCTTTAGCCAGGTCCTGACTTAACCTGTCATAAAAGGTAACAAAGTTTTAGACAAGAAAATAAAAAAAAAAATCCTTTGTTCACAGTCCCCTTCTACCGTGCAATCTCTGCGCTGTGAGCAGACCAGTTGTGGAAGGTTTCTCCTTCGTGGTTCTCCTCCTCTGAATCTTTGCTCTGGGACTTCGGGCGCAGGGCGACCACTGGCTGGGACCGAGGCTGGCTGCTGTGAGAAGCTGAGAAAGGTTGGGAGCGTTTCGGTTTAGGAGTACTCTGGTTGGAGTCATACTCCTCATCTGAGGTAGAAGTATAGTCAGAGCCTTTCTGATGCCTTCTGGAGCCTTAGCATTGTGGAGATGTTTGAGTTTGCCAAAGGAAGAGGAAAGAGAAAACAGAAACCATGAAAGAATAAAGCCAAGAAGAATATTAGAAGATATAGTTACTGTAATACACCCAGCACAGAGAGCGCCAATGCTGTGTAAGTCAACATTTTTATGAGAAATTATTTTTCATATATTTTGTAGCCAACCAACCGTACAATAATAGAAATCTGTAATTAACTTAGATAAAATGAATGACTTCCACAGTATTTTAATCTCTATCCACACACGACCATCATGGGAGAGCAATTTCAGTCTCTTACAGTACTGAGAATAGACACATTAAATTTAAAAAAGACAAAAATGTTGTTATTGAAATATGTTAGTACAAAGGTCCCCAGTAAGTATTAATGTTTAGCTGCACTACTGATAAAATAACAACCAGTTTTAAGTAAAGCATTTTCTCCCCATGTACTGTATACACAGGGAGAAATTCCCTGCTTCAAGCTACCATTTGTCCCATTAGTGCAGAAAGCAATGCTACATCTCCAAGAGGTTTAACTAAAATATAACATCTAATAAGAATCTAATATTTTTACAGTTGTATTGCCCTGAACTTGTTCCACTGATAGTTTGTGCATGCCAACACAGAAGTTATTTACTAAACCACACTTGATATAGAGAATGTAGAATAAAAAAAAAAAAACTGTACTTTCTCAGCAGCTGTGTCACATACTTACTTGCTGTGCTGCTGGTATATTTGGCACTGCTGGGGCGCACTCGAGTGATTGGCGTCTTGTTGAGGGGTGCTTTCTGTGGCCTCTCTACCTGCTTCTGTCCTGAGGTGGATGCTCTGCGGACTGAGGTCCCACCTGTATCTGTGCGTTTGGAGGATCCTGAACTTCTTCCTGTCCACTGAGAAGCAGACGATGCTTCGTTGTCACTTGGTGTGTTAAAAGAACTAGTGCGCTTTCGTGGCATTGCCAGCATGTCCCATCTGGAGAGTTTTTTGGGTTCCTGAGGTTGCTTTACAGTGTCCTGAGACATCTTTTCAGACTCAGTGCCCTCAGTGTCAGACTCTCCCAGGCGAGCCCGTCTAAGCATTGATGCCCTGGTAGGTCTAGGAGCTGACAGGCTGTTAGCACGACTTAGGGCCTGGGACACTCTGGTGGTCTTGCTCTCCTCCTTCTGCAGGGGCACAGTGTATTTTCTGCTGTTAGTGTTGGACTCCTGGTCAGAGTAGGGCAAACTGGAGCTCTGATGGTCATCACTAAAGTCTATGGAGCCATGTTTTCCTACGCTATGCCTTAATCCAGCTGGCTTCCTGTAAGTGTCAGTCTTCAGGCTTCTCTGCTTCTCTTTTTCTCTTTCTGAAATAGAAGACTGGACATTAGAGTCTTGACTGGCGATACTGGCAGAGGATCTCTCCCTGTAAAAAGTGTTGGAGGTTTTTTTACTGACTGTGTTTGGTTTGGTCTTATTACTTTGCTGGCTCACAGTACTAGAGGTGTCCACATCAGACTCTCCTGACAGAGAGTCCATTACTGGAGATGGTGAGGGTGCTGTATGCCCTGCCTGGAGCTTGGCCTCTAGAGCTGCCAGAACATCCTCAGTCTGTTTTAAATAGGCATGAGTGTCCTGAGTGCCACATCCCTGTACTGACTCTGATGACTCTGGACTAGAGATGTTGGGCAGTCGGGCACTGCTAGGCCTGTCCTTAGTAAAGCTCTCCTGCCTGACCAGAGTCGCCCCTGCACTCTCTGTGGGCTCAGGACCCTGGGTCCTCTGAGCTAAGATGGGTGCTGAAATGCTGGGCCGAACCTTTCCAGATTCTTGGCTTGCTCTTTGCTTTGTCAGCGTGGCTGTTGAGAAGGTTTTTCCACTTTGTTTCTTCTCTGTTTTTGTAGTGCTTTCTGATTGCATCATATTCTCCTCTGAGCCAATGTAAAATGACGTGGACTTGGGTTGAAGTGAGGGCAGATCTCTTTTTTTCTCCTCGGTATCCAGCAGTGGTTTCCTCCTCTGTTCAATGATAGACCCATCTCCTGAATTACTGGCATCACTTAAGCTATCAGGCTCTACATCATCTTGTACCGATAATCTCTGAAGACTTTCTTGAGATCTGGGAGCAACTGGGCCACTGTCCTCTATATCAAATGTTGACTGTAAGTCATAATGAACATGAATGCTGGGTGTTTGAATGTCATTCTTATTTCCTGCTGAAGCCTGGTAGGAGGACGTATGCGTTCTAGAAACACCGGTGTCAGCACTCTTGTTTTGGCTCAATGTGGCTTTGTGTCTATCTGGTCCTCCAGCTGAAAAGTACCATAATGTAACTATTTAATCAATTTGAATGTTTTTGTTTTGTACAGACTGCTTACCCCCTCCAGAGAGCTCCATCTGGGACGACATATCCAAAAGGCTGGACGAGGGCGCACATTCTGTATAGCTGTCTGCCAAGCTGGCCCAGCAAGACATCCACTTAGGGGGCTGAATCTGCCAAAGAAATGGACAATCAAACATGTAACTCCCACCATAAGATAAGATTAAGCAAACCAATTGATAATTTTATTAGTAGGTTGCCAAAAATGACCGCCCTTTTCAGCAGTGTTAAGCATGTAGTTAGTAAGAGGGATTGTATCTGTACATTTTAGTTTGTTAGTAAGTTAATCTCTAAAAATGAAATCTGAAATCAAAGAAAATTTAATCAAATGTTTACAAACAAAAAAGCATGAGCCAAATTTTATTTTGAAGCCTTTTAACCAACACACTGCTTCACCACACCACTCATGTTAAAACTCTCAGAATTGTATCCACTGACTTAACCCTGTGATTCCTGTGATTAAGTTAGTTTACCTTCACCATACTACATCTCTGTTCTGCGGCTTTCCTCACCTGCCCACTGCTACTCTGTCTATGCTGTTCACTGTCATTAACAATAACAGGCCTATCTGTGGCTGATGTCTCTACTTCACTCTGGTTGGTTCGCTCTGGGCTCTGACCAACACCAAACACCTGTCAGGAACAGAGTATTGTAGGTCAATGGGTGAGGGAATAGTGACATACTGGATCTGCAAACATCTGTGAGTGGGATGAAACTTCTGGAGTAGGTTTAATTTACAAAAAGAATAACATTACATATTATACTTGCCTGATCTATCTTGCTTCGGGCCTCGTCCAGCTCTTTATCTTGGACATCTGCTTCAATAGTATATGTACCTGCGTCACTCAGACTATCTTCCTCATCATTTCTGACACAGTGAGAGGTCTTGACTTCAGTTCTCTCGTGAGTTACTGAAGTCACTGTGCTATTGAGGGGCACAGGGTTGTGAATAGGTGAGGAGGTCTGTGGTTGGTAGTTGGAAGTGACTGATAGAGGAGGGCTAGAGGTATTCTGAACAGATAAAGTAGCTTTAACAGTTGGGGGACTATTAGCTTTCCTCTCCGAGGAAAGATTCTGCTTTGCTTGTTTAAGGAATTCAGCAGTAAAATCCCGTGCAAGTTTGGATTTCCGTCCCACGCTGCTGAAAGGTCTTGCAGAAACAGATGATGTAGAGCGAGAGGAAAAGCTGGTGCTAATTCGTTCCTCAGTCTTCTCCCTTCTCAGTGAACCCGCTCTCTGAAGACCAGGAGAATCACAACCCTTTAAAGGCACAGTGTAGCGTTGAGTTGGAGGGGTCCTCTCTCCAGTTGGGCTTGAGCTCTTTCTTGACTTGTCAACCTCAGGTCTAAGCCCTGGGACAGGGTCAGATGGCGTGGTGTTATTAGTGAAAGACTGGGAACGCTTCTTTCTTTGATTGTCATCAAAAAATTCAATAACATAGGCTTGTTTCGTCTCAGTTTTAGTATGATCGTGATGCTCTGGAGAGGAGGGCTTCTCAGATTCAGGAGATGCATAGCGTTCAGGTGGAGAGTAGCTCTGTTGTCGAGAAACATGGGATCTAGATTGAGCTTCTGGTGTAAGAAACTCATTCCCACTGGTTCCAGGAATGCCGGAGTCACTGTGAGTGCTATCTTCCCAGTTTGCTGATAAAGAAAAAAAAAGGTTAGTTCACCAAATTTGTTCATTTATTTTATTGATGAAACTTAAAGGTGACTTACAGAGTCTAGTTTTCTGCATTGATGGATCACTGTTTGTGCTGTACAAATCTTCAGCTTGAGACTTCCTCCTCATCATGCTGGCATTGCTTTGAACCAGCCAATCTGCTACTTTACTTTCGGATGACATCACCTCAGTCGGTGTGGTAGCAGTCCTCTGTGTGCAATAGCTTTTTCTGCTGGCGAAATGAGAACTTAGTGATGTGGTCCTTGATCTTCATTTTACCTGGTGTGCAATCATCAAATTCAATGGTGAAAGAGGCGTGGCTCTGCACCACAGGAGGGGTAGGGGTTGACAGGACACTCTCGGATGAATCTGGGATGTCCTTTGTGGGGATTTCATGCAACTGAGACTCAGGTTTCTTGGCAGGACGCTGGTGAAGCTCCTTTGTTGGAATCTCAAAGTAGCTGGGCTCTCGACGGTAGGAGAAAATGGACTTTGCCTGACTGTCAGACAGAGAACCATTGAACTCATATCTGGAAGAATCTTTGGCTGGATCTGTCAGAAGGAGAAGTTCATAAAATATTTGTTTGTAAAGCTGCAACAAAAATACAATAAGCCAAAATAAGAACCAAATGTGTTATGAATGTTAGGTATAAAAAAAATAAGAAAAAAATAAGAAAAGGTTTGAAAAATGTGTAATATTTTTGTCTGAACATAGATCTGTCTCATCAGTAATATTTATATTCTAAATGCTTGCAATCCCGTGGGACCTAAGGGTCTCAATTGAATGTTACCAAATTTGAGTTTAGGATCAGAGTCTAAGGGAAGGTAGTTTATCAGGAATAATCTGTTTCAGTCCTGGCAACACAATACCTACAGTCAGCCTTCCCCCCTGTCCTGCAGCTTAATGGGTGTTAATCCATCACGGGGCAGACATGCACTGCCCAATGGCCTGGCATGGCGTAGTCTGACTAAGAGTCCCCAACTGGCAGCCAGAGACCTGCCTCTGGATTAACACCATCCCTCTTTCAGTGACCCAGACTGGGACAAATACCAATGCCATACAAAGGAATGTCATAACAAATTGTGAGTAATTAAAAGCATTAAATCCAGAACCATACACTATGCAACAACAAAAAGGTGTATCACTACCTGGTGAGTCCTGTCCTGGCTGTTTCCCTCTGGTCGTCTTTTTGTTCGCCGGGTCATCATCCTCCCCCCACCAGGATGGCTGACCGTACAATGGAGTAGGTTTGGAAATTGGCGATTCTGTGGCAGCTAGGAAGAAAACAGACAAACACAAGCATAAACATAGACATATGAACACAAATACATACATTAAGTATGTTGAGGATATGCATAAGAAAAGAGAAAGCAAAGTGAAGTGAATTTCCACAGCCTTGTGTATTTATGAGGCATACCATTTATGTAAGTAGATATTGTGACTGCTAAGTTCTTGCAGTAACAGTATATTGCACAATACAGGGATATAACGTTACAAGAAAACTACTGTCTGAATTTCCACATTCCCTTGAGAACTGTGAAGAGAAGGAAACGGGGTCAGACTGATACCAAGGAGACCATGAGAGCCACCCAAACATAATCCTTCTTGTGTGAGACAAGATGAAGCTAATCCTAATCTCCAAAAGAAAAAGACTATAGGATAATCACCGATATTCTACAATTAGCCAAATTCCAGACTACAATATACTGTATGTTAATCTATGAAATGCCATTGCTTAAGTGGTATTTTAGGCCAGACAAGAAGATAATCTGGATGCTAGTTGTTATTCCAATGCACAGGCTAAACACACCCACACAGCCCACAGTCTGCACCCGCTACTACCATGTACTATCCATAATATCTGCAGTACTTTTGTTGCCTTGGACACAAATAATACAACAACACTGACAGAATCCATGTGCCATGTTAGTTAGTGCTTGAAAATATAAACTGCACACATTAAGTACAAGTCCTGTAGCCTCAAGCACTAACACTGTACAAGTTCAAGTGTCCTTCTGAGCAGACAGCTGTGAGATTGGACACACTCCATATCCTGTCCTGTTCATGGGAAAACAAGCAAAGGCAACATGGGGAGAGGTCTTACAGCACTATGTAGAAAGACTTGGAAGCTAGTTAGGACAAAACAGACAGCAACCCCAACAAAATCAATAGTAAACATCCTAATTAGAAAATCATATCAAGGCTTCCAGCTACACAAATCCAGACAAACACAGAGCTAGTCAAATAGCAGGTAAATATTTCTGATTTCTGTTCTAACTGTTTTCTAATCAAACAACCCATGTAGGCCAGTAATAACTACCAAGAAAAGCTCATACATTCTTGTAAAATGTGTGAATAACAATTTTATTTGTAGTTTTTCATGCAAGATTTTCTGAAATACTGTTCTCATTAGTTTGTTGTGGCAGGTTTAATGAGACAGTAGTTTATTTATCACTTTGGCACACTGCACCCTACAAGAACCCAAGGCAAGGCTAGAATCACGTGGCCTCTTTCAGCTAGAGTGAGCCACAACAAAGAGGTTACAGTAACCTGTTGAATATGGCTACAGGGAACAGGCTTAAAGTTTAAATATTCAACACTTAAGTTTTTAAGCAGTATAGGAGAATTGATGCGTATAATTCCACAGTTAGTAGTTTTCCATGGAGTGATTATGGAGCAGAAAGTGAGAAATTCCTAGAGCAACAACAGCTGAAAAGTTTTGTAAGTATGAATGAACTTCATTCAAGTCCCTGTTTCAAGCTTACACTTTTCCTTCTGTTCCCCTGCTAGCCAATCAATACTGTAAAATAAATCGAAATTAGAAGCACACAGAAAGAAGACCACTAAGGAATCATGATAATTTGTGGTTCCTTTATGAACTCCTTGTTATTTTGGCTCTATCTCGCAATGGTACTGAATCCTTAAAAAACTCCTGGAACTCCTGGGAATCATTTGCTTCTTGCCCATTACCCATTACTAAACTTTCTTCTAAATGTTATCAAAATCAAACGAATACTTTTAGAGTTATCTCACCAACAGACTAACAAACTAACAAACTGGCAACATTAACTTCAATGGCTGAGGTAATTAAGGGTACATAAAAAATGCTTCGCTATTTCAACAAGAGCGAAGGCGCCAAATTTTGAAATGTTTATTTTTCTAGTCCTTGAGATAAACGGTCATCGATTGGATTGGCAGCACTCCTCCACCTCCCCATGACACCAGGCGTGGCCACCACAGATAAGACTGCATGACCTTAACATTTCTACTATTAGCTACTCTGGGAACTCCTGACTCATGTAGGGACACTCAAACTCCTGCTGCCAACAACATGGGCATGTCAAGATCTATTTCTTCAGAGCTAACACAGGATCTTTGAGCTCACATGGCAGTATAATCACACACCGGGGAATCTCTTACTAAACAAGCGGCAGTAGCCTTATCCAGTAATTGAAAAGACAAACTCAATCTGCACGTGTGGACACAAACTTCCTGGTGTAGAGGGGCAAGGTATTCAAATCTACTTCAAAAGAGATCACCAACAAAAACAATTACTCCATCTCTGGTTATCATGGAGGTGCCAACCACATGATATAAAATCTACACAGTATGTCAGTGACTAGACAAGAGGTTTACCTGTAAATGAGTAAGCCTTTCTCTCAGCCCTGTCTTGCAGCTTGACTTTGGAGACAAAATCTTTGCTCTTCTCTGGGCTATGAAGCAGTTTTTCCTTCGCCTTGGCCTCCAGGGCTTTGATACTTAGCTGCAATTGGCTGGTGTACTTTTCATGCTAAAGCAGACAGACAGGAAGCAGGATGTGAGGAAACTTGTGCTAACATGAAAATTGAGGATGCTGCTCCTTATGGACAGATTATAAATAGTATCCATTCACTAAAAGTGTGCAATTATTATGTCTTCACAAAATAACTTACTTTAAGAGCTTCCTCTGGTACTTTGTGCTGACTTTTCTCCAAGATATATACATGCACATGTGCAGGAAGAGTTAAAGAAAACAAATGTATATTTTTGAATTTCTATTACATTTAAATGTTTGATTTATAATGAGTAAGATGCCACTTTGCAACTGCATGCATTCATTGATCAAATTTCAAATATGTGCAGGCCAGAAGTACCATTTTCGGACAAGAAAGAAATCAGATAAGCTCTTGCCTGCGGTCAATAGCCACCTACCGTTGTTCTATTTTAAAACAGCCAAACACCTTTCCCCTGTTATCTAAACCAGATTTCACCATTCACAAATTGTTGCATTGGGGTCAAAGGGTGTAAGAGATTTTCTGTTTGCTGTTGTACATAATCTAAAAAGCCTGACTGAAAAACCACAGAGGGATTAACATACCAGTGGAGAAAAAGACCACAGACTAAACATGAACAATTTTTGAAACAAAAAAAACCATAACAAACAACACAGGAAAAAAATAATTACAAGCCTAAACACATTCTGTGAAGCTGTTAGTGAACTGAATGGAAGTTTTGCCAATGACAATTAAAGAGGTGCAATTAAATATTAATAAAAGGATATCATAACCAAAGCGTATAACATCTGAGAGCTTCAGTGTGATGTAAGTTTGGTCTGGGATCCTGAGGTCATTCACAAATGTCTGCAAAAGATAGAGAGAAATAATAAGTTGTTTTTACTTCATTATTAATTAGATTAATGCAATGTCTTTGAGGTGACAGATTCCCTAATGCCTTCTGGCATTCACCCAGCAGGCAGTAGAAAGTGTAAGGCGCTTTCCATTTGGCTGTTTTCCAGCCTAAAGTTAATCCATTAGCACAGGATTGCTGTGTTGCTTGTTATGTAAGTACTTACTATTTGTTGAGTGCTTAATGGTTACAACTGGAAATCATACGTGCCAGACATGCAAATATAGTTAATATTATTTTATATTTATTATTGTAGTCGACTCTGAAGCAACGGATAGTCCTCAACTGACTATATGTAAACACTGATAATCCCTGCGTATTGCAGACTAAACATAGATAAGTGAAGAAAAAAAAACAACTTCAGCAACAAATCCACACTCTGTTCTGCCCTGATTAGTTTGGCTGCGGTAACTACAGCACATAAAACCCAGTGTCTCTGAGAAAACAGAACAGCCTTTCCTACTGCTCAACAGAGAAATTCACTAGGTGCACTGAAGTGGCAACAGAGCAATAAGGCAAGAGTAAAAGGCAATGAATGGAAAAAGAAATGTTCTGAGACAGTGAGCAAAATCCACTCATGTTTCTGACACAAAGAGAGAACTCATTTGTCCTCACTTAGTTGTTGTGATCTGTATATGGGAGCCGAGGCGGCTTTTTTAAAATCACTTGTCAAATATGTGACAATGAGATGGGCTGACTAACCCCATTCAAGCTGCCCAGGTCCTTCACCATGTGTTCATCTGTGTTTGGGTCATAGTTAATAACGGCATGTTGTTTGTCCACACTTCGAGACTGCAAAGAGAAGCAAAAAAACAAAAACAAAATCAAATTGACATTAATAAATTCAAAACAGTTTGATTGTCTTAACAAAGCTGCTGCTGTCGTTACCACCCTGATGACCAAGTGCTTAAGTTACTCCATCAAGTCAATGCCAACAAAGCATGTGATTTGCTATGAGTGTGTCCCCTCTCACAATTTCCTGCTCATTAAGCACTCTGGGGCCTCTTCATCAAAAAGAATAACAAAGATTGAAGCTGACTGTCAACATTGTGCACAACCTTTGTGCCAGTTCAGTAGAGAATAGAGAGAGTCAGATAACTATCATAATGGTTAGTAATCTGACTACATAAGTATTTGTATATTGTATTTATAAATCTTATAAAATGAGCAACAACAAGAAAAGACAACCATCCAAATGTAAAGCTCTTGCAAAAGAAAAAGAAAAAATACAGCACTGAACTAAAGACACAACATGGCATCAATATAGAGAAACAATGACATGGTGCAACATGAGTTAATGGCCTCATCTATAACCAGAATCTCTATGTTGTCTATACTGTACGTTATCCCAAAGAACTTAGACAGAGCAACAGAAACAAACTGCATAATTTGTGAGTGAGTGTAAGAATCTGAGGTCTCTCAGACTGCTAAATTTGAATATGGGAAACTCTCCAATTTACTTGCTGTGGCCGGGAGGATTTTTTCCTGACCATACCTCACCAAGAAGTATAAACAGCAACATTTGAGTCAACAGTACTCTTCTTTATTTGCAGAGGAGAGCATAAGCATGCCCGAATTTGCACAAAGATTTAGAAAAATGCTCTGGAATTTACTGCATGGAAAACTTCACAGACAAAAGAATGCTTTGGTCATGTTAAAGTCATTGTTTAAAAGGGTGTCAGGGCAACACTGAATGAATGAACGTCAGACTGGTTATACAGTCACAATTACAAACACATAAAGCATGCTTGGCTCTGCATACATTCACACAATGTAGTGAAGAGAAGTTAGGATTCATGTGACACACTGCTGCTGTTTGCTGTGCAAATGTTATAGTGAGTTTCCATTTGCACACACCTGCAGCATTAGCTCACAATCATCCCGGCCGACAAAAATCATCTCCCTGGGCAGCCGGTGGCGTGTGCCAGAGCTGCTCACCAGGAACCATGATGTCACACTCATCTTGGAGCCACGAGTCAGGACCTTCTCAGCATTCTGCCAAAAGATAACATAAAAATGCATCATTCGCAATCAACTTTACTGTCGAGACTAAAGGGTTGTAGTCAAAAGGTATGATCAAACTTCAGTGCCTACTATCTTGTTTTAAAGATTACTGCCGTTTATCATCTCACTATTTTCATTCAATTCCTATCTGGTAGTGCAATTAAAGCACTCATATACGTGTTTCATACGTGTTAATGTGTCCTTTCTAAACACAAACATGAATAGAGTTTTACAACATGTTCACAACTGAAAATTGAAGAAACCCTAGTGGAGCATGCTGGGAAACCTGTGGGAAAGTGGTGTCCAACCTGAACCATTGACACTTCCTGTAACCTTGATACAAACATTGTTGTCACAGCGATAGTAACCATGATTAAAGTTAACAGCTACAATTTAAAGTACAATGTTTTTGTTCACCGATGGCCGACAAATATTTAAAACATAGTGGGGACAGGAGACGCTTTGGTGACAGCGAGAGCGGCTATTTGGCTAACAACTGTGAGTCTCGGTAGCAGCGCCGAAACAAGCTTTCCATCGCGTTTGCTACCAGCAACAACATACCTTAAATGTCTCCGCCGTTTTGTTCCCAAGTAAAGCCAGCTTTATCGTCTTAATACAAGAGAAAATGGGCGACCGACAAGTAAGAGCAGCAGGTAGCACCGGGCAGGTAAATGTTCATCACACCTCTTCTTCTTCGTCAGGGAATGGCAATGGGCGAAACTCTCCTGCCCACGGCTGACGTACGCTGCCTGACGAGTCCTGGACGAGTCCTGGACGAGTCCCATTAACACCGCAGTACGACTGTGAGCAGAGAGGCGGAAAACGAAGAGGCCCCACTCTGCAGCTTTCTCATGCGGAAAGCACCAAGGTACAAACACCGTGGTCACGCCCCAACGTGTCCTTTTACAACTGATTAAAGTGTGATAAAATTTTATTCTATACTATGTTTATAATATATGTTTTTATGATGAGTGACACGCGCAATATTTGATTTCAATTTAATATAACATTAGCCACATTAATTTATTTAATTTTTTTCCTCCAAGGAAAAATAAGATACGATGCCTATTTTTTTTTTGAAGAACGTCAGAAAAATGTTGTATCCAAACTGTGTATTTATGGCTGCAATATATTTTATAGCCTTTTATATACATTATATTTTTTCTGTTGAAGCGCATACTCCAGCAGATGGCGCTATTGCCATAGTTTTCTCAGAAATAAGATTTTTACCATTTTTTTTTTCCTCTTAAAAAAAAAAAAAAAACATGCTTTACCTTTAAGTGCCATACATGTCTGAGTGACTAACAAAGTTATTGCAGTTTTATCACGGAGACTCTTATCTTGAGTACAGGTATGTTTACATAGCACTTATTCTCCCTTTTAAAAGTGAGCAAGGGGCTTGTACTCAACAGGTCAAACCTGTTTCTGTGTGGCATGATGATTATTGTCACAAAGATCCCCTCACCCTCACTAAATGTAGCGTTACAGAATATTATGGCTGGTCTTTTTCTTTATTTTACAAAATGAATACCATTCTGATATTCTGTAATAATTTTGTAACTTTTATTTGAATTTTAAAAAGTAATAGGTAACCGATTTCTTCCCACTACATGGTAGTTGCATGTATAAGTATGAGTATCTTGGTTTATTTTAGTATCTATCATGTAGCCTCTAGTGACAGTTTATTTTCATGTTGCTGTGTAATACAAAGGGGAGAAGAGCTCTTGCAGAGTGTGAGAGCTTTCTCCACTACACAGCAGAACACTATGGGCCCAGGGGAGGCCTGTGGCAGAGCTCCAGCCTCAGAGCACTATACTCTTGTGTCAGGTGAGGGATCGTTGTTAGGTGAGTGTCACACCAGGGCACAACTCGGTCTCACTGCAGGCTTGTGTGTGTTGCAGCTGGCCAAAGACAGACTGTGAGCTCTGGCTGTCAACATCTGCTCCAAAGAGTGTACCATCTGCCCCAAGGCCCGGGGGAGCGTCACTACTGTCTCCGACCAGCTGCACACTCTGTACATAGACCTGAACAGAACTGCAAAACACACATGGCCAGGCACACCCAGAGCCAAAAGCTCCAAAACATTTGTCTCTCACATTGTGTCTGAGTGGGTGTGGTCACATTTAATTACTATTTAAAAGCAAGCTGTAAATAAGTAATAAATAAATAAATTTTAAAAAGGTTTGTAATAAGGAGACATCAACAGGTCCACTGTTAAGACATTTTATTTTTATGAAAGAAACAGTGTACAAAGTTAATATTATTTGTTTACTAAAGCTGGTGTCCTCAGTCTCTGGAATATGACAGGGCAAGTAAAAAAAAAGTTGGAATAAAAAATAAGTATAAAATGATTTTCCCTATTATCAGAAGAAGACAGCAAAGAGTGAATGTGCATAGGAATAAGGTCAGATAAAACAATCAGATAAAAAAAGGTTTGCAAACAAATGAAGTAAAACATCATAAAACCATTACATTCAATAACAAACTATGCACTTTTGCAAAATGATTATCATCTTTAAAACACCGAGAGGTTTTGAAAACCTCTTAGTATGGTACAATAAAAAAATATCAGTTTTAGTTCCCAAGAGCCTTGGTTTAGCCTTAGCCAACTTTATAAAAGGGGAAATAATTTAAAACACATTTTCTTGCTTTATTTGTATCCACAACAAAAAATGTACACTATAAAACAAGCTAATTTAATCTTTACCAACCATAACATAAAAAAAGTCCAAATACAATCATTGTGGGGCAGCAAAGTGCATATCATTGGCACAGTAAACCTCATTTAGTTGATGGTGGTCTCATAAATAACACAGAAGCTCACAAGGGGACATGAAGTCCTTTAAAGAGCAAATCAAAGATGCATCATTGTTTCTCATCATGCTGAGAGACAGTTTGCAATATATTCCTTGATGTGTGTTTCATTAAAGTGACCTCACTGAGGCTGCAGTAACTGCACTGGGTGGAAACCCCCAATACTGTAGATGGAAGAACATCCCAGAGGAGATAAAGGTTTCTGATTGGCCACTGAAAAGACACTGGTCAGAGGTCAACCAGGTTGTGTTTGCAGGCAGCACTGAGAGAAAAAGGCATCAAAAAATGTAAGCACGCACTTAAAGGAGTCAAGGAACACTTTTTTAATCAGGGCTTTCCAATGAGCAAACACTCACAACTGCAGCCTTTACCTTAATGATTAATCACTAAACATTCTTACATGCCCTCATCACTTCTGTCTTTATTGCACTCTGATTTGAAAGAAGTGTTGTAAAAAAGATTGGTGTATGTTTTGTGCCAGGGTAGGTTAAAAGCATTCAAATATCCTCCCCAGAAGATGGCATTTAAGTTTTAGGAGAATCAGCCATTTTTACAACAGTATGCAAGTAAGTATCCAGACTCAATTACTTTATTTGATATGATACATTCACTTTAGAGGTCTTGAAGACTGAATGGTGATGTAATTATTCAAAAAATGGTTATCCACTAGGTAAACACTTCTCAATGTTTAATCCACAATAACCCTGTTGTAGTCCTTATATTTGAAATGATTGACTTGCAGTTTGTATTCCATATAGTTCTTACCATTAACAATTTAATGGAAATTTTCCCATTCATTATATTGTATACCTGTATACCTGCTCAGTATACAGCATAACAAGTGGGAATGGAATCTAGTGTTAACCCTCTGTGCCCAGTTGTCAGAGCCTCACTGAAGGACCACAGTTATCTTTGTTATGTCTTGTATTTCCTCCTTCCTGTGAAACACAACGTGCAGTCTGGAACGTTAACATCCACTGACGAAATCTGCAGACAGTGCTGGGAGGACAGGACAGTGGTCCCAGTCTTTTGAGAGTGCAGTCGGATGGGGAAAGGGGTGGTGGGACCAATGGAATGTATAAGAGTTGTTTTAGGCCGTCCCACTGGCGGAGTAGGAGAAATGGGGGAAATGTGGTCTTCGTTCGCTATCAAAGGACTCCATACAGTCATCTGGAAATAAAAGGCAAGGCAATTACTATTGAGCATTTTTGCATTTTGGATAAGTAATTAGCCTTTTTACGGGGTCAAGGCTCACATCACATTTAATTTGGTGTAGGTCCAAAACACTATCTGAATACAGAGTGTTTTTTATATACTGTACCACTGCAAGTTAGGGTAAAACATACTAACTCCAGCCGCAAGAAATCACTGTAAAATATATAAGGGCTTCGTAGTTTCATGAATAGAGCATTTACCCCTGATCCAGGCCTTACTTTAACATTTATCTTACCATTGCCAGAAAGGACCAATGTATTGGTGGAGGTCTGAGTTCTCAGATTGCCTCTAGTTTTTTCATTATATTTCTTTGTCAAAGCAGGGGTGCAGGGTGTTAGTTTTAGCGGCATTGGTTCTCCAGAAGAGGGCAGACTGTTCTCAAGGGAGCTGCCTATGCTTTCTGTACTTATTGAAAGCTTGCATTTAATGAGTGTAAAACACATAAATATGGCAAAAACAACAAGATTTTCTATCCCTGATAATATGAAAGGTTTAACAAATTCTTCCATCAAACAAAACAGACGCAACACATGTTGAGCCTTTTTAATCCCCTTTTCCATATTTATATGGTTGGGTGCTACCTTGCCCTGGTGGAGTAATTGTGATGGTCTGCGCCGTAAACTCCTCATCAAAATATCGTGTGTCTGTCTCCGAGGTAACTTGGGGCTTAAATGGTGGGACCAGCTGTTGGAGAGAAGAAAAGACACAAACATATCAACACATCAGAGCCATCAGTCAGGTTGGAAACAGTTGTCGGCTCTTGTTTCAAGATAGCTTTAAGTGATGTAAAGTTATTGATGCCTGGGGTAAAGACATTTTCTCTCATATGACTGAGGCACTTTTCAAGGACCATGCTGTGAAGTGTAAAGTAGATAATGAACAATCTAGACACTGACCTTTTTTTCATAAACATCTTGCCATTCAATTCCAGCAAAGAACTTATGTTGCATGATTTCCTTGGCATCCTCAGGTCCCCCGCCTAACCTGGAAAGACAACAGGAAAGTACAAATTAGCATACAGCTAAGTATGATAATAGTCCATTACTACACAGTCAAATTTCACTTCATTATCATTAGATGGAAGGATGTATCAGAAGGTAGCTGACCTCTGCATGGGGTCTTTCTTGAGAAGGCCAGAGAGCAGTGATCGTGCCTCGGGCCCCAAAGTCCGAGGGAAGCGAATGTCTTCCATGAGAATGAGCTCAAACAGCTTCTCGTGGTCTTGGTTGTAGAAAGGCAGTCTGCCACACATCATCTCATACATTACAACCCCCAGACCCCACCAATCAACAGCTCGGCCGTAATCATTGTCTTCTAGCACCTAAAAAGTGTAGCAAGTGATAAAAGTTATTTTACTATAAGAAGGTTAGAGTTACACATTTATACAGAATATAACATTTTAAAGCTCGAGTTAATGCAACTGTGGAAAGATATTTGGCCCAGTCTGAAGGCTGTGAAAACAGCCATTTCTACGCCCATCAAAATCACCTGCACTTTCCTCTGCTGGTCTAGGCTTTAGAGGCAGCACTAGCCAACACTGACTCACAACTCACATTAGGAGCATGGATAGAGTTTCCTCTGGAGCCCTGCATATTTAATCATCTCGGAGCCATACACATACACAGATCAACAAGCAGAGGTATGGCTCGCTTAAGCTAATGTAAAGGCCACACGCTCTTGGATTGTACAAACAACTGAACCACTACAAATATAGTCACTGAAAGAAAACCACATTTATCTGTGTAGGATCTGGTCTGCACAGCTCTAAATGCGACAAACTCTTTCAATGTTGTGCTTGCTGAACAGCGCAACCTGTTGCATGACTAATGTGCTGCTGAGCAGAGTTGTTCTAGGCTCTCCCGGGACATGTACTGGATTCTACCTCGCCAGGCGGATGTTGAAGGTGAAATCAAGACAAGAAGAACAGTTTGTTCTCTTAAACCTCACGCAGCGTCATGCTAGGCAATTCAGAGCTAAGAATAGAACCTTAGGTAAAAAGACATGAGTGGATTAAGAGAATTAGATATGAACAACAGTTCACAGACCAAGAGAGAGGGTTCTGAAAAATCTGTGGAAGGATGTGTCCGTAAAAGGAACAAAAACTATAGCGTGTGTGCGTATGGGCACACACGTGCATGGAGCACGCTTAAGTCTGTGGGCAAGCTGCCTGGTGCTGCGGTGAGTGGTGAGCATCAAGGAGGACTCTGAGGGCAGGGGGAGTAACGTGAAGCCGGTTTGGGGCTAGGATTACTGGGCCGTCTCTATTTCCAGCGCTGCTGTCGTGTGATTCACACCGTGCGACAGCTGGGCCTGCAGCTGCCCCATATAAGTAGAAGAGCAGCACAGCTGTGAAGCTGCCAGGAGCGCAGGAGCCAAGCTCATCCCTCATATACGTAACCAGGACTGCCTGCTCGGGCCCCAGCCTCAAACTAATACTGTTACACTGCCCCAAAGGAGCGCACATAGGGGGAGGAGAGAGCAAGGAGAAGAGGCACAGACACTTGCTGCTCTATAGCTATCCTCTGTGTACTCCTCTTTTTGTTGCTTACAAACTTCTACAACAGCCATTAATCATTCAAGGTTGTGATTCCAGATCAGTTTCAAAGGCTAGATTAGACTTGTCCACATGTTTCTCTGAAGGTATTCCCTAACAGCCAGTTCCCTCAACCAATAATAGTTTTGTTCTTGCAACTACTTAATAAAAGTGACAATGCGAATTTGTACCATTACTTACTCCTGAGAGTAAATGGTGGGGTTTTGCAGATTTTGCCTCCCCTCCCTTCCCTACTCCTGGACTGGGTGGAATATTCCCAGACGTTACAGCATTCCTGTGCAGCACACACAACAAGGTCATTGTTTACTGCAGAACAACCTGTAACACTGCCTGGCCTGCACTCCATAGAGACGCTTGCCAGCGACCCTGTTGCCATGGAAATGCCCCCTGATGTCTCCCTGCTCTCTGCTGCTGAGGCCAGAGCTGTCAGAGACTGTGCTGCTTTGTGGAGGAGAGCACAGGTTGAGAACAGACAGGTAAGCTCGAAGGAATTTTAAACATTGTTTAGAAAAGTATAGAAAGTAGTTGTCCAGGTGTGTGGAGGAAAATAGCCATGCAGTCAAGTACACACCTTTGCATTCAGAGCTTGGCCCTAATGGCTAAAAGTGACTTTAGACCGACTAATAAAAAAGTTTAGGTATGATTCTCTAATAGGTTTGTGATACCCAGATCACACCTGTTCCAGACCATACATCCCACATATCCCATAGTGAAGCATCAGCATGGTTTTGCCACCAAGCAGCTGTAACAAACATGGCTTTTTTCACTGCCAGAAGCTCACGTTTCCTGAAGTGTTATAAGCCAATCACCCCTCCTCCTTCACTAAACAGAAAATTCCAAATGGAGGCTAAAAAAAACTAAACAGCAACTGTGTCAACACAGACACCATCTTCCGGAAAACATTTTTATGGGGACAGGCAGGGGGCTATTGCACCCACAATACAATATCATGTTACACAGCCCCTCTCCAACACTTGTCATACCTGCACGCAACTGGGAGTCGCCACACCCCTCCCTATACAGCAAATATGAGAGCAGGCCGCCCTGCCCAGGGCATACAGCACACTCATTACCTCTCAGACTTCAGCTGGAGATTAGAAAGGCATCCTGAAACAGCTGCCTTTTCTTCCACGTGCTTCTCATTCACAGATGTCCAATAACATAAATCAGATATTTGTTTCGCTTGTCACACTCAAATGGAAGTGGTCTTCTTCAATGAGCTTTACAATTTGTAAGAAATACTACTCACCCTGATGGTAAACCTAAACCTAACTATATACACAGCATATAGTATATACTTCTATGCACCCAGTTAGTGCAGAATGCTTAAAATATAAATAAACAAAAGCTCTCCTTAGATTTAACTACAGTATGTTTACCTCAGGCGCAAGGTATTCTGGTGTCCCACAGAAAGTTTTCATTGTGGCGCCATCTTTGATACCCTCCTTGCACAAGCCAAAATCTGTAATCTTTATGTGTCCATCCTTGTCCAGCATAAGGTTTTCCAGCTAGGAGAAAAAGAATAAAATGAATGATCATTTACTGTCAGGCAAGAACTACACGGTTGTGAAAAACTATGCTAACATAAGACATAAAAAAAGGCAAAAACTAAACAACTAATAATCCTCTGCAAACTCCTGTTTTGTTTTGTTTTTGTTTAATTTAAAAAGGTACTATGAGCAGTATATATTTTTTTACAGTTCATAAAAATTACTCATGTCAATATGCACATGCAGCAGTTGTGGATACAGATAACACCAGAGCTACAAAACCAGTTGGCAAAAGATCACACTGACTGGCAACCCATGAGACCATTGTTTTGATTTAGACTGCAGTACTGTTTTTAAACCAGTACCAGTGCATGTTGCTTACAGTGCCTTCAGTCATAAAGCCTGACTATCTGTTAAATATTTTATGAGTAATGTGAAGTAATGTGAAGTCCTATTATGCCGTGTCATAGTTACTTGTAATGGCACATGTCATGACATAGCCTTCAATTCCGGTGTGTCCTCTCTCTGTGAGTGTCTTCTCACTTAAAGTCACCTGGCAGCTGTAGCTCACACGTGGCCAACATTGCCTGACCAGAGTCAGCACATCTTCCAATCCTGCTACCCTGGCATTTTTAGGAGAACCCTAGCAGGCAGGGAGCCTGCCTCGTAAACCCAAGGGAAAGGAGGTGAGGGGGGTGGGGAAGAATAAGGGAGAGTGCTGTGCTGACCTGGCTGCTATAGTTTTTCAGGTGGAAGTAGCAGGGCTACAGATGCGCAAAGCAAAAAACAAGCCCCACAACCCAACCCCTTAAATTTAAACATGTCCACTGCATCTGTCTTGGGGCACTTATACATATACAGCTGTATTTAAAGTCAAACACTGACATTACATTACTTAATTACAAATATCAGACTAAAGCTGGCAGCAATAAATAGAACTTGTGTTCATTTGTGTCTAGCAGCGTCAGAGTGTTGTTTGCAGCTGCACTGAGGTCTGGAGACTGATCTGGGGGAAGCAGATCAATACACCCTGGACACTGGCATGGTTCTGGATGGAGGAAAACCTATTTATATCCTGCCAAGGGGGAAATGACACACAGAGAGTTTGACAATGAGGAGGGGGAAAAAGAGCCAAGCCTTTACCTTTAGATCTCGATAGACCACATTCCTTTCAGAATGCAGGTAGTCTAGTGCTGACACTATTTCTGCACCATAGAACCGTGCTCGCTCTTCTGAGAATACCCTGTCCCTTGACAGATGAAAGAAAAGCTAAAAGACATAGAGGAGATTGGCTGTTTAAAAGTTAGGTCATGATATAATGGAAATGCTTCCAAGCACTTATCAATGTAGATGTGATTTAGGGTTCAAATTGGCTTACCTCACCACCATTTGCATACTCCATCACAAAGCACAATCGGTCATGTGTCTGAAAGGAGTATTTCAAGCCCTGTGGAAGAACAAGAATATTTGTAGCAGTACATTGTGACCTTATTAAAAGAAGGTTCTAGTTGATACTTACACATTTTAAATGGTCTGTCCCTTTAAATATACCATAATATGATTTAGTTTATTGTATTTATAGTATGCATTTGTTTGAATAACCCTGATCCTATTGATTGCACTGACTCCCCCTCAACCTTAAAGTAAAGAAGTTTTCTCATCTAATTCATTCTGGAACTGCTCTTTTTTGTGAATGGAAACTAGTCTTTTTCCACCCAATCAACCAACACGGAGATGTGTGTGAGTTAAAATATGTTTTTTTATGTATGGAAGGGGGTCCTTACTGTCAAGAACGGATGTTTTGAATTCTGGAGGACTCTGTTCTCAGTAAGTGTATGTGCCACTTCATCCTGTAAAAAGAAAAAATAGACAATGACTGCTTGTGCACTCTCACTGTGGCTAAGCATTTAGGTGTCAGTCACTGCCCTGCCCCAGTGCCTTTGCTCCTTGGCAACCACTCACTTTTGCTACGATCACCTCCTTCTTTAGGATCTTCATGGCGTAGTAGCGTCCGGTGGCCTTCTCCTTTACTAAGATAACTTTGCCAAAAGTGCCTTTTCCCAGGAGTTTGAGGTATTCAAAGTCATGCATAGTCTGTCAAACCAAAAGGAGAAAGTCACATCTGGTTACTAACAGAAGCATTAGCAAACTTGTACTCTTAACTAACCACGGATGCAACCCCACTGACAACAACACAGAAGCATTTTAGCCACTGTACAATTTCCACTCCTGCAGTAGTTTGGCCTATATGTGGTTGTGTCTGAGTTAACCTTTGAACCCACTTCTAAACAGAATGTTGGAAATTGTTATGTGGAGAACATCCAATCCAGTGACCTTGGATCTCTATGTCATGAAATGTGGGGGTTGTGAAACCCGACGGACATGCTATCCAGTGCTTAGCTACCCACAGCTGATCATCAAAAAGTAAAAAGTAGCTTCAAAAAAGCTTGTGTTCAAAAGCTATTAAAGAAACTAAGATTACAGAAAAAATTACAAACAAGATAGAAAATGCTTAAAGAGAAATAGGCAGAATATAAATCAAAGATGTAACAGGCCATACCACTTTGTGTCTGGGTTTGGTCAGATAGACCTCCATGTCCATGGGGTCCGGAGAAGAGTCCATCATCTCCTCCTCTTGCTTCTGCAGCCCCTCAGCCACTGCCTGAATGGCTTTAGTCCATTCTTCCCTGTGGGGGGGGGGCACAGACAGTAAAGAGATTACATCAGCCTATTTACCACCATGCAAGCCCAGCAGTCCAATCACGTAATTGTCTGCTTATCAACAGGAAGGCAATTTCAAGTGTGAGTTCTGCCAATAGCTAGGAACACTTCTGCAGGAGGTGCTTAATGATGAGTAAATGTGTATATTTGTTAAACTGCTAAACTGCATTCAAACAGCAGTGACAGGTCCTGCATATGTAAATTTATTGTGTTTTACTGCTCTTTGAGATGATATGGGTGTGTTTTTTGCTTGCCTCTCCTCGGGGGTCTCCACGTGGAAGGTGCGCTCGATGACAGTGGTCCACTGCAGGCAGCGGATGATAAATGTGTTGGGCTTAGGCCGTTCTGTCTTCATCAGCTGGCATTCTGACCACAGCCAGGGAGATGGGAAGGTGCAGAGAAGGGGCAGCGTGTTGGGAAGCAGAGGAAAAAAGCAGACCCACAGTTATAGCCATTTATCTTTATCGCCACCCGAACACACAGTGTCGGCCAATTTGGAAAAGAACAGGTGCACTACTGGAAGAAAGCAGCCCTGAACTTCAACTTGTCAAGTTGATACAACCAAAATTCACAAGTCAATAAAGATTATTTACCTATTATAATTCATTAATCTGCCTTTTGAGTTCTTTTTGTGACACTTGGGGAGCCAATAAATGTCTTGTAAGCACTTTGAAAACAATCACTCACATTAGTCTAATAAGAACTATGGAAAGCCGTGATTTCCATCTGCACTTCCTGCACATTAACATCTGTTCGCAAATGAAACATGTCAGCAAATGTGTCAAAAAGTGACACAAAATGCCCTCTGTCTGATAGATGGACGACAGGGGTGTGGACCACCACTGAGATCCAACATGGCTCCATAAGGGCGAGTGTGTAATCCAGCTGCAGTCGCCCTGTCAGCAGCGTCGCACCATGTGTCCCCTAAGCTGGGGTCACAAAAATCATAGCCTCCGCTGAGGAAGATAGAGCCTCGGAGCAGAGCCCAGATAAATACTTGAAATCAGGCGACTAATAGCTTCGATAACTCAAGAGTGTCGGGGAGGAAACATTTTGTTAAACAAACAGTATGCTCTCTAATTGCTGTGTTCAGTCATCTGCACAGCTTATCACAGCAACTTTCTCTGATGTGGAGATGAAAGGGACAGGCTGCTCTGGGCATTTCTGTTATTTTACTGTAACATAATAGAGTTTAGGAAGCCACAAGCTGAGAAGAAGGATGACATTTACTCTTTTAGTGGCAAGAGCCAAATATCTTGTGTCCACATTCAGCTCCACAGAGATTGAAGTTTCTATTGACTGATGCTTGTGGTAATGCAGGACTGAGCAATTTGCTTGCATTCATAACCAACAATAACATCACAATAAAGAGAAAATTTGTCATTTGAATTAAGTATATAATTACATTTCACAATGACAGAAGACATTTACAAAATATGAGGATATGTAAATTAATCATCAAGTTGATGTAGCAACACGTCATAAAAGTTGGGACATGGCGATAGAAGTCTGGAGCTAAAACTGCTCATTAACTAGTCATGTTAGTGACTTGTTGCCAATTGTCACCTAATTAGTTGCAAAATGCTCAGCCAGTTATTATTTTATTAGCAAAGCTTTTTATAGCTTTTAGTTTCTCCACCCCACCTATTTTAAGATGTGTTGCTAGAATCAAATCTAAATGAGTTAATAGGTTTGATGAAATGGTAAAATATCTCAGTTTCAACACCTGATATATTGTTTATATTTTACTGTAAGTGAAATATATTTTAATAAGATTTACAGACTATTGTATTCTGTTTTTATTTAAATGTTGCGCAGTGTCTAGACTTTTTCAGAATTAGAGAAGCGCTATACTGAAGTAAAAACAAGAAAGTTGCAAACCAAATAAGGTTGAACACACTGAAAGACAAAAGGGGAAAATGTGCTCCCTGAGGCAGATACTCACGTGCTACTGAGAAGTTATTTAAGGGGGTTTCCAGCTGGTCAACATCTTGTGGTCGCTCTTTGTAGCCAATGAATGTACCATCGCTCTTAAGAAGAAAATACCTTGGCCTCCAGGTCTTGATATATTCCCCTGATATAAGAAAGATTTTCAGATTAAAATAAGCTAAATTAGGAAAAAGGAAAAGAAGAATTGTACACAATAAATCCATAGTTTTTGAACTACTGAAGGACTCAAATGCGATTAATACATACTTTTTTTTCCTCAAACATTTTCACATTTTACAGCAAAAGTATATATACATAATATATAAACAGGACAAGCAGTTTTGGGGCTTTACAGGAGGTGCCAAATAGACAAAAAAAATAATAATAATAAAATAAAAAAAAATCTGTCCTTTTTGAAGCCTCAGATTAAAGATTAAATGTTTTGGATGTGATTGATAATGGTTATCCATTGGTTAATGGTAGCTTAGTTATGTCTTCTTTTACCCACTGTCATGAACATTTTAAGAGGTGTCTATCAGCTTTTGGCAAATCTAGAAGTCTATTCCCTAAATAAAAAAAGTCAGGTAAATGAAATGTGATAGCCCAAGTCATCTCTTACTGTGCATAGCCACTTGACTGTGCTTGAAAAAACTATTTATTTTGTATTTGAATTCCCAGAAGGAGCAAAAAAAAAAAAAAAAAAAAAAAGATTAATATGCTCTTCAACGCTACCTAAAATGGGCATATTGTAAGTGTCTTTATTTTAGTGGAGGTCAGCTACAGGACAAATGGCAGTTTGTTAGAGTCAGGACCTTCTCCAGCTGTCTTTGCAAAGCACTCTAGGGCAATGTTAAAATGACGTGAAATAAAATTCAGCCATTTATGACACTGTTAACAATCGTCAATCTGTATATTACCAAGCTTGTCAGCTTCACTGACAAATGTATTTTTCTGATTTGATATCTATCCTTCAAACTAGAATCACATTAGCTAAACCTCTGATTACATTTCCAAAGAAAACTTTCCTCTTTCCTCCCCATCTTCTACACAACAGCCGTAACCTCAAGCCATGCATGTCCATCCCATTCACTTGCATCACACAAATGAATTTCTCGTAGAGGGAGACCAAACTCAATTTATTCCAGTGATGCTTCAGGAAACGCTGTGCCAGATGTTGTGCAGTCGACGAAAAAAAACAAAAAAAACAAAACAAAAACGTACATACCATAACAAGGCAGTAGCACACAATGGAGTGACACTTGCATATTTATACAGGGAAAAAGTGCAATTTATTTTTAATTACGGAGCCACATATTAACCCCATGCGGAGCCGGAGCAAGCTGTCCGTAATTGCCCCATTTCCTCAAACGCTGAAGTGTGGCATGCGTGAAAGACACTTGTGAAAAATGAAAGGACAAGCGTGCTATAAAAACAATGTCCTGTTTGAGAATTTGACACTTCTGAGACACAAGGAAGTTGATATTTCTGAGTAATGCCATGAGCTGCTAATAGGACATGCCCCATATGGGATAAAAGAAGACAGACACTTTAGCAAATCTTTGGCAAAGCTGACGACATACGGCAACATAAGTCCCCGTTTTTCACCAGCTTCCACTATACTCCAAGTTGTAAAACCCAAAGCAAACATTCAACTCTTAAAACACCTGATTTACTGCAACTGGCAAAGAGGTGGCACCAATTATCACACTAGAGGTAACATCTGCAGCAAAAGCTATATACTTCAGTCTTAATCCACAGCAGATGTCCAATCCGGTATTGCATTTGTCATTGTGGCATAGGAGATTTTTCATTTCTTTGTGCCTACTATGTGTTTTCATATGTAACACAGCTCATTTAGAATTTAGATCAACTCTTGTCAGATTGCACAGCCTTCAAAGCCATCCGTTCATAGATGTGTAATTGAAAGACACGCCAGCCAGAATGCATGTGCTGGATTTCCCTCATGCACCTTCACAATTACCGTAATGACTCGTTTGTCTGTTTTAGACACCAATCAACTTTCAAATCACTTTTTGCATGCACACTTCTCTCTGGGGAAGCAACATGTGCACTGCCATTTATCACAAGATCCAGACTTCCTTACTTTCCCACAGTGGTGCTTCATCAAAAACAAAAAGGTGTCAACGAGTGTAATTATCAACCGGGAATCAAACCAAAAGAAGAAGAAAAATGCCAAGTTGCCCATGTCATTGACACCGTGGTGCAATGTCTGGTAAGTCTTCCACCCAGAGGTCTGTTGTTGTCAGCTGGGCCGCAGCTGTTGGCTCGCTGTGGTCATGTTCTGTCTGACCCATATCCCCCAGTAATAAGCCAAGCCAGCCCACACTAAAGACACTATGCGCTCAGCACAGACACGGGATAATGAACCTCCTACAATACCTGACAATGTTACACCAGACCAAAGGTAGAAGCAGTACTCAAAATCTGTACACAAATATTACTCATGTTTAAGGAAGTAATTAAAAGTACTCATATCATTTTACAATAACCTAATTGTAATAATTTATGAAAACTAATAACTTAAAAACAACTATGTAGCTATCATAACCTGAGTGAAATCTACAGAAAAAGGCATTCAAAAAAGGCATCGGGACAAAGACTCAAAAGTACCTTGGATGTGATATAAAATATTCTATAGAATAATTATGCTCAATTTTTTTTATTTAACTGCAAACTTGGTGATAAAACAGATCTACAAATTGTATTTCCAGTCATTTTAAGGTGTGGCTAGAGTTAACGTCCTAATAGTGCCTGAATGAAGTTCTACCTAGTGTTTTTTAAACCTAACAGGCTATTAAAAAGACACATTTTGCACGACCCTATGCCCTTTCTAGACAGCAGGATCCCAAGACTTCCTCCTTTGTAACCACAAGCTGGTCATGTGACTACAGTGGAAGCAGCATATCCGCCTGTCTGTTAGTGTCTGTGCCGCTTTCTGCAGTGCAACCCCGACATACAGTCTGCACTCAGGACATAAACAACAATGATGACCCTTGTCAGCTTCCTATTTACACCCATTTCCTCTTCTTCTACTTTTATACAGTTCTACTTTTCACACTGGCTTTTACAAAACACACACTGATGCAACTAGAAAGTGAAACGGGCAGTTACACTTGTGCTTTTTTTCTCCAATGCCAATTGTCACAAAATTACCAAATATAGTATTTGTACAGTCAGTTGACAATGAATAGGAAGGATGGCAGATGTGCAAAGGTGACTGAAACAGATTGACCATTTCAGCTTTTTGCATCGAGATTGTTGCATACATAATTTGATAAAACTCAAAGACAAAAATTATTTGTATTGCTAAACACATGTTGTGTGCAGTTAGAAACACTACAGGCTGCTGCTGACAAAGGACAATGGCCCAAACGCAGACAACTCAGCTTTTTATCACATTGTTCCAGTAAACTAGAACCTTTTGATGTCGAGAAGCTCACCAAAACAGGAAACTAGCCAACAGCCAGACTGGCCACAACCTAGATAAGATGAGATGAACCTGTTTCAAGAGTCAGATCTTACTGTAACTGTAACTACATATATTCTTGGCTTTAAGGAACTAAATGATAAACAGCTTCAGAGTCAACACTTAATGAAAGAGAAGTGTGACACCAGACATGTGGTCCAACTCAACATAAGCGGAGGACGAACTGAGATCTAAAAGACTGATCTGACACCAATGAGAAATGGAAAAGCTAGGGGGGGATGAGAAAGCTCCACAGTATGCAAAGTGTAGTGCTGAGTGGAGCGCTAGTGAGACAGATCACTACATATGTTGACCACATATGTAGGAGTGCGACTCAGGGGGAGTGGGTCTGTGAGCACAAGTGGAGTGTGCCTGAACCATGCGTACAGTCTATGTGCATGGGAGGAGCTGTCAGGGCCTGATAGAGTGTCTTTACATGACAAGCAGCTGCTGAGGTTTGGGATGTGCGCTGGGCAAAGTGGAAAATAATGAACAGAGAACTGGTGCCAAACACAACAGAATTCATCTTTATTTGCCAACTGCTATGTGGACAGCTCCAGCACGCCGCTGCCACGCCCTTTCTACTATTAACAAACAAAAAACAAGGTGTAAGAGAGAAAACAGGTTCGGCCACAGCTGTACAGTGTAAATCAGTGGCTAACGAACTCTAAGACTTTTTATCAAGTGACACTTCAAACAAAATCAAGTTCATCACTGAAGTCATTTGCAAGTCAGTATGCAGGACAGAGCACTCTTTTGAAGAGAGAAAGATATAACAGAGACAAATGTAAAGAGAAGGTAGAGAGACGGAGGTTAGTGGCTGTTTCCTATGGGTGTCCTGTTTCTATGTGACAACAAGAGGAATGCTGAGGTCCCAGCTGCTGTGGTGTGTTGGCCTTTAATAAGATGCTTCATGCAGCATTCACCCTGGCACCCCCAAAAGGACAAGCCACACTGTCCAAACAATATGTCCACACTCACAGCAAGATCCTCTTTTAGCTGCATGACATTAGAAGTTAGAGTTACATAAACAGACCAGGTCCCTATTAGCTGTTTGGTGTAGCTGACTGAAAGTTGTGATGCAGAGCAGGGGGATCTAAGAGAGACACACAGACTGAGCCTGTTCCCCACACCCAGTGGCTGGACTTCCTGATGGGGCTGGTGTTGGGTCTGCCCATTCATAGCTTGGGGATGAGAGGAAGGCAGCCAGTGGTAAGTGCATGAACTGTGTGTGTATGTGTAAGTGCTGAGAATCGAGGACAAGGGGGGCTCGGCGGAGGTTGAGGATTAGGGAATTAGGACTCCAAAGCGAGGGAGCAGAGTGGTGGGGGGTACTTCTTTTGTTGTTTTTTCCTCAGCCGCCCCCGCCATCCCGTCGGCCCTTTTTCTGCCGGGTTCTGCCTGTAGGCTGCAGCTGCGGCTGCCACCCTGTGCCCTGCATCCCAATGAGCTGCAGGCTGCTCTGCTCCAGAGGAGTGGGGGCACCCTGATGCTAGGAGCCCCATAAGTGCAAAGATCATCCCTCAATAATTCTGTGTGATGGGCCTGGCCAAACACATTTAGGGCCACACATGGGATCAAGTGGGATCCTTGTCTGTCCGGATGTTAGAAAAAAAAAAGCCACAAGGACCCTATCTTTATTAAGACTGCCTTATTCCGCGCACTGTTAAACCTCTTGTTGGTCCCCCTCTCTATGCAGCTGGACTAAGGCCTTGGCTGCCAGCTCTTGAGCAGCAGCACCAACAAACTGTGGGGAACCCTGGCCTCCATCGCTTCCCCTCATCCCTCTTTCTCTGTGCTGCTGTTGCTATCCCAGCAGGAAGAAAAGCAGAAAAGCAGGGGGGCGCGATGGAGGCTGCCCCTCTTTCTCACGCTAGTAAGAAAGCCCTCACTTCTTCTCTGGGGTGAGTGACACCTGCTGATTACCATAGAGACACTGTGGGAAGTTCCCCCTGCCACACTGGAGCAGAGATTTGCCCCCTCTCTCTGGGCAAACAAGCAGTCCATGGATTAGTTAACTGCATTACTGCATGGCAAACAAATAAACAGACATTATTTAGAGCACATTAGCACCAGTGAACTTTGAATTAAGAGTGTAATGTTGAACACTCACAAACAAGCAAGAAAGAGAAGTGTTTGTAAAACACTAGCATAATGCAGATGTTTTGAAAACGTTTCTAAAAATATGACAGACGTCTCCAGAAAAGTATTTCAAATATCCCAATCACTGTCAGCTGCAGAGGATGTAATGCATATCTGAGCATACAGTCAGCTCTTAGAGTGGACAGCTGAGCATCCCTTTTATCTGTCTGCTGCTCAACCTAAACTGGACAGAGGTACCAGCGATGAGATTGATGTCAGAAACTGGGAGCTTTTTGCCAGGCCAAAACCACTTCCGCCATGGACCTGATTTGTCAGCAGGACCATTATCCTAGCAACTGGTTGTTGGGTCCACTCTGTGAAAGTGGGGGATGACTGAGCGGGTGTACGCTGACAACAGAATCCACAGGCAGGGAGGACAAAGGGGGTTAATAGAGACAAAGCAAAAAGGAAGAAGAGAAATAGTAGTAAGTCAGAGACACTGAAGAAATGACACACAGTTGCAGTGAGCAGGAGGACTCTGCACAGCAAAGTAAGCACACAGCAGGCTGGTGCTGGAGGTGCCACCTCCCGCAGTCTCCTGGTCCTGCTACTGCACCAGCCGGCCTGGCTGCCGACAGCTGCACCCCACTCATTTACTTCTCTCCAGCACATTTAACAGGAAGACTGCTTCCCATTACCCAGAGCAGGGGGTCCACGCTGACGGCCAGACACCCGGCCAGAGCGCTGGTATCCCGGAGTGACACCCTCTGCTACTGGACCCTGCCTACAGGGGCCCAGTCCCATAACTGTCTGGCTTTTCAGATTTCACTGGTGCAGTTCAGTTATTCAATGTGTGTATTTAATCACAAAACTTTCAGTTTTATAGAACTCAGTGAGAGTTTTGTCAAGATAACGCCCCCTGACTACACACTAATAGGAGACATTTTTAAATTTTCAATGCTGTTTTAGAGGTCATGGTAGGGTGCATCATCAAACTACATTTAGTCTTATAACATTATTCTGTACTATGTAATATGTGTTCCACAGCAGCTGTAACAATGGTGTAAAAATGCCAAAATGATAATCTCAATAGTAAATCTGGCCATCAATCAAGATTTTAAAGTCTTTTAAAGCCTGTTTCACTGATGGTTGTTGTCTTTAGCTGTTAAAAGGTCAAGCTCATATCAAACATACTAGGGATCAGAATTGTACAGTTACTGTATTTCTATTGAAGTTGTTTCCCTCTCTCTCCAGATGTGTGGCTGCCTTTGCTTTGGCTGTGTCTTTTTCAGCAGTGTCTTGACAAAATGACTGCTAATGATGTCACACTTGACACTACTGTTTGTGTAGTGTTGGCGTTATGAAAATCTGATTAATAAGCTGGGACAACACACTATTTAACACTTAAAGGTGCTGAAAAAGTGTTGATGCCCTGAATGTTAACATTAGAAGATCTGTAGAGGACAGCTGCAGAACCATAAAGATGACACAGCATCTGGATCTGCAAGGAGGATCCCAGAATAAAAGTGAAAACTCAACAGCAAATGCCATGCCAGCTATTGAGGTAATGTACTAGAGGTTATAAAAGTTAGTTTATGTAGTACCTATATAACAGGAATGTTACTCAATTACCATAGAGTCATTCCTAAAATATATTATTTTAATATTCACTTCTGTTAACCGCTTCCCATTTTCACTCAGCCTCATGCACTTTTCTGGACCACCAACAAGGTGTCCTTCACCCGCATGACCGGCACAGAAGCCAATCAGCTGATGAGCCTCAAAGCTGACCACGAGAGGCTCTGTGTGCTGAGGCTGTGCTAAGGCCGACAGGGTCACTGAGCAATGTTCTGGGAACATCACAAAGACACTGCACAACTTCTGTGTCCCTCTCCTCTCTCTTTCTTTGGCTGTCCCTCCACATTTCCCTTGCAATCTGTACTGGTGTTCAGTCCGCTCACCCCTTCTCTCATGAGTTGGAGCCAGCTGAGTGTGCTACCCAAATCCAACAGTTGTTGTGGCCTTCGTTAGCCTAACGAGAGGGCCAGCTCTTTATACTTGTCAGGGAGCAAATGAGTCAAACAAACAGGGGCCAGAGATGAGGAGAGGACAAGCGAGGGCTGTTCTGTTGAGCTTCACTGGGTTCTTGGCTGCTGCACTTCCCTGGAAACTAGGAACCCACAATCTGCCTCTTTGATGTCAGATGATGCTCTGGCTCTGAAGGAAACTTTGGAAAAACACACTTGCAAAAAGAAATAACATGTTGCTGGCTCTCTGAGGCCACTAGAGGCCGTAGGCATATTCAAAGTGTGCGGGTTTACTATGTGAAGGATCTAAAAGAGAGGCACCAATTGGAGCCACATAACAACTGGTTATGATAGTAACAACAAAGTTACAGAGTTCTTGCAAGCCTGTACTTGATGTGGCCTGTACAGAAGGCCACTGGGCAGTGTCCTGTTGGCAGTGTCCTGTCCGAACATGCTACACATTGCTCATGCACACATTTGCATATGCATGTTCATCCGTACACTAACTAGGTTTGCATAATCCTACTTGATTGCTTTGTTTTGTTTTTCTAAACTGTCCTTCCAAAACAGATAACAATATGTCATCCCAGGCAGTGTTCACAATCCAGACGTATTACAGCACGAGACTTAAGGAGAAAGTATGAAGGTGTGTCCTTCAGAATGAGATCATGTCAGTGAACACAGCCTGTCTGGGACACATGTACTGAGCACTCCAAGGCTGAGAATCTGGAGCTCTAATGACAGGGTACCACACAACTGCACTTTTTTCTTACAGGCTCCACACTTAAAAGAAAGTTGAACAAAATGATTGATCACCCAGAAATCAAAGAATAAAAGTAAGTCGCATGAATAAAAATGCCACTCAAAACTGCAGATACTACAAGGATGAACAAAGAAATGGTCCCTCAACTCTAAACTAACACAGTCCAGTTTTCTACAAACACTTTAATATAAATTACCTCACATCAAAATCAAATTAAATATGTAGGCTCAATAATCTCTCTTTCCTAAGCTAAAGCAGATCTCTATTTCATAAATAGATGCTTTAGTGACAAGGTACGTTGCCATCCCCAACTGACGTTTAGGCAGATAAAACCAACCCCCACACGCTGGTCACAGATAGCTGGAATATATTTTCAATATCCTTCTTATTTGATGCCTAAATATTGTTTCATTATTCACAATGATGGAACAAAACTGTGAGACACAATAAAATGATCACGGATAAAACTGGGTTTCAAAAATCAGACCATTTGAGAAGTGCTATGCTAATTTAACAGTGCCTATAATTTCCAGCAGGACACTTGCAGTGAGAAATCAGCTTCTTAAAAGTTAAGAAGCACTGATTTCATGTATTTTTAGGTTAGTTCTCATTTAACATAAGTGAAGGCATTGATGGATATTTTACAAAACAATGAAATTAGTATTTTGAGAGCACACATGGGAGTAATGAGGATGCTGCACACTTGAAGCTGGTCATTATTATGCCCACTAAGTGATGTGACTCACTTGGGTGGCGCCACCGCACAAAAAGCTCAAATCAAGGTGCAACATGGACTGATCCTGGCTAAGCGGGGGTCTGCCCTGCAGATGGACAGCAAGACAGCACCATGGCAGGTTTACCTTCTGTGCAGTGGCTATAGGGCAACGTCTGAGTAACAGTGACGAGACACTAAGAACCTTTCTGTCAAAGAGGCAGGCAGATGCCCTCCCATCAAAACACACAGACTCTGGGTGACACTTCAGAGGGCACAGCTGCTGGGCTGCAACACTGGTCCTGAAGGGCTGTTTATTTAGTTAGGAGATGTGTGTGGAACAACTAGATGGATGTCAAGGCCACAATTGTGTGTGCGCACTTTGAAACCGCAAGAGTTTATTCTTTTCTGCTGACCTCTTGACTTTGATATATTTCACCCAAGATTTCAAAGTCTAAATATTTAATTTGATTTAAAAATATTTTATTTGCATTTCAAACAGATCTTATAATAAAGTAAAAAAAAAAAAAAGGTAGCAAACAAAAAAAAGATGTAATTGAGCAAACTTTTTTGAATGAGATTGTAT
This sequence comes from Bostrychus sinensis, assembly GCA_020698575.1. NCBI lineage: Eukaryota > Metazoa > Chordata > Actinopteri > Gobiiformes > Eleotridae > Bostrychus > Bostrychus sinensis. The sequence goes on from CM036258.1 coordinate 20,394,619, forward strand.
TCTAGTAAAAAAATGTATATGTGCAGATGTATTTGAGGATTTAAATCAACTGTAGTGACTGTACTGCAGGCAACTGGACATTATAGGCTCAAGGCCTCTGTGAGCGCTATGGACATGGAAATAAGGTATCTAGATGTTTTAGAAGACACTGAAAATGTGTTAATCTATGATTTATGAAGTCCCTTGCCCCAACAAAGCAACCAATTGGTGCAGAAGCCTATGTCTTCTCGACAGACACATACCTATTCCCTGTTTTAGATAACTTTAGAAACAGGCACTCTACTTAACAAGCATTAATCATGAAAATCTAAATTTGCAGCATTGTTGTGAGAGTAGATGCTTTTGCTAATACAGCTTATATTTTATTTGAGCGTGATATTCTCCTAAAGGGCCAAGGTGTGACTGCCTGAGATCAACTGATCCCAACAAGACTGACCCTTCTCTCTAACAGCCACTTGTTGTGCTCAGACTACCATAAATCTGCAAGGAGTAACACTCGGAGTGACCTGCTTCCATCACCTTATTACCTGAGTCAGAGTCTTTCCACTCTTCCAGTAAAAGCCTGCTTCCCTGGCACAGGGCCCTCAGAACAGTTTCGGCCCCTGGTAGAGGTGCTGGTGGTGGTGGTGGGTGTGCAGGGGGCTCATTGAGGCTGCAGCAGTTTGAAGGCACACATAAAGCTGCTCAAAGCCAGCAGGTATGTAAGGAATGCTTTTTTGTCCAAACAACAGGCTCACGCCCGATACAGCCGCACCACGCCACCCAGCACTGTCAGAGCGGCTGAGTGGGGCCCACCAAAGACTCTGCATCTGGAGCCACTGTATGTTACATTTCAATTCTACTTACTGTATGAATTTGATTGTTGTTGTAGATTTGAATGACATATAACTCAGATAAAACAAGAGTACTGCTCAGGAGCTTACAATTCCTTTCCAAAAATGGTTGTGTATTAGAACAGTGTTTACCAAAGGGTGGGTCAGTACCCAAAAGTGGGACATGAATGATGTTTGATAGTCTGCTAAAGCCTTTAGTCAGTAAAAAGAACAAATAATGTTTGAATTACTTGAACTGGTGAAGCATATTTTAAAACACGTGCAATAAATTTTGTAGGAAAAAGTTTGGGTCACAGTAAACTACTCTGGGAACCACTGTATTAAAATACCTTGCTAATGATCACAATGACAATATACTAAGACAGAAACCTTAGTTATAGTTTTGGATAATTTAGCAAAACAATTAATGTGTGCATGCACCTCTTTTATGGAGCCATCCCTCCTTGACAATCACCACATTGGTCATGTTGGTGGGCAGGGTGGAGGATCCAGGATTCCCGCTGAGAGAGACACAGCTTTAATTCCCAGGATTTCTTCACTGGCCCTGTGCTGGAGCCAAGGCTGTACAGCTGCCGGGTCAATGGTGGTTACCTTCAGAAAACAAAAAGCGTAAGCAGAAGTCCATTAATCTAGATATTAGCCACTGAGCCATGCTAATATAAAAGGAAATTCAGGGATGCTGTCTTTTTAATCTAAAACATGAACAAATGCCTGATTGAGATTTCCGTGTATGTCATTGATCCAGGAAACACAGTGAAAATTCCACCGTGGTGAACACTGAGTTTTCTTCTAAATTGCTTATGAAAAAGGTCATTCTTCCATTATACAGTTGAACCAGTTGAAGACATCGTTAAACATACAGTAGTACAGAAAGAATGATTAAATATATGTTAATATTAAGTAGTTCTCAGAGACTCATGTGGAGTTCAAATAAAATATTAAAAAATATAAGCTCAGAGAAGATGAATAGTATTTGAGTGCACTGCTGGTCACATGATCTATACCAAATGGGGTGTAATTCTACTGAAGAGCCTGTTATTCAATAACAGTATGTACTAAAACCTGCGGGCCAGCATAACCAAAACACTTGACCTTTTCATTCATTCACCACTTCTTTATGACATAAAGAGAGCGTTGAATGCAAGGGGGAAGCAAAAGAGTGATCAATTGCAATGCTTGTTCACATAAATGTCACTTACAGCAGCAGGCAATCCCTGCCTGTTGAAAAAATCAATTAGCCTGCTGCTGCCCCATTGGAGTATGGCCATCAAAAGGGAGCTCTGTTTGAGCTGCATCATCCAGCTCACTGCTAGGACAACAACAGGAAGTGTGTGTGACTATTGACAGCCCACAAGTCATATCAGTATGTCCCAGGCTCAAACACATGTATCAGAAAATGCATTTTAAATGCCCTGTCGCTCACTGTACAACAAATGAGCAAACATTTGTTTGGGGAAGGCAGGTTTATTTTTACTAGAGTTTGTTTTTACACTGAAGATGTGGTGCTTGTGTCACACTTAAAGTACTGGAAGAATCTCGGAGGAGGATTTGAAAAAACACAGTAAGTGCAACTTAAGGATCACACAAACTGCTGGATCCCACTGGCATTTTAGAGTGTACTCAGTGACACAAGCATACACACATTAAATACACACTGGGATACATCACACAAACAAACTGGAGAGTACACACCACAGCCAAAAAAGCAACACATGCACAAGAGCAGCTCTGGAGCCACAACAGAGCGCTACTGTTTTAATGGAAGCGACCTGTTGCTGCTGCGGCCTGTGTGGAAAAGCTGGGCTGCTGCCAGCGCTGCAGCCACTGAATGAACCCAGTACCCTGACAGCAGGTCACATGGTCCTCAGGCCTCTGGGCTGCCGCCTGCCCGCCCACCCCACTGTCACTGCAGCTCTCAATCATTCATCTTTCTGCCTGCTGCTATGAGGGCCAGCCCATTCAATGCAAATCAGTGTCATCCAGAAAAGATGCCACACACTGAGTTTGTTCCCGGCCCAAAGAGGCCAGAGCCATGTGTTTACAGCAGGAAGCAGAGAATCAGGCCGGCATCACCACACCACTTCCTTCAGATCAATAGATATAAGTATAACTCAGCAATATTTTTCTGCTACTAGATGAGTAAACAACTGAGTGCACAGTGAGTTTGTGTTGTAGTGCAATAAGTGCATTGTCATAGTAACATAAACAAACTATTCAGGCTCACTTCTTCTGACATACAGTCTCTACATTTAAACTTGTTTTTCTGTTAAATATCACAATGGAAGTAGTACTAGTGTGATCTACGACACCATGCCAAGTTCCTCTTTCAAGTTCCCTGAAAACACTTCACTAATGATAAGAATTTTACTCATAGCTGAAGCAGAATAACAAACAGCAGCTACTGTAACCTTGAAAGCTGAACAACAGTGACTCACAGTGATGTATTATAAAGTATGTGTTTGCGTATTTTTGAAACAAGAACATATAGCAACCTCACTGCATACAACCCCACATACACAATCTGTATGCTCTAGTGCCAGCTTCTTCACATGAGTAAGCACAAAATGACTTACTAATGCATATTCCAAGTACAGTAGTCTATGTATGATGTTAGCAGTTTTGTGACATTGAGGGTGTCATGTGATGCTGAGCTAACCTTTGAAGTACATCCCTCTTAGTGATAGTACACTTTACATATGGGCACAAAAACTCTTGTGTACAGAGACAAAATTTCAAACAACATTCCTTGGATTCTGCACGTAACTGGTGGCACATTTGCGTCAACAGGGCTGCGAGGGGATTGGGTAGGAGGTGGTATTTTCTAAATAGAACAAGAAGAGCCAAGGAAGTCAGCGGCTGCATCATTACGCCCGGCTGTTGAGTCTTCTCCGGGTCACATGCCAAGTTGCCCTGCACTGACACAGTGGACAAAAGTGGTCTCATGACCAATAAAAACATTTTGACACTCAAGTGATTACAAATACAAAATGCCTGGGGACAATTTACTCTTTGGACATTGTGAATCCATGTTAGGAGCAGACAGCAGCATCATTTGAGATGTAAATCTTGTCTTGGGCATTGCTTAGCTTTGAGGCTACAATGTTTACAGATGCATTAGACACACTTTTTAATGTAGCTATATTATCAGTAAGAATCGAACAGAAAACTGTCCGAGTTATTTGAAGAAAAATAGCATTTAAATAGTACAATAAATAGTACATAAAAGTTACTAAGCCAGATGCTATTGTGTGGGGGCATCATTACATTAGCATGACTTAGCCACAATAGCAAACAGGTAAACAAAGACTGTTTAGGCTCATAACAATGAATGAGGTGCTTGTTGAGCTCACTTGTTTTCATTTGCCCCCTGGTCATAACAGTAGTACAGAGAACTTTCCAGTAGAGGTGAGCTGTTTGCAGTAACGGGACTGCAGATATTTTGGTCTGAGGGCTGAGTCTCCAAAGTGGTCATTGTCAAAAATGAATGGTTAACATGTTGAGGAGACGAGCCACAGTTGTTTGTGAAAAAACTGCTACCCGCTAGGCTTCAGAACTCACTTCAATACGCCCGTGTGTCCTGCAAAGTAACTTTAAGTGTCAAGTTCGGAAAGTACCCCATGTCAGGTTTGCATTTAGCGGTAGAGAAGGATATGGGGCCTAGCAGGGCAGCTTGGGTGAGAATAACCGCATCCCATGTTAAGTACAATGGGGACCTACCCTGTCTTAGCTGTCGACCTCTTGTAGTTAACCAATGCGAAGGAAACGCGGACATTTACCTGGGCAGGGCTTTCAATAACGTGTCCGTCTCATTATAGGGAGCTGTTTCGGCGGTATTTTACGTTGATAAGTCCTTCAACAATCTGGACAAAAGTGCTCTCATTTACTCCGTTTCTCTCTTGCCTTTCTTCCACTACACCTCCCAAACGCGCTGTCTGCAATGCCTCTGTGGCCGCGCTGCTCTCCCGGGTCCTAGCGCCGACTATTTATGAGGCACTAGAGGAGCAGCACGAGTCTCATTGAAAAAAAAATCGAGCAGTGTGTACAGAGTGTGGCCGCTATAGGGGCTTTTCTATCCTGCATGGCCTCGCTGAACTCCGGGGTCTTTTATCTGTGCCAGTGGTTTCCAAAGGGGGGGCAGGGGAACCTGGAGAGGCCCCTGCGAGGTGTTCAGAGGGGAACCTCTGCGCAAAAATGGAAGTCAATTTTGTTTTTCCTCTTACTTCCTGAATAAATCATAATGGACTGTGACTGTGCATGACTATACATTTTGGTTGTATATAGGCCTAAATAATAATGATGACAAACATTGTAATTATAATACAACATAACTACGACATTTCCCTATATTTATTACAAAAAAGGCGTCCTCCTTCGCATATTATGTTCACATTATTATTTTTAATTACTTTTCAGTGATGTATAGTTTTGCGTGCTTTTTAATAATAGGTTAATAAGTGTTGTTTCATTGGACAATAGGTGATATACAACTGCTTCTTATTAAAGTATATGATAAAAGAGAGAGGAGTGGGCTTGTGCTGTTTTAGGTGTCACTTTGCTAGTTACCCCAGAGAAATGATATTAAAACCATTTGTTAAATTGTAACAGGTAACTGTGTGCAGGGTAGTCAAGGGTGCAATGCTGATTTTCTTTTCTTGTTTGTCAGCACTCACCAGTGAGCTTGGGCAGGTTGATTTATGTAGATATATTTTACAGGGACATCTAATTGTAAAACATTGCCAAAGTGTGCTGATGCAGGTTTTCTCTCTTGTATTGTTGTAGGATAAAGATGTTGACATGAAAAGCCATGTTAGCTACAAGGTAAAGTTCAGAATCAGATATAAACTTGAAGTTAGGCCCATGTTCATCTATTTTATTTCCAGCATGAACTCCTGTGTGTGTAAATTCCCACGTGACACTAAAAGATGCAAGTGGAAACATTAAGGCTGATATGTAAGGCAATAAGTCTCCTAATGAATGGAAAACAGGAGTTCCTTTGGGGTTCATTACAGATATGTCATGATGTTAACCTGTGTCTTTCAGCCATTGTGAACAGTCACAAGTACAAAGACTGGAGAGGCAGGAGTTAAACCAGTTGTGGGGCAGGTACGGACAGGCCAGGAAGCTTGGTAAAAAGAGTCAGCTACCCTCAGTATCAAATGAACCATAGCTTTTCCAGATTTCAGTAAACATACTCTGGTATACAGTTATAAAGTAAGCACTGCAGATGCATATGATTATGGAGAGTAATAATAGTAATATTGTCAACACAAATATTGCATTACAGTGTGAGCTGTCAGCTGGTTCAAGTGATGAAACAGTGAGTGACCTTTATGGTCTGCTTTTTAGGCCTGGGTGTTTCCCTTTTTGGTGACAAAGACTGTCAAATGTTCAACACAAGATTGTATCAGTCTTGACAAAAGGTTCACTCACAACAATGAAGACAAGGTTGATTTTCTGTAGTCGCTCTGCTTCTGTAGGTCAATGATATTTGTCCTTCAAGGTAGAATATTACATCTAAAGATTTCCTAGGTGAAGATTCATTCATTTATGCAGAACATGGTCCAGAACATATCTGAAGCTGAATTAGACCCAGAAGGTCAGGAGTGCAATAACAGGAGGAGGCAGGGGGCTCTCACCAGCGCTGGATCTCCCAGCAACTGTAGTGCAATGCTTGTACTGTCACATTATTTCCCAGAATCCTGTATAGTCCTGCCCATAGCACTCATCGTTATATGCAAAGTAAACTGGCTATGGTTTAATTGTATTATCTAATATTAATTCAATGATAAAAAATAATTTAAAAAAGCCCCAAGACTGTCAATTGGTTTCATAGCAGTTAAAGAATAATGATGCTCAGTGCTGCAGTAAATCAGGCCAAAGAAGTATCCCTCATGTGTCAGGTGTCTGCAGAGGGCCAAGCAGCCTCAGCAGCACCCGCTCTGGTCCAGCAGAAGAGTGATGTGATGTGGCCAAGTGGTGGCTGGATGGCTGGTTGGTTGGCCAGTCAGGCTTCACTGGAATGTGAGCTCTTTTGTTTGTCAGCAGAGAGGAGTGGGTCAGGGGGAGAATGCCATTGATGATTGCAGAGAGGAAGAATGAACCTTCAGGAAGTGTTTTCTCTCGTTCTCTCTCTCCCTCTATCTTTTCTCTGTGTGAGAACCTTCACAGTGCTGAGCCTCTGAGGCCACGGTCCCCAGGCACAACCACTGCTTTGTCTTACCCTGTGAACACAAACCCCTCCGCTACTGCAGGGCGCCTACGATTGCCAGGCCAGGAAAACACAGCCAGAGCTCCTATTCTTGTCTACATCTCTGCTTCGGTTTGGATCATGTGTAGTGGTGTGTCAATGGGAAATTGTTTCTGATGTGCCATACACATCAGCATAAACATTCAGTCACCATTCATTATTTTGTCCAGCTTCAAAAACAACCAATGGACATATCATAAAAATAGTGCAGAAAGTAGCTCTTAGTAAGGGGCAAACTAAAAATGGAATAAAGGAGTAAGTGGATAAGAATCTTAGCCAGTGGCCTTCTGGACCAGTGGCTGCCGTCTCCTGTCACATTGCTCATTCCCCTCTGTGTCAGGGGGCTGTGAGGAGCTGCAAATGGCCCTTTCAAAACACACGACAGCTGGAACACAGGGCAAAGGTGACTGAGGCAGTTGGGGGAGAGGTGGGGGTTTGGGGAGGGCTGAAGGGTGCAGAGAGGGAGCAGCTGCAACCTCGAGCCCCTGCTTCTCAACTATATGCCAACACCAACCAACAACGGTGCTTGTTCTCTTCGATATACTGTAAATCAAGCATAATATTGTAGCTATAAGTCACAGTTAGGGTTTGATGTGGCTATAGGACAAAGCACAGAAATTTTACAGGCTATAGCAGGATTAGAGGGACAGCCATAAAAAGTGCCACTTGCCCTTCAAATTGCAATGCATGATTTATTATTCTTTTTAGATAGTTTTACAGACACCATGAAGTGTAGCAAAGAGTACTATTAAAGGACCAATTGTTCCAGAGCAGATGTGGCATAGATGTGGCATACAATTCTTTTATATTGCTAAATTGGTTGAAGCATTGGTATCTAAGAGTAAAACTTTGACTTATTCTCGTGTTAACCCTAGATCCTGTGCAGGTGTTTTAATAAGCCATCTGATGTTGGCAGGGAACTCTATTGCTACTTGCTGCCGCTGTGTGAACCCACAGAGTAGTACAAAGTTATTGTGGCCACTGGCAGAGAAGAAGAGGAGGAGAAGGGGTGGGGGATATCGCGAGACTTGTGCCATTATCAACCTGCTTGACACACAGCAGCGCTGAGTGCAGCCTGCCTTGCCAGGGTCGGAACCGAAGCTCAAGAAACGACAAGGAGAAGCGAAACATCTGGCCGCCCATCATGAAAGAAGACCGGGGCTAGGAAAAGGAAAACTCGACGAAGTTTAGAGGAAATAAATGTAAGTGACTTGTTTGTTTTTCTCGTTATCCATATGCGGAAAGTTAAAGTATCTGTCCCCCCTTTCACCGCTTCGTTCAATGAGTTCCTCCGCTGTTTAAAAGGCTCGGAGCAATGCGTTTCCCAACACGGACATGGCTCGCTTTTACTGCGTCCTCTATTTAGGACACTTTTGAAATCCAAACACAAGGAAACACGTTGAATTACAGTTTATGTGCGAAAATATCAACTTTGTCTCTAATTTGGAAGAGCCTCTTTAGACGTAGAAGGCTTTTTACGCATGTGACTGATTGGATTTTTAGTGATAATATAGCTTTTTCAAAAGTTTGAAACTCGGTGTAATGTTACCACAAACCCATGTCTATACTCGTCTGTGTGTTTTTTTTGAGCGCTTATAGCCCTGAGTTAACATATGGCATAAAGGGGAGCACAGCTGGAGGTAGCGTTTCCATTGCGGTGATGTCAGAGCAGCTGACTCCACAGCTTGCAGTGTAATTAGCAAACAGAGCGCCAGTTTACTCACTCCGCACTGCTCTTATTTTTTACACGTTAGCTTTCCTTCCTTTCCGTCCCGATGGACCAGTCCTGGCGTTTCCAGTGCCGCTCGATGCTTGTTCTGTAAACATCGGGGCTTTGAGAGTGTGCGTAAAGAAACGCGCCTGTGCGTCTCTTTCGTATTTTCCTCACAGAATAAGACGGGCACCAAACTAACGCTACTCTCGGGAGACTTCGGAAAGAGTGGATCTGCTTACACTGTAATACATGGGCCGTGAGCGCAGCGCTCTGTCCCCCGAACCTCTGGAAAGAAGCTACAATTTAGTTTTAAGTTGGTTTAAGCTGTTTTATAGACAAAACACTGGTATTTTTTGTATTAAGTTTTTATTATTAGAATAGGCAATAGTTGTTAGTGTGTAGTTACTGTACATTTTAGTTATGGTGAAAGCTAATTTTTTTTACATTTTACAGATTGATAAGGTGGTCTACCACATGTGTGCAATGGGGGGTAGTGCCTTCTAAGTGGCTTTATTGGCTTTATCCAGTATCCTGTTTTTCCTGTTTTTCATCAGGTTATGAAGGAAGAATGGAGTTCCCAGACCATAGCCGCCAGTTGCTGCAGTGTCTGAGTCAGCAGCGTCACCAAGGTTTCCTCTGTGACTGCACTGTTCTCGTCGGTGAGGCTCGATTCAAAGCGCACAGGGCAGTGCTGGCCTCCTGCAGCATGTACTTCCATCTCTTCTACAGGGACCAGCTAGACAAAAGGGACGTTGTGCATCTCAACAGTGACATTGTGACAGCCCCGGCTTTCAGTCTGCTCCTTGAATTTATGTATGAGGGAAAGTTGGAGTTCAGCACTCTGCCTGTGGAGGATGTGTTGGCAGCGGCTAGTTACCTCCACATGTATGATATTGTCAAAGTGTGTAAAGGCAAGCTAAAAGATAAGGAACTGCTGTGTCTGGAAGAGAAAATGTGCGAGGGTTTGGGCCTGAGCTGTCTGGACAGAGAGAACTCCTCAGACAGCGAGCTGCACAGTAAGCAGCTCATCCGACGACAGCTACACATACTGTCTCAAGGGGCTCACAGGGCACCCTCAGACTTTGACATGGACAACAGCGAAGTCAGGCTGCCTGTCACCGATTGTGACAGGTCTACACAGGGCAAGCAGAAGGCAAACGGTCACTCTGGCAGGTCCCCGGACCTTGTAGGTGTCAATTATGTGTCAGCAGAGGCCAAGCCCTGCCACCAAACAGCTGGAAAAACAAAAGCTGATGTCAGTAGTTCTACCGTATTGCTGTCCCAGAGGTCCCGGGCTTCAGATGACATGGACTGTGCACTGGATTTGTCTTTCAAGCCTCTGTCTAGCAAAGATCCCTTACACCCCTCCTACGTCTCGGGACAGCTGGCCCTCGACAGCCAGCAGCAGGGCACTGAGCCACTTGTTAAAGACGAACACGACTTGCTGTCAGAGCAGGAGGACAGTGAGCCGATGAGCCCTGAGAGCCAGCGCTTTGGGAATAGTGCCAGGAGCTCGGTGGTGACAGGGTTCGCTGCCCTCTTCCCAGGCAACAACGGCTCCACGGCTGTGCTGCTCTCCCAGGAGGAGGACCTGATGGACGACGAGGGGGAGGCCTGTAGGGAGAGGGGGGTCACCCCGGGCCGGGAGCTGGAGGAGAGGAGGGGCAGGCTGCTGGGGGACAGCGAGGAGGAGGAAGAGGATGACCTAGCCTCTTCAGACATCTCCACTTCCAGCGGGGTGCTTCTGCCCCCAGGCCAACAGGTGTGTGTGTGTCCCCTCTGCAGCAAAGTCTTCCCCAGCCCCCACGTGCTGCAACTGCACCTCAGCTCCCACTTTCGAGAGAAGGACGGTGCTCGTTCGAAGCTCTCCCCTGATGGATCAGTCCCCACCTGCCTGCAATGCAACAAGACTTTCTCATGCATGTACACCCTGAAGCGGCACGAGCGCACTCACTCTGGCGAGAAGCCATACACCTGTGGCCAGTGTGGCAAGAGCTTCCAGTACTCCCATAACTTAAGTCGGCACGCTGTGGTCCACACACGTGAGAAGCCCCATGCCTGCAAGTGGTGTGAGCGGCGCTTCACGCAATCCGGGGACCTCTACCGCCACATCAGGAAGTTTCATTGTGGCCTTGTTAAGACTCTTGCCATTGGATAAATGCCTCTCTCTAGTGCCATGACAAAAGCCTCTTCATACAGTCAATACTACTGAACACCTCCCCTTTAGCATACTCACAGTTTACTGGAGACATTTTGGATTCTAGCCCATGTGGTGTCTCTCACGTTAAAGATGTAGCAACTCTATATGGTTTCCTGCTGGACTGTGTCATAGGCACTCGTACTGTGATGGTCAGAGGTTGTGTAGACTGTTAGGATTAACATGGGTGCTGTGAAACTCAGAGCTGGATTTATGTCTGTGTTGAACAAATCAGATGATGCACTTGTTTCTTTCTGTCTTGTTTGTGTCAATCTGTTTATTTGAGGAGTATATTTGTTAAAAGAAAGGCATCCTATGTTAATTTATGAGGAAAAAGATGGCGTAACAATAACATGTTAATACAATCGTCAGAGTGAGACTTTGTGCACATGGGAGATCCGAACCGTCCATTAGTAGTAATATAATTTTTAACTCCAGCATTATTATTATTATTATTATTATTATTATTATTATTATTATTATTATTATTATTATTTATTCTGGGATAACTTCTAAGAAAGATCTCATCACATGGCAGCAAAACTAATGAACTTTGACTAGTGGACAAATGTAAGGATTTTGTTGATTGTTTAGTTTGGATGATATGAAGGAGAACACAAATTCAGTTTTTAACAAGATGAAATCAGTCTGAATTTTAAGCTTAGTTGCTAATGTCAGTACATATTGTTAAAAGAGTTTTCTACTTGGTCCTAAAAAGCTATTTAATTAAAGGAAGGATGATGCCTGTTAACACTGGTGCCTACTGAAACATTCACCTAGTGTACTTACTTCAATGACTGCATGTCAAATTTTGTAAGTTTTGGGACTTTTTTCAAAAGTCTTTTCAACATACCAGGAGGAGTTAGCTGTCTCCCCTGGAGTGCCAATTGACCGCTGAGTGTCCTTGAGAATTTTAAGAATGTATAAAAAAGTATATGAATTAAGTCAGAATTGTATTGAGTGCTTTTGGGTTAAATGCCCTTGTTATTTCCTGGTTTGGCATCAGTTATATTTAGGACAAGCCCAAGTTGATATTTATTGAAGGATTTTACACTGTCTGCAGTCATCAAAACTATGCTCCATGTGCCATTTATTCATTTAAATCTGCTGATTTTTCTTTCTTTTAATTAACCTTTATTCTTACTTGCTATATGTATGTTAAGTGACTACTGATAAAGTTGGCGCCTTTAGTGACGCTGTCCTTGAGAGAATCTCGTGGCTAGGTAGCTTAAGACAGATGTTGTGTGGATTCATCCCGGGCATGTAGCACTAAATGTTGATAAAATGTGTCTAATCTTCCTGAGAAGACTTGATCAGAATTTATTTATTAGTTTGAATTGGTTCAGGGTTTACTCTTGGTGTAGTTCTTATTTCTGTAAGCTTGAAAGACAATGCGTCTTGCCTGCTAACTTGGTACTCATTAACTGGTATTGGGGCTGTCTGTTTATTTTCTCTGTGAAAATCCAGTTACTGTATTTTAATATACCGTGTAGAAATCTCCTCAGAGTATTGGGGTTTTGGATTTTTCACACGGGACATAGAGAAGCACTTGTTTTTAGCATGCATATAGTTTCAACACTATTGCCTAGGCTGCTATTTCTTACTATTTGTATATTTAATGTAAATATATATTCTTTATTTATGGAGCTATTTGTTTTCCATGTTACAACAACATGTAAAGTGTCTTCTCCGAGACTACAGTTTTCTTAATGTGTCTTCCCGGCGGACTTTTTTTTGTTTGGTTTTTTTTGTTTCTAAAACTTGACCGGACTCGGCATCACTACAAATCAGAAGGACTACCACTGTTCTCACTGTTCTGCCACAGGAAACAGTTGTTCACATGCACAGCCACACCGATTGCCACTGGACACCTATAGAACTGGGACAATACGGGACATTGTTCCCACCCTCCCTCAAAGTCCCAGGTAGCTCTCAAGGGATCATTGTGAATCACTTCTGCTGTAGCTGTAGGGGTAAAAAAAAAAAAAAATCTCTCTCTCTCTCCCTCTCTTTGCACTTTTCTGTATTGAATGGAGCCATTGGAATGTGAGAAATGTATTTAAGCAAAGAGAGACCAAGGAGACTGTAAACAGGTGTATTGTTCGAAGGCATCAAAGAACAACCTCCCTCTTTTATTCAAGCACGCAGCAGATAAACTCAGAGCATTGTTTTAAAGCAGATTATATAAATTTGCTTGCACATCCATTGCAGAAAAGTATTGTTTTAGAAGTCCAGTCTTGTTGATTTTTAATTTGGTTTGACAATTTCCTAATCTTTCTTTGCACATACACTCCTGGAGAAATGTCTAAAGAAACCACACATGAATCATTTCAATTTGTCACTGTACTACAAAATTTCAATCACAACATACAAAGAATGTTGGTTTTTGTTCCTTTTTTTTCTATGGAAACAGTTCACAGCTGGTGCAAGCTCAATGTACATTTGTAAAGAGGTAGTGAACTAACAATATGTAAAGAATTGAAATGTGGTCCGCGGTCCTTATTTATACCTCCATGATGATCACCATACGTGCCTTGTAGATACACGAGCAGGTGTTGCATCTGGAGAAGCCCCTTTTCCTCTTCACTGTACATTTTGACACTTTTTGACTGCAACTGAAGTGACCCACTGAAGTAAAAACAACTGTATCATATCAATATGTGAATCCGGACATATGTAGAGTTTGAAGTTTTGCTGCTTTCCGAGAGATTACACAATATTTTGAAATTGATTTGACCATTTTTATTTTGACAAGCATTTTAGTTGTTTGATTTGTTTGTTTGTTTTCTAGTCTCTACTACTGGGAGCTATCAGTTCCTCAGCTAATGTTATTGTTGAATGTGAACTCCGGGATTGTGATCGGAGGGCTGTGTTTGCCCGATTCATGCTGTATCGAACTTTACACATGACTTTATACTGGAATAATGTCCTCTGCAGGTTAAAACTGTGAAAATATGTATAATCATGAAATATTTATTATGTCATCCTGCTTCTTGTGTAACATTTGACGGACTGTCAAATTTGGTTGGAGGAAAAAAAATCAAAATGTCAAACAAAAGATCTTTTTAATAGAATTTGTAGAAGTGCCATTAGAATTTAATATAATTTTTTAAATAAGAAAAGTATATTTTATAGTAATCAACTGCTTCAGTGTTAGTGGTGTAGAGATTTAGAGGACAATCTTTATGCAGAATTGACATTGCTTAGTGGCATTTTACTTTACGATCTTTAACCGTATGTGCATTTTCTTTGCGCTTTTTTGGAGTGTGCTTGTGTGTGTGCTGTGAAAATGTGACAATCTTGATTTAGGTCTTTATTAAGATTATGCATAGCATTAAATGGAACAACTTATTTTGTCTGTATTCTTTTTTTCCTCATAATTCATCTCTTTATCTTACATAATGCCCAGACAAAAGTTACTGAGCAGTGTATTAGAAGTTAAGAATATGATAAAATCTTAGACATAGCAGCTCCAGTGATCCAGACGGCATGTGTGGGCAGCAGTGCAATGTGTACACAGACAACACAATGTGATAATACTTCTGGTCTTACAGGCCCTATCCCACTGAAAACATAAACTTGACTCAAGGACGTAGCAATTCAGAGATGGGGCCCCCATTGTTCCAAACCTGTTGCCAATACTCAACAATGGAGATAAACCTAACAACCTCACTGACTTTATCATGCTTTCATCAAGTGTTTGTATTTCCTACAGTCAGTATTGTTTACTGGTAAACAATTCCCACATATGTGTGTCTAATTGGGGGGTTATTATTGCCAATTCACTGGACATTTACAATAGAGAGAAGTTTTAATTATTTCCCCACTGCACCATGAAAGCAATCCAGCTGCTCTGCGACGTGAGCCCAATAGGGATGTTCTCAGGTTCCCACCACCCTCCCCCCAGTACCCCAGCTCACCCCTTCTGGGAACACCATATAGAGCGGGCCACATCCCGACTTCCCCTGCCCCCATCTATCCCCCTAAAAAGCATGGCCCCCAGAACCTCAGCCTCATCTCTGCCTCTCTATTGTGTGCGTGGGTAGTAGCTCAAGCCAGGCTATTGTCTGGCCCAGCTCCCCGGCACGTACTTTATGCACAAACAGACGACACGGCGGCGCTGGTCGAGCTGCTGCAACATAAAGAAAACAATGTCCTCCCAAGATCATTCAGTGTAATAAGGGCCCATCCACATAAGCAACAGCAGTTAGAGGCACAATGGCACCAACCTTTCACATCTGCCCCATTGGGATCCAAGGTTTAGAGTGCATTTCTTACATGGAACAGTGAGGTCATGTGATAGGGCTGAGCTGCAGGGTGACGAGTCTAGATATGTGCAGTGTAATTCAATGGTGTAATAAAACATTCCACGCCGAGCCGGCTCTTATTTGGCTTTCGGAGCTCAAAGCACTTGAAAGAAGTTGAGAGGAGAAGAAAAAGTTGTAAGTGTCCAAAGCATCTCAACAACAAGGCCAGCGGTGGGAGCCCTTGACCTCTGAGGGGACGGACTGCCAGGGACAGCTGGTGTGTGGCCCATGTTTATTTATTTATTTCTTAACAAAAGACAGGTGGCCACACTTGAAAAGGGCAGAGGAAACACATGCGCACACTTGTGTACAGTTAACACACATGCACAGGTTGTTTTCCTCCTCTTCATATTAACACGCTGTGCATACACTTACCATCCACTTACTCCTTTTGACTTTCACGAAATGCTATTGAGCTTAGCCATTAATCCAGACATTAATCATAAACATACAACCCCCATTCTGAAAAAAACACTGTGTAAAATGTAAATAAAAACAGTGTAATAATCTGCAAATCTCATGAAACTGTATTATTGTTCTGAGATAAAGACTGCTGGAAGTTTTTCCTGGTCCATGTTGAAATTTCCAGTAAAGAAATGTTTTGTGACATGTTTTTAATGCAAGTGTCACTTGAGGGTCTGAAGATTACGAACACTCAAATCATCCAATACTAATAAACTCGCTCATTTTATACCCAGACATCTTACTGAAGCTTTTAAGATGTGTATGATCTATACCAATTGCTGCAAGTACATAAATACATATCAACTAGTGCTTTCTCTCACACACTGGGCAGGCTTTTTTTGGAGCGGCTCACCCTGACAGTGCCAAGACAGTGTGTCCTTGGTCCACTGTACAGCTGTCATTTACTCACACTCGTTGACGCATATTTATAGCAGCAGCATCATTGGGCCCGACTCTCACCGCACTCAGACCACAGCTGGTCCCCAAAAGAATGGGTGAAAGACAAAGCCACGTGCTCCCGCTGGCCCAGTGCAGTTGGTGCTGTCTGGGGCTCAGTGGGTGACTGTGTGGCCCCCCGCTTTTCCTTCTTCTTTTTTCTTTGCACACACATCCAGGCATATACATGTTACAGAAGGAGAGGACCATTCTGTGGAAAAGGGCTTGGCGTGACCCTTCGTTCTCTCCTCTGGGTGTCTCGAATGGAGATGTGCTGAAAACAACAACAGCTGCAGCCTCCTGTTTTGAAGATACACAGATAAACACAGCACATCTTTACACAGTTAAGTGAGCAGTGGAGTATGCTGGCTGTGAAGAGCTGCCCTGGCCTCTTAAGTTGATAATTTATTTTAAACTTATTTAGGATTAGGAAGACATTAGCATTAATATAACAGGTAAAGAATTGTGGAAAGGACATTTGTTAATCGCTGAAATAGTAATTACAATGCTTAAAATAACTGTTTAATACAAGATTGTGTCACTGTTAAAATTTAGGAACTTTTTGTGGTCTTTGTCCCAACTGTTTGAGATGTGTTGCTGCAATCTAACATAAAAAAAAGATATTTTAATTTTTCATTTAATTGTGTACCTTTCAGCTTTTCGTTTCTGGGGTCACCACGGCAATTAATCGGCCTCTGATTTGACATAGGTTTTAAGCCAGTACACTGGCTTGTGACCTCCTGTGGCTAGACTCATAATCTATTGTGAATATAATACATAAAGTTTAATTTTGGAGTTTTGCAAACTATTTAATTTTGCTTTTAATCAAGATTTTACACAGTCTGAACTTTTTTGCATTTTAAAAACTAAATACAAAAATACTGTGAAAGTTCAATTCAGAGTTTTATTATAGGATTGTGTGTTCAATTTGGTATTGAAGGATGAAGCAACAATAGTGAATGTCCTCACTGCATAGTACATCACCAAGTTGATATCAAATATTTTACAGACAACTTGACGCCTCGCTTGCCAGCAGCTGTCTGTTCACTCAGCCAGAAATCAAGCAGTGCCCTCGGACACCAACTGCAGCACTCCCTGTAGACTGGACTACCACAACTGGTCCTCTGAGGAAGGTTCTAACTAGACAGACCATGAGCATGTTTGGGTCAGGACTACAGGAAGTGCTTTCATCCAAAATAATATCTTCAACGCTATGTGATGCCTACTGTACCAAGCACCCAGAACACTTACTCACATTGTACACATACAATACCTGACCCTGAAGCAGTTGTCTATAGTGATGAGCCACAGCCAACAGAAAGTGATGACTCTGCCTCAAGGTTAGCCAGAGCAGTAGGGGTAATTGTAGCCAAATTGTCTGGTGCGAAGGTCCAATTGTGTAAAACCTCTGGGGGCTGTTTTAATACATTCAATAGCAGAATCTCAAGGTTAAAGAAGAGGGATAGGAATTTCATTATCACAGCAAAGACAAGATACTACTTACATACTAGAAAGAAAGGGTGCAAAATGTCCTTTTAATGCAAGGAGTGATAACTAAAAAGCAGTTTGTGCCTCATCTCAAGTTCATCCCATTCCAGAAGCTAAAATGAACCAAATGAGTCAGGAAGTATGCTGCCATCTGCTGATAAAGACTGAGACATGAAGATTATTGTGGTTTTGGATTTTTCAGTTTACCTTTAAGCTGGAAAAATACTGGTTTAAGTATAATTATAGTAATATAACTAAAAACTTTAACATTAAGTATAATTACAATTGACACCAACCTGAACTGAAACACAGGAGTGATGCACAACTTCACATTTCATACAAATAAAAGACTTACACAATTTTGATGGCCTTACTATAAATATATAATACAGTGATATGAATGCAAAAACTACTGACATGTTTTAATAAAAAAATTTCAATTTATTTGATATGACTTCTGGGATAAAATGTACAGTATATACACACACAAACATTTGAATTACATACAAGAGTGGGTGAGAGTATAAAAAGCTGACATAATTAAATCTCGTAAGACACTACATGTGTTCAAGTATCACGTTCTTTATTCTTTGGTTTTCCTTTACGTCGAGCAGCCACAGCAAATAACTTCATCATACCTGCCGCTGTAACTGAAAAGGCAGAAAGAGAAACCATTATGAAAAATTGTGGAATTTAACAGAGTAAAATAATAAAAATCTGATTCTAATGCTGGCCCTAGACCAGTCCGCAAGGAGTAGCCAGTTTTAGGTTACAAGTTTGCAGTGTTGTAGTAAGCAGAATAAATCAAGTGTAAACTTACTCTATAGTAGTGCAAACAGAGCAACAAGAGGTGGAGCAGCTGGAGCACTGCCTGGTGCAGGAGGAGCAGGCCTGCCTGTCACACTGGGAACATGGCGTACGTGTGCCCTGGCTCTTCAAACATACACAACAGCCTGTAGAACCACTGCATGGACCTAAACACAGGACACACGGCAGGGTAAATAGGAGGAGCAAACCACACAGCTGAGGTACATTGGTTTAAATGTAATACTGTGCTGCCATCTGCTGGTTTATAACATGAACTTAGAAAGTACAAACCTAACACAAAATCACTTTAACATCTCAAACATCTTCTATTAGCAACTTTTTTTAAATGCCCTACTTGGGCAGAGTACATGTTTTCCACTCTATCCCTGAATTGTACTGAATTGCATTCATAACACTGACTAATACAACAAACAAGCTTTTAAAGGTAATGACAGAGATCTTTGGTTTGTATTTGGTTAAGAACAGGTGCCCACTGCCTGATGGATCAGCTCATAATAATGCTAGTTTTTTAAAGATGTAAATAACTTAAATAACTTTTAGTTGGCACCATAATGCCAACTATGATGTAGAATACAATAATAAATGACAAAAATTTTCCCAGTAAAAGACATTGCAAAATATGGTAGTAGAATTAAGATTACATGATTAACTAAATTCAAACCTCTCCATACACTTGTGGCTCCTAAATTATTGACAGATAATTCAGAAGGCACTGTTTTCCAGCGTTGTGTACTAGAAAACAATGTATAGCAAGTTGATGCCAGGTATGGGAAACTGCAATATGTGGGCCTTAATTACATTGTTAACCTGTCGATAATTCTAAATGCCTGTCTTTTTACTGTTCCATCAACCCCGACTCACCTTTTGCAGATGTTCCCTTGGTCAGCTTCCCGTCTTGTCCAATGAGAGTCTGTCCTTTCAACAAAGATTGGCTGTAGGTAGAAGTCTCCTCCGGCTCAGAAAGCGTTTTAGTTGTGCACTTATCTTCTCCAGTCCATATTTTACCCATTACAGCCTTGGCCCCGTTAAAGAGCAGGTTCCTTGTTTTCTCTGAGGGTCAAAAAAATAAAAATAAAAGTGCATTGTGTTATTATGCATTAGACGCGTGTGACTAAAAAGCTGGTGTTGACAATGTGAAACATTTAGTAACAAGCATCAGGCCTTACCACGACTAAAACACTAAAACAATTAAACATATGTTGACATGAAATAGGCTACAAACAGTATTACATTCTGGAGAAGGTCGACTACAGCCACAAACTAATTTAGCGCTAAGTGGTAAAGAAGCTAACGAAAGGCTAGCGCAGCTACACGTGTGCTTACCGTAGATTTCTTGTCTGTATTTGTTGCCAAATACGCCGTTGTGACACAGCTCATTTTGCCCGACGTGAATTTTATATTGTGAGGAAAAGCTTTCGGTAAATGGATAGGCTCTTTTCGGCATTTTGTTCGCAGATAATCCAAAGGTTCCTCTGCGTAGTCGCACACTTTTGGTGCGGGAAAACTACAAGAAAAACACCCTGGAACCAACCAAATCAGTGTTTTATGACCACGTGAAGGAACTGAGCCAATCCGAGCTTGACTCTATAACACGTGACTTTTGGGAAGCAATAGGTTGCCTTCAGAGCGCTCGAAAATATTATGTAATTCTACCTTGTAGCCTAAGACGGCTCATAAAATGTACAAATTATATGCATTTTAATAACATATTTTACCACAAGAAGAATAAAAATAATTTGATAGTAATTGCTAAAAGAGTTGACTTTTGTAGCCATTTGAGGATTGTGCCTACTTGTATTTTAAATAACAGTGAAATATTAACAGATTTAATATAGCACATTTTAAAGCTGCTGACAAATTACTCAAATAAAATAATGAAACAATGAATGAAATAATCAAATGTTTTTCCAAATCAAGTTTTATTGTCGGTGCTTTAGTAAAAGTATTTCCTAATGTCTTCTAGAACATCTGGATCATGCACTCCCTGGACTTCCCAACACCAACCCATTTGACTGAAAAGAGAGATACAGAAAGAAAAGTCATAGTGAAAACATCTGTAATTGAAAAAGATTATTGGGGTTGTGTAAAACATACTTGGGACTCCGATATGATTCTCAATAAAGCGGATGTAGTTCTGTGCCTTGGATGGGAGGTCGCTCCACTTTCTGGCTGCAGATGTATCAGTCTTCCATCCAGGGAAGGTTTCATATTCAACCTCCACTTTTTGCAACACATCCATGTTGGCTTTAAAAACAACAGTAAATTTATTGATTTCACTCTAGAAAGGATATGATATCAGTCTTATAATAAGGAATTTAGATTACCTGGAAAGTGGGGAATTCTTTTTCCATTCAGTTTATAGGCCACACCCACTTTGATTTCATCCAGCACATCCAAAATGTCAAGTTTTGTCAAAGCAATGCTGTAGAAAACAAATGTGCAATCCTCGTTAATGGCAATACAATACTAATATTACAATACTTGTATCTGTTTACATGGATATAGTACATTGTACATACAAAAGACATATTATGCACTTTTATTTGAATAAACTCACGCGGTGAAGCCATTGATCATGTGAGCATATCTGACAATTACAAGATCCAACCAGCCACAGCGACGTTTCCTTCCTGTGGTCACACCAACCTCATGACCCCTTGACTGCAAAAGGTCACCTGTTGCCTGCAACAAAAGAAGAAAAGTTGGCTCTGCACATTTTATGTTAGCTTGTCTATATTAAAACAAACTGGCAATCATTATTACTAATTCCACATCTACACAGATGAACCAAGTGCATTAAAACAACCCAAGGGTCAAAGGTTAAGGTTGAATATGGTGACCTTTGTCCATTTAGTGAGTTCAGGGGACAAGAAACATAAGCCAGGCCGACACAGTAAATATAATCTGAACCAGGACTCTGGCCCTAAATTTATCCTTGTGAACATGTGACGTGCATAAGAGGTAAAGAGTCACTGTCTCTCACAAAATTTGACAGCTGCACCCAGCCAGCAAACATGGCCCCCCCTCTCCGTCTGTCTACCCTGCTGCCCTTGTGTCCAGCAACATGATTGGAAACAAACTTTGAGCTCAAGATTGGACACTTACATAACATGCCGTGCCTCAGTTTTAAACAAAAAGACATGTGAGAACATACAGTATAGTGTACTCTGAGCAATTTACAAATGCAACATGACTCTCTTACGTTCAGTTGCTCTGTTGGAAAGGCTCCAATTCCCACTCTCGTAGTGTAAGCCTTTGCAACGCCAAACACATCACCAATATTTAGAGGAGGGATGCCCAGGCCAGTGCAAGCGCCGCCCACAGTGCAGTTTGATGATGTCACAAAAGGATATGTGCCTAAGGAGACAGGATTATAGTTTAAGACACCAACTACCTTAATTTAATCCTTATATATGTTTGACCATCTTACCAAAGTCAATGTCAAGGAGAGCAGCATTGGCCCCTTCAACCAAAATTTTCTTTGGAGGTCCATGAAGTGCTTCGTACATATAATACACCCCATCTCTAACCATTGGCCGCAATCTCTCAGCGTATTCCTGTGCAAGAGAAGTATGGGGATTAGTGATAAAAAACAAATACAGTAGCAGTCACATGGTCATTTAGTGTCACTACCTTGAGTTTTCTCAGTTGGTCCTCCACATCTACTACCAAGGAGGGATACATGGCTTGATACTGGTGGACAAGGTTCTTGAATCTAAAAATATAAAAAACTATAAATATGTTGGATTTTTTGGTCAAATAGTTTGTTTTTGCCAGCATCCATACTTGGTAGAGAACTCCTTAAAGTCACCCAGAAGGTCACACACGCGCAGTCCAGTTCGAGAGGCTTTGCTGGAATATGCAGGTCCAATGCCCTTCTTTGTTGTTCCAATACTGTTGTTATATTACATTGAAAGAGAAAATACATCGATTCGATTGTCTTTGTAAGTGTTTATAAAAAATCTTGGGAAACAACCCAACCCTTACTTCTTTCCTTCTTGTGCTTGTCGCTCAGTTTCTTGTAAGCCGTCAACAACCTGGTGGAAGTCGAACACTGTGAAAAGATGCAGCGTAAAAAATAATTTAAACAATACTGTAAAAATTGTTAGACAGTTTTAGGAAAAGTGCATATACCAATATGGGCTCTGTCTGAGACTATGAGCCTTTTTTCCCAGCCTTTCAGTCCTGCATTCAGAAAAAAACAAACAAATGTTACAGCTTCATATATAAATTGACCACTAACATTTTATGCATTATATGTGCATATACCTTTCTTCTCATTTTTTTCGCTTTCTTCAAACAGGCCAGGAAGATGTATAACGACACCATTACCTGCAAAGAACAAGGCATGAGTTAAACTTTCAGAGTGTTCTACATGACTTCATCTGCAAGTGATTCCAGCAGTCTTTACCAATAAGTGATATGCTTTTGGGGTTGATGATTCCGCTGGGAAGGAGGTGGAAGTCGTACTCTTTGCCATCCACCACCACCGTGTGTCCTGCATTGTTGCCACCCTAAAAATCAAAACCGTTTTCAGCAGATTGACATGTTTCTGAGTACAGACACACACTAGTTTTTTTCTGCCCCTATTTTAACAGACTTGGCTGGTACATTGGTGTATCCTCTGCTCTGTTCCCCCTGGCTAAGACCTGGCCTTCTCACATAACAAGTCACCCTGAGAATGTGACCTCGCTCTAGCCTTGGTGGGTGGGGTTCTCGCCCCTCCAGAACACTGGGTGCTCTCCTGTCAGTGGAGAAAGTGTAACACTGCGATTACCAGCAGGTTTACAGCAGTGACCAACTGAGTTCTATTCACTGTGTCTTATACAGTACCATATCTACAAGCAGATTATTATAGTATATTTGTTTGTGTTATTGTTATGTGAGGAAACTCAGTAAACAAACATTCTGACACAGATCTCGATGTAACACTAAAACTGGATGAGTAGAGAGAATAAGGGGAACATTCATGTTGTTAAGTTAAGTCATGATGGTTTTAGTAAAACTGAAGTATAAATACATTTAGCAATAGATTAGCCCCAGACACATAGGTTTCCAGCAATAATAAATGTATGTTATTCTTTTTTAATGGTACTGCGTTAACCATAAAGCAATTTCTTGTGTTGTTCTTCAGCTGACCACCTGTTGCGTTCAAGCAGTCAGACAGTACATGGCACACTCATACATAAATACATTAACGTATACGTAGGATTTATATTTACTAATGACTGACCTGTAGGTGTCTATCATATCCAAACACCTACCTGACATCTGCAAACAATATCAGCCTCAGTCGCCAAAAGGTCGACCACTTTTCCTTTTCCTTCGTCTCCCCATTGCGCACCGAGCACCACCGTTACTTTGTTTCCTCCGTCGTTACGCGCTCGCTTCTGTCCCGTGGCTGCGGGTGCATTGGCGTTTTTGTGGTCTTTTGCCGACCAGCTGTGGGACATGTTGATGGTGGCTTCAGTCTACGTCCGTCTCAAGACGACTAAACTGCTGCCTCCGAGACTGGCATTGCCATATCTGTAACTTCAGAGGCGATGATGTCAGAGCCAGACGCACGCCAGAGCGTGTCTGTGGCCAGATGTCCCGTGTTGTTAATGCTCGCCTTCAAAACCAATTTACACCAATCTATTTCTTTAGTCTATAAATAGCAGGGCTCTAATACGAAATGTTATGAGTAATTGTCAAATTTACTCTCTTAGCGCCATCTGTATGAATGGAGTAAAACAACTGAACAATAAATTCATTTTTATTAAAATACATCCAACATTAAAAGTTACATTTCTTTATATACTTTAAATGTCTGTTAGAATTCATAAGATAAATTAAGACACATAAGAATCAAGTACTTCTTAGATAAGTAAAATTAGATTGCAAACACTCTGATGGTTTCAAATGTAAAGCTTTTAGCAAAAGGAACACCTTGACTGCATATTACAACAATACAAAACAAAGCATTTTTTCTCCTCTAACAGTGCTTAACCACCCATACACATCTATAACAATCATTGTACATAAAGTGACCCATTTATATACAGCAGAGTGGTGGCGATCCCAGATGCAAAGTTAGAGTCCCCATTTTTCTTCAAGGCGCTCACATTCATGTTTCTCTCTCAAAATAAAATATACCACTGTCCTTCAAGTTTTATTAACATTTCTTTTTACTTCGGGACTTCCTTTTTCTGGAGTCACCTATAGGGAAAGAGAGACTTAAGTCAATAGTTGGAATATAAAATATAAATGTTTAATAAGTTATGCCACACAAAAGAAAGTGCTTAGCACAGACTGCACTGACAAGCAACACCACATTCATTTTAATGTTAGAGTTTTTTTTTTTTTTGGTCATTTTTATGCATCTGCATCACATTTTCACATTCATATTCAACAAAACCCAGTTTACAGAAGCACATGGAGTTAGTAGATTTTACAGTTTCAGTTTCTTTTCCAAGAATGGACAAGAAAATATGGTGAGAGAGACAAACGGTTAAAGCTTTTATGATTTTACAGCCAGAGATCTGGTGTTAGAATACACAATATTAAACTGATTTCCGCCAAGTGTTAAAAAGCTGGACAACACAGACAAATGAAATCCAAAACCAGTTAGACCATAAACAAATGATTATGTCGTCATTAGTGATTTTATTACAATGATGTTCCTGCCACCTCATTCATTGTGACCTACCTCACATCAAAACACAGCCTTTTTTATGTTTAGCGTGTCCTTTCCCACTGTTACCTTGTTTTTAAAAAGTCAAAGTGAAAAACAGAACATTCAAATACACTATTTAAAAACGTATAAATAAAATCATGCTTCACTGTATGCTAAATATTTAAAAGCGAATGCTACAAACACCAGAATATAAAATGTAAAATGTAATAAAAACAAATAGGAATTACCCTTTAGAAACATGGAGACACTAGTAATGCAAAAGTGATCTTTATTGAAGTGAATGGGTAGGTTACCTTGGTTACTCTTCTTTTTGCTGCGTTTAAAGAGGCTCTTTCTCTTTGGTTCAGGCTTAAGACATTCTGATGCAGAGGTCACATCTTCTATCTCCACTCCATCTGGGACGTCACAAGCCTGGATAATGTCAGTCTTATTACTTTTAGGAGCAGTCATTTTGGAAGTAATCAGGCCAGACATTTTTGGTTCTTCTGCACCCCCCTGTTCTCCTCCAGTCTCTTGTAAATGGCTTATTGTATCATCACTAGTTTCACCATTGCCGTTGATATTGCTTTGACTACTCTGTGTAATTTCAGCACTAGGGATTTCCTTTGTTTTATCCATTATTTCCTCAGGTACCGACCTCTCTGGTACCAAGTTGGAACCTCCATCTAAAATAGCTTCAAGCAGGTCAGCATCAGACAGGGAGGAAGGGCTGAGGACACTGGTGTCAGTCGAGTCCAATGAGAACCCATTCGTCGTCCGGAGAGACAGGCTGCAGTCCTCGGCTTGGCGTGCAACTTCTGCTGAGCATCCCTCCTGATTCTCCAACGGTGGAGATTTTTCTGTGGGTGGGGGTGTCCAGATTGCTGTCGATAATTCTGGGGGTGTTGGTGTTGTTATGGCTGTGGAGTTGTTTGGGGGTGGCTGTGGTGATATGGCTGTTTCTCCTGAAGGCGTGGGCACTGCATTCTGCACGGCTGGAGTCTCTTCTGAAGGACTGCTGTGACCGTTCATTTCGCTTGAGGTGGCTTGCGGTGCCGGAAGTGTGGATAAAGCGGAAATGGTGGCTTGATCTACGGTTTCTTCTTCTGCAGGCTTCACATTTGATCCTGAGGAAGACAAAATGGGTATTAGAAGATGAAGAAATACCTGAGAGATACAGTATACCAATGTGAAAGCAGCTAAGCAATGGTCTCTTGAGATGGAGTGGTGTTAAAGGCACACGACCTGAAAACTTGTTCCCCTTATACCCCTCCGCCCCCCCAAAAAAAAAAAAAAAAATTAAGAGCTATGAGCAGTAAATATTTTTATATATCATAAAAAGGTATACCAAGTTATGATGTGAACATATTTAAATCAAATATTAGTTTTACTGATAACAATGGTACAGCTGAGTTTTAACAATTGAAAATATATTTTATATTATGCCCAAGTTGTTTATGTTCACATTTTTTGTTTTGGTTCTAAACCCTGCATTGTTGATCATCCAATCAGAAAAGCTGAAAAGCTGGCAAAGCAGAGACCATCATTTTGATTTAGACTGCAGTACTGTTATCAAACCAGTAGGAGTGCATGCTGCTTACAATACCTTTGAAGAAGGAAAACTAAACCAATTTCTTACTACAAAATACTAACATGTATCAAATTAAAAATTACAGCTTACTTTAAAATTTCAGCCCTGACAACGTTAGATAAATTTTTAGCCTTAAACACGTATAATGCATTGGCAATATTTATGTTGTACTTTGCTTTCAAAAATTATATATATATTTTTTGCCTTATTTTAACATTCAGCGTTGGACTAGACTAACAGAGTTTTGGGCCAGCCTTATTTCAGTGTACAATATGAGTAGACCAAAGGCAGTGGAGGAGATGAGAAGACATTAATGGATGCAAATATATGATAGGCTAAAGCTTGCTCTACAGGCTAAACTCATCTATCAAAATAGACATAAATTCTCTTTTTTAAAACACATCTTTCTTAGTATGATATGCTATTAGGTGATTAAACATTTCTCTTTAAGAAAAATAAAATCAGGTAGTGTCCCTTTAAAAGCACATACAGTACTGTTGAAGCCAAGTTTATAGCAGCAAGGATGTGTTGTGGCTGGCAGTAAAAAGGACTGGCAGTGGCAAACTGCAGGGGGATGCCACAGTCTCTTGTCCTTACCAGGTGGGCAGGTATCCCTACGCATTTCACTAGAAGGGAGGGTTTCCGAATCGCACCTGGGCCTGGTCTTTCTAAGGCTGAAACCTTTCCTGATATCCGCCAGCAGCTGGTCGATGATGCAGCCATCATTCTCAGGCACAATGCCTTTCTTGACTGAAAACAAAGTCAATGTTTCTTTTTAAACCTTTGCTTTGAAGTCGATGTATAGTTATCATCCAGAAAAGACTGCTGTGACAACTCACTTATCTTTCCATTTTCTCCCTTCTGTCTCTTGGACTCTTCCTCTGCCAGCTGCTTCTTTCTCTTCTCTGCTTTGGCTGCCTGCTCCTTCCTCGATTTATTTTCCTGATGAACAAAAGAAGTGACAGTAATTGTCAAGTACAAAATGTGCAAATAGATTTGTCACTGGATGATATGAAAGAGATATTTTAACAGTTTTCACAGTATAAATGACACCCATGCTTTGCACAGCAGATGCATGTCTATCACACCACACAAACATTTGGTAAAGACCCAAAATCACCAGATTCTGTGCATTTCTATGGGCAAGCCTCACCTTCAATGCCTTGATAAAAAGTTGTCGGAAAGTCCTGATGGTCCCAAAGAGTTCCTCGAGTGACAGCTTATTTGGATCTTCACATAAATACACTGCCAGCTCACTCCTCTGCTTGTCAATCTCAGAGAACCTTTCACTGAGAACTTGGCAAGACTCAAGGTTTTCCTAAAGCAGAAAACATTTGGGAAATAGCAAGTTTTAAAAAAAGTGTACAGTTATTCAAACAGGACTTTATTAAGAACATGGAGTTACCTTAAGTATGTGTGTATATTGCTCTTTGACTTCATCCACAGAGTTGGACACTTTCTTGGCAGTATCATTCAGTCGTTTCAGTAAGCTGTTTGCTTCATTCTGGACTGATTCGAAGTTGACACTAAAGAGAAGCCATATTTTTTAAACTCTTCCTCCTCAACATATAATAAATCAAAAACAAACATCACAAACTGTAAAAGATGTAATGCATTTACCCTGCTGCTTTTTCACAGATCTCAATGTCATCGGGCAGTGCCAAGAGCTCTGGGTGGTTTGTCTCTGCTTCCTTTGCAAAACATGCCACAGTGGGTGGTTAAAGAGGTTCATGACTGAGGAAAAGATACAGACATATGGTATCTGAGAGCATGTACCTCTAGGATGTGATGAAGCAGTGTTATGCGGCTCTTGTTGGCTTTGGTCTCTGTAAGCTTGAGCAGCGAGCTGATCTTAAAGCCTTCGGCGTTCCCCGTGTGACTTCCCTGAATATAGACACATTACAATTAAAAATGCAAAGTCTTCAAATTGCACCCAAGTAAAATATAGATGATAAAAATAGAAGAGTCTTACATAGTTGAGAAAATTGCCCACATCAAGGATGAGCCTGCAAAAGCTTGGCATGAGCGTGCCTGTTCTGAGAGCTGAAAGATATAATTCAGTGTACACAATCAGGCATAACATTAAGACCGCTGAGAGGTGAAGTTAATGACACACATTATGGCACATATTCATAAAAGAGACCCGTTAGTGGGTGGGCTATATTGGGCAGCAAGTAAACATTTTGTCCTGATGCATTAGAAGCAGGAAAAATGGACAAGCTTAAGGATTTGAGTTTGACAAGGGCCAAAATGTGACGGCTAGACAACTGGGTCAGAGCATCTCCAAAACTGCAACTTCAGGTATTCCCTTTCTGGAGAGGTCAGTATCTATCAAAGGTGGTCAAGGAAAGAACAGTGGTAAACCAGTAACAGTATGTGTGGAGTGAGAGTTGGGCTGTGTGATTAGATCCAACAGATGAGCTAATGCTTATTCTCAGAAAAGTGTCAGAATATACAACCTACAAAGAATACAGAACATACATTTTTTCATAGGGACAGAAATGGTAACTTCTTACCATGACAGGCCTCCTCTACCAGCTTCACTTTAGGTCTGAGTATGTCCAGCACTGATGCCGTTTCCTCACACAACAGCATGCACTCAATCCTCAACTGATAACTGCCAAGTCAAAGCGACAAAAGAATGAAATATTCCAATAGTGTAAATGGATTGAGAGAACTCGAGCACAAGTCCAAGAGACTGATAATTATTAAGTTTACAAGTATTGCTGAAGAAGTTACCACGACACTGTCAGGAGGGAGGTGTAGAAGCGGTCCACGTTGGCCAGCTTGTCCTTCTCCCCTTGGAAAGACTTCAAATTCTCGATCTTCATAAAGGAGAATAAGATGAATATGCAATTTAAGCATACATTTGTATAGTACAGCTGTATTCATGTACAAACCTCATGCTTCTCGGGCAGCAGTTTCAAAAGCTGTTGTAACACTTCAACATCAAATTTGGAACGATCGCCACTCTGAATCATGGCTACAAAGTCATCATTTGAGCTGCAACAAAAAAGTCTGATTTTGTTAAATGTAGATTGATAAAAATTGTAGAGGAATTGATGTTGCTCATTTCCTTACCATTTGAACTGCTTTAGGAATATGTTTAAATTCAAGTTTTTCTTTGGATCAATGAATGAAATCTACAGGACACAATAGAAGGACAGGCAGAAAGATCTTGATTATTGGGACTCAGGTAATTAGCCACAATTTTTAGCCCTAGTCCTAGCCCTGTGGCTTCAAGGAGCTACAAGTGTTGTCCAAGCGCACCTCTTTAGGCTCCTTCTTGACAGGAGCAGCTGCCCCCTTGTCTTTGGGTTCAGTCACCGGGAGACAGAACAGCTGCTCGATACTGCTGTAGTCAGGCTCGTGAGGAGGAGGGTCCTTCTGAACAGACGCCCACATAGAGTGACCGTCTGTGTGTAGAGAGGAGAGAGAAAAAAAAATTTACTTTCAGCTCCACCTTAAGTCAATATCAGAATATAAACAGGAAGTGAACATTATTTTTGAAGATCCCTCCCCACAAAAAAGCACAAGGGTGTAGCTGCTGAACTATTTTTAAGAGTGGTACATCAGAGTCATTTTACATTCAACTGTACATAACTTTTGTTTTATCTATATTGCTGTCTGGTGACAATTTGAAGCAGAATTGTCCATTTAGCAATGTGTCTTTTTGGTCACTCATGTTGCTTTAGCTTGTTCACTTGTTGCATTAGGCTCGTTCCAGATGAACTGCGCCTCGCCTGGATTGTGAACGAGAGTGCACGGCCGCAATGAGAGGAGGGGAAATACGCCTGTACTGAAGTCAGACAGTTTGTGGCTCAGATCACGCCCGAAATCCACTTCTCGCGTGTGTTGGTTTATCCAGGTCAAAACTGTAACTTTAGTCTGTATTTAAAAAAAGAGGCGGGGGAAGAAGGAGAGGAGGGCAGTGAAGTGTCGTGCATTACGTTTCTGATCAGCACTAAACTCAGATCCAATCACCTGTCCGTTCACCGCTGACAGGTGTGTGTTTTCCCATCATGCACTGAGCCGTGCAGCCTCCGCAGTTGCTCCTGATGAACTGCGGCGGCTCAGGCGCTGGTCTCGTTTGGACCTCATGGTGACCGTCGCACTTGTGGCATCAGAGCAAGTCGGGAACAAGTCGGACACAAATCTAACCGGCGTGCACTGCGCACAGACCGATACTGATCGAAGTCTGGCTCATCTTGAATGCGCCTGATGGATGGAAACGGAAATGTGTCGTCTTCTATGCTCGCGCAGTGCGTGGCGTGTTGCTGCCTCTGTCAGTGTTGTCGTAATATTTTTGTTGTGGTCAAATTAATCGATGCGTCAGCACACACACGCACAAGACAAACTCACTGAGTCATACCACAATATAGTCTGACTGGTCAATTGTATTGGCATACAAAGGCCTACATGTCTACCAGATGGAATGGCATATTGTGATGCAAGAAGTTCTTTGTGGTATTAATTTTGCAGTTATTGTGATAATAATAAACAAGACCTTTGAGATAGGTACTGTAGCCTTAATATGTACTTTATGTATTTTTTCTAAGAAAAATGTAATTACCAATTTTTATGTTCATAAACCATTAAAACCACTTTGAGACTACATAAATATGAATTTTGAGGTCATATTTTCAGGCATTGAGATTTAACAAGAATATTCTGGGTATTCACCTGTAACAGTACGTAGTTTCTGCCAGTTGAGCTTCTTCATCCTCAGAGTGGGACATCGGTGTGTCCTGACAGAGGCACTGCGTCCAAGACTCTGAGCACTATGAGCCACTATCATGTCTGGGCCAGAAGGAGGAGGAGGTGGAGGGCCCATGCCTGGAAAAGGAGGGGGTGGTGGCGGACCCATTCCTGGTAAGGGTGGAGGTGGTGGGGGGCCCATACCTGGTAGTGGAGGAGGTGGCGGAGGCATTCCTGGACCACATGGAAGTGGAGGCGGAGGGGGAGGTGGTGGTACACCAGTCAGTCCTGGGCCTGGCAGTGGTGGTGGAGGAGGAGGTGGTGGTACACCAGTCAGTCCTGGGCCTGGCAGTGGTGGTGGAGGAGGAGGTGGTGGTAAGCAGCTGTTGGGCAAACTTGGGGGTGGAGGTAGAGGTGGGGGTGGGGGTGGGGGGGGGGTGGCGGAGGAGGAGAGGCACATAGTGGTTTCTGAGGAGACATTTGGATTTTGTCTGGCTTTTCTTCATCCTGGTGACCTGTTTGGACAGCTTTGTCCACTTTGAGCGCTACTCCGTCTAACTCGTACTGTCCCTGGTAGCTCTTCCTTTTGGAGGACATCAGCCGCTGCACAATCTTCTCACAAGAGCCCATCTGAGCTACA
Organism: Bostrychus sinensis; assembly: GCA_020698575.1. Taxonomy (NCBI): domain Eukaryota; kingdom Metazoa; phylum Chordata; class Actinopteri; order Gobiiformes; family Eleotridae; genus Bostrychus; species Bostrychus sinensis. The sequence goes on from CM036258.1 coordinate 20,426,717, forward strand.
AGCAACAAGACATTCATCAAAGTCACATTAAAAGTCACTACTACAACAACAGCTATCAGCTATGGGCAACCTTTGTTTCATGTCTCTGTATTTTACTGAATGATTACAGTATCTCTGAGTGGATCATGTGCTGGCCTTTAGACCTAGTTAAAATGTATTGAGTGCTATCTCACAGTCTTGGGCCACCAGTATGGCTCTGTTAACGATGGCTTCTACTGCGACCCATATATCAGTGCGCTCTGGTCCAAGCAGCAACAAGGCCTGCAGTATGGACAGGAGCTGGAGAGAGGCTGGGGAACTGCTTACCTGTGTACACAAAATCCAAATTTACACTTCACATACTGGCCCCTCTTGGCTTGCTTTATACTTTCTCATCTTACTTTGTTAAAGAGTGTAGTGAAAACCTCCAGGTGATTGCTCATGTCGATGCCCCCATACACTCGCAGCAGCTCTTCCTCATCTTCAGCCATTGCTTCTTCAAAAGCTTCACATTGAATCATCAAATCCTCATCCTCCTGCTCCCTGTGGCATGGATACAGTTAAACCTTTCTAAATGTCATCTGCAACCGCTAACAAGCTAACCTTTTGCTTCAAATATTGCACTTAATGAAAACAACTTGAAATAATTATAGGCTTTCAAAGGTTTGCTCATCAAACAGTGATGTTAAAAAAAAATTACAGGTTCTGGAATAAAAAGGAAATGCTCACCTTAATTTGGGGAGAATATCAAGTAGCTGAAGGCCTATTAAAGAACAATAAAATGCAGTAAATCAGTACTCTGCAAGTGCCAGCAATGAAACATCTGTTATCTTAGAAGAGGGGAGACAAGTCATTCACAGCGTCAGACACAGGTTTTTGGAAAGAGAGAGGTGAGGCAGGTGAGCAATCACAAAAGAGGTGTGGCCAATCAGACAAATTATCCAATGGTAAAGAAGTTTAGAAAGATGTGAAAAAAGTGCAATATTTTTGATAATTTTGGATATCTGTAGGGAGCTTGTTCACTCAAAACCTCAAATGGTCTTCTTTGTTTTCTTTACCCTTTGTGGCCTTTTTTTCACCTGCATAATACACTGGAGATCTAAATCTAAGCAGCTACTTGTTTGGCAGCATTCCCTATTTTGGCCACCACATAGGGGCGCAGTGCCTGCTATTATTTCAGAGTTAATATCCTAACTGTAGGAACCTGAATAGATGAGTGAAGCCTCTTAAAACATGTCTCCAGGGTATTTTATGTGGCAGAAGCACATTGTGAATAGAGAAATGCATTTGTTCCAATATAGAATACATTTGTACACAAGGGTCCATAATTGAGCATTTTGTCAAAGTAAAAATGAGGCCATTAGAACTATACTTAGACAGATCCAGTGACAGAGATATTTGTAATAGCGTGCCTGCTTCCCCTTGCACTTATCTTTTTTTACCAGAATATGAAAACAACTAATTTATCTTACCCTGACATTGTCTATAATGTGAAAAGAAGACATTGTTGTGTAGTGTCCTAACCAACCTACCGATAAATTCCTTTCTCATCCTGTCTCGCTGCCGGAGGTCATCTGTGCCAAAGATGATAGCATTGATGACGCTGAGCAGTGTAACCATGTACGGGACATTATCTGTGGCTTGCAGCTCATTCATGATCACGCTGAATCTGTACTGCTGCACTTTCACACCCTGAAAAGTGAAAAATAAAATACATTTATGCAATGTTTTGGTGCATTTACTTCACCACTAGATGGCCATGTTGGGAGAGACATAATGGACAGAATTAAAAATTATTTCTACATTGTCCTTAACTTACCTTGTAGTGGTCCAGAGCGTCCAGAGCCAGCCGGTGACCATCCGATGAAAACATGCTAAGTGCGGCCAGTAACTCAAACACTTGCTTCTTCACCATAGTGTTAGATGTATCCAAAGCTACGAGGCATAATAAAGAAGTCATTTGTAAAACTCCATTTCATTTGCAGCTGTTCTGTTGCTGATTCCAGGAAGACAGCCTTACTCTCCACACTTCCCCCCATGTCTAGACCCAAACTGTGTTTTTTTGTCTTTTAATCACTTCTAGTTGAACATTGCCCCCATTGGAGAATTGATATGGGCTAGTACTGTAGATAAAATAAGTGAGTTTCCAATAGTTACCACAAAGACTAGACTTGAACCATTTTCCATGTTTTTAAGACAAGTTTAACATAACCAAAATAATTAACATGACTTATTTCTGAAGCAACTATGCATTTTAACTATTTCCCAAGTAGTGAGTTAGAGCCTCAAAGTGGATTGGGGGGAGGATGAGTACAGATGTATACAGTATACAGTATACAGTACAAAACATACTGTATACTAAAATACATGTGCCCATGGGTAGCAGTAAATTTATTTAGAAGTCATAATAAAATTATCTGGAATAAAATTGGGTCCCCCAGTTAAATCAGTTGAGCACCAGCCTTTTAAACAGCGTACTTGCAATTGGTATGTAGAGTATACATATTACTATAGGGCTGGGAACTGTTTTGATTTTTTCAATAAAGGTACTTAAAAGATACCTGGTTTTCAATACTGGTGCCTGAACGATACTTATGGTGGGCTAATTCATTTTCGACACTCATAAAACACAATAATATTGAATGAAAGACCAATTTTTGAAGCAAAATACTTAGCTGGAAGTTAAAACCAGTGGTTTGTATGATTTATTCTGTTATTTATTTGATTTCTTACATTAAAGGTTTCACCAGGTAATGAAACTTGGTATCAAATACTTTTTTTTTTTTTTAATGTTGTATCGTAACTTTTCTTTCGATACCACAAAAGTATTGTTTAACTTTACCCAGCCTTATATTGATATTTCAATTATTATTATAATTTTAACTTAACTTTTAAAAAACATAAATATAGTGCAATATATAATTAACCTTGGGAGAGCTTCCGGATGTAACCCTCATTCTCTATAATGAAGTGGATCCCGGCTGCGGAGTTCATGACGGCTCTGACACAGCTGACACAGGTGAGCTGCAGGAGGGCGTCTGCAATCCTGGAGCAGCCCCGTCCCGAGAGCCGGTCCAGGGCTTCCAGGAGGAGATCCAAACCGCTCAGCTCTAAGAACTGGACCATCCATGTTTGGTCGCTGCCCTCCAGACGTCGCTTCAGCCCAGAATAGTTGACCACAGTGGGCACCTGCAGCAGCCTGATGCACAGCTCCGGATCGGCACTCTCCAGGTTGGCCTCCTGCTGAGTGTCCGAGTCCTGGGACGAACCCAGGCGATCCCGGACTGCCGCCCATTTATTTTTGCGATCCGATTTGCCCGACATTAAGGCTGGGAGATCTATGAATCAAATAAAATGTTATGTCAGGTTTAGTGTAAGCATATTACAGAGGTATTTTTATGTCTTTCAGGAAATTGAATTAGGAAATACAAATGATGAATGCCTGGATTGATGGGTATGGTATAAAATGTTATCCTGACCAAGGGAAACAGGCCAAAACAAGGCGTTATCACAAAGGAAAAGAGAATAGGAAATGACAACTCTGCACATTGTGGATGAGTCAGTTATGTCAGCAAGCTAGCTGGTGCAGTCCCATACATTCCATTTTAATCCTGCTTGAAAGACAAAAGACTTACTGTCGGCTCATAACAAGTCCACAATAGAAGGCTAAACAAAGTCAGGCATGGACATTGCAATTGAACAGATTTTACTAGAACTTGTAACATAAAACAATACTCTTTGACAGTTATGTGATGACAATCATAATGACCTGAATGCAAATTTTGGTCCCACTGGGGCTCTTTTCTACCATAGTCTCAGAGTACTATTGCCTCTTTTACTAACAAGACACACCCTCCCGCTTCTCAAACACATTCTTTGCGATTCATGAAGCTAGTATGAACTCATTTCCACACTATTCTAAATAAATATGTGGGCAAAAAGAAGACTTGTATAAACACGTTCTTTGTGATAAGTGATAAGGTGGATTAAAAAAGTGAATCGTTTCTGCATGTCTCTTGTCTTTGGTTGATTTTAGACTTGGCAAGGAAAAGATAGACAGATGAACGCTGAGAGAGGAACACTAGCAACTGCAATCATTTGCAACAAGGTGTTAGAGAAGTCACAAAAATACTCAAACCAAATTGTAGCTTTTTGCTTTTACAGTGGAAACAAGCCATTAGAAATCATGCTTTCAGAGTGCTTCATCTTCTACCTACACGCATGACTCAGATTTCGCAGGTAACATAAAAAATAACTTGTAAATTATATTGGTAAAAAACAGGTCTTTTCTAGTCAGACATTTGTCACATCTGACTGCAGCATTAGTTCTGCTGCCAGTGTGTTACCGTGGCAGCAGCAGCCAGACAATGGCGTTTTACAAAAGGCCTCCTCAAAGAGCTGTGTTCAGACAAATGCTCCCCTGCCCCTGTCTACTCAATAAGTATTAACAAAACAACAAGTGAAAATCTTTGCCTTCTAATCCTACTATGTATTTTGTCACTATGCCCCTATACTGCTGAGTGAATCTGGAGATTTTTTCTGGGTCATGAAAACTTGTGAGAGCACTGGCTTCAGCAAAATGCCCTGAGAATTGAGTAAAATTGATTCTACATCCTAAAAAGCCAAAGTTATGAGTCAGACTACTTGAAAAGAGGCAGTCCAGCCTGGGTTGAGAACTTTTCAGGAGGAAGGAAAGGACTTTCCTGACTCAGGAAACACAGCATGAGATAAACACACCGTTATGACAGCTCATGTTCTTTCAGAATATCAGTTTCATTTCACAAGTGTTAATTTCTTTCCTGTAGGACTACACAGCATTTTGTCAGTAGCTGTGTTGCATAATGTAAGAAATACCTTTGCTTACTTGGTGCACTTTAGCAATGATAAGTTTAATTTGCTGACCTTGTCTGCCAGCGCTCCCACATGCCCAACACTAATAGCAGGCTGATTCACAGCATTCAAGTCAAACCTCCTCATGTGTCCTCAGGTTGAGCCACCCACACAGCTGCCTACTGCTCCTCTACTGCATCAACACATAAGTATGAGCAAAATCATCATCAGCCATATATTATCACTAAAACATCTGCAGAGATTACTGTTCCTTGGCTATGACAAATATGTGTTTGACAAACATCAGTCAAGGCAATCTTCATAAGTTATTCATTATTATTGAGAAATTAAAATTCACCCATTAAAGGGATCCTGGCGCATTTCAGCAGGGTGGATGTTGACAAAAATACACTGTTAGATGAGAGTTAAAGCCAGCAATATTTACTGAACAATTATTAGAACAATGGCCATCTGGTAGTCATAAAACTCCCTGCCCCAACCACCATCCACTCCTCTCCACTTTTCTCTTTTCTTTTTAAGGGAGGACCCAACATTGCCTGCATATTTTGGGAGTTTGCTCTAATTTGTAGCTTTTCAGTCTAGGCACTTTCTTAGCTTTTGCCAGATGGGTATAAACATTTGCTCCATGACCGTAACAGGGGTGCCAACATAAGGCTGCAATGAACAAGCCCTGACATAACACTAAACCATCCAACTGTTTTTTAAGAACTGTTTGTTGCAACATTTCCTCTCTATTCTGTCAACAATGAGGATGGAAGACTGTGGCATCAGAATACAATTAGACAGCCACTGTGCATTATACATTAGCTATTACATAATGATCTGGGGAACATTACAAGAACAGAGACTGTCTACTTGTTACTTTGGGCTCTTTTCCATTCTTGCCCGTGCCTATAACAGGACTCGTCGCCCCATTGGCTACTACACACATCATTAGCAGAAAAGCAACGGAATGTAAAGGCGACACTGCAATACTCAATCCCACTGCACCACTGCACGTGAATACATCATGTGTATATTGATTAGGATAGCTTACCTGGCTTTATTCCATACATATGCACATGGAAAAATCGCGTCCGTTTTTTTTTTTTAGATGTGATTGTCCTCTGAAAACACAAGCTTGGTTATAGTAAAAACGCCAGACATTGGGCTGGTGAAAGTGTAGGCACAGTGCGGCGGGTCGGTCCGTGTGGTATGCGGACGGCAGCTCGCTCAAAGCATTACGGGCACAACAGCTTCCCTTCAGTCACTTGAGAGAGATTGATGAAATCAAGTACGCACAGTGTTGAGCGCGCCAGTCCTGTTATCCTGTTATGCTTTCAAAATAAAAGCAAATTTGCGAGGATAATGTTGTAGGACTAGTGTTTACAGAGCCAAAGTTGTTTAAGACAACAACACAAAAGCTGCAAGCAAATTATAGATTTATTTTAATTTTAAAGTGACTTTAAAAGACTAGACAATCTTGTTGCAAAAGTGACGGAAGGTGGTCAAGAGCCTAAAAAATTTGGTCATGGAACTTCAACTTCACCAGCAACACTGATACATACTAGGAACAAACAGATAATGTTACCAAAATATTAGGCTACATTCCACCTGTAACCCATACAGATGGTTAAAATGTTCTTGTTGCAACAATAACCCCCAGCATTAGGTTTAGGGAAATTAACTGACCAATTTCCGGTTAAGTTCTTTTTGTCACTATCAAGCTTGACGGTGTGTTGATGTAGTGTGCAGCCAGCGGTTAGGCCCCCTCCTTCCATCAGTTCTTGACCCTTTCTCTATAGGCTATATGAACCCAGCCAGAGGGTCCTGGAAGAAAAGTTTACACTTCTGTGCGTAAGCTCTAGTCAAACTGTTGCAACATTTTTCCCCCAGATTAAAAAGTATATATATCAGAGACACCATTAGAATAACACTGTGAATGTGAATATTATGAAATAAACCATATCACCAAATGCATAATAAAAATGACTAAATAATAGAGGTGTACTTCTAAAGTTTTACAATCTGTTTTTAAAAGAAGTCAGAGTTGAACAGGTTGAACAGGATCTCAGTTAGGACTTTTCAGATGCTAATTTTGTAAATTAACACAGGCCATTAAACAAATCATCCAACAGGAGTTAGGACATTAGTACACATTCACATTGTAGAAGCTTGTTAGTGTAAGCACTGGTGATGATTCACGTAATAATTCTTGTGTAAACATTAAACAGTTTTTTCAATAGATTTTGCCATGAAGAATGTGGGTTGAGTTTAACTGCATTCCCCTGTAATAATGAATATGGTCAAATGCCAGGAAATACATTTTTATTTTATTTTTTTTATTTAACCTTTATTTAACCAGGAAAGTCCCGTTGAGATTAACAATCTCTTTTTCAAGGGAGTTCCTGACCAAGACAGCAGCACAGGTCAACAACAGCCCAATAAACATTCAAGAAACATTCAAGAAACTTTGACATAAATGACTTCAAACATATAGGGCGTGTCCCAACTACTATCATTGTCATATCCTGCAAATGATACAGATCTGGTTTCATACCTATCCCATCAAAGTGTATAAGTTAACGGGCCAAATCTAAACTACAGGTAAAAACACAAAACACACTGCATAATGATTTATCAGCATAAACAACAAAAATGTACCTGTAATATTTAATGAATGTGAAGACTCTCATCATAATTACATCGCAACAAAAGGTTAAAAAGCAGTCATCTGGACTTAGTTTTTCAAGTTGAATTTTCTGATTTATGAGTTCATTTGAGAAAAATGCACATACTAGCAGTGTGCAGTGCTACTGTAGACACTTCTATGTGTGTGATATGTTTATTGCTGGTGTGTAAACAAATGCTTCTAAATGCTACTGCAGTGATCCCACTTACGGCTGCTCTTTAACTAGTCATTGCTAATTAGAGACATAGGCCTGCACCCCTAGGCCTGAACTTTCACTTCTCCACCTTCAACTTGAAAAACCAAGTCCAGATGACTGCTTTTTAACCCTTTGTTGCCCTGTAATATTTAAGAAAGTCAATGCTCCATAGCTGTACAGTAGCACTAAAATCACAAGTGACAGTTGGCTAATGGTGTGAGCAAGTTTGAGTAAGAAAATAAATAAATGTTTAAAGCTTCATGTTTCAATATAAACACAGGTGGAGTCATACAAAGCCAAATAGTGTCACTGTAACATTGTTGTAGCTTTGTCAGTACAGCCCACTAACTAGACTATAGGCTACTAACTAGCCTACCCATAGAATGTCACAGTAAAACAGTCTTTACAAAATTAACACAAAGAAAAAATTTAAAGAATTGATGATGAATAATGTCGGTAATCACATATGAAAACATCACAAATCAATTTCTGAAAAATTTGGGACAAATAAAAACAGATGCAATGGTTTCAAATCTTGTAAAACTATATCTTATTCACAATAGACTGTAAGCAACAAATCAGTTCTTTTTAGTAGCTAGTAACTGTAAACTGGAAAGTATGTTTAATTCAACCATGCAATCCTGCTAATGACTTTATATAGTGGACATAAGACAAGAGTGCATGGCTTTTGGTGTGTTATGCCCTACCAGGATGCCTCTGTTATTCAGCAGTTATGCTAAAGAAAACATATGAGGACATGTTTATGCAGTGCTAGGCAGAGAGTGGATATGCTGAGTACATCTAAACAGAACTTCATAACAAAACATAGCATGTTTCACACAGTATAACAAGGTTATGCAAGAAACAGTGGCTTTAAAAGTTAATACATTAAATGGATATGTTATGAAACTGTCCATACTAAATAGAAAAAATTAGATGTATTAAAACCTCCAAGACAGTGTTTCTCAGACTCTGATGCGGGTACCACTGGTGGTACAAGGGCTTCTTCTGGTGGTTCTCAGGATTCTTTTGCAGTTCAAGTCCTCACTGTAACGAACTGCTGTAGTTTCTACAGTAATTTTTTACACTGTCTACTTGTTTTCTCAATTTACATGTTATACCTGTATACTGCAATGCATTTATGGGAGAAAAATGTGTTACAGTACCAAAGAACCTTTTCTACAATAAGATTTTGTAAGATTACAGTCAGCTTGTGCCTGACTGTACATGAGGGCATATTACAGTTAAATGTTGTATTCCCGAGAGTGCACATGGCAGAGGTGTGAGATAAACAGAGACAAGAGGAGCATGTGGGGAACACTATTCTGTCCATCCACGACAGAAAAACCTAAGTTTATCATTTTTAACTTCATAATGATTAAGTTTAAGTAACCTTGGTAATCAAAATACCATAAAATTCACTGTGTAATTCATGTTTAAAAATCATAAAACAGCATTTCAAGCTAGCCATCCAGTAAAAATTACCCTGATTTAACTCAAATGTATAGGCTAATTATTTATTATCAAGCCTAATACCTATGCCTACAGCCTTTATCCCACCATAAAGTGATTTGCTTTAGTTAGTGGAGTTGCAGAAAGCCTCAGCCCCAGCGCCATCTTAACTGACACATTTAACACTATTATTTGTCAGGTCACTCTCTGTATAGGCTTATTTTTGCTTGGTAGGCTCCTCCGCTTAGGCGCTGCCAAAAGCCCGCGGTCGTTGAGTCTTTTCCCTGCTTGCTTCCTTCTCCGCATCCGGGCACACGCGAAGTGCAGCAGCGAACCGAGCCGAGCGAGCCCCGACCTAACACAGGTCTGTGGACCGTACGCTGGCGAGAACGGGACACGGACCACGTGTCCGGGAGAGCGAGTCTCCGCCGCGGACAGCAGGGGTGTGCGCGGTGATGCGAGGCCGAGAACACCGGGGCAGGGAGGGGCTGTAATGAGGCGATGTTTGTCACTGCTCCGGAGATCAGCTGTTAATCTGAAGAAGCTTTAGCAAAGATAATAAGTATTAATAAGTAATAAGTAAAACTCATGTCATGGGCTCCGTGGTGAGAGGAATAATATCAAGTCATGGGTGGACCTAGAGTAAAATTTGAGGGCAATACTTGCCCCCCTCTCATTCAAACTCCATATTAAAAAACTACTTTGAGCGAATAAATATATGATCAAATCTGAAATAATCTGTGTTAGATCTAAAAAAGTATTATACATAGGCCTAGGCCTACAGTACTGTGCATATTTTAAAGAACTCTAAAGTTAAAGCTAAAATACATGTTTTTATGTGTAGGTGAAGTTCTCTCTTCTCTTCTTCACCGACTACAACTGATCTGAACCAAACGTAAGCCCACTGTACACTGGATTTAATTTAAAGGTAAGCTTGTGATTTTATTAGCTTTCAATTAAAATAAGTCTTAATTGTTGTGCCTGACATTTTTGCAATATATACATATTTTTCCTGAATGCCTCATATGTGATTTTGTGCTTGCAGGAGTTTTATTGGCATGAACCCAAAAACACAAGCACTGGACCAGAACAATACTCAAGTAAAGGACTGTAATGCTGTAGTTCACATGAAGAGCAACAGAATGAATCCTGGAGTCCTTCAAGCAGTTCATGGACTTTTAAATACTTCAGTCTTATACAACTCTAAGTCATTGACAAAGTTCTGTGTATGTCTTTACTGAATTTTATTTAACTTACCGAACAATATTAAGTATTTACATGGTGTGCTTGAATATTTTGCATATTGCATGTAGAATTATTGTTAAACTGTTTCTGTAAATAAATGTGTTGAATTTGTAACTTTGACTATGGTTTTATTTTCACACCTAGATACTTTATTGTTAAAGACACATCAAGATACTGTATTTTTAAAATTACAAAAGATAGCTGGCAACTCGGGTTGCCAGGTAAATTCTGTAATTTGTATATACAAGGTAATGCTGTAACCTACAGAGCAGTTAATTACTGTTTTACACCAAAGCAATAAATAACTGTAAAAAATAACCCAATAAAAACCTGTAAAACATATCCTGTAATAACCTGTAAATCATTTTTACAGCAATCAACAGAAATATTACAATACAACTAGCAACTTTTTTGCCAGGTCATTACTGTAAAATCTACAGGCAATTTGTTACAGTGCTGGTATAGACTTTTTTTCCACTTTTATTCCTTTTTTAGTCCTGCTTTAGTTGGGGCTTAACTTTAAAGATCTTTAACTTTAGATCACAATTTAGTTCTTGATTCATCCTGGTTTAGTCCTGGTTTAAACCTTGTGTAGTCCTGGTTTAGTTCTTAAAGCTGCACTACCTGATTTTCTGACTGTAAAAGTGATGTGTCAAAAAAAAAAGAAAAAAAAAAAAAAAAAGAAAAGTTGAGTTTGAATGATACATTCTCCTTTCCTAATTCCTCTCCTTCGCAACACTCTATCACAGTCTCACACAAACCTGGAAGTATGTACACAAGCCAGGAGCTATCAGAATAACATAGCAGAGATCTGGAGTTTGCTTTTAATTATTTAAAATAAAAAATAAAAATACTGCCAAAATACAAGGAAAAATAAATCAGGTAGTACAGCTTTAATTTCCCCTGGTTTAGTTCTGGTCCAGTCCTGCTCTAGTCCTGGTGTCGTCATGGGTTAGTCCTAATTTGATTTGGCTGCGTATTTCCGAAGTGGTACTTGGTGTGAAAAGTTGAGAATAATTGATCTAAACGGAAAAAGGTGGAGAATTCAATGAAATAAAATTTACTACATATCCCAGGGTGCAACGCAAAACATAGTTCAAAGGTGAAATACGTCACTGCCGATATCAACAAACCTTTGCTGCATTACGTTCACACAGCAACACATTCTTGGGCACTTTTTAGGTTTTTGAAAAGAGACATGTCTGGAAAAACGAAAGAACTTTTACAAATGGACCTCTATGGGTTACTGGGCGTGGAGAGCTCAGCGACAACTAAAGAGGTTTGTGAGCTAAAACTACAATTAGCTAGCATTTGGAGTTAGCTAGGCTAGGTCTAAAGGGGCTACATGGAAAAACTTAGCGTTATGACAGATTGTTTACTTGACTGGTAAACTATAGAAATAAGTATGCGTATTAAAAGTGCCCAAAATGTTTTTTTTAAATATTAAAACACGTTTGTTCTGAGCCAGGTGCTTTCTTAGCATGTAGTTATTTGGTTTACACGGCCTTAGCACGGATCAGATAATTATGTGCGCACCTGAATTTAATCTGGATTAATTATTCAGCTGACTTACGCGAGACCAATTACATACATCTATTTGATTTGCAAAAAAAAAATACAAAATATGTCTTCATGTTAAACATTGTAATGCTCGGAAAAGGCCACTAGGTGGCGACGTTGACAAGCCTAACAAGGTTTTGGCTGATAGTAATATATTCATAAATTATATTAATGACAAGGATGCACCAAATAATAACTTGAAAGTAATATACCCCAAATTGTATGCCATTTAATTATAGGTTTGAGAAGGCTCTATAAACTATAACCCCTCCAAGTGGATGTATCTTTTTTTGTTTATTCCTCCATTCCATACATTACTTGCAGTTTCACTGCCAAAACAAAGGGAAGAAGTTAATTTCCTAATTTGGTTTCATAGATGTCTTTTCCTCAGATGATTGCAGTGTGTAAAGTCAGTGGTTGTGGCTTGTGTAGAAATTGTTCCTGAAAATTGCAAAATGCTGGTTGTGTGAGGTCTGCTGGTAGTGGAGACAGTGAAGAGTTGTCATACGTCATTTTTGATTCATTCAGTGTAAACATGGCTCAAGTAAAACTTCATAGATGTCATCAGATCTGCTGCTAAGCCACAATATGTGGTCCACCACTATTATTAGGCATGTTGGGGAAGTTTCTCTTCCTTGAGCCTGTTTATGTGGGCTTAGCCACAGCTTGTAAAACATTGTGTTGACCTAAAGGATTTGCATTATGCATCTCCTCCTGCTTCAATTTAGTATCTCTGACCTTTATCAGTGCTTGTCTTTCCCTAAACCTTAAGTGGATTGTGTGAGGGAAATGGCGTGTCAGAGGCTGTGTTTTAATGATTATGGATATTTGGGGCTTTGCTGAAGGCTGAAGGCTAGTTCAGTTTTGTGCTTGTGCATAATAGCAGGCCTTGTGTAATAACTCTTTTACCTACCACAGAAAGCTTTGTGTGAGGTAGTGTTAGCTTCCACAATTACACAGTACTTTTTCACTTATGAAGATTAATGGAAAGTGTAATAACATTTAGAAAAAAAACACAGCTCATTCTGAGCCCACTGTTTTCAATCCAGGCTCTTTGAGTCTAACTGTCTTGGGTAGAACCGACAGGTTGTTGTGAGTGACCAATTCTGCTCTGCTGGTTGGTCTTGTCAACTTTAGTATGTTACTACATCTTCCATAATCATTGCAAAAATAACTGTTGTTCTAAGTTGAAAGAGACTGCCAGTCAATGTTAGTATTGATGCACGGATCATTTGATCCACAGTTAAGTTTTTAATTGAGCACTACTCTTTTTTAGTAATGACATAAATATATTAATAGTTTATCAAAGCATAGCATGCAAGAGCGCTACTTGGATGTGATGAGTTTGTTGAAATGATGTCCTTTTGGTGCTCTTCAGTGTAGGGATCAGCATCGACACTGGTAAAAAAGCAGGAAACTGAGGCACTCAAAAAGATAGAAACTATTAAAAGGCCTTTATTATCACATGGCTGTGTTAATAGTTTGTCTTGTGCCAGGAGGGGAACATATTTTCCTACAGTATATTAAGAACAAACAATTGTCTAAATTAAAAGAATGTAATTAAGTGCAGTCCTCAGTCTTCTAACTTCCAAGTTTAACATTGTACAATATTACACATAAAAGCTCGCCCACCTAACATTGACTTAGTTTTGGCTTTGAACTTGTTATGTTGTCCTGTCCAGGATGCTCTCTCTGCTCCTCCACAGATGCCCCTGTTATTGTTCCCATGCTGCTGATAACGTCCTGTAAACGGCATGGTGCAGTAATTAGGGAGGATGGGCCCATGGCAGATCAGGCAGCTAATCAGCCACACAGACCCGGCTTGTCCTGTGGCCGCACCAGGGCCAGTTTGTCAGCTATAATTGGCACCAAAGACTGCTCTAATGAGTACAAGATGTGGGCATGCAGTTAAATTTGTGGCTGGAACAAAAGACTAGATTTTTTTTTTTTTTTTACCAGGCATTAATCATTAGGCTACTGTAGAAAGCCTTGTGATTGTTTTCCAGTTTATTCCTCAACAAAAGAAAGTGGATTTTTACTGTTTTAGAAATTGTCTTGTGGATAACATACATTTGCTATTTTAAACTTTTTTTCTTTCGATATACTACTGCAAAGCAAATAATAAGACCAGGGAAATCGGCATAATTTTATGCACCAAGAAGGCTATGTTTTTTGTGTTGGTTTGTTTGTTAGCAAAATAACTTGATGAAATTCTTCAGGAAAGGAAAGGAAAGGAAACGCCAGTAATGAGCCATGGAATAAATGGTACATTTTTTGAATCTGCATCACTGGATCCAGAAATGGATTACCAATGTAAAATAGGGCCCATTTTGACTGTAAGCAACATAACTCAAAATGGTGCAGGCAGATTTTTATGAGACTTTCAGGAAAGGTCATGAAAGGAGAAATTATAGTTTTTTTTTTAGGATATTTTTAAACAATTCTTTGCCAATTTAACGGAATGAACTGAAATGTCTTATGAGTGGTCTGTGCTCTCTGAGTGCTTCTATTTTTTTTGCAACCAAGTTAAGACAGAAGAAATAGGCCGCTCCATCCAAGATCGCTTACCTACACCACTTCCCTAAAAGTTGCTTTTCACTTTGTAAGCTCAAGTGGCATTAATTAAAGCTTGCGTGTTACAGCATTGATGGCACTAATCATCTATTATTTAACAAAACAGCGTGAAAGATGAGGAGACAGGCGAGACCGAGTGATGGACGCTAGAGGGAGAAAAAGGAAAGAGGAGGAAGGCGTTAACAGGAGAATTGTGTACAATCCAATGAGAAAAAGACGCTTATGTATAATATGGCTGCTTCGCTCTTAAACATCATCTTATAACTTATTATAACATAACACCTTAGATGGCCAGACCGTTGTCAAACATATGGTTCACTTACTGCAGACTTTCAGACTTCAGAAGTGCAGTTTATGTGATGTGAGGACACAGAATAGAGTCTCTATTAGTTACAGTAGTGCAGACGTATTATATGCATGCCAGTGTTATTAATTGTATCCCCCAAGCATAATTACATCATTGATCAAATAATGGGATGCAGACTATTCAACTGAATCAGCATTCAAAAAGAATTAGAAAGATCAAATACAATAAAAGAATGAAGATTTGATATGCACAACTCAACAGAACAGCTACAATGATGTTTTTAGAAGAATAAATACCTAAAATACAAAATCAATTTATATCAAATGAAAAGTTTGGCTCATTTAAAAAGTAACTGTGAAAGCGCTAAATGGATGCACACAAAAAGCCAAACACTTCTTAAAGAGGCTATATGGAAGTAGATTCGGAAGAGTAGTCCACAGTCTGGCGTCTGTCCACAGCGCTGCGTGTCAGTCTCAGTCTGTAAGACAGCTCTGCGTGCCAAGCTGAAACACTAAATATCCCTTAATCATGTCTAGTCTGTGGAAGCCCTCTCAATGAACCACACACTCATTTACTTTTGGAGCTAGGAAGAGAAACGTCAAGCTGACCTTGAGGTAGAACAAAGGAGCTTGTGGCATTAGGAGCTGTAGCTGTAGTCATGAGCAGAGGTTTAAACAGTGGGCATGCTGGCTGCCTAATGTGTGTATGTTGACTGTCATAGAGCCTCATTGGAGCTGCTGTTAAAAAGGTTTGGACACTGATGGATTATACCGTTCTGCTTAGTTGCCTCGCAGTTTTGTTTCCCCCCAGTAAAGTCAGATTTGTGTGTTTTGGCAGCAATACAAGAAAATTTTTTTTCAAAAGATTGCACAGGGAAACACTGCACATGCCAGAGGACAAGACGTCCAATCCAAACGTTTCCCAGACATGAGGAGCAGAGCTCCCAGATTCTGTGGCCTGTAGGGCTGAGGCGGGAGATTGTTTTGTGCTCGGGGGTGGGGGGGTGGGGTGGGGGGGGGTATGTGAACATGTGCGGAACGCTGGCACGGATGATTAGGGCTGGTGAGAAAGTGTATATCTGCGTGTGTCTGAGCCTGCATGTATGATGATTTATGAGCTCGAGCTTTAGCATGCGATGCACATGAACGTGTGTTTTTGAGGTTTTGTGCGATGGTGCATTCTACAGCCCCCTCTGGTCTTCATGGCAAATTCTACTGACTTCCTTACTTTCACCAATGGAGATTTAATGAAAAACACCTTGTCATTATTAAGTAGTTCCTAGAAACACAAATAAATAGTTTAAACTTCAAGCAGTGACCTTAAGTTAATGTCAGGTGTAACTGAATAAAACATTATAATACATTGTCCAGCTATTACATGTTAGCAATCTGAATCCGGAAGAAATTTGTCTACTTACTAATATATTACACAGTGGCACTAATTTGTAAAATTTACCAATAATAAGCCACAGACCAGCCTACATTTAGCGTTCATACTGGCAATGCGCCTCTGAATAGTTTGGGATTGTTGTAAGAGTATTTTACTGTGCAGTATAATTAACATTTTAGAAAGACAAAAAGCAGAGATTCCAGTCAGGTGTTTCTTTGATCCAAACCATTTTGATCACAACTTCATCCACATGTCACCTCTGTGCATTTATGTCAGACTTTATTTGTGCCAATATTTTCAATTTTTTTTTTATTAATATTTTGTATTAAGTATGAAATGAAAATTGTGTTTGTTGCTTGTTTGTTTTGTTGCTTGTTTATAACTTTGCTATCTGCTTCACCTTTGCTTTCAGCTCAAAAAAGCTTATAGACAGAAGGCCCTGACATGCCATCCAGACAAGAACCCAGACAACCCAAAAGCAGGTAAGTTGGCCAACAGATGCCTTGCTATTATATACATTCTGCATTGTAATGTATTTCAGTGTTTTCTTATCAAATAATTACCATGTCACAGGTATTATAGCTAAAATAAAGATCTAACAGGCCCAAGTGCTCCAGAAGTGAACCTTACCAGAGAGTGCAGCCTTAGCACTGGTTTGGAAGTCTGCTGGCTTTTAGTCAGATGTGACCAGCCCGGCACCCACATCACCAGCAGCAATTCCACACTTCTTAGCTTTCTGAATCCTTCTGTGGTCACCAACCAGCATGTCAACAGTTGCACTTGGAAGTTTATATGTGTTTTTTTGTTCGTTGTAGTTTGGGGAGGAAAAGGCACCTTCAACTAAGGCTGGCCATGATGAGGCACGTTTTCTAGTGAGGTTTATGTGGTTCCTGGATGCTTCAGACTATTCCTGATTATTTGAAAAAAAGGAAATTTGTTGGTTTGGGGGGTGGGGTGGGGTGGATGGGGGGGTTCAGAGGGATAATACAAAAGCAGGGGGTCGGTTTCCCAGAAATGGAAAAGAAGTGGTTTGAAAGGCCTCAACACTTGAACCAGCGCATGGACAAACGTGGTCTCAATCGCACGAGAGCGGGGGAAGACATGGGACTTGAGGTTTTTAAGGGAAGCTTGTGTGCATTTTAAAGGTGATCTGTAGGTCACCAGACTATCACTAAAGTCACCCCTCAATCGCCTCTTTTTCCTTAACCCCCTTTGTTGTGATTTGTTAAAGTGCCTACTGGCCATGGCGTGCCTCCTCCAGTTGGGTTTGATTCAAGTCGATTATATGCGTGTAGGAAACCTGAGTGCCTCTGCTGGCAGTGTGATCTCTAGAGCCTTGTGTTAGTGTGCACTGCCAGTCCCTATAGGGAGAAACTGTATCTGTCTACTAGGCCCCCCATAAGTGAATGATTAAGCAAAGCTGCAGCGCAACAATGTGGTGGTTCCGTGATGGAGTATGGGATTGTGGTCTATCTGTGAATATGTGTGCGTGTGTGTTAAATGACAACTGGGGAGATGGGGTCTTGCAGCAGTGGCCCCTTGATGTACTCTAATGGAAGATAGATGAGAGAGGCATAAGGTTATGTGAAAATGCTATGGCTTTGCCACTGAAAAAATACAACCATAGGACCAATAAGACACAATTTGAATAATGAAAAAGTTATTATTTTTTTGTCTTCCAACCTGTATGTTTGCTGACAAATATTCTAATTTACCATTCTGTCTTCATATGTTTGTGATTTTTTTTCAGCGGAGCTCTTTCACCAGTTGTCCCAAGCGCTTGAGGTTCTAACGGATGCTGCTGCCAGAGTAAGCACTGAACTAGTCCTGAAAGTGTTTTCTTAGGACATTTATATATTACACCTTTTTTTTTTTCAGGCTGCGTATGATAAAATCTGCACTGCCAAAAAACAAGCAGAAGAAAGAAATAGGAAACTTGATGATAAGAGGAAGAAAATTAAGCTTGGTGAATGCTCATTGAATTTACTACACATTTCTACTTCAACTTACAGACAGCCAATCTTTCTGATTTTTTTGTACTTGCTTTGTCAGATTTGGAGGCTAGAGAACAACAAGCTGAAGCCCATAAACAAGATGAAGCGCAGATGACCAGAACACTTGAAGAAGAGGTAAAAGCAAAGCATGAAGCTGCTCACAGTATTTTGAATTGGATGTTGGAAGTTCAGATAAAGCTATAGAAAGACTACTTAGCAGGCTTTACTCCTGCTGTGGGAGTATTACAGCTCAGTGCATCCAGGAAACTTTGAAGCATGTCCAGGTGCTCAAATTCTGTTTTTTGTCAGATACTCCCATCTCGCTCTGAGATGAACATCTTCTAGTGATTTGGGCCTGGAAAAAAGGCAAAGAACTGCTCTTTCATTGCCATACCATAATTATCAGCAAAGGTTACATTGCATGACTTCATGCAGTTAGAATCATTCAAAATTCACCATCAGGATAAGAAGGTAACCAGCAGGTGGCACTAGTCCCATTTCACCCCAAGGTGGTCTTGCTTTACATGACACAATGTTGTTGTCTAAATTCTCATGTGGACAGTATATTGTACTGGGAAAGTTTATATACAACCATGTCTGCATCTGCACTTTATTTTTGTTGTGTGCTTGTCTTTTTTCCCCTAGATTGCACGTTTGAGAGAGGAGGGATCCAGACAACTTGAGGAGCAACAGAGGCTCATTAGAGAGCAGATCCAAAAGGAAAGAGATGCCCTGAAGCAACAATCTGGTGAGTAGAGTAAATTTGGCACATTGGCGCAGTCCATAAACCTATATATAATGTGTGTGTGTGTATATGTATATATATATATATATATATATATATATATATATATGTATATATGTATATATATATGTATATATGTATATATATATATATATGTATATATATATATGTATATATATATGTATATATATATATACATATATATATATATATATACATATGTATATATATATATATGTATATATATATATATGTATATATATATGTATATATATATGTATATATATATATGTATATATATATGTATATATATATATATGTATATGTATATATATATATATGTATATATATATGTATATATATATATATGTATATATATATATATATATATATATATATATATATATATACATATATATATATATATATATATATATATATATATATATATATATATATATATATATATATATGTGACACATATTTGTCTTTGAGTTTTTGTACGGCTTTTATGTTATTCCTTATGCTTTTTTTTTTTTTTTCTTATGGTTTAGGGGTAGCGAGATGTTCCAATGTCACTCCTAAACTGAAGGTAAGTCGTGGACAAGACTGACAAAAGCTAAAAGTGACACAATGCAATGGTTTGTTTTGTTGAAACCACATACACTGACAAGACATAATTTGTCCCATTTCCCAAAAGTGGTTTTTATGTTGTCAGGAGACCTGTAACTAAGACCAAATTGGGTTTTACTATTGTTCCTTCAATGTACATACAGTGTTCTACGCATAATGTACATGTAGTTTATTTTTTGATGGCCATCATCTGCGGCAGTAGATTTCCTGCTGTTCACTTGTATGTGAACAGCACTGGCTTTCAGTTGTAGATGTGGCCACATTTATCTTTCAGTTGTGACTGTTGGCTAACTGTATCCAAATAGATTATATTTTGTATATATTTACAGTTTGGGATTCCAATTGTAATTGTAATTAACTAAATTATGGTCAGCTGTAGCAGTACCAGTAGTCACTAAACTATTTAAGTGGAGTTTAAAGTGAGTTTCTCATATTGCAGTCGTAGAGTTAAAATCCCCAATGATGTGTGTTAACATGAAAAAACTAAAAGCATGTTGAAATGATCAAAGTCTGCTCTTTGATGGAAATGTACATTTTGACTGAAATTGCTTTAAAAAGCGAAATTCCCTGAAAATGTTTTTTTGTTGACACTGAGCAGTATGCTTGAGCTGTTTCAACGTTTACATCTTGCCATTTATAATATTACTGTTAGCATTTAGTGTCTTTTTGTTGCCCAATGTCTGGTCAGGAAGGAGTATAGGAACCGATGTAATTTTTAGTGATGAGGTTTCAAGCGCTGCAAACACACTGATAAATTATCTTGAAGCCGTTACTGGAAGTTGCTTAATGGAACTTTTTTCTAGCAACTAATAGTTAGGTGCAGTCATTTCCTATAGAAGCACATACCTTTGTTTTTGGTCATGACAGAGTATTTTGGCCACTGCTTTAACTTACATACTCACTGTGTCTGGTGGTGTACTTTCTTATGATAGGTGAACTACACAGGTTTTTATGGATCTTTGCATCCTTGGAACAACCTTTTCATATCTGCTCTGCAAAGTAAGGGTCTGTAAAAAAAAGTGTCTTTTTTTAACGTTTTTCTTTTCTCCAGCTGAAGTGGAAGTGTAAAAAAGATGATGAGATGAATGGGGGTTATTCGCAGGATATCCTTATGAGACTTCTCCAAAAGGTAAATGTTGTGACATTTGAGTCAGTCATTTGCTTTAAATATTGCATATTTAAACATTCAGGGATCTCTAATATTTCATTTTTTTTTGTTAATTAAAAGTTGTATTATATCAGTTGTACCAACAATTTTCTCTCAATGTACTGCATATTGCACACTATCTCAACAAGTTCATCTGAAAAAATCTAAATTCCGAGTACCGTATTGTATACTGCATGACCTCAGTGCTGTAGATTGTTTTATTCTTTCCTTTAAACAAGGTCCATTAAATTTTGTTGCAGAGAAAGTGCTAAGGGCAATGTTGTTGCACCGTTTAAAAGCCATGCACGCCATTGTTTGTGCCCCTCTTACCAGGTGATTAAAAACTGCCAAGAGAGGAATTCGGAAATGTGTTCTTCTCATGCAACCCAGAACCACCTTTTTCGTTATAGAGGCTTTTGGTGGGAGATGCATAGCCGCGAAATGAGGATAGGGCAAGTGTCACTGACGTCAATCTGCATTTCAATTTCTCCAATGCACGCAATAAATTTGTATATAAGAGTGCTGTCTCAGAGTCAGAATTGTTGAAATAAGTGCAATGATTTTTAAGCAAAGGGAGTTTATTTAAGGCCAAAGCTGTTTTAGATGGCAAGCAACACTGAGTGACAGCTAATGGTTTGGACAAGTAGAAATAGCCGTCATTGTGTGGGAACACTAAAGTGGTATGTTAGTTCTTGTGTACGTGTTAAAACCTGTGTACTTTGGACAATGTAAAATAACACATTTACATTTAAGAAGAAGAAATCTTGTTAAGATATTTGCTTTATGAAACCAAGTCCTTTTGAGAGTCCCCTTTGTCACTGTTGGCTTGCTCCACACTGTCCTTAGAAGGATTTAACATTCCTGGACTTTTCCGTTCCCAGCAAGCTACACTTTTACACAAATGGATTCTCAAAGCTTGTATCTAGGCTTCTTTTTCTGGTGCTTTTGGTGGGACATTCTTAAAAAAAAAGAATTTATAATAATTTCAGAAGAATACACAAAATATCTTTCTAATAGATTCATGTAAAATGTATTGGCTGACTTTTATTTCTGTAATTTTTCGAATGGCTTTGTTGCTTCAGAATGAACCCCGTCTGTCAGTAGAAATTTTGAATAATGAACAGACTACAAGAGTCCCTGAGAATATCTGCTTTTTCTAAGTCTAATATTAATATTTCTTTACTGTTTTTGCATCCAGTATGGTGATGTCTTGAATCTTATTCTATCAAGTAAGAAGAAAGGAAGTGCTGTGGTTGAATTTGCAACAGTGAAAGCAGCTGTAAGTACCAAACTCATTTATAGTGACTCTCTGTATTTTGGTCTTTATGCATTTTTTCCAGCAGCATACATTTGCATAAAACCACATTTGTTTACTACAGTCACACGCTTAGAAATATTAATACAACATTTGTCAAAGACTTTGAGAGAGTTCTGAGACATGAACTGTTTGGGTCTGATAAAATAGATGCTGATGAGAAACACTGGATGAAGACATAGAAGCTGTCTCATTGTTCCACACTGTCTGGATCCTCAGGCCTTTTGTCTAGAGGTTGTACTTTTTTGTTGTTGTGGTTTGCCATCATGGCGTGTTTTTTTTCCAGAGAACATGGCTGCTAGTCTACTGGGCATCTGTCTGCCCATCTCTCGGTTCAGCCCTTCAAATGTTTGTTCATGTCTACATGTGCTATTAATTTTCATCCAGCACACTGCCCAATTATATGAAATGAAAGATTTTAGACAACATGAGGATGGATGGGTAATGCAATGATGAAATATTTACTGGTTTGTTTGTGTTTTTAGGAGCTGGCAGTTAAAAATGAGAGTGGCCTAAGTGGAAATCCCTTGAAGATTTTGTGGCTTGAAGGACAACCTGTTATTGCTCCAACATATCAGACTGGCCAGTTTATGTCGACACAGGTAGCCTTTTAATCACAGTTGTACTTTACACCACACATCATTCTCCATCTTTCATAAAATATCTCATGATACAAAAGCATCCTAAATTCAAGGATTCATTCAGTCCAACCCAAATAGGATTTCTGTCGCTGAAAGAAGGGTATGTAAACTCTCTGAGGTTTTATTTAATGTCAGCCGTGCAAATAATGCCTTGGTTCGCACACTATTCTTGTCTGCCCTGAAACAATGTGTTTGGTGTAATGGACCCAAGTTTATTTCTGTTGGACGGTTGAGGCAGTGGCCCAAAGCCATAGCTGGGCCACTCATTAACTGACACAGCAGATCCCGGGAATGCTGTACTAGCACTGTGTCATAATGGAGTGGCATGTAAAACTGACTCAAAGCCCACAAAGCTATTAAGCATGCCCAAGACTCCATGTGACTATAATTAATGTTTTCCTCTGACTTTGTCCAGAATATTTAGAATTTGTACATGTTTTCTATCCAGTGGGGATTGTAATTTATGCACTGGATTATCTTTCTGACCAATAGTTACAAGCACAAAACCCTTAAGAAAATGCTTTGTCTCGTGTGGTTTTGAAATCACAGTAGTCTGTTACAATCTGAGATCTTTTAATTGATTTGACACGCTATATATTTTCTCTCTGGCCTAAGCACACCTGCAGATCACATATGTGCATTAGCTCTCCTTCCTGTCCCAGCATAATCTGATTTTAGCTTTATCTACTGAGAATACTGCAGGCTCTGATTTCTTGTAATTGTATTAGTAAAAAGTAGGGTTTGTGTTCTTCCAAGTCTCCATGCTGTGGCTTTATCTGGACAATAAAACCTTGGGTGGGATAGCACATAACGTAAAGTCCCCCATGACTTCCAGTATTTGTATCTTGAACTGTGTTTCACCCCACAACTCAGTTTCTCAGACCCCATGTCAGCCCATGGGACCGCACACTGGGACTTATCACTCTAATCTATTTAAATGTTATTATAATAACCCCGTTTGCCAGAGTTGATTGCTTCAGTGGACAACATATTGAAGATGTAGGAGGCGTAGTTTTCACATTAGCACTGTGAATGTACTTGTTGCTAAAGTAGCCCCGCATGACATAATTGCTATATCAGTATTTTTCTGGCCTTGAGGGGCATTTGAAATGGAGAGTCGTGGAGGTCCTTCAATCTTGTTGGTGTTTTAAATTTGATCTCTTATCTGTCATTTAGCTCACCCCCACCATCTCAACTAATTCAACTGAAGAGGTCATCAATCCAAACATTACTGCTTTATTGCAAGTCAGGGTCTTGCAGGGTATGGACATATAGTTCACTTTTGGTTTCACCTCTGTCAGGTTTATTAAATGACTGGGGGGCCAGTTGTGAGGCACCTATTAAAAGCAGGACCAGAGATTTACCTCGAAGATTTTTCTTGAGATGATACATACCATGATGTGAGAACATCTGTCACTTCTTATAGTCACATTGAAAAAGCATTATAAAATTTGATTCTAGTTCTGCTTGTCTAAAAATATGACTTGATTCATAATGGTCCCTTGTTATTACACAATGGATATTAACTCAAGAAAATGTGTGAATTTCACAATATAAGATATTTTACGTAGTATAACCTTTTGTTTTCTCTCTTGGCTGATTTTATTGAGGTTTGGAAGTTTCAAGGGCATGTAACATGGTGCGACATTTTGGAGCATCTGACAATACTGCATTCTTCTTTGCCTTAATAGAAGCCAAACAAAAAGAGATACTGCACATGGTTTTACAGAGTTCATTAAATAATTGCTGCATCAAAATGTGATTTTCATAAGTCCAGCCAAGGATTTTGCAGAGCTTGCCTAATGGTTCATATCTCACGTTTGTCATGGACATAAAAAACACTATCTAACCGTCTGCCTGGTTGTCGCTGGATGATCTATACTCGATCATTAATCACTAGATGTCATGAATTATTGTTTAATGTGTAGCTTAGGATATAGCCAATATAACATAAAGGATTTGGACCAGAGCTTTCAACGCCTGCTTCTCCCATCTATACGTGGAGAATCATGGGAGGCTTCTCATGACAAAAAACAGATGCAGCTATTCTTGGATTGTTTTTCCAGCTTGCTGGTTTGCTAGTGCTTGAAAAGTGCACACTCACCTAAAATAGCCCCTCAGTCTGGAAGAGATGTATTGTATGTGGTCATGTAGTTGGCACATTGAACCCCTGCCTGACCCTTCTCTGAGTAGAGATACAGATGTGGGAGAGAAAGCAACTTTGCTATGATCCAAACAAGGATTACTGTATCATGTTTGGTATTATCTATCTAATGCTTAAAGACCCAGTTAGAATAGATGAATTGAATTTGATGTGAATTTGATACAAAGAGCTATTAAGTTTTTACACGTCCACACACTGTATCTTGTAGCTTTAGGTTGGACTGATGAAATTACCTTACAAGAGCAAATCCCATATTTGCCAAAACAATATTTTTCTTACTTTAGTTTGTCTTTGACAAAATAAATACCCCGTAACTGCTACCTTTTGGTCAAGATGACAGGATATCTCGTAATCTGTATGACAGGCGAGTTTAGATTTTAGGCAGGAGAGAAGTGGTACCAGATGTGATTGGGATATTTTACAGCTTGGCCAGTTTGTACGGCGTAGACAAGATAATTTGTCCTCAATTACAGGCTCTTTGTTCACGCATCAGTCATTTGGCTGAACACTCATCGGACGTAAATTCATGCCATTCTTCACACAGACAGGAGTCATACAGCCAAGGACTCATCTGCTACAGGGCCTCCTCTAGAACAACAGAGGACCTCATCTCAAAGGTTTATAATTACAGAGTAGTCTGTATTTTTAAAATGTTTATAATTTTAAAAATGTATATTTTTATAATTATTAGAGGTTGTCGTCCTTATGTATTCTTTGTAGTTGTAATAACATAGTGTTTGTCTATTTTTAGTAAGTATTTGACTTGATGCTGTTTGGGCTACAACAAATAATTGGATGAATTGATTATTTAAATAATTGATTACTAGTTTAGTTATCGTTTAATTGTTAAGTGAAATATTCATAGTCTTTGAAACATGCCATGTGCTGACTGAGAGAGAGAAGGTTTTATTGCCAAGACAGAGCAGTAAAAGTTACAGAAACCTTAAGAGAGAATGTTAATGTGTTTTTGATGAAAAAAACATATATCTAAAAGTCCTCATGTACCAAATTTCTAGCTTCGTTTGGTTCAAAGTTTGTAAAAAAAAAAAAAATCACACATTTACTTGCACTTCACTATACAATTATTATTCGATTAATCGAAAAAATTATTGACAGATTAATTGATTATTGAAATAATCATTAGTTGCAGACCTATATATTTCCTCTTATCACAAAAGTTTGTCTGAAATGTTTAGTCTTTTATTTCAAAACTGCAGTGCAGATACTTGACTTAATTCGGGTATGTTTCTCTTCCTTTAACAGCATTATGTGGTAAAGTTCTTGCCTTAAATCTTATGGAAACTGTTAGGTACAGCATCAATGCCTTTTATTGCTTCCTCTGTGGCTCCTCATTGTAAACCAAATAAATGTGTGTCATCACAATATATAAACAGCCTTACACAATGGGTTAGGGTCTCAAAACCATTCACAAGAGCACTTTTGTCCATAAAACCAACATTGTTGAATCATACAAGATATTTTTCTTTACTTTCCCAACATGGGAAACTAGTCATGTTCATTATAAATATTTTGTAGTTATGAAATATTTAACCGTTATGCCCTGTGAAGGGAAATTTGTGTAGTTGAGGGTGCATTTATTGAGATAATTTTGGCTGTTATTGTTCAATATCTAGGAAAATTGGCAAGGGAGTGTGTTTAGCAATGACTTTTGACATTTCTTAGTTTCATCCATGTACAATGTATTTTGAATGTGTGAAGTGTATTTTTTACGTTCGTACTGTTTGTGGAAATTTGTGTACCAAAGACTTCCGTTAAAAACTCCTTTTTAAATTAAAGTGAAAATGATTTTGCATGCAACATCCATTTCTCTGCAGCAAACCTCATAAAATTTTGTAAAAATAAAGAAAATCCAAAAATTGCCCCATTTTAGCCCCTTCCCCACTGACCTTTATTGTGATCCTTTACAGCAAATAGGCATCATTGTGTAACTCATGGCTGCAAACTAGTTAAAAAAAATGTTTTCACCTAAAACAATTTTGATGTATAGTTAATGATGCCCTCTTTCAGTCTGAATGAGTGAGGTGAAAGAATATTTTCCCATAGTATGTCTGTGTGTAATCAAATCTCAGACACTGAATTCCTTTTGTAAAAAAATGCATATTTGTAAACTCATAAAAAGCCATAAAACCAGTATTTTTTATTCCTTGGCAACGGCATGATAAAATCAGGATTCTTATCATGTTTTGCATTCATTTGGAAGATAATTTTCAAATTTCAAAATTAAATTTAGATTTAGAATTAAATTCAGATTTTATGATTCCACTCAAATCTAGTTGATGTGGTTTCCCATTGAGGAGCAAGCACACCTCATAACACAAACCAGAAAAAAAATTGAATTTTCATAATTTCTGTAAAATTTCCAGATTACAGGCCACTGTGACAAAAACAATAAATGGCAAATGTGTTATCAAATGGAGAGTATGGTACTGTTGCCTGCATGTTCAATACAAAAGAAGATTGTCTGTGTGTGTTTGCGTGTGTGTGTGCCCGTGTGTGTATGAGCGTGTAATGGGTGAGAGTATTTCAACTAATTGTACTAAGCACATTATGAAAACGTGATTTAGAAGGAGAGTTAGAAGTGATAAAAATATAGCAATTTTGTAAAATTTTGCAGTTCTTTTTAATTTTACCAAATTTTATGCTGTTTGGTGCAGGAAAACAAATAAAAGACAAAATCTTTTTTTGAACTTGTTATCAGAGGGGACTCAAAAAATGTGTTTTGAATGGAAGTCTATGGTACACAAATTTCCACTAAGAACACAAACGTAACTTTTTTCAATCTGACATTAAACAAAAACTAATAATGCACCAAAGTCAATCTTCTCACTGATTACTGAGATAGTTAGGCCAGTTTTACTGATAACAGTAAAAGTACAAAAAAAATTTATAATATGGAGTTATAGTGTTTTTCTTGTAAAAATGGTCAGTTGTACATGTCAAAAACTGGAATCTTGAAGGTTAATTATTAGTGGTGATTAATAAAATCATTATATAAATCAATTAAGAACCCCCTCATGAAAAAAAATTGAAAAAAATTGGAAAAATATTAATCTTTGATTAGTTTATTTCAGTTTAAAGTTCAAATTACAAATTTTGTAGTTAACAGTACAAGCATAACTTTTTTAAAGCAGGGCATAAAGGTTAAGAAACAGAAAATTATCAGAGGTGTCTAAATAGATGCAGTTTTGCCCACAAGAGTGGTGTTGCTCTATAAATTACTAAATCTATTGTAGAAGCAAGACAATTGTGGTCTGTATATTTTTTGTCTTGACCCAAGCAGCACCATGGGAATTTGCCTGGTTTTTGCTTTACCCCATTGCCTTTTTTGGCAACTCTACACGCCATAAAAGAATGAAACTCTATCTCTGAAAAGACAATACACAGACATTCTCAGGCACAGTGCATCATGGGTCACATTTGCACGCAAGTATACTTTTCTCTGCTGCTGTGCCATTGTATGTCAATGTAAGCATGTGTTTTTTTACGTGTCAGTGGTGTGTTTGGTCAGAAGGTAAGGTTTAAATATCCATCAGGACTTTTGCTGTAGTAATGGATGTCTCTGTTTCTCCACCCATGACACCCCCTACATATGTGGAAGTCTCACATTACTCTTTACCACTTTGCCTCTCGTGCACCACTCACCAGAACATTGGACTCTGATTTGCAGCTAAGAAAACAGCCTGCTCTGGCTTTTTTCCCATTTTGAGGTCTTGGACTTGTGGCCTGGCTTTGTCTGCAGCCCAATCTGCCACTATAGCCTGGCTTTTATTAGAAGCAGAGCTAAGTGTTTGTTTTTACTGCATTGTTGGGAATAGGAGATGGGGGGTACCTTGGTCTACCTAAGAGCAGGGCCTCTGGGATGCGTGCAGAGTATAAATTGCCCTGTGCACACAATAGATTGGCAAGCACGCCAAGAGCCAAGACATCACAGCTCGAGGACCTTGGATTCTAGCCGCAGCTTTTCTTTTCTTTAAACACTCTTAAGTCTTAACAGGCGTCCTCAGTGCTGTATAGTATGGTTAGGGGTATTACAATAGAAGTAAAAATACGCAACTTGGAATGTGATAAATTGGAAATTTAAAAAAATGGACCTCAGCATGTACTCTTAGGTGAACATTAACTTAGTGTTGCTTGCGTTGGTGGTCATAAAAAAAAACAGAGTTGCTTTTCAGACTTTAACCCTGGTTCAACACTTACAATATACTGTAATGCATGTTTGCTGTCTGGTAATGCTTTAGTTTTGTTGTCTTTAATTATGTAGTAAGTTTGTCCATTACTTGTAGTACATCATCCAAGATGGAGGGGCCCAAGTCAAGGCTGAAGGAAAATCCACTGTCCTCATCCTTTGACATTGTTGCACTGTCTGTATGGCCCTCTTCAGCATCTGAACCCATATTGTCCTGTTTAGTGTTGCAATTCTGACTGGAAACATTATTTCCTCCTTGGTAAACCTGCTCTCTTTCCTCTTCTCCATCATCACTATCAAGTAGTGGCATTGAACTGCACTTTTTCCTTTTTTCCGATCCCCATTCAGGGCTTTCTGAACCTTCAGTCTCATCCAGGTTGAGCCGAGGTGGCTTTGGTGGTGGGGAACAGGCAATGAAGAGGTTCTGCTCACTCTGGGAGCTTTGCAGCATAAGACTATTGCCCATCTTTAGAAAGGACAGGTCTCCGAAGCTGTCTGTGTGGGCATTATTTCCAATGTGTGTGATGTGACGGAAATCAGGCTAGCGGTAGGCTGATCATGTTGACAGACAGCACATCTTTGCGCTTCCTGGTTGACCAGCGGCTGGAGGATGGCTTTCTGTACAATGACGTTCTCAGGGGCATTGTTGCAGGTTTAAGTATGATGGACTTGAAGGTGTTGAAGGTAAATCTTCAAAGCCTTCCTTTTGTCTTTTTCTGGAGTAGAGCCTCAGAATGTGGTCAAATACCGGAGTGCTGCCATCTACAAAATAAACCCATGACAAGAGCATTAAAAAACAAGATTCACTTATGACTAAGTCATGTTCAGGTGGGTTGTAAAATGCTATATTTTAAGTCTGTGTCAGCTTGTTACGCGCAGCATGTGTGGAAATTCAGATGTGGATGGAAAGAGTGGACAATATGTTTCACCCTGATAAGAATTAGCAGCCATTGTTTAGTTAGCGACTGCACCTGTTCCACTCAATTGTGCTTTAATAGGAGACGGCATTTTGGCAGAAGAAGACGTTTCGGCTATGCTTCAAAGCCTTAATTTCCAAATGTTTACTTCTGAAAGCCTAGTTCTTCCCATAAATGCAGGTGTGGTCTGCACCATTTGGTCTTGTCTATTATTTCTTTGATGACAAAAGCATCAAGTACATTCCCAGTGGTTATCCATCATTCAAATAAATCATATTAATGCACATTTTGTTTTGAAACAATAAAAAAGGGCTTTACTGTAAGCCCAGTCAGTAATCAATTTAATTGTTAAAATTTAAAATGCATGCATGATTGAATGAAAAGTACAACTAGCTAGCAAGCATTCATTATTTTTAGTTGCCGTGTTGTGTTGTATCTAAAATGGGGAAGTTAATTAAAAGCTTCCACCCAGGAAACAGGCTTTACTGTTTCAGAGTAAGCGGCCCATGTTATATAGTTTTGAATGTCTTGTTCACTTCCACACAACAAAAAGTGTTCATAATAAAACCTGCAGCGCTTTCCGTGACCTGTAATTATTTGATTGAGTAAGGACAAAACTTGGTTCATCAATGCTGGCATGCTGCTTTGAAAATTCTCTCAATGTCTGTGATTTTATGGTCTTGCGAACAGCTTTGCCTACATTAGATCTGTTTTCGTGACATGAAACACTCACTCAGTAAATTTGTATGCCACTACAGCAAACAGGTTTTGTGGGCCCGTAAAGGTTTTATCGGTACTTTAGTAGCAGCGGGAGACTGCAGAGCGTGGACACAATAGCATTCCTTTCTAAACATGTCAGTTTGGCCAAGGAGAAGTCTTGGGATTTAAGCCCTGAGTATCACATTAACAGAGCTCTTCATGGCCAAGTAAAATTGAAGTATATTAAAACTGATTGTCTATAAACAGCATTTCAAAGTAGCTTTCTTTGAGACAGCCCAAAGACAGCTCTATTTAAAAACGTTATACAAATGAAAATTTGATGTTTAAGCAAATAGGAGAAAAAAGCTGAGGAACATAAAATGCATTTTCTTACCTGTGCTTATGAGCAAATAGAGAATATCTTATTCCTACACATGCACACACCTCTCTGTTAGGGAAACGGACTGCGTCTAATACCTGCACACTGACAAATGCTTCCCTGACATGACAGGGCTTGTTCGGCTTTTACAGGTAATGCCACAGTGTACAACTTTGTAAAAAAGACACAATAGAAAGCACATTGTTGCCCAACACTTCTTACATACTGCGACACCTACTTTGAAGTGCGATCTTCAAGTCACCAAACTTTAAAAATATTATTTCTTACCTTTGTTTTATTATGGGTTATTCAGATGCTCTTCATAAAAAATGTAGAAAGGGACTCATTACAGCAACGAGGAACTTTTCCAAGTGTGTTGGTAAAAATCTTTTCTGTCCCACAGATAAAGCCAGGTGAGGTCAAAGTACAATACAGGTGGGGCACTCAGGTGCAGTCTGGCTGATGATCAAACAGTGGAGTGACTACAATGTTCACAGTTTGATGAGAGGATGTTGGTTGAGTGAGGCTTAATGGTGAAAGCGCTTCAGAAGGTCACTGCATGCATGAGGTTTAGAGAGTGTGTCTGAAAGCTGATGTAGTCTGTGAGCAAACAGGTCAGCTACCCAGAGGGGGGGTTCACTGATCTCTAATCACCATGTCATTGTGCCTTCTCTGCTGATATCCTGATTTCCGGCTCTCTCACAGCCCTCTAAGTCCACAGGCCCTTCTGCCTGACTGGAGGCCTATAGCTTCTCTGTGTAATCGCTGCATACTATCATACGCCAACATGTATGCACAAGCAAACTGGGTTGCACAAGAGAAGTAACGTGTTGGATTTCTCACCCCTCCAGCATGTCGTCTTTCTGCGGAATCCCAATGATGTGCTATTTGTAATGAGTTACTTCATTGGTAAGAGTCAATATACTATATTTTTGTTTCTGAGACTTTTCTTTGTGTGATAACAGATGATTGACTCTAGATTAATTTGTCTATAATGGCTTTCTATATTTGCTTCATCTTCAGCCAGCATGTTTTAAAGAAAACTCCAGAAATCAATCAGTCCTTTTTTAAAGTCCATTACATAATGGGGGCTCCACTTCATCCACAGATGATCTGCTTTTCCCAGGACAAAACTAGACTTAATTACTCATGCAAATGAAATTAATAGCATAGCATTTACTGAGCAATAAGAAAGCCAACAATTTTTTATATAACTGCTTTCATAATAGTGGACACACACACAGTGAAGAGTTTTATCTGTGGTGTTTTCTGTATGACCTTACATAACCTTCTCTCTGGTGGTGTTGTCAAGCTATCAAGCCTCTGGGCAGATGGGTTAAACTGTATCTGGACATTTTTTCTAAGACCTGACCATCGTGGCTAGTGTGGTCACTGCAGCTATGTTGACAGTGAAATCTGGGATGCTGTGTGTTTTTGTTGTTGTAGTATAAAAAGTGTTTCCAGATATTGCTTTGACTGGCACGAGGAGGCCAAACTGAGGCTTAAGTGGATATTCTTCTGGCCTTTCGCATGTCACCCATTCGTCTTTATTTATGCAAGTATAACAAGTAACTCATATTATAGTTTGCTTTGATAAGATTGTGCTTGTGGTGACATGCATGATTAATAAAGAATGTGTTGCGTTTTTAGTGACCATTCAAAACATTGTCATTTGATTGTAGTGATTGAGAACTATCCCAGCATGTGTAATTGTTGCTGTCGTCACTGTCTCTGAAGTAATGGCTCGATGAGTTTTTTGAAGGTGATCCAACTGAAACTAAAGCCAACTGTCAATGACTGTTAGAAACCAACACAGACTTTTCATCAGTGTCACATGACAAGGATGTGCCAACAGCCAAAGACCAGGTGTCACACATCACTTTACTCAACCTCAAGAGGAAACCTTAGAAGTAGCATTTATCAGTCAGCCTTTAATCAGCACAATAGCATCACAATTAATAGTTCAGAGCTGAGATGACAGATATTTTTGCTCACTGATAATAATCCACTTGCTTACGTAAATGGGGAGCTGTATATCTAGCTGTACAAAAGGCCCCAAGTTAAGTGTTTTATATTGTAGTTTTGCCATTTCCTGAGTAGCGCTCACTTTTCCCATTCTCCTGTTGTCCTTTAAGTAGCATTACGTACGGAACGTACAGTTACGATTCGCGGTAGAAAGTTCGAGAGGCAAAGTGCATCGGAGCCTCACTGTTTATCATCCTGCTGTCTGTACATTACTAAAGTGCTACCTACTTCTCAGAAGTGTGCGTTAATGAGCTAAGTAAGTTTAAGTTGGTAGAGTTTGTCCTGTTGCTTTCGTTTTCATGCAAGAGTGTTAATGGGACGTTATTTTTGTTGCTAAGTTACCGTACGTTAGCCTGCCCTCCTTTGTGCCTGCACTTAACGTTAGCTAACGTAAAACTTTATGTGTCTGCAATTAACTTAGCAAGATGTAAGGATGTAATGCAGTTAGTAACAGTACTTTGTACTGATTATTTTCTCTTTCTATATTGTAGGACCCCACACACACACACACCTTCACCCTTATTTGCTTATACCTACATACTACAACTCATCTATATATGGAATTGTATACGTATTGGGACATACTCACACCTGTGTGTAAACTTGTTTTAACATCATCTGTAATCCAGTGGCAAAATACAAGACCAGTGAAGCCTCTCTCCGTCTCGGCTCCCATTATTTACCATTGCTGTGTGACATCAACTCAATATAAGTACAAATACACCTCATGCTTGTACATCCGGGCCTCGAAGCAGTGTTCTGGTCGACACTCTAGGTTGAAGGTGGGATTAAATACGTCTAGTGCCTTACAGTCCTGTTACATATTTCTCTTTATTGCAAATATTTGCCTTTTCACTTAAACATACAAATACCAGTAGATAATTGCAAAAGGCACTGCTTTGTGTCACACAATTACATCATCATTACCTATTCAAACTGAGACAGATTTATTTTGAATGCATTAACTGCAGATCTCAAAAAGACTATGTAGCAAAATACATTTCTTCTTATACAGTCATATGCAAAAGTTTGGGCAACCTTCTGAGGCTGCATAATAATTTACTCTGCCTTCACAAAAAAAGATCATAGAGCTATGTAGGGCTTGGCGATAAAAAAACCGTTAAAAAAAAAAAAAAAACGTCCACCACCGGCGCTCTGGGCTCCCTTAGTTCATAGTGGATAGGCCCGCCAGCCCTCCCTCTGCGCTACAGGTACACAAACAACATGGCAGCGAACAGGGAAGAAACAGCGCCCTGCTGCAAAGTCAGTCCCTACAGGATTTCGCGATGTTGCCATCGCAATTATTAACGCAAAATCAAGCAAATCCTGCGAATTCAACGCGACCCTGCAACTATGTCCAAACTCTGCAACTCTTTCAGCAGCAGTGCATCGGTAATGCGCGGCGGAGGTTGGGTTGAGCAACAGACAAAGCAGCGTGGAGGTGCGATGCGGAGCTCTAGCGCGAAGATTGAGCGCACATGAGGTCGCAGTTGCTCACCAGCAGCAGCGGTGTGGATGGGACTAAAGGAGGAGACGAACGCGGTGCTTTCTAGTTTTGTCTGGTGTCACTCTGAAAAGCTGTCTGCGTTGCCATGGTGATATAGTTGCCTAAAACGTTGAATGGGCAGCGTATTTAGACAACAGTGAAGTTTGAGGTCATTGTTCTTTAAACGTTAATGTTGCAGGCTAATAACCTTCCTGAAAACCTAGAACAGCAAACTTCCTCTGTTTTTAATGACTGATGTTCTACAGCACACAACAGGAATCACCAGAGAAGATCTGAGAGGAACAGAATCAGAATCAGCTGCAGGAGCCCAAAAAACAGCCTAATAACAGCAATATCATTTTAAAAAGTAGGTACACTTGGCCTGTTCAAATACAGGTATTTTTAATTAGATTAATTACCACCTTACATATGTTTAAAAACAGATTTTGTTAGTTTTTACAGTTCTAGCTAATATTTTTAATTGCAACTTTTAGCGCAACTTTTAAGAAAATCTCCCGTAAAATCACAGGGCCTTCTCTTCTATTTGACCTGTCTGATTGCACTTTAACCTCAAGAAGAAATCAAAGCAATAAAGCTAAACTTGTTTTGGACAATTTCTCTGTTGTCTTCAGT
This sequence comes from Bostrychus sinensis, assembly GCA_020698575.1. Lineage (NCBI taxonomy): Eukaryota > Metazoa > Chordata > Actinopteri > Gobiiformes > Eleotridae > Bostrychus > Bostrychus sinensis. Next base: position 20,461,926 of record CM036258.1, read on the forward strand.
TTGATTTTAAGTAAGTGGGGGGAAAAAAATCGTTTTTAAATCATTTTGTAAATCAAATTTTTTGTGAAAAAATCTGAGATTTTTTTAAGGCTAAATCGCCCAGCTCTAAGAAAAGATATTTAAGGTGGTAATCAGGAAATGGAAGGACACGGGGAAAGATGATGTTAAGACCAGATGTGGCAGGCCAAGAAAAACACCAGAGAGACATAGGCAAAGAATGGTGAGAATGGTTAAAGACAACCCACAGATCACCTCCAAAGACCTACAAGATCATCCTGCTGCAGATGCAGGCGTTTCTGTACATCACTTGAGGTATGCCAGTCCACACCATGTTATTCCAATATGAATCTGACTTGTCTAAATGAGCTTTTGCATACCTCAAGCGACTCTGTGTGTGGCGTGGCATCACCCTCCCATACAGCTGTTCTGTGTGCAGAGTGTGCTGAATTGTTGAACGACGTACAGAAACATCTGCAGGATGATCTTGTAGGTCTTTGGAGGTGATCTGTGGGTTGTCTTTAACCGTTCTCGTCATTCCTTGCCTATGTCTCTCTGGTGTTTTTCTTGGCCTGCCACATCTGGCGTTAACATTAACTTTGCCTGTGCCCTTCCATTTCCTGATTACCACCTTAAATACCTTTTCTCATTATTGAATGCACCTGTCTATGAAGTTCAAGACTTAACTAACTAATCTAACCACTTTAGTTTTGCAAGTAATCCATTTTGAGAAGTTGCAGGCATTCAAATCAGCAAACTTATAAGGGTGCCCAAATATTTGCATGGACATTTTCATTTCATTTTCATTTTCATTTCATTTAATTTCATGCTACACTAAAAATTGTTGTTAGGAAAACACCATAGAACTCATGTCTTTAGAAAATGAATAACATACCTCTGTGATCTTTTTTTGTGAAGACAGAGTAAATTATTATGCAACCTCTGAGGGTTGCCCAAACTTTTACATATGACGTATGAGAACATGAGAAGACAGCATACATGCAAAAGTCTGAAAGATATGATTTTGCAACCACAATTTAATTATTTTCCTCTCTTAGCAATTTTTGACCTCTTCAAGGTATCTACCAGTTCCGAACCCAATTTATTTTAACGGGAAATCTTCTGCAATTAGACAGCTTTTCCAGGACAGTTAAAATGTGCAGGGCATAATATTGCATTTACCAAACCACAGCACTTCCCCATTCTAGGATCCCTGAGCTCATCGATCATGAAGAGAAATGCCAGGGCACCATGAGTTCAGCTCTTTTCTGCAATTTCTCTTTGCACTGTTTATTTCCTTTTGCTTTAACCGTTTCCAATGATACTCTCCATCTCTGTCCAACCAGGACCTGCTCTGTCCAAGGCTGACCACATACCAGAGTGCACCTACATCTGTACTTCACATGCAGATACAAATATTCCATTGTAATTTTTCTTCATTCACTCTGCACTTTTTTGTTGGAGCCAAAGGTTACAAAATCTAGAGCGTCTCTATACATGTAGTTGCATTTATTGAATTTATTGCAGTCTGGTCTGATGACGTGCTCTCAACCATGCAAAGCTTTTGCGTCCATTTATAAAGCAGGTGTTCATAGAACATCTATGTAAAGACTTAAACGAAGTTGATTCATGTATTAAGTATTTGTTATTCACTAACAAAAAACATTCTAAGAGGCCAAAGGAGTTTTATGTTCTTTGAATGAATGATGATTAAACCACCACCAAGCCTTGGGTTTTGTTGTGCTGGAATTTCACCTTGGCCTCAGTCTCGCATGTGCGGCAGCCCTGCATACGGCCCGTTTGTTTAACTTAGCATTCAGACACACACACTTCTATACTACTGCCCAAATGATCTCCAAATAAGTCTTCACCTCTCATAAATCACCAACTTCAGAGCTACTTGACACACGCAGAAAGACCACCATACACACTGCAGACAAATAACTCCTTGATTAACTTCACCAGAGTGCATTAGAGCAAAAAGTGTTTGCCTGGACCAAAAAAATCTCCTTGAGTCATCAAAGTCACTTTAAGAGCAAAGAAATAGCCAGTTACAAGGAAAAGCCCTGATGTTAAAGATGAATATAGTTAGTAAAGGGAAAATAGTCACAAAAATGTCAATACCAAGATTTTACAAATTATTTGTTATTACAGACTTTAGGTTGGTCAGACAGTTTAGTGTCTGACCAACCTAAACATAAATGTACCTTAAGTAACAAATGAGTTCCAGATTTTAAATGTACAAAATAATGAAAAATAAAATTTTTTTATTTTTTTTTTACCTTGTATCCTGTTGTCCCAGTATCCTTTGTTCTGTAATTCAGGCTACTACTGCCCAAAAGTGTTTTTATTTACCTCACGTGACCCAAATCACATGTTTTTTTTTATGACATAATCTAGGCTGCTCCCATATGCGGCCCTGGATCACATGCAGGTGTGATGCTTGTCACTTGTAAACAACAAACAGAAACCATAGAATCTACACAGACTGACCAGAGGCTTAGATAGTTTTTTTACATATTGAGCTAGAATTGAGATAAGAACTTGAAAGATGCATGTTAAGAGTCGAAGAGCTGAGGTGAGTCCACCATGACATTATTGCCTGGTACTTGTTGCATGATTGTGGTTTCCTTGTTATATTTTTATAGTTGTTGTTGTGTCTTTCTGGCATAAAAAAGAATGTTGCATTCCATGGATTCTTGACATGTCTTTATGCCTCTGTGCCGTTGAAGCCTAGAATCAAAATAGATTGAATCGACTGTTCTCTAGTTTTCCAGTAATTGCATGTCCAAACTATTTTATTTTTTACTATGACCTAGTTTACAGTGTTGTGGCTGTCTCATCCCCCGAATTCACACTCGATGGACTTGTTTTTCAGTTGCCAACACTCACATGCTCTTCTCCAGATCTCACACATAAAGCAGTGTAAGCGAAATGTGCAACTGATCTGACAACTATGTGTCAGGGGAGCGCACAGCGGCTACCTGCACTGCGAGGAGCTCTCTGACTCACTGTACTGGTGGTATTCATGATGTCATTACAGGCCTGGGATTGGACCTGGGTGTGCGTTTTAGAAGCTTAGCCATTTGCTGATGTCACACGGTTAATACCCAGCAAGTGTATGCGTGCATGTTTTACTACTATCCTGCCTCTGCGGTGGCCTTGTAATCCCCCCTCTTTTAGCTTCATTGGGGGCCGACTGTTTTTGTTCTGCGGTTTCCGACTCACCCTGGGCCCCCAAATTTCTACAGCACACATACACGCAAATGCATACATGTGTACACACAAACAAATGTTTAGTTGCAGTGTGATGAAGTGGCTAAACATGTACATTGTAAGTTAGAACCGCAGGCTAGGAAACATCCAGTATAGTCCAGGGAAGCAATGCGTCATTAGCTGAAAAGCACCTGTTAATGGTCAAAATTCCCCTTCGTCCTGCGCCTTGGACTGTCTGCCTGTAGTCATGCCTTTTGGAGCTGTGCATGCAGTCCACTAGAGTTGCCAGTAGAGGGTAGAGTAGAGTATGCTAAACAGTAAAAGGATTCCCTCATATTTGTATACTGTTGCATTTTGGTAAGATGAAGGACTTGTTTATTTACTTAATGGTGTTCGCGTGATATTTCATAGTTACGTGTCAGACAAGGACTTGAGCTCACATTACTGGAATGATAATAGCAGCTTTCCTCAATCCAAGGGCGGGTGCTGGTGTGGGGGGATTGAAGGAGGTGGGCTAATGTCTCCTCACTGCTTCCTCACACCACTCTCCTTGGTGCACATGGATGCTGGAGTCCCCTGTGATGTTTTCCAGATGCAGTTTGCTTCGCCGATCACATTGACAAATCCCACCTTTCCTGTATTCAGACCTCTTTGTCTCCCCGTTCCTTATGCCAAGTCTCTTTTGCAGCCTCCCGTCTTGTTAGAGACACTTTCTTGGCATGAAAGACATCCTGTATATAAATGTAATAAAATTTACACTATCAGCTCTGTAATCTGTAAATATATATGGTTGTTTGTGTTAAGGGCTGCGCAATAGCAAGTTTATTAGCTACAATGTCTGTATCACAACAATTTGCTTGTCTAGTAATAATTCATTCATTTTCTACCGCTTATTCCCATTAGGGGTCGCGGGTGACTGGAGCCTATCCCAGTAACTTTGGGCCGTAGGCAGGGTACACCCTGGACAGGGGCCAGCTTGTCGCAGGTAGTCGTCTAGTAATAATATAGTCCTTTATGTAGCAGTCCAATTGGAGCCTTAAGGCAAACTGTGGTGCACCTTATTTAGTTTTTGTTTACACTCCAAAATGTAATCCTAGGTTAGTCCATGTTCACTCCATAACTGAATTCTGATTTAGTCCTATTTCATTACAAAATGTTGTACTGCTTTAAACCTAGTTCACTTCAAACTTTAGTCCTGATTTAGCCCTTGATGACTCTCAAACATAACCTGGTTTACTTCCTGTTTGGCTGACTAGTTTTTAATTGTTTCACTATTGTTGTTATCACAGTATTCAACATAATTATTCCATTTTATATGTTTTCTGTATTTTACATAATTTGATTGTATAATCATCCCACTTTAACAGACTTTTTTCTTCTTGTATGTGGCTATTGACTGGCTGTGTCAGACTTTGGCCTGTCTTCCACCCTGCTTGATTAGCCATCAGCCAGTGGCTGCCCTCTCAGACTCCCCCCAGAGAAGAGACTCTCTAGCCAGAATTGTACCAAAGCCCAGGCCCTTCAAAGCAATCACACACGTAGTGAGACTCTGGGTGACTGCCAGACCTAATCCTAACCCACATTTTGGGGTTTAGTGACCTCAGGCCATGGAATTACCCTGTCAGTTTGGCTCTGTGGCCTCCTGCTTTACGCTTGTTCTCCCTGCTGTCATGGCAATTGTAAGCAAGATAAGAGCTTATGTCACTGACTGACCTAGACTCCCATAGTCTGGTCGTGAAAGCAAACAGGCAGCAGACACAGACATACTGCTGTCATTTGTTCTATACACTCCCCCTCATAACATGTCATGATACAAAGCACAGACATTTCTATGTTTTTTTTTTTAAATGGTTCAATAAACATTTTCCATGGATACTGGATATATATATATATATTAGGGCCAGGAATCGATTAAAAAAATTAACTAATTAATCGCAACGCTGAAAAAAAAAAATCATCATTAATCACAATTAATCATATTATGAATTCACATACAAACACAAAATTGTAAATTTAGAACATTTATTTTGAATTAACCTTAACATACTTTATTGTAAACCTGTGCAATGCAAACAAAACTTGCAAAGAAAATAAATGAATAGTCTCTTTGAGACCTGTAACTCAGACAAAGTTTGCCTAAATAAGGTACAACCAACAAATACACAAAACTTACCTAAAAAAGCATGTGTAATCTCTTTTAGAACTTTAACCAAAAAAAGTTTAATTCTTCAATTAATAACAATTGTTGTGGTTCACAACAGTGTAAATACTATGAACTTTGTTACTCATACTTACTTATTACAGTGGTAATCGAACTCATCCTTGCATAGACTGCACATAACTTTTGTTTTGTCTATATTGCTGTCTGGTGACGATTTGAAGCAGAATTGTCCATTTAGCAATGTGTCTTTTTGGTCACTCATGTTGCTTTAGCTCGTTCACTTGTTGCATTAGGCTCGTTCCAGATGAACTGCGCCTGGATTGTGAACTGAGAGTGCACGGCCGCAATGAGAGGAGGGGAAATACGCCTGTACTGAAGTCAGACAGTTTGTGGCTCAGATCACGCACCATCACGCTTCGAAATCCACTTCTCGCGTGTGTTGGTTTATCCAGGTCAAAACTGTAACTTTAGTCTGTATTAAAAAAAAGAGGCGGGGGAAGAAGGAGAGGAGGGCAGTGAAGTGTCGCGCATTACGTTTCTGATCAGCACTAAACTCAGATCCAATCACCTGTCCGTTCACCGCTGACAGGTGTGCGTTTTCCCATCATGCACTGAGCCGTGCAGCCTCCGCAGTTGTTCCTGATGAACTGCGGCGGCTCAGGCGCTGGTCTCGTTTGGATCTCACGGTGACCATCGCACTTGTGGCATCAGAGCAAGTCGGGAACAAGTCGGACACAAATCTAATCGGCGTGCACTGCGCACAGACCGACACTGATCGAAACTGCGCAAGTCTGGCTCATCTCTACGCGCCTGATGGATGGAAACGGAAATGTGTCGTCTTCTACGCTCGCGCGGTGCATTTCTGCCCACCGGAAGACCCGTGGCGTGTCGCTGCCTCTGTCAGTGTCGTCGTAATATTTTTGTTGTGATCAAATTAATCGATGCGTTAATTGAAATTAACGCGATGGAATCAATAAATTAACGCACTGCCTTAACGCGATAATTTTCCCAGCCCTAATATATATATTAGCCTTAATAATAATAATATATATATATTAGGGCTGGGATATAATTAGGGCTATATATAATATGCAGGTTTTAGAAAGAATTGCAGTAATTAATTCTGGTGGAGGATGTCTAAAAGTTTTTGTATTTCTGTGTCTGCTGCAGGGCTCCCTGACAAAAGAGCGTGACTATGAAAGCATTGTGATGATGAGAATGAGACAAGCTGCAGAGCGACAGAAACTCATAGAACAAATGCAAAGAGAAGATGAAGAAGCATGATTATTATTGTACGGCAATTACATGTATTTTACTGAAAACTTACGGTGGACTTTCAAAAAAGCTTTGTTCTGTGTTAAATGTTATTTTATGTATTTTATTGTATGTTCAAACACATGTAAATAAATGTTTTTTTATGTGTTTTAAATATTTTTGTATTTTTATTGAGAGTAGGAAGGAAGATGGAAGAAAATGCACTGTAGAGAGGAACTTTGACAGGAGACATACTGAGGCTCATTTCCCAGAGGTAGGAATACAGCAGGGGTGCAATAAATAAAGTCTGTACTCAAGTGAAAGTAATATTACTTAGGAACGATGTGTTGGAGGGAGATGCTGAACTTGTGTGTTGATCAATTGTTTCAAAATAATATTACTCATGTAAAAATGATCAACAAAATGTTATTTGAGTACATGTATAAAGTTTAGGGATAAGGAGGATAGTTCATTTGTGTGTGACCATATTGTATTAATACAGATCATAATTTTTTGGTCAATTATGAAAGACTTCAGATTTCAACATAATGGCTAAATTCTGACTTGATGCCTTAAATCTCAGAAGGAGATTGGGGATGCGACACGTTATAACACACACACACACACACACACATATATATATATATATATGTAAACACTGTAATGATGTAAATTCCATCTGTTAACCACTGGCTGGTTAGCTGTGACAACTCATTACCTCATTATTATAGCCTTCTGCAGAGTGTAATATGAAAATCACTCCTGTCTGCTAACCCATTCAGCAACACTGTGGAATGGTGACGGGTGTAGCAATCCAAACCACAGCCCGTGCAATGCCAATATGTGGATATCATTTCGCCCCCATGTTAAACCAGTAATCAGACTGAGATGGGAAGACTAGGTAGGCATGAGAATTTTTGTGGCCTTGTGTGATGAAAAGTGAACATACTCTAGAGGCCCTCTATTATAGATACTGTGGTTTTGATGATTGTTGTATACAATATATCCACAGTTCTACCCAGAATAAAGAGCCCTTGTGGATGGCACAATTCCAGTGCTATTCATCCAGTTTCTATTGTGTGCAAGAAATGATATGTGACTGGAATATTTGCATGCATTCTTTATCTTGCCATATGTAAGTTAATATTTCATTTTTGATGTAAGCAATATACAGTGCATCATTGCCTCTCAGTGTTGAGATCAAATTTTTTTTAAGCCATCCAAGATAAATGTATTATTCAAAATTGTTCTTGAGACTTGAGCAATATGGTTGGTGTATTTAAAACCACTATGTTAATGCCATAACTTTCTGGAGTTTGTATCTTTAGCCTTATCCTGCAACTGTACAGAATACAAAATTCACACTATGTTCTCAACAAAAATTAATCATTTCCTCCTTGGCCCATAACAGGGATTACCTTTACTAAAATGTTCATCAAACCTGACCATTACATTTTAAGTTACCTTGTTACTAGACTGCCAAATCAACAAATGTAATATATTAATACCAAGAAGGCTGATGTAGTTATAAAGGCTGCCCTTGTTATTAGTACAAAGTACCCACTCCTATGACACTGATATTAGTTTATTTTAGGTAATTGTACTAAGCCCTTTTACAATAGGCTATGCAACAGTTACCCACAAGATATTACATTTATTTTTTTATTGCTTAAGTGGCATGCACATGGACACGTTACATTTTTTCATTAACAGTTTACAATGCCAGTATGCTGTGGTCAACCAGTATTTTGTAATAAGGTCCGCTCCCTTCACATCCATCTAAATAGTTTTACTTGCCTGCCTCAGGGCTATGGCGTAATGCTGTGTCTGTGTTTGTGAAAATGTGTGCTTTCGTATTCGTATTTATGTTTTTAAGGGGAACACAGCATCTTTGCAACATCCAACCTAGCCATCCATCTATCCTGCCAGTGCTGCGCAGCATGGCTGTGGCTGTATTACACAATGTCCAGCTGTGGATCAGGGTGGTGTGGTGGGAGACATCTGCTCCTTTCCTCCTGCAAAATCCCCTCATCACATGGTTTTGTTTACCCGTATTCCTTTTTCATATCCCGGCAATATAAAAAAAAAAAAGAGGCCAGAAACACACGAACTCTGTCCAAATGACAACACAGGAAATGCAATTACAGGAAACACATTCACCACCAACCCTGCCCTGAGTCTACAGTGGCTTGTGCTGCATGCAAACAAGAATGGGAGGATGAGCCTGTCAGTCAGTGTGCCCCGCAAACAATTACAGCACATCTTTGGAATCTTCCTGGTGTCTTTTTCCTCTCAGACCTCTTTACAGTGCTCATACCAAATCTGAACTGTTCTGGAAATGGAACTGTGTTCACCTCTTTTGGTCCTGACCTCACAGGTGGATGTTGGGTCATGTGTGAGGCAACAGGTCTGGTGCAGCTCTGGCTGTGATGTGCCTGGCAGAGCCTCTCCATTTGTGGGGTAGTGATCCAGGCTGGCCCCAGACATGAACTGGCAGACCTAGGGCTGGAATGAAACCACCCGGTTTTTTTTGGCTCTAACAGACTCCTGGACTTAAATGCTTGCAGTTCTACCCAGTCATCTTGGGCAAAGAGATCCTGTATGTTTATGAAATCGCTTATTGGATTATCAGAAGGCTATATAGTGTTTCTGTTTCTGATAAATAAAATGACTGCAAATTGTTTTTATTTAATACATACACAAACAATCCGTGCCATTACATCATGTAAACAGAAGCATATGATACATTTAAAACCATGGTGACACGATAATGCATTTAAACCTCTATGTTAAAACCAGCATGTTAATTTAAATGGTCAAACAAGGGTAGAAACTTTTGTCAGGTTTCAATGAAGTTGTAAGAATCATGCATTAACAATAAAACTGGCCTGTACAAAGCCTCTATGTATCTATGCATAAAAACAGAGTTAGGGAAATTATAAATGTTTTGGAATGTCTTATATTTCTCACTGAAATGGTCACCTGTGGGTATAGATACTGTAAGCTAAAATATGTTATAAATATGCATAATCTTGTCTATTATTTGTACTGTAGCTGCCGATAATTGATACAAGTCTTTTCATGCTGATGTGAGATCTGATCTGAGAATGCTTGATTATTTACCCACTGAAGGCACAGAGACCTTATTGAAGAAATGTACATTTAGAGTCACTCTGTCTCCTTGTGTACGCACCACACAAGCGTCTGTCCCACTCCAGTCATCGTTAGCAGTCGGAAGCCAATCTTCTCTAGCTTGTCCAGCACCAGGCGAGGTGGGTCATCCACATGGTACTCGGAACTAAAAAAGCATAAACACAGCGTAGTTCTACTTGCCACACACATTTTATGTCTTTCACTAAACTTTGTTTGGAACATACAATGCTGTTAATTGTTCTGGTGCTTGTTCACTTCCTTCCACACCTTGGTTCATTTCCCAGCAGCATTTGAATCTGATTGCCAATGACAACACTTTTACAATCTGTATTCCATCAGCTTGAGCAGTTTACTCTAAATCTGCAAAGCAGCATCCTTCCTCAGCTCAATTTTTTTCTTTTTTGCATGTCAGTCTGTTGGCAATATGAACACAGTGAGGGCCAAAATGTAAGGAGCGCCAGACCTAAGTGCCTAAATATGGACATATAGAACTATCTATCATATAAACAATATGATGGTGCAGATTTTAAAGAATAGTATTTAATAAATCTGCTTTAGTTTCCTTTCCATATTTACATTTAGCCCCACAACACTACCAGACATTATCTCTTCTCAGTACTTACAAATTGTTTCCCAGCATGATTGTTTTTCTTGCTCCCAGGTAATTCATAACGGCAGGATCAGAATATTCATCTCCAACATTTGTTGGACCACTCTCCTGAAAGACAGCAATTTCGCATATTATCCATACAAGCCATTTGACTTTCATATGCTCTGACAACATTTCTCTGTCACTGGATAGACCTGCAGCCTTCTGGCAGGTGTAGGGATAATCTGTAATAACAGGGGAGCCTACTATAAATAGTCCTGTAGTCGCAGACTATAGGTTTAGCTTGTTGGAATAGCTTTTGCAAATTCTCAATGAACATGCGCAACACCAATCTGACATGTGGTTTTCATTAAGGATAACACAATGCTTCCTAGTCAAGACTTTGTTGTTTGGCTTTTTATTTTTCAGGCTGCAGACTACATGCACAGCTTAACCATTTCAAAATGAAACCATTAAGTATGGTTACATCGCCAAATAAAGTAGCCTAAAAAGTCACAGTTTGGCTATAGAAGCGCTTCTTCATTTAAAGCATGACTAGTCATTTTGCACATGAATGATACGCACCAGTCGGATCTGCGTGCTGATGAGCATGTAGGGCATCGCTTCTTGCGGCTTCGCACAGCTGTTCTCTCGGGAATGAATGAACAAGGAGCCACGACAGTTCCCTCTCGCAACTTGCGCTTCTGCTGTCATCTCTTTTGGGAATGCGGAAACACCCACCTCTGTGGACCAATCAGCGTCCAGCGCTCCGTGCCCAGTACACAAACTGTTGCTCAACGTGTCACTGGTTGCTTGTTGACATGAGAAAACACAGGGCAATGTGCTTTCAGCAAAGTGAGTTATTAAATAATTCTGTGAAAACATTCTAAAACGGTTTCTAGGAAAACTTAAAAGAGCACCAGTTCTTAGGTTGAACGTACGTGTCTAGATCTCCATGTATTATTTCCTCCTCGGAGCGGAGCATCAATAATAATGCGGGATAAATCTGGTGGCTGAGAGGGAAATGAAAGCCACGGACCAAAGACAAACAACAATGGAGCGTGATAAAATCAGCAATATGAATGCAATGTCCTACTGAAGCCAGAGGAACCTGACAGCTATTCATCCATGCAGACTGCTCATGTCGTGCGCTGCGGGAAGAGTAATTTAAAGCCTGATCATAGCCTGCTATTGTGATGGGAGGCAGACATGGATCCGAGCGAGCCAGAGCTTATTTCAACATGCCATTATCAATTTTACACATACAGTTCTCTGTCAATTGGTTTACCATGCAATAAGAAAATATTTTTATAGCACATAGTGTCAGAACCAATATTTCAGTTGTGGCTTACAGCATTGTGAAGCTGTGTAGGTGCTGTTTGTTTACTGCAGACCGGAGCCATAATAACAGTGTCATGTATCATCATATTACCGCCGCATGAAATTATCTGGACCATGTAATCTGCAAACCAGTCATTCAGAGACACAGGTGTTCACTGAGAAGATCGCCACCTACTGGCTTCTAACATCAGTGCCACCCATCAAAACTTCTTGGCTTTTCTACGCTATAGGCTTACATAGATGACTTTTTCAGTGGTCATTGCGAGAATTTAGGTGGTGAGGAGGTACATAATATATACTCTTAAATGTATTATACTGTATGTAAGTGTTATCTTTAAAATATTCTAATGCAAGCAAATGCACATATAAGTGAATTATGTCATGTCAGTCCTGTGATTTGCTGGTCCAGGTTCAGCCCACCGTAAACCCTAATGGGAATAAGTAGTAGAAGATGAAGTGATAAAGGTCATAATGTCACGGCCCATCATCAAATAAACAGCCACCTTTGCATTATCCAAGCTTAATACACTAATAGTATAAAAGGTCGAACAAGAAGGTCATCTGGACAAGGCTTGTTTTTGGAAGACGTTCCACTCTTACTCTGAAGCTCTTAATAATGATTAAGCTCTTCAGAGTAAGGTCAAAACGTCTTCCATTAGGATTCAATTGCAATTATATAGAGGAGCATGATTCAAAGTGTCAGAAAAATCTGTGTCTAATTATACCATCTGCTTTATTCAAAGCATGAAATAGTGTTGGAGAGGAATGTCCTCTCTTGTGTTTCATCTGTCCCATTAACTTGAAACCTACTCCTGGAAAGAAAACAGGAAAACAGCAGGATTGTCACTAAGGGCCAAGAAACAAAACCAAAGACACCTCTCTTTCTGTGCAAACATGCCCCTAACCGAGCCACTTCCTGTGCTCATGCCGAGCCTTCCTGCTCCGGCTCATCTGCAGCTGGTTATAGGTGTCTGGGGTCAGCTCCTACGTGACCCTCAGGGACAGTGAAGCACAGAAAGCACTGCAGATAGATTTTTCACAAGCCTTTAGCTCCATCTTCTCAGCTTAAGTGTGGATATGTTGTCAGGGCATTTATTGAATCATCTGTTGTAAACATTTGACATTCATATCTAAATATATTCAAATCTAAATGTAATGGAATACTAAAAGGTTATGTTCCATTAGGGTTGTTTCAAAATAGTGATTTATTTTCTGTGGATATGTGTGAAGCCCTTGGATAGTTTGACTGTTAAAGTGACTGCTTTTTATCACAGTGTGGGGATGCCACCTGGATGCACTATATATATATATATATATATATATATATATATATATATATATATATATATATATATATATATATAGGGTTCAGGTTGCAGTGATATTTCAATTGTGAATAGGGAGACAGATATGAACTAGGTACACAAGGACAACAGGCTGATAGATTGGCTGTTAGGGTTACACATCATATAAGTTTACATAAGTTTAATTGTGACAGATTACCACTATGCTGAGCCATGTATTTTACTCTCAAGAGGTTTCTACTTGTGCATCTATACATGTCTATTTGTCCTGAACTCCCCAGTGAGCTGTGAGTTTCCTTTTATAACTGAGATGGGATGTTTATATATCACCGCCGCCTCTACTCTCCATTTTCCAGATTACACCTCGCAGTTTACACAATGTCTCTGAACTGAGCAGATATAAACCAGTACTCTCAAGTTTCCCCTTCATGTTACCTTACCTCACCTCTACAGTAGAGGCTAAAGAAGTACACCAAATCTGTACTCAAGTAAGTACTTAAAAATAATATTACTCAAGGCCAGGTTAAGGACCTCAACAAAATTGTTACTGAAGTGAACAGATGTAAACAAGGTAAAAATAAATATAAAGTGAAATATGACTGTACATAAAAAAGATTTTTAAAAAAACAAAAACAATAATAAAAACAGTGCCAGTGCAAAGAGCCTTTTAACTGGCTCTTTTAAAAATTCTGTTTTAAAACTTTGGATGGATGAAGCAGTTTGAATATTTAGAGGGAGACTATTTCAAAGTTTGGGCCAAGCCACCACAAATACTCTGTCTCTTCTGGTTTTTAGTCTTGATCTCAGACAGTCTAAAAGCAGCTGGTCACAATACCTTAGTGCTCTTATAGAGGCATACAGAGACAACATTTCTGACAAATGGAGGAAGAATCAAGTCTATAATACAAAGAGTTATAATAATTCAGATGAGATGTAACAAATGTTAATGACTCTTTCAAACTGCTCTGAACACTGGTACAGCTTTACTTTGCCTTAGATGCATGAGCTGATAAAAAAAACATTTGTTTTTTCTTTAAAAGAACAGTCAATAATTACATTGAGATTTTTTACAAAGGGCCATCTGATGGAAAGCCAAGGGAACAATTTATGTCAGTTATCTGGTCAGGCTCTACAGACACAACATTTTCAGTTTTATTTTTTTATTTAAGTTTAGAAAGCTCAATTTTATCCACTCTTTGACTTCTTGAAAACACCTCTGCAAGGTCTAATGTGAGTCTCTTTAATACTTGACTCTCATGTAGATTTGAACATTGTAGGAAAAGCAATGAAAAGAAATATGATGTTTTCTAAAGATAGAGCCGAGATGGAAATATATACAGTGTAAATAACATTGGACCTGTCTGTCAAGTAGGATCAAAACCACTTTAACCCTGTACTTTTGAGACTAACACTTGACTCCAGATGTGCAAATAAAATCTATATATCATATACTGATGATAAAAATATGAAATTGAGGTGGCTCTTGTCATTGATGTTTACTTTGGATATAGAGTATTATTATTATTGCAGCAAGTAAAAGTAAGTGTTAGAAGAGGTACTCAGAAAGTATACAAGTTATGTGTACTTTCCTGCAAATTACTTGAGTAAAAGTATGTGGTTACCTTCCACCACCGCTCTCCAGCCACTCTGTCACACTGCCACCCCTGGGCCAGTTGTTGGAGCCTTGTCACCAGGTTAGCGTTCTGCTGAGAAACACCAGGATGCATTTTTTGCAGAGCTGCATAGTAAAGGAATTTGTTTAGGGAGACTTTCTTTCAGTGATTAAGACTAATGTCGTCAGAAATTTGGAACGACACATGCCTCCAGACTGCGTCCTTTCTCTCATCGCCTCGGTTCATTTCTTGATTTGTGCAAGAAGCATTTCCCCGTGGTATACCGCAAATGGAAGTGAAGCAGCTATCAGTAACAGGAAACAACATGATGCATAATAAACATGAAGGGCAGATTTAAGACGGCTTGGATGCTTTTGTGTGTACTTGGCTGTGCACCCTTGGCTGCTTAGCCACAGCAAAAATGGACATTCAGTGGACCTAATTATCATCACAATATATAACAACTTGGGAATTTGCTTAAAAAAAGATTAAGACTAAACCGCCATATAAAATACCCATGAAAGATTTAGTTTTAGTAATAAACAAGTCAGCCATTTACTATAATAAATAATGTGTGCATGCAAGGCTTTTGCAGTAATTTTGCTGCTGAAATTAAAGGAATAAATTAACTTTTGGATCCTGGGAAATAGCCATATTAACACCCAGTGTAACCACCATTTTACAGCACATTCATCAAATTTTATTCCTTCTCAGTGTCACCTCATAAAAGTTATTTATTTTATTCTTATCTGGCCAAGTATAAATTGCAGGTTTAAAAGTTGCCCTACTCTTGTCCACCCCTTAACTTGTACCGAGTCGCCTTGTTTGCCCAGACACTTCCTTCAGCTCTTCCAGGGTCAAACTAAGGTATTCCCACACAACTCAAGAGACATTGTCCCTACAGTGTGTCCTGGGTTTTCCTTGGGACTTCCTCCCAGTGAAACATCTCCAGAACACCTTTCCATAGAGGCGTACAAGGAAGAACAGGTGTCATGATCCAGAGCTCCTGACCATAGGTGAGGGTGGAAACAGCTCCTTCTTCTTCTCTCAATTGTGAACAAGACAAAAAGATAAGAAATGTCTACCAACCTGAAGGGGACAGGGCACCCTTTTCCAGCTAAAGACCATGGCCTCGGAGGAGCTGATGCTTATCCCAGCCGCTGCAAAATGTTCCAGTGCATTCTGAAGTTACTGTTGAGCCAACAAAAAGTCATAAATATAATAGCAGAAACAGTTATATATTCTGATAGAAGATCCTGTGCTATTGGTGGCTGGAAAGCAGTGTACAGGAAGTGTAGAAGAGAAAAAAAATAGATAAGTAACAGAAAACATAATGACAACACAGATGCAGTTTGCTGGGGCTGAGTCACTTCATGTTTCTCATAAGGCCTGTGGTTATTATCATGTTTTGTATTATACTTTGCAGCATGTGGTTATTGTTTAAGAACAAACCCGGCAGAGTTAATCTGTTCAGTGTATCGCTGCATCTTCAGGCACAACGAATGGCTGCTCCTCTAAGCAACAGTTATGACTATGGTCCGTGCAGGAGCAAAGGAACAGCCTGACTTTGTTTGAACAATGACAATAGGAGAAGGCCAATGAAATCCACTGTTAGACATGTTACAGCAATTAAAATATACTACTTCCCATTTATGTAAAACATACATCTGTAGGTGCAAAGGCTACTTTCAGACCTGGCTCTGATATTGACTCACTAATTTAAATCCTTTTACTCTCCAGCAAACTTGGTGTCTGTGTTTTTCTTGCTGATACAAATTGAACCAAATTGACTACATACAGTACATTCAGATCACCTACAAACAAGTCTTTAAATACAATTTTCACTATGCTTTAAAGACACCTTTAGTTCACACTGTCTTGATTTTAGTGACAGGTCTGAAGAGGAAATACAATTTTGATTCAGGACCACGTGTCTCTTTAAATCACTCCATCCATCCATCTTCTTCCGCTTATCCGGGACCGGGTCAGCGGAGGCAGCAGTCTAAGCAAAGATGCCCAGACTTCCCTATCCACAGACACCTCCTCCAGCTCTACCGGGGGGACCCCAAGGCGTTCCCAGGCCAGCCGAGAGACGTAGTCCCTCCAGCGTGTCCTAGGTCTTCCCCGGGGCCTCTGCCCGGTGGGACATGCCCGGAACACCTCCCCAGGGAGGCGACTAGGAGGCATCCGGAACAGATGCCCGAGCCACCTCAGCTGACTCCTCTCGATGTGGAGGAGCAGCGGCTCTACTCCGAGCTCCTCCCGTGTGACAGAGCTCCTCACCTTATCTCTAAGGGAGCGCCCAGCCACCCTGCGGAGGAAACTCATTTCGGCCGCTTGTATCCGGGATCTCGTCCTTTCGGTCATGACCCAAAGCTCATGACAATAGGTGAGAGTAGGAACGTAGATCGACCGGTAAATCGAGAGCTTCGCCTTTCGGCTCAGCTCCTTCTTCACCACAACAGACCGATACAACGACCGCATTACTGCAGACGCTGCACCGATCCGCCTGTCGATCTCACGCTCCATCCTTCCCTCACTCGTGAACAAGACCCCAAGATACTTGAACTCCTCCACTTGAGGCAGGAACTCTCCTCCAACCTGGAGAGGGCAAGCCACCCTTTTCCGGTCGAGAACCATGGCCTCGGACTTGGAGGTGCTGATTCTCATCCCAGCCGCTTCACACTCGGCCGCAAACCGCCCCAGTGCACACTGAAGGTCCTGGTTTGATGAAGCCAACAGGACAACATCATCCGCAAAAAGCAGAGATGAAATCCTGTGGTTCCCAAACCAGACTCCCTCCGGCCCCTGGCTGCGCCTAGAAATTCTGTCCATAAAAATAATGAACAGAACCGGTGACAAAGGGCAGCCCTGCCAGAGTCCAACATGCACTGGGAACAGGTCTGACTTACAACCGGCAATGCGGACCAAGCTCCTGCTCCGGTCATACAGGGACCAGACAGCCCTTTGCAAAGGGCCCCGGACCCCATACTCCCAGAGTACCCCCCACGACAGCCCCACAACATCCAGGGACTTGAGGTACTCAGGACGGATCTCATCCACCCCCAGAGCCTTGCCACTGAGGAGCTTTCCAACCACCTCAGTGACTTCAGCTTGAGTGATGGACAAGTCCACCTCTGAGTCCCCAGCCTCTGCTTCCTCAACGGAAGGCGTGTCGGTGGGATTGAGGAGTTTCTCAAAGTATTCCTTCCACCGCCCGACAACATCCCCAGTCGAGGTCAACAGCTCCCCACCTCCACTGTAAACAGTGTTGGTGAAGCACTGCTTCCCCCTCCTGAGGCGGCGGACGGTTTGCCAGAATTTCTTTGAGGCCAACCGATAGTCCTCCTCCATGGCCTCCCTGAACTTTTCCCAGACCCGAGTTTTTGCCTCCACAACCGCCTGGGCTGCAGCACGCTTGGCCTGCCGGTACCCATCAGCTGCTTCAGGAGTCCCACAAGCCAACCAAGCTCGATAGGACTCCTTCTTCAGCCTGACGACATCCCTTACTTCCGGTGTCCACCACCGGGTTCGGGGATTGCCGCCACGACAGGCACCAGAGACCTTGCGACCACAGCGCCGAACGGCCGCATTGACAATAGAGGTGGAGAACATGGTCCACTCGGACTCCATGTTTCCAACCTCCCTCGGGATCTGGTCAAAGCTCTCCCGGAGGTGGGAGTTGAAGACCCCTCTGACAGAGGGCTCAGCCAGACGTTCGCAACAGACCCTCACAACACGTTTGGGTCTGCCGAGTCTGTCCGGCCTCCTTCCCTGCCAGCGGATCCAACTCACCACCAGGTGGTGATCGGTTGACAGCTCAGCCCCTCTCTTCACCTGAGTGTCCAAAACACACGGCCGAAGGTCAGATGACACGACTACAAAGTCGATCATCGACCTCCGGCCTAGGGTGTCCTGGTGCCACGTGCACTTATGGACACCCCTGTGCTCGAACATGGTGTTTGTTATGGACAAACTGTGACTAGCACAGAAGTCCAATAACAAAACACCACTCGGGTTCAGATCGGGGAGGCCGTTCTTCCCAATCACACCCCTCCAGGTATCACTGTCGCTGCCCACGTGGGCGTTGAAGTCTCCCAGCAAAACAATGGAGTCCCCAGTCGGTGCACCTTCCAGTACACCTCCCAGGGACCCCAAGAAGGCCGGGTACTCTGTACTGCTATTTGGCCCATAGGCACAAACAACAGTAAGAGACCTGTCTCCAACCCGAAGGCGTAGGGACGCGACCCTCTCGTTTACTGGGGTAAACTCCAACACATGGCAGCTGAGCTGGGGGGCTATGAGCAAGCCCACACCAGCCCGCCGCCTCTCACCGCGGGCAACGCCAGAGTGGTGGAGAGTCCAACCTCTCTCGAGGAGCTGGGTTTCAGAGCCCAAGCTGTGCGTGGAGGTGAGCCCGACTATATCTAGCCGGTATCTCTCAACCTCCCGCACAAGCTCAGGCTCCTTCCCCCCCAGTGAGGTGACATTCCATGTCCCTACAGCTAGAAGCTGTGTCCGGGGACCGGGTCGTCGAGGCACCCGCCTTCGACTGCTGCCCGATCCACACTGCACGGATCCCCTACGATTTCCTCTGCAGGTGGTGAGCCCACAGGAGGTCGGGCCCACGTCGCTCTTTCGGGTTGTACCCAGCCGGGCCCCATGGGCAAAGGCCCGGCCACCAGGCGCTCGCATTTGAGCCCCAACCCCAGGCCTGGCTCCAGGGTGGGGCCCCGGCTGCGCCATACCGGGCGACGTCACGGTCCTCGATATAATACTGTTCATAGGGGATTTATGAACTGCTCTTGGTCTGGCCCGTCACCTAGGACCTGTTTGCCATGGGAGACCCTACCAGGGGCATAATGCCCCAGGCAACATAGCTCCTAGGATCATTCGGGCACTCAAACTCCCCCACCACGATAAGGTGGCAGTTCAAGGGGCAGTTCAAGGGGGAGTCTTTAAATCACTACTATTTTTAATTTTAAATCCCTGTGCAGATATTGCTTCTTAAACAAATAAAAATATCCCAAATCCCAAAATATATGATTTATAACAGCAGGTCACAGGGAATATAGTTTTAATGTTCAGCTTTTTTAAGCCTAAATATTGTTGAAATGGATTCTCAAATGCATGTGTCATAAAAGTTGTAGTTGAACAATTCAGAAAAATGACAGTGACAATTAACTAATCAGGAAAAAAACAGGGCTCCACAATCAGACCAGCTGGTTTATAGAAAACACCTTTACCCCCTGAGAAAGAATCTTGATTGTCATTGCTCAGTGCAGAATTCACCTCATGATTTCTCTTATGTCGCCATCACTTCTTGTTATGCCAATAAGCACATAAGACCTCTGTTGGTTAGTGTTGGTTTCTGTAGCTTTTATTTGGTTTACAGGGGTGGGGTTGCTTGCCCCACACTCAACCCTCCTCATGGGCATGGGACTGGCAGGAGTGACCAAATGGTGGTACACTCCTGGCAGAGTTTCATTTTTATTTCCCTCTAGATGTTCCTAAAATAACTTCCTTCTAGCTTTATTGTGGCAGTGAAACTGTAAAAAAGCACATGGTACTTGTCCTATTCAAAGCACAAAATGATTTTCCATTAATAAACCAACCCTATATAAAGAATACAACTGTCTGTGAAATATCCGGTCTATATGAACCCAATATCCAGATGCATGGTCGTCTGTAATATCTTCGGCTGCAGCCGAAGCTATAATCATGTACAATAAAAAAAAAAAAAAAAAAAAAAACCCCACAACACTTCAATAGCTGTGAGCTGTTCCTGCCCTGACAGCAGACAAGGAAAGAGAGCGATGGAGTACCAGAGTCGATTATGTGACAATGATGTCATGGGACTACTGGTGCTGATGAGGGCCATATGTCAGTGCGGTTCCCTGGTTGTTCTTTGAGCCTCTTGTGTTCACATCCGGATCTGGGATTTGACTGATTGGCATTGCAGGTGATATTTTACAAATCATAACAAGTTATTTTAATGATGTTATCACAAAGATTATTGCCAAGCATCTTTTCAGTTTAAAAACTAAATTTTACATCTGGCAGTGCCTTGTTGTGACAAACAGTAAGTCAATTACCATCTCGGGTCTAGATCCATGAAGGGAATGCAGCCACATTTTGACCATAGAACACGTTTTAGGGTTTTTGAGGTACTTTTACATTGGTCTAGCTAATGTAAGTGGAAATAACACTTCCACATACAGACATATGGCTTTACAAGATGATAGATGAAGCTGAGAGCAGAAAGGCACATTCTTAAATGCAGTGTGGTCTAGGTGGTCGCTGTGTTCTTAGATTAATAGCGTCCTTGACACTTATCTAATTTAGAATTTGCTGCTTTATTACAAGCTTGGGCTAAATGGCATGACCACGCAGTGCTCTGAACATGGACTCTATATTCCCAAGGTTTTACTAACTTCTCTCTCTCAGTGTCACTTGTGGGGAGATGAGTAATGAGGCCTAAACGTGTAATCCATGCCTGCCTTTCCTATCAGTTCTTTTATTCACTACATCCTCCTACCTTAGCAGACTCCAAGTAAATCCTAAGTACTCCCTTTTTCCAGTCAAAACCTTGTTGCATAATCCACATTTAAGTGAGATGCCCCATATCATATTTGTTATAATCACTCCTGTCTGTTATAATTAAATAAAAATAGCAGTTCAAAAATTAAAAAGTGTTATGTTTGCCAAAGGTTTCTTTCAGCTCATGAGGTGGACTGTAATACATTTAATGTAACTAGTGGATAATTTAACGTTGTATTTTAACAGTTCTTGAAATCAAAGCTGAATTTTAGAGCAGCTTTTCTCAGCTGCTCTGATTGTGGGACCCAGTTTTATTCTTCAAAATTTTATTGTGACTAAACTAAATTATTTTTTCTGAAATATTTTACTATAACCTACAATATATGGTGCATGTTTTGCAGAAATTCACTATTTTATGTAATAAAAACAATATTTAGGCTGAACATTTAAACTATATTTAACCTTCCTGTCAGTCAGTTTTTGGTCCTAACCCACCAATTTGCAATCAGTGTGATAGAGAAAACTGGCATGAACATCACAGGAAACCTAAATGATACAAGGATAAATACTATAGTATAGTATACAAGTATGTATTCAATATGACAATGATAACAGTTTTACTATTAGTATATCATAGCACACAATGCACATTTTATGAAGCCGGTGATGTGCAAGAAGAAGTTATTTTGTGTTTTATTAATTAAAAATGCATTTTAATGTTATGTCTCACAATGACAGTTCAAATTAGTAATGCAATACACGGTTAAAAGCCAAAATTAATTGCTTTTAAACACAAAGCCAAAAACAAAGAAAGGAAATGAAATCTAATAATGTACTGTTATTGAAATATTACAGCCTAGTGCTATCTTTGTGCAGCCTGTGGTTAGATTTCCAAATCCAATCTTAAACTAGGCCTGAATATATTTATCTTGAGTGTACTGTTTTGGCATATGTTTTCCAAGTGCAGCAGCTCTTGGACAGGAGAGTCGACAGAGATGTGTTCAAGATGACCTCAGAGAGTCAGTACATTGCATTATTCTCTTTGTGCTGAATGCTCTTGGAGTGTTCCGGGAAAGATGAGCCTGTCTGGGAGCTGTTGTACTGTTGACTCTGAGCCACGGAGGCTCCCCTCACCATTCCTCATTTCCATTTGGATCCTTCCTTCCCGTTACGGCCTTCATGGCTGCTCTCCATATTTTCCCTTAGTCTCGGAGCACTCTCCAAACGCAGGAGCCCCGGGTGAGTGGCTGCTTCTTATTCCATGTCAGAGTCATCCCAACTGGGCCACAGTATAATGAATCATTTCCTCTAAGACACGGTGAGAAAATCACTTTCAGAATTTGGAACAAGCTCTAGATGCAGTGTGGAGCCTGTATGCCCTCAACTCGTCTGTGCTGATTGTGGTGGAGCCCCTTTGTATACACTTGTGCATTCAGCACATCACACATAAATACAGACAGAAAGGCTCAAGTGCTGTGTTGTATTCTTTTGTTTTATATGCAGCTACTTAGGCTCTGAAAGCCACAAACTTGATTAAATTGGTTAAAGCCAAATGTGCATATGGATATCAGATGTTGTGCCCTCTGTCTCATTGTGTTGTCTTCTCTGTACCACGCAAGTCTTCTAAACACTGCCACTCATCATCTAAATGTACATGTCTATGAGTTTCTCTCAAAACCCTGCCACTTCAGCTCTTAGACCTGACTTTCACGCTCATACACGGCCTGCTCTCTGTCACGTACCATCTCCCTGTGGGCTTCTGGACCTCCCTGCTGCTCAAGCTGTGTGACTTGGCAGTACATACCGGAGCACAGAGCACAGTGCAGCACCCAGGAGGTCAGTGAGTGTGTGTGTTTTGGAGATACGGACAAATAAGTGCAGTGTACAGTACATGATGAGGGTGAGTGCGTTCATGTGTGCAGCGTGTTTGTGTATTTTGTGCAGCATGTTAAGCATCATTAAACAGGTGGCTCCACATGAGCGCCGCCACCAGACCTTGATCTCTTCTCAGAGGAAACACTCCTACAACGACCAGGTTCCCCTCTGGCTTTTTGGATATCAATTCTCCATATTTGTCCTGCCTTGGTCCATTTACTCCGCATCCATTGCTCCCTTTGCATTTTCGGCTGCTTGTTTTGGCCTGTTGCCCAGATTTGAACATGTTTTGTCACATCATATTCATTTTAGAGAACTTTTTCTCCATCATGCATGCTTAATGTTGCACTGACACACAGCTATCTCTAAGCACCACTCCATTAAAGAGAAAACCATAGCAAAAAAACTGAGTCAAAAATGTGGGATGGAAATCTTCCCAACGCTTATCTAAAAGTGATCGTATCCAGAAACGGGTTTTTGTTATTGTTTCTCTTCTTTGGTTGTGTTTTGTCATGCTCAGAATACCCTAAGCTCATATCAGATGTATAATATTTTCATTTCAGGCTATTTAACCACTGTAGACGGTATGCAGCGGTTAACAGTGGTATTCATAGGATTTCATATTTCAAGCCAAATGCAAAGACAAATGTCAGCTAAACAATTCCTTCCAAATTCTTAAAAAGTACACTTTTTGTTCCCTGTCTTGTGTTACCAAGGGGAAAAATTGCCAAAGCAAAATATGGCTGTTCCTCTAAAGAATGATTTCCTCATTGTGTCCCACAAACCTTTTGGCTACTCCGACAGTGTCCACATTTGTGTTTATATTCTCCATGCAGTGATAAATGTCTCTGGCTGTGGAGTTCCATCAATCTTGCCTGGTCATTTCCACATTTTGAGTTTGACTGTTTCCCATGTGTGTTGTTGTTGGCACCTGTACTGCCTATATCTAAATAACAATCTGAAAAATTAACACTCCTCCTGTTAAACAAATGTGTGCCACAGCTTCAACCGTTCCCGGAAATGTGATGGGAACTCTTCTGGCTTTTCTTAACTTTTTTTATTCGTCCAGTCTGCTCTTTGTTAATGCTCCAAATCTTAGAGAAAACAACTTGCTTTGTTAAACAGATGCCAAATGAGCTCTAAGCAGAGTTTGGTTTAGCATTTGACTTTGGTGCCCTGATTGCTGTTAATGAAAGGATGGATGATGTTCTACAAAGCTGCGATGTGTTTGCTCTCTGCCCCTAGATATCTTAATTTTGGATTTAGTTTAGATGCAGTTAGAGAAATTTTAATTATTGACTATTTCTATAATAGCATGAGTTTTAAACAGCATTTAAACTTGGTCTTATTCAGATTGGGAGACAGTCATTCAAATTATACACATGGAATATTCATTATAGACAGGTTATTGCTGGATATATATAGCTTACTGTGATGACTTTAGGACCAGCAAAGGTCGCTCTGCTGTTAAGCTGAACTCTACTGTTGGCTAACTTGTGTGTTGTTGGTTTTGGTCTCTTGTGTTGTACACATTCAAAAGAGAAAAACCTGACTGTGGTAGCTTATGATATGTCTATGTACTTTTGAGAGGCACAGTTATCAAGTAAAGAATGCAGTTTTCTGACCTTATGGTGTGTCATATTGTTAAATCTGTTTCATTTGTATAAATAGGACACTAGACCAAGTAAATTAGACCAAGTGTATTTAGGATTCAGTGCTGCAACTGGCCACATAAAAGATTTATTAGACTGAACACAGGCTAGCTAGTGACAGAGTAGCTTGGTTTTCTCTCATGTAAGCTTAAAGTGAGAAATTTTATTGTTAGGGCATAATCGAGCTATGAACATTTGCTTTTTTTTTTATTCAGCATTTGAATATGGTCTGCGCTTCAACCCACTGTGTGTATCAGAACATGGTCAAGTAAGCAAGACTTTGAAACTGTTACCAGATTTTTCACACAGGCTTCTACAAAGTAATTAGCTTGTTGTAATGTGTGTCATTGGTGCCTGATGGAGTGTTTCATAAAGGCAAAGATCATGGACTAAGGCCTGCTTGCTCTAATAAGGGATAATGGTTACCATTACTCTCATGCTATTGCAACCACTGGGTGACCACACAAACTTTATGAGTGGGGAGATGGTCATCGTCGAGTCACCACAGCCATTAGGAAAACAGATGCATTATGGGATGAGGGCTTTTAGGAGTGATTAGCTTATGTGGCTCTGTAGCAGCTGAGCTGGATAGAGCTGGATTTGGTGTATCTCGTCTTTCCAGTAGAGCCAAAGGTGGAAGAAACAACAGTAAGATCAGAGGGTGATCACTAAAGCCTCTTGGCTTAGTTGGTATGATAGTATGTGTTGAAGCTGCATTATGCAAAGACTCATTATCTTGCTCGTTCATCACCCATATTCAAAACAGCATGCAACTACTAGCTTTTTAATTTATTAATTAAAAGTAAACAAGTTTCTACTGAAAAATACTAATATCTCATAATATCTAGTCTAAGTCTGTCATTTAAGCATTGCAAACAGTTATGTGTTTTACTTTAATTTTTCATACATTCAGCAGAATTAGCACTGAAATAGCTAATTCAATAGCCTGTAGGATTTCCTGCTGCCATTGACCCAGTCTTGACAAAATGTATAGACCCGCAAGCATGTTGCCAAAGCTTGTGTCCTTCGATATGCTACACTTTGAGTGAATAAATGGTTTTCCTAAAATGCATGAAAAATATGTTTGAATTTTGACATGAATTGATGCGTATCAGTGATTCTTCAGATTCTCACATTCACTGACTCCATTATTTCAGGGCTGATGACACTGAATTTAAAATAACTGAGCAGCGTCCCTTGGCTTTTCTCTTGTACCTTATCACATGATGCTCTTCGCTGAGTATTCCAACTTATAGTTAAGCTGACACACTAGACCCGCATTGCTCCCAGCATTTACAACTGGTCATAAATCAACCCCCTGATGTACTGCATGCTAAATTCTTCCCCTCACAGAACATTATGAAACAAGAAGTAGGTGTGATGTCAGCTCTGGGCCACATGGAATTGGCGCCAGGGGACGCCATGATGGAATTCTGTTTTCCTTGTCTGTTTTTTTGTACTTTATGTTGCAAAGTGTGTAGTGAGTAGTGTTTTCTCAGCTGGTTGGCTAAGAACGGACAGAGGTATCCATGTAAATTGTTAACGGCCTGTGACCTACAAAGGAGCAGATATTGTACATTTTGATACGATGCTGTGTGAATGAGTTGGATCCAAGTGGAACAGTGAGGTTAAAGGAAGTAGAGTAAGGAAATTCAGGATTTTAAGTACAGTCCAGAGTGGTGGAGAACAGAGTGTGGAAAAGAGGTGAAGAGGCATGTGCAGCAGGTTGGAATGGACAAAGAAAAGAAAAAGTGAAAGGCAAGGTGAACAGTACAGTAGTGAGACCAGCAATGTTGTACGATTTAGAGACAATGACAGAAAAAGACAGGATGCAGATTTTGATGTTGATGTTGAGGTTCTCTTCGGTGTGTGAAGGGTATGGATAGGATTAGGAATGAATACATCAGAGGGACAGCTCACGTCCACACACCGGCCCGATAATCATCCATCTGACACAGTTGGTTTAACGTGTTTGGCGAGTTTGTTTGAGTTAGTGTGGTGTGTTCTCCACTATCGGGCGTAGTAGGAGACAGTTGGACTTAGTTTTGGCCGATTGAACACCTGGAATCAGCATCAGCATTAGGCATCAGCATCAGCATCAAAAGGTGCTCTGATTGGTCATGTGCTCCATTCAGAATTTGTCATACAGTTCACAACATTAACATTAAAATATATGTAACTTTTGTTCAAACAATTGTTCATTATGTTTTCCTCATCCGTGACGCTGGTGTGCCACAAATAGATTACCTTAGTTTGTAGCCTTGTGCAGAAAATATAATCCTCCTTCTGAGGCAAACAGCTGCAGTAATCCAGTCTTTGTTATTCATTACTGTGATAAAAGGCGTTTAATGTAGCATGTATGACTTTTGTTTATTGATAAAAACTCCAGTGTTGCAGAGGTTTATTTTCAGAAGCCCATTATCCGCAGAGTTTAGTGACTAATGTCATTTGCTGTTGGAAATTGTTATTACGCCCTATGCACTGCTGGGTAGTGGGTCAGAATGTGTCAATGTGTCTTTAGCCACTTTTTGTGCCAACCAAGACCAAGGAGGACATTTATGGATGTAGCGAAAGAGGACATGAAGTTAGTCGGTGTGTGTAGAGAAGAGGATACAGTGGATAGGGTTGGATGGAGACAATAGTAAAATTTGCAGTAGTTGTCATAGCAACATAACAAATTCAAATTATTTTCCAAAAAGAGCATGATTTGGAGTTGCATAGGACCTAAAATAGTATTCATTGTCAATAGACTGGACTGCTGGAAGATTAGAGGTTTGAAAGCGGTGGTTTCTGACAAGCATTTGATTGTTGTGTTACAATTTGTGGTTGGTTCTTATGGTCATGACTCAGTGACATGTCTCCACAAACGGGCTCAAGTTTAATGTCTTTGCCAAAGTTTGTTTTTTGACCTTGAATTTTTATGTACTGTCATAGCAAGTTCAACTATAGTCCAATTTCCCCGCCATCTAAAAGTACTAGCATTCTCTGCCAATGTACATAGTAAGAGAGAGGACATTGCTCAAATAGCATTCTTCTATGTATAAGTTTCTAGGATAAAATGGATTTTTCTATGAAGGAAAAAGTGGAGTGTAGCTGTTGGCTGTGGTATCTGGCAACCCTCAGACCGCTGTGATTCACCAGGACTAGTGTTGCTGAGACGGGACGGGGAGCCAGGAGCTAGCACAATGTCTTATTTTTGCTGGCAGTGGAGAGAAACACTACCTTGGAGGCAGTTCTGCGTAGAAGCCTATACATCTTGGCAGGCTGAGTTGGAGGGGGGCAGGAGTAAAAATAACGGGGGGAAGCGGGATTGCAACGGGGCGGGGATGGTGGGATGGGGGAGTGGGGTCTTTGCATGATCAGGGGCCTAGGCTGCTGGGGAGTCAGCCAAAGTCCAGGACTGGCTTAATGGGTTCTCCTCTGCTAAGTGATCCCAGTTTGGAGAATTGGAGCAGACACGCTGACTCCTGTCTTCCCTGGCTCTGTGTACAGTGGTGGGGCCTGGCACCACGTGAGAGGCACCACAGAAGAAGAGCGCTCATTTCCTGTGTCACACTGTCAAAACCATAGACACCTGTGTCCCCTCTGAGCAGCCTGAGTCAGTGGCTGTCATTCATTCCTGAGCTCACCATTCCTCTGAGTCACTAAATAACAGTTTACACATTGTTACACACCTCCTCAAATGACACTTGTAGCTAGATTCAAAGCGACAAAGCTCTGCATCTTGTCAGGTGCTGTTTCTGAGATGGATTAAAGATCCACAGGCTAACACAGTTAAATAGTATTATTTAGAAATCTTAAATTACTGTTTCCACTCTTTGTGGAACTAATATAAATGTTCTCAAGTTTTCTCACTGTCACCTGACTCCTTTTTTTATTTTCAATTTCTCCTTTGCTAATTCACACAGTGATACTAGTCTCGTAATGAGAGGAAAATCAAAATTACCTCTTCGTTATTCTGTTATGATATTAAATCATGCCATTTATCTTCATCTGAAATGTTAGAGATCTGATCCTACTGAAACCATCAAAGTTTGGGTCGAGTGAGCACAATTTGCACGAATAAGAAATTGTATTTGAAAGCTGAGCTGCAGCCCCAATATGAGGGGTCCCACCATTACTGCGGTTCAGTTTGAGGTATCTCACTGTGTGTGTTAACTCCTTCTGTGCCTTAACTGAATTATGTAATGCGTTGTAGTTTCTGTACTGACACATGGTGAGCCTTTCTCTAAACTAAAGCTATGTCAAAACACTTTGCACTCACCCTCTTAAGAGTTAGGAATTGTTATGTGAGTAATCAAGTTTGGTATGAGTTTAAAAGACTATTTCCAAGTAAGGCAGGCAGAGAGGAGAGCTGCACGGCATGCACCTGAATGTCTCTCACTGTCTCTGGCACAGGCACCAGTGTCTTACATAATGCTGAGATCACCCTGTGAAGATTTAATGCTGTAACACTGATTTGGTCTTATTGCATGGCTTTACACACTTGCTTTCTTGTTTGTAGATTGCAGAAAGTATAAAATAGTGCCAATGTATGACACTGATGTTTTAAGTGGAATATTTGGCTCATCTTGTGTGCATTTCCCCCTCTGCATGTCCTTGTGAACCACGGGCCAAGTCCTCTAATGCTGGCAGGCTGAGTAAACGGTGTCTCCGGAACCTTGTGTTAGTCCTTGCATTTCCATAAGCAGCCTTCATCCCACCATGTTATTCTTTATGATCCACCACCTCCGCTAGGGCTCAAATAATCTTCCGGGACCTTTTTCTGTCCTGAGGAGTCCCTATGCACCCACACAGACCCCTCTCACACGTAAGAAGGGTTCAAGCTTAATTCAAGAAGTTTGCACAGTTTTGTACAGTTGGTACGACTTGACACCTTGCCCCGGAAATGACCAGTTTACTTCATGGGATTCTGTCTTTAAATATTAACTGCATGTATTTTCCACATATAAACAATTTTCTGAGTTTGAACAGGCAGTGGTCAGATTCAGCAAGCCCCTCTTCTCACTGTAGAGAGGGGAATTCTGACAGGCAATCACAGCCCACTACAAAAGCAGATCACAAAAAACAACTGAAATGAATCCTTACAAACACAAATAGCTTTTTGCTAAATTGTTTTAGTCTGGCAGGAAACTTTGCCAAAAAGAGGGCTTGAAGTGGGAGGGTGTCAAAGTGAGGGATAGAAGGAGAGGGGTTCCACCGCTGCACACAGTTAAATTATGGGTAGCTTGTGACATCTTTTTGTTGGGGACCCTTTTTAAAACCAAATACACCAGCCAGAGTTTCAAATACAGCTCCATTACACTGAGTCAGTTATGACATATTACAGCCTGTTTAGTGTTTCATCATAATGGTGATTACAGAAAACAATTTGTCTTCTGCTTTTTGAAAAAAATCACTTGGATTTTGCTTTGATTGGTAATGTAGTCTATCCTTTTCAGCTTCTCCCACTCATGACTATGTAAAGAAATGTAAAGAATTGTTTTCATGTTTTTGGGTAAAGAGTAGATGTTGAAGGTTAGACTTGTGTTATTGTGCTCGCTGATGAGAAGACCTTACGTCTCCCAAAAAAAGGTGTTTACATTTGTCTGTTGCTAGTCTTGCTTTATCTCTTTTAGAAAATGTATTTCCTACATTTGATCTATATTTAGCTATGTGTATTATAGATTAGCCTTTTTATATTGTTTAGTACACTATACTACCACTATATTTGTATTTTGTCCCACAGATATGATATTAGTTTTCAAATTCTCCAGTTACTTGAAGAAAAAAAAAACAAAAAAACCTTTTTTTATTTTTTCAAAACAAACCCAATATGTCTGCCCCTCAGAGACACGTCTGGTAGATTTCAGTCTGTGTTATACAAGTTTGGATGTGAAAGTTCATTTTTATCTTAGAAGATAGTGCTTTCTCTAACACTTAAAAAAGTATGGGTTCTTAATAGGGCTGGAGCTACAGGAAAGGAGATAATCATTCCCCAAAATGCAGTGACTACATAAAGAACATAATTAATTGCATGTTAATCTCATTTGCTTTCTGGGTATGTTACGGGAAAATAAAAGTGTATTGCTTTTTAGATTAAAATAATAAGATACTGTGTATAAAAGTCCAACTCAAAAAGAGGTGTAAATGGCTGTAACCTCCACACCCTGCTTTTGAATCCACTTTGAGAACATCACATTACACCACTTCCTGCTTTGGCAGTCAGCATCACTTTTGGACTTAAATCAGAGGAGACAGGGCTGTTCATTTTCCATATCAAACAAAATTGACCACTTAGTGTGAGTGACTGCGCCGGACTCCCATTCGTGAACTCAAACCACATGCTGGCCTTTCACGCTGACCAACACGCATCACTTCCTCCAGCACTTCCTTAAAATAGATCAGTGTTATATGGAAAGAAAGGCTGCGAACGGAATGAACTATTGTGTTATTGTATATAAAAAGGTCTTCTCCTTGCCACTGCTCCAAAACACGGATAAACCAACACGCCTAAGGCGTCCCACCCAATAATAATGATCACTGCAAAACGCCTAACCAAAAGGTCAAGGGTCACGTGTGGTTGGATCAAATGAGTGCTAAAAAGTGGCATGAATTTGTAATAATTTCAATTGGAACAATATTCCTGTTCCTGTTCTGTGTTTACATCCATGACATAATTCCACTGGGGGGTTTCATGACAGGGGGAACACTTTTCAGCTCAGCAGTGAAACATAACACAAAAACTCTGGAATACATTACTCTGCATCCAAATGCAAAGTG
Organism: Bostrychus sinensis; assembly: GCA_020698575.1. Classification (NCBI taxonomy): domain Eukaryota; kingdom Metazoa; phylum Chordata; class Actinopteri; order Gobiiformes; family Eleotridae; genus Bostrychus; species Bostrychus sinensis. Next base: position 20,493,383 of record CM036258.1, read on the forward strand.
CAACTATTTCCACTACTCTCCGTTCTTTGTCCTTTTCAAACCACGTGGATGGGACTAGGATATTTTAGAACCCAGCACCCAGAGATGCCAGACCTCTACTATAATATTGTCCCTAACTTGCAATGGTAAAGATAAAGATATACATAGTGCAGGGCTCCCAGGGGCCCATCAGTCAAAATTGGATCAGCCCTCGGCCCATCTACCCATCTACCCATCTACCCATAAATAATAAATAAATCGTTTAATTGCACTAAACTGTACATATGGCAATTTGTGCCACTTTGCAGCACCTGTACAGCTGTTCAACCCACTGGCCAATAGCCTTCCAAAATGTTGGCCCATAAGCAATATAGGTGAATTCCCCTGAATGCTAACACTTGGACTGAAACCAAGAATATTAAAAATCAGGGATAAATGCTCTATCAATTTACCCACAATGTCTTTATGTCTAATGATAAAAATGGCAAAAAGTATGCTTAAAATATCTAAATGCAGTCAGTGCTCTCTATCTACACCAAAAACAAAAAAGCATTTCCTCTATGACCCAACACAGTTGTTTTCCTTAAATTTAATCAGAATTACTTATATTAAATTAAATTTATTTTGAGTTATCTTGATGAACTATCAAGCCATTAAGAATCAGTCATTCATCTTCTATTGCTTAATATTGTTGGGGGTCACAGGCTTGTGCTTATCCCAGCAACTATGGGCCATATGTGAGGTACCCCTGGACAATGGCCAGTTGGTTGTGCCGCTGCCACAGAGACATACGCATTAGGGTGTGAGGAAGGCAGAGTATCCGCAGAAAACTCATAATAACATGGGGAAGACATGCAGACACGGGAGACCCCAAGATTGAGTAATTAATGGTAAATTGTCTTTTTTTTTGTTACAATGCTGAACTATGAGCAATTATGTATCTAGTTTCAAACATAACCTTTTCTTTGGGTTAAAGTCTATTTGCTTGCATGAAGGCTCTTGTTCCCAGAGCCTATTTATTCTACTGATTCTGGGAAGAGTTTATTGGGTTGTATACTTACATATTTTCACAAGAGGAAGAATAAGTAGAATAACAATCTTGTCTGCTGTTTTCGCTTTGTCTTTTGATTTAGAACGTAGCTGTGGTTAATGTTGGTGTGGAGAGAAGTGTTAGCCCCAAATGGTGAAAATATAAAAGCGATACGAGTCAACGCTATGATCAATGTTCTGTTTTGTTTCCGCAGATGATAGCAGTAGACAGAGTACATTTTTTGTATGTAACTCTACCTCTACTGAGTGTCAGATGAATTTGGATGCAGCACTGAGCAGTGTCTGGCCACAGACCTAGAAGACATTGTGGGAGGTCACTCGACGGCAGTGCGTACGTGCAGAATGTGCCTTCAGAAGTGTCTGCTTGTACATATTTTGTTGTTTTTTTTTTGTTTTTTTTGAGGAGTGAGAGTCCACAGGTTTAAGGGTCATGGGTATGTGCGAGAAGGGAGTCTTTCAGACCAACAAATTTCACTGATGTTTTGGGAAATGGTTATGGAACTGGGGGGAGGTCAGGCGGACCATTCCTCCCTTTAGGAGTCCTTGTGGTGTCAAGTAATAGCAGCAATAGTACAGAATGTCTCTAGCTTGCTCAGTGGTAAACCTGTGAAAACAAGCCTCCTTCTGAGTTTGTTCACAGCGCTGCTACCACAGGCATGCAGGTGGACCGCTCAGCGAGGCAGAGGTCCAAGGAGACACTGATAAAAAGAGAAATGATGATGTAAACCGGCAGTAAACTGGTCCATAAGTCACTGTTACAGTGTCCATAAAGTAAGAACACACAAGAGGAAAAAATAAAAAAGATCTCACAGATATAACTGCAGAAGCTAGCACAAAAATGCCCATGAGAAGCTATGGAAAGGCTTAATTACTAAGACAGAAACTAACAAACACAGGTGGCCTATGTCAGAATGGGTCATGACTGACGCCTGGGAAAGTCTTGCTCTATATATGTCTGCATATATACATAACTCAGCACGGTCTATTATTGTGATGATAGTATGTTTATAGTAAGTAGCCCGTATTAGTTCTGATGTCAGTTAAAGGAATGGACAGTTTTTCTCTTCTGTATATCAGAATGTGCTCCAAGAAAGATGACATCAGTCAGAAGTACAGAAGGTCATATTAAAGTTTGATAAGAGGAGCTGGTGGTGGCTCACACTGAGAACAACAGCATGCATGGCCTGTAACCCACATGAATCATTTAACAACAACAGAAACCAGACATCACTGCCTATTATTATCTTTTTGACCTCTGTGACCTCCTGGGCTCTTAACAATTCATGTGATTTAACTCTGACACATATTGACAGAACATTCAGTTTATTATATTATATAGTTAACATTTGGTTACACTGTAGAATAAATGTTACACAAATCAGTCCTTAATGGACCCATTATTATGTATAGAGTAAATCCAATAGCTGTTATTCTTTATATGTGATTTTTCTTTGGGAACCATGTTGAACATATAAGAAGTACAAATAGTGGTTTTGACATGACATACTATTATTTGTCCCATGCAAACCCTGTTTTAAAACATGAAAGATATAGAATGAGCTGTCTGGTTGAGTAATTAGAATGCATTGAGTTGACTACAAAACAATAGGTAGATTATCTCTCTATCAAAAACACTTCAACAATCATTTGTATAGTTTTATTCTGTAATTCAGCAAAATACCCCCATATAAACCACAATAGTTATAGTTATAGTTCCCAGAAGTGTGGATTTTATTGCCACAATAAAGCGTTCAATCCAGTGCAGTGCAACCATATGAGACTTTCTTTTGTCATTTGCTTTTGCCATGGCTGTTTCAGACATAATTCACATGCTCTGTGTGGATATTTACAGGGACTTTTACTATATTAATGTAATGGTGTCATTTTAGCAGCAACACAAGCTTTATGTGTGCCCAGTGATATAATACACATTAATATATGGATAACAAACATAAATATTTATGATAAGACACATACCTTTTTGTATATACTACAGGCTATTTTAAATGAACATAAGCAGCATTTTATTAGCCTTTGAGTAAGTCTCCTCTGAGCTTGGTCGAGATCTTGTAATCTAAAGGCTTTAATGTTAACCCATAAGAGCAGTTCAAAGACAGGTCATCAGTTGGGCATTTCTCAAAACTACACTGATGCAATAGGATGGCAAGGAACAAGAAAATCTCGACTTTTGCGATCTGGTCCCCAATGCATCGTCTTTTCCCAGCAGAGAAAATCATGACATTGTTGGTGATATCTTTGTCCAGGGAGCCATTCTCATCCAGAAAGCGCATGGGGTCAAAGATGTGTGGCTCCTTCCACTTCAAAGGGTCATGATTGATAGACCACTGGTTGATGAAGACCACCGTGTCTTTGGGGATGTGGCAGCCCTCAATAGTGACATCTGAAGTGGTGGAGTGGGGGATGGTGATGGGGACAAAGCTGGTGAAACGCATGGTCTCATAGATAAAGGCGTCGAGATAGGCCAGCTGACCTCTGTCCTCCACTGATGGTAACCTGTTTCGCCCCACCACCTGATCAATGAGTTCTTGGAGTTTGGTTTGCATATCGGTGTGTTTGGCCAGGAGAAGTAACAGCCAGTGGAGTGCAGTGGAGACAGTGTCAAGACCTGCTCCAATCAGGTCTGATACTGTCCCCTCAGTGTAGTCAGTGGTCAGTCCATTATTACTGTCTGCCTTGTCAATAACACCAATGAAGGCATCACTCATGTCACGGGTTATCTCTGGGTCAAAGGTGTCTCTGTGCTGCTCCACCTTGTCCTGAACAAACTTGAAGAATTCTTTATTGAGGCGTTTGAAATTCTTGAAGACACTGCGAACCGGATTGGGGAAAGACTGAAGCCATGGCATAACATCTACTAAACTGCCTGCCCCCACAGTCTGCCCAAACTTATCTACTCTCTGCAACAAGGCTCGAAACTCTATATCATCATGTCCGTACCGCTTTCCAAAGCACAGAGCACAAATCACATTGGCTGCAGCTACTGTCAGCTCATGAGCCGGGTTGAAATACTGAGACTGAGAGTTGTGTTTAAGGAAAATCTCCACTAGTTCTGTGGCTTCAGCCACAATTTGGTGCTCAAAGGCTTTCTTGGTTTGGCTGTTGGCCGATGAGAAAGCTCTGATTGTTGACTGGGCAATTTTCCTGTGCATCTTCCACTGTTTGCTGTAATTGGTGAAAGTCATACTTTTGCCCCCTGAGACAACTTGGAAAGAGACAAAGTTGGGTCTGCCTGCGAACTCAGTGCTGTGCTGAATGAGAGCCTGACGGATGGCCTTGTCTCCATTTAGGACTACGATGTCACTGCTGCCCAGACGGATCTGGAAGACACTGCCATATTTCTTAGCTAGTTTTGCTAAAGTGATGTGGGGCATCTGTCCCAGCTGCATGGCGTTACCCACCACTGGCCAAGCAAAGGGTCCAGGCAGTCTCTTCCTAAGCCTGAGGTTTTTGACCCATAGACAGGCTTCCAAACAGAAGAAGAAAACAAAAGTGGCCACCAGAGCAGGCTGGACCTGTCCACTCCATTCTCTGATGAGGCTGTTGCCCTTCACTCCAAACTCACTGTCCACTTGAGCCATTGTTTTGTAACTGTTTCAAGACGATTACATCAAGCTGTCCTAAAGAAGAGACTCCCAGCAGGGCTCACATGTTGTCCTCACCCTTCCCCTCTGAGCCCAGTCAAAATAGACTGATCAGGTCCAAGTGGTCCAGGAGCAAGTCCTCCGATGACCACTTTAGTGGAATGCAGACCCAAGTCTTAACACTTCGCTTATATGTATCTCTATCGTGGGAGGGGTCAGCAACTCAGGTTTTTTACTATCTCTCTCCTCCCATTTTGTCCACAGTGTGCAAACCTTAGCCCTATATTCCTCCTTAGGCCTCCTTCCAACCGTGTCCCTTGACACTTGAAAAATTAGGCTACTAAGTGTAGCTTACTGCCAGAAATTTCCCAATTCATGATTCTGTTGCTTAAAAATAACACAAATCAATGAACAAGTAAATGGTAAATTGGCATGTTAGATTTTTGTGAGGGGAAATTAGTGATAAATAAAGAATGCATTGACCTTTAATGTTCTGGCTCTTTTAGAGGGGCATACTGTCAAACGGTACTGTTTGACAGATTTGACCGTAACATACTGTTACGGTCAAACTGTTGATTTTTACCACACAGGTATGCTCTGAAACATTACTGCTCAAGTTGTGGGTTTCACCTAAAAAAGTAGAGCTTGATTTTTGTAATAGCCTTATGTTACACACGTGTAACTGCAGTAGTGTTTCACTAGTGGCCAGTCCAAAAGAGTATTCATTATTTGGAATGGATGACATATAAAAAATGTGTTTCTGTTTGCTTTGTTTTTGTAGTACTGTGTTTAATAATTATGTGTTTTATTTTAGTGTGATGAGTGGTCCACGTGACACAATGTTGGCAAATGACCCAAATCCAATATATTATTTAATATTTCATTTTATATTAAGACAGAGACTTAATTGAATCATTCACTGTTCACTTGCTTTATTCATTTCAGATATAGCTTATTTCTCAGTCAACAATATTAACAGAATGTTCTTTTTGATGTGTATAAAACGTTCAAGGATAATCAAGAAGGCTTTTTCACCTTGCAAAAAAACAGAAAAGCACAACTGGTCATTATAATTTCACTTCCTGACGAGCCAAATATAGCTTTGAGATTATTTATTTGTAAACAAACCATTAAAGGAGTTTCTGGAATAAACCCTGGTTAGAAAAATAAGTATTTGTTATAACAAATGTAGTAATGACTTATTACAAACAAGTAATACACCACTTTCTTAATAGTCTTTATAAAAATGTCTTCATATACTTTAGGTACAGTAGATACATGACATTACATTATAATTACCTGAACTGTATAAAAATATCTTGTAATGTTTAATGTGACAATGGTTAAATAGTTTTCCACATATTACTGTTCATGACAGAATCAATAGCAAATATTCACTAACAACATTGTCACCACAATAAATGGACAATTCTGCTTGTACTGCATTAGTAAAATAAAACACATGCACAATGCAGAAATGCATAATTACATACAAAATATCAAGTATTTTGTGATGCAGGAATTGAATATTTACTCACAGTCCATAAGCAACTGTTAATAAACTTTATATTTATTTTAAACTTTACCTATCCCATCAATAGTTCAAACACAGGTCCCATTTTATTAAATATCACCTTTAAATATGAGCATTTTACAACCATAAGCTTTAGTGCAGACATGTCCTTACTCAATGGTACTAAATGTCATTGGTGAGAAAGTGTCTGTTAGCTGGCCTGGGGTCACAGTATTGGAACAGGCTGTTCATGCTGGGGAGACTAAGCCCAGCAGCTTTCCCCTCAGTTTGGCACTGAGACAAATCTGAAGGGGCTTCAGCGCCAGCCCATAGGAGCAGTCCAGGGAGACCAGAGCAGAGGGGTCACTCTCAAAGTGGCACTGATGCATCAGTATGGCTGTGAATAAAAAGACCTCCGCTTTGGCGATCTGGTCACCAATACAACGCCTTTTACCTGTGGAGAAGATCATGACACTGTTGGTCAGGTCCTTGTCCAGAGCTCCGTTCTCATCCAGGAAGCGTGTGGGGTCAAAAATGTGAGGATCCTTCCACTTTAGAGGGTCATGGTTTACTGACCACTGGTTGATGAAAACCACTGTGTCTTTGGGGATGTGCAGGCCTTCAATGGTGACGTCTGCTGTTGTAGAATGAGGGATAGTGACTGGGACAAAGCTGGTGAAGCGCATAGACTCGTAGATGAATGCGTCCAGGTAGGGCATGCTGTGTCTGTCCTCTATTGTAGGCAGTCTGTCTGGGCCCACGACTTTGTCCATGAGACTGTGCAGCTTGGCTTGAATATCCGGGTACTTGACCAGGAGGAGGGTGATCCACTGCATGGCTGTGGACACTGTGTCCTGACCTGCTCCAATCAGATCTGTGACCGTTGCCTCTACAAACTCTTTGGTCAGTCCGCTGTCTTTCCCATACTCAATAACACTTATGATGGCATCGCTCATGTCCCGGGTCACGTCTGGGTCAAAGGACTCTCTGTGTTGCCCAACTTTATCTTTGACATAAGTGAAAAACTCCTCATTAATGCTTTTGAAGTTTTCATAGACACTGCGGACAGGGTTTGGGAAGGACTGCAGCCAGGGCATGACGTCCACCAAGCTCCCGGCTCCGATGGTCTCTCCAAAGCTATCCACTCTCTTCAGCAGGGTCCTGAACTCCAGGTCGTCATGTCCGTACCGCCTCCCGAAGCACAGAGCACAGATCACATTAGCAGCAGCTACTTTAAATTCATGCGAAGGATCAAAATATTGTCCATCACCACTTTGCTGTAGAAATACCTGCACCAGCTGCATGGCCTCGGCTGTGATGTGCTGCTCAAAGGCTTTTTTGGTCTGACTGTTTGCAGAGGAAAACGCTCTCAGGCTGGATTGGGCAATTTTCCTGTGTGCTTTCCACTGTTTGCTGTAATTAGTAAAAGTCAGACTCCTGCCTCCAGAAATCATCTGGAATGACACAAAGTTGGGTCTGCCCGCAAACTCAGTGCTGTGCTGAATGAGAGCCTGACGGATGGCCTTGTCTCCGTTTAGGACCACGATGTCACTGCAGCCCAGCCGGATCTGGTACACATTACCGTATTTCTTGGCCAGCCTGGCGAAGGTGATGTGAGGCATCTGCCCCAGCTGCATAGCGTTGCCCACCACTGGCCAAGCAAAGGGTCCAGGCAGTCTTCTCTTAAGCCTGAGGTTCCTGACCCATAGACAGGCTTCCAAACAGAAGAGGAAGACAAACATGGCCACCAGAGCAGGCTGGACCTGTCCACTCCATTCTCTGATGAGGCTGCTGCCCTTCACTCCAAACTCACTGTCCAGGACCATCGTGGGAATATTTTACACAAAAAAGCTTACTCTGGATCAGTTGCAGTGCATTTGGGAGAAAAGGGGTTTTATATATCCAGAAAAAAATAATAAAAACTAAGCTTATTATTAAATTGAATGAAAAACTTGAAATATATTTATTATTAGTTTGTTGTCCTTTCTCAAGTTGTAGGCTTAAGTGCCTGCTTTTTGCTTCTCTCCACGTCTTATATGTTTAGCTGCTGTGGGCAGGGCTCAGGATAACTTTCATACTCCTCCCATTGCGGTAGCCCCGCAGACCCCTCTACATTATCTCCACGCTGTCGCTCGGTGTTGTAGGCGCGCGCCTCCAGTGAGCGTCGAGGGACCGCTGCGAGCGTGCAGCATACAGACGGCAGTGCCGTGCGCGCACAGAGAAGCAACTGGTGAACGCGTCGAGCTTTTGTCTTTGACCGAATATCAGGCACGGTGATTTAATGTTGTTTTGTGACGGCGTAAAACTCTTGTCTTGTTCGGTGGCAAGAAACCAGGTTTGTCTACTGTAGAGCGAGTTTCCTTGATATACAATTTGTTTTAGTGGTTTTGTCTGGGTGTTATTATTTATTGAGAGAGCTAACCTGTGCACATTTAGAAAAGTGAAGTGGGGGTGTGTAGTAAGCTTGACGATGAAGGTTAATTAAAATACTGACCTTTTCAATTATATAATAACATTTTATATAAAAAAGGTAAGTAATTAAAAAGAAAGTAACCAGTTATTATTAATGCTAACAGTGCTTAATTAGTTTGGATAATGATGGTACACATGTACTATAGCTAATAAAAAGCTTTATTTATGCTACTAATTGTCTTTACTGGATAAGTAATTGGATACATAAAACATTAAGGACGTTTAAATAATTATTTCAGATTTATAAGATTAGGCAAAATATGGAAATTTATATAGTTTTTAAGATCAAGAGTTTTTCTACTTAAATAAGATTCAGACAGCATAAATTTGAATGTGTCCATGCTGTCAATTATTCATACCTGAATTATTTTCACTTGTTTGCTGCCAGGTGCAACACTTAAACTGGGATTACATCATAACCCCGCCTGATACACAGGGGAGACCTTCACTTAAAGACATATTTTTTTTCAGTCTTCATCAAAATGCCGCACAAGTTAAGATTATTGCAAAACAAAAGCTCCTTTTTCAAATGGTAACATCATTTTCACAGTGTTTAAATTGTTAATGTTAGAGGATATGTATAGAAACCCAAAGAAAATAACTGCCTCCCTGCAGGCAAAGACTACATATAGTGTTTGAAACTGTTAGTTTTATTTTTTCAAGCATTTAACGGTACTTAACCATTTCCGAAGTAAGTGAAAGGGACTTACTAGTGCACAATCATTATCAGGAGGAGGAGTGAGGAAGTGGACATATAGGCAAAATGTGTACTAATAATAATACACACGTGTCCTGAGTAGGGAGTATATTACAGCATTTATTCAAGTCTATTCCACGCAATATAAACAACACAAAATCTGTAAATGTGTTAAAATATCACATCATTCATGATGAACAGTGAACCTAACATCATAAATTGGCAAAATAAAAATAGGTAGCACATGTGGCTTTTGCATATTTGCCTGTTGTCTGCGTTTCTTTCCTCTAGTGATATGTTCGACCACCATTAAAAATGTGTTCCACAGGTGCTGCTTGGATGGCTGAGAGATGGGTTAAATTTAGAGTGAATTTGTCTGTGGGGACTACACATAAAAAGTGTTACAAGACAAGTGTCACAAAACAAGGATGACTCTTCTGTTTTAAAAATGTTTTGGATAGTATCTGGTTAAACATTAGGAGTGATATATTTGTTTATTAAACATGTATTAAATCAGTAGGATGTTTACATTTTTCATGGCCTCACATACCACAGCCATGTATGGTCTAACATACTCATATTCATGCCCAGACTGTGACAACAAACAGAAAGCCAACAATAAAAGCTATACTATAGGATTTTTTTTTTTTTTTTTTTTTTACAAAAATGATGTAAATGTAATGTTAAACAGGCTTCAGACCCAGAGTTTTCTTATACCCCACAGAGCTGTTTGTCTTGAGAAATGTGGTGTGGCCGAGCACCAAAAGCCTCTAGAATGATTTCTCGGTTAACCAGAGAAATAGCTATGTCTTCCACTACGCTCCCGCTGCATTGGGGATGACTATTTCTTCCCTTTATCCCTATAGGGGGACCCCCCCCACACGCCATCAACACCACCTTCTCTGCCTGCTGCTCGTACACATGTGGCCAATTGCATCCCCATCATGCTAATTAAGGCCAGGTTTGCGGTGGGACATTGGGAGGGGGTTGGAGGGGGGGGGGGGCTGGGTGCGTGTGGCTGCTTTGTTTACCCCCCCTTAACCTGGCTGTGAAAGGTTGGGCCTGACCCTAGGTTGACTCTGGGGGGCTTAGAGGGGGGGTCTGGGGTTCTATTCCTTGCTGCTGCGTGTCATGTGTGTGCTTTAGTGGGCGGGTGGGTGCTCCCTCTCCCAGTGGTAGACTAAAGACCAGGCTCGGGCTCTGGAGCTAATCATTGTTTACTAGTCTCATTTCCACTTCTCAGTGAGCTACTGTCACGCACAGCACCGACAGAGAGGAAGGAAGAGGGGTGCACTGGAGGCGACGGCAAAGCCAGGGGTCCCACAGGCAGTTGGGGAACTGGTGGGGAACAGTGGATCATTTAGAGAGCAACATTTTCTTAATTACTGTATTTTGTTTATTTGAGGAAAACGTTTTAATTATCATAATAGGATTTTGTTATAACATTACGCCCTCTATTGGTGAAGTTGTGAGTACCCATGCATGTTGTGTGGAGACCGTGGTGGGATCCCCAAGAGCCAAAAGTCCAGATAAAAGGTCGGCTTTGTGTCAGACTTAAGCCTGGAGAAATTGAGAAGGTTGCATTAGGAAGGGCATCTGGTGTAAGTCATATATATATATATATATATATATATATATATATATATATATATATATATATATATATATATATATATATATATATATATAAAATATATTTGTAAGGAAATGTGGTTGTTGGAGTGCAGATGGGATGGTGTTGGAAGGGCATTTGGGCAATGCAGCTTTAAAAAAACAAAGAGCCAGAAACAATGCAGACATGCTCGTAAACAGAACAACAAAAACATCCCGGCAGCCAGGAGGTGACCACAGGACATTGGTCGTTAGGAATGGTGATGTTTGCTATGAGAGTGTCACGCTGGCCAAACCACACTGTGAGGAAATGTGAGGAGCCTTGTCACTGTCTGTCCTGACTGTAGTTTGTGGGCAGAAAACCCATACGGATGATGTGCAGCCAAGGACAATGTTCAGTCATCAGTGTGCAAGTCAGAATGATTCAAATACGCTGAATGATGCCATGGTGGGCAGAAGAGGTATTCAAGTAAAAGTACTATTTCTAAAACATAATATTCATAATATACTCAAGCAGAAGTAAAAGTAGTCAACAAAATTATTACTTAGGAGTTCAATATGAGGTTTACTTAAGTTCAAAGTAAAGTAGCTATTACTAGCTATTGTTATTATTATTACTACTGTACTTTTACTAATACTACTGCTACTCCGAGTAAAAAGTAAAATTAATAAAATTTCAAATTTCTAGTAAAATTTCTCATCAAAAATAACAGTTTCCCTTTCCACCATTGTAGCTGGGATTGTCCATTCTGTGTTTTGCTGTGGTGTTTCTATGCACATACTTAAATAATGTATTGATAATTGCAACAACCTCCTAGATTGAAGATTATGCATTTAGATGCACTATGTAGAATAAATAAATGTTTGGCTTGTTGTGGCACTTGTCATTGGTAGCAGTGCAATCACACACAAACAAAAATCCCCAAAAGCCACAACTCTGGAATGTGAACCTAAAATACCTTGTTACATGCATAATGGCAAAAATAACAGAAAGACTTGACTACTTTTCAAAGAATTTGTCTCAGTAGTGAACCTTGCACAGCTAAACATTTTGGTCATAAAGGCTCCTGAAATAGCTTTCTGAGGTATGCACCATCTGAAGCTGGGATTTAAAATTGAGATAACATTTCTCATTTCTCTACTGCTGGACCCGCTGTGTCCCTGAGACATATCGCTGTGGGCAGTATCCAGCTGGCCACATGAGAGGGGAGCTCTGGGCTTCTCCACAATACTTTCCTTAAACAATTTCCTTGGTTACGAAGTCCTTAGTTACACTGTGGAAACATGGAAGGAGACTCTTTTCCAAAAGCATGATTTTAGCACAATATTTTCTTACACATTGACTTTTAATGTGGCTGTCAGTCCAGGCTGTATAATCAAGGTCTGAGCAGAAAGTCAAGCCACTGACCACCCATATCACTTAAGAGGGTTATACTGTATTTTAAGGATGAACAGAGATTAATCCAGGTAACAGACTCTGGACAAACACTGATTTATTTTTAATTTTTACTTCTGTATATGAGGATACTGTACTTACTGTATCACAGTAAGGACGTTTAGATGTGCATGTGCATTAACATGATGATTTGTTCCTCTTGCAGCAGTGGATATGGAACTGAGGAGTTGACCTTGCGTGCTGTGGTGGCGAGGCATGCACATGAAGATCAGTCACTGAACTACAGTTTCCCCAGAGAGAGGATGGGGGGGGGCAGAAACTGGGAGATTGAAATAAGACAGAGGGAGAAAGCATAAGTAAAAATGTCTTCCAGATGACCCTGATTCTGTGAGCTCATCAAAGACACAGTCTGGGACAGTCAATGAGAGACAGCTCGTTACACTTCTGTTTCATATAGTGCAGCCTGCCACTCTAATATTTTACATTAAATTTGACTGTAGGTCACTACAAATTCATCTCAAAGAAAGATTTTATCAAATATATCGGGTACCACTGGGGTTGCAAAGGGGCAGAAAATTTCCGGTAAATTTCCGTTAATTTCCTGGAAACTTTCCGTGCGAAGTTAAGCTTGGAAATTTTGGGAATTTTCCAATCTGGAAATCATATATAAATAAAAAAAAAAAACATTATAATCCAACAGCTTTAAACAACTTTATTGAACATTTACAGAACAGATTTGTCTTTGAACAATAAAACATTTGTTAAGTAAAATATTACTTCCCAAAACCAAAAAAGTAAATGATTTGATGACTAAAATGAATGTAAATGAATGACTTTGACTTTTGCAGTATTTTCTGCTACTTCATTTTAAAGTAAGGTTGATTTATGCACCAAGGTCAAGCTTGGCTTTTAGGTATTAGCATTTAGCATATCATAGCAGCTATATTGCTAATAAGCAAAATAAACATTTGGTACAAAGGTCAATACAATTCTGCAATTATATTTCAATGCAAACTACAACAGAGTTGTCCTCAGTACACAGTAAACACCTGTTTTATAGAGGCACAGTCAAATAGAATGTAAATTGTTCAAAATAGAGAACATGTGCTGAGCTGACACAGTTTAATCAGTGGAAAAACACCACATTAACTCAAAAAACGGCACCACCTCCAGTGGCCAGCCTGGGAACTGCCGCCAAACTAGTGTTGCTAGGCCTGCCACCAGAACAGATGTAGCTCATTAATTATGTATGATGTTGTCACAAATGTATTGATACCTATAAAGAATTATGATGCTTAATATTGTGCCCACAAATTATCACAATATACCACATAACACATTTTTACAACCCTAATAGTTGAGCTAACCAGAAATATGGAGTCTGCAGTCTTGTGTTGTGGAGATCAGCTATGCATGTGATAGGGGGATGCAGAGTGCATAGAAGTGTATGCAGAGCAGGTTACTACATGTACCACATGTACATGTGACTGAGGAATAACACAGATATTGAAGTGTGTTTGTGTTTTTTATGCTACAGTATATTGCCCTGTCATGGGACAGCTTTAAATTGTGTAAGTTCCCAATTTCCCGTAAATTCCCATAAATTCCTGTTAATTCCCATAAATTCCCGTTAATTCCCATAAATTCCTGTTTATTCCCATGGGAAATTTCCAACTTTGAAAATTCCCAGAATTTTGAAACCCTATGTACCACTACTCAAGATGAAATTAAATGCTCAACCTGAGAATAGACACTGTGTGACACAAGACCTGCAGGCTCCAGCCTATACATAATGCACAGATGTAATACTATTCTATATAAATTAACTGTATATTTAAGTAAGAAATTGTTTTTGAAAAATCCTCAAACTTGTACAGTGATTTTAAATGCAGTTATATGTGAAATCCAACTCAATTTAATTACATAGGACAACTCAACTTTTAAACTAAAGAACTTAATCAACTTTTTATTTCCAATTTTAATGTTTCTACACACTTCATATCAGCCCCACTTTCCATATATATATATATATATATATATATATATATATATATATATATATATATATATATATATATATATATATATATATATATAAATGTACATTGTCTTATTTCAGTCTGGCTCAGGTTGTTGCTGTTTTCTGTGTATCCTTGTCAGTGAAGTTACAGTCTAAACCAGTGAGTCCCTAGAGTCCTTAAGACCAGAGAATTATGAAGTGTTGTCACAAAGATGATGATGTGTTGACTGCTGCAACACAATGTACATAAAAGTTTTGATTTCCTTTCCACATTAAACTTGGAGATGGTAAACCATGATCATCACATCATCTGTATATATATACAGGAAGCTGTTTGTGTGAGACAGACTGGCCAAGGTTAGACCCTACAGGTGGATCCTAGAGATGGAGACTGGGCTGTGCAGGTGGGGGGTATGGGCTGGAGCCAGGTGGAGTCTGTCCAAGCGGCTCTAATAGAACAAAGGCCAGAGCCACACTGAGCATGGATACCAGCAGTGGGCTGCTCTTCTCATTGTGTAATTGGGCGGATAATGTTCCGTGATTCCCTCTCTTTTGCACCCTTTTATGTTCCACTTGAGCAGCTCACTGTTCTTTAGTCTCCTGAAAATGAAGCTGGGTCAGCAAGAGGTCGGGTTAGCCCTTTTTCCCGCCATTCTAGTAGGACAGTCTCAGGTCACAGTCCACCCACTATCCAAAACTCAGCACTAATCTGCTTAATGAAATCAATTCAATACTACATGCATCAATACATTAACAATGATAAAAATAAGACAAACATTTTTCATAAAACCTATTGTAGCCCTTAACTCAGTCATTAGACCTTTCTTGTTTTGTGTTATTTTTGCATTCACTTACTGAGGAGAGAGGCTGTGGGCTCATGGACCTGAGACATCTTTTTATTGGTGGTTGTGAAGCTTAAGAGTTTGTGAATGTGTCCACAAATACAGGAAAAATGATTAGAGCTCTCCAAATAACAGTGGAATCATTGAAGATGGCATACTCTGTGCTTCAAGTGTGAGTGAGAGAGCCGTGAGATTTTGAGTGACAGATGGGCTCAGCCAATTGTCAAAAAGATAGAAAGAGTAATGCTTCTTGTGTCCAGTCAATAACTTTGGTGTCAGATATTGTTCTTTCTCTGTACACTTATCTTTGGCTAAACTTATAAAAGGACTTCAACCATATGGAACCGTAAACTTTCTATTTTACGGAGCTTGTATTGTTAAACTAGGAATTTCATGCACACATTCAACAAGATTTTATCCTGGCCATCTCGTTTATTTATATGGGCCTGAATGTAAATGCTGCACTAGATGGATTTGTCTATATAAGGCCTGTTCTTTGAACACTACAGACATTTATAAGGGAATGTAAACACATAGCTGTTAGCAGACTAATGGCCATTAGCTGTTCTCTTGTGAGAAGAGTAGAGTGGCCAAACTTAGAAAGGCAATGAACAGGATATATAGAAGTTTATGGGTTTTAGAGGTTTATGTTTATGGCACCTATATTAAGCCAGAGGCAGAGATAAAAGTGTTGCATATCAAATAATGCATCCAGACGACTGCAATCTGCTTTTTTGTATAGTTTTATTGATCCTTGAAGATATAGCTGGAGTAACCAACTCTCTTTGTGTTTGGGCTTTCATAGGCCAGTGCAATGAGGTCCAGTTCTGGCTCTCCATTTCAGAAGAGATGATTCGCCTTTTCCTCTCCATTTGATACGCTTTGGTAATTCATAGAAATGACTATACCAAGTACAGTGAGAAGCTGAAGCAGATGTGAGACACCCAGGCTTTGTTTGGTAAAAATGCAAATCCATAGACTGAACAATCTTGGTTTGATCTTGCACAGTAGAAATTTGAAATGCATGTCAACAACTAACGGAGTGATATGTAAGAGCTGGCTCCTTCTCCTCAGGCGTCCCATGGAGCGTGATCTAGACACAAACAACCTGAAGTTTGAACTTCTCACCCTGCATCCGACGTCCTCCAGCATCCACTCACTCCTGCACCCCATGTCGAATGTGATACATTTCTACGCAGTGCTTTTGTGTAGAGAGAGAAGTGGGGGCTGCCTCATATCCTAAATACATAGTTTAAGAGAAAACACTCTGAGAAGTCCCTCATGCTCAATATATTCCATATGCACGCCCACAGGCCAAGAGGCACCCTGTACCTCACAACTGGTGTAGGGACCACCTAAGGTTAATGGCATGGTCCTCCTCTGACCAACAGGCTGTTTACAGACAAGCATCCTCACTGACTTCTCCCTCTGTACTCTATGTACTTTGTAACGTGTATGAAGCATGAGCTAGTATTTAGTATTTCACTTGGTGAACTAGATGGATGTAATGTAAAGGTTCTGAATATAAATCCAGGGACGCACTTGCCTTCTTCTTCTGGTTCATTAAATCTTATAGGTGCTGCTCATAAATGTATCAGCTACTGCTAATAAACTATGAATTTCTTTTAAAATTAGTGGCACTGTTTGACTCATGGCTAGAAAGCCCTTGTGTAAAAAAACAACAACAACACAACAAACGTAAATATGTGAGTTAGTAAATTTACATCATCCATTTAGTGAAAAGTAGCAGCTGGAATACACTGTACACAATCCATACACCTTCATGGTTTATCTTCTGCGTTTTCCAGAGTGGGGTCACAAGTGAGTTACACCCTAAACAATGATGTCGCAGGGCAGACACACTCTGACAGACATCCATTCAGTTGCACATTCCTTTACTATGGGCAATTTAGGTTCAATTTAGATTCATATCTTTGGATAGTGGGAGGAAGTCATGATTTCCCGAGAGAACCCATAGTTGTTGCCTGTGCTCTTTTCTTTGGAGTTGTTTGTTGGGGCAGCAGTATGACTGTGGGGGACCGTAGCAGGCTTGATAAGTTCATCAGGAAGTGTGTTTCTGCGATGGGTGTGAGAGTGAACTCAGTGGGGGCCATTGTTGAGAGGAAGATAAGGAGGATGATCCATACCATCCTCAACAACAGCAGGCATCCTCTTCACAAGACTGTGGCAGCTCAGAGAAGCAGCCGCACTGTCAGCCTCCTCTCTCTGTGCTGTAAGACTGAGAGGTTCAGGAGGAGATCACAGCTTTTGTTGATGTGCACTTTATTACTACTGCTAGTAACCTTTTAACTATTTATTGCAAAATATATTTTTATGTATGTTTTTTGAATGATTTTCTGTTTGTTGTTTGTGATAAGGCACACTCCACTCAGAGGGATCTGTGTTGCAGTTTACATGTATTGTAAATTGTATGAAGCTGTCAAACATACTTCTTTCTCTGCTTTAATAGTTTCAGAAATATTAGAATGTACACTCAGGTGAACCGTACTCTGTGCAAACTCTCACAGTACTATTTTGAGCTCTAGTCTTTGTGCCCTGGTTTTACCTTGCAAAAAGTTCAGTGCTGCCTCATCTCTGTGATCTCCTTTCTCTGTGTGGAGGGTTACCTGAGGACATGGCGTGTATAAGTTTGAAACTCTTGACTCCACTAGACTTTACTGAGCACAGATCTGTCACTGTGTGGTGCACTAAGGTCATCTGAGTTATTCTCTTCACTCTCCTGAGGTGAACAATATATCCCACCTCTCACTTTTACATTACTTCTTGCTCTCCTCCTTTGCCCCCTCACTTTATTATCCCCGTCAGCCCTCATTTGTCTTGATGGGGTGGCTGCTGCTGCTGATAGGATATGTCTGGCCCCTGCGTGAGAAGACTGGCTCTCTCTTGCTGGGCTTGTTTTCTTTGCGTGACCATGTCTCTCCCTCTGTCACTCCTGGCACCACCCGTTAGCTAGCCCCCTCCTCTGTACACTCCATCCCTGTTCGCGGCCTCGTTAGCTGCCACGTCGCTGGTTTATTTGCTTTGGCCTGATGCCCGTGTGAAAGCCACATCGGGACCACACTCTGGGAGGGGTCAGCGCAGAATGGCAAAGGTGTGAGACTCAAGAGGGGGGCCGGAGGATGAGCAGCTGGCCTTTGCATGTGTAATAGGAATGCGCCAGCATGACCTTCCCGCCTGGTCACAGTCGCACTGCTTTTGAGGAAGGACATGCACACCAGGGTCACTCAGAGTTTATCGTCCTAATTGCATTGAAAACATGAATGACACAAATCTGCTGGAGAAGGTTCAAGCGAGGCAAGGGCATTTCAGTGGCTCCTCAGCTGCTCCTGTTTTCTAATGAAAGGTCTCTACATCCATAACTTGGTTTGTAATAAGTTTGGGTTTCCACTGCGCTGTAAGGAGAATTGCACAATTATTGACTTAATACTAAAATACCATGGAAGTTGAGTTTTAGATAAAAATAATATTTAAAGCATAATTCTGCCACAAGAAATTGTATTTTGAGGGTGTGTGAATATTCTCTATTGTCTAAATAACTACACTGTTTGAATCAAAAGGCCAAAGGGTTGTAAAACATATTTGGGTTGCTTCTAATGTCTACACTAACTGGAGTGGTCAGTGCTCTTGCCTCCCAGCAAGGAGGTCATGAGAGTGATCCTTGTGCCGGACGTTCTCCCATGTGTTACCGTAGGTTCCAGGGTATACCTTGGCTAAGGCCCATAGTTGCTGGTATAGGCTCCTGTCACCCATGACCCCTAATAGGAATAAGAATAAGATGATAAATTAATAAACTAATTGATCATCAAAATGTATTTTTATAATGGTCCTTCAGAAATAGGTTCTCAACTGCAAACACAGTCAGCTGTCTTATACTGCCAAAATGAACCTGCGATCATCCCCAAGGGAAAATGTAAAACAATATAGGTTAGTCCTACTAATACATACCATGGCTCTGCAGAGTATTACTATTGTATGTCTCAGAATTAGGGCTACACCGGACATTAAAAATATATTGCAATGTCCATCTTAAGGTAAATTATACTTTATTGTCACCGTAGGGAAATTTATTCTTTACATTTGATCCATCCTTCAATGCCACTGGGGCCACCTGTCTATAGCAGTGGACCTTTATAGGTGCATTTTAATTTTGCAAGTCTTAATGTTATCACAATAGTCAGTATTACATCAGACAGTATTGCATATTGTTTTAATATGTTTTCCTCTAAATGTAATTTGAAAAGGATTACACCATACAAACAATACAAACTGTTAGTGCTCTAATTAGATTCCCATTTTTAATCTGGATTCATGATATTTATCTCAACCCTTTCATTAGTGCTGAAAGGTCCTGAGCCTTCTCCACCTGGGTCTGGTTAGACCCCTCCAGCCCCTCTGGGACGTCTTGAGTGCAGACAGAAAAACCATGCTTTTCCACCTGACGTCAGTCCCCACTAATCCCCCAATCCAGTGAAGAGACACGGGGAACGGGAGCGAGCAGAGGCCCATAAATCAGGCAGGATGTCGGGACAGCGGGATAACACAGACCGACACAGGCACAAGTATGTTCTGGATTAACCTCTGCGACCGCCTCTGAGCTGTCTGTCCCGGGACGCTCTCTGGCTATAAACACACTTGCATTTGCAATAGACAAAAGAGCGTGTCACTTAAGTTGTGAAATTCATCAGCTTTCTCACATGAAGAGTAAATTACAAAGATTTATTGCCTGGAAATTAACAACTTAAATGTTGCGGTCTCTTCCAGTTGAGTTTGTGACGCATATGAGGAGAGGACGCAATGCCAAGCCGCATCCTTTACATTTCCCCATAAGTGACAAACGAGACATTCAAAATGAGCCATCAATTTCAAATCAATAAAAAACAATTATGCTCTTCTGGATTCCTGGAACTTGTCTGGTGGTCCATCCTATTATACTGTGTCGAAGTGAACATAAACAAGACTTGATTAGAATTGGCACGAGACTGGATGCTTTTGTTTTTCTCTCCTAGTTATTTACATACTGTAATATATTCTCACTCAATGGTTTAACTATTGTTTACCAAAACTAAGATCATGCACAGCACAGTTGAAGAAGTCAGACTGTTAATGAAAAGAAAGCAAAAATAAAATTATGTTTAAGGTTTTTAAACAACAGCCCATCTGTTAGCAAACTGGACTGGATTTTTATGACATTGTCAGAAAAAACTACAAATGAGGAAAGGAACAAATGATTCCTAATGCCTTAGTGATGGTCTACACTCTTCAATTAACTATAGTTTTAAATTGATATTACTCAAGTAAAACTTCATATGACTACTCGACTACCGAGCAAAGTGTTCAGTGTTTGATATCACAACTGTATTACAAATTACTACTCCCTAGACTACCGAGGGCTACCATCCCTAGCACAGATATCTAAAAGTTACTCATTTACATATTTTTATGAGACATGCCTTCTCCAACTGATTAGTTTGATTAATAATATTGCTTGAATACTCAGACATTTTTGTAATTTTGTACTGGTCTATTTTGATATAAACTTACTGATTAAAGTGGTTTTTCAGTTAGTTTACATATGCCATATTTTGCATGATGTCCCACATTTCAAAACATGTGGTGAAAATAAAACTTTGCTACTTCCCCTTTACGGGCTCTGCAAATTATTATAGTCACAAATCTGACTACTTTATGTCTTGCATTTTTCATATTAATTGAAAACAGACTTCCAACTGTTAAGCCACCATTTCCACAAATACTGTGTGTTCTACCTGCAAAGACATTTCCTATTTGCCTGCATTAAACCAGCGGGAGAATCAGTCCCTCTAATAAACTGTTCATCTTTGTGGGTAAGTCTGCAGCATTTGTGTGAAGCAATGCCCACAACATCACCAAGTGTAAATTTTAAAGGCCAAAAAACTTCAGCTTAGCCAATAATGTGTAAACTAGGCGTGGGGCGAGTGAATCCAGACAGCTTTAGCTTCCTAACCATAGGCTTTCATGTCTTCTAAGAGTGAGACTAAAGTGGTAGTTATGAGGTCTGTTCAAATCAGGATGTGGGAAAAGTTACTGGCACATAAAACAGTATAGTGATGCATTTGCTTTTACTTTATACACATTTTGTGACAACTTTTTACCATATTCTACAGCTGCCATTCAAAACTACAGTTTCATTTCATGACTAAATTGTTGCATAATCTGTAATATGCTAATGATTTTATGCCTTCTTTTTGATGAGGGGAGAAATGAAAACGAGTAAATGATATGTTTTAAACGGACAAATTATGTGTATATGATGTGTTGTTGTGGATATGGCTGTGCAAATAAATTTTCAGTAATAGCACACAGATTTGGTAGCCAGTAATGTTAGCTAAAGTAATCTTACTTAAGTAGATTTTTTGGCCTTTGATAGTTAAACCTGAGTATACAAATAAAAACTATTTTGGTCTGATAAGGTTCTATAATTACTTATCCAGCCTAACTAACTAAGTTATGTTGTCCTACTTACTTCCATAAAGGCCGAGACACTTGCTAATGTTCTTTACCCAGGCACTGACATTATATACTTCTAGTCTTGTCTTGTCTTGGTTGGCAAAACTTTATTTTTTTATAAAACTAGTGGTTATTAATGGCTATGCTGATTCATCCATTGAACGTACAGTATATCTGCAGCGGCCTGCCTAACTTTTGGGACCTAAATAGTCCTTGAAGCTTACGTGTTTTACAAACTATCTATTTTTCTATTTTTCCTTAACTGTAGATGTATTTCTAAAATTAGAATTTTTCAAGATAGAGAAATGTATAGTGAAGTAGAAAAAGTGATTCTGATTCGGATTTGCCCCACCACATTCCCCTGTCTCTCTGTCCCATTTCCTGTCAGTCTACTGTTCTATCTATTAAAAGCAAAAGTAAATTAAAAAAAATAATAAATCTTTAAACAAAAGTGCAGATGGGTTAAAGTGTAGAATGACAAAACCAATATTTTAAATACTGGTTTGCTGAGGCACAATTACATGGCCATTACTAAAGGTCATTTATGGCCATTTACCTTGCAAAGTGGGTTTGGGATCCCTTCATTTCCCAGCAATGTTGACTTCTTCCCAGCAATGATCTATCATGACAACATCCTCTTAAAGTAAAAGGATTAATGGACACTGACTGATATTTTAAGAGTCTTCTGTGTGATGGAGTGATTGTGACTAACCCACTGACATTTGACTGACAGATCTAAATGGGCTGGGACTCTTTATGGCTACTCTCCACATCAGGCCGTCTTCCTCTCACACCAACCAATGAGTGATGAGGAGCCTCAGAGGTCACCAGGGGAAACAGACAAGCCTATTACGTGACATGAAAGGTCAACGATCCTTCCTGCCGCTGCGCATGACGTGAGAAGGACAGACAGGCAGCTAAAGGGAGGACCTGCACAAAAAACCAGAGGTCAGTGTTCCCCTGCTCTCACTCACCTGATGAAAGATATTCACAACACATCAGACTAGACAGTTCGTCTCAGTCCAGTGTTTTGAACTGTGTGAGCATCTGGCTTTGTGTTGTTTTGGTGGAGAGATTTCTGAGTCTAACCTGAAAGCATCCTGGAATGTTCTTTCCAGATTAAGAAAGAGGAGGGTGTTTTTTTTATTCTAGCTTTACTTTATTCACTGGTTCTCAGTGTGTCTCATTTTTACGCGCTTTACTGAACTTTAAGCTGTCATCCTCCCACTAATAACCAAATCATCCTACATATAGTTTTTATTATGTGAAAAAGTGAAATAACCTTGTGTAAAAATTAGTCACAATAAAATGATTAGGAATAAAATTGTGTCTCATAATTGTACAAGTGGAGAACCACTGTTTTACAATAAGAGGTAAGAAGCCATATACATAGTAGATCTGAAATGCAGTCAAGAGCTCAGCAAAATGTCATCTGATAATAATTCACATTCAGTTAATAATATCAAAGTTATAAAATTCTCTTCTATGTAAACTATTACATTGCAGTAAAAAAAAGGCCTAGACCTCTAATGAAAGATGTTGTCAACAGATCAGTGGAGACAGTTCATCTCAGTCAAGTGTTTTGCGCTGTGAGCATCTGGCTTTCTCGTGTCTCGTTCACAAGATTCTCGTGCCAAGGCCAGTAACCTGAAAGCACCCTGGACTGTTCTTTTCCTCAAGGAAGAGGCCTTGCTCCATAAGTAACAGCAGCCCCTCTGACAAGCTGCAAACGCCCTTCATAAATCTGCACACTTAACCACCAGCACTTCCACTCAGTTGGCCTAAGAGAGTCTGAGAGAGTCTGGGGGCCAGTCGCAGGTGCCCCCCCTAAGTCCAGACTTATAGCAGTGCACCCCCACACTGCAGTCACGCAAGCCTTGCCCCACGCTGGACCTCAGCCGCTTTTTACTGCAGCCAGCGGGGAAACCAGAGGCTGCACTACGCACGCCGGTGCACAGGTTTCATGAGACCACTCACTAGGAAATAAATCATTTGGAAGATTTATGAAAAGCGAGAAAGGAAAGGGAGTGGAGGAGGGGGAGTGGGCTGCTTAAACCCAAGAGAAAGTCAGAAATGGCAAAATAGAAATTTGGCTCAAGAACGTTTGAATTTTCATTCCTGTGTCAGCTCCAGAGGTCATATTTACCTCAGAGTGGAAAAATATCCAATATGTATTATTGGCTGTCCTTTCTATAAACTCAGACACAAGTCATACATGAATGTGTAAAGAGTATAACTTTTAACAGCAGGGCAAAACTAAAATCATTTATGAGCATAAAAAGCAGGTCATTAAGAAATTGTATTCCACTGTACATATTCAAAAACACAGAACCAATTTGCAACCACAAAAAAATAACAATAAATTGTTTTTAGTTTTTATAACTTCTTGCCCTAACTTAAAAAATTGGACTGAAGGACTTATTTTAATATCTTAATTACTTTAGTCAAGGATTGGTATGTTTGTCTGTGTCAGTACCAAATGTAATGGTCAGGTTTTGATAATATTTTAAGAAAATGTCTGTCTCAGAGTTTTTGCTCCCATTGATTTTAATGTTGAATGTTGTATTCATGTTTGTTCTCTTTGTAAACCCATACAAAAGTCACATTTTCTGCAATTTTACTTTTCTAATCTTATATTTCTTTAGACACGCAAACCTCCATGAATAAGACCTCAGGCTTTACAGGTCATTTGAGATCTGCAATTTAGCTTTTTACAAGGCCAACTTCTGCCAAGACTTCATTACATAAAACACATGCAAAGCCGATACGTCTCTTGTATTTTTTATGGCACCTGAAATACTCCAGCCATTAAAGCGGACCTCTTCACACTTAAACTGTGCTTAGCCACACTCCGACATTATGTACTCTGGTTTTACTGTGGACTAATGATACACCATCAAAAGTAAACAGCAGTTAGAGAAGTGGTATTTACTTTTATTGGCTTAAGCTGAGGATAAATTAGTTTATTAATTATATGGCAACAAAATTGTGCTACTGTTAAAAACATTATTAAGTGAGTTAATGCTTGTACTCAATACATTTACTTAAGCAGAGCTCCTTAATGTTCTTGGAATGCATGTTCTAAATCAGATAGTTACCCAGGTACATATTGAAGGAGAAATGATTACTTTTACTCAAGTTCATTTTAAATGAACCTTGGTTTGGGTATGTAGTATCAGCTGTAGTAGTAGTAGGAGTTTAGACTGTGTCACCAAAAAATTGTGGATTTTTACATCGATGAACTTCACATTCAATATTTTTTTTACTTTTACACAAGCAATACAAGCAAACAATATTGACTATTGTTATTTTGAAGTAACAGTACTTTGGCTTGAGCACTTTTTTGCAATGTCCACATATTTTATTTTATCCTTGTTCTCCATCCATTCTCACTTTATTAATAGACAATTGTGAAAGTTCTCCCTTTTGAAATCACTTCACTCACTCACTTCAATTCACTCACTTGTTTCCCAGAATCTATGTGTACCTTTTGTTTCCAGGAATTTTTTTTAGAAATCATCATTATAGATAGCAATTCGGAACCTCTCTTCTCTTATCTATCATGTGATTTTCTATCTTCTTGGTGGAGCTGTGATGTGTAGTTGCAGACCTCTGGACTCACAGGTAGAGGCTATAGGCACTCTCTGTGCAGTGTATGAAAGGTCTATTTTGGAAGCAGACTTGCAGCAGTAATTATAAGCAGTAATTATTTATTTTTCATCCCTTTATTTGTTCTCATAAGTGACAACAAAGTAAATGTACATACACATTTGACAGTAAAACATACATAGCATCATATGAGCGTGTCATATAGATCCATCCCAAACCCACCCTCACTTCATTTACAAGTATGTGTATTTTAAGTGATGGTATAGCTTACAGTAACATATAGAATTACCCTAGTTTTTCACTGGCATACAACAGTTTGCATTAGTCTAGTTGGAGATAGTTTGGGCTTTGAAATTGAGTGTGTGATCTTTAAATTCTGTCCAAGGAATGACTAGTCTCCAGACTGCATTCACACTAGGCAAAAGTTTTCCAGAATATTCTTTTTAATAAAACCTTTTATCATAAATTGCATTAAATTAATACAACATACATGTATTAAACTGCGCGAACAACTGTGATAACCTAGACACATAACAATTAGAAAATCTAAGCATTGCATAAAGTTTGACCCTTAACATAAATATATACAAATTATAGGCTTAAGTCAAAATTACTGTAAACAAAAACATTTCTGGCCCATTGTTTGCACGCTGAATGGGTATGACTGGTCAGGCTAGACATTTTTCTTAAAATTCAGTCAAACGCCACATGTGGAAGTGGCCTGAATCTCATTTAAAAAAAATGAATATCCATGTGTGCTATGGTCAGACATGAGCTAAAATAATCTTATCAAATCCATTCTGAAAAGTTCTGATAGAATTTCCATGTGTATCTGGAGGCGTTCACAACATGTCCCTAAGTCATAAAACTATTGAAAACTATTGAAAAACATTTTGAACAGATTTAGGAGATGACTTAATCCTAATACAGTCCCTCCAACATTATTTACACATCATAAAACACTGTGAATTTAGTCATATTTCACACTGAGTGGCCTGAATGCCCCAAAGCCCTCTATCACTATAGGTAGCTATGAGCTCATTTCTGCTTGGACTCCCTGCCTGGTGGATACTGCTCTCTGTAGACACAAGGTAATTATGTGCAGGCACGCAAAGCACTGCTGCCTCTCTGCTCCCCCTGCTCTCTCAGTGCGAGGGGCGAGACTTCCACTTTTATTTGTTGTTTTTTCCTGCATCCTGTCATCTCCAGGCCAGATGACAACTGCATCAGTCATAAGGGAGTGAGGTCTGAGCCCTGTACATTCCTCCCTGTGTATGACTGAAGACATAGAGATGGAGAGGGGATGTATTTTCAGTGAATCATAATTGTTCCTGCGTTTTTCACTGTGACTAAGATCAAGCTTTTGACAAAATAGAAGTTGTTGTGACTCGTAAATTACTTCCAGGAGTCTGTGTGTGTTTTCTCAATGAAGGTACAGTAATTCAGTTCAGAGGTCCATTCAGTGAGGCACTTCAGGGAATAAGCAAGAATGAAGCGATCTCACTCACATTTACATGTGAAATGGTGCCCTCTTGTGTCTAAACACAAAAATAATATTATGGGTCATTCCAGAATTGGAGGACATTTAGGCATCAAAACTTTGGAAAAATTACTTTTAATTTTAAAATTTTCTATCATGTATATTTGTACATGAATGCTACTGCTCAGTGTCTTTGAATGATTGATACTGTATATCATGCTTCTTTGAGGTTCATTACAAACTGTAAGATGTCCACTCACCACTGTGAATTCTACTCTCGAGTGGGATGGCCTGCTCTGGCCACTCGGAGGACTAGTCACTGGTACACTTTCATTTATAAGGCAATATTGGGACTACTGCCTTCGTACATTTGCACCCTAATTGCTCTGAGAAATGCTGAATCATATTCTCTTTGTTCACAAGACTATTTGTTGCTTTCTGTTCCTTATGCCCATACAGAAATTGGGTAAAAAGGCATTTGTTTACTCTGCACCTTTTACATGGAATATGCTACAGAAAGACTGGAAACTAACTGATTTAATTTCTTTGAGCACTTTTAAATCCAAACTGAGAGCTTTTGAGACCAATTCCACAATCTGCACTTGTTTTTCATAATGTTTTTAAACTTTTATGTCTTATCTGTGTAAATATGTAACTGTGTTTTGTGTTTGCTGCTGCCTCTTGGCCAGGACTCCCTGGAAAAAGAGGTTCTTAATCTCAATGGGATATTTCCTGGTTAAATAAAGGTCAAATAAAAAAAGAAAAAAAGAAAGCAGTGTAATAAACTGTCAATTAAAATGATTCGTCCAGCTCAAGCATCAACGGTACACTTTTTATAAATGTTTTATTTCTTGCACGTTGTGCTTAGTGCAACCCTGTTACCAAAAATCAGGAACCTTAAAAAGGATTTATATAGATAAATGTTAAATAAATCCTTTACCAATAAGTAAGAAGGTCACCTTTACATTGAATAACCACTTAATTTCAGACAGGTATTGACCTATTATTATTATTTTTACAAAAATGTTATTGTAACAGGGTTGAAATAATGGTAACAGGGTTGAACAGACACATTACTTTGCATGGTAACATCTCTGCTTTCAGGTGCCATCAGTGCTGTGCAAGAAATCTGTAGAAATCAATTAAAAATGTAAAATGTTGATTGTAACTACTTTCCATTTAAAAAAAAAGTTAATGAGTTCATGTTTAGTAATTAATCTCACCCAGGTAGTTACTGCACAATTAACATATACCTGATGGCAACAAATGAATAAAAAATAGCCATTTATATTTTGGAAAATATAATAATATATCACAAACAGTAAATTATACATACACATTTCATTTTACTCAGTCAGTGAATTCTCAGTACTTGATTTACTCAAGAAAATGCAACCCTGTTACTGAAGTCTATCCTTAACATTAACAGCAACATTACATTCCACAGCTAGCCTCTCTTGCTGAAAAAAAGTTAAAAACAGTGTTGATTTGCAATCCTGTTACTTTCAATCCTGTTACTGTAATAAGAGTAACAGGCTTGAAAGTAACAGGGTGAGGACTTACATTTGGCCTAATGATGTCATTTTTTCTCTGCGATGTGACCCACTGTTGTTTCTCTGCCAGGCTAAAAAGGTTTTGATAACAGGGTTGCATCTTGAGGGACACAACTTAAATTTCATCAATACTGTTGTTTAAATTATGTTGATAATTAAATAAACTGTATCAACAGTTACAAGAAACAGATATCACACCAATACAAAAAAAATAAATTGTTTATTTTAATAGTTAAATCTACAAAGCAAGTTTGTCATTAACAAAGGGGGACAAGTGGAAATGCCATTTTAGGCTTACTTGAAATCTTTTTAATATTTTGGTTAATATTTTAAACCACATTTTTCTACAACCTAATTTACATTTTTGGTCAGAACGAGTATAATTTGCAAAATAAGTGCTTGTTTAAGGGTTTGGTGCATGGATTGATTATTTTTTTAGGGGGGACAGTAAATGTCCTCCAATTCTGGAATGACCCTTATGCACTTACGGCTAAAAGCATTTTAACTGTAGTTCTGTAATGGTTCTACCACTGCCGTATGGGTACCACTGTTTTCCTGTACACATATCATTTGTATATAATGTGCATATAATGTATGCACATTATATACAAATTATTACCCAAAGTTTTAATATATATAAATATATACTTTTACTGTATATACCATACCACACTACAGGTTTGGACTGAAGATGGCATTAAATTTATAAATGCATTATTTAATAGAGATTTTAGAGAATATGATTTTATTTATAATATGCAAATAGAAATAAATACACCTAAATGTATGAGATGATATTTGGGGAAGAAAATATTTCTCAAAGATGGTAGCGTGTGTGAAGAAAGACATTGTTGTAAGTGTTGATTGTAGGTTTTAAGCCCTTCATCTTGAAATTGGCCTTTCCATATACTGTATGTGATGGACAGTAATATGATGATAATCTGCTGCACTGATGACTTGGCATATGTCAATACACTGTCACTCCTCTTGTGTTTTACACACCAAAGAAACGAAAGAAATGTAAAAAAAAAAAAAGAAAAAGAAAAAAAAAAAGTAATTTAAAAAAGCGTATATAGCTAACATTTGTACTTACCGATTACCAGTATTCAGTAAAAGCCTGAGTAAATATTATGTTTTTAATAGGCTTTCTCCACTACACTGCTAAGTATCATGAAAAAAATCACAGTTTCAATAACATGGCATCACTTTACACAATGCTCCTTTCTAACATCGTTTGGCCAATAGAGGGCAGCCTTGCACTGCATCTGCATTCATACTGCACACTCAAGGCGTTACTTTGTGATCTAGTATCAAAGTGCTGGCTGAGGAGTGGTTGACACTATGATCACATTGCCTCTTCTAGACAGAGCACCTTCATTTAGAGTTAAACATGACCAGTGAGTAGAAATCACAGGTAGACAGTTCAAAAACATCTCCCTGTGTAGGGCAATTTGTTCCTGAAGTTACTGATCATTTAAGGAGTATGTGGATGTGGAATTTACGTAACTTCACATGCAGTACCTTTGTCTTAATTTTTGATTTGCGTGTCAGGGTACATTAATTACAAGATGAAAGGCACTAAGGCTTTGTTTGTGTCCACTGTGAATGACATACATAAAGATATTTAAGGGTACATTAGAAAACACAGCCACACAAGAAAAACACTTTGACAAGAGCCAGTGCCATTTATGTGTATATGCTGCAAATTCCAACTGATTACTTTTGTGGAATCAGGACATGTGCAACTGTCATGGCACTGCCTCAGGCAAGTCTAAAATACATTATTTTATTGTATAAATCATGTACAGATTTTCTGATGAATAAAGCCATATATACATAATTATAAAGCCCAGATAAATAGCTGTAGATAATCAGTAAAATCCAGTGCAGTGGCCCATTGACTGATAATGAGGTTACACATGGCCTGCTAGTCAGCTAAAGCAATTACCGTCCAACCAGCAGCACTAAACACATTTAAGAGGTGATCAGAACCTGTGATAAACTGGCAAACTGTGGTTAACTCAGTATAGTCTGCTGAAAGATGTCATTGTTGTCTTTATTAAGAACTGCTTGTCATTAGCTCATCGTTAACACCTTATGATGTGCAGATACTATGATGCTAAGTCTGCCCATTTAGCTAGATAAAGCAAGATAAAACAGCTATTAAGTTAATGAAGCATGCTCAGTGTGTTCAGAAGCTGTAAATGATTTCTTTGACTTTGTAGGCGTTTGGAAAATCTATCTGCCATGAACAAAAGAAAATCAGAGCAGTTTCTTGATCCTGCTTGAGGCTGCTCCCTGTGCCATCACTGTTTTCTTGGAGGTTCAAAGCCTTATGCCGTGGGACTCTGCTGGCAGCTTGGTGCCGTATGGCCAAATGAATATTTGATGTCCTTTAATGGAGCAGGCACCCTGCGTCGTAGCTCAGTATTTACCACCCCTGCAGTCTGTGGTGCATAGAGCTATGTGATAGGCATCCATTTTGGCTTATCCCCGGTGAATTCGGTTGCATTTCAAGACAACAGCTGCTGTGGTTTCATCATAATGGTGGGGCGTGCAGCTATGAAGATTACCAGGTTGACAACTGGTGATGCCCATGCACCGTGGTGGAATATCACGTACCAAATTGGGACATCTCCCTACCCTCCCAGGCTGAACATGTGGCCCCCTTACTCTGTCCCTTTTGTGCACTTGTCATTAGCAAGGTCAACAGATCACCTGCCCTCTGTGGCCGGGGCACGGCTCATGTTACACCTCCTATATGTTCTATACGTCTGTCAATATTTATGTCCACTGGGCATAAAGCACTGTCCACAGAGAAGATTAGGATCTTGGCTTGTGAGCTATGACCCGACCTGTCGTTCCAATTACATAAGTGACAGTGAGGCAGAGCATCTATGCATTTGCCTGGTGACCTCATCCTCTATACATCACAATTCATTTCTCACAGACCATTACCTCTACACAGTGTTTCTATATTGACTCTTGGGGGAGGACACATCACTCATTGTGCTTATTGAGAGTTGTAAGATGTTGAGGAGTGGGCTTGGCATTCTCCAAGAATGCAGGATCTATTATGGGGAGGTTGTGTAACAGCGTGTGATGGTGGCACCTGTTAATGCTGCCTTTGCATGTCGGAGCTTGTGTACACACTCACATTATACAGCTGCCCCTCGCATTACACAGCTATTTCTGACCAACGCGCTGAGCCAGAGGCATTAGGGGACAGCGGGGTCAACGGGTACTTTCTACTGTGCTAAATAACACAAACACAGTCTATTGCAGTGCACATCAAGGTTTGTGTGCCATCATTGAAATCTCTTTTAATGCAATGTGTCAGTAGTTCACATCACATCTTGAGGTCACAATAACTGCTGTAAATGGGATCAGCGAAAGGATACAACATAAAAAATAAAAAATAAAAAAAATCACAGTGTGCCAAGTATTTTGGAATTGGGGTAAAATGCTTCTCACTCTTTCTTTCCTTAACCATCCACAGTGACCGCCTTGTTCTCACTAGACTGGCCTCACTTCAGTTCGAGTCTGAAGACAAAATATGAAGTGCACATAATTCATGAAGTTAGAAGATTGTCAATAACAAAAACAAAGAAACTGCTGGTCGAATTTCTCACATCAATATTTCATTTCTTCTCTTTCACAAGGTCACAAGTGGCACCCTATACTGATGTTTCCTGGACCTCCAGCAGGTAAACAAACAAAAACACAAACATGCACAGACAAAGCGTCCAACCTATTGAAACTGACCATCTCTGTGGTTGACAGAAATGCATTCGTCACCATCCTAGAGTTACAGTATGCTGGCCAAGGTCACCTTCATGGCCTGATAAACACAATGACGGTCCACTGTAAAGCAAGCTAATGATATCAGAGGCACCTGTGGCCAATGTGGACTGTACCTCTCAGATTGTCATAAAACATCTTATTACAATACATTTACCTCAGTATAGATTTGTGATGTCAGTATGTATGTTCTAAAGTGGTTAAGGGCTATAGGTCTGTACATTGTTGCAGCTGTACAACAGGATTAAATGCATTGTTGGGAAAACCTATTGAAAATTGATCGTGGGATCAGTTACACAGTCTTTGTCCTCATCTGCATAATTTTGAAAACTATTACATCATCAGTCTGTGCTGTGCCTCCCTTGGGTGTCTCGCCATGACATCAGCGTCTGCACTTATCCAAGGGGTGTCTCTCTTCTTCTTTTGACCAATTATAGAGGTCAAGCAGACCACAGTGCATTTTCAATGGCCAAATTAGCGTTAGCATAAAGTACAAACTGTTTTACAAAAGGTTTTGGAAAACGGCGACCAACGGACTACATGTCTTTGACTGAGTAGAGAGCAAAGGCTTGATTTTTCATTGTTTCTTTTATAGGAGCAAATAGCAATACAGCCTAAAGCCTACATGCTAAAAGTCACTGAAATTATACACATGTCATTTTGGACGAGTATGTAAGCATGGGCTAACACAATAGTGTCCGGGATTATTCACCAGAAATAAATAAGAAAAAATAACATGCCAACCAGATCTGTGTGACACACATCAAGTGGCTCAGTATTTAATGAGAAGAACATAAAACTATGCAATGCTTATGTTATGACTGTTTTCTGTGGACGTGTAGAGAACTTTAAATACCACAGTTGTCCAGATTGTGGTATGGGTTTATGTCTTTAAGTCTGGAGTATAGACTAGTATAGCGAGTATGCTTAATCTTATTCTACAAAGAAGCCTACATTTTTATGGTAATGTTGGAATTTTGAAATAGTCTTGCACTGTTGCGTGATCTTACTCATTTCTCAACACAAATTTATTTTTGATTTTGTATTAATTTGTCAAAATGAATACTAAAGGACTTTCAAATAATATATTAAAGTCAAACTCAGTGACTTTCAATTCTGTAATTTTTTGCATGTGGCCTTTATCTTATGATGTGCTTCTATAAATAAAACAGCTTAACACGTCAAGTCAGTGGCTAATGTTCTTTTACCAGGCACTGACATAAAACCTGTGAAGTCATTTAGTTGCCGTTTTCCAAAACCTTTTTGTTTATGCACAATTTAGTGGGTGCTGCTAATTTGTCCATTGAAAATGTTGTTGTTTTAGCAGTTAGCCTAATATATAGTGACCTAGATGCAGAATGGACATCTCATGAGCTAAGTATTACAAAATTTAGACAGCAGTGGAGAGCAAAGATGTTGATGTTTTCTTTAATGTTTCGGGTGTGGACACAGCACTGACGTGTGAAGAGCTTGGTTAGCTGCTACTGAAACTAGGATTATAAAGCCAGGATCAGTGTCACAATAGAGGTGACAGAATCTCAGAGCAGTGCGAAAAAGAGCAGGATAAAAGGAAGTGCATCTGAGGACCAGGTGATTGCGGGTCACTGTGAGGACTGCAGAGAGTTGCACGCATGTGAGAAAAACTAACATCTCAGGGGGCCTTTAGGGTTATCTGTTTAGACATTTGTATGGGTCATTAGAGCCAGGCTTTATGACTTAGTTTAGTTTTAAATTTAAGCCTGATAATAGCAGTGCTTATTCATGCATGTCTGACTACACCTCTGTCATTATCGCCCGCTAGGTGGGTCAAGTTAAAAAACAAGCCATGATCTCACTGCAGGGAACGCCCTCACCCCCACTTTCAATCCAAATGCTCAGTTTTATCACACATGGATAGAGTTACGTATGAGCAGAAGATTGGACATTTCGAGGCAATTGTAATTGAAATGATGGATACTTAGGGCTGTGTGCTTCCTCACAAAGCCTTTATTACAGGTACTTTGCGGTTTGTCGCTGTCTTTCAAATGGGCCATTTTTGTCAGACTGCTCCGTTAATAGTAGTGATGTTGCATTGATAGTACCAACGCTGCCAGGCAGGAGACATTATGACATCATTCTCTTTGTGCTGAAGTATTAAGTCGCTGACTGTCTGCCGTTTGTCTGCCGTTTGTCTGCCTCTTGATTTGTCTGTCTGCCCAGTGTTTACCAGGAGTCCCGGCACCGGGCCAGTGAACAGCAGTCGTCGTTCTGCAGGACCCTCAGCCCTTAGGGTCATGTCTGTTAAACTGGGGCTTTCCCTTGGGCCACATTTGACTCATATTAGATGACATGCTCATCAGTTAGGAATGGGCTTATTTAATCGCATGACACAGAGTATATTTTAATGTAAGTATTTAATTTTTATTTTTATTTTATATTTTACTATATAGATCTAAAAAAGAGAAGTAGAATATTTATATACATTTGAGTCTTGAATGTTAAAATGCAACATTTGATTTAGGATAGTCAGCAATGGCGTTATATAGTGGATCATGGGACTGACTGTGACATCATCTTGGGAAAAATGCCAAGAACCCAAGATGCCACAAACTTTTATGGAGTCATAAGTCATTACCATATTTGGAGCATTCAGTGGCCACAGCCTATTTATTGTGTGATACTTATAATATATAATATAATTATCACTGAATCATCTGAAAGTTGATAAAACATGAGGAGCCCATCTTCAAAACATAAAGTAAAGCTATATATTGTAAACATGCTGTTTCAGAAACATTGCTTAATCCATCCACAAAGGGTCACAAGCCAGTGTAGTTTTTGTGCCATGAAAGGCCATGAAAAACACAATGTTATCTGCAAGATGCAAATAGATCTTCACAACTTTACTGCTGGCTGGTGAATAGCTCCACATGACTTCTTCATGTACACATTCTTTTCTTGTCATCACCTCTGGTGTGTCTGTTTTGTTGTGCTGTTACTGAGGCAATGATGGAGGAGCTGCTCTCTCTCCCGAGATTCCCCTGTCCACCTCCTCTGTGCAGCTGACAGAAAGGGCCATCCCAGCTTGACCTTAAAGAGAGTTCTTTTGTTAAGGCCTGTGTCATTGTTCTGAGCTGTCCTGGGCTGCAGGTGGCCAGGAGCTTCCTGCTGAGAGCTGCACAATTCCACACTCAGCACATTAGCCTGTCAAAAGGGAGCAGATAAGGAGAGACCAGACCCCCAGTGAGATGTATGTCCAGTGTTTTGTGCTAATGTCTACTGTAAAAGCAAAAATCCCAATAGAATGATCAACGTATACTACAGCATTTAAGAGTATATGTACTTTATGCATTGTCTGTTAAGGCCTATTGAAGCTGGTGCATGTGTGTTTCCTGAATTCAAGAAAAACTATAAAATTATTTATTAACATTTTATAATGAAAATCATCTGTGGAAAAATTAAAGACATTTAGGCTTTATTATAAACCCCCATTGCTTGGTTTTTACCTTTGTCAACACAAATAGAGAGAAAGTGGGTAGTCCTCTACATAATTAGAGAATGTCGACATGAAACAAAAACTGGTGCAAAGTTTAACGTATTTTCTGTCAGAACTAAGATGAAAGATTTTTGTTTTCACTTCAGCATCAAAAGTAGTGATATTATTCAATCATATAGGCATGATTGCTGTCAGTAGACAGGGCATTAAGGCACATGGTTAATAGAGTGAGGTAGTGGACGCATTCACTAACAAAAATGATTGAACGAAATGATAGGGTTTTTAGGTAGAAAATGTATTAACTTTTACCTTTGTTTTGAGTGTTGGGAGTAGGACTGGTAGTGGGGCATAAAATATCTAGTCTACCTTTCATTTATGGTGTGTTCCCTGTGTTGGTGTGTTGACTATTCCCTTTAAGTTATTGCTCTCTCCCTCCTGTATTTTACACTTTAACATTATGTGCACAGTATAAATTTTATCTGCTGGCATATTAAAATATTCAGCACCAGGTTAAGAAGTTCATAAAGTAATCTTCATTAAAAGAGTGGTAGAAATAAACAAACATGACCCTTTATTGCTCTGACTGTGCCAGCAGCGCAGCAGTGCCGGTGGGGGGTACGGGCTACTTCAGGTGGGAGTCCAGAGAAAACTTCACAGCACATTTGTCTGGTCTAAGAAATCAATAGTGTTTCTTCTCTGTGAACTTCTTGGGTAAAAATGACCCCACAATACTTTCACAACTCAATTAGTGACTGTTTTCCTGCGTCTGCGCCTGTGGGCAAAGAGGAACGAGAGGAAGATGTCTTTCTTATCAAGCCTATACAGGACTTTTCTGTGCCTTTTGAGACATAAAAAATGCATCATAATCTATATGTCTTGAGTATTAATATTTTACAGAGTGCACTATAACAAGGCTTTACATTTAAATAACAGTGGAGAGGCTGGGGACGCGAAATGAGTCTCACGCTGATTATTACAGGCATTCTGATCAATAAATCATTGTGTCTGACAAGTCAAATCAACATGAGACCAAAACAAAGATGAAAAAAACAAAAAAACAAAACAAAAAACAAAACAGTTGGCTACCTGAATCTAGACAAGAAAGAACAAAGCCTGTATGGGGGGAGAGCATTGATTGTGTGTCCATAGGGAGGTGCTTTGGTATACATAGGATTTTTCGATGGCTTCATATTTTGGTTGGACAGATGTGGGGGTTATGATGAGGTGAGGGTGAAAAGTGCAAGTCTACAGCAGCTGCGAGGATGTTGTGAGAAGGTTACAGCGAGGCCAGTTAGATCTGATGTGTGAATGGACCTTTTCAAAACATTACCAAAAAATTAACTTCTAGGCTAAAGATATCTCTGGGATATTATTTATGGATTTTGTTTGATTTTCATTATCTAAATTCTAACCCACTTGAAAGGAGACCCTTCCCCTCCATTAATAATTGACATTTTATTACTTATCCCCCTCATCGCAGGACGCTTTGATGTTAGCCACGTTTTTTTGTTTTTTTATCAGTGCAGTGCTACATATTGATCGGCCAAAAGATAGGAGTGCTATCAAAGGGATTCCTCGTGGGGCAGTCAACCCGCGGTCACCTCATACTCCTGGAATGTGGTCAAGAGCCGGCTATCACAGCTCTGGGCATCCCTCCCCTACTATGTTGCTTATCTGGATTAGTACTTCTACATACAACAAAGCAATTTAAATTATCTCAGCTGCATCATTGCAAAGAAAGTGTTGAAAAGAGTTGTCTATCTTTTCTCATTGGCCCTAAGCTCTATCCCAGTTATGTCTTCTGTCTCATGTTGTCAGGCTGAACATAGCAGCGGATGATGATCTCATTCATGGTGCTCATTCCACTTCACTGGAGATGCTTATCTGCAGCTCAGTAACAAACAAATGTGGACAGTATGTAAACAGTGTAATGACGGCCAGTATGGCACTGCTGTACATATGGAGTGTGTGTTTGTAAAGAGGATTTACTATGGCATACGTCTGGAACTAAACACAATGTTGTTTACCTTTGGCCTAATAGGTCAATAGACATGCCTAGCTTTGTTTCCTAAAGTCTATAGTCACATCAAAATATTGGAAAAGTAACAAATTTGATTATTATGGATTGATATAGGAACCATTGATCCCTAAGAAGCACATTGTTTATTTTAAAGCATATATTCAGCATTAAAGTTTATGGCTTAACTAAATTTACATTATTTTGTTACAATTTAGTTGTATTGTTGCAGGGTTTATTCACAGACAACAGCACGTCCCTGCAAAGCTACCATACAGGAGCTGTTCAAAAGTCTGCATCTTTGCCACCAGATACTCCTAAAAGGCCAAAAGACACTACTGCTAAACCACTCTAAATGACAACATATTGTAAGAATATGCAGCTGGATGCCTTTCTGTCATTCATCTTTCTATTTAAATGCTACCATGATTTTTTTTTTTTTTACTGAGAAGCATTGAGAATGACCTCATATCACAAAGGTCTGTCACAACAACCAGAAACCAAAGAGTATTAGTCATGCATGTGAGCTTTTCAACAAAGTGGATGATAAGCTCTAAATGAGACAGATTATTAATAAATAAGAAGATTTTTCTAATCCATCCAAATTGGCAAACATACAGTATGCCTCTTCTGTTTACTCTACCAGACTGTAACATCTACAGTAAATACATCTTCTATACTGATGTCCCATATGCAGTTACTGTCTTAAAGGCTGTCTATCGATTGTTATCTGACACTTAAAGACCAATTGTAAAGAGCACTTACATACAGCATATAGTCTTAATGAGCGTATTCAATTTGACTAAATGGATAATGGCCCGCTACGAAAATACATTCTTAGCAGTGAACACTTAGAGACCATTAGCACTAGGGTAATAGCTGTTGCATCTCTCTCTACCATTAATATCCCATAGGTGTACCGCTCTTGCACTGATGATTTGTCTGCCCTGACTGACAGCACTTTTGTTTTCCCTGGATTAGACAATCTGACTTCATCCCGCTCCATGGAGGGGGTTCGCGTAACGCCAGCCTGGAGGTCACTACACCCATCTGACCCCTCCTGTCTATGGGCCGACTGCAGACCTAGACTAGACCAGATAACCTCTGCCGACATACTTGACACACTTCGAGGAGCTTCGGACCAAGTGTGTAAATTTTTAATGGAGTATACATTAAGAAGCATTCAAAGGCTGATACATGATGTTTACCCACAGCTAATATTTCAGCGTATCAGATATGGAGGCGATAATTGATTTTCGACTGGTCTTTTGTGTATATGAATAATTCAGAGTCAAAGCTTGTGACACCTTTGGCGTATTAAATTACTTGCCATTGATAAGCTGTAGTTGAATTTATGACACTGTTTTCCATATTTGAAATTGTAAAAACACCAGTAATAGTAATTTTAGGTATTAAGTTATATGTATGCATGCTATTATTGGTTGCCATAGTGATATTGATAGTATCCATGGTTTCTTTGTACACATATCGAGGTAGTACGTGTTTTGTTCAGCTTGTTTATAGGCCACAGGGCTAAGTGTGCGTGCCTTTAATGACTTTCTCCTTTGGCCTTGTGTCTGTGACAGTAATAAGAGCCACCAGTGTCTGAGGTCACACGCTGATTACTCGTCCCCACACTGGGTCAAATGACTCTTAAATGTTTTGTTTACACTTCTACAAACATGCCGAGGCTCTTGCCCGACTAGCATATAAAACTCTGAGATTCCCAGATTCGGTTTGGTGCAAATGAGACATGCCGAGAGGAAATGGGTTAATCCAATGTTTACCTGGGAGGATGGAATTGTAGTAAAGAACTGTCTAAAAATTATTTCTACCAGAGAAGTGCAAAGCCTGGTTTAGAGGACCATCGTGGCATTTGTAAAATCAAACCCAAGATGCATGGTCTACCAACTGAGCTATACCGAAGCACCCACTGAAGCATTTTAAAACATGCAAACATTTTGAGTTCACCTGATTATTATAAGCTCCTACTGGCTGGTTCACACAGCTGATAATACAGAGAAAGTGTCCATGCCGGCTACAAGTGCTTACACATAAAAACAGAACCAAAAGTCCAACATACATTGGAAAAGGGAAGCAAAGTAAATCACAAATAAATACTGATGAAGCTTTTATGCTAATTAACCAAGCAGAAATAGTTGTGGGCAGCATGGGCAGGTGTATAAAGCTAATCAAATCAATTAGATGATGTGTCTATTAGAGTTATAATTGAAGAGAAAGCTATATGTAGTACACTTATGTCCTCTCGCATTAATCAAACAGTGGAGATTTATGCAGGACTAGCTCCATGTGTTGGCTCACAGCTCTCAGAAACAGGATATTGCAGTGTTTTTTGTTTAATAGCTCGTGCATCTTTCAGGAGCGGCTCCAGTTTCACCTGGCTGGCGTCCTGGACCTGAATGGGACGAGGCTGGATAATTATTCTCACCAGTGTTAAGTACAAATCGCACAGAGCTGATCCTCAAAGGACGTACTGAGGCACATCAGGTATACTCTTTGGCTGCTAATAGTTGTGCAAATATAGGAACATGGAACTAACAGCCCAATCAGAAAAGATTGTCATGGATAAGTTGTCAACAAGTGTCTCAGTCGCACAATGATGACTAAGTATATTGAGTTTCAGCTGCATAACAAGGACAGGTGGCCTCAGGAGACCAAAGTCATATTTGATCTCAGAGTTCTTACACCTGAGGGCTGTGACATCATGATGACTTTGAGCTGATAACCCGGTACCAGGCAAATGTTGTGAGCAGAGGGGATTAACCTCTGTTTGCTTTTGCTGCTCTTTGAACCTGAAAAAAACCCAAAGAAAGGGATGCACATGAAAGGCTCAACTTGCTGAGAATGCATAGAACCAAGGCACAAGCTCTCTTCAAAGGAGCTGAGTCACTTAGAGGACAGCGTGAGATCTCTGTGCAAATACTTATTGACAGGCCTTGGTCTTCTTATTTGTGACAGTTTAGCAATTAAATTCAGACAAGGTGACCCAATCTTATGTGGCCAGCTGTGTAGATAGAGTCAGAGCATTTGCTGAATTTATAGCAGCCATTCATTTTATGTCAACAGGTAGTGTAAACCAACCAGCCAATGGAAATGTCCTAAACATAAGATTCCTTTTTAGCATGCATGTAATTGAGCCAAAGCTTTCTGCATTGATCACTCTCTCATATCTACTCTCTGTCTAATTAATACAAGTGGTTAGTGCTCTAACCTCTAAGTTAGGAGGTTGTGGGTCTGATTTCCATGCTGGCTGACTCACAATCTCTCTGAATGGAGTCTCCATGCCCTCCACGTGTTACTATGGGTTCTCTCTGGGTAAGACTCCCATCGTCTAATTGATCCTAGAGAACATGAGCGTGAATGGTTATCTGTATATATCTCCCAGGCCATTGTGCAGTGTGTGCCTGATCTAAGGTGTCCACACTCATGGAATCAAAAGGTTACCATGTATACTGTTTTGGCGCCTTCACACCCTTCGTGGTAATGGAAATGTAGCCATATGAACCTGACCTGTACCCTCCTGCTTCAGTGGAAACACAGCTATTGACAGATCAGCATAATGACTCAGTGACGCTGTGTTTAAGCTCTTAATTGCTGCAGCCTTTATTGATAGTGCATTAATGAGGTTTTAGTATCTTCTTGTAATATACAATTAAAGAGAACAATTAGGGGAGAAAAAGCCAGTGCAGTGTATATGAGGCCTTAGTCGGACGCATGTGAATACTAGGTGTGAATATCACACTAATCTGTCCATGTGTGTCCAGACAGAGAGAAAGACAAGGTCTGAAGGGGGCCCGTGATTGTCTGGTGGATCAGGTAAGGTCTCTGTCTCCTTCCTACATTGTTGCTGGATAATGAGGTGTGATTAAATATGAATGCTAAGTGTTTTGTGGCTGGAGCCCAAAGGTGAAACCAGATCTAGTGGAGTGCAAAGGCGACATGATTAGTATGTGATGATGGATGCCATTTATAGTGCTTTTGTACGCAGCATTGCAAGCTTCTTAGCTGGACTTCCATGCTGCAGGCCACCTTCAAATCAACCACAGTTAATTAAGCGGCAAATACATAAATCATGTACATCTGTGATGGGTCTTTTCATTTGATTGCAATCCGCTTTTATTTAATGATCAACAATGATTCAATTTTAAACCATTTTTTCCACTTATTTTCTTATTACCTTCAGGGATTTAATGTTGAAAGTGTGATGAAATTTGTGTCGAAAACAATATCAGAATTTCAAAGCACTCAAAGACCAGTGTGACGCCTTTTAAATAGTGGGGGAAGAAGGGCTTTGTGCACACTTGAAGGGCCAAGCTGGCTTTGGGAAGGCAGTTTGGATTGTCCTAACCCCAGTTGTGAGATTGACTCATTCTTGGTGGGTAGCCTCCAAGTCTTCAGTAGTGTGGACGACCGCTGTGTTGCTTCACTTCAGAGAGATAGTCCGATTCAAATCCACAGCTGTTAGGACATGCACACACTTTGAGGTGCCGTGGCTTTTATGTGTGAGGAAGATTAAATACATTGCTTTTATGGTGGTCAACTCTTCCAGTCTTATTGCCTACACTTCTGTATGCATAGGCCATTGTCTTTTCAACACCCTCATATTCTCAGCTTGACACATCAGTGCATTTCATTCAACAAAGCATAGCCCTGGGCAATATGTGGAGAGGAGAACCCAAAGAATTGATTGTTCTTTGCTTGACACCCAAGTATCACCTGCAGTATAAAAGTAGCAGGACGTATGTGCTTTTGATATGCCAGGGCACCAGTCGCCCGCAGCCAAAACAAATTAAAGTCGGTTCAGGAAAAGGGCAGTGTATGTGGACTAGTTAGATATGCTGCAGTAGTTTCTTTTTCACTTCTTCCCACAGAATCTGACACACTGGGAAGAGTACATCAAAGTGTATGCGGCATAAAGGCGTAATGGCTGTGTGGCTGGCATCACAGTGTTTTCAAAGTGTTTAAAGCTTCTTTTAAAACAGTTGAAACATCACTAGTTGGTTGAAGTGTTTGAAGTGTTGAGTGAGGTCAGTGATGGTCTGAATTTTCCTGTTAGACAGCCTTTGGTGATGGGATATTAAACATCTCAAATGTTACATGAAAGATAAGAGAGTGAATTTGCTGTTCCACAGTTGGTGTGATAAATAAGTTATTTATCTATAGTGTTGTCATTTTTAAAGGTCCCTTATTATGCTAAATTTACTTTCTTGAACTTTTAACCATGTTATAATGTTGTTTCCACCTTATAACCATACCTGGAGTAGTATTTTGTTTCATTCATGTATGTTTGATTAATCCTATTGGCTAAGCCCGTTCTTTCCTGAAGGGCTGAAAATGCTCAGTCTCACCTCTCTACATAGACACATGAAACCAGGAAGTGCTCCTGTGTGTGTCTAAAGCCCATACACTGTCTCTGGACTCATTCTGATAATTTCAGTGCTTAAAATGCTGTCACTACAAATTAGTCAGCTCATTTATCTGTCTGTTAGGGTCATGTTGCTTAATGTCCATGCTAAATAGCCATTTTATGCTCTGTCCATTCCTCACTGTTGCCAGCAGAGGGCATCAGACACCAAATCCAAGCATTTGGTAAGGCTTGGTTGGATTTTGTTGAAATTTTCAAGTCATTGACCAAATATGGAGTTGTCAGGAGGTATGAATGAAAATCCATAACACTGTCTGGATCTTTTGATTTGTTTGTATTATTGTGTTTTAGGGCCAAAGATACAAACTTCAGCTACAAGCCTTCAGTAAAAAAATAAAAAAAAGTTTTTGTATATTCTTTAGATAGATAGATATAAGGCATTGTGACTTTTAGGGACCAGGACTTTTGAAATTTCCTACATACAGTAAGTGAACTCCAACTGTGAACATTATATCCTACCTAACTGTGGAAGCTTGAGTCCTTACTTGGCCTTAATTGTTTACCTATCTATTATCCACAGCCACTGTCATCACACAGTAAATATGTTTTGATTGTTCTTACACTTAATGCAATAGTGTCTTTTGTGAGTCTTGGCTCGTGGTCTAAAGCCAGACAGGATGTATGATCAGCAGACGCCACTTACAAAGGTGGCAGCTTGTGTTACAGAGGTTAGATCAGGTGTCATCGCTTCATAACCAGGCCATGCTTCTCAGAAAGAAGTAACCTCAATACACTTCTCTCTGGATGCAACATTACTGAATATTACTTCACATAAGATGGCATAAACAGAATGATAGCAGGTACTTCTTTATAAGTAACTGTTGCTACCATGACCACTTTTACTGCTGCTGTTACTTACACTACTGCTTATTAGTACTACTTCTACTACAACAA
The DNA here is from genome assembly GCA_020698575.1 of Bostrychus sinensis. Lineage (NCBI taxonomy): Eukaryota > Metazoa > Chordata > Actinopteri > Gobiiformes > Eleotridae > Bostrychus > Bostrychus sinensis. The sequence continues at coordinate 20,537,347 of CM036258.1, forward strand.
CAACCACTACAACAGCAATTACTACTACTACTTTGCAAATAACTAATTATTACTGCACTGTAGCAAAACCCTGAATCAAACCATGATGCTCTGGTGTGCTGCAATTTGACACCCAAACAAAACAAAATATTTAAAGATATAAGTAGAATTTTTTTTTTTTTTTTTTTTTTGCATTAATTTACTCAAGTAAATGTATGTTATGGAAAATGTACTCAGAATGCTTCTTGAGTCAAAGTATCTACTTTCTGCTTCTGATGTCCTGGAATCAACTGTATGAACTACTATGAAATGTCACAGATTAAATGCAAATGTTATGTAACTCATTTTCCCAAGTCATTTGAGTTAACCCAAACAATAGATCTCTTTAATTACATCAGCGCTAACCTGAGGCTAATCCTGCCAACATACTTTAGATGCTTGCATAGATAAATAATTATCAAATGTTGCATTTCTATGGGATGACATGAATATTTAATAAGGGATTAGTGGCTGTTTATTTAACCCTATGTGACACTGTGAGTTCAACCAAGGGCATAAAGCCAGTCTCATCAAACTGCCTCACTGTTCAGAAGCATCTGATGAGGAACATGTCCATTTTTATTTTTCAGGCAGAAAACACATATACACAGAATCTTTTGATGGTTATCTGAGGCATTAATGGTGTGTATATTTGAAAACTGTTTAAAGATGCCTACAGAGAGTGAAACCTCAGCAGGGAGATGGGCTGTGGAGATCAGGAGGGAAGTAGGGCATGAGATTGTGCAGCCATGTGAAGTCTTGTGCATGGAAATGTGTGTGAGTGTGCTTAAGTGTGTGTAAGCACAATGCACCGGCTCCTAGAAACAGCTTTCTGATGTAATATAAACTGATGCCTGCCTAGCCTCTCCCAGGGTTCTCAAGCGTCTCTGGGAAGTTGCTTATGAACACCTGCTTGTCACAAAACCGACACAAGTCAATACAGTTGCAGCTGAGGACAATATATTTAAAAAAAAGGTTATTATAGCCATATATTACATTTGTCCTCAAACATAATTACAAACATACAGTATAAGTGTAACAAAAGTTTTTACACAGTGTAAAGACATTATCCACCTACAAATAAACATAAGCCAGTTAGTTAAGTCAACAGTGTGATTAATTTTAAATGGATGTTTATGGATAGAGGTCAGGCCACAGAGAAATTATCTATATGCATTATTTATGATGTAAAAGCCTGGGCTTTGTGCTCTTCTGGGAACTACCAAATGAATGAATGATTTCAGCAGCTATACCTTCACATGTTAATACAACACAGAGAGCATGCTAATGAATAACTTAGGTTTGTTATCTTATTGCATGTGTACTAGCATCAATAATGTAGATGTAATTTATTATGAATCATTGAGCAAAATTATGCTTCAAAATAACATCAAATAACACAATATTTCTTTCCTATATACCTTGTAATAAGTTTGACTTTCTGTGTGATAGATACACAGGTTTTGTTGTCATTCTCATAATTGGGTGGTTGGATTTGGGGCTCCCTTGTTTGTCCAAAGTGTAAAGGGAAGTTTCAACTAATGCTCACCTCTCAGCCTTTTGTGGGTGACAGGGGTCAGTTATGCAAAAAGCAGGTTTCTAATAGCAATGAGAGTAAGAAAACTAATCCCTCTTGTACTCCGGGAATGGACCACAGAGCAAGTCTCGCCTCAAGAGGTACAATGACTACAGACAAAGGGCACTGATTTATATCTGTTGGGTCAGGACCTAAAAGTGGGCCACAGATTGCATGTATTTTCAATGCTTATTTGATGCCAAAAATAGTTTTACCTACACAGAAGGTTAAAACAGATTTTAAAATGCACATCTCATAGAGGTTCTAATAAAATAACTTTAGTTCTGTAAAAAGTGGGTCACAATAAAATTATAAGGAATAAAATTGGGTCTCACAATCAGACTAGTTGCAGAATACTCTACATTAGAGCATCTCCCAAATGTAGGTGTTTCTGCATTGTATTATAGTCAATAGGCAAAACAAAAACAAAAGATTAAAATTGTGTCACCATTTTAATCAGGCTATCATTATTTAATTTTTTTATTAATTTACTTCTTTGCTGCACAATCCATCTCACTTTTATTAGAACTGGCAACTTTACCAGTTAGGCCTAATTTAGGGTGACCAGACATCCCTATTTAACTGGGACAGTCAAGTTTTAGGTTGCTTGTCCCATGTCTGAAGACATATCTGTAAAAACACTAATATGTCGCAGTTTTCAACAGACCATGGCCTGGTTGTCCCCAATTTAACCAACAGAGAAACATAGGAAACTTAGGATGCATTTGTCTTAAGACCTTTCTCACAAAAAGTATTTACAATTATTAAATAAATAATAAAGTCTCAGTAAAGACATTAATTTGCAAAATGTGTGCTTTGGTCTTTAACCTGAACTAACTTGTATCTCAGTAAGTTGGTAAGTTAGATTTGTTTATCAAAACATTTATTTCTCAAGTCCCACCTTGTCCCACCAAATCGCACAACTTGTCACACTTTTTGCACTTTTTGAGGTGGTCACCCTATTTGCATTTCAGAAGCTTTTCTTTTTTTTTTTTAATGTCACTTGGTGAGTTCAAACGCACCATAGGTGAATATACGTGTCCCCGTTTTTGGGTCTGAAAATTTGGTCACCCTAATTAAAAATGCTACAACTGTATTGTGCTAACCAGCTTCATGCCTTTAGTGTTGACGCTGACACCTCTGTATGCAGGCGTGTGTTTCTTTCTCTGTGCTTTAATTATAGCCTTGAGGACAGTCTGACAGCAGCACTGCACAGTGCAGTGCCGGCTGACAGCGGCAGGATACACGTCTTACAGGTTGAACCAGATGAGCCCTGTAGTAAAGCGGTCTCGTGCTGCAGGGAATTTCCCGTCCACGTGCATGAATACACTATCGAGAAGGCGGGATCAAAACAAAGTCGTCGATTGGCTACAGCGGCCTTATGTAAATGAGCCTTAAGGAGATAAAGCCAGTGTTCGCCGAGACGGAATAAGGTCGGCCGACATAAAATTGTTTACCTTTAACTCGGGTTTATTTACTAAAGTTTTGCACACGCCCCGGCGGCGGAGTCACACTGGAGCTGACGTCGGCGAAATGAAATCGGCCGTCTGCTTGCCCTTCTCCTCACAGGATGAAGTTGTCGTGGAGGTGATTCGGACTAAACTTTGACGCGCACGGATATGAACTCGCTCTGTTTTTTCTGACTACACGTTACAAGAAAACCTGTATTTGTGGTAAGTAGACGCATTTTCTTATGATTATCTTTGACGTAAAATCCGCCGCGCTTTCTTGATCAGCTGTATACGCATAAAAAAACAACAAGAAAACGGCGTGTGCGAAAACCTGGGTAAATGCATTATAGATGCCCATAATAATCAGTAAGCTACATTCGTTTGTACTATAAATCCATAATGTTGAGATGTGGAAGAGGCTACAAGCTGCCGGCTTCGGCACAACACCGGCACCGGGCGGCGAATGACTCATGGCGCTACACTTGTTAACATGCTTTACAGAGAATTAAAAACACACACACTCACGGCTTGTCATTCATTTGAAAGTCATTTTTACGATTAAGTAAGTTTATACTGCGGATTTAATGCATTTATAGCTTACTATCACCCTAACATTTCAACTGGTTTTGATGAAATGACTATAATTTTGTGGTTAGTTTATTAACGTCGTTGCCTCATTATTCAATATAGATTAATGTTAGGTTTTAATGGTGTGTGCTGATTTACGGGCTGCCTTTAGCTTCAGTAGTTAGTTAGGAATTAGTAACTAGTTAGTGTGGCTGTCTAATATAAAATGTCACTAATACTGCATTATGGAGTTATGTGGTGATGAGATGAGAAAGTCGTGTCTTGGCCGAGCAGAAACTGTGTCAATAACAGAGCTGCCTCTCAACCCCCACCGCCTGTCTCCCTCCTCTTTTGTTTGGGTTATTTTTGTTTGCAGCAGGGGGAGCCACTGTCTGACACAAACACAGCTTGGGCAGTAGACAAGTGTACAAAAGCAAGGCTCTCTGAAATTGGGCTTATTCTTTTTTCCCTAAGTCTTCCATGTTCTTACTTTGTGTTTGTCAAAACAAAGCATTAAGTGGTTTTACACACAGGGTTTATTGTGAAGGCACATAGAGTAGCGTGAGGTCTGGGCATGCTACAGTGGCCAATCTGCTTATGTTGGGTGAAGAAATGAAAACTCCTTCTCCGGGCTGGCAGCCTGACAGACCGAGCCAGGGAGAGTAACTCCTCACAGACTGTCATTACCCTTGGGCTCCAGCCTTCATTTTGAAGTGTGGTAGTAGTATAACCCTATATTACAATTCAATGGCAACTTGGGGCTTAGTTGGTGGGGCAACTTAAATTTCATCCATATTTTGATAACTCTTTGACCCAGCAAATGAGTTCAGATCGAGTGCAGTTTATCCTTGACTCTTACCACATGCACGGCAATGATGTTGCCTTTTGGAAACAAACTCAAGCAATAACTTTTTATTCCTTCTATTAATTCTGATTCTTAGATTTGAATACAGCAATCACAAATGTATCATTTCAGTTTATATAACCAATAGATAAGATGTTGGGCTCGTGGCCAGATTGCTGCATCAATAACCAAGAACATACCTCTGATTTGACCTGATGAGCCAAACCTCTATTTGTGTAAATGTAACTCAAGTGAGCTTCTCCTAACCACAAAGAACTGTGTGGTTTCATCACTAAGATGTGCACAACTATTTAACTAAATTCACCCTGGACCCAGCCACATGTGAAGGCAGACCATCTGCTCATTTTCCCTCCACCAATGTGACCAGTGTGGTTTTATTGATTCAAGGACACTCATTATGAAGCAGACAGGTTGTCTATAACCAGAATGAAGACAATGAACTTATAATAAATATTTGTGAGATCATCTCCTTTGCTTTACTGATGACTTGTACAGTGTCAGTTTAGACATTTAGACAAATGTTTTATTAGCTGCTACATAACATTTCTCATCCCTTTATGTAAGGCCACTCACCGTACAGTGACCCCGTATGGAGGATGAGGAGGATGATGTGTTTGAGCCAGACCTGCACTGCTGGCACACCACATTCAGGCAGATAAAGTGTGAAGACCGGGCCACGCAGATACCCGGCCCTACCCTGGCACCCAACAAAGGCATGCTTCCCTGTGGAGTGGCAGAGGAACCCAGACCACTTTTTTACGGTAAACTCATCACTCACATGTTTGTTCAAAAGAGGAAAAAGGGAAAGGGAACAGCGCCCTGTGCGTGACAACCGGTTATAAAACAGAAACATGCTACTCTAACGTGAGATAGTGTGAGAAAAGTGCATCAATGTTGTTAGTCTGATCACCCCTTGGCGCCTGATAGTCCTGTTTTTATGATCCATATAGAGTGTACCCAGCTGCTTTGCCATTCAAAAGGCGCCAGACTGGCATTGTGACTCACAGGATGTGACAAAAGTGCTCACCTGTGGAAAGAACAGAAACTGGATAAAAGTTATATATGGGTGCAAAGTGCTACCACTGTCACTCAGTTTTGAATTTATGAACTTGTGACTGTCTAAAGTAAAGACACTGGGAAAGCTGTGGTTGAAGTTGCACATTTAGCAGCCCTCATCTGGCCTTTGAACCTATTACATCATTGACACAGTAAAGAAATATGTCATTTACTGCTGCATACACATTATACTTTGATTTTTTTTGGTTTATAAAATATCTTTAATTCTTTAAAGGCAACGCAGGTTTTCGATTGCACTTCCCGGCACATTTTGAACTTACTGAAGATCAGGAAGCAAGTGGACCACTAAGAGACGAAGAGATGCAAAACGGGATGGAGCAGCTACCCAGGCAGCAGCCTGCAGCACGCAGTGTGGAGGCGTGCATCGGCCAGAAACTCCAGCTGATAGGAGACCAGTTTCACCGGGAACACTTACAGCTGGTGAGAGAGTGCTGCACTGCAGACTGAACAACACATTTGTGAGATTTGTTAAAAAGTTAAAGCATAGTGTTGAGTGGTAAGAACAGCTTTCTTACTTTTCATTCTTTGAACACTACATTAATTTTGTTAGTTAAAAAACATACATTTTAAACATTATGTCCAGCTGCAGTTATCATGTCAACGACCACACTGGAATGTGATATCCATTTTGACCTGACAAAGACATATAATTTGTCTATAGTGTGTAACTTTTATTGTGTTTTCTACCTCTTTGTTTTGGAGAGGCTGTGCATATGTAGAACTTTATCCATTTGTCACCCCCCCTTCTCTTCCCCCAAGCCTCTGACAAACTCAACCAGGATGGCCCATCCCCCCATCTTTGCCAGCTCTGAGCCCTCCCCTTGCCTTGTCTTCCTGTTTATTTCTCTCACTCTTCTCTCCTGTTTCCCCAGGCAAGACTTTAGTGGGATGCTTTGCCTCGAACAAAACACCAGAGCAGCTCCTTCTTTAGTCTACTTTGTACTACCACTTGTTAACCCTGTTGCACAAACTCACAATCTCTGCTTTTAGATTAATACACTTAGTGATTTAGTGATATGTCCAGGAGAAAGCAGAAGTGGTAGGAGAAGGTAAATGTGTTGTAACCTGAAGCTGAGTGCATGAGCCCTGAGTGAACAGCTGTGGTTCCAGGGAGTCTCCCATCACCTAAACAACAGGGAGATTATATAGGGTCATAAGAGTGAAATAAATATAAAATATACCTCAAATAGTAATTGAAGTCTTATTTAGGAACTGTCTATTGAGAAACAGGACATGCAGGTATAGAGACAAATAAACTCCTCTGATTGCTGGTACTTATCAAACTGTTTTTATGCCTGCACTGTGGATTCAGTATGAGTCATGTGTTGTGACACCAGCATTAAACAACCAGACAATGTCGGACACACGGCAGGCATGTTGTGTGTGTCTGCGGCCTATTGACGTACAACAGAGGCAGGACCTTGGTACGGGGATGAGGAAGTGGTTTGTGGGCCGTTACTGCTTGAGTAAACTTCAGACAGGACAGTGAGTCTGACAGAGAGCTCTGTGATGTCAGAGCTGAAGTTCGTAGAAGACAGTGACTTTGTGAAGGGTAGATTGATCTGTGCTGTGAATGAGAAGCATATGTCTGTTAGAGACATGTTTTCCAGCCCTAACACTCATATACTTGTGTACTTTTGGTAGTGAGAGGCGACTGCAGCCTCTTTAATTGCTATTTTTGGCCCTGTTTCGATGTTGTGCAAATACTGTATTTTGTACATGCTCATGCATGAATACACCTGTAGTTGTTTTTTTGCTCTCACTTCTCACTACCACAGCCTTTGTCAGTGGTACATTTCTCTCACTGGGAAACTGTCTTAGCGTTTGTCTTCTTTTATTCCTGTCTCCTCCTGTCAGATGGTGATTGCACATATTCAGCACAAACACTTGTCCCTGAGCCCTTGGAGTGCTTTGCTCTGCTGTTTCCTTGATAGATTTGGGAGCGTTGAGGCTCTGAGTGTTTTTTATGGGGCCCGTGGCCCCCGGCTAAAGCAGGGATTAGGTAGCGAAGGAGAGTTGGTGGATGCTGACAGATAAATTGCTCCTCCGTCAGAGTGAGCTGGAGGAGACCAAGTTCCCCCAGAGGAAGGCTGACATTAGCTGGCCCAGCCATTTGAGCCATGGCAGTAATGACAGTCACAATGGCAGGAAGACTGCTGCACAGGGCGAGCAGCAGAGTTGGGTTTCATCCCTGTGTTTTTTTAAGAGAGACGAGTCCCGGTGCTTTCGATAGGAGGTGTTGAAAGCAGGCTTGAGTATCGCCCGCCTGTGTGTGGGTGTGTGTGTGAGTGCGTGCGTGTGTGTGTGGCTGCGGTGGCTCAGTGTTGTGGCGTTATCTCTGTACTGTTCCAATGATGGCATGGCACTCTCTCCTTTCAGCCCCTAAACCTGCACTACCCATAAAAACAGATGAATATTTAGATATTACTTTACATTTGGGACTGTGCTGTTTTTTGTTGCTTAGAGCAACATTTAATAGTGCGTTTTCCCTCTATCAGATAAGCCTGTGTTTGTATTTTTCTTCTCTGTGTCTCCTCCCTGATGTGACTAATCCAGTGTCTGGCTACAGAGGTTAGCCGGTCTGTTTGCCCTGGGAGATAAGGCAGTGCTTCTGAGCAGCCAGCCTGACAGACAGCATGCATGGGTCTGTGATAAAGCACATCAGGCTAGTGTCAGAGTGACGACACCAAGCATCTGGGCAGGCTCTGGCGCTCTATCGAAGGCTAAATTTAGACTCTCATTTTGACAGTTGGGAGTGTGACTCGTGACTTGTTGTGAAAGTACTTCGCACACTTCTTATTGTCACTCTGACTTTGGTTGTTTTGATGCTGTTTTCTGGGTTTAATAGAGCTGAGGGTGAAAGGTCAGTGTCAGAAACATTCTGCTTCTGTTTATGAAGATTAATTACATACATTTCTTTAAATAAACGCATATACTGCATACAGCCTCACTGTTTCACTCTCATGTAGAAACTTGGCTGTAGCCATGACCTAGGTTTGAACATGTCACCAGCACCATCTTAATGTAAATATTATCTGTGTTTACAGTATATTCAGCAGACATTATGGTATTACTCTTCCTTATCAAAATATCCCCCAGCCAGATCTTGTTTATGTCCCCTTTTAACTCCAAGTTAAAGGAGAGATGATACACTGTAAACAAAAGCTGTTGAAGCTTACGCAACACCCTGCAAACGTCAGCACAGGTTGATAAGGACAGAATCCCTAAGGCTTATCACAGTTAGTAGGTCAATGCCAGGAGGTTATATATGGCCTTAACAGCCATATATAACCTCAGGAACCTTTACTAAACAATTGTGAGGTCAAGAAGGGGTCATGACCTTTTGCATGTCCTTATAGTTATGTTTTGTTAATAGCTGAATAGTCTGAAAATAGATCCAGTGTTATCAGGCTTGATGCAGTCTGCCTTTCTTCTGTGCATGAGCTACTACTACTGTACCTCTCTGATATCAGACACTCTGATACTGTGAAGAGCTCCCTAATCCCATTTGGTGCAATTATCTTATCTTCACTCCTCTACAGCAGAGATAGTATTATTATCCTTCTAATCACATACAATCCAATTGGCTCCCAAACCTGACAGTGCCTCCTGAGCAACTGCTGCTGCTTTCTACGAGAAAGATTAGAAAAAAAGTGTGACTTTATAGCTGGGGATGTCTGAAGGGAAACCCACCTTGTATTGGCACACTTAGGCATTTCTAAGTATTGTCGGTGACAGAGGCAGACTGTTGTCAAAATACAAGTGACGTTCTACTGTCTAGTTTTGTCTGCCCGTCTTTTGGTTGTTCTTTCTGATTACTGTCAATCAGCGTTTGGTACTGGTAGCATAAACTAAAGCTCACGCCATTTCTTGTATTTATAATGAAGTGACATATCTTAGTAGGTAGTATATGGCAATGTATTCTTTTGTATAGTGACATAACTAAATTGTAAAAACGCTGATAGTAAAACAACCTGACCTAGACCTTTATGTATATTTTTATATAGTCCTATTCATATGAATAAAATTGATTCAAAAAGTTGTATTAAAAAATTGCACTGATATTGTTATTGCAATTTTTAGATCTCTGTCCCTCTTTACTTGTGACTTTTATAACCAGTCACATTACTGACCTGTTGCCAGTTAACCAAAATAGTTGCAAAATGCAGCCTTGTTTTGCCCCTGTCCCAACTGTTATTGAGATGTGTTGCAGCCATCAAATTAAAATGTACTGATATGCCTTTTTATGTGTTTCAGTATCATCGAAACCAAAGGAACCAGGGCCCTCTGTGGTGGCGCTTGGCTGCAGCTCTGCTCAGTCTTCTGTTTGACCGGGGAGGTTTCATGGCCGGAGGAGGACGAGGTGCAGCGGGACAGAGGTGAGAGGACCTGCTCCCCCTGTTCCAATGACAAACTGGACTCCTAATGGCACTGTCAAGTCCAACACGGGTCTGTTCTGGAGATAAAAAAGAGAAGGTCACCGCGGGACGGAGACAACCAACTTTTATACTTTTTTTTGTCTTTCCAACAAGAAGATGCCATGATGTTCCGAGATTTCTCCACAGGACAATGTTGATATTTTGGTATACATGTTGTGTAGTAGTTTTGTACAGTACAGAATGATCTTTTTGCACTTCAACATGTATCCTCCACAGACCCTGGGAATGCCTTATTTTTCAATGTCTTCTGCCAGAAAGAGTATTGAGCAAAAATCAAGAAGGTTTCAGTTGTGAAGTGTTCCGGGTGACCAGTCAAGTTGATTTACTAATTTCCAAAGACTCAGAACAAAGCATTTTGCACCTCAGTGAACCATTCGTCTGTTCCTTTTTTCAGTTTATTTTTGTAAGACTTCTTTATTTTTAAGTTTCTTGATATTGTAAACATCCATTATTCAAAAACACTGGGAGCAAGGCGATTTGTATTATGCCCATAAAAAGTCAACACACCATTTAAATCCATGGACATTGGCCTTCCACTTAGTCATGTGCTATGAGTCACTAGGCTGTGTAGAAGTATTGGGGTGGAGTTAGCGAGCATCACTTACTGGTTAAACAAGCCTGGTGAGTGCAAATGTACAGTCAAGTGGCTAATACTGTATCATCATATCAGTATTACAAATTTTTATCTGCCATTTCAACAAATTGATTCAGCATTCATCTTGCCTTGACTGAAACGAATTCAAAGCACAAAGAGGCTTTTCTCAAAAATTGTATTAGGATAAATTTGTGGTATGCTGAACTTTGAAATTTTAAAGACTTAGCATCTAGACACTCCAAATCCTCACTGATAGTAGCAGAAGACCAATGTTGGCTGTATTTTTTCTTTGTCTTATGTTTTGTATGTGTTTTCCGACCTTCATGCCCTTCGAGTGGAGCACTGGATCCACTGTTTTTGCACTATACTACACACATCCTTCAAACGTTCAGATTGTTACCGAGCTAACCTCTGTCTTGTATGAAGGTTTTCAGTTCAAGTCTTATATATTTTTAACACAACATTTCAGCACCTCACTAATTCTGGACTGGATATGACTTCTGGAAATTGTCTTTCTGAACACCAAATTGTTATCAACCTGTGAAACAGAACTTCCTCCACTCAGGCTACTATTTTAGCAATGTCCACCATCTTTTATATTTTAATCTGGAAGTTGTTCTGTTTATGGTGCTCAGATGAGATTTTGGTATTTATAATCACCATTGACAGGCCGTGACTAATTATTATTGCGATATGAATATGTTAAGGACACTGTTAAAGATACTGTTATGTTTTGTCATTGCCCAGCCAACATGTGGACCCATGGAGCAGAACATATCAGGGGCTCTGTAATTTCTCCTGCTCCTATATAGTGTCATGTTTATCACTGCATAATAAGGGTTTTTCCTCGTGGTATCTTAAGATGTCTCAGGGACAGATTTTGCGGCTACTGGTAACCTTGAGAATCACTCAGTACATTTACATGCAAGTAGAGAATTCAACTTAGTCCAATTATAACTGGAGTTGTTAAATGTCTGATTTCAGGGACAAATTTGCCTTAATTGGAGTCACACATCTTAATAATTCTATTCATTTTTGGGCTATTGGGACAAAGTGCTCTAAGCAAGCTCCAAAGCCAGACAGTGGCGCAAATTAACTCATAAACAAATGTGAAAAACTCTGCTATTAGCACATTTCTAACTAGCTGTGGTTAATGATTCATTTATGTGCCAAGGCATCTGGATCCACATCAAAAACTAACCATTTGTCCCTTGGCCCATTGCTAACATTTACTGAAAATGTTATCAAAATTTGACCATAAATTTTTTGTTATGACCTCAACAGACAAACAAGCAAACCGATGCCAGCAAAAGCCTCCATGGCAGAATTAATGGATTGAATATACCACTACAAACAAGTCAGGTTTCTGGGATTAATTTGATTTCTCTCGTTGTCTCTCTAAGCTCTGCATGTGAATGTAGTGACTGAAGAGGAAGAGCTTTGGTGTTACCCTGTCTTTACCTTCTTTATCTTACACTTTAGAGTCAGAGGTACAGTGTGATGGAGGCGTGGTAGGCCGACCTGCTGCTGTGGTGGGCCGGGGGGCTCCAGAGCGTGTGGAGGGAGTGAGGTGCACTGAATGATGCGGTTGTGGTTAAAGTTTCCTGCAGATCCTGAACGCTGAGCCAGTCCTGGTAGCCCCTCCTCCCACCACAGCCTCCTCTCGTCTTCCTCACTGTGCTGATCCTTTATGTTGGTTGTCAGCTTACTTTTTTCTCTTTTGTAACTTATTTTTCAGCCTATTTATTTTTGTATATTGGCCCATTTCTACTGTATACATGTGTGTGCAATTCTTGTTTTCATGTCTCAGTCTTAGCTATTTGACTGTGTGCAGAGCAGGTTGGCCAGGATTGTGCCTAACATCACTTCGCCCCACTGTCCTCAGTCTTACTTTTATCCTGCAGGCAGTTTAACCCTTCACCACGAACAGTCACAATAACCAACAGTGGATTTTCTTTACTATTGTGACGCCAAATTGTACTACCTCTGACTGAGCTTCACGGCTTCGAATGAGAGCAATAGTGTGCCATGTAAGCAGTGGTATCGGTGGACCATTAGGAGCAGACAGTAGTGGACTTGCTGCAGGACGTTAGCTGAGAAGTTTCTGTTATACTTGAAAACCTATTAGAACCACCACAGTGATGAGACTTTCTTGGGCTTCAGGGTGACTGTTTTGCAGGAGTTTTATACATTATGACCCAACCAATGCAAACATTTAGTTTGTGGTTTAGAAAAGCAGTAGTTTTGATGCAGTTTAATGCAACCTTGCCTTTTTAAAGAGACCCACGCAGTAGTTAGATGACATGACCGTTTTAATCACATAAGGTTGCCTTCAGAGAATTTAAAATTTTAAATCCTATGGTGTTATTTTAGTTTGAAGCTTGTGTTGTAATCAACATGCACTGGAAAGTACTTTGTCTAGATCCCATGGGTCCCTTAAGTGTTGTGTGTTAATGTATAGTATATACTCTGGATTGTTTTCTTTTGGGCTCTCTATGCCACATGTCAGTCGTATATACCTGTGCATTGACCTGGGAGGCTGGGCCTGTTTGATTGATTTAAAGGGAACACACCACCACGGTGCCCTGTGTATTCTGTTAGTGTGACGTTCCCATACTGCCCGCATGCTTCTGAAGTGAGAGCAGGGAATCCCTGTGTGGGACATGTATTTTATGGAAACCGTCAGTGTCTTGAATTTTGTAGTCCACTTTATATACATTTTTGAGGGAGGTTTTAAATTTTGAAAATTTTTAAACAATAACATTTCTTCTTCATGGTCTTTCTTAATGTTTTAAGATGTATTTTTTTTTCAAAAACAAATGGCCTGTTTTTTAGACAATTCAAACTTGTACAAAGTCCATGTGTCCAAGGGCATTTTGTAATGAGATGAACTCACCACACATTCCCTGCACACCTCGATGTGGTATATAACCAGACAAACCAAACCCTTGATATAACACATGCCCGCTTCACAGTGAACCCTGGAATATGCCTTTAACTGCTCAGTTCAACAAGTCTTGATTATCACACATTCTCTGTATACCAAGAAATGAGACCCAGCGAAAATGTAGCATTTTTGTAAACATTGACTGTGTGTTTTCGAGACTCTACTGTGCACTCATTTTGTGTTTATATATATTTTTGGTTGTTGATATTATATGGAAGACAATTTGTAATGTAGTGCAATATGCTGTACATATGGAGCTTTGCTCTACAAATCTTTTTTTTCAGGATTTCTTGTTGTTTATTGGTACTTTTTTTCAATAAAACTTTATTGAAGGTGTTAAGTTGCCTGATGTTTTTGTACAAAGTAATATTAGCTTTACACCAGCTGACAGAATCAATGATCCAGTCTAGCTTCTTTCATGGACATTTCATGATGACTAGCAGATATACAGTTACTCTTCACTAAACCAATGAGAAACCAATGAGAGTGTGTCTGAGAGCAGACACAAAGCTAGAGTAGAATGAATTCCTTTTGTGCCCAGCTCCCACTTCTCTGAGTGTGCACTTGTATTTGAAGGAGCTGTGTTGCGAGTGAAAGCCACTGATGGATTAACCCAGTGTCTGAGACTTTTGAAGCTAGCATTTGAAGCTGGCCAGGCTTTCAGCACAGACTAATGCTGTAGAGTCATTCATTTACACAGAGCTACAGAGACTTCCACCTGAACCTCTGTAATAATGCTGTCTTCACTCCACAATCTCACCTTCACAACCAAGCATTTCATGACAACTAAAGAATTTTGTGACTACACTGTTACTGTCACATTCCCAAATGTTAAAGTTGTACATTATTTCCTCAACAGACTGAACTCCCTGGAGGCATAGGGGTGATTGATTGCTTCTGACACTTATAAACAATAAAGTTTCATGTGTAGTGCCGCTGAGTAGAAACCCAAACTCCTCCATCATCTGTAAACATCACAGAACTCAGAGAACTCTTCTCTTTAGACAGGACGACTCATATCTGTACAGTAACAGTCCCCTCCCTCGGGGCAGACACGTGGCACCTCTATTGTCCTACCTGCCAGGTATGGTTTCACGCTTGGCTGACACCTGACTCACCTGTTTGTCTGCTCGCGGTGAAAAGAGCTCCCTTGTCTGTGGCCCCCCGACACTAACACAAGTACACAATGACAGAGGATGTGGTTGAGAACAGCTCCTACCCCAGACATGCTCAGCTGACTGAGCATGTACACAACTGTTCCCCGCTGTGCCCCTAATCCTGCCGCTTATATGTTTAAGTCAAGGAACCTCAAGGCTTATGGCAGCTAATTAACACTGCTATTTATACAACTGTCAAAACATATAAAGATCATATGGCTGCTGCGGTCACATGGCAGCTACAAGTAGTATTAGCCGCATTCTTTAAGATACTCTACTCAAAATGTATTTTATACATTTCATTTAGCTATGTTTTCTGTTAATAATTTCTTTAAAAGTAATACTAGACCCAAACAAATCATCATTACACCCAAATTATGCTTTGAGCTTACCATACAGATCCAGTGCCAAGCGAAGCATTAGCATCATGTGAATAACAGATTTGTTTCTCTTTTCTCTGATTATGTCTTTCTTTTTCTGCTTTTTCTGTGTATTTTCCCTGTTAGCATTATGATAGTGTTGCATAGATGTTGCTCACTACAATAGCATAAGAAAGCATCAATGAAGTAATAAGATCTCTTTTTTAAAGCTGAATAATATATTATTATAAAAAACAGTTTTTCTAAATTATATTACTATTTAATGATCAAATTTCTGCAGTGTCATGTCGGTTACAAACAATGTTAGCCTAATAGTCACAACAGCATAGCTACATTGCGCAAATGCTTTTTGACAATATTTATCCACATTTATTTTTGCTTGCCTTGTCCCGGTATGTTTTATTTTGGTGCTGTTTCTCAGTGTAACTATAGATTGTGCCGAATTAGCCACTATCTGTTAGCAACAGCCACAATTTAGCCTTAATAGATGTGGTCTAGATAGCGGGAGCTTGATGATAAAGCCAAGCTGATGTATTAGTTTCTTGTTTTGATTAGATCATGGCTGCCGCAGTCCTATGTCAGCTACAAGTGATATTAGCCTTATTTTTAACCCTGGTGTGCTGAGGATGTCCCCTACCTCCTTTAGCTGTTTGCTGCCTGCGCTCCTATTCTACACTCTCCAATAGGGAAAACATTGGCTTTCCCTGGACCAAACAATGGCTCCAGTGTTCCCCTCCCCTGTTCGCCTGCTGAAAGAGACACCCATTAGAGAAGCGTCTATCTCTGGGGTCAGGCCCAGGGGTCACACACAAGTACAGCTCTTGTTTATGTCTGCCAAGCCAATCAAAACACTGCAGCCTACGATGTTAGCTTCAACTAGCGTGGCTCCATACTAAGGTCAACAGAAGAGTGGAAATTCTGAAACAAAATTAGTCCAAATACATAGAGTCAAACTTCTAAGTACACAAGTCCTGTTACTATAATATTTACTACTTTCTCATATTGCTGCACAATATCAGAAAAACAAAATGCAACTTTGGATTGGGTTGCACTAGCTTCCACTTGTCAGGGGATCTTTAAGTTCGGGGGTAAATGCTTAATCTATTAAGCCAAAAAAAAAAAAAAAAACTTTATGACCGGAGTTGGCATCTCTGAGCTGGGACATCCCTATCTCACAATGATACATGATCTTCCAAGAATTCCTGCATCAAAATTGTGTTCAGGATCTACCAAACCAAATGCCACCACAAACATATTTTTATTTGGCCAAGGTAATAGCCCTACTTTCTTTGCGATGTCTAAGGCCATGTATAAGCATTAGAAATGGTGTGACTTAGCTTCGAGTAAACACTAACAATTGTCAGCCATATTGTGCACAGTTTCACTCCTCCATGATTTGAACAAGAACGTTCTCTAAAGCGTTGTCAAACATCTTGTTCGTGTATCTGTTTCAAATTTGTCAGCGTGACTTAAAAGACGGCTTTGCTTTGTTGACGGTTATGCTCTGTGCAACAAATCGCATGTCTGAGCTGAAAGGTTTATCGCCAAGTCAAACAATAAGGATAACATCTGCTCCCTCCCCTTCACACTCACCCCACCGCCCCATTCGGTGTGACAGGACCAAAACAGAGCAGCCAGCTAGAGGATTACAGGGAGGGACGATGGAGCGCACAAAAGTTGTGTGAAAACTGGCAAAACGTTCGACTATAGCCTACTATGTCTTTGGTGGTCATTCTCTGTGGAGCATTTCCACTTTGCCAAGTCCAAGATGGCTATAATTTTAAAATGATTACGACTTAAGGTGGCATTATGTAAAGTGACTAAAAATCAAATGTGGATATACTCTGACTGGATATCCTATGGCTTATTAATATCACACATTTCTTATATCTGTACAAAAATGTTGTTCTGTATATATTGCATTGGCACAACAATGTGATGTCAGTGTCTTAAAACAAAAATATTATTTTGCTGGATTTCTTTTTTGTCTGGGTTCACATGCATGAGAGATAATCAAAATATTGCATAACTGGTATTTAGTTGGTTTTAGCGTTTGATTAACTAAAAATGGGACCTAAAAAAGCATTCTTAGGCATTCTTGTGTAACAACTACAACTCCCGATAAGCACATAAACACATTACTGGTTTTGTGTGGCTTTTTATCATGCTAGCCAGTAACAACATAACATGTTTTTCTTATTTGTATTCCTCCATGGGTAGCCACCTTAGCCTCTATCGATGTGGAGGAGCAGCAGCTCTACACCAAGCTCCTCCTGGGTGACTATCATTACGCAGAAGCTGTCCCAGAGAAACTTGAACTCCTCTTGACACAGGAACTCTCCACTAACCTGGAGAGGACAACCACCATTTCCCAGCTACAGACCCCAGCCTTGGGCTCAGAGGTGCTAATTCTCATCCGAGCCACTTCACACTTGACTTGCAGCTGTTTTGTGTTGCTTCAATTAAAATAAATTTAGATTTGTGTCATTTCTGCACTTTTTTAATTGGACTATGATGTTCACATGAATTTAAAACTGGTTTCCTTTGTGTATGGATGGTTTTAATTTTGCATGTTCTTTATATTACTGTAAACATACAAACAACACTTGGTTGTGAAAAGTAGATGTGTATACCAGTGCAGAAACACTTGAACCCATTTGAAGACTAAGACTAAACTAAGACGGCAGTATGTCTTTGACACTGCCAAATCTGAACACTTTCTCCACTTGTTTGCGCACACATCTGGTGCTCTGCTGTCATGCGAATAGTCGGCTAAGCTAACAGCGCTGCGTGTTGCTGAGTGCACAGAGAAGGAGCAGGAGGGGCAGGAGGAGCGGGGGTAAGTCATGGAGCTTTAACTGGGCATGCCATGGACACAACCACCCAGCCCCCCTCCTTGTACTACTACTTCTCCTCTATTGCCATGACTGAACACAGCTGAGCTCTTCTGGCAACAGACCCTTGAGCCTAACCCCCGCTGACCCCTACAAGTCTCCTATCACAGCTGGGGGCCAAGAATCAATCTGCTAATGTTTAATGTCAAATAAACAACTTTCTGACAGCCATCTTGTTGTGTTTATGCTCAATGTTCAGTGTCTCGTGCTCCACCGCCTGCCTTCTTTACTTTCTCTATTAAAAAGAGGTTGGGCAATCTCTATACACAGCGCCGCGAGTTTGCTTTGTTTACCAGGAGCAGCCCAGCCGAGCACGGGGCTTTGTTGAGCGCCATTCACTGGAGCCTCACAGCTGTGACACACACACACATGTACACACAGAACAGACATCTGACTCACAAACGCTGCAGTATCCTGTGGTCAAGGGGAGGGATTTAAACCCTCGCAGCGCAGCACATGAACCTGCTGAACTTGTCTCTCCTACTTCTTCTGCTGGCTATTGTTCGGCCCGACTTTTTCAAATCTCCATACAAATTAAAAAGATGCACCCTGGAAGCATGAACCCAGCGTGCGTCTGTCTGTCCCCCCATGTAAAAATCCATGCACTATCTGAAGAAGACACAAGCGTGCTCTAATTATGATGTGGATGTCACTCAATAGGCAGTACATAAACAAGCGGGGTCATTGTTGGGAACTAATTGGCAGGAAAAGGTTTTTGTGGAGGGATAAAAAAATAGTAGTCAGTGTGGTTTCCTGGGGACACATGAGGAGTGGTGCACACTGACACAGCCTGAGGTGTGCAGTAATGAGAGGAGAGCTTGCCCACTTTTCCACATGCACTATCTTCTGAAAAAGTCAAATCCTCCTGGCTGTGAAAGTGGGCCAGTTCAGTTCAGTGGGTGCGCTCTGAGTGTGGAGGGGAGCAGGTTGGCAGGGCGCCAGAGACGTCAGGCAGCCCTGTCTTGTTAGCACACCTCACCTTGATAACAGCAGAGCGGAGCAAGGGATAAGGCCGAGGCAGAAAAACAAGCAACGCACCAGGGGTGGGGCTCGGGGACAGTGTGTTTGTGTGTGTGTGTGTGTGTGTGAGTGTGTGTGTGTCGGCTCACGCAACGGCCCTCCTCCAAACACTAACAACTGCAAAAACACCGGGCTGAGTGTTAAACTCTGAGCAGTTTTTCCAGGCTCAAGTTTCACAACAGAGCGAGTCCTCCCTCCTCCTTGGACTTTTGTGTGCGCTCTCTTATACCTCCCATCCCCCTCTCCCAAACCTCTTGTGTTTCTCTTCTTCTGTTTTTCTTTATGACTATCACACACACACACACACACACACAGTACTTTTCAGCACAGCTCCTTCCTCTATCCTTCCCTGCACGTTCTTCTCCTTCGACCTTTCTCTTTGGCTGACTCACAGTGTTGATTTATCCTAGCATTGGCCAGAATCCAACTTATATGAAACAATTGCATGAGCTACAAGCATGAGCCAAGTTTGGACGGCAATAAACAAAATCCTTGACTGGCTTCTCTCTCCTCTTTATCCTAAAAAAAAAAAAAAACAGTAATTAAAGTCCAAGTTCTCTCATGTGCATGTCTGGGAAAAATAAGAGACCGCTTCAATTTATTCTTTAATCAGTCTCTCTCTGAGTCTGACAACCATTAAGGTTAGGTGTTCTTTACTGTCCCTGTATGGAAATTTGTCCTCTGCATTTGACCCATCTTTCAATGTCACTGGGGCAACCTGTCAGGAGTACTCAGCGACCGCTGTGCAGCACCCAGGGGTCCTTCTCCAAATCTGAGTCGCAGGATTTTGGTCAGGCGTACCTAGCTTGAGGATTATACTAGATCACTGTACACACATTTACATTTGAGAAAACCAAATTATTGCCTTACTCCAAATATTACAGGAGTTTTAAACTGTATGTAAACCCGAGACTCTGATTGGGGCAATGGTCATCCAAATTTCTCTTATTCGGAGTGGAGCAGCTAGATAATGTGGTTCATTGTCAGATTTCTGTTGAATGTATACACTGTACTCCAATTAGGATAGGAGAGGCGTCAACTGCACTTGGTACTAAACAGGCATTAGTCCAGTGTTTAGAGACATACTCACACATTTTTAGACCAGAGAAAACTCATATTATGTGTCCCTCTGCCACTTGTGTTTTGTTTGAATGTGTTTTCTTTTCCATTGTGTTTAAAAGTGAAAGCTGAAAGAGACACATTTGCGATGTGAGAAATGCTTTTTCTAAGTGTTACTGTTTATATTTATTGGTAAAACTAGGAATTCCAATTAGTTGTCTAAATTAGCCATGCTTTGGTCAGGAGTACCTAGTGGGAGGATTAGCCTATTGTGCATTAAACTGGAGCACCTGGAGGAAACCCACCCAGACACGGGGACAACATGCAAACTCCACACAGAAAGGTCCCACATGGTCCGGGAATCAAACCGGCAATCTTCTTGCTGTGAGGCGAGAGCGCCGCATAAGTTAATGGGGGAAACTGGGATACCTGTAGAAAAACCCAGTCACACACACACAGAACATGCAAACTGTGCACAGAAGGGCCCTTCTCACCCAGTTCAGGAATCAAACCTGAGACCTTCTTGCAATGTAAAAAAAAAAAAAAAAAACGGTGAAGAGCAAGGCACATAAGCTATGGTTTCAAATCATTTACTGATTTCTGAATGTTCTTTAGCCAAAACATTATTACCACCTTTATATTTTTCAAGTTCTACCAACACTGCATTATTTCTCTTATTCTGGTGTATTTTAATTTGATGTTATGCTATAAAGAACAATGGTTTTGTTTGGAAATTATGAAAAACATTGTCAGCAGGTCACAGAAATAATGCAAATTGGTCAGAAAGATAAACTTGAGAAGCTCATAATTTTGCAGTGGTCTCTTAGCTGTGTTACCTCAACTTATTCTTTGTCCCCAGATGCTCCACAGTGAGCACAGTAGAGAAGTCGACTGTGTAGTTTAGCTCATTCACTAAGCCAGCCGCTGCTATCTCTGTGATATGATTGGCTGATCGGATTTGCCCAGAGGACCGGCGGTAAACTTGTGAACCCATCCTTCTGAAAGACAGAGCTGCAGACATCTGGAATGGGTATCCACCAGGGACCGACGCTCACTGTCTCCAATGTAGCGGCTCGTCATTAACCTCTATCACCTCCATCCTACATTGGGACAACATAAAAAGGCACTTTGAGGTAAACAAAAAACATCAAGTACGCTGAATCTGTTTAATAACTTTGGGGAGTTGAGAGAGTGTATATTCTGTTGAGATGATTATAATATCTGTAACGACGCTGAAGTTTCTGTGTTTTTGGGGTCGATTAGTTAAAAAAATACCCTGACAGACAGCCAAAGTCCCAGCAGGATGGCATCATGGGAGTTCAGCAAAGCAAAACAAGCCAAGCCATTCCAACGAACAGATTTACTCATAAATAATTCCCTTGAATAAATGCGTAATGAACACATAGAGGCTGGTGGGCTGGAAAAACAAATGTAGAAATGTAGAAATGTATTTGCTATGATTGTCTTGACCAACCCAGCAGTTAAAAAGATTAAGCATGACCTGAATATTGTGACAATAAGAAAAATCTCACTTTCTAGTCCATTGTTGTCTTCCTTTAAACACTGTTATGGCTTCTAGCACTGACCTTAATTCTGTGTTTGGTTACTTAGTGCTTCATGCAGAGTTTGAAGTGAAACAAGTAAACCATATGTGATGAGGCTGTATTGACCTTTTGACTTTTATGTCCTCTTGGATTGAAGGTGAGGTGAGCAACAGTGCACTGCAAGTTGTTTCATTCCTCAGACTCTTTAAGCTCTCACATACAAACATTTCCCTTACTTTCTCAAGCACACCAAAAGTGGAGAGAAAGCAGAACAAATAACATACAGTACCTGTTGTTGTGGGTAAACAGTAGTTGTACAAATTGACAAAAAATCTACACACATGTGGTACGCTGGTGGTTATTTTCCAACCCATCTTGTTTACTCAGAAGTTGTAATGCTAGTGTTTGCATCTTCCTGACATTTTAATTCAGTGCATCAACAAAAGAAAGTAAAGCAGCATCAAACCTTGAATGTAAAAGATATGGGTTTCACTTTTGGAACATTTAGAAGACAGCCTGCAGACGGAGGGGTTTTCATGTGACTCTACTGTGTTCTCTTGTTGTGGTGTGGTGAGGTGTGGTAAGGATGGGCTATGTCTACCAAACGGCTCCAGCAGAGACGGCGGTGAGCCCTGTGGTTGCAGCAGACGGTGCACGGCAGTCAGAACTCACCACACACAGAAAACCAAGCCTCAACTGTAGCCTGACCACTGGGAAAGCCACCAGCACCATGTTATTACCTCTTACTGAGCATTATTACATGGTTGATCATTTGGTTTCGACACAGAGCTACCATCTTGTCATAGAGCACATTTACATGCAGGGCAAACGTGAACTGTACCCATAGCTTGGTTAAGCCCTCCCAGCAAGATTTCTCACTTTGAGTTGAGATGCACAAGCGAGAACTCAAATGGTGCTCCACTCATACTAATGCAAGTGGTCTCAGAGATAAATGTATGTAAATCTAAATGCTAATAAACATGGCTAATTCTTGATTCTTAAAATAAACCACAACAAAGTCTGAAAAATTCTGTCAGCCAAGCGATAAAAGATACAATATGCTATGGCTACTTTCTCTTTTTATGGTTTATAACATTTACCTTTTTACTTCTTGCTTACTGTGTGCTGCTAAACACCTGTCTGACCTTAATCACTGTAAGCTGTACAAATTTACTGTATTTTTACAATTTTTCTCATTATCCAGGTGCATGAGTGTGATTAAGCGAAATTAAACTTTCAGAAGCCCCCTAATTGGAGTAAAACCTCTAAATGCAGTTTCAATTTCTGTTTTTACAAATTGAACAAAAAAAAAAAACAAAACAAAAAAAATTCTCTATTCACATGAAAACATACTGATAGTTCCTACTACTCATATCCTGCAGTTCAACCTTTATTGAAACTTGGGTGTTTTGTTGATGAGAATGGCTTCTGTTTTCAAGGTTTTTTTTGCGGGAAACAGCTCAAAGTAGATAACAAAAAAGTAAATAACTCCTCATGTTTAGCCTGAGTGATAACACTATTGTTTTTCACACTCCTTGACCTACTGCCACACTGTCTGGATTTGACAAGATCACACTTTATCCCCCAGACCCACAGGAAGGACATGAAAACAGGTACTTCCCTATCATCAACACTGTGAATGTTCCCTAATGGGTTTACACTGAATATCAAGCAGATTAACAGCATTAGGCTTAATACATCCAGCGTTTGGTGTAATAAAGATAGGAGAGTCTGAGCCGCCAGTCCCTCCCTGCAGGCTCTCACTCGGGAACACTACTCTAATCTGGTTAACAGAAAGGGGATTTCATGGAGGGAGAAATTACATCAGCTCTACTGGTAAAGGTATAAAACACATGCAATACTGGACTGGGTGAATGTTTGTATCACTCAAGGCAGAGTCAGCTGACAGTTTGGAAGTAAAAGCAAAAGTAATGTAATCTAATAGCAATAACCTGGAAAGTTAATACTGTACCTCCACCAAGGCATTGGCTGTATCTTGCAAAGATAAAGATATATACAGTACAGTGCAATACAGTGTCTATTTTGTAAACATGACAAATGGCAATCTGAAGTGAGTCAGTGAGTGAGTAGGGAACATTTAAGAGTGGCTTAATTTACATTTACAATATGGAAAATTGAAGCCATGAAGGAAATGATTAGTTGCTGGTTTGGATCCGGATCACTGTCTGGATCCAGAAAGTTTAAAAGAACTCTGTACTATTGTCAGATAGGGCCAAAGATACTAACTCCAGACACAAAAAGTCAGTGAAAGTAAAAAGAGTGGAGGCTTTACCACTGTAATATATTATGGCTTTGTGGGTCAATAAATAGAGCATTTACCTATGAACTAGACAATCCCCAGTTTGTGTCCAGGTCTGGGCACTACATCATTACTATTGCGAGATAGGGCCAATGCCTTTAGCATTGGAGAATACTTTTGGTTTACCGCCAGCTTTCTGAGCATTAAATTTACATTTCACAACAAATTTGAACCACTGACTATGTAAGGTTTAACTAGCGTTTAATCCAGTCTAAAATATACATAAAATGTTTAGATTCTCAAAGTGAGAGCCATACTTCACTAAACTGGAATCAGCTGAAAAATTCAGCACATTTAGCTCGTCCTCTCTTGGAATACAGCTGTTTATCACAAGGACAAGTACGTGTTTGATTAAAAATAACATTTTCCCTTTTAGTTCTATTCATTGGGTTGTTGTTTTTGCCCAAGTGTCGATTCTCTCTTGTCCAATTAACTAACAGTGGTGCATAGCTCCACCTTTTCCAAAGTGATCCAAAGCAGACCCAGACCTGAACCACCTTGCTCACAGGTGCCACGAGTAGCATGGTTTGGTGTGCTTGGGGCCGCTTAAGACCACTTTTGGAAGCAGAAACACCCCCAAGCTCTCCCGACTCGTGCTTACTTATTTGGTGAAGACAGCAATTTATTCTTAAAAATTTATTCTTTGAGCACACAAAATTTATTTTAACACATTAATAATCATTGCCATTGAACTCATGTCTGTACCGCTGCTACCTAATTCAGCATAGAGCTGTAGTTGGTCTTATTTAGGCTGGTTGCTCAATTCAATACAGTGTCACCCTGTCACACTGTATCATTTAGTGGGAGCTCGTCAGACAGCCCATTCAAACGCACTGCTCTGTCCCAAACACAGTTCTTGTAAAGGCCGTTCCACCTCGGTAAACGGAGGGCACCCACCGCTGAATAGTGAGCCTTCAGACAATACTGACTCCTACAATGCCTTTAGCTGGCACACAGATTTCAGTAATTAGACTGTGACTGTTGCTGGCAGGATTCCAGGGTCAAGGCTAGCAAGAAGGACGGGGGTAAAGGCAATTTTGGGCGCACACACACAACCGCTGTGCACTCCCGCTGCTGGACATGTTTGCCCCTATATGTTACTATCCCACAACCCCATCCACCCCCATCGCTCTATTCTCTTGTGCTGTTTTTTTTTTTTTTTTTTTTTTATGAGTCTGAGTCAGGGTCCTGGGGTTTGTTGGATTTGTTTACCACCGGTTAGTTTGGGCCTTTTAAGGGGGGAGGGGTAATTACAATGGTGGGGAAAACAAACAGAGGATGGAGCAAAATAGGACTCGGCCCCTGGTCACATGGGAGCTATTTATTCATTATAGCTCCGATGGGGAACATTTGTTTTCTTTGCTGCAAGATATTTAGACAAAGAGGTGCAGAAAGCAAACATATCGGTAAATCTGCTGATTCATTAGTGAGGGAGGTCATG
Source organism: Bostrychus sinensis (assembly GCA_020698575.1). NCBI lineage: Eukaryota > Metazoa > Chordata > Actinopteri > Gobiiformes > Eleotridae > Bostrychus > Bostrychus sinensis. The sequence goes on from CM036258.1 coordinate 20,562,697, forward strand.
TTGTTTAGTAATTATCAAATTATTCATGCCTGAGTTTTTATTGGAGATTACGATGTAGCAAGTTGAGCTGGGGCTGGTGAAGTTTGGTGCTGTTTTTTCCCTCACCACTCACATGAACTCAGGCTGAACTGTTCTGACTGCAGAGGTTTTATGATATGCGTATCATGGTCAGTCACCCCAAACCAGAGCTGGTTGGCAGAGTGGCGTCAAGTGGTTAGCAGCACAAGACAAACTACCCAGATAGGATCTTGAACTCTTGAACTTATCGCAAATACACTGCCAGAGAGCGGGCAATCATCCTCACTCTGTCTCTTTGAATTAGTCCCTGTCTATTTATTCTCGTGATAGTTAAAGTTGGCAGTGTATTTACATGCTAAGACTGTCATTAAACTTGTGTAGGTATGTTGTAACAATGATGTTCTCATGTCTGTGAGTTTGAGCTTGGAGAAGTCTGGACATTGTCTCTCCACTCCAGCCCAGAGTTTTCCCCAGGGGGACGTGCAGGGCGCTGGGGGAAGGGAAGTTGGCAGCAGTCATGCACACTGTAGATTAGAACACTGGAAAACACAAGTCAGGAACAAGACTGCAATACTGAGTGTCTGTAGCCATCCCACTGTGACCTGGAGTCAGCTGACCCCTGCTCGCCACATCCACACAGCCTTATGTCAGTGAACTTGTTAACATATGGAGGCTCTAAGTGCAATATGTGCATATCCAAATGACCTATAAATATCATTATGTCTTCAGAGAGAAAAGGACCTAGGTAAACAGAGATAAGTGATCATCTTGCTAAAGTTTGTCTTAATTATTGAGTCAAAAAAGTTGATGCATGCATATCTGAAGATTAAGATCCTAGTACTCCAGCCTCTCTGCCTCGCCAGAGCAGCTCATAATGCACTTGTTGACTTTGGCAGAACAGGCTGAGTAGATAGTTGTGGTGCCGGCCTCATGTAGCCGTGTTTACCAGTGCTGTATTAATTCAGTGTCATGCAGCAGCATTTGAATAATGAAAGCTGTAGCAGCTGGGCCTCTGAGAGCCAGTAAAAAGAGACCTTGTCTCCCTTTTTCTCTGACTTGCTCTTTCTGTTTTTGTCCTCTCAACAACTTGTCTCACGTGGTTCTCACACCCCGAAACCTCATGCTTTCAATCAGGCCTGTGAGGCTGGGGCACATCACAATGGGCCGCACCAATTCCCCTGAGAGCCAAGTCATGCTCATGTTGTGGCATGGGACAAGGAGGGTTATGTCTGAATTAATAAAATAATATGATATTCAGGACAGACAAAGGCTGTCAGTGTTTCAGCTGTGCACACTGTGACCTCCACTAACACAGCTCATTAGCATGTTCACATATGAGTACTGCAGAATGTTTGATGGTAGTAAAGTTTACATGTGACACATGGATGCCTTTATCAACAGCTCTGATCTGTTTATTTTCTGTCCATGACTGTTTGAAAGTGGTAATGCCCGGGGCTTTAACGCAAAGAAATATCAATAAAGGGTTAATGACTTGGCCTCTGGCAACTCTTTGGGTAAATCATGCTTGGAAATCCCCGCTACAAGTGGCACTTCATCTGCACAGCTTATACACTGAGCCCCTTCCCCCATTAACTTCAGTCAACCTCCAGCCAACATGCCGTCTTTATCAGCTGTGCAGCCAGAAACACCTTTATAGTGTGAGTCCATAAGTCCAGCTCAATCATGCAGCAGCCTCAAGCCTGCAGGAGTGTCATCCAGAGTTCAGCTTACAGCTAAGCTCCTACAGTCGAACAACCAATGTATGATCACTATTAAGATGATTGTGTCCATGTCTTACATCCAAGGTGTGCCTATTATTTTTATATTGCCAGAAGAAATGTGAACAACTAGTCTGCTATATGTACAAGTGTATCTTTTACCACTGCCAGCAGTGGATCTGTGACAGTCATCTGACTACAGATGGGAACCACAGCACAGTTTCACTTCTGATGATCAGTTTTAATGGCTTTCATAACACTTACTATCTTACCCACATCTGCTCTGACCTTTAGCCTTGAGCCTTTCTCTGCTGGCTCCATAGTTAATCAGAACATCTGTTTTGTAGAATGAGTGTAAAAGGCATTATGTCCTTATGCTCTCTTTTATTGTTCCCTCTCTGGTCGGAGACTGATTTGCAGAGTTAAGCTAAACAAGCTGATGTCTTCGCGGCCAGCGATTACAGCCAGAGGAAGCCAGTGGAGGCTCCGGTCTGAGGTAATCTCACTGCCAGGATAATTACACTCTGTAAAACTCTAACTGGATGTTTATGTCCCGGCCCAGGGGGAAGTCATTAATGCCACCTTAATTAAGGCAAATAAAACTCTGCTGCTTTTTAGGTTGGTGCGACCTTGACTTGATCTCTGCCGTGCCGTATGGGTCGATTAGGACACTCTATCATTCTCCAAACATGTTTTCACAGCTACACAGAGCTTCGGGTTTCACCTCTGATGGAGGTTATATGGAGCATATGATCCTATACTGCCTTACATATACTCACTGGCCACTTTATTAGGTACACCTCTTCATCTTGTCTTGCAAATAGCTCATCACAATCATGTCAGCAAATGAATACATTTAGTACTGAGACAAGTTGAAGGCAAACCTGCCTGCTCAACTCGAGCATCAGAATGGAGAAGAAAGGGGATTTACAATCTCCAGGGCTTACAGAGAATGGTCCGAAAAACAGAAAATATCCAATGAGCAGCAGTTGTGTGAATGAAAGTGCTTTGTTGGAGAATGGGCAGACTTGTTCGAGGCAACAGCAACTCAATGGCTCAAACAGATCCAAGACGTTCAGAAGACCAGCTCAAATCTTTAAAGGAAATGGACTCCCGCAGCCAAAGACCACACTGAGGGCCACTTTATAAGTACAAGGTGTGCCTCATAAAGTGGTCAGTGAGTGTACATGATTGTATGTGCATAGGTAATGTTTTCTTTGTTAAAAGACAAACTCCGCCCATTCTTAGTCAAAAAAACAAGTGCTCCCTACACAACAAAGTATAGAACAATGAATAATTCATCAACAGGTCCTGTGTACTTTCCCCCTCCATTCACCAAGATGATAAATAATTCTGGGGACAATGATACAGGGAAATTATTAAGCTTTGGGAGTATTTTAAATGAGCCACTTCAACAAAACAACGTGCTGGGGCTGGGCCGTCACACTCCACCAGCGACTGCAGCTCCAGTGGCTCTGAAAGAATAACAGTGGGTCAGAGAGGGAGTGAAGGAGCACACACTGATATGAGTAATGGCTAACAGCTGCTGAGCGCCTGCTAAAAATATACACACATGTGGGACAGGTGTGTGCGTAAAACTGCACTGGGTTCACACTGAAAAGACAGATTACCCAAAAAACACATGATCAGATGTAATGAATCAGCAGTGTTACCACAAAGGAGTGTATGCAAGTTTGTAGGAGTGGAAAAATACATTTATTTATGTCCACTGCAGATATCGGTAAAAGGACATTTTAATGAGGCTCTGAAAGTTTTACAAGAGGAAAATGGAAATTGTCACTTTATGATAGCGGTAGTATAGTGGAGAAAGAATTGAAATGTGAGAGTGGCAGGAAAAGTCTAGAAATTAAGCAACAACTGTGATGATGGGGGCCTTTTGTTCATCAAGCACACTCTAAAATCTCATATAATGTGGTGACATAAATAAGAGTTTTTCTCATTCCAGTTACTTCAGCAAAGTTCTCCATTACTACTATACAGCACTGACATTCATTGCCTCCAGTGTTTTTTCTGTTGTTAGTTTGTTTGTTAGTCTGTTAGCAAGATAACTCTAAACGTTATGGCCAATTTTTCATTTTATGGAGAAATCAATAATGGTCCAAAAAGGAGATAATTTGCTTTTGTGGATCCAAAACACTGCATGGAGCCAGAAGTTTTTTTTAGGATTTGTGCCATTGCGAGATATCCCTAATTTGCACCAAAGCTTGTTTGAGCGTCTATGCGCTACTTTGTAGAGCTACAGCGGGGCAAACACAGGAAACTGCCCAAAAAAAAAAAGGCTCACTAGACCAGCGTTAATGTAAACTGCGCATAGTGGTGAAGTTAATTCTTGAGGGGGAGAAATGTAAGAAAATTTGCAATGCCAAGCAGCCATTTTACATTACAATATAAAGAAGTAGATGGTACTAGGCTCAGTAACCACAACTTTGTGTTTAGACAATGAGTAGTCTGTAAAACAGAGGAGGTAGACTGACACCAGCAGTGTAGAAGCAACAGCTCTGACGCCTGCTGCTGCAATGTCCTTTTGATGTTCTCTGAACAAATTTGTGGATAGGGTCAAAGATACCAAGTCTAGCCAGTAAGGGGCCAGTAAGCAGACATAGAGTTTATTCTTTACCCTTTTGATATTTGTGGCTCAATGGATGGAGCATTTACCCCTGAGCTATAGTATCCCTTTTGCATCAAAGTCTGGGCACTAATATTTACCATTGCAACATAGGGCCAATGGCTTGCCAGAGCTCAGTCTGGGCTCAGTCTTCCACTGGGTCGGGATGGGTCGGGATGGGTCGGGATGGGTCGGTTTGGGGGTGTTTCCACTTCCCAAAGCGTTCCAAAGTATTCCTAAAAAGCGATTCAAACTGTTCCACTTTTGGCACTCCTCCCCAATGGGGTCCAGCACAGTTAAGTGGTCTGAGGTGGGCACAGCTGCAAGTTGACTGGACGAGAAAGAATCCTCACTCAGGCAAAAACAAGCCACACAGACACACACCAGCCTCACACAGACACACACCAGCCTCACACAGACACACACCAGCCTCACACAGACACACACCAGCCTCACACAGACACACATCAGCCTCACACAGACACACACACCAGCCTCACACAGGCACACATCAGCCTCACACAGACACACACACCAGCCTCACACAGGCACACATCGGCCTCACACAGACACACACACCAGCCTCACACAGGCACACATCAGCCTCACACAGACACACACACCAGCCTCACACAGATGCACACCAGCCTCACACATGACGTCAGTGTTTTCGTAACAGACATGGGTCTGCTGGACCCAGAGTAATGGAAACACAAGCAGGTTTTGGGGCTACCTGTTCTAAGGCGTCCTGTACTGCTCTGCCTAATGGAAAAGCACCTGAACTACAAGTATTTGTGTACCAATGTTTCATATTCTGTATTGAGAAGTCAGTGGATGTTACCAACTTTCACACTCATTATCTAAAGACAACTCGCTTGAAGTACCTTTTGTAGTACCTGTTTAGAAAACTCTAAACTCATTGTACCCTGTTTATGAGTAGAGGAGTCCATCGCCATGGTAACCAGAACTGGAGAGGTATAACTGTGGAACCCTAGGCAGCGAAAACAATCATCAGGCCAGTGCTGGGAGTTTGGAGCTGGCCTGGATCCAATCATAACAGCTCTCTCATCAGGCCAGAGGGGGGAGAAGGACTGCTTATCTGTGCTGGTGTGTAGGTGGCTCTCTCTCTCTACAACCAGGGACCACAGACTTACGACCTTTTGTCCATAACACAGGCTGTCAAATAATAAGAGCCGCAACAGGAGGCAGCTCTCAGTGCCACCACGCACACTTGTGTCCAAACAGTGCCTCTATGGGTTAACTTCCACAAGCTTGAATATCCAGAAACATCATATGAAGCATGATAAGGTCAACGCGACATGGCACTGTACACAGCCTGATAAAATGGCTTAATGACTGTACAGACATGTGGTCATAAAGCTACTTGTTTTGGAAATCATGAAGTTAAAAGCCAGGGTGTTTCTTCTTTAGGTTCCAAATATAACTAATGTGTTGGTGTATGATTACATTTGAACTAAAGGGATTAAACAGGGCCTGAGGAGAGAGCCGTAAATCTATGTGGATGAATCACAGCGTGCGTGTGTGTTCTCATTTGTTAATATGTAAAAGACTTTGTTTGCCTGCGTGCTTCTTCTTTGTACGTAACATTATTTTGAGGTCAACAATCTGTTAGGTGGTGGATTTCAGGATTTCCTCCTCCTAATTTAAAAGTGTAATAGAAATATCATTGGGGGAAGGGATTCCAAACCCATAGCCTTGAGCCAGACCCACTGAGTAAAGTTAAGAGGGTCTGAAACCTCACCCATTGTTTCTCCAACTGGGACATTCATGTCATTGCAACAGTCCAGAGGCGGTTTGATCAGAGTACATGTTCGGATTGGTTGTTAGCCTATCCAGTTGTGTTCAGGAGTAGTTTATACTGCATCTGTTTGCATGCATCTCCTAGAATCTTGAATTGTTAGGGTTTGTTGCTGAGTGGAGTTTCATGCCCTCTGTGTTACCGTAAATTCTCGCAGGGTTTGCCAGCTTCCTCCCACGGTCCAAAGACATGGACATGTTAATAGAACTGGTGATTATAAAATGAATGAAACACACTGGCCGATTATCGGCCATCTGCTGCAGTCAGATAGTTTGACGCGGTCAGTGATGTGAGTCTGTATGGTCTGTTCTGCACCATCGGACGTGGGGGAGCCAGTTGGATCTAGTTCTGACTGATTGAACATGTCGAATCAGTGTCAGGCATCGTGTGCAGATTGGCTGTGTGTCCCATTCACAATGTGTCAAACAGCTTGCATTCAACATAAAAATATAAAGAACTTTTGTTCTAACAACTCTTCATTATGTTTCCCACCTCTGTGACACTGTGCTGCAGTTAGCTTACCTTAGCTTGTAGCTTTGTGCAGATGAAAATATAATCTGAGGCAAATAGCTGTAATAATCCAGTCTCTTTTATTTATTACTGTGACCAGACGTGTTTCATTTAGTGTGTATAATTATCACTCACTGAAAAATACTTGAGTCAAACACATGAGTGTTGTGGAGTTTTGTTTACAGGAGTCCTCTGCATATATCCGCAGAGTTTATTGACTAGCGCTACCTACTGTTGTAAGCAGTTATTACGTCTTTCACATGTGCAGCACTTAAGCGCTGCTTGGTCGTGGGTCTGAATTGCTTTGGTGTGTCTGCAGCTACTTGGTGACAAGGGGAGACATGACGTGACAGAGCAGTCACCCTGCCTCTTCTGATGGCAGTCAGGCGTTGGATAGGTGTGTCCCAGGCTTAATGCCCATAGTTGCTGGGATAGGCTCAACTCAACTGTGTCCCAAATGTATACAAAATATAAGCATTTTTTTTCCTTTTAAATGTGAATTCCTGCTCTGAACTAAACTAACTACTGTAATATACTCACAACACTTGTTTTCTTTTCTCCTCTTTCTCTTTTAATTTGTTTATTTTATCCCTGCCAGACAGATAACTTCTCATTTGTCCTAGAAAGTATACTTCCAGATCAAGGCAGACCAGTGAGGACCCTTTATCACTGCTAGCAGTTTTAACTTGTTTGTTTACATTAGAAGCACAGCCCTTGTTGCAGAGTGAGAGGTGGGTGAGGGGCCCCTTTAGGGACTCTGCAACAATGTACCACTCATTCCAAAGCCTGTGCTCAGGGAGCCCACTTTTTGTTTTGAGGCCCCAAGCCTTTGCCTGCCTTACCTGTTGGCTAGCAGCGTCCCGGCTAAAGGTGTTTAACTACTGTTCAAACTAATCTTGTAAACAATGTCAGTGTAATGGGGGGAGCTAATTTGTCTGACTGCTTGCAGGAGACAGATGTTTGCAAATGACAAAGTTTGAGAACTTAGAAACTGGTAAAGTCAACACTTGGCCATGTCTGTTAGCAGCACATTCTAATTTGACACTTTAGAAAAAAGACGAAAGGCCAGTCTTGTTAATACAACTTAAATCTCATTGGTTTGTTGAATTTTTGCTCTAATGTTTACAGCAGAAGTGATGAGAAATGGCTATTTAAACAAACTATTCATACTGTACACGTCATCACTGACGCCTTTTAAACATAGCCATAAGCCACTCAGTAATTTACAGTACTGGAGTTTGGAATGGCTCCACTTTGTGTCAACCTTAATAGCTCTATATTGTTCTTAAATCACTCTAAAACACTGCTGCTAATGGCTCCAGACACTTGTGCCCTGTAAGCCTTGTAGCTGTCAGTTTAAAGAAGAGTTTAAAAGTTCAAAAGGTGAGACGGATGCACAGAGGCTGAACCAGGTGGTGGAGTTCTGTGGCTAGCCCTTGTGTAAGTGCTGTATATGGGGTCCTCGACAGAGACTGTGTGACCCAGTTTAGCTTTCATCCTCCTACACACTGGTACTTTGACTGTGAGGAGTCGGCAATCACTGCAGCTATTCAGATTTGATCAAAACAGGAGTTGCAGATGTTATTGCCGGTCATTTTTATTGTTTTATGAGTAAGGCTATACAGAAATTGAAATGGAATGTCAAATCAAATAATTTTTACACACAATAGAGCTTCTAAGTACCACATCATTTATTGTTGACAGGTCAAGGTGTTCTTGTTAGTGCAGTGAGTGCCAGCAGTATTTGTCACCACAGCAGGACCACATCCTGGCTACTCACTGACTCAGAAACAACTTGCACTATGCCCATTACAATGAGCTGCGGTCTATTTAAGAGATTTATTTAAGTAATGTAGGCATAGTCTTTATAAATACAATTAAAATGTAACCATTGTTTTTGAGTGGCTACCCTAAAATCACCTGGAGACAGTTCTCAAAGTTTTCACACTGAGTACAACCTGAGAATATATTTGGATTTCAAAGTACCATCATTAATAGACTAAAATGAGCATTACTAAAAGGGACTAAAACAGAGACTAAACAAGGTCTCAGTCAGGTCTAAACCAGGACTATTTCAAGACTAAGTAGTGGTACACCAGAGAAGAACTAAAACAAGAAAACTGGCTCTGATTTAAACTAAATTGCAAAAGACTCCTGAGTATCTTTAGAAGAAGCCAGCGTGTCACCAGTGGTACCCATACCACAGTTTGAGAACCAGTAATCTAATAGCTTGAAATGGAAGTGATCTATGGGGAAAAAACATGACACAAAATAGGCTTTATTATTAAGGATTGAATACATGAGAAGGTTTAGCCCATAACAACAAGCTTTGACCAATCACATGTTTGCATACATTTGGGTCTGCTTTGGGGTAACCTCTATAATTTAGTTTTATACAGAACATATTTTTTTTTATAAATGTTTAAAAAAAGCATGACTTTTCTATGTTTATGTGAAGTGGAGGTGCATGACAAAATAAGGTTGTAGGCACAGTGTAATGAAATGTAGAAATATAATTTATCATCACAAATAAATTAAAATAACTTTTCTCAGTGGGTAAGTTGTTTTTGTGTAGACATTAGATTACAGTTTGTGTCTATAAATCCAGTAAATTAAAGTGTCCCAGAAGTTGTTTTCCCCCTCTCAGTGTCTTCTTCCTGTGGAGTGTTTTGATTTGGCGCTGGGTGAGTGGTAGCCTCGACCCCACCTGACCCCCAGCCTGACTTCTGCTGATGTCAGCATCTTGCAGCAGATTGGAGCATGCAGTTTTTAAACAAACCCCAGTTGGGCCCCAAGGGGCACGCATCCACTTTGTTTCTTAAAGGGACAGCGCACTACATTCTCCTGGTCCATCTGCTTATGTTTTCAGTACTGTGCCTTTATACTCCTTGTTAAAAGATGGTAGGGAGTCACTACTTGTTGCATAAGAGAAGTCAGTTTGAATAAAAACATTTTTGCAGTAGATGTGGTGCTGGTCAGGATATCCTGCCATGCCCTTGTCTGGGGGAGGACAGCGTTATGAAACATACTCATAAGCTCTTATCAGCAGCGTCTGTCTCCCTTCATGCCACACTTACTATTACCCACACTTATCACATCCATCACAGTGGACTCAGGTTCTCCATGCTTCATGCTGTGGATAACACTGTCATTACTCATGTTAATTCAAAGACATAAATACTCACCAGTGGGCTACATGCGGTATTTGCCCTGCTGTATTCAACACAAGGGAGGTCAAGGTAATCCAAGACAATGTTGAAGACGCCTGAACTCAACTGTAATTCCCTACAATCTAAACTTTTCATAAAACTGTAACTGAGGAAATACTACCACTAGACTATGTAAAAGAGTGTGCAAACATTCAGATGCATATTCTGTGTATTAGTCTTTTTTGAAGGAAGGCTGGGGCTTGATTTAGTACTGCATAAATATTACATTATATCTTCTATTCACTCAGCAAAAGCACACATAACTGATTTGATTTCCATTAGCCAGTGTCAACCTACTATGGTTGTATTCTCAATATTTAATAGATCAACCCCAAGTGTACATAGTTGTAATGTTTAGCTTGTATAGCGCTAACTGCTACAACAAATAAAACACAGAGCATACAGTTAGTATGTCCTATTCTAACTATTGCAGTCAGCCATTGTTCTTGTCCAGCAGAACATAACAATTCAGTGACTTTTAGAACATAGCCTTTAACTTGTGTAGTGTTAATAACTCCTATAAATAAAACAAACATGTTGAGACAGTGACTAATGTTACCCACCCAGGCAGTCTCCTTAACTTTAGACTTTAAAATGCACATGCAGCTTGCAATGTTGACAAACACTAAAAGGGAAGCTAGCAGGGCAGGTTAAGGTAAACATCCAGTGCTTGTTCTACTTCCCATTTTAATAATAAAAAGATAATTGATTTGTCACGACACAATGCAGTGTTTATGACTTGTGACTGAATTACAACATTTCAATATGTCTCAACAGCCAATGCAATACAGAGATGTGGTTTTGTCTGAGCCTTTGCGGTTCTTGCTTGATGCTTATTGTCGTCAGCACAGATAGTAGTAGTGAAATAACAGTGTGCAGAACAAACAGAAGACAGAGAAGCTCAGCATGCTCAGAATAAACAGTACATTGACACAGTGAAGTCATAGTGCTGGCATGTCGCCTGCACCTGACCTGGCTTTATTGGCCCTGCATGCCCTCCTGCTGCTCAGTGTGCTGTGTGCACAGAGTTTGTGTGAACAGCTGGGGCCCCAGGACTACAGGCTCCAACGTCGCGTCATCCAATATCTCCCGAGCTTTCCAGTCCTGGGGAAAAACCATCTATAAAGAGGCTCTTATCTTCTCAGGGCCCCTCAACACTGTGCTCATAATAAAAGTGCACAGAGACTCTTTGACTGTATGCTAAAGCTGGACCATATTTTAGTTAGGTTATATTCTAGATCTGAAGGGTGGATCATTTAAGAGAATCCTACTGTCATTTGTTTAGTTTTACTTTCTTATGCCTCCTAAAGAAATATACATTATAAATGAGTCAATGGGTTTACATTCAGAGCTTAGTCAGGGAATGCTCAAGCTCAATTATAGTTTTTCTCTATTGGGTTGGCTCATTTCTTGAAACAAAAATTCCATTTTCAAAACAAAATCGACAATCCTCCAAACCTCTTGGCAATTTTTCACAACAGAATGGTATTTCTCAATCATTTGATCAAATGACAAATGCCTATCATCCAAACCTTTCGCAGGGAAAACAGGTATGTACTCTATGTAATCTATGATGATGGAATTATATGTTGTATAGGACAGGGCACTGTGCATGATGCAAGAAATGTATCATTTATTAGTAGTAGGCCTATACTAGTAGGTGGAGGAGAATAGTTGAATGTTTTGATACTAAAAATGACAAGAAATACATTGGACAAATTACTGTAAACTATGGAATTACAGAATTTATACAGTTTATAGTAGTCACTGTGCAAAGTTGCATTAGGATTGTGGTAAAGTTACTGTAAGTAAAACTACAATACAATTACACTGGTAATTTATTCTATTCTTTGTCTAGGATTAGACGACAACCTCACGTGGGTGGCAGAGGGAAACTGCTCAATGAACGACAGGAAAGAGAAATTTGTAACACGGTGATGGCAAATAATGCCATCACATTGAGACAGATCCACGAGGCCATCCTCCAACACAATCATATGTTCCAGAATATAAACACAATAAGCATCTCCACAATAGACCGGGTTTGAAGAAGCATCAAATGACAATGAAATAAATCTACAGGGTGCCATTTGCGAGGAACTCTGACAGAGTGAAGGAGCTGCGATACCAGTATGTAAATGTAAGTCAGTTACTGGTTGTCTCTCATTATAACCTCACCTGTAATCACAGTAAGCTGTAGTTCACTTATTTGGCTTCAGTTTCCTCTTTACCTGGTTTCAGAACCAGTATTTGCTTTATCTGACTTCAACAATTACAACAGAAAACTGCAGTTTACTGTATGATACAATTATCATCCTTATTTTGTTGTCTCCCAATCAAATTACATCACGCGCATGTGCAAGACACGGTCTTTAGGTCGGTTGTCGCTTCGGTGTATGAAGAGGGAAAAAGGTCATCCGACGTGAGGAAACGGGAGGGAATGAGAGGAGACAGGAAGAGATGAGCTGTCGCTCTGTCTTTTCGGTGGCAGTCTGGGAGTCGCCTTGGTGTATCGAGGCCTTAATACGGTAGGTTTTACTGTAACATTTCAGTAAGTCATCAGTATTTCCCACTGCCCTTTTTATCAAATACCCCTGCAGTACTTCCTCATAGGCCTATCACTAGTTTGGAACCACTGGAGTAGTGGCCAGTAGTATACTGAACTTGCGGAGAACATAGAACATTCCTATGTAATTGTCTGTAACTGTAGAATATGACTCTTCTGTATGACTGATTTGATGTTCTTTACTCTATTGTAGAGAATAATGGCATTGGAGGGAAATGAGACCCGTCACATCCTTGTGTTTGTCGATGAGGCTGGTTTCAACCTGACAAAGGGCCGTAATATTATTGGCCACCGGGCCACGGTGGATGTCCCTGGACAGCGAGGGGGCAATATAACCATGTGTGCTGCCATTTCTGAGAATGGTATGGCCACTCACCTCCCCAGTCTTGTCCCATAAAACATGCAAAAGCTCCTCATCTTCTAGGATCACCTTTATGGCGACTTGATCCCTGAAAATGACAGGTCTCATAGGGCCTCACCCACCAGTTTATGTCATTGTGTGGGACAATGTCAATTTCCACCGTGGCCCGCTCATCAGGGCCTGGTTCACAACTCATCCAAGGATGGTCATGGAGTTCCCACCACCTCACTCTCATTTCCTCAATCCTATTGAGGAGTTCTTCTCTGCTTGGAGGTGGAGAGTGTATGAGCATCATGCTCAGGATCAGCCGTCCCTGCTCCATGCTATGGACGCTGCGTGTGAAGCGATTACAGGAGATCAATGTAGGGGATGGTTGCGGCATGCACGCCGTTTCTTCCCTCGTTGCATCGCAAGAGAAAATATCCGCTGTGATGTGGACAAGAACATGTAGCCAGACAGACAGCAGCGTGTGAATGACCAGGAGGATGAAGACAGTGGACAAGAGCGGGAGAATGAAGACAGCGACCACTGAATAATTCCTTGTTTTCTGATATTGTGTTTGTTACTGTATTACAGTTTATTACTGTAATGTAAATTTTCTTTTTACATATGTATGGAACTTACTTTATGTGTATGAATAAAAATGGTTATAATTTCCTTTCCTTGGTAGTATGAGTGCAATCTGTGATTTCAAAGGAGGCTACTCTTAGAGCCATATTTACTAAGACGGGTGCTAAAATGCGAGTGCAGTGAGAAAATATGCGGCCGCTATTAATGGGCGTGTTGGCGTGAATTACTAAGACAAACTGCGTGGCCGGTGACAGGTGCAAACAGAGGGGGCGGAGCTATTTAAACGGCATCATTGCGTGTATTGTTTTGCGTCATGGAAGGTGCGGAAGTGGAACACAATCGGAAGCAAAGATTTAACCAAGAAGAGCTGAACGTGCTGGTGAATAATTACGTTCATCCGTTATTGCAAATAGATCTGCACGCGTGGCAAACACTCTAACCCTACATATTTCTTCATTTCTTCTCCTTCGTCTCACACGAATCACAGCAGCCATATCTGTGCAAAAGATTAGCACGTCCTTCTCCAACGTGCTAAATTTATACGCTATTTTCGCACGCAAAGTCATGGTGAGCCTTGATAAATAATATTGTGGGCGGTAAATGAATGAATTTGCATTTTCTCTGCCTTCCACTTTGCGCACTTTGGGAAGAACGCCTCAGTTTACATATTTATTAGGTCATGGGAGCAAAATATGCATTGCGTTCGCTCTGCTCCTGTAAGACACGCAAATCTCAACTGCGTCTGGGTTTGCTCCAATTTTAGCGCATCTTATTCAGTTAGCGTGCACGCAAACCTTTGATAAATCTGGCCCTTAGTGTAAAATCCTTGTTTTCTGTATAGTGTTAGCTGGTCCTCTGCCATAGTGACAAAACATCTAAACATTTTCACTTGCAGCGCTTACACAATGCCAAGGGGACAATTCATTTTGGGGGCACTAACTATTCATCTTAGAAAGAAATGTAGATTTAACACTTAAGTGAACTGTTTTGGCAGAGATATGTGCTTTTGCAGGTGAACCATGTTGCTGTGATCAACCATACAGATACATTTTGGTAAAAGTACCAAGAATGTTGAGAACATCGGTCTGTTTCAAGAAAGGAGCCAAAGCAATTGAGAGGCACTATTTAAATGGGAAAGGGATTTAGATTGAAGTATGAGTGAACAGTTTTGGGAGAGATATGAGCTTTTGCAGGTGAGCTATAGTGTTGTACTGAACTGTAAGACTGTTTTGCCAATTGAGCTTAGAGTTTTGAGAATGTAATTTCTGATTCAAGAAATGAGCCAAACCAATGGAGAAAAACTGTAAGCAATCCACAACCCAAATTCTAGAAATCTTGGGACATGTTTTAAATTTGAATAAAACAAAAACTAAGACATTCAAATTACATGAGCCAATTATTTTTTTTCATAATAGAACATAGATAACATAACAAATGTCTCCACTGAGAAATTTTTTACTTTTATGTCTAAAATGAGCTCATTTCAAATCTGATGCCTGCTACAAGCTCTCAGAATAGTTGGGACAGGGGCGTGTTTACCATGGTGTAGCATCTCCTCTTCTTTTCAAAACAGTTTGAAGATGTCTGGGCATCGAGGATATGAGTTTCTGGAGTTTTGGTGTTGGAATTTGGTCCCAGTCTTGCCTGATATAGGTTTCCAGCTGTTCAAGAGCAGCTGGGTTTTAGAGCATATATTGCTCTAAAACCTTTATTTACCTTTCCAAAACACACAAGCTGCCCATACCATATGCATTTATGCCCCCCATACCATCAGAGATGCTACTTTTGAACTGAACGCTGATAACACTCTGGAAGGTCTCCCTCCTCTTTAGCTCAGCATGTTCACATATAGCTTCCCTTTTGTTTCTGGAAGTACTCCTGGGCACATTTAGTAAAGTCATTGACACAATCATGCCAATGAGTGATGCAGCGTCATCTGAGGGTTCGAAGATCATAGGCATCCGAAAAAAGTCTTCAGCCTTGTCCCTTACACACAGAGATTTCTCCGGTTTCCCTCAATCTTTGACAATTATGCACTGTAGAGATCTGCAAAGCCTTTGTAATTTGACATTGAGGAACATTGGTTTTAAAGACCAACTCAACCCTAAACCACTTTTTTTATCTGATCAGCTGTACAAACGGGGCTTTAGTGATACATCTCAATATTTATAGTTGTATCTTTCACTGTTTTGTAAAAAGATGTCTAAATTCACATTTTCTGATGGAAGCTGTCAGAGTGCTGCCCTCCTAAGGTCAAACGGTGAGTACTGCTCAGTAGTTGCAGATAGACAAGTGTAACGAAGTATTTTACCTCGTTACCACACCTGTGCCGCGTGTCTCCTCCCATGGTCCCGTGCTCCCCATGCCTTCACCGTCTCTCTCCCCTGCGCCCTCGTCCCACTCCTGTAGTCGCCGGGTCTGGGTTGTCATTTTCATAAAAAACGTCATGCAACCCCACGCACTGTTCGCAGTTCAGTCCCCTCCACACCTCCCTCCCCTCTGACAGTAGGAGCAGAGTCAAAAACATCGGACTGACTCTGCTCTCTCATTAGGCTCCAAGGAAGGATTAAAAAATACAAAAACGTAGAATCTCTTGCCTTCAAAATAAAAGTGTTGAGGCATTTGTGGGACAAAGACTGCAGTCTGACAGAAGGCTAAATGACTAAAGTCCCAAAAGAATTTACTCTCCACATCCACATGACTCATGATTATTAGGTTTAGACACTTAGTCTAATAGTTGACAACAAACACAAGTATACATTTACATAGTTGGAGCCACTTTTCCCCCAATGGAATGGGCTTGGATGTTTTTTTTTTTTTTTCTTTCTTCTGGGTCTAGGCAACCCTGTGGTGGAGGAAGTGCACACGGTGCTCGGACAGCTGTCAGTCACAAGTCCAGGTTTCACTCCACCCTCAGTTCTCTGTCTCTGCCTGGTTTCTGCACACTTTTCCAGCATTTTTCAATCTTTGTCAGTGTGCGGTGTAAGGCCTGGGCCAGGGTTGAGTTGCTCTTTAAAGTATTCCACTATCATTTCACAGATTGTAGAACCTCTGCCCATCTTTACTTCTGAGAGACTCTGCCTCTCTAAGACACTCCTTTATCACTGATCATGTTACTGACCTGATATCAGTTAACTTAATTAGTTGCTATGTTCTCCCAGCTGAATCTTTTTAAAATATCTTGCTTTTTCAGCCATTTGTTGCCCCCTGTCCCAACTATTTTGAGACCTGCAGCAGGCATCAAATTTGAAATGTGCTCATTTTGTGCATAAAAGTGTACGTGAGAGAAGAAAAAATAAAAAAACAACTAGAAGCAATGGAGAAAGTGCAAACCTTTGTCAAGACATTTGACCTACCTTGCAATAGGTAAGACAAGTTCTCAGGACTGAACCCAGTTTGTTCTATTACTAAACCCTTAAGTAAGTATTTTTGGTCACAGCTAACAATGGTACAGAATCCTTTAAATTCCAGTAACCAAGCTGTGTTCTGGTTCCACAACAAAAATAAGTCCTTGGTCTATTATTTTTACTATAACTTTTACTTAAAGGAGCTATATTATACATAATTGACTTTTTTTTAGCTTCCTACCATGTTATAATGTTGTTCCCTCATCAAAAACATACCTGGAGTTGTGTTTTGCTTCATTGACACCTATTTAAGTAATCTTGTATTCCTTGGCATGGCTGTTCTGAGGCCTCAGAACACTCCATAAGCCTCCACCTCTCCCACAAACCCCTGCCCACTCCAGGATTCACCAATCAACAAGCCCTCTACATCCAGTCTGCCCTCATTCATTAATCCAAAAAACAGTGTACAACTCTGTTTCCACAGGGTTTAAGGAAGTGAAGTGTTTTTCTTTGATTGTGTTCAAAAGAACACCACACTCCTCCACTCTACTGCCCTCTTCTGGTCTCTTCACCCGTTTCTTTTTTACGGCACCAGTACTTGTACTTGTTTTAAAGGTTGTAAAACCAAAATTGAGGTGACCAAGGTTGGTTAAAATATGCATAAAAGCAAAATATAGCTCCTTTGATATGTAATCTCCTTTTATCTTTCTAATAGACCAACAAAGCAGTGCTGCCGAAAACATTACGGTGGTCGCAATGTCAGCCGGTTGGTTGGTTGGTTAGTTGGTTGGTTGGGAAATGTGTCTCTTTGCATGTATGCTCGGACTCAAGAATATTTTAGATAAGTCCAAAAAAGAAGCCAATCTCAACCACAAAAATGCCTGGCTCCTAATCAAATTACACAATGAATCGTGCTTCCAAAGGCTACTGTCCCTCTAATGACTCTAACAACAGAACTTATCTCAGTCGTGATAGCGCTGGTTATTTCAGGGTTTACAAACAGGTCATGGTGCACATGGGTTAAATTACCCTCCACTTACTTTCCAGCCTTTCACATTCACTCAAAGGATGATTTAAGGAGACAGAGCTTAAGTGTAATATTACTATTACACAGATTTATCTCAACACACACAAGAAGTCATTATCCAGGACTGGCGCCACACTACGCACCAGCTGACCGTGGCATCATGAGGTCTGCATTAGTTTTTCATTATAACATTACGCATTTGTAAAAAGGCAGGGAATTAGCTGAAAACAGGGATACGCTTAAGTTCATAAAAGTTATATTTAAAGGCAGGATTGTAAAGTAAATGGGACTGTATGGCGGTAGTGCAAAAACTGACACTTGACCTTGTTGTTTCTGGTTTAGTTTTCTAGCCTCCGGGTCACTGTAGCTTCACATGCAGTACAGTTCTTCTCTGTCTGGTCTGCCTCTCTTCCTCCTGGCATTTCTCCATGGGCCCGAGGCATTTGAATAGTCACAGGAGATTACACAGTCATCCGGAGCAATCTCACTCCAGACCGGCCAATTGTTTGAGCTCATAATGAGCTGCTTATAAAAGATAAGTTTCCCATCTCTCCATAGCAGCATTTACAACTGTACCAAATGAATTAACTGCACATTCACCCCAACTTGAGCAAAGGATGGAATTGTCTATACATTAAATGCTTTTTTAACCTCTAACCTCAGCCAATAAAAATGACACTATTCTTTTGAATTTATCGGCTCTTTGCCTCGAGCTAAGGAGATTATAAATGGCTGTGGATGCTTTGGAGCTTGTTAAAGGACAGCCACCAGGCATGTCACCAATACACTGGCTACTTGTTGCAAAAAAGTTAATGTAATATTTAAAAAAAATCATTGTGTCCTTCCTATATGTAAGATGATTTTGGGCATACATGAGACAGCTTGCTAATATGGAAACAGATGCAGTAATGGTCACAATCGGGTATGCTAGCATAGTCAAATGAGTTATTGTTTTGATTTTGGTTACTGTCTTATTTTTCTTTTCTTTTCTTTCTTTCTTTCTATTTATAAAATATATTTTGGCTATGGCAATAATGATGCATAGCCTAAAAATACAGATGTTGATTAGAGTAGTAATTGGTGCAAATTAACTTAACCTCTAAATGCAATTGGATAATCATACAAACAACCAGAAAATAGGGGGCAGTGCCAGCATTTCCAGTGTCAGCAAAATAAACTGACACTGGACCGTTCAATTTGCAAAGCATACAATGAGAAAAACAAAGCATTGCATTAGGACTGCACCACTTAACCCTCAGCCCCGCCCGGCACCCTTTAAGAGTTTTTCAAATGCATTATTTACTCTCATTATGGCATTTCTAATGCTAGGATGATGATATTTGACAAAGATGTTCTTTAATAAATACATTTTAGAATTTCAGCTTCAAAACTAAAAAACTATTGTGTAGACAAAAAAATATATATTCTTCCTCTTAAAGTCCTTTTGGTCCCCCTGAATTACATTAAAATCACTTATTTTCACAATGTTAATTCATGTTAATTCCTCTGTAAACCCTGTCAGTCAGAGGCTAAAAAATACACAAACAAGAAAATCACCACCAGATCCACCATTTTCTCATTTCATTGTGGAAATAATTTCCTTATAATTTCCATTATATAACACCGACTGTAGACCAGCTCTTTTAGGGCTTTAAGAGGAAGAGGAGGTGGAGGAGTTTCAGACCTTTTTTGTGTGATTTTCTGACCTTTTTTTGTAATGGCACAAAAAGTAAAAATGTATCAAATTCAGTGTTAGGACTAATCAGTGACCTATCTGGGAACTGTAATCCTGGCACAAGCAAAAAACACTTTGCATCTTTAAATAGTAAATAATGCACGCTTTATTTACAAATTATGTGAACAAACTGACTTTTAGGGGGTTAAAAATATGTTTTTTTCTTCATGTTTTATATTTTTTAATGTGACCCAGTGATACAAAAGGGCTTTAAAAGAAAGAAGGTGATTTTTTTAAAAGGAGGGCCTGAGGGTTAAGAAAAACAGATGATTGGTCAGGGAGGCTTGATTTTTTTAGAAAGACAATGGGAGGTGTTTCAGACCCACTTCACTTTGCTACAAAAGTGAATGGGTGTGGCTAGAGCATAAATTTAGGACACGTTTCACTAAGGGGAAAAAATTCTCACAACCACAAAAGAGATTTTAGTTTATTTTGGGTCAAAGGGCATTTGAAACACATGTGCTTTAAACTGCCTTTGTTTTCCTAATTTCCAGGGCAATTCATGTTGGTTTACAATGCATATAGACATCCTCCACTTTCCTGTACTACTTATGTACTTCAGATACACATGTTTCCTTCTATTTTTTCCATGTCTATTCTCTACTGCTGTGAGGTGACATTCACTTAACAGGCATGGGCTTAAACAGGCTTTGTGCATCTGAGGACAATTAACATAATGAGTGCTAATATCAAGACTCATTAGAGGGAGCTGTTAAATGACACAGAGGTGGTAACCACAAAGACTCAGTGCACATGCACACACCCACACCCACACACACACACACACACACATATGCACACATACACAGGCTGTGGAGAGCTGAGAGACAGGATACATGCCCTGACATGTTCCCCGACCTCAGCACACAGAGAGCAGCCAATGCACACTTCTTTTTCTTTAACTCATGGGCTACCTCCAACATCTATTTAAAAGGTATATTTGATTATTTCTTTAAAAATGCATATTTTGTGAGACTGATATACTGCTTTTGGACTTGTTCTCTACCCCAACACAATGTGCAACATAAAAGGCAGCCACTTCACAGAGCTTGTTGACTTTCAACTTGAGCATGTGCCTCCTGAGACCTGCGTACGCTCACTGTCAGAGGCAAGCAACAGAACAAAGCAGCCCACTGACTTTACTGAAGAATGTCTATGTAGTAAATATAATAAACAGGGCATTGGTACAGGAGATATTTATGAAGTGGCAGTTTATCACTGTTCTATTTTTTGACTGGCATTGATTTGGGTCGCTGACTGTCACTGGTGGAAAGTAACTCGATGCTTTTACTTGAAGTATTTCAGTATAAAGTCCAGAAGAAACTGTACTTTCTGGGTGCATCTTTTGAAAGAGTACATGTTTGAGAGATGTTTTTGTTTTTTTGTTTTGCTCAAGTAAATCTTCTAAATGACTAAAAGTGTTTCATCTTACTAATACTGGTTGGGGCAGTAGTATTAGATATTGTAGTAGTAGCTGTATTTGCAGTTTTGGTAGCAGAAGATTTTACTGTGTTGTAGTAGCAAAAAGTTCTTCATGTGCATTATTCATGAGCATATTTGACCTGACATGAACCTGCTGGCTGAGGTAATCTACATCAGGTAAGAGTGTAAAGTGGGCACTAAAATCAAGTGCCCTCCAGATGACACACTTCGGTTGTGAAATAAAACTATGAGAATTTCAGCAGTGCAACTTGAAATGAAAACATTCTTTGATGACGGTAGCGCACCTGACTAAACTGTAACTAAGTTAATGCTTTTATGTTGTCCTTGGGATGGACACAAACACGTCTTCAAAGGAAAGTTGCTGACCCATGTTGTGTGAGCAGGCCCTCCCGCCCACACATGCACAAACAGTGTATACCCCTATAGCCAACATGCTTGGCTTTTGAAATCTCCTTGAAAATGAACACATCAAAAGACAGATGTTGGCAATATTGACGGTAGCTGACCAATATGACTGGACTGTGGCTTTGGTAAAACAAGCAGTGATGACTGTGCAGAGGGTCACCTGGTTCACCACAGCCTGACAGAGGAAGGAGGGGGGGGGCAACTTAAACACAACTATTTGTATGAAAAGTAGACCACATCAAATACACCTAAAAGCAAAGGTAACTTCTCATGAGACCGTGACAGCTCTTCACACATCAGATCAGTATGCAGTGAGTTTGCAGAAGTGTCACTGCATTCCAGAGGTCACTAACAGGGCAGGCCCAAAATAGATGCCCACAAAGCCCATGGGCCCCAAAAAATTGAAATACTCTAAAATGAGTAATATTAAATACAAAATAGACTGTACATATAAGTGCTAAATAACTAAGCTTGTCAGTGTTGTAAGTACTAAGCTCATCACACCAGTAGCCCTCCATGTTACTTTCTACTACTTCTAGGTTGCTGACCATTGTTGTATTCTATGTTTGTTTTGTGTTTGAGTTGGAACAAATGGACTAAACTACCACTGCACTATTGCACCAAGTGGATAGACAAACAGCCAATCAGAGAACAGGGGGCAGTATCAACATTTACATTTACCAACACTGAACAGCCTCTGGACTGACAATTTGGAATGTACTTTGCTCTTAAGTAAACAAATACTTTTTTGTCCATTTTCTCATATATACTGTATACGTTGCTGATTACTTTAATTACATATTGTCTTGTCAGGACAGATTCTAGAGCTTGATAATGCAAATCACAGTAGATCTGAATGGCAACCAGACTACCACCACATACTATTTTATAACAGATTTGCCAGTGTATCCCATGCCATGAATGGGTAGTAACATGAGCACTTGTGATTAGTTACTGTATAGGCCCTGCTCCGCACACACCTGCAGCGCTGCACTTTCCTTGGCTCTTAAACTGCTGTCTTGCTCCTATTTCTTCCTCCTCATCCCTCTCTCCTTGGCTCATCTGGGCAGCATTAGCACTGCACTCACACGCACAGCTCTGACAGGTGAGAAGCAACATGGAGCAAGTGTGCCAGTGGAAAATTCTAGCCACAATCTTAAAAAACGCCAACAGCCCCGGCCACAACAATACTGCCACCTGCCTGGGATCCGAGTGGCTGGTCCCATAGGAATGATAAGGGACTAGCGCGTGGAGATATGAGCTGACAGGAGGTGGGTCTCTGCCTGTCACTCTGGTTGATACATTAATCTGTTGACAAGCCCAGCTGCTCCTAAAGCTCAAGCCTCAGCCCTCATAGCAAATTGGGCCGCTCCTCTCCACTCACACAGCAGCCTGACTCAGATCTATGCTGTGTTACCTGAGGCAAGTACGGGCCAAGAGGACAGACACCCCCCCTCCAAGCCGGCTCTCCTAAATTATAGCCCTGCCAGCTAACAGCGCCCCGGGACATGTGTGCACAAATACGAAGGATGACTTATTTCTTTACACATAAACATTAGAACATGCTACACACAGAGGTGGCAAGTAACAAGATACTTTTACTCCAGTAATTTTACATACATTTTTGGAAGATTATGCACTTTCTGACGACATTTTTTCCCCCCTCAAAATATAGGCAACTTGAGTACAAGTATTTTGGCAAAGTGGGTAGTAATACCAATAGTTGTAGTGGTAGTTGTGGTACTACTAAATCTAGTAGCAATTGGAGTAGTAGAGGCAGTAGTCGTAAAAGTGGTACTAGTAGTAAGTAATTACGTAATATTACTTTCTATTTCTAAGTAAACTTTATTTTATCTCCGTAAGTAGCAATAGAAATGGTGATAGCAGTAGTAGTAGTGATGATAACAGTAGTTTGGGTAATAGTAGTGGTAGCAGCAATAGTAGTAGTTGCTGCAATTGTAGTAGAAATGGTAGTAATAGCATTAGTAGTGGTACTCTAAATGAGTAAAAGTGTCATTTGAACTAAAAGGTTGATAGAAACAGTAGTTGTAGTAGTAATGTTGATAGTGTAGTAGTAGCTGTGATATTAGTCATAGTAATGATAGCAGTAGTTGCAGTAGTTGTAGCAGAAATGGTATTAACATTATTAGTACTAGTAGTGGTATTATTAGCAACATTATCGTGGGAGTAGATTTAAGAACTTTCTACTAATGTAAACCTTACATTCAATGAAAATAATATTTCGAAATAACAGTACTTTTAAGTGTAGGGTACAGATTTGAGTACTTTTTCCACATCTGGTGACACAGCATCCATGACACATCATGTGTCCAGAACTTTCTAGATTAGCAATATTATGCTATGTTTAAGTTGTCCTCGGAGGTTGGAACTTGGACCTCGGAGTGATGTTACTTTGGAGTGACCGTGTTCCAGTTGTTAAGTTAGAAACATAATAGCAATAATGACAAAAACAAATAAAATGACAGTGAAGATAATAAAATCATACAAAATGTAATTAATTCACGCAAGCATTGTTATATTTCCAGCGTGTAGAGAATGGAGTTGGCTCTTTCAGTGTTAGCTTGGTGTAGACTATAGCAAAATTACCAACAACAAAGCATTACAGCGCATTTTGTATCTGCAGAGGCTCACATGCCCACAGTAACATGCTCAGGCTGCAAACAGGTTGGATTTTCTAACTGTGAATTGTTACCCGACTTCCACTGTGGGAATGCTGAGATCGGAGGGTGATCCAATTGAAATGTACAACTTGGAACTTAGAAATTCCGACTTCATAGAACAACTGGAAGGCAGCATTAGCAGCATGGACATCCCCATACAGACCAAACTCCATGTTGTAATTATACTGTAATATAACTGTAACCCTCTCTGCTTGGTACTTTGTGTGGAGCCCTGGGCATTCTTACAGCTCTGAGTGTAGCGCAGGATTTGTGGCTGAGAGTTGAGGTAACACTAGAGGTGTAATGCATCATATCTGCAGCTCACTCTCCTTGACAGGATGTCAAATAAGACGTCAGCTTTAATAATGTTACCATAACATACTTCAGGATTGGCTTAACATCTCACTCCTTCACCAGAGGGTCTCACAAGTCAAACTAAATTTAACTGAAAACATAAACAATTAAATTACATTTAAAATTGCGTCGTCAATATGAGGTTCAGGTTAGTTAAAATACATCATTTTACATAGTTTTCATTCACATTCACTTTGCAACTGTTTATCAACAGAACAGGTTCCATTTAGTGTGAATACTCTGTCACCCAATCTATGACTGTACTGCTATTACTTTCAGTAATAATACAGTTGCAGAATAGTGTAGCTAGGGTCCCTCTTTAACAACCGTCCCTTGCTGTTGCTGTATCACTACAGAGGAAAGGCTAAGGTGTTTCTTAGGGTGGGGCAGTTGTTGTAAGCATTTGTGTCATCATGGTCCTTGTCAACTTTAACAGGTGGACGTGGACACTTTATTTTTTATACTAGACTTTGAACTAGACACGTTTACTGTTGAACAGAAATGACTATTTTGTACTGAAAATAAATTAAGGTAAGATGGAACAATTCAATACATTAGCATAGAAATCTAGACTAATTCCACTTGCTAGTTAAGAGTTTGTTTGAGACACACAATTTTCTACCCAGCTGCTAATAGCACACTAATATGAAGTTTTCTATAAACCAAACAGCCACACAAATACATGCATGTTTTAAATATGTAGTCACATTTTCATAATATTCAAAGTTTGTTCTATAGACTCATTCACACACACACACACACGCACACACAATCACACACACACACACACACACACACAATCACACACACACACACACACACACTCCTGAGGTAAAGCTTGTGTTGGAATTATGGTCACAGAAAGAGACACTGTTCTTTTTTCCAGTACACCAGTATGGAAGCATATTCTATGATGTGGCCTCTGTTTTTGCTTTTATCTAATTATTACAGCACCTCTTGGTAGTGGGGCACACTGTTACAAAAAACACAATGTATTTGACATTAACACACACAAGGTCTGTGATATTCTTGTATATATTGAGTATATGTCAATTGTAGTAAACAAATCTTGGTATTTTGTATAAAAGATTTGAGAGCCGTAGCTCGAAAGTTCAGTAAGTTACAGGTGCTGAGGCAAAAAGTCTTACAACCATACCCGGCCTCCCCTAAATGTCTTTTTTGTCTAATTGAGAATATTAAAACTTCCTATTGCTTCCGGGCTCTGCCTAAAGATCTTTAATTACTGTTTAATTGCCTGTGCCCAGTGTGACTGTTAGAATAATAAGGGGCGAGGAGAAAAGGAGAGATAAGCAGAGATGTCACAGTCCATCTTCTTTGATGTAGCCACATGTCCAGCCCACTCTCTGCCAGGAAATTACCATGGCGTCCCCCCGGAGCCCCGTTGACTGCTGGGAGAAACTGTTTGATGTTCTAAAGAGTGATCTCCATCGCAATTTACTCTTTCATCTATCCTCCTTTGTCTGTGATTCATCCCCATTTTGGCAAAGTTAGCTGTATTTTCACAAGTCACCAGTAATATTGGGCCGCTCTTTGAAATAAGACAATGAGCAGAAGAATGGAAAACATGCCTATTCTCAAATGTTTAACTGCCTCCATTGTTAAGAGCTATTATGCTGAGATGGAAGAAGTATTTTAAATCATAAAAAATACTGTACTACTACTAACACTAATATTATTGCATTAGTAGAAGTAAAAGTAATCAACAAAAAAGTAGTAAAGTAGAAAGTGCTTACTGCTACTACCACAACTATTATTACTACTACTGCTGCTAACACTACTAATATTACTAGTACTACAATAATTAATACCACAAATACTAAAAATACTTGAGTAAAAGTATTCAGTTATTTTCTGCCACTGCTGTAATGATGATACTTGCATTTTGTATGCAGATGAGGTAAGTCTCAATGTTAACTGTGAATTTTTACATGCAATTTTTTTTTTTCAAAGCAAAAGCAATAAACCCAACCCTGACAACCCAAAAGATAGAATATACAATGTTTTCTCTTTGCCACCCTTCTGACAAGTTATTTTTTTATTTAGCTCATAACTACACCAGCATAGTCCAATAAGAGCAAACATCTGTCTTATTTCTGTAGCGGTGAAAGTTTGGCACTGCTGCACTTTGGGTTCATTTTCAAGATTTTATATGCAACCTCTAAATAAAGAACAGTTCCCAGGATTTGTGAGGCACGGCCAAGGGTTCACACAGGCACACGCACATGTTCTGTGTTGCATTTTATTAATCGGTTTTCAGTTTGCAGCAGAGATTTATAACACAGGCCTTTGTGCAAGGCGAGATGACATATAAGGTGCAGACACGCTAGGGGGTGTTTGCTGTTGTTTGCCAGTTAATCTGAGTAAAAACAAATACAGTAAATAATAATGCATCTCTGTTCTGTTGCATATTCAGTGCTTACCCCTTTTAAGCTCCTTTACAATCACTTTGATGAGATTTGTGACAACAATTTGTGCCCAACTTTATGCTCAACCAGCGCCTTAATAATTAGCTTCAGTAAACATCACAGCAGTGTAACAAACATACACTGTCCTGGCTGGCACTGATATTGATTTTTTCTGTCACGCTAAAACATTTTGGAGTGCACAGGCTGTGGTTGATATGTCTATGGCAGGAGTGTTTAAGCTGCCCAGGGGCCAAATGTGGCCCTCAGTCTGTTTTCAATTGGCCGCTGGGCTTCATTCTCAGTTGGCCCAAATAGTCTCTGTTATCATGTATTCACAATACAATTATGCAGTTATTTTTTAGGAATTCATAGCACTTTTGTGTGAGACCTGGCATCAAAAAAGAAACAAATGGAAACTAGTGGTTGGTGATGATCAAAAAATTTAAGACATATGTGCCAGCACCAAACCTGGATAAATGTTGGCTTGCAGATTGGTGTCTGGAGTAAAACCTATGCTAATGTATTAAATAATTCACTGTGGAGACCCCTTTCTTTTATAGTATGTTTCATATTATGTGATACGTCACTAGTCTCTTGTGATTGGCCTTTCTCCTCATATATTTTTCAGTATGTGGTCCTAAATGAAAAAAGTTTGGACACTTCAGGCCTATGGTGTTTCTATGGTGACATCGCTGTATAATGTGGTCAGAATTGGAAAGTTACTCAAGTATATTAAACAATGTATTTTCTGAGTAATACTGCCAGGTCATTGTTTCAAATTAGGTTTAGAGACAATAGTAGTACAGTACTTTATATTTTGGACTGTTCATATTTTGTAATAGTACAAAATATGAAGTAAAAATACATCAAGCTGTAATATTCTCAATAAGACTATAAAAAGACATTAGCAGACAGAGATGGAACAATAGTAGCACACGATACAACAAATAAAATGGTAATGGTAATTTGATATTAATATCCCTAGTGATCGACAGTGATCCTGATGTAAACTAATAATGCAACTGCACTTAACCTTTAAGAATTAGGGCACAAACCACAGACCAGATTTTCTGTTTAACTTGCACTGTATTAGTAAGCACAAGACAATGACTAACTTATCATTTCACCTTTGCTTTTTATATGTGAAAGTCAATCCAATAATCAGTACGGCACTGGATGTTTGAAAAGAACTTAATATTTCCTAACACAACCCAGTCCAGTGTTGACTTTACACTCACACAGCCAACTTTGAGTGAGTAATTGCCATTAGTCAACCCTGGTAAACATTAAAGCTTGCCCCTTGTTTCAAAGGTAAAACTGCCTTTCTGTAACTCCACACCTCATAAATGACAGATCATATATTAGACCAAATCCCTGACGTAACATGGCTGTCCTAAAAACTAAGATCCACAAACAAACATTATAATTGGTTTGGTTTTTAAAAGCTGGTCTTAAGTCCTACTGAGTGACGATCGGCCTGATACGATCTGACAGCACACAGGTAAATCATCATTACCTAAGCCAAAAAACACCCTATCGTCCATAAGTGAGTTGTACTTCTCCTAATTGTATACGAGTGGAGTGTGCAGCGGGGGATTTGTTTTGAGTTAGCCCTAACCTGAAACATGTGGAGTGCCATCATTTCTTGGCAGCCTTACGTGCAGCCTGACCTCTTCCTGCAGCTCTTTTGTTAGCAGAGTATCTGGGGATTGCTTATCACTGTGACACAGGATGCCAGCGGGGGGCGCGTGGTGCAAGAGGAGGAAGTGACTGTGGCACTCGGCCTTGTTTTCATCCACAATCAGAATGTATTGTGACACAAAACCTTTAGCCTCAACCACAACATGAGTTGTCATGGCCCTGAACACTGTACTGATGCTATTGCAACTTTTTTTTCTGCTATGTAAAACTATGTCAAATGTACATCAATGTTTCCTAAATTTTAGTTTGGTATCCAAAAAATTACAATAACTTATATTTGAATTGCAAAAAAAATAAAAAAAATAAAAATACTACCAATAAAATGATACATCAGCTTCCCTGCTCTTCCAAAAATGACAAACCAACAATACTAAAGTCTTATGGTCAGCTGGAAAATTATTCAATAATTATGATCAGAAAGTGAGAAAATGAGCAAAGTTCAATTAGGCCATGCCTGTAAACCTTCTGACACTTACTGCCTCAATTATACATGTGGGCATGGAGAAAATTCAGTCCACAGTGCTAATTCTGCATACATGTGGTCATGCTTTTAAAAAGCTTTTCCTATGTAATCATTAAGTTACTGATGCAATGTTAATACTGCATCTTTCCAAGCTGAAAACATATACTGTATATACACAACAGAGTGGAGACCAGGCTGTAAGGTGTTTCCTGTCAAAGTTTGGATGTGAACACATTAGCTCGCAGCAGCATGTGTCTTCTGAGTATAGGTCATTTGCTCAAAGCACTGGTTTTCATGTTTTTGTTTGTTTGTTTGTTTTGTTTCTTGTGGTATGATTTGATGGTCTGTGGTTGTGCTCTGTGCCGACTCTGTAAGATATGCTCAATCCTGAAATACTACTCAAATAATTTAGACATTTACTTGCAATTAATTAAAATTTCTTTCATAGCATATAACACCACAGAGGGTATCACTTTTAAGTCCAGTCCAAGTATCAGTATACTGTACAGGCATTAACCTGCCTAAACAAACTGTATTATCCTCGTGTATTAACATTACTAACAACTATTTAGACCAAAGCAATTCCAATAGTCATTTAAACATTTACATGCATTTCAAAACTCTGGGTTTGCTGGAAAATAAAGTACCTAAAATAAAGTTATAATTGATTATTGTGTATAAATATATCAATTATTTTGTGTCTAAACCTGATTACATGTGTTACTCATCGTTTGAAACAGCTACACATATGTAGACACTATGAGCTATTTGTGTCAGAATACAATAAATCTTAATGCATTGTTTATGTCTTTGTTATATGTGCAGAAATGTGTTTGAAAAGCTACATCGGGAGCATAAGGCCGACATTATGTCATGGTCTGGCTTTGGGTGTACTTGATGGTAAGGGGATGTGGTTCTCAGGTCAGCTTCACACGCAGGGCTGAGAATGTCACTCAGTCACAGGTGCATTTCCCTCGAGTAGCTGTGGTTTCACACACCACTTACACAGCTGCTTCTGCAACACACAGCAGCTGCTACTGCTGTACTACTCCAGTACACAAACTGGGACTACAACAGCTAACGTGATTTCCACTTTTTTTGGGGGGGTGGGAAAGGGGGGGTGGGGGGGGGGGGGGGGGGGGTACATGAGTGACTGTTGCTCAGAACTGGCCTTTTGTTTTGAGAATGTTTTAATTAACAAGTTGTTTGAGGAATTGAATGTACAACTGTGAAAGCAGCTGATTCACAAGTGTTTATGCAGTGTTAAGTCCTGTTCTTATGACAGCTAACATCAAAAGTGACCAATTTACCACTTTAGAATACTAGAATATGACAGGAAATTGGAGTTGGGCCTTTCTTTCTTGCACTGTATCTCTGTGTAAATAAACATATCAAAAAGAAAATACACACCTTATCAGGCAGCCATTAAATCAACAGCCAATTGAGCATAATTTAGTGTTGTGTGCCAGCATATTAAAAATAATGAATAAAATCCAAGACCAATTGCATAGTTTTTATTTAAATTTTGCATTCAGCCTTAGACTGATGCAATCCAACATTTACCTCAGCCCTCTTTAACTTCTGCTTTTCTCTATTTGTGTTTTTCTTTTTTACAGTTTTACTATATAAGAATATCCAGCAGGAACAGTAGCAGTACTTTCTCTGTATTATCAACTCTGTGTAGACCAACCAGCCAATGAGAGTGTCTGAAACTTGACATCCCCTTGAAAGCAAGGGATTGGCCAGTGCTAACGGTATGCCATGAACATTCTTATCTATTAAAAAAATCCTTGATGATCATAAAGGTGACAAGATGGCATGTTAAAGTCTTGTTTTTCACAATTACAATATCATTTTGAATGATTTTAGAAGTTTTTCTTAAAAGGCCCTTGTTGTGCTAAATCAACTTTCTGGAGTTTTTAACCATGTTATAACTATGTTTTTAACCTCCAAGACAAATTTGAAGTAGTATTTGGTTTTATTTATGCATGTTTGAGTAATCCTGTATGCTGAGGCGCTGCCCTTCTCAAGAGCTGGAAACGATCAGTCTCACTGCTCTACCTAAACACGTGAAACCAGGAAGTGCTTCTGTGCTTTTCTAAAGCCCATGGACTGTGACGGACTCGTTCTGATAATTTCAGAGCTTAAATTGTTTTTATATCTGTTAGGGTCATGTTGCTAATAACCGTCCATTCCCCACTGTTGCCAGCAGAGGGCGTCAGACATCTGATCCGAGTGTTCTCTGCAAAGACAAAGTAACAGCTCCCCAAAAGAAGATGTTTTCCATACGTATACATTATTTTAAGTTATAACATGTAAAATATGCAAAGGTGTCCACAACTATTTCAAAAAGCCTGAAAAAAGCACAATACGGGCCCTTTAAGTAAAAAATGCAGAATTCCTGTTTAGTATACATCCATTATTTTTGCATGACTCAGCAAACAAACAGAAACATCATCACCAAGACATCTTTCCAACAGCGTTTTCACAGTTTGTTTTATAAGCAATAAGTGAAAAAAGGTTAAAGCTATAAATGTCAACACTTATAAATAGCCGCTGAGAACAAACGTACTGAAAAAGTGCCTTAGCCCATAAATCATATGCTAACATGTTTGCCTTGTGACCAGTCTCGGCCGAATGGAGAGCAGAGGTTAGAGCTGGTCATTTGCGTCCGCCCCCCCGTGACCTCATGACCTGTGATCTTTGGGCTCCCTTCAGGCCTTATAGACAGGGGTCAGGGTGTTGACCTGCGGCGCTTTTTAGCTCAGTGGGCTAATGGCTTGCCAATGTCACAGGCTGCCACAGTATGACAGCTCTATGAGGTCGGATCACTGTGGGCGAGAGCCAGGCGAAAGTGAACTGTGCCGGAGAGCTGACATACAGAAGCCATAGTGACAGACGTGAAGACAGAGGATCATGTGTGGAAGCATGGACCACAGAATATTAAAACAGGACTGGTGGTTGCAGGAGAAAGTCAGTGCAGAAGGAGAATTGTGTGTCTTGGCTAAGAGGTCCTGTGATTCCAAACAATGGTTCCTCTTCATCTAGTCATGTGGCGCTCGAGTGTGCACGTGTGATTTTGTATGCAACTGAAAGTGTGTGTGTGTGTTTGTGTGCAGAATGGTCACATGTGCTAATGAGGGACTAGTGTTTACAGCGGGCACAGTGCACATGCAGAGGACCGAGAAGTGTAGCAGAATGTAGTGGAGCAAGAATAATGGCAGTGATTTGGTTGAAATTATGGGTTGTTTATTTTGGCCCCATTCAGACCTGGAGATAAAATGTATCCTGTCCAACAACATACTGTGTGTAAGAGTGCATAATGGTAGTACAGATATCTCACACTTTTACTTGTTTTTTTGTTTTGTTGTTGTTTTGTTTTGTTTGTGCGTGGGTATGTGCGTGTGTGTTTATAGTAGTGTGAAAGTTGCAACATATGAAAAGCACAAACAATATAAGGGTAGCTAATTCTGCACATTGTTGTGAAAGACATGGATACTAGTGTAAACATCTAATTCTTCAAATGTAAAAAGATAATGGTAATGGGTATTGTTTAAATGTACTTTGTCAAATATTGTAAAATATCTGTTAAGAATTAAAGTTCAATACCTTAATGTTACTGTTTCTGCAGCTGCCCAGAGCTGTATGTTTTGCTTGATCAATAATAAACAAATGTATGGCTGCAACTTGTTATGATAGGAATTTTCTAGGTTACTGAAAGAAGTAAACATCAGAGGTGGAAGTAAAACTTTCAAATAATATCACTCAAGTAGAACAAACAGGAGTCATTATATTTATTGCTTCAGTAAACTTCAAACATATTGAGTGTAACGTTTTCTTAAGTAGAAAGTGCTTTTGAAAGAAGTTTTTTGTAATGGCATTGTTATTACTCATACAATTCAATTCAATTCAATGAAACCAATGTCTGCTGCTGTTACACCGTGTCCGTCAATCCCAGGACCTTTCTGGTAGCAAGGTGAGCATGCATCTCACCTTATCACCACTAAATAACTCAGAAAGTACATTTTCTTCAAAAATGATACTTAATATCTAGTCTACTAATTTGCACCTTCCCACAAAGTTAATATAACATGTAGCATGAAGCTTATAATTACATAAGGCTGCGAAAAGTGGAACAAATTTCACTTCTTAAATGGTTCACTTACTTCCTTATCTTCACATATGTATACTGTTGATTAGCCTGTTGTACCAGTGTCCCATTAGGAGTCCCTTGGGCCAAAGGGGCCTGTTTTAAAAAGCTTAATCTCCTATCCCGGCGGGGGGTTTGGGCTCACCACTGCCCCACATTCACCTGATACATTATTTCATTTGGATGCGGCTCACAGTTTCTCATTGGAAAGTGGCCAGCTGACAGCATTTGGCAGCACCCACTGAGTTTTTGTGTGAAAACTTCGCTCGGCCCGAGAAGCAAACATACTGTGTAATTGTTGTTCGAGTCAGATGCAATATTCTCCAGATGAGGACGGATCTGTATGTGTGAAAACAAAAGATTTTTTTTTTTCATTTCCTGTGCTGGGGCCTAATTAGAGAGTTAAATGAAAGCAGGCGGGGTGACCAGTGTAGCTCTGTTTGATGGAGGAGATCCGCTGCTTTAATTACTACTCAGCTCAGTCCAGTTTGACTCAAATGGCTCTGCGGTCACATGACGGGGATTAGCCTTTACTCTTGGTCACAGTCGCCTGTTTGAAGATCACACATCTTTAAAAGCAATGATCACACAAAACACCAGCTGAACCAAAGACTTTGCCTCATCAGCCGCATCTTTCAATTCATTACTTCACCTCAAGCAACATTTGTATACAAAGATTAAAACTGCCATAGACCTCAGCTTTTTAGCTTACTGACTAAATGCTGTTGCTACTTGTTTTTCTACCCATCTGTCTCAGGCCCTCTTCAGACCTTGTAGCTCAATAAGTCTGCTGCCTATTACATGCCTCACTTTTCAATATTTTTTCCTACCTAAAAGCATATTGTTATGCAATTAGTACATACAGTGTCATATAGGATTTATGACATGAATTTTAATAGATGAGAACACTCCTTAGCTCATCACATGTATAAATACTTTGGGATTCCTCATTAGATTAAAGGACAGCCCTATTGGCTGTTAGTCTACTTGGCTTATAGTGTAAACATCAAAGATGGCTATTTCAGAGATGTCTACATGGCTGCTACACAGAGAAATAAAAAGGAGCTAAATTAAAATCTACATGAATGTTGGTAATAGGTTTTTGCAATAGAGGTATTTGCGAGCACTAGTATAACGCTTAACTCAGAGTTAAAAGTGTAAGCCTTAAACCTCATTTCCATAAAATATCTGATGGGGAATGGGTCTTTTATTCCAGCCCCAAGTCTGAATAAAGGGACAGGACTGCATCAGGACGAGCATCAGGGGTAAACAACTATGTCAGATTAAATATGCAAACCACTAGTCCAATCTGAAGGGGATCTTTGTTCAAAGCACCTTGTATGCACTGATACAGTCACATTTGTGCATTTAATCTAAGACTGACCTTGGTAGCACAAAACTAAAGTACTAAATGAAATGACAATGTTAACTTGACCTTATGAATTTTTATTCTGAAATAACAGTACAATTGCTTGAGTACAGCTTGGCACACACTTGCATTACTTGCCATAACTCTGCAGTGCTTCTGCTTATGCACCGGTCAATACGAGCAAATGAGAATGATGGCTGTTTGGCGGGAGTGCTAATGAAAACCAGGCCTGCTTTTACAGCCAGAGGGAAGACGTGCCGTGGAAACAGTAGATGAGCAATAGATTACACAACCTTGAGAGACTGTCACTGAATCACAAAGTCCAATCAATGCCACATGCTGCAACCAATCCATCA
Organism: Bostrychus sinensis; assembly: GCA_020698575.1. NCBI lineage: Eukaryota > Metazoa > Chordata > Actinopteri > Gobiiformes > Eleotridae > Bostrychus > Bostrychus sinensis. The sequence continues at coordinate 20,597,551 of CM036258.1, forward strand.
CATCTTATACAAAGAGTGACAAGACAAAGTCATGTTTCTTTTAAGCAATATCTCGATACAAACTTCTCCCAAAGAAATGAGCGTGTGAGAATGATGATTAGGAACACGTGTTTGTGGTAGAGTGCATGGTGCCCAGAAGGAGCGATGGCAAGGAAATGCTTAAGAAATAACTCAAGTGACAAAGGATTAAAAGCTTGAGAAGCAAAGATAAGTAGGAGTAAGGGGTGTGCACTGGCAAGCTTTGGACTTAAGGAAATAAAGTTTTACATCCCCAGCTGTTTTATAGTACCATTTATTAGCCAGCAGGTGCAAGGCTATTAAAATCTCCCTTTACTTGTACTTGTAGAGGAATCAGTCCAGAATGAACTGCACAGATGGTGACAAAAAAGGCACGAAAACAAGGCAGTAGCAGGTGAAGTTAAAACAATAGATACAAGTATTTTTCCTATGCAGTTGCGTTTTAATTTTGTACTGGTCTAAGTCTGTGCACACAAATCATAGCTCTCACGCAAAGAGCTGCGGTTGGGTGATTGGCCATAGAGATAGAGAGATAGAGAGAGAGAGAGAGAGAAGAGAGAGAGAGAGAGGGGGGGGGGGGGGGGGGTGGAATGAGGGGGAGGGGCCACAGGTGCAGAGTGTGAAGGGGGGGTGTTAAGAGTGAGGTGAGAGCATTAGGAAAGAGGAGAGCCTTCTGATAAGAACTCCACACTATTGTGCAGAAAGGGATAAGCAACATGAGCCAAAGTACAGTTTATGAGTCAGTAAGAACAAGTGGGACGACCCAGGGCAATGCTGTGGTTAAAAGTCTGTGTGGATTTTCCTAAAAGGCAACAGCCTGGCTTCCAAAAAGTGGAGCGCTTATAAAATGATGACCCGCTGCATGTGTTCTGTGACATGGTAATAACCAGCTCTAACTCAGATACAGATATGCCAACACTGAGATGTTTACTGTTAAAGTCTGTATATATGTTCAGAAATAAAAGATGTACATTGTAATAAACTCCAAAATAACTGGTTGTCAAGGATACCACATTGACCCCAGTAAAGTGTATTAGTGCTCACATAGCCACATCCAGTCCACATGCAGAAATGAAATTCTGTTTTGAACCAACTTTCACTCAAAATTAGTTACTTTTGAAAGAAGAGAGAGTAAAAAAAACAGGATTGTATTTGCTCAGCAGAATTTAATATGAGTGAGCTGGAGGTGCTTTTCTTCTGGGCCCAACTCCCTGGAGACACATCCATCTCTGGAGATGTGGGGAGGACAAAGGAGGACAGCCCCCAGGCTCAGCCTAGCCGTACTTAAACACACACACACACATGATATGAACAGTTTCAAACACACATGCATGTGTTCACACAAGAGCTGCTCAGACAGAGACCGCCTTGTCTACAACTACTACAGACTTAGTCAAACAGAGGAGGAGGAGGGAGAGTGGCACAGAAAACAGAACATAGAGAGGTAGAGCTGTGTGCACTAAAGTTAACAGAGAGGCCATTTCATAGAAAGCAACATGCTTTATGAAGAGACCTGAAAGCACCATGAAGAAGAGTGATGGGAGCTCAGAATAGGAGAAGTGCTGGCTGTATAGAGAAAGTAATGCCCTCTGATAATCCTGACAGGCCCAGGAAATACATGGAAAACATGTTTTCATGTTGCACATTGGCTGCTGCCTCAATGCCATGCATCAATCAGCTGTCATTCTGATGGCAGCACAGGTGATACAGTAATGCTCTTTACTAACATCAGCATAACTTAACAACACAAACCTGACTTTGACATTGTGTCTTTTGCAGAACTGGAAAATTGTGTTTTGATTTGTTGTTCATAAATAATGATCCAGTGCATTCTCATCTGAGGACTGGTTCCCTGGATCAACCTCAGCTTAGTTCATTTCCTGTTTCTGAGGCATACACTTCACTGTTGTTGATGGTGTGGTCACTGTGTGTAATAAAATAAATATAGCTGTAGCTACAACTAACTTTTATGCCTTTCTGTGGTCTCACTGCATGAATGTGATTTGAGATATGAGCTTCTACCACGTCATCACCACAGATGAATGCAACTAAACAGAGCAGCACACTTGTCAGGAGTGATGGTTATAGAGTGTGACACATAGCTGTGCATGTGGTAGTGACATATACAACTTTGAGCTCCCTTGGGAATATTGGCAAGACATGATGGTCTCACAGCCAACATAGAACATTCATAATTCTGGCTACAAAGGCTCTGTCAGACTGAGAAACAATTGTGACAAGTTCTACTGTTAGGACGTCAGTGGGAGTGTGTGCTCATTATATAAAGTCACCCATTCATTTTGGGACAAGCCATAACAAGAGAAATAAAGCTGAGACTGCTGGATAAGAATACTCCAAAACAAACCATGATCCTACAACTTTATATTGACGGCTTCTGCAATATTTACACAGTGGAAGAAAGACAGAGTACCAAATAAGCTGAGCTATAAACCTCTCTGCAAACAACTTAAGGCTCCCAACCCACAAGTTAGGAATCCCTGTCTTAGACTACCCATGCTTTTGTTCTTTTGACCAGACATTGATATATTTGGCCTTGGCATTGAGTGAGGGTTGCCATATCCTGAGCTGTCCCACAATCCGTGCTCCTGCTGGGGTCACACTTGGCTCTGGAGGATCCTGGATATCCATGACCAACCTCATTATGAGACTACACATTACATTACATACACTTACACGTATATGACTGCACGCATATACAGTCAGGGTCATCGAGTGCATGGTGTGTGACCAAACGGGCCGAGTGGGGTGCAAGCATGGCCCTGTCCCAGCTGCTTTACAGGTGCCCTGTATCAGTGCAGCCAAGAGTGAGCCTCCACAACAGGTGCAGTAGGTTACGCTGCAGGCCCAAACATGTGAGGAAACACTGTGTTATTGTGAGGCTGTCCTCCCCCCCCCTGTCCCGTACCTCTGCTTTGGCCCGGGGGAGCAATCGAGCGGCCCGACCTGAACGTGTAATCCGAGCGCAACTCCTCCGGATTATTGTGCAAGGATGTTGAAAAGAGGAGGGAGAAGTGGGCCATAGAGAGGAGAGGGGAGAGGGTTTGTCTTTTCTAAACAATATAACAAGAGTGAAAAAATATACTGAGTTAATAGGTTTAATTTAGCTAATTGTAATAAAGTCATATTTTATTCTGTCAAGACAGTTATGTTTTTGGCAGCGTTGGCTTGTCTGTTAGCAAAAGTAATAGCGGTATTTTGATAACATTTTCACACAGCTGGACTATTTTGGTGTGGATCCAGAAAAACACCGAGGGGTTAGTAAAAAAAATAGCTTTGATAGATTCTTTCTCATTGTAAAATATACAATGTGGCTTTGTGGCTTACCGCAAAACTAGAAGTTCCTCAGTTTGAGTCCAGGTCCTGGTACTACTGCGAGCCTGGCTATAGGAGCCATTTTGACTCTCTTTAACTTGTGCACCTCCAGCCATTATGTGGCGCTGTGCCTTTGCTACGTGTGCGTTAAATGAAGCTGTATCGTAAATTCAACCAGAAAGACTGTCTACATATTATCACCTGTCTGTTACTGTCAGCCAATCACAGCCTGCCACCTGCCTCTACTCCAATCACCTCTCAAGCCCTCTCCACTCAGTCATCCTGCTCTTCAGCTTTGTGCTGCAACTCTCCTCTGCCTCAAACTCCACCGCAGCAGCAGAACTATCCTCCTCCTCAGCCTCTCAATTTCCTCCTCTTCACCACCACCAGTGTCATGGCCCTGAGGAATAAAATTCCCTTGATTAATCTCTCAAACTCTCCCTTCATCGCATCATCATCACTGATGTCTCTACCTGCCTGGGTCTAAGCGCCAAAGTTTATTTCTCCTATAAATCATCCTTGACACTTATCTCGTTTGTCTCTATGTTTTAGGTCTTTTCTGGGTGAATTGTATCTATTAAATGAATGAGCAAAGTGGTATCAAGTGTTGCGGTGTGCAGAACCCAAAATGATTTCTGACCATGTTTATTGTCAGTTCGTAATTGTGACAATGGTGGATTTGACAACACGTGCCTCAAATAAATGATTTTCACTGGACTGAAAGACAGGCTTTTCTGGAAGACATGCATCAATCAATCAACATTTATTTGTACAGCCCTTTACAACACACAAAGTGATCAAAGTGCTTTCCAATAAAATAAAAAATCTATAAAAGCAATAATAACGTAAAAAATTGAAACACATAAAAATACCATAATATAGAATACAATAAAACAAAGGGTCACAGCATTACTAAGCGTTAAAATCCAGTCTGAAAAATTAAGTTTTAAGCTTAGATTTAAAAAGACCAAAGACCATGCATGCTCAAACAACTTCTGTACACCTTCAACCAATAGTGCCTATTAGAACAGGACATATTAGCCACTATAGGGCCAATTCCTTGGTGGAAGTCTGAGTGCTTGAAAATTGCAACTGTGCAATTAATAACTATTAAAAGTATAATGCATGTGCCAGCTCAGTTGGTAGAGCATGCAATGCATACAGAGCACAAAGTACATTGACCACAGGATTAAAGAAGTTATTTCAAGTCTCCTCAAGATACAGCTTAGTGACAGCCTGGATGAGTGAGACATTGACATTGATAATATGACATACTTAGCAGGTCTAGTTATCTGTGATGTGATAAAGAGATATGTAGACTTACAATTCCCCAATATTCAATTACTAGTGTCTTCTCTTACTAACGTAAAAGTTCTGGATAATGATTTCAAACAAACAAATGCTCCTTTCTGTGTCCTGTATGACTTTAGTGCTTAATCAGCTCCAGAGTTGTGCTGCAGCAAAACACACTTCACATTCACACCAACTTCTCTCTTTCTCTACTGTATGTGTGCAGAGGCAATCGTCGCTGCCTATTGCGTTTCATTATGAGAAAGCCAGATGTGCTTTTTGGCTGCAGTGACTGTCTTCAGCTGTGTATGACAGTGTTGTTGGCCCTGAGTGCAGACAGAATCTATCCCTGAGGGCACCAATAGGACCTCCTTCCCTATCTTTTATCTGTGTCTCTGTGTTCTTTACTTACTCCTGATTTTGCACCATCTTCCTATCTAACTCCTCATCTCTATTGTCCAAGCTTCATTTGCGCCCCCTTATCTCAGGCTGAGGTCGTCCTGGTCAGTGGCAGGTACAGTCCAAGGGCATGAGGGAGGTGGCTCCAGAGAGTCTGCCCCTATACCTACTACACCTCAGCCTGTCTAGTCTGCTTCAAACACGCAATAAGCAGTCATCTGCAGTCGGCACCGTGGAGCAGACAAGTCAAATGTTGGTCCTGAAAGTTCAAGGTGGGGGAGGGGCTGCTCAGCTCAGCAGCAGCTTTCACCAGCAATAACCCATCCCAAGTTCTCAGTGTGCATCAAGTTAGACGTCTGTTTTGCCATCTTTACTGCCATAATTCAAGAGGCAATTTGCGTAGAGATATCACATTATATGGTTACAGAAGTAAAAAGTAACTTTTACTCTTAATTTACATATACATTTTGTAAAAACAAATCATTTCGGAGTATTATTTCTGAAGTTCTGAATTACTTTAAACTTTTATTTGAGTAATTTTTTTAAGAAAGTAAATTTAAAAATCACAGGATGAGTAAAGGCTTTGGTTCAGTCTTGGTGGTCATGTGGGTAGCCATTGTATTGGGTAGTGTAGGCACAAATTATACACAAGTAAGAGTATTGTTACTTCAAAATACTATAAGAAAAATAAGTTGTGATAAAACTAATCTTAGAAGTACATTTTATTCAAAATGTTAGTCAAGTAAATGTAACTCACACACCTCTGATTAGCTCTAGTAGTTATGTAGGCCTAGTAGTAAATGACTACTATTACTATTACTACTACTACGTTTTCTACCACAGTAATAATTGTAGTAGCAGTAGTTGTTATAGTGTAGTTGTAGTAGTAGATTCAGTTGTGCAAATGCAACATAAGTAGTGGTAAACCTAAACTTTACATTCAGTGCTGATCTAGTGATTTTTTTACTCAACTCAAGTAATATAGCTATTGTTGTTGTAATATAGATTCAGGGATTGACAATTACATTAACCAACCGGTCAAATGTGGGTAGATTTTCATTTTAGCTGCTGACACAAATTGTCCCACTAGTCACTTTGGTCGGTTGCATTTTATGCACCTATATTGTTGCTCTGCTCAAGTGTACACCATTTAGTATAGTCATTCATCATGATTAAAGAAATACACATATTAATTTCAACAAAATAATGTGACCACACATTCACAGAGATACAATTTATTCTGCCTGTAAATAAACCTGTATTTTATTTGACAAATCCCTGTCCATATAATACCAAATTTTACATTTCTTTATGCTTGTCGTATACTATAAAAAAATACACAAAACGAATTAAATTTTGGCAAGTAAAAACACTAACTGGCTAGCAACTTTTAACAAAGACTAGCCCCGGTGGCTAGTGAGCAAAAACGTTTATGTCAAGCCCTGTATAAATTTAAGCAAACTTTTTGTTCTTCTCCTTGTTGAAGTTTTTTGAGCACCTATTCCACCTCATTATAGTTAATATTACTGATGACTTGTCTTGCTTTCAACTTGTAAAGTGTGCATTTTATAGCATTTTACATCAAAGCTCTGGCTCCATATCCTTTCTTCCTTCTTACTTACTCTCTCACTCACTTCTAATCCTAAGACTGTGTTAAATTAGGTCATTATTAACTTTTTACTCTGTGACCTTAAAGAAACCCGTCACTTTAGAAAGTTGTGTAATTGCCCCCTCTAATGGCCAAAAACGTCACTGCAAGCAGTAGCAAGAGTCAAATACTTAACAAAGTTGACATTTTTTTGTACATTTTGTAAAAAAAAACAAAAAAAAAAAACAACAACAACAAATATCTTTTAAACAAATACTTAAAAAACGTGAATAGATTAGAAATATTTCTACGTTCAGCATCCGTATATTAAATGTGCAGCGTAATATTGTGGATTTTTTTTGTACTCACTTGGCCTCGTTGACCTCTGCCACTCGGGTCAGTTGTTGTTTCTTGGATCAGACGCAGCTGACAGACCACCGTCTAGACAATAAAGTGTGGACCCCTTCCTTGTATTGTTTGATGGAGGTTGGTGCTGGGAGAAAAACAGGAAGTTGACTCAGGGGCTAAACAATCTCAGGCCATAGCTGGAGGTCTTTTGTCACGTGACCCGAATGTCAGTTACAGAGATAAGCTTATTGTTGTTGTTTATGGAGAGTGATAAAAGTGAGTAGAAAGAGTTCAAACTTCTTTGCTGCAGTCTTACAACGTGCTACTGTTGTTGTCCACACGGGGGCAGCAACACACTGAGAATTACAAGAAGCTTCAAACTACTGCCAAAGGTTAAAAGGTCACCGACAACGGTACGTAGCCTACTCCTACAAGTATTAAGAGAGAAAATATAAGGGATACGTGTCAGAAAAAAAAATCCTTTGGCCATGAGTTATTTTCAGAGGGATTTACTCCATATACACAAATGTTTCATTAATTAATTTGTTTTCTTGTTGTGGGGAGGGAATCAAAGCTTCTGTGGGGTCTTAAAAAGTCTAAATATAGCTTGAATCATAAAGTCTGAATTTAAATTTGCAGGAATGCGGACTGTAAGGCCTTAAATACATTTAAACAGATCTAAAATATGTTAAATACATTAGATGCAACTACCTAAAATGTCCACTTGAATGCTCAAAGGCATTTTAATTTATTTTGACTGCCACAAGTGGTCTCTATTTTTGTACAATGCATGCTTATGAAACAGGTCTGAACAGTGGTCTTAAAAAAGTCTTGAATTAACCTTATTGAAGCCTGCAGAAACCCTGTTTCTAAACCTCATTTAGCGAAAGATACTTTCTACAGTTTATGAAAATTGAATGTGCTGTTTTCATCCATGAAACAAAAAGGTGGAACTGATCTAATCTAAAATCTAAAATGAAATCCCTCTGTCTCATTTTTTCAACAGTGCCCAACAGCAGGCCAGCACCAACTCACGGCCCCATGGAGAGGCCTTTCACAGGGGCAACCCCAACTACATGTATATATTCCAACCCATCAACCCAATATTTATTGTGCATTTTATACAAGGAACACTGATCTGACCTTGTTGTTTTTAACTTTACTCTCTCCACTGAGCACCAATGAAGACGTGGGACATTACCCTAAAAAGTCGGACGGGGGGACATATGTCTAAATGGCTGTGCAGTACAACCAAAAGTGGGACAGGTGGTCAACCTTAACACCCTAAAATTTGTTTCATAGTTGTGTTGTAGAAGAGCTCTTGGCCTTGAGACTGGACTTGAGCCCACTTTTGAAAGACTACTTGTCTTGGCTTTACAAATAAGTGGCCATGGAATTTTAAACCAAGATAAGTCTAGACCAGTGGTTCTCAAACTGTGGTGAGGATACTATTGGAGGTACACAGGCTGGTGGTATTCAAAAGTCTTTTGCAGTCTTTATATAGTTTAATTTAGATTTATTCCTGTTCTAGTCTAGTCTTGTTTCAGTTGGTGCTAGTACTGGTTTAGACCTGGTTTAGTCTGGATTTAGATTTGTATTTGTTCTGATTGAGCTCTGTGTAAGCCCTGGTTTCGGCCCTGCTCAGTTCCAGTTTTGTCCTGGTTATGACCCATATTAGTTCTTTTACAACCCTGGTTTAGTCCAGATTTAGGCTCATTGTAGTCCTTTAAAGATCGTACTTATGGTCAAATATTCTTTGAGGTCATACTAGTGTGAAAAGTTTGAGAACCACTGGCCTAAACGGCTAGATATATCTGGTATCCAGCCACAAGGACTCTCAAGTATACTCTTTTGGATGATCCCAAGCCTGGATAAATGCAGAGAGCTGGGCAGACAAATGTAATCTATGACTAACAAATGTGAGTCTACATGTGTTTTGGCAGTTATTAGGAAGTCTATGATGCAGGAAGATGATGTACCCAATCTCAAGGACACACAAGGGAAAAGTGTTTACACAGTGTGAAGATGAAAACCTCCACTACAAGGTAACATACTAGGTTCATTTATTGGGATAAATGGAGAGGGTTGCATAAGGAAGGGCATCTGACGTAAAACCTTTGCCAAATCAATATGGACATCACTGCACACTAAGAAGCAGATGATTTGCTGTGGCAACCCCAGAAGGGAAAAGAAGAACATTCATGTTCAAAACTTTGTCTGTTCAGTAGATAATTAAACTGATCCAAACAACATTATCTTGTTATGCATACAAAAAAAATAATAAAAACACTTGAAAAGGCTTAAGGTGATAGCAAGCTGGATTCTCTTAAAAAAGTAATACCTTAATACGCAATAGCATATTAAGGTAATAGGCTATGGCTGGCTGATACAATAATGTAGACAGTGAAATTCTCTGCCTGTATGCTAACTTTTTTAAAGAAGGAAAAATACAGCAAAACCATGACAGGTGGCTAGGGTTCACACAAGGCTAGATTAAACTTTGACTTTGTCTCAGTGACAAGCTCTTAAAGAGATGGCTTAATTTTCTTGTTTTCTATAACCTGGGCATTTCAGTATCATGTTTCCAGTATTACATTGTAATTGTAGTTGTAATTGTTACATACAATAAATAGCTACAAATCTAAAAATGATGGTGGCTCAAAAGCTCACCGCACTGCAAATTAATAAATGCATGCAAATAGACACAGCCCCAGCATTAATATAATATTATATGTAACCCAATATACAAAATAGGACCACCAACCACTGGCAAATAGTTAAAAAAAACTGTGTTAATGAGTTATGTTTATCCAGGCAGCCCATCTGTGTGCTGCATTGTTGACATATAAAGAGCATAAAGGTAAAGGAGGTTGTCCCAATGCCAAACAATATGTATTTAAAGGCAAGATACAAATATAAAGCCCTTTATTCTGACAGGTATCATAAATAGCTAATATGCAATGCACTACTGTACAGAGAGTCCAAAACAACATTGAAAGCATCAAAAGTTGACCTTCCCACATGTGTAAAAGACAGGTCTGTTGTACATGTTCTGCTCATGTATGAAACAGCTCCAGAACTTGCACTGTCACTGCTGTTTGACCTGTATGTCCCTTCCCTCAGGCCACTTCACTGCAAGTAGACACACGCCAGCTATGGTAATGATGTCAGCTCATGCTTCACCTTCCTAAAGGTCAGAGTCCTGCTGCATTTCTCAAATACCTCCACCTCCTGCAGGCCCGCCCTCCCTCCAACATGGTGGGAGTAAATCTCAGTCCCAGACATAACATTAGGCAGTGATCCTTTTCCCGGCGAAAGGTGGTTGTTTGGGCTCGATGTTCGACGTGGTGCCACTGTAATTATGTCAGAATTTACAGCTCAAACACAGGTTGTGACATTCCTGTGCCAGCTGGAGGTCTGCCTGTAAATCTGGCACCTTTAGGAGCTTCCCCCGTGGACATTGGTTTTATGTGAGAGGAGGAGTGATGGTTTATTCAGGAAGGTCAAAGTCAAGAATGGGAGGTTGATTTAAAATTATTTTTAAAAGTGTTTTTCTTTTATATTTACTGTAATATGTTCTGCCTCTCAGCAGTGAGGTTATGGGTTTGATTCTGAAGCTGGCCAAGATACAATCTCTCTCTGAGTCTGCATGTCTTCCCAATGCTCCCAATAATTCTCTCCAGGTATTGCAGCTTCCTCCCATCGTCCAAACACATAGTTGCTGGGATAGGCTGCAGACACGCATGACCACTCAAGAAAAAAGGTGAAAAAAAGATGAATGTATATATACATTGTAGTAGTAGTACTTGTAGTTGATGATAAGCTAAATTCATTCAGGATTTATTTTATTGTAATTTTCCTTAGTGTTTGGAACTCATAAAGTGTATTTTTAAATTCCAGTTCTCCCATGCCGTTGTTGCAGCTGTAAGGGAGGAGGAACAAAGCATCATGGATAAATATGATATAGGACATGTATACATCATCCCAGGAGGAGAGATAAATGCCTGTTATGTAAGCTACATTCATTTTGTGTTATCCACTGTTCCACTGTTGTTACCATAATGGAGGGTAAATAGGGTATAGGACAAAACGTATTGATAAAAAAAAAAACAAAAAAAAAAAACAGATAAATGCTTGATATGACATTCTCTGTTATTTGAAGTTATTCTACTAATACATCTTGTAATGACAGTTACTGTATGAGCTGGGTAAATCCTCTAACCAAAGTATACTTTAATAATCCTTCTTCCATCAACTACTATGTGGGTCAGCCAGGGTACACCCCAGATAGCTGTCAGTTACTAACAAACCCATGAGGGACTTTTACTAAAAGACAACTATTCCCTTTTCACATTTACTCACTTATATATAGTTGTAGCTGTATGTCACTGGATGGTCAGTAGAAGCTAGAACATCTGGTTAGAACATACATGTACACACACAGTGGACACAAGCCTAACATTTTCTTGCTGTAAGACACAAGTGCAACTTTGCCTCCATGTAGAACAGTACAAGGAAAAAGTGAAACTGTCATGGCTTTTTCTTTATCTGTAATAGTTCACACCACCATAAGCTAACATTAGAGATGAGATCTTCACTGTAGCTGTATAAGCAGCTGTAATGCATTAGTGTGTATGTCAGCACCTGAGGAGGCCAGTTTATTAGACACATTCAAACATGACAAACTCCATGAGCTCCACCCTGAGAGCTACAGCCTCTGTGACTAAGCAGATTCAGAATATGTGGGTTAGGGCCTCACCCCGTCCCCATTTACTGTAACTGTAGACCCTTGCAGTCCCGCTTGGTCAATACTCCTAATGATCCTGTATGAAAGGGAAGATTACACCAGACAGCAGGTGTTGTGGGACTGGGACACAGAGATTCTTTTAGGACAGAATCCACTGAGGAATGTCATCATAATCACACAGATTTACAGATTAAACTTCCACTTAACGTTCCAGCGGAGCACGACAGGGTTGAGTGAGTGTGCCACTTGGAATTGTCAAAACAGGCTGGTGACCATTGTGTGTGTGTAATGTGCACAGGTCACAGGGTCCCATGGAAGCAGACGGAAAGGAGAGCGAGGGGCCTCATTTGGGCACCATCTCCAGTCTGAAGATTTTAGCCATGACTGTTAGAGCTCTGAGTCACAGTGAGTCAGAGAACCTCATGTGTCACTACTGCAGAGAGAGAGAGGTATGGGCCGGACTGGCGGAAAGTGGAATTTAGTACAGGAGACCTTTGCTTTATTCATTTATTTATTCAAGTTTTAAAACTGGAATAAAACTGCACTATAGTAGCAAATATCTGGACCTGTATATATAATTACAGACACTGATCAGGCATAACATTATGACCACCTGCATTATCGGTGGTCATGATGTTGCCTAATATGAAGACTTATACGCAACACACTACAATGCACTGTGTATTCTGACACCTTTCTGTCAGACTTAACTTTAACTTTTTCAGCACTTTGAGCTACAGTAGTTCATCTGGTGGATCCCCATGTGCATCACCTGTTGTTGGTTCACCATTATTCCTTCCTTGGATCACTTTTGATAGATACTGACCACTGCAGACCACCCCACAAGAGCTGCAGTTTTAGAGATGCTCTGACCCAGTTGTCTGGCCATCACAATTTGGCCCTTGTTAAACTCGAGCAAATCCTAATCAACATTGTGTGCGGTGTCAGAATACACAGTACATTACAGTTTGTTGACTATGGGGCTGCACATTAGGCAGGTGATCATCATGTTGTCCTCACAATACAATATAATGTATATATATATAAATATATTGTGACTGTAGCAAATCTGACGCATTTTTTTAACTATGATTTTAGACGCTCACCTGTATACTAATACACCACCTTTTACCAAATAAACCATAAAATGCAACTGCTTGCAGAATTAAAATAATACATTTTTCAATATATTTATCAAAATTGTCTAAACGTCTAAAATGTTCCTCTAGTGAAAAGAACAAAAATCGATAGAGGTATTTTTAAATTTTTGTTTTATTTTTATTCATTTATTTTTGGCCATTTTTTAGGCTTTATTGATAGGACAGTAGGAAATCAGGGAGAGAGCATGGAGAGACATTCGGCAAACTGTTGGAGTTTGGACTCAAACCATCAACGTCGAAGCAGGCTGTAGATGCCCTTTATATGCGCCGCGTCTCTGTCAAAGAGCTATACAGCAGTGGTACACTTTATGATATTGATACAGTATAGCCCAATAAAATGTCACAATTTTTCCAGAATCAAGCCGTACTTGGTACCCTTCCTAGAAAAGCATTATTGACCTCATAGGCGTCAACTAATAGAACCCAAATCCCATCTGCTCTTTAAAACACTATTTAATTTATCCTTCTATCAGCTGAGTGACAAAGACAAAGTGTTGTAGCTCAGTATTAGTTTACTGTGAACCCTCTGAACCCTTTACATTGAATGGGACCACTCACTGTTGAGAGAAAAAAGGAGGGGGACATACAAGTGGTGTGTCAAAGCAGACGACTGCAGGAGACCTGATGGTGTCAAAACACATTATTATAGTCGCTGCAAGGAAAACAGCAACTGGACCAGACCTCACAGTGAGTGGCCAGGGGACTGGGGTTGTGAAACGCAACAGAAAATGGCCAAAAGAAGCCAAAGAAACAGACAAGGGCAGATGATATAGATGTAGAATTATGAGAAACTGCAGGATGATTTAGTCCTTCTGGCTACATGTGATTATTTCCAAACAAATACAGTGTACATAAGGAACAATAGTGTTTTTGGATGTGGTGGAAAAACGACGTAATCACCTCCGATCATTACCTCAACGTTGTCCAGCAGTCTGCTTGGAATCAATGTTGCTGCTGTGTTTCTCTTACTCTTTTTGGTTCATTTGACAGAGGTTGTTTTGGTATTGTTAACACCTCTTTGTCATTTATCACACCCTTTCACTGTTTGTGCAAAATACATGAGGTCATATTCTAGGTTTGAAGCAAGCCTTTCATTACCTTCCTTGGTTCCCAGGCCCTGACGACTCTCAATTTCTGCTCTTCGGGAGATATTTGACTTCTGTGGACCTCAGATCTTAGCAGAAGTGGAAAGTAACTGTAAAGTAGTTTATCTAAGTAGCCCGCATTTATTGAAGAAATTGTACTTTCTGAGTATACCTTCATGTACCATTACTTTTACAAGAGTAGGTTTTGGATGGACACAGAGTTTCTATTACTCAAGTGCATTTTTTAAACTTTGGTGCTGAGACCCCGCAAGATAGAAAGGTCAGTTGTAGACAAGACAAAAAGACAAAAGTAAGACAAAAAAAAAAAAAATAATAATAAAACTTTTACTTTTACTTCTTTCCTTTTAACTTTTCCCTTCTGGGGTCAGACCAGCAATTCATGTGTTCCTAGTGTTTAGTGATTTGCATTTTGATTTGCCATAGGTTTTATGCCGGATGCCCTTCCACACGCAACCCTTTTGATTTATCTAGGCTTGGGACCAGCACAAAGAGTACACGGGTTTGTGACCCCTTGTGGATGCTTTGACTACTTTTATATATATTTTATTTTTGAAGCAACAACTTATAGTATAATACTGACTGTAAGTATGAACAGCCATTTTGTTTCCCCCACTCTGCCTTCACTTTGACCTCTGTTTCCTTCTGTCTTTATGTATGACTCAGTACAGCACCATGCGGCCACAGATAAGCTAAGAACATGTGATAACCTGCTTGTGCCCTAATGCTTGGTGTAAAATCCCCGGCACATCCCGACGACTGGTAATCAGGTGTGCCGCCCGCCATCCACTCCACACGCTCTCAGACACCTCCTCCTGCCAGCACGCCACCTCTAAAACAACAAGACATGACCGCCACAGAGGTCGTCCCATTACTGTAGCCAGTGTACATCATGCAACCTCACTGTAATCAGTAACATAGACAGGCCCACTGCGTTTGATGAGATTTCCTGTGGCTCTGTGGTAAAGGGCGTCATTAGCATATACAATGTAAAAGCCACACAGTGGGATGGTGGGCATAGCATAGCAGCACAAAGCTAATTAGCTCGGCTGGCTTGAGCTGGCACTTATGTGGAATTAAAATCAAAGCTGTAGAGTGATGGATGGTTTGAGCCTGGTGTTAGGGAGGATTTCCAAATACAACAAACATACAATTCTGGACACTGGGCAGAGGGATCTAATGAGGGCATGTGCTCGTTTGGCATTGAGCTGCAAGGCTTCTAGGATTATGTCACAATTTACATTATGTTGCCCACCATCATTTTGTGATACCTGATACAAGGCTTGGTCAGATACCAGTATTAGCATTTGGTATTTGCTGGCATGGTACTTGGAATTGCATACTCATTTGACCTCCTCAAAAACTAAATTGAGTATCATTATCTTGATACTTGTGATGCATCTTGGAAGGACACGAGTGAATGAAATTATTACTCCAGCTGTGTATAGTAGGGCCAATCAAATCCTCAGAAAGATCTGCCATTTTGGCACTGTTCTGGCTTGGCTATGTAGGGTTCTGTCTGTGGGAGGGGTGTGAAGAGTTTGTGTTCTAGGTGGAATAGCTTTATTCCTACAGCAGCTCATGTGCATACTAGTAAATGAAGGCAGCGCTTGGTTATTTTGTAGGAGTTTTAGGCCAGGATGAACAAAACCTAAAAAATTTGGAATGCTTTCAAAATGTTTTTTTTTTTTTTTTTTTTTCCAAAATTGACATGCATGTGTTAGGTGAATTGGTGACTCTAAATTGCCCCTAGTGGATGAATGTGAGAGTGAATGGTTGTCTGCCTGTGTTTCTCTCTGTGTCAGCGCTGCAACTAGCTGGCCCTTGTCCAGGGTGTACCCCGCCTAAGGCCCATTGTTACTGGGATAGGCTCCATGTACCTGTGACCCCTGGCTATAAGCGGAAGAAGATGAATGAATGAATGAATGAATGAGTTTACGAAATGTCAAATGAGCAGGAACTGGGGGCTCTTAAGTGCCCATCATGAAAGAATGTGTGAGTGAATTGTCAGCCCTGCAATTGCAGTGCCCAGTGTATCCCAAAGTAGTATGGTCCACCTATCTGCACCCCTTAAGGGGAATAAACGGTAAGATTAGAGAAAACATAGTAGACTAAAAGCAGGAGGTGCTGTGGTCCAAAAACACCAGCAGGATGAGTGGCTTCTCAGAGCAGACATCTGGCCCTTTTTGAAAGCACAGCCAAATCCTTCAGTGCCAATGAGGTTGCACAGGGTCTCTGGGGTCCTGGTCTGATCCCAGTGTGTGTCTGGTCATTGGTCAGTGGGTCGTAGTGCCGGAGTGAGGAGACGGTGGGTGGTGGGGGCAGCAGGACAAGGCCCGAGTTGTGTAGCCATGGCTCATTATGCATGCTCCACCGCCGTTTTCCTGGACGCTGCTTGTGTTGGAGAGGCCGGCTCCAGGCAGATGTTGCAAATGAAGAGGTGCTGTTGTGTGTTGACATTGTGGGAAAAATCCTTGAAGACGACATCTGATAGACGGAAGTGAAACTGGTCCAATTGAGAGTAAACTGTAAACATTTTGCAGTGAGCCCTGTGGTGTTTCTGTGTGAGATGATAATGGTTTAGATCACTTACTTGGAGTTGATCTGGTTTGGCAGGCACATTTGTGTAATGTAAACCATACATTAGTTCATCAATTGTTTTGTTTTGTTTTGTTTTTTGCTACCTTGGCCTACTTTGTATTTTTAAAAAAGTGATATCTAATAGCTATTTGCAACATGGCTGTATGACCTATGTGACTATATGACGATGAAGATTTAAATGCACCTTTAACAGTAAAAGTTGAATTTAATTAAAAATAAAGGCTTTTGACTGAATTTCATTGATCAAAGCTAGAGCTAAACAAAGACACCTCCACCAAGGCATCAGCCCTGTCTCGCAGTGGTAATGATATAGTGCCCAGAGCTGGACTCAAACCGTGGACCGGGGATCAAACCAGGGGTAAATGCTCTATCCATTGAGCTCCACTCAGCTCCACAGTGATCGCATTGCTGTTGGTTACATCATAATATGTCACTTCCTGTACCAACAGCAAAAAACTAGAGCGCTACAAATTGTTATTAATTAATGATATTGATATAATAAAGTCATAATATAGATAGATATAATTAGGGTTTGGGTGAGGGTTAGGGTCAGAAACTTGAGTATTGCCAGACCTTTCTCTTCTAATTTGTAAAGAATACACTAAAAGTAATCATTTGTGTACTCTTGTAGTTGGACTTAGTATTGGCATTTGGCACCATCTAGCAATGGAACCTAAAATATATTGCTGGATTCAGATGGTGCTCCAGATTCACACCAAAAACTAAGGCCCATTACTGAACTACTGAAAAAAAGTCTAAATCCAACCATTACCAACAGGCTAACTGACAAACTATCAGATATACTGGCGACCGAAACCTGCTTGGCGGAAGTGATGAGGTCTAAACCTGATTTAAACCAAGACTAAATGGGTCTAAACTAAGATATTTTGACATGCAAAGGGTAAATGTTTGTTACACAGAAGACCAACACAAGTAGTTTTTTGCATTTGCACATAATGCCATAATCATAAATTTGCAATATATTTTTTTGCTGTGTTGTTCAGTCTTGTCTGTTTGTGGCACTTTCAGTCAGTCTCCAGCTGTGCCCACTGCCCACCCACACGCACACCATCCATCTGCTCATAGAGCAACAAAAACATGCTTCCACAAACACCACATGCCCTTTCACCTCCAGAGGCCACCTGCATACACAATCAGACACCTACAGAGAGGTAAACACACAGTGGAGATGATATATGGCTATGATTTGTTAGATTATGGGCTTCTGACAGACTTCATGATCACACTACTGTATGGGCAGAGAATGGAGAACAATGGGAGGCTGATGACAAGTGGTTCCGGGGAGTAGTGGATAAACATGGTTAGTGGAGACATGTCTCACATTTTTTTATTTATGTGTGGAATAATTACAAAAGGCCTTACCAACCTAACCAGTGTTAGAAAACAATTTAGTATGAAAAAGTTATATAAATGAATTGCTTTTTTTTAACTGAACATGAAACCTTGTTTTGCCTGTTTGCCCAATCATTCAACTTCTTCTGCTTATTCACATTAGGGGTTAATGGAGGCCGGAGCCTTTCCAGCAGCTGTGGGCCTTTAGTGGGGTACACCCTGGACAATAGTTACACGCAGAGCTGACACTTAGAGACACACAATCACAGACATCCATTCGCTGTCACAGTCATTCTTTCACATAACCCACATGTGAAGGACATGCTGTCTGACTCCACTCCAGAGGTTGTGTGTCAGCTGGTCTGAGGATCGAAGTCACGACTGCCAACCACTCTGCCACCACATATATACCTCTGTGTAAGTTTAAGATTGATTATGCATATAGGAATCAAAATATTCTGCATTTTGAAACATAAAGTGAATTCTATGCCTGCTCTAACATAGAGTACATAAACAAAGTGCTATTTTAAGGGAACTAATTAAACATGCAAAGTCAGCATTTCCACAGTCCTTCTGTACAAGCATCAGTTGCAGTAGTAATATGAGTTTTATCTAATATAATGTAAGATTTTAATATAAGTGTGGGCTTCAGCCAATTAATCCTAGTGACTTGTCATCTTACTGTTAGATATACTGTATATTAATATGTGGAGATACCAGATGCAGTCATATGACTTAAAATTATATAAGTTAGCCTACTTGCATGTGTTTGCTGCGCAGTAGTAGCCTGTATATAGACTTATCACAGTACTGCTCTACTGCTAGTGAGTGATTCCTAAGGCATTATACTGTAATGGGAAAGTTAGTTCTTTGTGGTATTGTGCTTAAGAGATCATACGACTGTTGTAGTATGTTACTAATGATAATGCCAATTATAAATGGCCAGCGCATTGCTTGTATTGTCCTACTCTTGGTGTTGTTGAGTGCCTGTTTCTCATTTTTGGGAGTATTTTGGGTCACCTTTAGAGAGGAGTTGTAGCCTATATTTTAGTTCAACTTTGGATCTTTATAGTACCATCTTGTTTGTGAAAAATCATTATTATTTTTTCATAATGTGTCCTTGTTTTGGTCACTATATTAGAGGCTTTTTATACTTTGGCTTTCATCGTTCCTAACTGTATCTTATTCAATCATATCCATATTTGAAAAAGTCAAAATTTAAATGTTTTACTGTCACTTTCCCAATGCCCTGTGCGCCATTACTATATGACTGTATTGCTATATAGTTACTGTACCATATGCTTGATTACTGTACAATAAACGCCTATTCGTGTTTTCACAGGACATTTTAAGGACACTTATTTAATTTGAGAGTAACACAAAACTTACAAGAGCCATATAAGGAGACAAAAAAAGGCGGTCTCTCTAATGTTGCGAAATAAAAGCCAATAACAAAACTTGCACCGAACACATTAAAAGTTGCATCATTGCGCAACCCTGAGCGTGGTTTCCTAGTGGGGGATGAATATGTAGAAATCCGCCCTCCTGTCGGTGCTTGTGACTGGCCGCTGCGTGCGTCAGTCAAGGGGAGGGTCGCACGGGCAATTTCTATGTGCCTGGATGTCAATTTAGCTCCCAGATTGCGCTCTCGTTTGTAGCTGTCAGCGGTCAGCCACTCCGGGAGGACGTGCGAAGGATCTCCACATGATACGCGCGGAACATTTGGATATTTCTACCACTTTTTCCCCCAAGACTTTAATTTGAAGTTAGAGATTTAAACCAAAACTTTATTGAAGAAAAGTTTGGAAGTACCCGCCGTGGTGCGTTCATGTCGCTTCTAATTTGAAAACGAAACATTACCACGAGGTTTTCATAGGAAACATGTTGAGCCAGTGCGCCGTGGTGGTGTTGCTGTTTGTGATCCGGGCGCTTTCCTCCGCTGCTCACGAGTGCACGCCGTGTAACCTGCGTGCCTGTCCGCTCAGAGCCTCGCGGGGCTGTGACGGTGGCCGGACGGTGGCTCGAGACCCGTGCGGATGCTGTGACCTGTGCACGCGGCGGGAGTGGGAGCCTTGTGGGGGACAGGACTGGAGCGTGGGCTACTGCGGGCTGGGACTGAGCTGCGCCTCGGTCAACGGAACCGGACCTGCACTCATTCCAGAGATCGGAGTGTGTAAAGGTGAGTTAGGACGTAATTTGACTCTGTGTGGAAGGATCTATATTTTGGTCACAGTTATGCGTAAAAGTTAGTCAGCGTTTTATTGTGAATATTATTCCCACTTCTATCTTTCTGGTTGAATATACAGCATACCCAATCATGGCATCTTGTATATTCTTGAATAGTCCAGCCACAAAGAGTCACCAGCCAAAGTTATCTTTGCGCCAGTCCCAAGCCAGGATAAAGATACAGCGTTGCGTCAGGAAGGGCATTCGGCGCACAATCTATGCCAAATCAATATGCTATTTACTGCACACCATGAGGCAAATGCTTGCTTGTGGCGTCTTAAAGAGCAATAGGCTGAAAGGAAAGAAGAAGTATCTTAAATAAAGCTTGACATAATAATATTGGTTTGTGATCATTTTTAAATTGTAAAGCTTAATACTTTTTCATTGTTGGGGTCTGGTCCCTACTCTGCCCACATCATGAATCATTTTTAAGTGGCATTACAGAAGTTAATTCAGTTGAATAAAGTAACTATGTGTGTCTTTTTCCCTTGATGACAGCAGTCCATTGGTCCAAAGTGGCTCATGAACCTGACCATTCAGTTGTTAGTTATTGCGGTGGCTGTGGGAGTGTTTACCTTGTCCCTGGCAGCATGCAGCAGCAGCAGCTCCAGGTCTAAGGGGCTCTTGACTGCCAGCAGAGCAGTCATGTTCAGGCGCCCTCTCTCCTCCTCAAAGCCTTATTCACTCCTCTCTATGGAGCTACAATAGTAGAGGCTTGGCACGGGCGTACACCGCAGTCAGACCATTGCTAAAGGGGCAGAAAATGCAAAATGAGGATGTAATTTAAGATTGCCCAATCAATGACAGTTCCTCTTGTGTTTCAGAGTTGTAATGGTTTATGATTGCAAAAGTGGAATTTCACTCTTGAGTTTTGCGAATAGACACTGCTCTACTGTTCTCTTGCTGCCAAGTGGATGTGCTCATTTTACGCACAATTTGACTAACTTTCCAAACTTCAAAGACGAGAGTGTCAGGTTGCTCAGTGTGTGGAGTCAGTAGCAGCAGCAGCAGTGTTCCCCCGAGGAACAAATAAGCACAAGGGGGGACCCACATCCCACTCACCTGCAGTTTGTCGGGATGATTGAAGAGGACTGACAGGGCTGGAGCCAAAAGTAAGCAAGTTTAGGATCATAGAGGTCTACCATGCCATCCTCCCCCTGTGGTCTCTGTCCCAGGAGAGAGGGGCTGCACACTATTAGAAAAACATACATGTTCTTGCAATATCAGTAGACACAGTGTATAAAAACATAGTATTTCACCTGAAAGGAATTTACACTGTGAATATCAGCATCTAAAGCCTTCCATAAAATTATGATTTAGTCCTAAATGTAATCCTGGTTCAGTCTTAAGTAAGTTTTGATTTGGCTCCAGTTGGGGCCAGTGAGTCCAGACCCTTGTACTCTATTTAAATATATGAATTAAAATTGACTGATGAAATATTGTTATTGTGATATCAACTTAGTTATTGTATGTTTTTCTAATATCATGCAATGTTTATCCTTTTTGACATAGGTCTCAGTAATTAGTCAAAACTGCATCAAAATTTACACTTAGCAAAGACTAAACCAGGACTAAACCAAGACTTGAGAACTCAAGTTTAACTTGGTTTGGTTGGTCACGTTTTTATTTGGTCACAACATAATTTGAATTATAGCTTTGGTTGGACTAGGATTTTACCAGTATAAATCTGTCAGGAGGATCATAACAGTATTGTGATACATTTTGTTTCTTGCAATTGTTTTTGCTGATATCGCACTGATGCTAATTGCCCTGCAAATGAACAGCCTTACAAGCAGACACAGACCTAATAGCTGGTCTGATTGAGTCATACCTCTAGCCCTGTGGCTCTGAGGCCCTCCATGCACGCTGTTGACCCTTAAATCAGATGCACGTCGCCTCCATATCCCAGAGGGCCTTCAGGTGGGGGTAAATCAACACCTCCCAGAATTTTCAGTGAGCTGTGGTAGTCAGGCTGCTGAAGGCTGATCCCAGATTTCCCTCCTCAAGCTTCAAGTGATTATACTCGCAATCAGGAGTAGGAGCTAAATATTTCCGCCACATTTGTTCTCACAGTTTTGCTTCTCTGGGTGGTCAGGACCCTTAAAGTGCGAACCAGCCACGTATCACCAGTGACATGTTGCATATGATGCGATCTGGCAGCCACACAGTAGTTAAAGGGATTGTGAAACGCATTGGAACATCAGTTATGCAGGCATTCGGGCTACTTCTGTGAGAAAAGATGGAAATGTTATTCAATCGGCTAATCTGGATTTGCTGAAGTTGGATGAATGGTATGTGAAAAGTGTTAATTCTTGAGTTTGTTGCCACTTAGTCAAAATAACTAATTGCTCACGTAAGACATGCTTATATTTGAATTTGGGGGGGCAAGTAAGCCTCTAGGCTGGAACAACTTTGCAGCAATATCAGTTCCCAAAAGTTGGAGAATCAAGCAAGTAATGATGGTATGTTGGTATCAGATCAACTGTTGGATGAACATAAAATCATAAGGAGAGCTTGACTGCCAGAATTATTGCACCACTCAAGTGAATCCAATGATATCTGAATGTTTGCTAATCAGAATTAATGGTTTGGATTGCATGAAAAAGTGGGTCCATTTTAACATATTATCAGTGACGTTTGGGTTGAATATTGATTCTGACAAAAATGTGTTTAAAATTAAGGTGATGGAAGAGTGTTTGGAGGATAGGTTAATGTTTTGTCTTTTGACCACATCACATCTATTGCATTGTAAGCTTTCTGCAAAATAAGCTGCATTTTACTAAGAAAAAAAGACACAAATTATAGTGCAAAGCTTGCCACACTTTAAATGAGTGATTGTGGTTAGCAGAGGACAGCTTGAATGGAAGGGGTTCCAGACCCACTTCAATAATAAACTGCATAAGTTTTGCTGGTCAGTCTACCAGACATTACCTTTTATATTATATATTATACACTTTATTAGGTATACCTGTTCAGCTGGCTGTTAAGGAAAACCTCTAATTAGCAAATAACAGAGCTGTAACTAAATGCATTAGACATGTTTGAGACAAACCTGCTGAAGTTGAAACCCAACACATAACCATCACTAAGGTTTACAGAGAATGGTCGAGAAAAAAAGTTCAGTGAGTGGCAGTTCTGTGGGTGAAAATGCCTTGTTGATAAATTATTACCACAAAGAAGTGTTCAACTTAGTATTCGTGAGGTGTAGCTAAAGTGAGTGTATATCTGCAAAGTTTTAACTGTGACTGTGATGCCTTCCTTAAATCTTTGTAGAAATCTGTGTAACAAAAGAAAGGGATAACCCTATGTTACAGTTTGTCCTTTCCAAATTTATAATATACGGTCTTTACGATCAACTTGTGTAAGTACTGCGTGCATGAAGACACTTGGGGAGGTCAAGCATGGTCTTCACGCCATCATATCTCTGGTGTCCAACTTGTAAGTCAGGTGAAAGCCCTCGGGCCCCAAGTAGATAAATGCTTTGTTTTCATGTCCTCATTGTGCCCCTCCGTCTGTCCACCCACACCAAGCCTTCCAGAGCTTCCAGAAACACTTAAAATACCACGTAACCGTCTGTTTTACTGGTACGCTATGTCCACTGCACTCCTTCACATGCCTTCTCCGCTATTATCTAATGTTTCAAAGACTTCCTTTTTAGCTCGCTATCAGCCAGGGGGCCTCCAGAGGTCAGCCTTCCCATCCTAGCACTGGATGCCAAGACAAGCACAGTCTCGGCTTCGTAGGACTGAAGGAATCCCCCTGGGTCAGAGCCATAGACCCTTGGCAAGAGTCATGCCAGAGCAGATCACAGATAACCCGGCCAGACACAGCGTGACCAGCGGGGTCAAGCTAAACCTGCCATAGACAAATAGAGCCAGGTTACAAGAACATCTTCATCAGTTTTCAAGCGATTGCCTTCATGTCATCCTGAGTACCCCACACAGAGGCACTGGCAGCCACCATCCTAAATGAAAATAGCCTCCTCAGTACAGGAAAGGAAGCCCTGGGATGGAAAAATGTAGGATCATTTTGAGGTGAAAGGAAATCATAGGGAAGGATTTCTGTGAGCTTCATTGAAAAGGCCTCTTGTGCAGTACTGTGTGTCTGGTAGAGCTATTAACGGCACAGGCTGGCTCAGGTTAGAAGGTAGTGTTACAGTTAGCTCCTCTGTATGTGCTGCCACTGACTGTAGGGCTGCCGGGCATCCTGTAGCAGTCCCAAGCTAGACATATGACTTACACAAGAGAAGCACCTATATATTCAGTGCCTAAAACCAAAGGCTCTGTTCTTATTTTGAATGGAAAGTCGTTATTTTATTAGGATTTTCTCAAGATCTTAAATGAAACTATCAATATCACTGAAGCTTAGGGCTAGGCATACCATTAACAGTGGAAGAAGAGGCCAAAAATCTGAAAGGGCCATTGATAGGTTTTTGCATTTAGAGCTATTGTAGGAACATGATGAGTGCGTGAAAGATAACAGTCCCTGCTGTGGGTAAAACGTTTATTGTAAGGTAAAGAATATAGTCCTCCCCATTGCTGTACCAGTGTTGACACTGACAGGCTGAAGTCTGATCCAAGTAGGGCGTAGATATTGATGCAGCATCTATGGGCCAAGGCTTACTCTGAGTGGGTATGGTGCCAGTGGTGGCTCTGGTACAGAAGAGGCGTTCCAGCTGCCTGTGGGATGAAGACCCTGGGAGGGCCCCATGCTGTGGAACAAAAGCAAACAAATGGGGCTCAATGAGGGAAGTAGTGTGGCACAAGAGTACAGAGGAGGAGAGGCTGATGCAACCCACAAACACACTGATCACTGCAAGAGCACTGCTTGGGCCAGGGGTTGCATCAGAGACTGTAAATTTGACATTGGACCTCTGAGTAGTGCTTTGTTGTCTATACACAGGGCCTTGAAGCTTGTGTACTATTGAGGCTGGTGCATTCTTATAGCTATTGCAACACAAAGAGCAAATTTGATGTCCCCTTTTCCCCCACAGTGCTTCCAGATCACCCAGAGGCAGGCCTGGAAGACGAGCGCTGCCCGCTGATTACCGGCTGTGACCGAGTTGAGGGCCAGTGTGTGTGCGATGCCCGTCACTCCTGTCTGGGCTCTTTCACTTACCTGGATCAAGAAACCTGCATGAAAGCCGGCAAGTCAGGTTGGCCCTTACATCTAATCACACCAACACAGCCACACTCCGACGGGAATAATGCTGTCCTTTGAGAGGAGCTAATCCAGAACAGATGTGCTTCAAAGAGTGATACAATGCTACTTACATTTCACAGTGATGATGACACACAAGATTGGAAGTGGAGTGGAAGCTCTTTGTGTTTACTTGTGTTTACTTATTATGTATTATAATTACAAGCCTTATGCCAATTTCTGACAATATTTGGAGATGCATAATTTGCATGCATTCAGAGAAACCCAGTTATTCATATTCTTTGTATACTAGACAAATGATAGTCACAGACTATAATTTTGTGTAAGGCAAGCATCTAAGATCAGTGGAAAACCTGGCACAATAACTATCATTAAGCAAAAAGATATCCATAGTATTAGATAAACTAAAGTTTAGTGAAATTTAATTTGAAATTGCTTGTTGATAACAATGACAAAATAATCCATTCAAAGAGGGTTAAAAGCCAGTGTACACTCATGCCGGTCCCATATCCAGCTAAATGAAGAAGGATGCATCAGGAAGAGCATCCAGTCAAAAACCTATGCCAAATCAAGATTAAAATCATGCTTGCTAGATGGCATTTGCTAAGCCCAGGAAGGGAAAATCGTAAAGGAAAGAAGATGACAATTATAGCATAATTTCAGGTTTATTTTGCCTCGGTAGACAAGTTACCATTCCTGCCATGTTTTTCTGCTTTGTGCATACACAGTTTGCTAGCGGCTGTCAGAAACCAGGAATCAGAGTATGCATGCTATATGCTATATCTAGTTTCTCATGACCTCTAGGTAGAATAACCAGCTTCATGTTTTTATGCCTTACAAGAAAAAAATACTTAAAAAAACAAACATAAAAGTGCATGTAAACACACTCCCTGATGGTCACTTGTTAATAAATCTGGTTGTGTGTTGCTTGTTTGCAGAGGGCAGGAGACACGAGCACCGACACAGAGACACTAAGTATGTGGGGCCGTCCAACCCAGCGTGTATGTTCTCTGGCTGTAACCTGACCGCAGAGGGATGTGTATGTGAGTCTCAGAGCTGCCACCACCACTTCGCCTACATCAACCGGAGCCAGTGCCAGGAAGCTGCAGGTAACCTTCTAATGACCTACAGAAATGAGGGCAAAACGCCAGTATCTCAAGTCAACACATGCCTTAATGCAAGACCCGAATGGCTCCTGAGAGATCTGAACATGCATTTAGACATGGCCTTGTATTTTACTCCAGAGTCAGCATGGAGTAACCTTTAGAGAAGATTTATATAGTTAAGATTTTTACGGTTCAGAGCTGCACTATCCAAATCTATCTTTCATCCCTGTCCCAACCCCATTCCCAACAACAGACATACAGGAGCTAGAATAGGCACTCTCTGTATTATCAGCAGCTATTAACACACACATTGTTGACAAATCATGTAGACCAATAGCTAACGTAAGAATCATAGATGATTCCTATGTTATTACTGTAGATGACCACTTGCTATATCATGTATGCTAATGGTAAACACATTCAAAATTAATTTAAAAAGATAAAAGTAGTAAAGGTAAACACTTTGAAAAGGACTACTGTGACCAATCAAAAGGCAGTGTAGCGGAAAAGTCAAAATGGGTTGGCCACAAATTTCCATATGGCAAAAGGCTTGGTTGAACAACATGGCTTGAAGTGGGCGAAGTATTCATATATAGGGGGAACTGCTAACTAGTAAAAGGTTCAGTGCTTAACATAAACATACAAATTGTACCATAGCGTTGCTCTTTTTGTCAACCACAACATTCCTCAAGTCTCAGCTTGTTTTTCAAAGGAAACTTAAAAACCTTTGCATTATTTCTAGCCTTTATTTCAAGCATAGACGTCAACCCTTGTGATAATTCAAAGAAAAAATGTGAAAAGCATGAAGGGATGTTATTTTAAAGATAAAAATTGTCATTGGCAGTGAAAGTGAGAAGGTGTGAATTGGACTGACTGTAAAGGAAAACAAGCTACTTGACTGAAGATACAAAAGAGCCCTGTGTATCAGTGAATGGCCGTGTGCTGTTTTGGGTGAAAATTGCAAGAATGTATGAATGTGTCTCCATTGATTGACAGTTGTAAATGGAAACATTGCTGGAGCGCTGGGTTTAGCTTCCTCATTTAGATTGAGGTGTCAAAAACAGAGGTGGGCTCCAAGTATCTGCCAGCTCCTGAGCGGCGTTTACAAAATAGGATGTAGTGTGAACTCACTGACCCCAGTTCATACTGGGTAAATCTTGTCTGGATTCTTACACAACAAACTGAAAAACTTAAGATTAGACTTAGATTAGACTTAAGGAAGTGGTCCAGAGCTGAATGGAAGAGCTTTAAATCTGGAGCATGTGACTGTGGTTCTGCTTTTGTTTTAGCCAAATGTGACAAACGTTGTTGTGGATGATCTTGTATTGTTGTAATATAGTGGGCAGCAACCATAGGCTTTTTTTGTTTTGTTTTTGTGCAATCAAAAGTGCATCAAAAGTCAGTCATTAGCTTTTTGTTGCTCACATTAAACATGAATCATTTGGAGTGGACAGATTTCTGTTGTTAACTGTATTTTGCTATGGTAGTGCTAATTTCCTCAGACCTGGACTCAAACCTGGGATTTTCTAGTCTGGAGTAAATGCTGTACCCATTTAGCCACAAATGGTGATGGCGATGATAAATAATCTACTAAAACTAACTTTCTTTGCCAACCCCTTGTGGCTAGAGGTAGCATTTTTGGCCCTATCTCGCAATGGAACAGAATCCTTCAAAAAAATCCAGGATCCAGATTGTTTTTCTGATCCGCACAATCACAAATCATTTCTTCCTTGGCCCATTACTGACCTTTCATGAAAATATAATTTGACCATTACTTTTTGATTGATCTTACTAAGAAACTAACAAACCAACAAGCAAACCTTACAATTTCTCTGATTTGGATGGAGACAAAGTTGACTACTGAGATTTGTGCCTCTCAGATATCATGCATTTTGTCAACAGGTTCGCATAGAAATAGTTTTTATAAAGCATTATTTTGACTCATTCTCACTGAATTCTAGTGAAGAAATATGTCTCCTGACTCCCAAAGCCAAACACTTAAAGAGATGACAGTTTAAACTCACACCAGTGAAAAGTGTAAACAACATTTTTCAACAGCTTATGAGTTCTTACTGCAACACTCTCCCTCCCACCTTACTAATTTAGTAAAGGCTGTTTGCTGCAACGGCTGATCACATGCAAGTCCTTTCCCTCATCATAATTTATATCATCTTCGTGTGTGCGTGTGTCTGCGTGTGATAATTATCTTGTTTGTCTAGATGTCTCAGCCCACATTTTCCTTTGTCATCAAGAGGAGCTTCCTGAGCTACCAGACTGGGGCTGCTGTTGTTGCTGTTAAGATCTGCTTCACTCTTGAGTATAGTGCCTGCATGGAGACAAAAGTAATCATTACCTTCACCAGGAGTTAATGTTTTTGCCAGCGCTGGGTTGTTTGTTAGTCCACTAGCGAGATATTTGAAAAAGTAATGGTTGTATTTTTATGAAATTTGCACGAAATATCAGTAATGGGTCGAAGCGAAAATGTTTTGGTGTGGAACTCAAACGCTCAACTAAGTAACCCACCTACATGTAAACTACCATTAAATTTTTTTTTTTCTGAAGTCATTTATTCTCCATCCATTCAAAAAGACCTCTGTTTACACCGAAGCGTTTGGCAAAATATTCTCCTTCACACGGCACCACTACAAGCGTTCAAAAGTTATAGTGGCTAATGATCTGCCAGATGTCCCAGAATTGAGTATGCACAGTTCTTACAGTGAAATGAATGTATAAGTATCAGTAATGGTGAGTGATACATTCATATGGACAGACAATGAACTGTCACATAGGCCAAGTTCATATTTAAATTAGTAATTGCGTAAAATTTTCTCTGGTTCATAGCTGTAGTTGTGGCAATATTTACCATGGATATACACATGCTCAGCACGGATATTAAACCCATTACACCCATTTTGCTTCTTTACACCTCTCTGTTGTATAAGTTGTTGTTTTTTTTTATCTTTGGCCAACTTTTTTTTTTTAAATGATGTTTTGTGAGGCAAAAACAGTGTAAAATTTCAGTGTACGTGGTGCCAGCCGCTAAATTATTGATTAGTTTTTGGTGTGTATCTGAGTCATCGTCTGGATCCAGGGCGTAACTAGAACCTGAGCTCTCAATTCCGTGATTGCTTGTAATTAGGATGTGTATTAGCATGTTAAGCAGCTAATACAGGCTGTAAATATAGACAAACACTCTGGTTATGCTTGTCCTCACTTGTAAGAGGATGTGAAATCAGACCACCTTCAAACCATTAATCAGCGCACATTCTCTTCATGCCTACTTTCTCTCCCAATTTTGTATGGCTCACCTTGTCTAAAAACCCACCATCTCGTCTTCTTTATCTGTAATTTTAGCCACTCTTTCACTGCTAACAAACTTCGTCCAAAACAACAGCAGGCCAGACATATTAAGCAGATGTCAGGAAACCAAGAGGAAGTGATAAGCACCGAGAGGGGGCGGGGAGCAGACACAGGATGATGGGATATCACAAATTTCTAGACAACATTTTTTTTTTTTTTTTTGTTGAAGTATTTATGTCACATAGGCCTCAGGGTCTTGGCAGGGTGGTGTTTAGTCAATTTTACTCTGAGATAGCTCACATATTTGTCTCTTGATAAGGTTCCCACTGCTTTTCTGTAGGAATTCCCCTTTTGTTGCATACTGTCAGGAACCAGCAACAGTATTCTTTGTAGTGTGTAAGTATTTAGATGATTCATTTGGAATCAATTAAAGTTTTACTAGAAGGAAGAGAAGTTGGCGGTGCAACTGCAGCTCTGCTCTCTGGCCAAATCACGTTGTGTAAGAAGTGGACGCTGAAGCTTGATTGTGCCAAAATCATGCTTTGAAGAGATATATGATATTGTTTACTTGAAATGATTTAAAACTTCTGCTCGGTGCGAGTGTCTTATCTTGAAGTTACAAAAACAAGTTTTCTCACGTTCACAACCCCACAAAACAGCATGGCAAAAAAACAAAAAACAAAACAATTATTCACCATAAAATACTAAGTACTTCAGGTAATAATGAAATATCTCATTGTATCAAATTGAGGTTTAGAACCTTAGAACCTTTTCTAGATATTTAAATTTGAGTTTTAGGCTGATGATTCTGCAAATACCTCTGCAGCATTTAGCATGTATTGTCAATATTTACCCCCCACTTACTTTGCCTACCATTTCTCTATTTGTTTTTATTTTTTGGTTTCTCTGCATAAGCAGATGTTGTCGAAATATGAAACACCACTACCTGGAGAATCTTTTGATCACCATTATTAAGTGTTTACAAAACAAGCAGATGAACAGTTAATCAAGAAGCTCAGCTGAATGTACATGTGAAGTTTGCCAGTACCTTTGTGATCTATTATAATACTTAAAATAACTATGATACTGTGTGTGTGTGTCCGTCCATCCATCCTGATGTAAAGTGCTTTGGGTGCCCAAGGAGGTAGAAAAGCACTATAATAATGAAGTCATTTACTTTTCTCTTTTTTTAACCATTTTTGTGGCATGACATGTGGTTTAGTGTTACCTTTGTGCTTAATACATGTGAAGGTTCATTAAAAGTTCAAGTGACTAGACACCAGTGGCTGCCCTGGTGCCCTGGTCACACATCTCATTGCCCACCTGCCCTGGTGAAAGGGCGGTTAGTTCTGCTTGGCTGCTGCCCCTTTGTGGCAGAGCCAATATGGTCCTGGCCAGACCGCTGCAGGCTGGCAGTGTGACATGCCTCAGTGCCTTGTGTCTGCGTGCTGTCGGAGGAAGGTGTGCCTGTGGAGAACACTGCATGTGGCTCATCTTTTTCACCAGTACACTTGTAAGAATAAAATAATTTGTGTAGAAAAAGATGTATCCTAAAGCCGTGTTGGAATTATATTTGTACAATGAGGCCTGCACTGAAATGGTCTAACTTTCCTATAGAATGCCCTTTATTCAAACCTGTTGACATAAAATGCATTCCAACACAGTTGTTAAAAATCACTTATCTCTTGTTTTCGTATGGTACTGTAAACATATTTTGCTTGTGAAATCACCAGTCGGTCCCACTATGTCTTCAGTTAAGTGTGTCCCTTTCATCTGGGTGACTCAGCTCTGTCCATTACTAGCACACTACTGTTACATACTGTCCTAAGTGAAGTCAGCACACGTGACGTGACGTTCACTTTCTGTTTGCTCATTCCTTATTTAGGAACAAACTGCGTTCATTCTATTCATATGCATTTAATGCCAGATATAGACCCTGAATGACCATGTGTGATGCAGATCGGGGCTTGACGTAGGCCGGGCTCGATAGAGGACCTTCTCAGTCATTGTCATTAATCTGATTGGCTATCTGACAGTGAGGAAAAGGGTGTGTTTCAGTGGAATGCACACATGCTTTGTACACTTGCCTCAGCCTCACAAACAAATACAGTTGTAGACAGAAGTCATGAAGAAAAAATGCACATTCCTTGCTTTGAGTTTTGATCTGCAGCTATTTGAAGTCTGTAACCACAGTGTGAAGTTCCCACCAAGTGCTTCCTCCCAGTGACCCGTGCCGTGCCTTTTGGCCTCTGCTCCTCATTCATATCCTCACACATTTCTGGCAAACACACGCCACAGTGCTCACTTTGAGCTGTAACTGCTGCCGGGCGGATGGCCAGACCCCCTCAGCTCGGTACGTGAGAGACGGCCCTCGTGTCCCTTTGGGGAGCAACTTTATAAAACCTGAGGACAAACCCCAAAACCCACGGAGGGCAGCTGGACTGAGACCGCTTTGTTCTGGGCTGACTCCAGTCCAGAGTCGCTGGCTGAACAGAACTCACATTGTGCACTTTTTCCATGAGTAAACTCAGACTGTCAACACAGCCTCCTCTGCCTAAAATGGGCCACTCTGGTTCGGGGAAAAAGACTGCGCTCCTTGTACCTCAAATTCACCAGAAGAAAACAGTCATTTAGAATCGACTGAGGTGTTTTTCTTTCTGGACTTGCAGAGATTTCAGAAATATGCATTGTTTACAAAGGAGTCCATTCTGTGGCAATGAAGCCATTTCCTGATCCCACCTGTGTGTGACTGTGTGCAGGTTATAGAGGGAGGTCAAAGGTTATCCGCTCTGTTTACTGTTATCTTACAGTCAAGCAACAGCACATGTGTGCTAATCCACAGAGACAATTTATCAAGCATAACAAATCAGGCCTTTG
This sequence comes from Bostrychus sinensis, assembly GCA_020698575.1. Taxonomy (NCBI): domain Eukaryota; kingdom Metazoa; phylum Chordata; class Actinopteri; order Gobiiformes; family Eleotridae; genus Bostrychus; species Bostrychus sinensis. The sequence goes on from CM036258.1 coordinate 20,630,160, forward strand.
TGTGGAGCTGGCGTATGGCCACCATTGTGATAGCAAGATTGTTTAGTGGTTGCTGACTCACTAATTACAGTCGTTTTGGAGAAAGATGGCACATAATGCATTTGCTGCTGACTTCTCTGTCCTCTTTTGTCTGCTTATTGTGTTTATGAAAGAGCGAAGTAGAAAATTATATTAATTGTACCAGTGAGTGCTGGACCCTTTCCACAGAGGGATATAATCGTATACATTTAAATGACAATGCAGTGTCTGCAGCTGCTTTTCCCAGCGCACTCTAACCCCTGCCATTATCATTATTGAAAGACTAATCAGCCTCGCATACAATGCACAGAAAAAGGTTTTCAGTGCAGGATGGTCCCAGAGCACTTGTATAGCTTTAAACACGGTGAGGTTTTCATATGCAAAACTGTGTTCAACTGAGCAGCCACAGCAGACTACACTCAAGTAAAACAGTGGCCAATCAGCACTTCCAACTAGAGTTTATTTAACTACGGCGGAGGAATTAGGCCAAAACTGTTAAAGAGGCTGTAGCCTCCCCTTAATTCATGCTTTCCCCTTTCATTTTCTGTGACACTGTTCTACCACAGAGTTTATCAATGAAAGCTTTGTGATGGTGCTCACTGTTCCCAGGTTGGTTGGTTAAACAGTACAGTGGATATATTTTCCTTTCTGTTTAGCAGCAGCCAGAAAAACTCAGGCAATGTTGTCTTCTTCTCAATATCATGTGTCAGAACAGTTCCCCACACCCATCTGGATCCAGCCAGGGTAATTTTTTTATTGAGTTGTGACGGAGAAGTTTGTCTGCTCAGACGCCTGCTCCACTTTTCAACTTCTTCATCTGGTGACGCAATCCTGAAAGATCCAAAGATGAAGCATGTCCTCAGAGTGAATTTTATTGCTGTAGTAGGCTGAACAAACTGAGAAGAAGTAGCCAATCTGGGAAGACCATTAACAAGACCATAGCTTCTGGAAAGTCCACCAAAACCCCAAACACTGTTACACAACCTCAGACTTCACTGATTCCTCTCCTCAAAAAAACAATCATATGCAAAAATCCACACGCTAATTTATTTTTTCCCTCATAATTAAACGGTTCATTGGTGAGACAAATTGAGATTTTCCTCATTAACATTCATCATGTCTCTTCCTACAAAATGCATTTTGTGTTTTCTGTATCTGACAAATGACTTAAAGCAAAAGATGTCAAATTGCTGCCTTTTCCCGTGAAATCTATACATTACACTGGCACGCTGACAGAAAATAAACACTGGCCTTTGCTTTTTGGAAATCCAATATTTGTAAGGTGGCTACTGTTCTCGTACAATGTGGGCATAGAGGGGCGCTCCACTTTACTTTTCCTGATCGCGCTCCAAAATACACCCCTGAGCTCTTCGCCCAGATCCCCAGCACGGCTGCACCACTCTTCCCTCCTAACAAGAGCTATCAGGGCTATTATGCTGGCTCTGGCAAATGAATGGGTAAACATTCTCTGGTATGCTAACTGGAGGAGAAGAAGAAGAAAAGGCTGGAGTCGTGCTGGTATTAATGACTGGTTAGAGAGTGAGAGGCTGTTTGGATTGTGAGCCGGTCAAGTTGGCCGTAGACAGGATGTGCACAGGGCCTTGTGGTGTCTACAGTGTAGATGCAGGATGCTGTAAAACAAGCTCGGTGGTGGTGGTGGTGGTTATGATATTGCAGTTTGTGTTGGATAATATGAATGAATTGGGGTTTTTGTTTGAAGAGTTGAAGCAAGCAGCTCTTATACATACACAAGCAAACAATATGTATATGATAAGATATAGTTATTATCTTTCATTTGCTGTATTTAAAATTGTGTAGCACAGTGTAGGGATTGGACATTTTGATTCTGCGTTGACTGTAATGCAACACATTTTTGTCTACAGTCAGATTATATGATGTGAAAGCTATGTTTTGTATTGATTAGTATATTAATGCCATTTTCTGTGAACATGATATGATTATTTAAAGATGCACACAATAAATACACTTTAAATAGATTATTGCTTTTAGCCATGTTATAATGTTGTTTGTATCTCAAAAACATACCTAGAGTAGTATTTTGTTTCATTCATGCAGGAAGTGCTCTGTACTCGCTGTAATGATCAAATTCAGTGCTTAAATTGGCATCATGAAGCTGTCAGCTCATTTATCTATCTGTTAGCATGATGTTGCTTATAGCTGTGCTAATTGGTCATTTTATGCTCTGTCCAGTCCCCACCTTTGCCAGCAAGGGGCAACAGACACCTAATCCAAGCAAATCTCTGCAAAGTCAAAGTAACAGCTCCCCAAAAGAAGACGCTTTCCATACATATAACTTATTTTAAATTCTAAAATGTGAAATACTAATACTATTATTTTAAAAAGCCTAATATGGCCCATGTAGTATTGTGGGGCATGGTAAGCTCTACCCTTTACTGGCTGTACTTGTACTCTACTAAATTTTCTATTACCTTAACATCAATGAACTAAAAATAAAAACAATTATCTGAGTAAATATTAAATTTAGTCTTCAGTCTAACCTGGAATCAAACCCAGGACTTTCTGGTTGTGAAGTGAAAGTACGACCCGAAAAATATATATTTTACAATATGTTCTGATATTCCTCAAAAAGTGTACTTTGGTAAACTACTATGCTTGAATAAAAGCACCAACTTACTTTTCATGTCTGCTGATTTCTAACATCCTTTTTCCTTTGTATCTTCCAGATACCCTGAGGTGTTCACATGTGACCTGTACCACTCTGCCAGCCCCCTCCTGCCCCACAGACTCTGTCCTGACAAAGAGCTACACTCCCCCTGCTGGCTGCTGCCCCTCAATCCCGCCCCAGTGCACCTGTGATTTTAGCACCTGCCACAAGCCCCAGTGCCCCACTGGCCAACGCGCTGTGAGGACGAGCCAGGCAGGCGGACAACCAGGGGACTGCTGTGATGCCTTTGAGTGTCAGAAAGGTAATTTCAGCACAATAGACACAATAACTATCACCTAACAGATCTCACTTCATCTTCATATTTGTACCCATTGGGTGAAATACATTAGGCAGCAAGTGAACATTTTGTCCTCAAAGTTGAGGAAGAATTTGAGCGAGTTTGACAAGGGCCTATTTGTGATGGCTGGGATGGAGTATGTCCATAACTGCAGCTCTTTTTTGTCTGTTCCCAGGTCTGTATTGGTCAGTATCTATCAACTAACGTTTAGTCAGTGCTCCTCTTTGGTTGTGGTTGATATTGCAATAAGAATTAATGTATCACAAAGGTATAGCCCCATATAATTCAGCCAAAAAAATGTCACAAGCCAATGTACTTTGAGCCATTTCCAATCCTGAATCATATTAATTTGGCATAAGACCTATGCCAAATTAATATGATTTGCTGTGGTGATCCTAGAAAGAAAAAAACAAGAAAAGAAGAACTGTATGACCTGATATAAACCTAAAACATTAAGGAATATCCAAAAATCAGCTCTTTAAATGGGTCGTTTTGCAGTTGATAAGAAATTAGGAAACACTCTAAAGTAAAATAAAATCACCTACAGTATATTGTTAAGTGCCGTGTCAAGAGGTTGCCAGGAAAGTCAGGAAGCCAGGGAGGGGACCAGCGCTGTGTTGACTCTGCGCTCCTGACAAATATTCTGTGTTTTACCAACAGAACAAATTCCCATTCTGGGCCCTCCTCATGTACAAATGAGTGCTGTGTCCTGGAATTAATGGACTTAACAAGACCACTGACCAGAAAAGTGCTTAGGCTTCAATTTTGCTGAACAGAAGTGCAGTGTCAAAGGGTGCCTGTCTGGTCACACGTTCTAAAGGGAGCAGGTTCAACAGTTCATCGATGGGAATGCTTTTTATGTGCTCCATCCTGCTGCCGGGGAGGGTAATGGAGTCGGGCAGGCCGGCAGGGGCTGAATGGCAAACGCGGGGGCCATGGGATCAGTGTTTTGATAACAAGTGTCCGCTGCTCTTTGGGTTCGGAGCTTGATGGCTTTTGTGCTGGTCCACAGTCATCATGTTAGGTTTGCATGACTGCGCTTCCCTGTCAGAAAGGCCTCTAGACTAGGACAGAGACAGGGGACATGCACTAGGGGCCTCTCTGGTTCACCTGTCCGGTCACCTACCCGGTCCCGCTAACAGCCCGAAATTATTTTACATGCAGCTGTATTGGCACATGCACCCTTGTAGAGCTTGTGTCCGGTTGGAACGGTCTGGTTTATTTAGCTGGTTTTCCATGGCACACTTGAGATATCTGTCCAGAGTCAGTGAGTGACAGGACAGTAAAGTCTGTTTCACTATATCCAAATGGCAGACACACATTCTGTATTTCATATGGGCATTCATATTGCACATTGGATAAACCAGATGCACTGTTTAGGTCAGTGACATTAACTGGTGTGTCTGAAACCAAACGTGAGTCACAGTTATGTTTGTATCGTTTTTATGTTTAGCTCATTTGAAAGCTAAGGAAAAAGAGATGGTGCTTTCCTGCACAGTAACACCGTTTCCTAGATTTCCAATCAAACACTTCTATTGTTTGTGACCATGAGGTAATGCAATACGCTTTGGAGCTTGACCCAAACTTGTGATGTCATTCCACGCAACCAGCAATACTCAATAGTCTCCTGTTTATCAATTTTTCTTTGTTCATTGACTATAGTGAGCCCTTGGGACCAAGTTGGTTGGTCTAAGCTCCAGTTAGAATTGAGCAACACTGCAGAAGAAGTTTATGAACTGCGACCTACTTGCAATTCTCCCCTAATATGAAATACAAAACATGTTGTTGCGTTAATGTAAGGAGGTCTTGTTTACCATGGTGTTTTTCCTCCTTACCACGAATGCAACTTTTTAATTGTTCACTATAAATTATTTTGCAGCCATTACAGAGCAAGTGTGGCCTTTGCCACAAGTTGTTTTAGGGATTACTATTAACAAACAAGGGGGCCTCATGTGACTTCCTATTGCCTCCCTGAGCATTCAAAAGCACTGCCAGGTCATTTGGTACAAAAGGCAGAAACAAGAACTACAGCAGGAAGCAAATTTAGATCTCCACTCTCCTTCCAGCTCTGTGAACCCACCTGCTTTGTATTAGGGCTCAGAGATAGTTTGTCGGGTCAGGCGCTTTCTGAGTCTTCCAGTCTTGCCCCCCGACAATATGGCGTACAGATGTAACCTCCACTCTCATTTATAGAAACCACTGGCCCCACATCTGTCTGCATCTGCGCAGTACATCCACTACGGGCCCTAAGTTGCGTGGAGCCTGCAGACTGCCTTACATAACCGCATTGCCTCACTTCCCTCATGCTCAACTGTGTTTGATGAGATTAGCCTGTGGTTGGTTAAGATCTCACAATGCTGACTCACCCAAACCACCGTGGCACTTTTGAATACAAAATCTGGAATTAATGCGGTAATCTTTCCTGTTGCTTTGGCCACTGAACTACTGAGATTATGATTATGTATCTGATGTAATAATGTTGGTGTACTTGGTTCACGCACTAATCCTGGATCAACTGGATGGAAGTTTTATTTACTAAAATGAGAGAAACAATGGGGCACTTCTAAAAGATTTGTTAGTAGGACCTGGACTAAAACCTGTGGTGGAAAGACACCAAATACTTTCACTTACAATAAGTACAAGAAAATATGCTTTTGTGTACTTAAATACATTTTGGAGGAAGTACATTTGACCTTGGTGGTAAGTGGTAATATAATAGTAATTGTGGTGGCAATAGTATGTCGTGTAAAAGGCAGTAGTATTAGTAATAGAACCTCTGGGTTAGGGTTCTTCTAGTAGTAATAGTACTAGAAGTATAACTAGTAGTTGTAGTAGTATCAATGTGAGAATTTGTTGCATTAAATAGTTTTTACTTAAGTAAACTTTACACTTTTTTACTTTTACTCAAGTAATAATTTGGTTAAGTACATTTATTTATGCTTGAGTAACATTATTTTGGAATAACAGCAGCAAATGCTAATTCTAACGTCTAACTTCTACCTTCTAAGTACACATTTTGAGTACTGCTTAAAACATTTTTGCCCCACAACAGGGAAATCATTTATTTGTGGGTTGCCACATGCTTTAATCTTAGACTCTATGTCACTGCTTTTAATACAAAACATCAGCTTTGACTTGCATGGCCAGGTGGAATTTATTTACCCTTAATTTTACAAGGAAAAGTCTTATTGAGATTAAAAATCTCTTTGGCAAGAGCGTCCTGGCCAAGAGGCAAGTTACTTGCCATTTACAACATATACATATTGTACAGACAGGTCTACACAGATTAACATAACACAGTGCATCTTGATAGAATAGTGAGTATCAACCTATTAAAAAGGACACAGATGGCATTAAAGGCATTAACAGCTAGAAGTCCATGATGGTGAATGGTCAAACACAAAGTGAAGCCAGACTACAGGACACTGTCCTATGAATAATACATTGAGAGACAGCCTGGCTCTCTCAATTGAATGAATTTTAGACCAGTATTTACCTGCCACCAACCCACTGAGCTCAGATTCTGCCAACTACTGTTTTCTTTTTCCCTGCACCGCAGGACCAGAGCTCTATTCAGGACTTTGATAGTTCCCTGAGAAATTCCTCTTCATGAACTTGGCTTTCATTGTCTGACAAATGCCATTCAGACCCTCGGGCTTAAACCTCCTCTTTAATTCCAGCACCATTTGCTTCACATAAACATCTCCATCAACGACAAGAAATAAATGGCTGTTTATAAATGTGTAATTGATTGTTTAACACTGGAGCATTCTTGCGTTGCTCAAGTTTGTGATCAAAACAACTGCATGAGACTTAAGTGCTAATCCCAACCAAATGGAATAAACTGGGATCTTTCTGATTCACATTTCCTCTTTTCTCAGTCACGCCCAAGTGTGTCCACAATGGAAAGGAGTTTGTGGAGGGGGACGTGTACAGAATGGACCCCTGCTGGCTGTGTCAGTGTCGCGGAGGCATCTCCTTCTGCTCCAAGGCAGAGTGTGCCGAGCTGGACTGTGAAAACGTCTACATTCCTGAGGGCGAGTGCTGCCCTGTCTGCATAGGTAAACTCAAAAAGCACATTTTAACATTGTGAGTCATTGTAAGAAATTCTAGGAGGGTATCACCAATGTTTTAAATGTATTATTAAGGTGTTAAATGTGATGTTATGTGTTTGGAGAATTAATACTCCAAATTGCCCTGACTGATGTCTCTGTGTCAGCCCTGTGACTAAATGACCCATTTCCCTGCTTAAGGCCCATAGTTGAAGAGAGAGGAATTTGATTTTGTCTAAATCAAGACCTGAAAAGTATTTTTTATTGGTTGGTGTTCATCTAGGTCTTAAGCTGCATAATAATAGTTAATCTATTCTTTTTAAATGTTGTTGATAAAATATATATTGGTAAATAGCTTTAAAAATATATATTTTTGCGAGTGTGAATGTGAATTAAAAAAAAGGTCTTTAAAGGTCTTACCTGGAAAACCCTGGAAGTGCCTTGTTCAAGTAACTTCACTTTGGCAAAGTAAGATATATTGTCAGCTTGCAAAGTGTAAGCATTAGGTACTCATAAACCTTACCTCCTTTGACCCAATCCCACCTGCATAATAATAAACCCTAGGCCATGTGCTCTCTTAGCATCTTATACTTTGTTGAGTTTTTGAGAACATGAGCGAAATACCAAAGCTGTGCATATGGTGTCCATATTCCTGTAGAGATGGCAGCTAGGTCATGGTGCAGTTTGCAAGGCACGATCTGAACAAAATGAAAAAAAAAAGTAAATAAAAATACATAGAGGAAAAAAGCAGAGAAGATCATGTCAGGTCAATGTCAGTGAAGGTACAGTACACCTGGAATGTGCAGCCATTATGATCTATGGAATGCTTTCATCTTTTACATATGGCTGCTTTTACACTTTGCATTCCACTTCAATAAGTACAGCTTTGAATGTGGAAAAAGGCACTTGAGATGTTGGCTGTGATATTTATGTTTCACAAATAATATTATGTTACGCAGTTATGCTACAAATTACTAGGTTAGAATCTGTTACTGACACACAAGTCAAGTGGCTACTCAAGTATTTTTATCATCTCTAAATGAGTATTTTTTGGTCACAAATTTGCTAAGTACGTTAACTGCACAAGCAAACAGTCCAGAGTTTGAGCCAGGTTTGGGTATGTATTGGTAGTAGTACTTGGTAGCAGCACTATTACTAGAAGCAGCAGCAGCAGCAGCAGCAGCAGCAGCAGCAGCAGCAGTAGCAGCAGCAGTAGTAGTAGTAGTTGAGCCAGGTTTGGGTGCACACCGGCAATAGTAGTTGTGGTAGTATTAGTAGTCCTGGAAGGAGGCTTAGTCATAGTCATAGCAATAACAGCAGCAGTACAGTAGAACAGTAGTACAGTGGTGTAGCAGTGGTAGAAGCACTACTGTTTATGCAGCGAATTATTAGTATGGAATCTAACACCATTACTAACATAGTTGTCAAGTGGCTAATTCAATTTGTATTACTTGTCCATGTAACTCTATACATCTTTAATAAATCAAGTTTGAAATATCAGAATATATATATATATTTATATTTATCAGCATAAAACTGGTCTTCTGCACTGTGAATTGGGTCAAGGTTTGATGCCAGGTGTTAAAAGCACTTATGGCAAATTTGACTTCAGTTAGCTGAATGAAAGGCTATACTTGACATATAGTATTGGCAGTGTAAGGCCCAGACTCTTTAAAGGATGACTTGAGGTATATTGTCAGTCAAATCTTTACCATTCCCAAATTTAGTTCAGTCTCTTAACCATCTGCAGCATACTCAAAGTAAAATGTGAAGAAATACTAAAAGCTCTCCAGGATTTAAATGTGTATTAAAGAATTAGACTGTATTATGAAATGTTCTCAGTCAGAAAGAATAGATCCTTTTCAGGTTAATCACAGCCAGATGCTGTGGAAGCATGGCAGCCAAAACAAAATGGGCAAACAGGACTTCTGTGCACAGTGGAGACCTCTTCCTCCACACTAACAAAACACATAAAATGTAAACTTCAGACGTACATAACCCACTAAGGAACACTTATTTTGGGAGAAGTGTTGCTACATGATGGAGAACAGTTGGATATCCTATATAGCCTTACCCAGTGCACCCACAACCCAACACGCTTTGACCTGTTGTAACATTTAACCTTGATTGAACTTGTCAGCACACATGTTAGTGGATGCTTACAGACAATTGACTAGTGTTGCTGTAAATCAACGTTCATCAGTGTCTTTTATGATGGCAAACGACACTATAGGCCTTTGTCCTATCTCACAAAGTAAAGATATGGTGCTAGACCTGGACTCAAACTTGGATATCTTCTAGTTCAGGGGTAAATGCTCTTTCCATTGAGCCACAAAAACCCATATATCCCTCATTATTAAAGATCTACTACAAGGAATAATTTCATCTACTGAGTGAAGTTAGTATCTTAAGGTGGTACAGAATCACTTAAAATATGGCTAGATCTGATCTGATGTAATTTTCACAACAAAAAATTTTATTTATTAGAGCTCTCTTAGTTAACAGCATTTTTAACATCACTTAAAACTTTTGCACAGTACTCTATGTAGAATCTTACTCTTGGTTCAAATTCAACTCACAGTAGCCAAACTAAACTTAAAGCTAAACTATACATCTTACGGAATTAAGATCAGATTAAAGGTTGGCTTCTGCTTTCGGATTTTCCCTCTTAACCACAGTCTATGCCTGGGTTACGTTTTGCAGATGTGGAATTACTGTCTATGGATAGCACCATGGCGAGCTGCTGGGTGAATAATAAGCTGCGAACTCACGAGGAGAAGTGGAAAGAGGATGACTGCACCTTCTGCCAGTGTGTGGATGGAGACCCACACTGTACAGCCATGGCCTGCAAACAGAGCTGCCAGAACCCAGTCAAGATCCCTGGAGAGTGCTGCCCTTTCTGTGAAGGTACTATTCCACAAATCATACTTAATATCACTAACACCTAATGTATAAAGCCTCCAAGCACATCTCTGGGCTACAACTGAGATGGAAAGTAAGATTCTTTTACTCAAATGATTTACTAAAGTAACTTTTTTTTAAAATTAAAGTACATTTTAGAGGAAAATATTTTTTCTAAATCTCCAAATGAGTAAAAATGTTTTTGCTGACCAAGTACAACCAACCAGAAGGTTTTGAGCCAGGTTTTGTTACATACTACTAGCAGTAGCAGCAGTAATAGTAGAAGCAGTAGCATTAGGGGTTGTAACAGTTTTCATAGCAATAGCAGCGCTAGTAGTAGGCAGTGGTAGTGGCATCAGTAACAGTATCAGTAGTGTCAGTAGTAGCCATAGTTGTAGTAGCAGTAGAAGTAATCGCAAAAGAAGAAGTAGTAGTAGTAGTAGTAGTAGTAGTAGTAGTAGTAAGTAGTGGTAGTGCAATTATAAATAACTTTCAAAAGTAATTTGTACTTAAGTAAAGCTTTCATTCAACACTTATTGTTGTGGAGCACTTTTACATGAACTTAATTCAGATTATTTTCAATAAACTGAACTTTTATTTAAGTACAGATTTTGCACGCTTCTTCCACCTCTGGGCTACACAAGTGGTTGTGTGCTCATTAAAGGGGAGGCCGCAGAGCATTCTTGAAGCTGCAGGGTTCTTTGTGCTCCTTTATTACCTTTGCCCACCGAAATGAGACCCACCTGTGTGCTCCAGTCTGTGGCCTGCTTTTCAATGCAGGAGGCTACATAATTGCAGTGGATCCCCTTTTTGTGTGTAATTAGTTACAGCTTGTTGGGCTGCGAACGTGGCGAGGATTAGGCACTGGCAGTGGTTTGTGTACATTGTATATGAAGGTAAATTTCAGTTTGTGGCAGAAAACATATGGCTTCATAATAATTCCAGGTCTGGGTATTGCTAGAGTCTGCCCCCAGTGCCGGGGACACTATTATCTCCACCTCTACAGCTTATATTAATAGGAGCCATTTAGACACTAGGGTCTAATCCCTCTCTCTCTCTCTGCAACCCACCCTAGTGTAATTGCTCCACATTTATCAGTAATTACTGTTTACTCCGAAATAAGAGTAGTGTGAATAGGTAGCTATTAGGCTTGGCTCAGAAAACAACATGAGGTAGTACACCTGAGGCACACAAACATGGTTCTTTGTCGTTTAAAGCTAACTGTTGCTTCTATTTTTTTTTTTTTCAGAACCGTCCTATGAGACAGTAAGCCCACTGCTGTGTCCACCCCTGGAGAACTGCACTTTGTCAGGGAAAGAATGTCCGTATGGTTTTCTGACAGATCAAAATGGATGTCTCCTTTGCCAGTGTCTCAGCAGTAAGTTTTCTTGGGACCAACATGTTACAGGGCCAGACTTGCTGAAGCAAATTTGTAACCTGATGGATTTGGTTTACCTGCACACTAACCTTATGGTTGCTCAAGACTCATGTCAGTTTGACAAAAAAAATGTGACCTCTTGGTGACTTCATGCAATAAGAATGTTGACTTTTTAACTTCACCAATCAGGTATAACATTTTGACCACCTGCCTAATATGCAGCTCCATACACAACAAACTGCGATACATATATCATATACAGACACCTTTCTATCAGAGCCAGCATTGACTCCATCTGTTTGAGCTACAGTACCTCATCATTTGGATCACACAGGCCTGCCTTTACTTTCCAAATGTATCCCCTGTTGCCAGTTCACCACTGTACCTCAAACCCCTTGTGATAGATACTGACCTCTGCAGAGCATAAATACCCCAGAATAGGCGCTGTTATGGAGATAGCCTGACACAGACGTCTATCCATCACACTTTGGGCCTTGTCAGACTCGCTCATACCCTTCTGCCCTTGCCCATTTTTCCTGTTTCTAGCACATCAACACTGAGCACAAAATGTTCACTTGCTGCCTAATATATCTCACCCGCACACAAGTGCCTTGGTGAAGAGAAAATCAGTTATTCACTTTATCAGTAGTCATAATGCTATGCCTGATCAGTATATAATTTTCCTGTGATTGACTTTTTTTTTAGATGACTCCTGTCCTGACATAGCAACATACTGCTCCTTACAATGCTCTATGGGGTACGAGAAGGACGACTTTGGCTGCGAGGTGTGTGAATGCCACATCCCAGTGCCCAAGTGTCGCCCTTTGACCTGTGCTAAGACCTGCCCTTATGGATATGTGTAAGTACATCCTGCAGTCCTCCCTATTCATTTGTCATTCATGTTTGCATAGGGTTCAAAGTGATCGCTATCTGTACATTACATAACATATCAAAGAATGTGGAGCGCATACATCTGCAGTTAAGTTCTCACAAGGCAGAGGTGCATAGTTCAAGTGAATGAACAATGTACAATTGACTGTAGCCTTGTGTGTATTTTCATTTCGACTAAATGAGGTGGAAGATCAAAAGCTCTTCCTTGGTGGGCACTGTGAGTTTGAAAACTGTGTACCCCCTGCGTTCCCTCTTCATATATTCTCATTCAAACTAATCGAACATCTAGAAGCATTTTATACAGTCCCTTGACACTTTGCCTTTTATAAATCCTTGTTTTGTCTCAACATACAGGACTCTCTTTGTTTTTAAGAAAGGCTATTAACACAGAAATGTGTGTCAATGAACAATACTGCACAAAATTACAAATAAAATAAGCATAGACCTCTGCCAAGGCACTGGTCCTATCTCGCAATGGTAAAGATATAGTGCCCTGACCTGCACTCAAACTTGAATTTCTTCTAGTTCAGGGGTTCAGGGTCAACTGTGAAAGTGAAGCTTCTCATATCTCAAAATGGTACAGAATTCCTTTAAATCTCTATACAGTGGATCCATACAGCGGCCTGGAGTCACACCAAAATGAATCATTTTGTCCTTGGCCCATCACTGACCTTTCCTGAACTTTTCATAACAAAATATATATATACATATATAATAATTCTGTATTCTGTAATTCTGTAAGCACTTTTAGCATTTTTCCATACCTCACATAAAACCTTTGCACAGAACTGTAGATCAAGCAACCTTCCAAAGACATATAGGTTTTGGAATTATTTTGTATCTGAACCATGAAGTCCCGGGCTCAACAAGGGCCCGGCATGTCTGTGCACTGTGCCAGAAGACAGAGGATGAGGAGGGGGGAAAAGAGCAGGAAGTCCTGGGTTTATCCTTCATAAGCAGCTGTTTAGGCCTGAGCTTTTAGAAGTTTTCTCAGAGAGTTTGCCAGCTTCACAATGGAGAAGTGTCTTTTCACACTGGACCCCTACACTCAGCCTGCACACAGACAAAGGCACAAAGGAGCTCTGTGTTTACACTGCTTGTATTGATGACATCCTGTGTGCATTCAGCTATACAAAACCAAAACCAAAAAACCCAAGAGAAAGACATCTCCTAAATGTGCTTAAGGGCTGACATCTTGAATGATATAGTCATATCGAGGGTTATGAAGTGGAACTTTCCAAATATTTCATGCTAATTGCAAACTTTAGTGTAAGTCGAACTACCTTTCATTGCATAGTCTTTCTGTTTTTGCTCAATACTAAACTAAGTAAAATGTCTTCTGTGCTGCACAGTCTACTGTACATTCAGTGTTTTTTTTTCTAAATGGCATAAATCATTTGAAAATTTTTAACATTTTAATGTTTATTTTTTTCTGAACCAATAAACACTGCAAAATATTACAACGCTGCATTAAACAGAAATTTCACCTCAAACTCAAAGCTTGAATTCCTGCAAATATCTGTGGAGTGTTAAACAACTCCCTTTTAGTGAACAGGTCAGGGGTTCAATTCCCTGACATGGAGCCTGTTTAATGTAGAGGGTACTGTCAGGAAGAGCTCCCAGCTTTAAAAAAAACTAAGTACTCACCAAATGTGCCGCTGTATGGCTAAGTGGTATAGCTGCAGTGCATATACAGGGCAACTACAGCCTACCTCAGTGGCTAGGGTTCGAGTCGGACTCTGACAGTTTTCCAAATGTCTCTTCCTGCTCTGTCCCCAATTTCCTACTGTACTCTGTCCTATCAACAAAGCCTAAAAATAACCCAAAAATAGTATCCACCAAATGATTTGCCGTGGTGACCCCTGAAGGAAATGGAGCAGCTGAGAATTAATGTAACTGTGAGATTTAATTGTAAATATTTATCAATGTTTTTGTGTAGCCCATTTTGTTGTGTATAGCCATTTTCTTATTATTTTTGGCTATTATACAGTATATGCTGTTGGGTAATAAAATACGCAAATTTCAAACAGTTTTTCTTAAATGTCTGTTTACAGTTGCTTTTAAAGTTCTCTTAATGCTGATTGTTAGCAGCCTAAAAATGAAAGGTATTAAAAAATATAATACAAAGATAGCATATGTGGGCACTTTGTTGCCTCCTCAAGACCCTCGGTCTCCCAGAGCCCAAACACTGCTTGGCATTCCACACAACATCTTCAAACAAAGCTTAGCTCTAAGGTCACAGCTCTCTCTGTATTTGTACAGTGAGGCTCCAGACAATCCCTCGCTCTGTTGTTTCTATGGCTCTCTGCTGCTAGCTTGGTACTGTTTGTAGAACCTCACATGCAAAGGGAAATCCACATTGAGTTCCATACAGTAGCCACATAGTCTGTACTGATTAAATATGTTTTCTTTAGCTTGGCTCATTAACGTTTTATTAGCCAGATAATTAGATCCATGCAGCGTATTTTCTTCATTTTCCACCATCAGACTATAGGAATATGGATTGTGAGTTTTTTTTTACCAAAATGGAAAAACTTACCTAACTTACTTACCTTTGAAACATGCAGCTTGTGTTTATACCAACCATTGGACTGTCTTACGTTTTGTGCTCTAATCAGCTCAGAATTGGTCCTAGGATGTTCTTGTGTAGCTGCCAGGGGGCTTTTTGGACATTAAGGACAGTAAAAGGGTGAATTGGAAGCATCTGAATTGGCTTTAGATTGCTTCTCGCAGACTCTCTGGGTAGGTATGAAACCACAGGGATCTCACGTGTTGCCCTTTTATTTGGCCCTCTTCAAAGGGAGCTAATATAGAGAGGGGAAAGCAGCTCCAGATGTTGATTATTCCCGGCTTGAGGATCTGGCTTTCTCTGTACCACAACAGCGTAATGTCCCTTAGACTTCTGTACGTGAATATCCACACAGAGTGCCATTGTTCGTCCTGTAACTGATTCTTATTTGTGTTTCTATTATGTGTATCTCTGCAGGAGGAACAAGCATGGATGCGAGATGTGCCGCTGCGTCAAATGTCCTCCCTTCACCTGTGACAAACACTGTCCTGAAGGATATCGCCAGAATAAGAAGGGCTGCTCTGTCTGCATGTGTAAAGGTAATATATATTTGTAAAAACATAATGGCAGGAGATGTAACTGATCTCTTTCATTCAGCTGGTTTGACTGTGTGACCCAGTTTTATGTAGATATCCTAGCCACCACAAAGAGCCAGAAGGGGTTGGTAAAGGAACAAATTATTCCTCTTTGGCCTGTCTGGATCCAGGGTTTTTTAGTGGATTACCATTGTGAGATAAAAACACATTGTGCCTTAATAGATGAGCATTTACCCCTGAACTAGAGTCACTATTTTTTTTATCTTTGCCTTGGTGGAGATCTGTGCTTCCCCATTGCTTCTAGTACAAACAGTATTTATGCTTCATGTAAACAAAACATTGAAACTACCTCCATGACCCCACTTTTATGTCCTGACCCACCATTTGGGAGCCACTGCTTAAAATGGCACGTCAGTCTAGTCAGACAAAAGTCAAATCAAGGTCTTAACCACTGCAGGCCATAAATTGTAATCTAATTCTACAATTGTACAGCTTCAAGCACTAGATGTTTTTTCTTGCGGCACAAGGTTTCAGACCAATATCTTCAGCCTGTTATGGGATCTGAAGGTCTATGGCGTAAGTCTTGGGAATAGGATACATGAGCATAAAATTAAACATAAATCATCACCTTTCCAATATAAGAGCTTCTTTGTATTCAGTGTAAAGAAACATGATGGAAGCAGATAGCAGAGTCTGGCTTGCCAAGTTGAATTTCTGCCACTGGGCTGCTTTGATTCCCTCTGACCTCTCCCTGCTCTGCTGTGCACACTTTTATGTCTGCGTATTTTGGTTCCTGTTGGGTCTGAGCTGCGTGTGCTACTCCAATTAGATTTCCCAAAGTTTAAAAGCAGTATCCACATGCCTGCTCTGCCACGTTTTATGAGAAATGTTTATTTAGATGCATTATAAATATCCTTTGCCTTAAATGCGCTTTACTGTTTTCACATCACAGCATCTGGCTCCTTCATCTCCGCAAACAGAACCAACAGCTTCTGCAAATAGCCTCGTGTTTACCTGAGTTTGAAATTCTCAGATCAGTCCTTCTGTGGACAGCTATATTTATGGAGAAGGGAAACTTTCATGCATGTGCCTTTTTTCATAGCTTAAATAAAACAGAGAGAGCTATATCTCTGTCTGAACTATGGAACATGAGGTGCTTTAAATTTTCCACACAGCCCAGGCTACTTGCATCTCTGACCTTTCATTAGATATGCAGAACCGTGCAAAGGTGTGATTATGTTATGTTTTGGTTTTGTTAGTTTTATTGTGGATTCAGTTTACTGTTTGTATCTATTTTAAGGCAATATACCATTGTGAGGTACTGACTGGGCATACAAACCTCACTCACTAAAAGAACAAATGATTAGCCAGATTCTTTAGCATTTTAAGATTTAAGGGTTTTGTGTCTCAATGAAAAGAGCATTAACCCCTTGAACTAAAAGATCATCAACTTCGGGGCATTATATGTCTTTATCACTGCAAGGTAGTACCAGTGCCTTCGCAGAGGTCTACCCTCTTAGAGTGCTTCTAGTTTGGATTTTTTTTTGTTTTTGGCAATTTTGTGTATTTTTGTACATTGATGCATTGATTTCTTTAAAAAAAAATGTCTAAGACTTTAGCACAGTACTGAAGTCTATATGTTGTTGGATTGGAAATGATGTGTTAGGAAACACATATGCACTACAGGTTCAAATAATGCAGAACGGCAAATGTTCCAGAGTGAGGAGCCAAAACTTGTCTAAAACTAACACACACACATTATTATTCAATGTCCCTAATGCCATTTTTATATATGATATTATAGGTTTCCTTCCCAATCAAACAATGGCTTTTGAGGTGTGTAGTTCAAAGACTTTTCCATGTCTGTGTTCAGAAAGCAAGCAAGTTGCGGTCACTACGGCCACAGTCCCATTGCCCAGCTACTGCCTCACGTCTAACGGACATCGCTATGAGGAGGGGGACAGCTGGCACGATGGCTGCCGGGACTGTTACTGCCACTCGGGACGAGAGATGTGTGTGCTCATATCCTGTCCCGTACCCAGCTGTCCCAGTCCAGTGGTCAGGTTAGACCAGTGCTGCCCCACCTGTGAGGGTAAGTCATGTCAATCAGAATGTTCTATTACTAATAACAGAAAGATGGTATTGCTGGGGGAGTTGGGTAAAATAAAAGATGAGAGGAAGATAAATCTGGTTACAAGACAAAAATGTAAGAAAGTGAACAAGCCTTTGGTGTGGGAGGTCAGGAGTTTTATTCACTTGGAGCCAAGAACTCAATCCAGATAAATGTAGAGGACATATGAAGGTAAATATAGATACATTGTGGCAATATTTATCCACTTTTTAAATAGCATTTGTTTTTCTGTATAAGCCGACATAGCCACTGCAATCACTACTCTTCCAACAAGACTTTTTGACCCCTAATTAGACCAACAACCTCCATTGTTCTGATGCAGAAACAGATCTAAATGTATGCAAGCATTTCGTCATTGTTTGACATCAATGTCTCTCAGGGACTATTTTATTACTGTTGAATGTTTACAGTTTCGTCACAAATCCAAGAAAAAAAACACATGCTGTCTGTCTGCTTCAGGGCACAGACAACTGTTCCCACTCATATTTATTCACAACGGACAATGTAGATTTACCAATTTATTTGTAGTTGGATGCTATTAGACGGTGGGTGTTACCACAGAGATGCCACAGGAGCAGAGAAGGACATGCAGGCTCCACACAGAGTCAATCCCATGACCTTTTTGTTTTGAGTCAGGAATTCTAACTACTGCCACTGTACAGCTCTTCACTAAACTAGACTAAACATTACAAAGACTGTCTCAGATTTAGTTCATGACATAATGAACATAATTAATGTTCAAAAATAATAAATAATGGGGTGACACATGAGATTTAAACAACTGAAGTGGTTCAAGGCCTTTACTTCCTTTTGTTCTGAAAGCCTAAAAATTGAACTTCTCTGATCGGAAGCCACACAGTTTTATTCACAAGCCTCCATCTCTTGAGGGATATTTATGGAGAAGTGACTCAGTGGACTGTTTAAATATTTAGGAGTGAAAGAATGCCTTCAAGTTGACGAAGTAACACACTCGCTGTAGTCAGGGGACAGAGCTAACTTTTTGCAGATGTCTTACTGCTCTCTCAAGGATGCTTTCAAATAAATTAGAGCCTACACTGCCTGGAGCTTGTTTTAACAGATAAAGGTCTCCTGTGCCTCTTGTAACCTATGACACTGACAAAGGTCCACTTAAAGGAACACTACCTGATATTTTTCTTCCTTTTGTGGAAAACTATATAGTATAGTGCTTAGACCATAAGTCATCACATAAGCATTGTTTTTGAATTTAATTTGACCAATCATATGTGTATACATTTGGGTCTGCTTCCATTGCATTCAAGTTAATGTAATCAAATCATATGAATTACCGAAATAATACATGGAAGAATGATCCTGTTTTTGTAAAGTATTGTTTGTAAGAGTTTGTTGTGAGCGTGCAATGTGATGTTAGTAATACTACAACTGCCTAGGGTTTTTTTCAGACCATCCTGTGTTTTGTTTGCTTGATTTGGAGAAAGGGGCAGGTATTATAAGATTTGTCTTCCTTCTGCTCCTTTTCGATTATATAACAAATGGATGGAAAATTATTTTCTCTTGAAACATAGCTACAAACAATTGTGAACATGATCGAAAAAAATAATAAATGAAATGAAATTCTAGGATAAAAGACTCTCCCATTGGCTGTTGAGTTACTTTTCTTTTAAACTCTGAATCAATAGAGGTCGAACAAAGTCCTTATATCTCACAATAGTCAACTTTATTATTTAGTTCTTTACTAAATTCTAGTGGCTAGATTTATTTGTGGACCTATCTAGTAATCTGACAGTGTTGTGAGAAGCAACAGATGGTGGTTTGTAGCATGAGGAAGAAGTTTTTGGGGAAATTCACCTTTAAATTCCACCATATTGTTCCTATGTCAAAATTATTACAAAATGCCTTTTTTAAATGCACATTATTTTTATTTTATTTGCCATGTCATAGATGAATCGGGCAGTGGTCAAGCTGAGGGCATGGACATGGTGGTATGCAGAGCCCCTGGAGGTGAGTTCTACGTGGAGGGAGAGACGTGGAACCTGGATGAGTGCACGCGATGCACCTGTCGGAGAGGAAGAGTCCTGTGTGATACCGAATTGTGTCCTCCAGCTCTGTGCCACTCACCAATCCGGAACAAGGACACCTGCTGCCACGTATGCCCAGGTAAACAACAAATACTGACGTAAGGAGGAAGTCAGAAACACTGTGGCCTCTGTGTAGGAGTGTGGGAGAAGCCTGAAAGTGATTTGGAAAGTGCTCCGAGCATGTGGTTGTAGAAGGTCCCTGCATGTTGCTCTCTGTTGGGGCAGTTTTATGTCAGGCTCATAAAGAAACTAGCCAAGACCAGTTGGGTTTACACTGGGATCCTTATGGTAGGCAGCAGCAAATGAACAGAGGTGGAAGAAGTACTCAGGAAGTATTGCTACTCCTAAACAATATTAAGTAGAAGTAAAAGGTATATAGTTACTTTCCATCTGCAAATAAGGAACCACACTAGATGCATCGTATTAGTATAAAGGTCCAAAAATGCCACTAATCTCATATCAATAGTGCTGGCCTGGTTGTGGGAAGATATTGGGTCACAAGTGCCTTCGCAAAAACCCACACATATTTACAGCTGCACCCAAACATTGGAACAGTTCTCACACTCACAATTATAAGCAACATATTCTGAGCACTCCGGAGCTTGAGGCCCACAAATCAGCAATGCATGACTGCACCAGAGGGCCGCTCCTCGAGAATGCCACAGCGCCTTATCGCTGCGTCTCCCTCTTCACAAAAGCAGATTGATAGAGGGTCAGCCTTTGATATATGTAAGAGCTTGGTCACCAGGAATGTGGGAATAATACACATCTCCCTGACAGGCCCTGTGATGTGTCCAGTAGGCAGTGTGCACGTTTACCCAGTGTTTGGTTGTCGCTGCTCAGGGCTTTGGGGCTTGATGAAAGAGACAGATAAGGTCACAAAGTGAACTGACAGCTGCCATATGGAGGTACTTCTGTTTGTGTTCAACATACAGTAAAGCATCTTATCTCCCCTTATCTTAAGCCACTCCTAAAGGCCCAATAACTTTTGTGGACTGAGATGTTATACAGCAGTGATAAAGGCATGGGGCTGTTTAAAGCCGTCCACTTCTTCTTGTTGACAGCAAGCCAAAATGTCCACAAATCAGATAAGAGAGGCACTTGGAGAGTGCAGACCATTGCCAAGGCGTTACAGGTTCACACTGTAAAATGCTAAAGAATCATGTAAATAAATTCTGGATCAACTCTAAAAGGTAATCATTTCTTCATTTCCCCCTTCATGACTGTTTCCTGAAAGTTTTAAAATGTACCCACTCCCTATCACGCAAAGGTAAGGAATCATGAACAAAAAATGAAATAAAATAAATCCCTATCCTTCTGGTGATAAGGATCCACATATTTTTTTTTTTTAATGGGGCAGATTATGGACCTTTCCTGTAAATTTGAGCAAAATCTGACCATAACAGTACGTTGCAAAAAATAAACTAAGGAGGCTTATCAGTAAATGTGTGCTTTACATTATTGTAAATTCTGTACTTTTTCAATTAAATTACAGTAAAATGTTGGATCATGTTTAGTGTCTTGCAAGCCTTGTGTTGTAAACATTTGGGCATTCCAAGTTTTGTCCTGGTCATTAACCTTATTTCTCCCTCTGTCCCATACAGAGAGTCCTCTGCTCCCTGTGAACAGGAGCCAACAGGAGTACTGCATCACCAGTGATGGAGATGTGCTTCTGGCTGGAGACTCGTGGAAGGCCAATGCCTGCACCAGCTGCACCTGCAACAACGGCACTATTGAGTGTTTTTCCCAGCGCTGTCCTGCTGCCAAATGCCGAGTGCCAGTCCTGCGCAAGGGCCAGTGCTGCCCACACTGTCTCGGTACGTGGGTTCTGACATAGTAAAACAGCTGAATATGTATGTTCACACTATGCATGCATTACATAAACTTCTATAATGGACATGCGGCTGAATTGCCAAACATTAATACAAAGTTTTTGGAGAGCTCACAAGTATATAATGTCTTTAAAGGGGAGTAAATGGAATGTCAAAACTGAATGTCCCGTATGTGTTTGTCCATTCGACCTAGCCAACCTGGCGCTACATACGCAAACACGGCCGTTCGCAACAACATTCCATGTGACAAACACACAGTTGGTTGTGAGTGAAAACACTCCCCCGGGCATCCGCACATTCACACGTGTTTCCTGTCCCCACAGCTCACACTGTGGCAGTACAGGAAGGCAAATCCCACTGTCAGCTTTCCCATAGAGGAACACTGCACCATGGAGTCCCATTGTTCATTCTGATAGGGGGTCGCCAACCCTTTGTACTCTGATTGGACATTTTGTGTAATGCTTGTACACAGTGGAAGGAGTTTATACAGTCACTGTACAATGGTGATTAATGTTTATTAATGATTAATGTTGATTAGAGTTTTAATATGGCTACTATTTGTGTGTGAACAGAAATAACCACGTCAGTGCCAGTGATGGTGTCGACCAGTGCTCCCAAGAAAGCAGTGACTGCCGGTGTGGACAGGGGAGTGGGGATTACTGTCACTGTGCCTCCTGTTTTTGTTCAAACAGGTATGAAAGACCTGATATGCCATAGATTTTCACCAAGCTACACTAATTATCTAACTACACACTTCCTCAGTGAACTCTGGCATGTTACTGACTCTCATTACAGTTGTATACTTTGGAAGGTGTAGGGGATAACATGATAAATGATTGGTGAATAACTATAATATTCAGTAATATGAAATCTCCTGAGACATGCTTTGTTGATTAATCAGTTTGAAAGGATGTCTCAAAGCCCAAGGAGCAGTTTTTGATTTGTCATATGGGAGGGACAGTAATATAAACTTTGAGATTTAGTTTCTTTAGCAACACCCATTACTCATCCTGCCTATGTCCCACAGATGAGCCACATCTGGGGGAGAATTACCCCAGCCAAACAGAGATGGCCCTCATCTACCAATCAGCAGCCTGGATTTTGGCAGGTCTCCTCCTGGCCATCATCATCTTCTTAATCGTGGCATTACTAATCAACAGGAAAAAGAAATGGGTGCAGATGTCGTGCTACAGTGCACCAAAGAAGGTGAGATGTTTTATGTTCTTTCTAATTAGACTATAATGGATTCAGAACACTCTGCACTAAGAGTGAGAGCACTTTACTTGTAAATGAATCAAAAGCAGTACCCTTGTTCTTTATCTTAAAGATTTTCCACAATCAACACTTAAGCTGTCAAACAAAAGATTACTACAGTTTCTCTTAGCATACATACGATATTCTGTATATGATATGAATGTACAACTATATTAATGCCAAAATTCTTGGCTTTGAGCCAGTATTCTAAATGTATGAATTGAGTAGGTAAAATGAAAATGTCATAACTAACAAACTCAATGTCTTATTTTCCATAGACTGTAATCCTAAAGAAGCATGTCAACAAAAACCCTGTAGTCTACATGGAGCCATCAAAGGAGAGTAAATTCCAAAATGTAAAGAACGACTGTGGTCTCATTCACTTCTCCCCTGACCTGAGCTCCTCCTGTGTGGACAAGATGACCATCCCCAGAGCCAAGCTGAGCATGGTCAATGATTGGTCGCCACGCTAAACTCTCCATAAGACCTGCCCCACACCTCACGTTCTCATGGGACATTGGAACTCAAAATACACTGTGAGACGTGACCTGTTTTGTCCAGATCAGGCAGATTCAAACCTAAACTCTGAAAGTTGGGTTGTGAGAGGATGATGAACAAACAAAAATGGACACTTATGGGCCAATCCACGACTCACTACAGATGAAAACAACCAGAAAGACTGTTGTCAAAATCTGACTGTGATCATGTATTCTTAAACAAAATAAAAGCTTTAGGACGTGGGGTTTTAGATGTGTGTACAGCATGCTGTTGAAGTGTGCAGCAGAGGACATCGATTTTATGAGCAGTAAGGCCAAAGGAACTGATAATCCTATTGGATTTATCTGCTTTAGAATGTGTGCTTTCCATCATAGTTTTTTTTTTTTTTTTTGTATATTTCTAAAGTATTTGTACTAGTCGTCGTGCTGTTCTTGGCCACCTCTTTTATTATTCTGGGTGTCTCAGTGGGGCCAGGGAGAAAAAGGGCAGTCTAAACATATCCCCCAACCAAATTTAGGAATGACACACCTATATAGTAGGATATTTTATATTTTTCAATGGAATATTCATGTACAAAACTCCCAACAAACCACAAATTCTTGAAATAGAATTTACATTTTCTTTTACAGTAGCAAATGTCTGTATATTTCCACTCAACTATTTCAGAGGGTACATTCAGATGGCATATAAAAGCTTCACGATGTGAGAGGCTTAGCTGACAGAATGTCATTCTTAAAGTGCAGAGGATTCACAGTAGTGCCATAATGGTTCATGCACACCTCAGTAACTTATTCAGTTGTGGGTAAAGACACTGTTCACTGAATGTTTGCAATGTTTCGCCTTCATTTGATTGCCTTATATATTTTAAGTTAGTCTTAGCCATTTTAGAAAACACTTTCCCAACAGTTCTTAGTAGATTTCACACAATTGTAAGATAGCAAACACAGGGATACATACATGAAATTTAAGATGAGTTTGTTGGTAAATGTAATGGTACACATTACAGTGTGTTAGTGATATAGCACTTTTCATTGTAGGTGTTTTGTTAGAAAGGCCACAGCCGGATTCTTGTAGGGATAAAGGCCCTAATCAGGGATTTGATAGCATATGAAGCACATGGACATGTTAAACCACTCAAGTGAACAGGCTGTTCACTTGAGTGGAGGATCTTGAGGATCCAACCCGGTCTGGTCAGTACAAGAAAGGGCAGAAGGCTTTGGATTCCACATTTAAATTCTTTGCCAGTTTTTAGAAACCTTGATCATTCTCACAGAAGTTGGTTGGCGACCAATGCTTATGAAGTGTAGTTGATATGTGTCTTTTTGAATTATGACCATGTGCTTTAAATGAAGAGGCGACTGTAAAAGCTTCTCTGTGTAAAAAATTTTAAAAAGTTTAAATTAGTAGGACAACAGAGTACCTTATTTATTTTTTCACATAGCTTTATTTATTAATACTATAGTTTGTTTTCTTTGAGAAATGACCTTTGGTAGCCAAAGCTGTTGTACATTTTAGACAATTTTTTTTCTTTTCTATCTTCTATATGCTATACAACTTTATTTATTTCAGTGTTGCCCTGTAAACCATGTAAATATGTTTCCTAGATTATGAACAGTATGTTTACACTCGTTTTGACAAATAAATGTGTCAACCAAAGTAGCACAATGGTGATACTTACAGCAAACTCTTAACGACATGATGTCACTGTGGTGGTATCTGCAAGTGATTTTTACTCGTCACAAACACATCTGGTTCTGGACTTGAGCTCTTAGTAAGAATTTGTCTTCTCCAAGTTACTCTAAATCAGATCATTTTCTCCTTCTTACAATGGGTTTTCTCTTCTCCGTAAGCAGATGTGTGGTGGGTTCTTGGTAGGGGTGGTAGAGGCATCTTCTCAAATTTGAGTGAGCAGACTTCTCATCCGTGCCATGGGCTAATAAAAGACCGGAAAACACGATGTGCACGGCAGACCTGGCAGAACTGACTAATCTTCTGTGCAGACAATGCTTTTGTTTTGACTTGTCCACCAAAGCTCATAAACTTCAAGGTGAGGAAGCATCCACGGAAGGATCAATAAACCAAACATTCAGGTCACTTTCCCAGGCAATCAGACTTGAAAGATTTCAGTCCCACCGTCTTTGATACTGGAAAATATTTTCAGAAACTTCCCAGAATATTTTTAGAACAAATCACAAATCACTTGCCTTATGTAATATTCATAAATGTCAGGATATACTGTAGGTTTTGATAGGATCATGCATTTGAAGGCTCACATTCACTCGTAAACACTCCAGTTCACAGCACAAAGGATTGCATTTATTGTCTACTGTCCATCCCAATGATTACAAATATAAAACATCTATGTTTTTTACATAACCGTATAAGCCCTTGTCTTGATTCTACATTTCTATTAAGGCAAGTCCTGTACTTGAATCCTACAAGAATGATAAGGATTATATAAAATGGATACCATTTACGATGGCAAATAGAAAAAGTTTTGGGGTCTCAGGCTTCTTGCTTGAAAATGATTAGGTTACACTTTCAGCTCCCTCTTGTTTCAGAAGCTTTGACAACATATGACACACTCCCGCCTAGTGAAGCTCCTCCAGTTCTATAGAAGGATCTTGTAGTAGTCATCTTTGTAGCTGTATAGAACCACCACAGCCACCCTATAACAGAACAGAGAGAGAAAAAAAAAGGATGATTTTAGTCATAGTTTTAAACAAGTAAAACATTTAACCTCTCAGCAGTTTATAAGGTGCATAGGAGAACCAGTTAAGCATAGTCTTCCTAAGAAGTTATCATCAGATCAGTAGTAGTAGATTAGCAGTAGTACTGTTGTCAAATCTATGGGGCCTACAGAGGCAAGTGACGCATTTGTGTGTATTTCCTTGCTATGCCCCAAATTCAATGTAGCCACAGTGACAAAATCAGCAAAGACTTTTCTTCTAAATGGAAAATCAAACACACATCAGACAGCAAATTAAAACCAAGTGCTCTCACAAGAAAGCTAAAATGAGTGGCTTTGATTTGCTATTACTATCTCATTCATGATCCCTCAATACTTCATTCATGCATCCTTCTGTGGACTAGTCTCTATGGGCAACACAACAAATGATGCTCAAACATGCAAGATTTTGTCCCTGCTTAGTAAAATAATTTTTTATTGTTAACTTCTATTTCAATTTCAACTTCAATTTCTAAAATGCATGTTACTGCTGATCCTAACAGCCCTTGGTGCTACCAGTCAATCTACGCTCTGAGCCACACACCAGAACACCAAACAAGGAAAATCTTTCTCCACATTTCACCTCAGGAAATGGGATCAGTGGTGGATTTGGTGTTGAGCAAGCCTGTAGTTATCTGTCTAAGAGCTCTCTTTGATGAGCTGACTGTCACTGTTACACCTGGTGTGTGCAGACTCACAAGGGGCTTTAGAGTGGCAGCTGCCCATAAAAGGAGAGCTGACTTTTTAAAGTACTTGTTATGTATTACAGTGTTTCAAGTTGAATTTAGATTAAAAAAAAAAAAAGGCAGCAGGAGATGGGAACATGTGGAACTAAGCAGAGGGGGTACTGAGGGGGTCCACAGCCTACTGAGACATTTCAATAGTTTGCTTGGAAAATATCTGCGCAGCATTAGGGCTTTGTCATTTGATCACTCATAAAAGAAATACGTTGGGTGAAAACTTGCTTTACGTTTATACCACTGATTCCCACAATCTGTTTCACAATGTGGATCTGAGATGATTTCTAACAAACCCTTATTTTTACAGATAAAAGTGATGGCTGTCTAAAGGTACAATTCTTCCTGTGTATATGTTGTGACAAAATTTAAATTCTTCAATGTTAAATTTAAAGTCTTCAATCTAAAATTGTAAAGATGGGATCTTAGGTGGCTTTATGCCTAGTCTATGCAGTCTAGTTATCTATCCAATTATTGACTCAGTATTACAAAATATGAAACAACTCTCTCTCTCTAAAATTCCCTAAAGATTGTCAACAATAGCATACTTTTTTGTAATTTTTAAATGGTAAATCTCTTCGCAGATAGACTTCAGGTAGCGCTGCTTCGGGAGTCGAGACAAGAGAGTTTTCACGCTGCTGTTGAACTGCTCTTCACTATCGAACTGCAGTAAAACAAAAAAATAACAGGGTTTCAGTGAATGTACTGGTTGTAAAAGTGTGAAAGTCAAACATGTACAAACAGATCACAACACAGCTCAGTTTCACCGTCAGAAATCATAACAAAATACAGTTGTCATTGTCATGCCTGTTAAACTATAGCAATGGCATTTTAGACCAATGAATAGGGGTTTTATGCCCAGCCTCGGAGTATATTTGTGCATGTCAAAGGGAGCAGAGCTGTGAAGCCACAAAGCTACAGTGGGTTTATAGATTTTCTTCTTCCTTGTGTGACTTGGAGTAATTTGCCATATTCAAAACAGACCTTTCCTGCACGCCTGGTTTTACACACTGTGTATTGTCATGCTTTTTATATTCTTAGTGTGTTTTTTGCCATATGTGCTGCCTGTGTAGGTGGCCTATTCATTTATGGAGTGAAGGTCTTTGCTTATATAATCCTGGTGTTGAGCGCTTTTTCACCTCTCCTCGTGTTTCTTACCACGATATAATTAAGGTCTTTTTAACCAAGGGAACCAACACTTTTTTATGAGTAATTTGGTCAGGAGCATGGAATGTGATATTAACACCTTCTAACTGCTCTTTTTGTTAACTATAGTGTTTCTGAAAACGTGAGAACCCTGTCAAAGGAGCTGAGGTCTCCCTGGCTGTGGAAAAAGTCCAGGGTGTTCCCTCGCCCCGCTCCTCATCAGCCAAAGCTGTAAGGAAGCAGACGGGATCCCCTCTTCCTGTCTCAATCCTTGACCTCAGTGGCAATTCTTTCCACTTCCCACTGTACCTCCCACTATTCATTAGAACGCAGCTAGCATTATTGACTCAACAGCATGCTTCATCAAGCCATTAGGAACAGACCTCCAAAGACAGGAAGTTGATCAGAGTTTCCTTCTGCAGGTCCACCTGAAAGATAAAAACAAGCAAAACAACAGAGCTTTATCTAACCCAGTGAAATACACAGTACCCAGAGCTGCTTGAATATACATTAACTCAAAACAAAATACATTTACTCAAAATAGAAAAGAATGCCGTACCCAATATCATTGTCATTTTACCCAGGGTGAGTGATCCTTAAAGACCTAACATACACAGGCTCTATCTATCTAGAAGAAAGTTCAAACTATAAAAATTAATATAAAGTATAAAATAATACAGCCACAATGAGTCACAACCCGGTGTACTTTTTGCGCTGATCCCAAGCCCAAATAAATGAAGAGGACATTTGATGTAGAACCTGCACCAAACTAATATGCAAATCACTATACAGTTGAAGACAGGTGATTTGCTATAGCTACGCCAAGAAGGGAAAAGCCAAAAGGAAAGAAAAAATACAGTATACTGTAAAAGCAATGGCTTCTATCCAATTCATTCTGCTTTAAGCATAATAATTAAGTTGTATTTCTTGGATAGTTACATTTTTGTAACCATACAGTTCAGTTACTAATTGAATAATTATTTAGATGCATTTAGAGGTTGTTGTCTTGTTAAAAAGTCATCTTGTTGGAATGCATTTTAGTGATAGAGTGTTATGGTTAATATGACAAGTGAATGTATTTGGTGGATGAAGATAAGCAGGAAGCAGAACTTCATATAAGGTTATAAATTTAGTCCAGCCACAAATAAACTCAATAAGAGAGAAGTTCAGATTCTCTGAAATGACACACTGCTGAGTGTAATTAAATGCTCTGTAGTGATTTGAATGAATTGGCAGCCATCATATCTCCAGCAGGTTCTCTTGGTTCTATAAAAGGCTGCACTCATGGATGTTTGCTGTTTTAGCTATCACAAGCCCTTTCCTCCGCCTGTGATTTCACACATGAATTGAAAAGATAATGCGGTAGTGCAGAGAAGAAAGGGTGCTGGGGATTGAGAGGGATAAAGGGGTAAACAAACAAATGACTTACCGCTAGAACCTCAATGTCATTGCTCTTGTTCTGTAGATTGCTACCAAGATTCTGTAATCTGGTCTGGATCTGAGAAGAAAAGAGAGTGGAAAAACATGACCAAGGAGAATTACTATTCCCATGACCAAACATGAAGCAGAATGGATAAATATCATGTAATTGTTTCAGAAGCACAATGGGTGTTTGGACAAATTCCTGACATTTTAACATCATAGGGATGGCAGCTCAGGACACCGAGTTGGTTGCCCACTAACCAGAAGGTTAGCGGTTTGAACCCCACTCCCGCCAGATCATATGGTTATTGTGTCCTTGAGCAAGACACTTGCCCCTGGTGTCTGCGGCACTGCTGCATGAATGTGTTAGTGTGATTGTGATGGGGTTTGGTATTAATATTAACTAATATCATGTGACAGTATGTTAATGATGTAATAAAAGACACTGACCTGGGTCTCATAACGTCTTCTGGCACTAGCAGAAACTTTCTCTGGGCTGATCACATTCACATTCATATTTACAGATGTGCTGCTGCCATGTTGCTCTGATGATCCTGCACAAAGGAAATAGCAATATATATTATACAAGATTTTTTTTTTATGGAGAGATATTTGGGCTAGCCTGGTTGCCCTAGACATGTGAGAAGTGTGCAGTAATAGTTGTGTTTTGGAGCTTATTAAATCACACAAACATGTAAACCATAGTGCATATCACCCAGGCTTTCATCATAAGATTCAATCTCATATTTACACATACTTCAGCACTTAGGGGAGTCAGCCACCACAGCAAGAAACAGAAGTGTCTGATGCTGCAGTGAGGCCTTATGGGTAAAAACATACAGTATAAGAGCGGACTGTAAAGAGCAGCTTAGGAAGTGCTGTACCTGTGGTGTTTAGCAGTGATCCCTTGGGATTTGGAAGAGACATGCCTTCAGAGATTTCCCTGCCGGGACATAAGTACAACTTTTAGAAGATAAATCCTTTTTAAGGCCTCACAAGTCCCTGCAGCACCAATATGTCTCTACCTGATGTTTCGCTCTTCAAAGAATTTGGTCCGACATTTCTGAACAATGTGGTCCACCAAGTCATTTTCAGGAATTCTTTTCTCAGACTGTCTGTCCTTCTCAAAGGATTTGACCTGCAAAGACAAAATTAATTTTACAGGTGCTCCTGTATATAGCGCTCCTATAATTCTACATTGTCAGTTTATAAAACACTAAAACACATATGTTTTAGCTAACAGTTTATGCACAGTAGTTGTTTAATATACTGCACATAATAATGCATAGAAAATGACTACCTTTATATAGTTGCCCTCCTTGTCAGAGACCATGGCCAAACAGGTGCTGCCAGCCAGTCTGCATTGGTCCATCAAGGTCTCCTGAGACTGAACACAACAATAACAAACATCCATTTATCAAGTCATTTTTTGATGCTAAAGGAAAATATACCAACAATTAGTTACACTTTTCTTAATTCATTATTTTTTATGTACTTTATACTCAATATACCAGTAAATGCAGTGAAAAGTGATTGTAAACTTTGATAAAGCTGACAAATAATGGCAACATGGTGTAAAATGTACTCTGCAGTGAACCTGAAGTGTCAAGCAATATTAAACTTCCTTTTTCCCATTGACATAACAAATTATGTCAAATATAATCTATTGGCTGAAGGCAGATGGGCACCTCTGAGTTATGTGAAAGTGGTAACTGCCATATTTGGTCTATAAAATGGTGAGGAGGAGATAAAGCTGCAGATTCTGTTCCTTAAGAAGACAGCATGTGAAAGGTGTTAAAAAGAAGTTCAGTGAAGTGCAGCAATGGATCTGAGATCTTCCCTTTATCTCAAAGCTACTCATCAAACTGATCTACACAACATATATCAAAGTGCAAATATACAAAATGTTGGTTAGAAACGGTCACTACAAGCAAAACAGCAAAACCTGTTACCCAAGTAATTATAACAAAGAAAGGAGGCTGATGTTTTGAGGGGGGCAAACACAATAAATCCAGTTAAAAAATAAAAACAGAAATTTTACAGATTTGCTATGCACGATCTAAGTTGGAAAGATCAAAGGGAAAAACTTTGGGAGGCAGACAAAATATTACATTACTAATCACAAAAAAAAAAATCAATATTCTAGTGACTTCTTTACTGTTGTGAAACACAAGGTATAGGGCATTTACCCCTGAATGAAAATAGGGCCAATGCCTTGGTGGAGGCCGTTTTCTTTCAGACTATGACATGGGAGAGGAATGGGCAGGAACCAGGCCAACTTGTTCACCAAGATAAATTTGTTCTACACAGGTTTGGGAGCAACAAAAAGGGTGACCTGTGGTACTCAGAAATGGCCTCTGCTTCCTTAATGGAAGCTATATTTAAACAAGAAGACCTTAACTGTTGAATTCTTTCGTGTATTGTTGCATTGTTATCTAAGCTTTGGCCTATTTAAATTTGCTTTCCTGAATGTGTCAAAAGAAAAACATCCTGAAACATAAACATATCTGGGAATTAACACAATACAATACACAAAATACAACCTCCACCATGGCACTGGCTGTAACTTGCAATGGTAAATATATAGTGTCAAAACCTGCACCTGGGATCTTCTAATTCAGGGGTAATGCTCTAATCATTAAGCCATAAAGCCCCTATATCCCACAAAGGTAAAGAATGAACAAACCTATAATAAACCTTTCTTGACTAACCTCTTGTAGCTGGACATGGTGTCTTATCTCGCAAATTACTTGATCTATACAGTCCACATCTAAAAGTAAAAATTTCTTTCTTGGTCCTTTACTGACATTTTCCAAAAACTAAACATTTGACCAGAACATTTTCAGTTATCTTGCCAACAGACCAACAAACAAACCATCCAACTAACTAGCCTGGTGAGCCAGCCTTTCCAACTTTCTTTTCAAAAGAGAGAGAGCAAATTAAATAACTTCTCTCACATAAATAATGGCGTTTTGTGCTTTCCTTCGTCACCTGTTGACTCTGCTGATGTCCGCGTTGTTGTTCAGTCCTCAATAGGATTTTTTACTTTGTCTTGTTGCCATTTTAACAACAGTAAAGGCCCACTGATGTCCGACGTAACGTCCACATTTAAACAAATCGATTTTCTCCACAAGCCTTTGTTTCTGCTGCTGTCCCCATTCAGCAATACAGAGCTGCTCCTAATATGGCATATTCTGGTGTTTTATGGCAAAACCGGCACGAATCCACCATGTTTGTTTAGCTTACAGGTACGCGGTGCACTACTTATGTCCTGCCCATCGTTTCTCTGATTGGTTACTCCACCTGTGATTGTTATGCCCATAGAAATAAAACTCATGCGAAGGGAAACCAGAAAAACTTCTTTATATAGAATAGGAAAAGAGTTTGTCTGACCGGCCAGGCTACCAATTAACAAACTACTGCCAAGAAAACCTGCTTGACTGAAGCAACAATGAGCTGACATTTAAACTAATTACTCAGTCAGTTACTTACCTGTGAGACATCATAGGTGAGGTCTGCAGATACTCCTGTGCTCCAAAGCTTCTGGACAACACTAATGGCTCTGGACAATGATGAATGACCGACTGGAACCACCAACACATCACATGAGCTCACAAGGGGCTGTCACAAAAAACACAAAACATGAAAAAAATTAAACCATGCAATAATGGGCAATTTTCAAATGTGAATCTAAAATGTAAATGAAGCAGCTGTAAATAAACCTCATGGCGTCAAGAGGCAAAGTGATCACAGTCATTAAGATTTTTCTAAAAGTAGCTATGGCACCTGGCTGCTAGAATAAGGCATCATTAAATATGAAATGTCTGCCTGCTGCTCCTTTATTACAATAATTATTGTAGAAATGTCACATCCTGGGTGTTTGTGTGTGTGTAATTCTTACTGGCTCCTCCATGCTGGCCATAGCAGCACACACTTTGTCCAGGGCAACACTGGCCCCCACTGCAGAGGTGACTGGCGCTGTGGAAGCCGGACTCCGAAACTCCACAATCTATCAGCACCAAAAACAAACCCCATTGCCAATAGTACATTATATAGAAGTGAGGGAACACAGAGGGGCTTATGGTTGGTTTGAGATAGAAAACATGTGGTTCACACACATTCTTAAGACTGCAGTTTATTTATTGGTTTTAATATGTGGAATGTGGATGACTAATACTTTACAGTAAAACATACCAAATGATCGTAGCGACCTCCAGCAGCCACTATATCTGGAACGGTTCTTTTCCGCTTTCTAATGAAGGCAACGAATTGGAAAATAATCCCAGAGTGGTGTTGAACTTTGTATACCAATCCCAAGTTGATCACAACCTATAACAAAGAATATGTTAGCATGTGCAAAGAAAATACACAGACATTTTCTAATAAGCCTAAGTCTACCCATTTAGTTGCTTTCAATTTACCTGCAGTTTAACCCCTAGTCGATTCAACAGCACCGTGAGCTCCTCCAGGTCCTTGAGACCCTGCTTGGCCAACTGTGTGACAGCAGTCTTCTGTTTAGTGAGTGATGCCAACAGTGGGGTCAGTTCTTGTAGACTTCCCTTCTGCTCTATAAACTTGTACAATGTTTGCAACTGGAAGAAACAGACGGACATACAATTTAGTTCAGGTTCAGCAATAAAAGTTATTGTACTAAGGTTTAGACGTTTTCTGGACACTCACACTGCTGGTTGACAGAGAAAAATTGCAGAACTTTGCCTCCACCTCACGTTTTGTCAACTTTTCAGACTGAGGGAAAAAAAATAATGGTGGTCATATAAAATATCAATAACAGATGCATAATATGGGCTGTAATGCATGTGTGACCTGCACTGACCATAGCATCACACAGTATGTTGGAGGCCTGGCTCAGTTTGTCCTCTGGGATTCCACTGTGGAGCAGGATGGCCTTCAATAAGCTTGTGTGGTTCAGGTAGATGTTGTAGTTCCTTTCCTGTGGTCACAAAACACATGTTAGCACACCTTTAACCCTTTCAGCTGCAATTACAGTCAAATGCAAGGGCTCTACTGTAGAGTGACCTAGAATGACTAATGCAAAATACAACTCAAAGTTTAGCAATGCTTTCACTTAGAGAACAAGGTGCCTGACAGGCTCATGAGCCAGAGGCCAAACTCCTGGTTAACAAGGATCAGGAAACAGACAAAAAGCTGTGCTGGGAGCATGTTTTCAGCTCTCAGGATCTTGCTGTGCTGCAGGGGAAGGAAATGGACAAAGCTGTGAATAACAAATTTACAAAGTAAATATTAAGTACAGTGGAACTCCGTCAGGCAATGGAATGTGACAGGGAACTTTAAAGGAAGAAAAACAAGTCGAGATGATGTTTCCGTTAGAGCACAATAATTCATCTGGCCTAAAAGAAAAGAAATTTGGACTCCAAGGTGAGGAAGCTTAGGACACTTTACACCTGAGAACAGACTGGAAATTGTAAATAAACATAGAGACTGTTCAGCTGACACCAGTGAAAGCTTTTTTTGAAAAATGAAGTACCTGAAGTGCAGGAAATTCTTGAATAATTTCATAGACGGTGTAGATGGTTTCTGCGTCAGGAAGCAGGCTGTTTGTGACAGTTGTGATGATGTCAAAAGCACACTCCTGAAGCTCTCTGGGGTGTGCCCGGTCCAGTTTTCTGGGTCGGAACACTCGCTCAATGCAATACCTTTAGAAGAGGACATAAATCTGTTAAATACATTTCAATTTCATTGGTGTTTATAGTATAGTTTGTATTAAATTTACCTCTTCAGTTGAGTGACATTATTGCGGGCCACAAAGCGTGCAAATGCCATCTAAAATAAGAACGGAAAGACAAAGGTCAGCCTGTAGAAGGCCTGCGATGAGTGCATTAGTCTGCAATCCATCAAAGTGTGGAAATAGCCATTTAGACCTGAGGCTTTCCTGCAGCAGCCCAACCTTAAGGCTGCTGCTGATTGTACCCTAACACTATGTTTAGAAGTGTTAATGCCACGACCTAGTGTAATTGGACTGTGTTCAAACAGGGTCATGTTCACCTTTGTGTGTTATTTGTGTGCTTGTGTTGGACTCACCCGGAGGTCAAAGGGCAGCGTAACCAGCATTCCGCTATGGTCCATGAAACAGGCCAGTTCACTGCCTTCATACAGCTTCCTGATTCGTGGAAGGAGCAGTGAAGTCTGAAGACGTACCGCACCTGTAGATAAACATCACGCAAAACAACATTAGCTATACTGCAGTCTGCTCATCTACTGCAGACAGTACATAAGGATACACAAAGTGAGCATAAACATATGTGAACAGCTGGACATCATCAGCAGAGTTCACAAAAATAACTCCAGCACCTGCATGGACTGTGTGCTGCCCAACACTGCTCTTATTGTTTAAATGCCTCCCCTGGAGCAGATGTGGGGATCTCTAAATGGAGCTTACAGTGGGTCAGAAGTCAAGATGTGAACAGAGGATATGAAAAGTTCATATGCACAGTTACACACAAGCAGAGTACTAACCATGCTTCTTGAAGATCCGGGTGATGGTTTCATACACATATTGCTGCAATTTGGCGCTGGTAAAGCTGAAGCTGCCCTGAAGGGAGACCAAACAAACAAACTCTGTTAAGAATCACAAGATATGGATTAAGCTCTAACAGTTGGTCTGTTGGACTGGAGCGAGGCAGCAAGGAGGGAACAGAGGAGCTAGTGAACCTATCTCTACGTGCACAGTGACATCTAGAGGTGGAAAAAAGCAACTCTCCACTTAACTAAATCATCAGGGTTAGTACAACAGCTTACAGTGTATCAACTGCAACACAAAGTTACCCTGCAAAAAAATAGTGACCATTCTAGGTTGAATATAGGCACACGCTGTCCTAGAGTTTTAAAAACAGCAATTTTGACAGCAAAGATTGGGGAAGCATCACTTGTACCTTGTGTAGATCTATGTCATAGGTGTAATCCATCACTGGTGAGGTGTTCTGGGCAAACAGCTGGCCCACCATGGTGCGGTATGACTTGCCATTGACATTGGCCATAGTGTGTTGGAGCACCTCATGCAGCTCTGACTCCTCCATCTGGGGAGGAGGCAGTAGTTCACTCTTGAGCAGCTCTTGAGCAGTAGGCCGCAAGGCAGGGTCATGGTTAAGGAGCCACTCAATCACTTTTCTCTGTTTTTGCAGCAAAAAGAATATTACAATTTTTCTATTGTTAAAAAAGATGAATAAAACTTGTTGTTCTGTTACTACAGTTTGTACCTGTGTTCCTTGCTCATTTGGTTTAAAGTCCTCAGGAAAAGTAATGGGTTCCTGCCAAATACAGATAATGGGGCAAGTAAAAGTTAGTTTTGAAAAGAAAAAAAAGTTAACAATGATGACATTGCAATAAAATACCACACGCAGCTGGCTCAGGACAGAAATGCGTTCAGCTCCAGTAGTCATGGGGCGGTAGGACATCTCAAACAGGATGATACCCAGGCTAAATAGATCCACTTTCTGGACATAAACAGAGGAACTTTTAGTAAACAAAAAAACTTTTAGTAAACAAAACCACTCTAACCATAGACCTATTTACTATGTGTAAACAAGATAAGACAAGCACACAAGTTACAATACAATGGATGCTTGGGATTATGTTGTTCATGGACACATATAAACTCCCCAACAACATGACAAGAGTGGAGTAATAGTCCTGGGACCTCTGTTAGTGAGCCAATGGTTGTCAAGTAAACCACACAGCTACTTAAATTTCTTTCTTCAAGACCACTACATTAGATTTCTGATGCATTTACTTGTGAAAGGGTTTATATGACTGAAAAAAGAGGTCCATCAGTCCCTCAGACATCTACATACAGTAGCATGCAAAAGTATTCAACCCCCTAGCATTTATCCTTTATTGTTGCCTTACAACCTGAAATTTAGGTGGATCATTTAGAGTTTTATGTCAGTCACTTAACATCTCATGACAGCAACTGTGAAAATGCAAAATATTTATTGTGAAGCAAATTAGAAATATGGCAAAGAAACAGACAACTTGAGTGTGCAAAAGTGTTCACCCCCTAAATGAGACCCTGGTGTTAGAAGTTACAGAAATAGTTACATAAGGTTGGCCTGACTGCAATTCAACTGTCATTATGCCACAAAACACAATTTAATTCATCATTACAACATGTAAAAGATAAGGAACTACAGCAAACCTGCCTAAAGAAGACTAAAACTCACAAACCAGGCAAGGAATGCACTCATCAGAGAGGCAACAATAAGGCACCAAAGATGACCCTGAAAGAGCTGCAGAACTCCTCAACAGAGACTGTTGTATCTGTCCACAGGACCACTCTGAACCATACACTCCACAGAGCTGGGCTGTGTGGAGGACTGGACAGAAGATAGCACAAACCTAGAACCTGACTGTGCCCCCGCTCTAAAGTGAAACCTGGTAATGGCAGTGTCCTCGTGTGGGGGTGTTTGTCATTGGTAGGGACTGAGAAACTGCTCAGAACTGAGAGAATAAAGGATGGGGTTAAATACAGGACAATTCTTGAAGAAAACGACTCAAACTGTGCTGTACAGTACATCCAACCTGAACCTTTTCCACGCTCAAGTTTTCTGTTTTTTGCTTCAAAATATAAAATATTTTGTTGTTATGTGATGTAAAGTGACTTCCAGGTTGCAAGGCAACAATAAAGGAAAAATGCTAAGGGGGTGAATTCTTTTGCACACCACTGTATATCTTACTTGGTTGTAAGTGGCTTTGGTGTTTCCTTGAACCTCTGGACTCACATATAGGGCAGTACCAACCATGCCAGTCATATTACCTAAGGTACAACAAATTGGATCAAAAAGTCAAAGGTGCACGGACTAGGGTTAACAAAAAAATCAAAATGACTGTTTGCAATCTTTGCAAAAATAACTTACCAGTTGGGTCAGGTTTGGGCATTGTTGTCGAACAACTTTCTTCCACTTTAAAGTTAGCTGCAGCCTGAAACGGTTTAGTGCTGGAATGAGACTTTTTCCCTTAACACTGCATAATAGATAAATGTAGCCTCTATCAACAAGGCAAAAAGGTTAGAATAAAAAAGCATACCACATTAGCAGGATGGTCAGTAGCCAGACCAAAGTCACCAATCTTCACATGATCTTGAGAGTCAAGGAAAATGTTGACAGGCTTCAAGTCTCTGTGAATCATACCCTGGACGACAGACAATTAAATAGTAGAGTAGGTAGGTAAAAATGCTTCTATATTTAAGTCAACATATAACACAAATAAATATTTAAGAGAATCTGCATCACCCAGAATGCACACCTGCTCATGGATGTATGCCAGACCATCCAGTATTTCCCTAAACAATCTCCAGAGCCGTGTCTGGTCCTTGTGCAGTTCTTGGTCTATTGTATCTCTTAAGGTGCTCTTTTCACAGTATTCCATCTGCAGAAAACAAAGTATGTGATACAGTATCCCATAAAACCTTTGAGATGCAACAATAGGAAGTAATGGAGAAGCTTACCTGTATGTATAAGTAATGTGCTATGAGGAAAGGTTCTGAATCTGTGCTTTCTGTTGTGTCAATGGCAGGCCTTTTGCTTTGCTCAACCTGACAAATGTTTAAGTAATAGTTATTTATAGCCCTTCCCAGAAAACTGAATTAAATCAGAGCTTATAGAAAGGTAAACACTCAAACCTGGGACATCTCATCTAAGCTTTCATCACCATTGTCAAAGATGATGTCACTCCTTGAGCTACTGTCTGATGGCCTGGACAGAAGAACACCAAATATATTACGCATTTGCCTAATATAATGTGACTAGTTAGCAAAAACATTTCTTATAGCTAGTACCATTCCAAAATGCTTACAAAAAAGAGGCCCCAAATACATCTTCATCATCCTCATCGTCATCTTCGTCACTGGACTGGTGGCCACTACACTTTGCACTTGAAGAGCGCTCAATAGATGTGGACCACTCTACTGAGCTGGACAAGGCAGGAGGTGGTGCTATATCCTCTACATTGTCCAAAAGGCCGAGTTCATTCAGGCGTGTTTGGTGTGTCTTTTTTTCCTGAGGATTTTTTTCTGCCGTTTGGGGTTCAGAACTGTCAGTGTTGCTCAGCACGCCTACAGAGGGCTTTTCATGTTTCTCAATCCATGCGTTGTAGTAGCGGACAATGTTCTCATGGTTCAGACGCGACAGCAGTGTCACCTCGCCCTTTATCCGTCTGAACTGCTTGCAGGCTGGGTTGACCTGGATACGCTTCACAGCATAGTTACAGCCATCTAGTTTGTTCTGCACCTAAAACAGCAGAACAATGTGAGACTATGAAAAAAGAAAAAAATATATGTCTAAAGAGAGTAGGAAACGTCTTTATTACCTTTATCACAGCACCAAAGGCACCTTTTCCAAGAAGCTGTAGCTCCTCAAATTCATTGAAGTAGCGAGAAAACTGCCTCTGCACCCCAGAGCTGAATGGAGCACTGAGAATGTGGCTCTGTGGGACAACTGTTGATGCAAAGTCCACAAGATCTGGGGGAAAATATGATTCGCATTTATTTGATTATACACTTATCACTATAGCAATATATTCTATATAGATTTACAGCAAGGTTACAGGTTACCTTCGGGGCTTGCATCCTGACTGTGTGGAGGCATTTTAGGAGATGGAGGCTTTAGGAAGGAGTGTTCTAAGAGCTGCTGAGGTGTCCACCGTTCACCATCATTCAGACACACACACCTACCCAAAGAAACAAAGGGATGTATAACATGCATTTATTACATTGCATTACAGCCTATAAACATGTTATGAGAAATGCTGCAATGCAAACATTATGAATATCACTTTATAGCCTTGATCTATCCATACGTACTTTTGGATGAAGTCCTGAAAGTCGGCAGGCAGGCTAGAGGGCACAGTCACTGGATACTCGGTCACTTCCTTGCCCTGGCTCAGACTGAGCAGCAGTAGACCCAGGTTCCACACATCTCCTTTTTTACCTGTCTTTGTGGGCATGGCCGTAGCCTCTGAGAAACGTACATGGGTTTGCTCAAATATGTCTTCTTTGCAGATGTCTGCAAATCTCTTGGACAAGCTATAATCAGTCAATCGCACATTTCCCTCTGAGTCTAAAAGCACACTGGATGCCCCAAGCTGCTTATGAACAACTGAGTTGAAGTGAAGGTAATCCAGAGCAGCCAGCAGCTGGCCAGTATAATGGCAGAGTTTATCTAAAGACACAGGTATTTGGGTCTTTAAAATGTGGCTCAAACTGGTCCCAGGTACATGTTCCACTAGAAGGTTAATTAATATACAGTCCTCCTTTTCAGTAGAGCTCAGCGCCATGTAATGTACCAGGTTAGGATGCTCCAGCCGCAGTAAGGAGTTCAACTCATTTTCTGCTCCATGAATCTTCAGAGGAGAGAACAAGCAAAACATTAATTTTTGTCTTTATTTTGAAATGTTATTATATATATTATATTTTGACAAATTCAGCACACAGAGTTAGTGTGCCTTGTCCACTTGCCTGCTTTTTACAGTTTTCAATCTTTCCTTTCTCCTGACTGGTGAAGAACTTGCCCATTTTCTTGTTCCAGCGCAAAGACCACTCATAGATTACCACAAAGTCACCAGAGTTTGCCTCAAACCCATAGTAAACATTGCGGCCGAGCCGGTCACTCACACCTGAGAAACAAACATTTTATCAGGTAAAAGAGCTGACATTTGCAAACTTAGCAGCTTTTTCCATGTACTCACCTAGGTTTTTGCCTTTATGGACAACAAGTTCTCTAAAGGTGCTGCTGCTAAAATGAAGAAGCTCTTGCGAACGATTGTTATCTTCATTAAATGTATCACGTCTATAAAAACATATTCATTAAAACTTCTTAAACATGAAGACCTTAAGATAAGGCTGTAAGATTATGCTGTTACCTGTGACGTGTGTTTGAGGTAGTCCGACGGCGGTTAGCAATTCCTTTCTTGATTTCTGAAAGATCTGGTGGAGAAGTAACTGGGCTCGGTGGGCTCTTACCCAAAACACTATTAGCAGCATTTGTCTGCTCCATTGACTCAAGTAGTCCCTAAATAAACCGCAGAGTAATATATATTTAAGCTGATGAGTAAAAATAATACAAAAAATTCCAAATAATTATATTCTCTACCTGTTTGGCCGCTTCTTTTCGTCTTTTTTCCTCACGTTTCTGATCCTCTCTTCTTTGGATCACAGCCATAATTTCTTTTTCCTAAAAATATTATATTTTTGTTGACATTGAGAGTCTACAAGGAAACTGGGTCAGTTGGTATCTAAAATTACAATGATGCTGTAACATTAAATTGAGAATTCCTAACCATTTCCTCCTCCTGCTTACGCTGTTGGTCCATCCTCTGCTGCTCCTCCAGGGCTCTCTTCTCCTGCTGTCTCTGCTGGTTTTTCAGCATCTCCTCGTGGAAGGAGCATGATGGAGGCTTGTTGTGCTCACTCAGAAAGCCCTGGAT
The DNA here is from genome assembly GCA_020698575.1 of Bostrychus sinensis. Lineage (NCBI taxonomy): Eukaryota > Metazoa > Chordata > Actinopteri > Gobiiformes > Eleotridae > Bostrychus > Bostrychus sinensis. Next base: position 20,671,750 of record CM036258.1, read on the forward strand.
ATGGTCTGCCAGTTCGTAAATCATTACCTACCACAAGTAAGAATAAATAAATACCATATATGTATGGTATGTATGATATGTTGCTGTTGACACAACAAGGATTTTAATATCCAATTTTCTTAGTGTGTGCAGTCATACCTCACCACATCGGGCTGCTGCCAAGTTGGTGAGTTCACACTGAAGGTTTTGAAGAATTTCATTTGAGAGACCTTTGGCATTTTTAAGCTCCAGCTCTGGAATCCTGTCACCACAAATAATGTGTTACCAATACTAAATGGTCACTGAGGTTATAAATAAAGTATAATACTCACTAATTACAACAGCAAATATGGACCAAATTTGCAAAGAAGCTATGAAGTAGTAGTGGTAGTAATATTGCTCTAAGAGGTACTGTGACAAACTAAATATGGCCTCTTAAGTTCACAGAGAGTTAAGTTGTCTTTGAAGTTTGAAGAAATCATCACTACAGTACAAGTGTCATCTGTGACATGCAATACCAATGAACACAGTCACTCAGAATTCATAAAAAAGTTGCAGTCAGTGGTTGATGCTTACACGTCTGGGTATGTTGCTGGGCATTTGACCTGCAGATCCACGGTCACGTAGCATTCTTGTCTCTGATTTAACCCGTTGGGACGCAGGCAAAGGTGTACCTCTGGAGGCCTTTTAACCTAAATATGGACCCAACAATATAAACACATCCTCAGCGAGCAGAAGAGATGCTTTGCTTTGGTCTATACTCTATAGCTACCTTCCACGGGTCCTTATTCCGCAAATCCTGAAAGTCATCTCCAAATATAGACGCGAGAGCCTCTAGTTCATTCTCCTGCTGCACAGTGTAGTCGTCTGTCCCATCTGTGTGAGTGTGCTGACTGCTCATTCTTCTGCTTCACTACATGGCAGTGCTCCTGGGCTGTCTCACGCGCGGCTAGGGCCAAAAATCAGGAAGAGCTGTAGCTTTAGCTTAGCGAGCTTCTTCGCTGCAGCGCTCAATGCCACGCTCTTGTATCTCGTAGACCACAACTTTAAATAAATGGGTATTATCAGGCATTAGTTAAAGCACCTTTCCCTAACTTCGAGGGCAACCACAACCTTACGGCAACTGTCGCGTGGCTGTCGCAAGCAGGGTCGCACGTAAAACGTCATCACGTTTCTTTAAGTTAACACTAGAGGGCAGTAAACTCTAGAAAATTCCAGTTAAATTGTCTATGTTCCTTCAACAGGCTCTTTTGGCATGGACATTCATTTTTAAACACAACTTGTTGCCACACTCATGTTAAATATGGAACAATAAGAACATTATATTCAAGAACAAGTCATTGTTTTATAAGAAATGGTTCTTCAATGGTATTATTCAAGTAAGTCAACTCTTCAATAGTAATGGACTTCTTTAGAGCTATAGTCAGTTTCTAGAAAGCTACAAAATTCCAACTTCTCCCCGTGAATTTTCAGTTGTTTTTGATGCCATTCCATCAGGTCTGTGCATGCTTTTAAGGGTTTAAGTTGTACAGCTCTTCTATCAGTGTCCCCTTTGGATCTTGTTCACCTGTTGGAAACATTTGTTTTTCTTCTAATTGCAGCAATTCCAGAATCAGAGCACTGTTTCAGAGCACACTATCCTCCAAACCAGCAGCTACCTCATACTGCTCACAATTCATACCAGACATAAAGTGGAGTCATGTTTGGACTCTATCTCAAAATTGACTAACTAAATTATAGATTTTTCATATAAACTGATTCACAGAGTTTGCCCAGTGAAAAATGTTCTTATGAAAGTTAAAAGTAAGTGATATTGAGGACAAATCTAATTTATTCTGGTCTTGCCCTCTTACAGACCTTTTTTGGAAAGATGTAAACAAATTTATCTCCTCTTGTGTAACCCTGTATCTAAACCTTATACCTCCCCTTAAATTCTGTATGTACTGTTTCTTTGTTTTTGTCACTTGCACTATAGTTCCAAAAGTATTAGCTCCCCTGCCCTTACACGTTAATGAACTTAAGTGACAACCCATTCTTAATCCATAGGGTTTAATATGATGTCGGTTCACCCTACGTGTCTGAGGTTCCCTCAACAAGAAGGTCTGGCTTACAGTCTTCACTCTAATTCATCCCAAAGGTGTTCTGTTGGGTTGAGGTCAGGGCTCTGTGCAGGCCAGTACACTTCTTCCACACCAAACTCACTCATGGGTGAGTGAATTCTTTTGGAAATATAGTGTATACTTATTCATGTGCAGGCCCACTGACAGGCTTGCTGGGGCCCAGGGCAAGAAGGTTTCACATGGGACCATTTCTGGGCCCTGCTGACCTTGAGGCCCCGGACAACAGACAAATGGGGCAAATGGTTAATGTCTGTGAAAATTAATATTAATAAAATGTAATAAAAACAATGTTAAACAATTCAACACACTATTCTGTATATTTTATAATAAATTATATATTTTGGTAGCTATTATTAATTAACTATATTGAGTTTATTTTTTATAAATACATTTTTTGTGTTGTTAAAACAGAGGTCATGATTTATACTCCCATTTAAATACATCATTAATGTATTATTGAAAGTTATTCTTTGTCCTGTGCATAAGCTCTGAGATGCTTTCGCTACATCTATCTATCTGTATCTGGAGATTCAGCAACCAGACCACTATTAATAGAATGCTATGTTATCTGGTGAGGCAGCAACAGAAGAATGCACACATACCTTAACATATTGTCATGCAAATAGAGATTATATAACATGACACTTTGTAAACAAAAAATATATAGTGGACTGCACTTATCATTTCAATTGTGTGGATCTAAATTATTTTTTATTGCTCAAAAGTGGAATCTTATTTCAATTTTTTTTGTTTTCTTTTTCCAGTTGTACATTGTGTCTGCATAGATGTGAGTATTACCTCATAAATGCTGGGGTTTAAAGGGAATATATGGCTAGAAAGGGGGGAGGACAAATATGGGCCTCCTCTCTGAACTCACTACCCAGGAGCCCCAGTGGCTGCGTGCTCACTATAACCCTACAAGGAGACAGCTGGGCCAATCAGGAGAGAGCACTGACAGGGCACTCGCACCGCCAGAGCCATCAGCTGTTCCACACGTTAAGGAGCCTCAGTGGGCATACCAGCTGCACGCTTCACACTCCTATACAATGTTTTCATTTCCTTAACTAGGCACACACTCAGTTCCTGTCTGTAGGTCACCATTTGGTTCTTTCAGATGTGAGAATACACAAGATATCCCTGACTCAATAATGTAAAAGGCAGGCGGTTCTTCAAGTAATATGAAATTGTAGATAAACTGCATAAAAAATTGTTTATTTAGACATTGCGACATTTAGATATTAAGTTATAATAATGTACAAAATATGATTATAATTTTAAGCTATGGTGTATGCCATTCATTCATTCATTCATTCATTCATATTCTTATTTTATTTTCTTACTTTATAATAGATATAAAGTAAAATACATACTACTGCACTATTATACCCACTCTCTGATAACTCTAGTTGTTGATTGATTTGAGTTTGAATCCCTTTTGTCCTTCTATGTAAAACACATTTGTGATTTTAGCTGCCAGTTCTTATTTGGACTTGTGTGAACGCCCTAGCCCCGCCCCTGGTCCCCAGGCCTAGCCGGCGTCTTATTTAAGCAGGGTGGTCAACCCTAGGCTTGTGTCCCAGTGGAAGCATCCATCTGCCTGTGCACCTTGGTGAGTAACTCTTCCAGTCATCTTAGTCTGTAACTTTGCTAAAGTAATGGCAATTGTACCACTATAGTTTGTTGCTGATATTGTGAATGAATGAGTGAATGAATGAATGAATGGATGGATGGATGGATGGATGGATGGATGAATGGATGGATGAATGAATGGATGAATGAATGGATGAATGAATGAATGACATTTGTAGTACATTTGGGCCTCCCTGTTAATGCTTAGTGGTAGCAGGAAGTAAAGAGGATATAACATTCTAATTGCTTTAGTTGTGCCTTGATGAAGCTTTGTAGTGATTAGAAATGTAGACGTTCTTCTGAAGGCAAGCTCATTAAATGTGATTAAATGTGATCAAATTAACTGGTAACTGCAGACATAGCACCATATACTAACACAAAAAATATAGATGCTGGACTGAGCTTGAGATAACTCTTGCCAGACTTGATAGCATGAGAGCCTTGTGACACTTGTGGCCCTGTAGAACTCAATAGGGCTGTGAAACTTAAAATAGATTACAGTGATTACAGAGGTCTGTATATTATTCCCCTTTTTTGGTGCTACCTCAGCAGCTCTGAGTTCTCCTGGAACAATCATGACTGTAGAGATAGGATATCAGGAGTTGTACAACAAGGTAGGACAAAAATAGTGTCCAAAGGCATGGGTAATTACCGCTCCATAGATAGCATCTATTGAGGAAAGTATTAATGCACTAGAAGTGTCTGATAGGAGATAGATAAAATGCTAATTAAAAATGATATAAGTTGCTGTTTGGTTGTCTAACAGGTCTAGAGATGGGGTCACTCTTGTATGTTTGCGCCAGTCAATCGCCATGCAATGTATTGGTTTAGACAGTTGTCGCTAACACTTCTTTTCTTCTCTTTTGAAAATTCAGACCACCATACTAAAGCCCAATCATGTGCGACGACGACGAGACCACCGCCCTCGTGTGTGACAATGGCTCTGGCCTGGTCAAGGCTGGATTTGCCGGAGATGACGCTCCCCGTGCTGTCTTCCCCTCCATTGTTGGAAGGCCCCGCCACCAGGTATATTCCCACCTCAAATCCTGCATGTTTTACTATGTATACATGGTAAAAACACATAATAATTATTTTTTGGCTTCCCCAGGGTGTGATGGTGGGTATGGGCCAGAAGGACAGCTATGTCGGTGACGAGGCCCAGAGCAAGAGGGGTATCCTGACCCTCAAGTACCCCATTGAGCATGGCATCATCACCAACTGGGATGACATGGAGAAGGTGCGTTAGTGTTGACACTGTGGCTCATTTACAACATTCACAGCAGCTCACACATGCCTGGGAATTCACAACCCATTAGCTGTAGTAAAATATGCTTATTTGTTTTAGGGCTTTATTTTTTAAAGTAGTTTTGTTGTTAGTTGTTAAGTGTTATTTCAGGCGCCACATCAGCTGTCATGTCCTTCCTTCTTATGATAGATCTGGCACCACACCTTTTACAATGAGCTGCGTGTGGCTCCCGAGGAGCACCCCACCCTGCTCACTGAGGCCCCCCTCAACCCCAAGGCCAACAGAGAGAAGATGACCCAGGTACTTTGTAATTCTACTTAATTCAATGTACTTTTGACCATGGTGGGTAGCGCACTCACCATCCAATCAGAAGATCCTGGGTTTGGAGACAATTGTAGTAGTAGTTAATGTTGTAGTAGTTGTAATTGTTTTACTTTTACTCAAGTAATAATGTTAACTGTTTTCTACTTGAGTTATAAAAATACTTTGAAATAACAGTACTTTTACCTCGTATAATTCAGAGTAATATTTCACATTAATTTTCTTACAGATCATGTTTGAGACCTTCAACGTCCCTGCCATGTATGTGGCTATTCAGGCTGTTCTGTCCCTGTATGCCTCTGGTCGTACCACTGGTTAGTACACTGTTTACTAAAATTACACAGCTCTATTGTAAAGCTGTCGCCTCATTGATTCCCTTCACATTGTCAAGTTTAAGTGTTAATCCTGACCCGGCATAGTACAAGCAACAGATGTCAACAGCTTTATAGTTTATGATGTGCCACATAGCCAAAGAGAGTGGCTTATATGTGATGAACTCCAAGCTCTATAAGCATGTTGATGTGACCTTTTCTGTCTGTCAAAGGCATTGTGCTGGACTCCGGTGATGGTGTGACCCACAACGTACCCATCTATGAGGGTTATGCCCTGCCCCATGCCATCATGCGTCTGGATCTGGCTGGTCGTGACCTGACTGACTACCTGATGAAGATCCTGACTGAGCGTGGCTACTCTTTTGTCACAACTGGTAAATTGATATCCCCAGGCTGAACTTCAAATTGTGGATGTTTGGATTGTTTTCTGAATATGTCAATCTTGCTCTCCATAGCTGAGCGTGAGATTGTGCGTGACATCAAGGAGAAGCTGTGCTATGTTGCTCTGGACTTTGAAAATGAGATGGCCACCGCTGCGTCCTCCTCCTCTCTGGAGAAGAGCTACGAGCTGCCCGATGGTCAGGTCATCACCATTGGTAATGAGCGCTTCCGTTGCCCCGAGACCCTGTTCCAGCCCTCCTTCATTGGTGAGCCATGTCTTCAATAAAAACCATCAATGTATACCTTTATAACACTCATTTGTCTTGATTCTAATACTTAACTTTCTTTTTCCTTCAGGCATGGAGTCTGCTGGTATCCATGAAACCGCCTACAACAGCATCATGAAGTGCGACATTGATATCCGTAAGGACTTGTACGCCAACAATGTGCTGTCAGGTGGTACCACTATGTACCCTGGTATTGCTGACCGCATGCAGAAGGAGATCACAGCCCTGGCCCCCAGCACCATGAAGATCAAGGTGAGTAAACATCTTAAAATTAAGTTAAAATTAGACTTGGCATAACACATCAATAAACTTGACTTGTTCCCTTTCCTTCTCTAGATCATTGCTCCCCCTGAGAGGAAGTACTCTGTCTGGATTGGTGGCTCTATCCTGGCTTCCCTGTCCACCTTCCAGCAGATGTGGATCAGCAAGCAGGAATATGATGAGGCCGGCCCCTCTATTGTCCACAGGAAATGTTTCTAAACACAACCAACCTCTTTACATTCATGTATTTATACGTTCATGTCCACTGTATATATATGTGTGTGTATGCTTTGTTGTAATAAAGATAAGCCCTTGCGAGAGTATTTCTTCTGCTTGTGTAATTATTAAATTAATAGTGAAATAAATAGTGAAATAAATAAAGGTAAAGCAACAGAAGAATTAACATAACTGGTGTGATAATATACCTTAATGTTCCCTTTTAAATGTTGATACAAATACATTATCAATCATAAGATGACATCATAAAGATTTAATCAAGTGTGTCTACCGGTTGACAAAAATGTCGAGTTGAACGGAAACTTAGGTAAACTTAGGTAAACCCGCCCGGGCGGGTTATCCCGTATACTAAAGTCAACACACTACAAAAATGCTATTCGAACCCCTTTCAGCCAATCACAGGGTGAGGCGTCGGGGCGCTGCTGTTTGAATACTCTCTGCGGAAACACACAGCCTTGCAACCGAACCGACTTAGAGCTGGGGTAACTAGAGAAGAATGAAGTGTTAATGAGTCAGTTAAGTTGTAAACAAAATGCATAGATGTATTTTATACTTTAACCCATCGGGAAGGAGTAAACACCGACGCTAGGTCGCTTTGCGCCGAGAGGATATTTTTTGTTTTTCCTTTTGTTACCGCATTACATTTATGTTAACGTTAGCTGGCTAGTGTTAGCTAGCTAGCTACATTGCAGCATAATGAAGCTGATTACTAGAGAAGTTGGGAGAATTAATTAGTTTAGAAAACTAGGCACTGTAGTTGTAGTAAGGTTTTAGTTGAGACTGTATAACTTTTGTTTACTGTTCCTGTTAGCTAGGACATTTTTGCGTTAGCGTTAAGCCTAGAGAAAGTGATACGTTTGCAGGCAGATTTACGGAACCATAATCTGCGAACATATTTTTTTTACTAGTACATTTTGCTTTGAGTAGTGAGTAGTCCAAAATGAAGACGATTGAAATAAATGTGATGCGTCTTGTAGCTGTGCAGCACCTCCGCACCGCTTTTGGGATAAAGACTAAAAATTGGAATAAAAACAAAGCATCTCGCACATCAATGAACGTCTCTGTAAGTAAAATTATAGCGACAATCTGCATTAATTTAACATGTGAGTCCTTTACTCTCTTTATTTAATTACTGTAAATGAAAGTAGTAGCCTATGGCGGATTAAAAAGTGTCGTTGGATCATTGGCATACTCCACTTGTTGGGACACAGATATCATTTGCTCTCGGGCTGTTTTCAAATATGTTACTTATACTTTGTTTCACTGGCCTCTTTTTCGCACATTAAATTTCTTCACAAGATGAACAAATGATACAAAAGGAAGAAAAAGTGTTTTATATTAAGCGTTTTAGTATTAACTGCATTTTTCATCTTTAATTTTTAATTGTGTTTGAATATTTATGCAGAAAAAGGTTTTTGGTGTGCCTCTTGAGAACCTGCCATGCTATAATTTGGAAAGTGGGATTGTGCCAAGGCAAGTTATCATCTATACACAGCCAACTAAAAACTCTTGTTTCAAACTTGGAGATTTGGAATTAATTTGTTTTTCCATTCAGGTTTCTGGTTGACGCTTGTATAAATCTAACAGCACATATGGACACAGAGGGCCTATTCAGAAAGTCAGGGTCTGTCCTTCGTCTCAAAGCTCTCAGGGTGAGTGATGGGGTAATTTGACCTTGCTTTTGTTGATGAGCCTTGATTTTGTGAGCTCAACACAATGCTGTTTTTTTCTGTCTAGGCCAAGCTGGATGCAGGTGAAGACTGCCTGTCCACTGCTCTTCCTTGTGATGTGGCTTGCCTTGTAAAGCAGTTCTTCAGAGAGCTGCCTGAGCCTGTGCTGCCAACAGAGTTGCAAGATGCTTTTCTAAAGGCTCAGCAGCTAAATTCCAAAGAGGAGAGGACCGCTGCCACCATGCTGCTCTCATGTGTGCTGCCTGAGAGGAACCAAAGTATCCTCCATCACTTTTTTGAGTTCCTTCACAATGTATCCTTAAGGTGACTTAAACATTTCAATTCAGTATTACTCTTTAAATGTGTTTCAACTCTGTGATTTCTGCATTTGTGCTTGAAGTGTGTTTTTGGTGAATTGCAGAAGTGTGGAGAACAAGATGGATAGCAGTAACTTGTCTGTAATTCTGGCTCCTAACCTTCTGCACTCTGGAGATGCCACAGAAAAGATGAATGCCAACACAGAAAAACGCCTTAAGCTCCAGGCAGCGGTAGTGCACTGTTTAATAGAAAATGCACACAGCTTTGGTAATTTTTTCTCAGTACTAGTCCCTGGTCATGTCCTACATCTTTAGATTATTCTTTCAGTTTTAATGGTAAAACTGTCTGTTACAGGGGTTTTACCACAGTTCCTCCAAGAGAAAGTGCCAGGCATGATGGGCTGTGATTCTGGAGTGCCATCTCCTACTCATGAGGAACTCCGTGAACTGGACTTAAACTCAGGAATGAAGAGGAGACCTAGACGTAGCTTTGGAGGTAACCGTTTATCACATTTGTTCACTGTAAAGTAGAAAATTATGAGTATTAAAATTCACCATTTTGGCCAACACAGTGGCTTGTTCAAGGTTTGTACAGTCATGGAAAACATGGAAAAGTCAATTTTAAAATGCAATTTCCCGGCCTTACTTTACTTTTACGGCCTTAAGTTTAACAAATAAAATTGCTGCAAAAGTATGTTTCTAATGTACGACATTGGACATTTTGTATACTATTTAAATGCATGCAAGTCATTTTTCTGGTCTTGGAAATTTAGTCAAAAGCTTTGGAAAAGTCATGGAAATTTCTTGGTAAAGTGTATGAACCCAGCTTGTTTCTTGGATATAGCTCTTCATCTCTTATATCCTTGCATATGTGTATAACAAACAAAGCTATAGTTATTCAGATCATTGGACGCCTTTTGGGGAAAATGTATATTTTGGTACAGAAATATACTTATTTGGTGTGTCTCACATTGCAGATGTGGTCAGTGGTGCTCTGAATAAGATAAAAACTAATAGAACGCCCACAAATAACCCCCAGTCAGACAGTCTTGGTATGTAATGTCACAGATTGGGGATGTTTGCTATTGTTTAGCATGATGCTCTTGCTGCCTTTATTCTTTGTATAAAACAATCATACTCTGATTTACTACACTATAGGCCTACTAGTTCATATAAGCATGAGAATCATAAAAGCTTTATAAATTTGCCTTTGAATGAAAGGCTTCTGTTCTGGTTTGTCAGCTTTTTTGCATGAGCCATCTTGCACATGAAAGCTTGCTTTTTCATCTCAATTCTTCAAGGCTGAAAATATATGGCCTATTATTATTAATATTAATTATTCAATTAATTCTTTAATTCTCTTGTGATTTTTACAGTCTTTTCTTCTGCAACTCCTGTGATTGCAACCCCCAACTCTAAGCGAAAACTTCCTCTGGAATCTAGTCACAGTTTTGGGTTTTCAAATAAGAAGCGTAGATCTATCAAAAAGAACCTTGGCATAGATTTACTTCCTGAGCCTTTGTTCAATGGAACTTCCACTCCTGGATCAGGTATTAATCATTAGTTGAGTGATTGTATGTTGGTTTTATATATCACTTGCATATAATTTTTGTTTCTGGGATATTTTCAGCTCGTAGTGCTTCTGATGTCCTGGACGCATCCCAAAACACCTTGACTTCTGCTGGGAGGTCTCAGAGACGCTCTGTGACCTCTGCAAGGAGGAAGAGCCGAAGACTGAGCAGCCGCCATGCAGTTAACAGGTACACCTTTAATGAAATAAGTTATTGCATGATAAATGGGGATATGTGTTTACTTAGTATTCATGTGAATTGGTTTCCTTTTATAGGGTTGAATCTGGGAAGGCTGGCTGCTTTTCCCCTAAAGTCAACAAAAAGGAACCACCACGCAAATCTCTGCGCATGCGCTTCAGCCTGGGTAAAAGCAGTAAAGACGCTGTAAGTGTGGCTGCTTCATAGACAGATTAACGCAAGCATCTTAATCTAAGTGCATAATAAAGAGCTTTAGCCATTCAGTGAACTGAAATGGAATGAAAAGTTTTTTACCACTTATCCTGGGTATGTTGTGTTGTGTGTGTGTGTGTGTGTATTGGGTATTTACAGTAGTTGCAGACTTGCACTGTGGATCTTGTGGAGCTATTTATTTCTAGTAACAGGTCCAAACTAATGCATGCTTTGTTTTCAGCACCTTTTAGTAAGACAATATTTGTGACCTGTAAGGTACATCCTTAGAATTATAAGATAGGATTATTTCTCATCTCTATTGTTGCTATGACAACAGTTTGGTAACGGAATGCTTTAATATATTAAACAATTAAGCTTATGTTAAAAATTTTTCAAACAAAATGTTTACTACTAGATGAGGCTTTAAGGTTAATGATGCACAATCCCCATGCTTTATGCAGCCTTATGTGCTATTGAATTGAAAGAATAAATAATAAAATCTTGAATCTTTAAATATCTGGTTTCTTCTGAGTTATTTTAACATACTCTGAAGAACTAACCACAATTTGAATTAACCTATTAACATTTCATTGTGGGTAACATCTGTGGGTTTCATTTTAACAAAATAATCCTCCTAATACAGTCTGGAAGTTCTTTTATCTTTCATTTCTCATTTCATGTTGGTGTTAAAAGGGATCTGAGTCCATTGGCTGGAGACTTGCCTCTCAGGAGAGCACCACCAGTTTTTGTTTTGCCAAAGAAATGGATTTTATCAGTCCATCAGTGTTACCAAGGATAACTGAGCCAAACAGTAAGTAAAACATGAAAAAAAGATTTGTATTTTATAAACCATTCCTGCTCATCCTGTGCTTTCTGTTTTATAGGCGCTAAGTTCATCAGTAAGTCTGAGGACAATTTGCTGACACCCCAACATCACTCAAGTGCTCATCGAGCTGTTTGGGAGGCTGAGACTCCTGTTACATCTCAAGGCTTCTGTAGAGGTTCTTTCACAGATACACCTATGAACATATGCCTGAAGAACACCTACACATCTGAACCTGCTATCGTCATATCCAAACCCTCGCCAGTGTCCAGCCTGCCTCTGAAGCTGTGCTGTGCTTCAAGTGCTGAGAGTTTAGAGAGTGAGGTATCAGTCACTGAAGCCCAGAACCAAACAGAACCCACCCTGCTCAAGATCAAGAAGGCCTTCACAGAATCGGGCAGTGACCTCCAGGCTGTTGTACGTGACTCCTATGCTGTAAAGGCTGCAAATACAGCCAAAATATCTGATAGCATCTCTGTGCCTTATCCAAAATCTCCAGTCAAGTTCCCCTCTGTGGATGCATCTGCCTTTAAGTTTCCAGCTCAGCAGACTTTTCTGGCTAATGAGCAGAATGTTACATTTGGCCAAATTGAAATCGCAGCTTTGTCTCCTTTGCATATCGATAGTGTAGTGTTTGATTCTGAAACAAACGGTAGTCTACTGTTAAAGGTTTCTCATGCTACTGCTCTGAACAGCAGCCCCTGTGGCTCTGCACTGGAAGATGGAGAAAAGGAGGAAGAGCAGGTGAACTGCAGCAGACTGATAGATGCTCTGGACATTCAGAGTCCTGCTCACTTTAAACTGGGGGTGTCCTCTGGGCTGCAGTCTACTCCATTTAGGCCAGGCTTAGAACACTGCACTGAGCTTTGTACACCTCCCAGGGCTAGTGCTGAAGTCAATCTGGTAGGAGATGAGCAACACGATATGAGTAACAAAGCTGATGACCAGGAGGTGGCGCTGTCCCCTCACTCGCTGCAAACCCAGAAGCGCAGAGTGGCAGAACATATACAACACTTCAACAAGCTCACCTTACACTCTCCCAAAGCCTCTCAGGTCAAAGCCAGCAGGTCTCCGCTCAGGTTCCAGCGCACGCCTGTTCGTCAGACTGTCCGCAGGATCAACTCCCTCCTAGGGGAAAAAAGGAGGCCCACAAGAAACTTTGTCCGTCAGAGCATGCAAGTGTCAAAAGCTGTGAGCTTAGAAACTGGCCTCTCTCCACATCCACAAGTCCAACCTAACTTGGAAGACCCACAAGTGACTATTTCTAACAGTGTTAAGTCTATAAAGAAGCCCCCTCCTATTCCTCCAAAAAAAACCAGCACCCTGGCCCGTAAACCCAAGCCGTGTGCACTTGGGGATGTGACAAACAAGGCCCAGCCCAAATCTAGACTAGACACTTCAGGGTGCCACCTTGAACAGTCTGGGTCTCAGAAGCCTTTAGTGCAACAAGTTGTTGAGAGAGACATGCATCATTACAGAGGCTCTCCCCGAAACCCTCTGACCCAGACTCGACTGTTATCTGCTACTAAACCTGTAGATTTATAGTATTCACGTTCATGTTATTGTCTTGTCTTACTATGCAGGTCTTGATTAGGATGACATGGAACAGTTCATCAAGGGGTAGTTAATTTATTCTGCTTTGGTGGTTACTCATAGTTTTGTTTTGTTTTGTTCTTTGTATTGGGAAATGTTTGCCTTACATTTATTACTCTTGTAAAAGACGGATGTTTGTAACATATAGAGTAGTGTTAAATGTAGTAATGTGCAAATCAAATGATGGTATGATTGCAAACTTAGTTCTTATGGTTGTATTTATACTTCTGGGAGATTTTTAAAAAACATAGTCTAAAGCTGTTTTTTATTTTTGCTGTCTTAAAAGGTAAAAATGCACCTTCTGTTGTATTTCAAAAGATGCCAAGCAGTATTGCGCAAATCTTTAAGTTTTATTTTGTAAACCGCCTGCCAACAAAGTTGTACCTGTGAACTACTGCACGCAAATAAAATCAAAATCCTTTTGTAAGTCTCTGAATCTATTTCTCAAGGTGACCGGCTTTGTGTGAGCCACAAGAGGGAGCCATACATACAGGACAGAACAGCCTTGAAATGTCAAACCGGCTTCCAAAAGTCATAGAATGTGACAATTTTCACCTACTAACGCTAGAAATACTTTACACACTAACAATAACAAATCACAATTTAAAGTGAATGAACTTCTGGAAGGTGAGTGATTAAAGCGCCAGAAATAAGTAACTAGCTTTAGGGCTGACTCAGTCCACCGTAAATTTCTCGCTGTAACAACTTTTAATAGACGTTGACACGTGAAATTCCTGTAAAATATGTCTGAATTTTACAAGATGCACAGACACAATAATTGAAAATAAAAGTGACACAGCTCTTTGTTTCTCCACACAGAAGACAAGTGTTATTTATTCATTGACTGTCCTTATTGGCTTATGCTCCCTTCTAGGAAACTGGACTTTTGCGTAGTTCCCATGCGCGCACACTCTACAGGCTCGTTCCCATTCTCTCTTGCCGCTCCTTGCCTGACTGTGTTCCTCCACGGGTTCAAGTGTTGAGGGGGCGGATAGTTTTGATTTTCTTTACTTCGTGCTTAGCCAATAATGTCGAGGGAGCTGTTGTGCACATCTCAGCTGGCAGACATTTAAAAGGGAGACAGTGCGGCGCTGGAGTAATTTGTATTAAACCCCCTGGCCCCTTTTCTATGGAGCGCGCAGTCTCCCACCCAGCAGAGCACAGTCCCGCCAGTGAACAGCCGACGCGAGTGGGTGCCTATCATCTCTAAAGGTGCCACAGAGAGGATCACATCACTGGAGGCTAACTCGAACATGTGAGTGAAGAGTTTCTTATTATATCATTTGCTGAACAAGCAATGTGCATGTGCATTATGAAACGGCATGCCAGTTAATAAGAGAATTTATCATATTTATCATTTGTTTTAAAGTAGTAAAACGGGGCAAAAAAGGTGCAACAATAATGTATAACGTGTTATACGTAGTTTACTCCTTTTGGCCGACTTAAATAATCAGACCGCAAAGTTGTCTTCAAAGCTGTTTAAAGCATTTCTTCTGTGCGTATACTCCTTAACACATGGGCGTATTGGTCTTAACGTGGTATACGTATTACTTTATTTTTTTGATTGGTTAAATTATACATTGATAAGTAAAACGTGTTTTGTACTTGTTTTACGCACTAATCCTGTGCGTAATCGCTTTGACAGCTGTGCGTAACCAGTCAACAAATTAACTCCTTTTATCCTGACTTGTTTCTCTCTTCTCCCAAAGGATGGCGAACTCAGCTCGTGTACTCTGCAGTATGGTTTTCATCATTGGCTTGATCTCCTCTCCCGCGGTCTCAAAAAGAAACCGTGGATCACAAGGCGCCATCCCTCATCCGGACAAGAACAACCCAAACGAATCGGAGCAGCAGCCTCACCCTCCTTCTCCCGCAGGCTCCGGCACCCGGCAGAGGCAAGGCTCGTCTTCTCCAGCCGACGAAGTTCTGGAGTCCAGCCAAGAGGCGCTGCACGTCACCGAGCGCCAGTATTTGAAGCGGGACTGGTGCAAGACGCAGCCCTTAAAGCAGACCATCCACGAGGAGGGATGCGTGAGTCGGACCATCATCAACCGCTTTTGCTACGGACAGTGTAACTCGTTCTACATCCCAAGGCACATCCGCAGGGAGGAGGGCGCGTTCCAGTCTTGCTCATTTTGCAAGCCCAAGCGCTTCACCACCATGACGTTCACATTGAACTGCCCTGACCAGCAGCCGCCCACCAAGAAGAAACGCATCCAGCGCGTCAAGCAGTGCCGCTGTATATCTATAGACCTGGACTAGTCGTGCTACTCTCTGCGTGCGCGCGGACTGGACACGTGTCTGACTTCACTGAAAACCACGATAAACGTTTCCTCTCATTTTCCTCTGTAACTACAGCCAAGCATTTCACTGCACTGCACGGGACCGCGAGTTGGAATGGTTTTACGCACGGCTTTGTCATCCAATAGAACTGCACAGTCCTGGTTTATTTAAATGCTCTGATCAGAACACTCACTACAGGAATAGACCCTGTGCTGATTTCTTTTTACGTCTTTATATATGTTGCTTTAACGGTGTTTCCACTGTGTGGAATTAGACGGACTAGTAAAACGCAGAATGTGATTTTTAATCGTATGTTTTCACCTGTTGATTCCTGTGAAAAGCCCTTCAATATATGCCTGTATTATTTCTATTTTATTTTTGTAAGTTGCTTGGGTCATGCAGACGGTCTATAGGGCTTGTGTTGTACAGTTCCAGTTGGTTTACGGTTTGCGCTATAGCTGTTAAGTGTAATGGAGACTTTGATGTAACTTAGAATGTTTGGTTTCTTGGACAAAATTATAAAATAAATAGTGGCATATTGTGCATATGATTTATAACCTTTCCTGTAAATTCAGAGGAACGCGTCAAAATTTAAAATGAGTTTTTACGTGCATTCAATCAATCTCAGTCTCCGAGAGGTAAATTTAACCCCAAAAGCGTTGTGCCTTGCGTAAATTACGACGCGTTGAGGTTAATTTGATATGATTTTGTAAATGGCTAATCTTGGCCTATGCACTGTGGGCCCAATTTAGGATCCTTAATGTAGACTATATTTTCTACATATGCGAATACAATCGTTAACAATACGATACAGTAACCGTACCAATGCTACATTGTAAGGTGTATGTGATCTGAATCTCCAATTTGAATTTACTCAATGGGTTAAAATCAAAACATAATAGGCCTAATTATGTTTTCATTTTGAATTCAACGAAAACCACATGCGCTATTATAATTCACATTCCTAAAAACAAAGTCAACTTTAAATAAACTTCCAGGAACTAATTTTACTGCCCCAAACACAACCTTGTAGAATGACTCATAGTTTATTGAAGTGTCTGGCTGAAATATGAATCATCTGATCTGTTCCATTTTCTTCCATAAATTGACATAGAGCTCTGCAGGCTCCCGTGGTCAGGCCTAATGACAGTGTGGACAACAGTATGGCACACAACCCAACTTTCAAAATGAACAAATGAACTGTAAAAAAGGTTTGCTCGTGTCCAGTAGTTTATTGTTGAAATTTAAAACAATTCCATAAAAGTACAGAGCACCTATATGAGCTACTGAAGGTTGCACAGACCAGCAAATATACAATAGAGGCCATTACTCTGTTACAATATCACCCTGTGGTAGTTTTGCTATTATTTTATAATTATTTATTTTAAAAGATAAAAAAAACAGATGTAATGGATTCTGTAAAAGAAATATTTATGACTTTGGTAACAGTATCTATAATCCATATGGCTTCAGGTGATGTGCTTAAGCAAAATAAAACCTGCCTTTTCTCATTTGTAAATCCTCAGAAAATATTCCTCAAAAATTAAATAAAGCCAGGCTATAAGAAAATACATCAGCCTGAAATATGTGAATAAAAATATATCTCTCATGGCAGCATCTCAATCTATCAGCCCAGAAAAATACAACCTCAGAGAGACATAACGGACATTCTCTGGCAAAAAATAAAAATCTTTCTGTACAAATAAGAGTCAGGCATCATACCTTTACATTTGTTCAAATAAAATGCACAAAAATAAAAACTTCTATTAGCTTTCAGAAGCATTATAATAGTTTACATCAATGGAAATCAGGCCCTTGCATAGGAAATGAGGTGCAAAAAAGTGCAATATGGGTTAAATTAATGCACACATGTAGCATCGCAGGAGAGTTTTAGTGGACTACAGCTACTGCAAGCAGAAAAGTGCAACTGTGCTGGACAACATCAACAAGGAGACTTCTTAAACACGCGGTAAAATCTGTGTTTTCTGTGGGGCAAGACAAGGAGTTAAATCAGCCTGAATGCAGAAAAAGCCTGCAACAGATGTACATCCAATGTCTAAATTCCCAAAACTGCACAGTCCCTGCAGATTCTACAACATGGCAAATTTACAAGACTTTTAATGGGCCATGGTGAATGAAAAGCTATTTGCGACGGTGAAGGAGACTGCGAACCGCCTTCATGCGGCTTTCAAACTCATTTAAATTGTCAGCACCCTCTTTTCCTCACTATTGAAATACTTAAGAAGCCATATCTTTTCACACAACAGCAACTGCACTGCTACTATGATGTAGAATAGTATTCCTCTCTCCATTGTGGATGTTGGCCCTGTTAGAAATGCCGCTGACCCTTGGTGACCTTTCACAAGCTGGCCACTCAGAGGTCACACTGAGCTGGATGAATGAGGTTGACCTTTGGCCTCTAAGACTGGATGGAGCAGTGTCAGACATGCATTATTCCAGCTAGCACCACTCATATCTGTACATTTATGTTTGTATCAAAAGAGGAGGTGGTGTCCAGTGCTGTTAGTGGGACAGATACGGCAGTGGGAGTGTTTGTATTTGTCTAGTCCAGAGTCGTTTTGAGGCAGGTAGTAACTGTAAACTCGTGATGTTTAATGTTTTAGTCCACCACAGTCACTCTTCTTCTGCTGTCCTTGGAGATCAGCTCGATGACACGTTGGCTTCCTTCTGGCGCAGCCTCTCTTTCTGTTGGCAAGAAGCACAAACACAGTCATCACACATACGCACGCGCACACACGCACACACACACACACCAGTGGCTTGTGTATGTTGAGAAGTACTCACCAGGCTGTTGGCATTGACCTTCTTGGTTTCGACCCGTTTCTCTGCTGTGATTTTTCTGATACTTTCTTGAGCTTCCTTTAACCTATTGGGAAAACACAGAGGTTTTGTGGACATAATCCAAGAGGTTTAAAGTTAAAGGAAAGAAACATTTCTGATTGTATTATTATGCACAAGGTATAACAACTGTTATAACAAATTTAAGTATGATTGCCGTCACTAAATCATGTGCTATGCCTATAAGGAGTCAGAATGTTTTTAACCTGACAAACTGTCCTTATCTTAGAATATTGTAGATGCATGAAAGAACATTTAAATATAGTTTATCATCCTTCAAAATGTTGCTTTGTTTTAGTGTCTTACCTTTGACCTGGTAATTTACCTGGACAAGCAAAAACTGTGCTATTTTGTTGATAATAAGGTCTTCTTTTGAATATATAACTTTTTAATTAGCACTCTGCAGGAAACTAATGAGCATACACAAAGTTTGGAGTTTAACTCCATTCCAACCAAGATGGGGTTGGTGGTTAGCACTCTTGCCTCACAGCAAGATGGTCCTGGGTTCAAATCCTGGACTGTGTGGGGCCCTTTTGTGTGGAGTTGGTATGTTCGCCCTGTTTCCCGGTGGGTTTCCTCCATCAACCTTAATCATGAAAATAGGCTAATCCTCCATAGGTACTCCTGACCAGGATCCTGGCTCTAGATCTGGAGAAGACCGCACTGCATTCACCAACCCACCCTGCTCCTGACAGGTTTCCCCAGCGGCATCGAAGGATGGGTCAAATACAGAGGACAAATTTTCCTCAGGGACAATAACGTCTACTTTAACCATATCTATGCGTACAAGGGTCAGTAGCTTGACTACAAACAGCATAGGTTTGTTCTTGTAGACCCCACTGTAGAGGCTTCTGTGTCGTAGAGAGTATTAGGTCAGTGAAGTATCACTGATCACCTCATGTCACGGGCCCATGTAAAGCTAGCACATGTTCAGTGGGATGTTGTGACTGTATATATTTAGAGACGGACCATGAATGAGAGGCAGTGGAGAATGAGAGTGTGCTGATGAGATAATAAGTCTGCTTCTAAAACATTTGACTTTTATAAGCCTACAAAGAGTAAATAAATGAACTAAATTCCACATAAGTTCAGCTGTGTGGAAACTGAAGTGTAGTGTACATTCACCCTACAGGGGAAAGAGGCCTAGATATATTTAGAACTGTTCAAATTGCTAATTCATATGTATAAGTTGATATTACTTAAAATACTTAAATAAATATTTGTGAAACTAGTTAGAGAAAAGAAAATGTTCATTTTGTTTAAAATCATTTTAGCTAATTCTTTCTAAAAAATCTTATTTCAGCACACGGACAGAGGGGCTGACACGAGTTTCATATTCTCACGCTGAGGTCAGAAAGGACAGGTAAAATAGTTTAATGGCATGAAGGATTCCCAATGTGAACCCAAAATCATTGGTGGAGAACTGTCTTCCCTGTGATGTCCTTAAACCCAAACACAGCAGCACATGCACATGCACATGCACATGCACGACTGTTGGCTTCTCGCCGCATGTCTAGCATCATTACAGTGTTTATCAGTTCTCCCATAACATCCAGCCTTTTAGAGCCACAGGTCTCATCCAGTGGCCAGTAAAGGCGACTCGGCAGCCAGGAGGGTCTGCTGCTCCTCTATGGAATGCCTCCCCAAACACACAGCCCCGGGGTCAAAGGGAACATCATAAATCCAGACCCAAGACTCTGGACACAGCGTGCCGGCCTCAAGTTGTCTCTGCTTTGATGGCCTCACTCTTGGTGTTAATTAGAAAGCAGCTTCTGCACATCAGCGCTCCACAATTACAGCCTGTTTGACTGATGTCTAGTGGCTAAGCATCCTCATAAAGGAATGGATAAAATGACTCATATTTGAATTTTCACATTTTAATTTATTGTTCATTTTTGGCAACATTTGGAGTGCAGTTTATATGGTATTTTCTAAATATAATGTAGTGAAAATTTGTAGAATAATCTTTATAATTGATTAATCCCACAAAATTAGCTCAATTTTGTCCTCATAGTATTTAATGTAAAATTTAATTTCAAATCTATTTTCTTTACATTTTTTGTTTCAAATAGAATCTGATTTTTAATATTAATATGATAGTATATTCAACAATAACAATAACATAATACTTCTAGTACAGTGGAGAACCACTTACCATTCACAGATAAATACCAGAGGTGGAAGAAATATTCAAACACTGTACCCAAGTAAAAAGTACTTTTACTACTACTATTACTATCACCAAAATTTGCTTGAACCCAGGACGTTTGAACATAACGCAAGTGTGCTACCTACCAAAGTCAAAAAATATTTTTTGTTATTTAAAGTAATTTTTATCTAAGTAAAAGTATATGTTTCAGAATTGCACTTACCCGTAAAATAAAAATCCCTAAATGAGCTAAGTAAAGGTTATCTAGTTACTCTCCACCCTTAATTTTAATGCACATTTATCATAATAAATGTATGTTAAACCCAGCTCACCTCTCTTTGGAGATATTCTTGCTCTGTTTTTTCCATGTGTTCTTAAAGTCATTGCAGAACTCAAACCACAGCATGAAGACATAATTTGGGGTCACTTCCTTCTCCCCTGTTTTTGCCTTCAAACCAAAATAGTTCACCATGTTCTGGAATCTGTACAAACACAAATCGGACAGACAGAAAAATAAATGAATAAAATGCAACTAAGAAAGATGAACTGATGCAAGTTGACAAATTATGAATAGAGCGAAAAGTAGAGGAGGAAGTTAGCATCCTCCTGCTGAGCTTTGGGCCAGTAGCAGTGGCTCCATGATCAAATTGACCTCCATAAACTAGATAGAGCAAACACGCGCCCACACACGGAACATACACTATTCCCTGGCTCACAATCAAAGAATATGATCTGAAACATGGACATGGGAGTTCAGAGAGACAGGTGTGAACACATTAAAATATGTTTTTTTATAGCATGGTTGTAGGGCAAGTCTAATTCACTTGTAACTAAACTTGAACTCTTCGGAACACATGGAACTTAAAAAGCAGCCTGCTGCTCCAAAAATCCCCTCCCATCAGCCCAAACACGAAAGACATTTTGCCTGTCAGAGCATTGATAAAAGGACGACCATGATTCAATCTTAATCTTATCCCATTAAGACCAGGACAGACTCGGACTTTCAGATTTTAGGTGAATTTTTGCAAAGCTTTTACAAACTCAATTTCAGGTTGGACACTTGGAACTGAAATAAAACAGAATGACATTTTTTTGCAAATGTCATAATACCAGATTATATTCACAATAGAACATAAACAACATCAGGTTTTCATGAAAAATGATAGTTCCTTTTGATTTTGATTGCAACAGGACATCTCACAAAAGTTGGGACATGGGCAACAAAAGACTTGAAGTAAGTGGCACTAATAAAACTAATGAAAACAGCTGGAGCAGCATTTTGGAACTAATTAAATTACATTTTAGATGAGTTGGTAAAATTGGAGAATTTTAAAAAGGCAGTCTCTGTTTTAGTATTAGATGTAATGGTTAAACCGTATGTGAAGATGATCCAGACACACAATCTCTGAGTTAAAGCTCATTTAAAATGAACTGAGGCAAAGAAAACTGTTCTGTGGTCAGATAAATCAAAACTTGGAAAAAAGAGAAAACGGCATTGTTTCAGGGTCATGTTCAATTATGGATTCTTCTTTGTATGTTGCAGCTGTAACTTGCATTTGAGCAAACTGTGTTCACAGATAATGACTTGTGGAAGTGTTCCTGATCCATGCAGTGATTACCAGAACAAAACAATAGCACTTGAGGGCCTGGAGATTATAAGCATCCAACACATCAAGACTCTGCTTTTCTAAAATATTCCTTTTATACGCAGTCTTACTGAAATGCTGCTAGTTAATCAAATTATGCAGATCTAATTGTTTATTTAGTAGTATTACCTGTTTTTACAGCCTTTTTGTTGCCCCTGTCCCAACTTCTTTGAGACATGTTGCATCAAAATCAAAATAAGCTACTGTTTTATATACAGTAAAATATTAGGATTTACAAAATATGTGTTTTGAGAACATTTACATTTTACACAGTCCCACTACGTATTTGGATTTGGGTTTGTCTAAGACATGCAAAACGAACAATATGCTGGCCAGACGCTCGGACTATACTCAGGAGCCTGCTTCCCATTTCCTGGAGATGCCGTCATTTCACTGGGATGCTCAGTGAGAGGAGCGCTGTAGATCATTCCTACAAAAGAAGCAGGAACAAAGGCGTTGGGGATGTTTGAATTGAGGATGCCGAAACACATGCTCCCAGGTATAGCTTTGTCTCCGCAACTTTGACACGACCAAGTCCTCTCTATCAGCTGCCCTATCAACCCCAAGGTCATCAGGTCAAAACGCACACAAATCAAACCATTTCAAACCTCTATTCCTCTATTCCTGAAAGAGGCTTATTCACACAAAACAGATGCTGACAAAAGCCAAACAAAATCAGGAGGAAATTAGTTCATTTGTGAGCGGATTTTGGACAATTACACTTGCATACAAACAGGGCCCACACTTCTGTAATGCGCGTTATGATGCCATTGCCGTGAGAGGGTTTACTGCAGCCGGCATTCCTTACTGACAGCTATAAAAAAGACCCTTTACAAAAGCATGAGCAGCCGTGAGAATGAGGCAAATCTTTGGACAGGCAACTCGGCATTCCTTCGTTTCCTCCGTCAGAAGATTACAGGAGGAAATTCAGGGATGTCAGATGATATGCTGTACATACTCTGAGAATGAGTCAAATCAATAGTTGCATGGACAGCTAAGAGACAGTGGGTCAGTTATGAATGAGCAAGATGTAAGTGGAAGTGTGGAGCAAACAAGGAAACCCCAAATGTGAAGCGGACAAATGGGGGAAGCGTGCAGGTAAGGAGGGATCTTGTAACTCTGTTGTGATGTGCCATTACTTCACTGGTCAAAAAAAGCTTATGTTCATCTGGTGGTTCTTATCAGGCAATACAATTTTAAATGCAATTTTTTAGACAAATATTGATTATAATTTGGTTTGCATAAACAAGATGATGATTTTTCAATATGTCTGCCTGACAAGTGGGCTTTGGCCTTCTAATTACAATAATTGTATTGTCCAATATTATGATTATTATGACAACTGATTAAATATACTGAATTTTCGTACCACATGAGTGTACAAAGATATAAATACATCATCTGAACCAGTAAAGCATGATACTATGATAATATGCATGGTACTATATATTTGTGATACATAATAGTATTTCTAGCATTCATTTTATTTTCCTTTTCCTTCTCCACATTACATGTCTTTCTATATTGCTTCATTCTAAAAGCCTAACTGTCCAAAAGAAGAAACTAATACAAATTATTAGCACTTTTAATACACTTCTCTAAAGAAATACACTCCTATAAAGAAACTGCAGGCCAACCATGTTATTAAAAATACCAATGCCCAGTAAAGTGCAGGGTATTTTATGAGCAAAGATAATGAATGATGCTAAATTTTTTTAGGACAAAATTAATCATTCACTAAAAGATAACCAACATTTAACACTTGCTTGAATTAAATGAATGGCTGTAAAAATACAGAGAAATTATCTATTCTAGCCATCTGTTCAAAAATAAACAGAAAAGAAAAGTGAAACACAGAGAAATATCAGTGATGGATTCACACATTATGATTATCAACCATACAGGTCTAATGGTAAAGTCAAAGATAGAAGTTTAAAGCAAGCTCTACATTTTGAATAGATGTATAATGTCCTTAAAAAAAAAAAAAAACTTAAAAAGGTAGCTATGTTGTTGGTTGGGGGTGAGGGGTGGTGTTAGGGCAGGCTATGTGAACAGTTATCTATTAGGAGTACACTAATGACTATGACTGAGAGGACTGTAAGGGCTAAAGTGGACATATTTAGTAGCACTAAGTATGTGTTGTCTATTTCCTTATTAACACCGACCCATAACGCCGGAGCTGCTCCTGCCACTGGGACTGCTGCAGCTGATTTGTCATCCCGCGCAGATGTGAGAGCCCACCCAGGGCCCGTGAGCCCACTGACGCCCATATTCATCAATGGCGTGTCACTTTTACGAGGTGGCTCTGTGGGAACCCCTCTGCCCCTCTGCCCCCTCCCTCCAGCTTGGTCCTGCTCCAGCCAGCACCAGTCAGCCAGTCCCCTCTTTGTATGAAATTAAAAGAAAAGTTCATTAAAGCCAAAGGGGCTCAGCTGTGGGATGCTTTTGATCAATATTTCCTTCCAAGTTCAGTGCCTTTTATTACAGTGGTGTCACTAAGGCTGATATGAGTAAAGACTTGTTCACAGCTCAACAAAGCCCTCTAGATTTTTCACTTTAAGATCACATGCACAGGAGAGAACTAAACTAGTGTTTCCTCAGACCTAAGCTCAGGCTAATGCTAGATTCATGCTTAGTCTAAACCTTGTTTGTGGCCCTATATGCTAATAAACATTGTTAGTGTACTCTGTAATCATTGATTCAGTAATGCATTTTAATCAGTAACTGCACCTTTAAAATCTTACAAACACAGCATCAATGAAAGTACACTAGCTTTAATTTTCATAATAATTGTCATGAAAGACCAAAAGGCTCCCTGGTAGTGCGGGAGTTCCTTTCTTTGGTGCAGGAGGTCAGGTGTTTGATTTCCTGATGTGGAGTCCAAAAACTCCAGCCACACTTTGTGTCATTCCCAAGCCGATATAAATGGAGATCAATTATCCGAGTGGGAAATTTGCTGTGGCAACCACTGAAAGAAAGGGAGCTGCCATAAAGAACTTCTATGTCATGAGAGACCAAAACATTTCATTATCAAGTTAACCAGCAGCAGAGTGACCCAAAACATAAGTCTTCACTAGTCTGACAATGGTCAGCTTTGCCATATTAACTAAAGTAGATATTGTGGTGACAGATGGAAATAACCTGAACATATAACAAACTATTGTGGTCCACCACATTTCTGTAAATGCTTGTCCAATTCAGAAACTAGACAATATAACTTATCCCTGAGCTTATTTATTTATTATGCTTAAACGACTAAATGTTGGTACACATACACCAGTGTCTTCTAACTAGACAGACATTTCACATCTTTTTATTCTAATCCATCCATAGCAAACGTACTGAGCTGCTGAGCTTATAGGGTACTAATCTTTCAAATATAGCCATATTGTTTACAAAAACTAAAGGGGTCTACATAGCCTATGACAACAGTCTGACAATTTAGTAATATCAAGGTCTGTTTCTTCAATTAAAAGTTATTTGAATTACACAATTAAGACATTACAAGCACTTTAAAACTCCAGTAATCAATCTTAGGCATTCATTTGAAAATCTTTAGAGTATTGATAAGAAAGAGGAGAGAGTTGTCCCTAAGCGACTCTTTTGGCCTAAAAACAGCATCATGAAACAAAGCAGTCTGGAACCCTCTCTGAATTATAGTATTGTCCAAAGTAATCATCTTCCACATTGTTTATAGTTCCCATTTTCTTGTGTCCGGCCTCGTTCGCGTTCTCCTTTATGTGCTTTCGGTGATTTATTTTGGAAGCAGGAGAGTTACAATTTAAAGCAAACAATTCCGCTCTCTGTCCAAACAAGGCGAAAAAAATAATCGGCTGGCTTTGTTTGTCCGTTACACCATCTTTTTCCAATATGAAATGTTCCAGATATGATTTGGGCTGAACACAAGCCGAGCGGCTGCCAGTGTGTCTCGCGCCCATAAATCAGCTGCGGTGGAGGACTCTCGAGAGGCCCGTGCATAAAACATGGCAGATAAGAAGGATAGGATGAGTGGGGAGGAAGCACAGGGTGTCCGGCCTTAAATGCTGTGCACTGCATGTGGTGGGCGCGCACGGCTAGTGGCAATTTATCTTCATGGTTAAGCACTAAAGGAGAAGATTTCACTTACAATTAAAGCAACATTGTGTCAAATTAAATTTGTTTGGATGAATACTGAATAGGGAAACTAACCTTGTTTTTGATCACAGGGAGGTTCAGTAAAGTTTTACAGTTCAACATATTAGAATCGTAAATATTAAAATACATTTGCCAGAAATGTAGTTATATAATTTAAGAAAAACAACTTAAGTGATCAAGGATAAAATTGAGCCCCACAGTCGGACCATACTGGACTAAGCTTTATTATTAATAGATTTGAATGTTTAGTCTGCCACATAACATAAAAAAAGAGACACTCTTATTGGCTGGTTGGACTATAAGGCTTGTCAATACTGAGTCAAAAGTAGTGGGATATTCTATATGTACAGTGCCTATTTCTGCAATGGGTAGAAGGGCAAAATGGCACAAAAAAGAAAAAAAATGACAGTAAAAAATGTTGTCCTACCTAAAAATTTTCAACCTACCTATTTTGTTCTGCCAAAATAATGTGTGTGTGTGTGTGTGTATATATATATATATATATATATATATATATACATGCTTTTTTTACCAAAATAATAAATACCTTAGAACACTTGACAGACAGTTGTGTTTTTCAAAGAAATTAAGGACCAAATAAAGGCTATAGAAACTTAAACAAATATGTCTTCAGTTATAATTCTTTTTTTATATATAATTTTATTTTGTAACATCGTCTTACGTTTTCTGTGCAGCATTGAGTCTGTCCTCTTCTGCCAAATGTTCCTTTTGAGCTGTGAACAAAGAAAAGCATCGGATTATTCCAAATAGCATAATTACTGCAAATGATGGTCCACAGATGATGAGACACTTCATTACACCCTGATACTGTCCAGTTGGGGGCGCTGTCTCCAGGATCCACCTGCTGAAGTGGGTTGACATGTCACTGACACAGGGAGTAGCTATCTCAGTGACAATAAAAGCCTTTCTCTCTTTGTTGACACATGAGAATGAGTGGCGTGTGTCCACATGTAAGGATCGGAGAGGCTTGGGAAGGCTTCTGTGTGCTCCTGCCATGTAAAAAGTGTCCAAATGCAAGGCAGATGTGAGCGGTGGGCCAGACTGAGGTGCAAGAATTTATCTAGGGCCAGAAAGAGCCTGTGATCTCAGATTTATTGCATTTTTCCAGATTCATCCTTTTTTTTTTTTTTTTACAATGATGGGGGACCTTTTTCTGCTTTAAGATTTAAGAGGTGGAAGTCTCCAAAAAATTGTTCAAAGCCAGGTTTTGGGGGTCTATTGGGAGAAGGTGAGCTTAAGCCACTGAGCGACTTACTTTTAAATATTTTTTTTTTACATGTGAGGTAATGATGTCTGGCCGGTTGCAGGGAGGGGCTGCGGCCAATGGTGTTAGTCCCAGCGGGGGTCGGCCTGGCGCCTGAGGTACCCCTCTGGTGGGACTGTGCAGAGGTGGTACTGCGGCCCACAGCTCAACAGAGGGAGCGAGGATGTGTGAAGTTTCTCTCCCCCGCGCTTGCCGTGTAAACATGAAACCAGTAGTCGCTAACTAGAAAGTTATGAGACGTGCATGCTGAGAGGGACAATAAATTAGGGCTTTAAAACTCTGACACACTTTTCCAAACGGCGGCTTTTACCTAGCAGCCAGATAACAAAGAGATGCGGAGTCTATTCTCAAGGGCTGCGGCAGGGTTTATAGAGCATCAACATCAACATGCTAAGAACGCAGGTTAGACTCACTGGCACACTGGTATACATGTAAAAGATTGAGCCTCATAAACTTTGGTTTTGGAAAAGTTGAAAAATGACTGTTAAATGTAGTGCTTCATGTTATTTGGTACAGTTTTGATCAAAACATTCAAAACACAGGCAAGAAGCAGTCACGTGGCCAAGAGTAATTGTCTTTGCTGATCTGAAATACTATACTAGATGCTAGATACTAGAGGTTGACCAATATGATACATTGTTTTTTTTATGACAACGCCAATACCAATTTTTAAAATTCAGAGCAGCAGGTGGCCGATAAACACTGTACATTTTTTGGACTGATATGCAGGGCCAATTTTTGTATTTTTATGAAAGAAATTTTTATGAATGAAATTAATATAATAGACATTTGTTTTAGAAATGTGTATTAAAAAGCAAACAAATGTCAGGCAATCTCAACTTGCATGGAAAGCGCTACAAAACGCACTTTAAATTTTTGTTGTACAAGGTTCTTGTAGAACAATTTTATTTATTTTTATTTATTTTTTTGCTGTTTTGAGCTTTTCAGGCTGAGATAAAGCAATTTTGGATGCTTCCTATGAACTGCAGTGTAAGATGCCCAAACTGCTAAAAGAGGGTTGCAGAAGCTGGGGTCTTTTAGTCACATGGTTGTCCAAACATGTCCCTGACCAATAATAATCTGTATTAAAATGCAAGAATCAGCCTTGATGTGCATGTAAATGCAATAAGTATGACACTAGTTTGACGTTTGCACAGCCAAAAAGGCACAAAGCTAGTTAACCGCCAGTTTATTTTTACTGTGGTTCCAACAATGAACAGTGTAGTTAGTTCACTAACATTTGATCTTTCTGCAGGTAAAATATGAATTCACATGACAAGGAGTGCAACATCTACTCTTTCTTAGTGAATATAAAACACTGCACTTGAGTTCTGTGTGACATTTAATATGAAGAGAACCTGTGACATGATGAATGAGACATTCACTAAGGGCAGAATACTAGACTAGCTCTCTTGATCTTTGTTTCAACCTGGGATGAAAACATACTGTAGGTCTCAACATAAGTGATGTCAAACCACATTCATATATAAAGATAGGGAAAGAGAACTGACTCACTGTCTTTTGATGCATTGAGAGGGGAGCAAAAAGTGAGAAACCTAAGTAACGCGTCAACAACAGGTCCCATGATCTATCAGAACAGAACCAAACAGTGAAGAGGCTTAAAAATACAAATACTGGCTAGAACCTTTAAGACAGGCAAGATTTTTTTTTTTTGCACTGACTATACTCTGCACCTACTTTAGAGCCTGTGCAGTAATCATATTTCTTTCATTCTGTTACAGGTTACCTCCAGGATTTTCCAGGTAAATACTTTTTAAATACCTTTTTAATGCCCCTCATGATAGAATTTACATCAGACTCACAAAAAGATATGATGATTTCATGTATTAGCTACAAAAAAAATAAGCATATATATATATATATATTTTTTTTTTTTCACAAGTGCAAGCTTCTTGTAGCATCTGTGCTTCTAATTTCACTTATATCTTAATGATAGGGGTGTAACCGTACGTTTTTTGCAGCGATACAATACATATCGGTTAGAATTGTTTTATACAGTTCACAAACGGCTAATTTGGAACAATATGATTCAATACGACTCAACATCTTCATATCAATGCAACTAATACAGCAACTTTTTGCCAAAAATCTGAAAAGTTTACTCCCAAATGTACCAATGCAGCTGGGGTTGATTATGTCCAGCAGACAGAGAGCAAGGAAAACATAACTTTTTTTTAAATTAAAAATACAAAAATTACATCCAAAAAGCTGTATCTGGTTTTATTTAAACATGCAAATTTCTAATATCAATATTTCTAATATTATCATTTTTTCCCCCATGTATATCAATTTACACTACCTAGAAAAGTTCAATACAAGGCAATGTGTTTATGGATATAGTTCTATGGTAGGAAAAAAAATCAGTACATCAATATATATTTACTGTATCGTTACACGCCTATGTAGTGATCAGTAATAGCTGGATGACTTGAGTGCCTGCAACATTTATTACATAGATGAACAGTGAAGAATGCAGATTAAACTGCCTCCTAAATGCAAATACATTATGAAAAACATAAACCAAGAAGCATCACATAAAGCCTTCTCCATCTTAGATAAAAAACTAAAAATTAGTTTTATCATTGGTCATGTGGCATTGATTGCCATTTGAATAAGAGGGGTTCCTGACCAACTTAAAAAACTTTAAAAATATTCCTTTTCAGTCTGCTGCAGTATATTTTATAACATACTCCTACCTATTATTGCAACACACTTCTGAGTGACAATTAGTCCATTTATGTCATACTAGACAAAATGTAAAGAATCAATAAAATAGACTGTACTTTAAAACAATAGTGGGTCGGGTTAAGTGAACCATTCACAAGGGGTCACAAGCGAGTGTACTCCTTGAGCCAGTCCCAAGCCTGGATAAATGGAAAGCTTTGCACCAGGAAGGGCATCCTATGCCAAATAAATATGCAAATCAGTGTATATAGGAGGTAGATGATTTGCTGTGGACCCCGGAAGAGAAAAGAAGTCAGTCAGGTTAAGTCAATTTACCATCTCATCTCAACCATTCCAATCACATAACCAAATTTATCATGTCAGATCTAAATGGGATCTAAGCCCGGGGCAGGGTTTGTGAATCTGCTCGCACCTTTTTCAGGAAACCATCATTAACAATAGCCGATTATTAATGTGTTACTTTACCGGCTCTACGTCATTGACCTCTATCGGAACAAAGGGCGGCTTATTATGTTCTGAGTCACTGACAGCTAAGGAAGTGTGAGCACACATGGGACGACGCACGTGGATTTCCAAAGAAAGCAAAAATTGCACTTAGCTAAGATTAGGAGCCAGTATTTGTTTTCAATTAGTCATGACGTGCACTGGACAAGAAAAATATGTCTGCCAGTACATCCCCAGCAGTTTCAAAGAGCTCCCAATAAAAGAGAAAGAGGAAAAAAAAGGAGTTTATTAAACATTGTAATATGGCAGGTTCTTTGTGCCTAATGTCTAAAAATAGAAAGACAAAACACATTCCAAAAATCCATTGAACAAGATCAGATTAAAAATGGAAACACATAGTCATTTAAGTGTCTAAAAATATTGAGGGGAAAGGGTCTCTGAGTTCAAAAAAGGTGAAATATAAACTGGGATTTTGAAAGCAGGGTTCTACAACAGAATGGATGAGTGGATTTTGAGAACTTGGACGTGGGAGAGGTCACACATGTGAATTTAGGAGGTAGAGCACGGGCCATTTGGGTTCACCTGTGGACCCCGCTGTGAGACTGATATGGGTCAGTACAATGAGGAAAATCACTATGAACGTTAGGCTTTGTGAGTTTATTGGGAGCAAGACAATCTGATGTGTCAAGGTTACAACTGTCAACTGTGATGGCAAAATTGGTTCCATAAATATTGCTGTATATGTTTAAAGCTATGATTTAAGTCACAAGTGTTATAGGCAACAGTTCTTTTATGGTCAATATCAGACAGAGCAAACTGAGGAACCAATAAGAAGACTAGAGTCTGGACAAGTTTATGGTTTGGAAAAAGTTGTCAAATCATTCCTAGTGTTGCAAAGAGAGCCTGCGATGGAACATGTTATCATTATCATCTGTTTACATTGAAATCAAGCCAATTGGGCCAATTTGGGATCTCTCTGTGTACTCTGGTTTACTCCTACAATTCAAAGAAATAGGTGACCTGGTTTATATAAATTGGCCATAATGAACGTGAAAGTGGATGGTTGCCAGAACAGTGATAATCTCTGTGTTTAGGGTGTACCCCGCTTTAGGCTCAAAGTATCTGGTATAGGCTCCCCTCATGATCCTAAGAGGAACAAATTAGCTACATTATTCAACATTTGTACCCAATAAAAGGCTCGATCTGTACGGATGCTGGTAGTAACACTTCTGATGGAAGCCAAATTCTCTGTGCTATAATCCAGCGACAAAAGGTCACAAGCTAGTAAACTTTAAGTTGGTCCCAAGCCCAAATAAATGAGGGTTGCATCAGGAAGGTATCCAGTGTAAAACATATGGCAAATTAAATGTGAACTATCAACATGACTTCCATACTGTAAAGGGATAAGTGGATAGGGAAGGAGATAGATTATTTGCTGTGACAAGCCATGAAGGGAAATTGATTCTTTGATTGTCCTACATTTCTGCCACCGCCACATTCGTAGCATACAGCCTTCGCCATTGTCTGACTGTGAGATTGTTGTACTAGATCCTGACATGGTGTAGCTCTATTGTAGACAAAAAAATATTGCTGGTCAGCTTGTTGTAATTAGTGAAACAATACAAGAACAGGAGATGAATCATGAGTTTAACACTCCATAGAAGTGGACTTTGATACTGGACACAGCATCACTTTGTAACAGGACATGAGGTTGTGTATATTAGACAATTTAGAAACTGAAAAACCTTGTTCCTTGTGGCAGGGTCTTTGGGTTTATAACCACTGCAGAAAAAGTAAGTTAAACAAATCATTACAGAGCTTCCCTAATAATAACTGCTCAATGTGTGTAACATATGTATCTGTGGTGATCAGCTGCATTTACCTGCACTGAGAGCCACTAATTCAGAGATGAGTCAGAGTTTAAGAGCCGCGCCGCCACGCTTTGAAGTGTGAACTGTTGCTTTGTTTTGCCTTTTGAAGTCATGGAATCATCACGAACAATGATTACGCACCTCTCCGTACACCAGCGCGGCAACGGCCCAAGGAATTCCATTTATGAACTACAGCTTTACAAGTATTCCCCTGGAAGGTTTATGCTCAAGATGTGGCTTTGCAAACAGCCGTGGTTATGTAGCCAGTGGCGACTACATAGGTTTTAAACCCTGTGATACTGGCCATGACTGTTAGAGATACTTAAAGTGGATAAATGGACAATGTCATGGCACGTTGCCCTTCCAAGACTACATTATCCAAAGACAGGCCTGGCGTGCACTAACAAACAACTTTTCAGGACTCATTCAGCAAACAAACCATGCATCATGCTCAAAGACATGTGGATGCAATCTATTAACTTAGCTCATCTAAAGCGCATGTGGAAAAAGTACTCAAAATCTGCACTCAAGTAAAAGTACTGTAACTTCAAAGTAATATTAGTCAAGAAGAAACTAAAGTAGTAAGTGAAAATATGCATTTCTATATACCTAATGGCTTTCTGATATAACGTTGTGCAGCAAGCTAGATTGTTCATCACAAATCTGAACAAAAATCCATGTTGTCTGGCACAAGCTTATTTATTCACAGTCCAAACTTGTTTTTTGGTCAGAGTGGGCAGCCTTTTGGTTTGCTGACAGCAGTCTGAGCCATACTTGAGAACAACATGGCGATGCCAAAAAAATTAACAATGTTGTTGTTGGGAGTGACAAATTAAGAAAAAAATGTTTCGTGTACCTCTCTCAGCCTTCTATTGCACCACTGACAACTCTTGGCTTAAAGTTTACATATTTCTGCCACAATAGAATATTGAACAAACTTAATTCACTGGAACACAGGACCTGACATCTTCTTCTGCAAAATGAAGCACATTAATGGGTTTCAGAAAGGCATAGATGGAGCGTTGTGTATAATAAAGGCCCACATTGAGCAGCATATGTGGGTCTCATGCCCAGCACACACCATCACATCAGTTATAACTCTTCAGATTGTGTACACAGTTAAATTGAATACTTATCCAAGTGAAGTGTGGGTTTAGACAGGGCACCTCACACTTCCTGAAGAAAAGAGACAACTGAAGTGGTTCTGTTCTGTTTCAACCATTTTCTCATCAATTAAAAGAGATTTCTTTCCATTAGTCAAAGATGACACGACTCACTACACATAAGGACAAACTACAAGACAACTCTCATTTGTTACCTAGATCACTTCAGTGGAATACTGAGGCATTCCCAGGCCACCCTTTTCTGACTGAGAACCGTGGCCTTGGACTTGGAGGTGCTAATTTTTACTCCATATTGTGTTTCTTAGATGTAGCCTACCTATCAGGAAAGGTATTTGGTGGCGCTTTCCCCACACAACAATAAGTAATTGTGGTGCTTAATAGGTACTGCACTGTAGTAAACTCCATGAGGGAACACCTCTCTTTAAAAGGTCACGATCAGTGGAGCAGAAACTGACATTGTGTTAACTCCAAACACAAGGAAACAACCACCAAACACAGAACAACAAATTATGTCTTCCACATCTTGGCAGTAAACTGCTGAACAAAAAGTTAGTAGAAGACAAAGTAGGCTGGACACTCCTGGATCATTTCCAGGGTGAATGCAATACTAAAAAAATAGACTATCCATTCATACATTTATGTTACTGTATGTTAAAGGGGTAGGGCAGTATTTTGTAACTCTTATCTAGCAGTATATTGTCAGCACACCCAAAGATTTGAAAAGCAGACAGGAGCAATGGCACAAATAAATGAGGCAAGTATAACTTCTAAATTACAGGTCATGACTAGGGACCTGAATTTGTGTGCAAATTTCTGATAATGGGTAACAAATAGAAATTAGTAATATGATGGAAAGACATGTAAATCCCTCCAATGTAATCCAACTAAAAGCCTTAATAATTGAGATGCAAAACCACAAGTGACCAATCGGGATCTTAGAGCAACACACGAATATTCAAATATCTTTTAATGTTCTGAAAATGATTTAAATTGTCCATCCAATAGAAAGAACACTGTCTTGTCCATAGTTCCCATAGTGGACAGATGCTCAGTTGACATGCCTGTGTTTTGGTCTTGTCCCCATCCTGGTGGTCCCTGGGTCTGATCCGCTGAGGCCGGTCACTCTTTACAAGGCTGCAACCAGAGGAGTCCTGCCAGCTTTATGGCAGCCCAGAGTACATGAGAGCCATGTTAGGGGCAATGTGATCCCTTCTACAGGCCTGCACACTGCTGTCCTCATGCTGTCTTACTGCGCACCCAGACGCCCTCTTCCAGCACGCCCAAATACACACACACACTGCTCAGCTGACTGTCTGACATGGCAAAAACATAATTATAGCTTCTCTTTTTAAAGCTCCCATGTTGGACTTCTGGGTAGAAAAACTGGGCTTTTCGAGGCTGGTTGTAAATCGTTTGTCCCAAGAAATGTTTCATCACAATTTTCCATGTTGTCACTAGCTAAAAAGACACTTACCAGCAGTGATGAAGGCCTCCATCTTGGTTTTAAAAGGCTGGATGTGTTCCTCTGATGCGTTATGACAAACTTTTTCGATATTCTTTTCGCATGCTGTTGGAGAGAGAAAAAAAGGAAACATTAAAAACTCAAAATTAAATAAATATTCAAATATTCATGGCTAGTGTTGCTGGCAGCTATGATAGCCCTGTAGGGGCATACTGCTAAAAAACATCTCTCAGGTCTGATGGTAAATTCAAATGCAAAAAAAGAGAAAGAAGTAATGACTAAAAAATGAAAAAAAGTATGTATTTTTAAATTAATATGATAGTTTTGAATGTTTCATTATGTTCAAGAATAAACAAAAACACATTTTCCCAGTGCACCTTCAGTCCTCAGTGGTAAAACATTTATGGAAAAGAACCAAGCTTTTACTGTAAGCTCATCTATTAAAATTCCATATGCACTATATACATTTATACATACCTCATAAAAAGCTATAAACGCCTTACATAAACATGTACAGCGTCAACTAACTTTGACATAAAGTATCTGGTATTTTCGTATCTCACACCTCAATGGTTACTGTATTTGATAGCACACATTGCATACATAAAATTAATGTCATTTTATTGAACACATGTTGCCCTCACTTCCTCGTGCATCAGCTGCTTTTTATAGACCCCATTCCATTTGTTGCATATCAGGTGACTTTTTTATGTGGCTTTCCATGTTGTTGTTGTTGCTTCCATGTAATTATCTTATATTATGCAAAGATGAAGCCAAAAACTCATTTAAAGTGTAGTGCACATGTTCGATGAGCTGTTGTCTTTACGGTGCCAAAGCGTCCGACTCACGCTCAGAGGAAACAGTGACAGACCCAATGCGGCTTCCTTCCCACTGTAAGCCTCCGCAAAACAAGCTGCAAGTCATTAATGGACGCAATAAATACCTTCACTTTCTTATGACTGCATAGCTAAATAGTGGAGCAACACAACAAGCACATTAACAGATCCGCCCGACCGTCTCAGGCTGCTGCGTCACCGGTCCGGGTCATGAGCTGGCTTCTCACGTTCGCATGCAGGGCTCGAGTGCACCTGCAGCTCAATCACTACAGTGTTTTTTATGAGCTGTTTTAATAAATCGATGAGGATATACAAAAGACTTAGTGGTAGCTGCAAACAATCTGCATCCAGGGGCATTTTTAAATCCATGATCCGTCCAACTGTGAGCCAGAAAAAAAATAAAATTTTGCAGCTGTATCAAATAGCAAGAAAAACACTTTGTGACATAATCATTGTACCAATATACTGTACTTACAACAACTATTTAGAAAAAAAAAAAAGCTGTTTACATTTGATATATCAACGCAAGTTATAGGGAGGCTTTTACTACGTGCCCTGTTTTAATAAATGAAGGGGTTAACAGAAATATAATAATTGTCATAATGCTGGCTCACTTAGTCCTCATATGGTATTGTTGGTTCAGCCTATTGTTTTTTACCACAAACCATGATGGAATAATTTTAGCTATTGTTTTAAGGCATAATTCAGTATTTTATAAATGTGCAACCATTAGATATACTGTATGTAGAAGATAGCTAATTCATTCCTTACAGTGGTTAGTTGTTAGCACACACCCAGTCAGGAGAAGACAAGAGCAATGCTACAGAGGGTGAGGTATAAACGGCAATAAATGGGCATAGTGAGAAATGCATTTAGCAAGGCTATTTAGCATGTCAATGGCCATTTAAAGTTTTTGTCCAGAAGATACTGTTACTTTCACAATTTATTGTTGAGAGACAAACCTTTTGCTTTAGTTATAAGCACTCAAGTGCATAGTAGGTTTTAGGGTTACATAAATGGGAAATGGGTCACAAAGCAGTCATGTCAAAAACAGATCTGGTCAGATACCCTCACATAACAACTGTTATAAATACTGCACTATTCCTTTAAAGTAATTAATCTGATTACAGAATACATTATCCAAACATTTCTGAAGAAAAACCTCTACAAAAACCATTGCTGACACCCTCAGACACCAGGTAACACATGCCTATAGTATCACCTCAGAATTATCTGTAAATTATGTCTGCTGTTAGATGTGATAATAACTACAGTTGTGGTGGCTGTGGAGGCATAAATGTCAGGAAAGACAAACAAACAAATCCCAATTGTGCTCCAGCATGTCTGGTTTGAGAAATGGCCAACTTTGATGTCATCACGTATTTAAATGAGCACTGGTGCAGCTACCAAGACCTCATCAGACATGCAGACAGAGAAGAAAAGTATAGTCTGGAATCACAGAAATGCTTCCACAGTGGATAAGCAGCCTGTGGAGTGCCACAAATGAGCGATAGGGCTATTTGATGGATGTTTGTGCCTCATAAATTTGTGTGGTGAGACGGCACCACTGACACTAGGAGTCACAAGGTGAGTAAACATAAAAACATCAAACCATAGTATTTTAATTTCATCAAATACATTGTAAACCCGGATGTATCTAAAGGTTTTTTATTTTGTTGTACGTAAATGTGTATGTTTTTCATCACTGTAATCTTTTTAGTCTGTTCTACTTGTGACACCTCTTAATTTAGTTTAATTTATTTAAAACAACACTTAAAGCCTTGTGATTGCACATGTTGGAGTTAACTGCACTAAACTCTTTTACTGTTTTCGGGCAACCACTTTACCCTGTCTAATAGTTGAAACTATCTGACATAACCTCTTCACACACATGTTGCTCAGATCGGACGCTCTGTCGTAAAAAGGGGCTCAGACTAAAGGCTGTGTCTGAAGCTGACATTAAAAGCCATTTAAAACCAGTGCACTGTCTGATTTGCCACAGTGATGGATGCCTAACCCGGCACAGGCCTTCTGTGAAACACTAAACTCCCCTGAGCAGCAAATGAGAGCTCTGACAGTCCATTTTCATCTGATCCTGTTTCATTCATTCTGTATTGTTCAGTCCGGTTACAGGTAAAGAGACGGCTGCTAGAAGTGTGATCAAGCTTTTATAATGGGTCCTAATGAGCTGTGGAGATGAGATGGTGGATGGATGCTGGGTAGAACTGTATGTGGTCTCAGTGGTCTACAGTATAGGTTGATGTTCTTCTGACCCCTGAGAAGAGCACACACAGAGGTTATGACCCTCTCCCCAAACAGGAAGCCCCATCAAAAGAGGATCATGTTTCTGCAAAAGTCAGTGAGGAAGAGGGCAGCTGGGGCCATGAGGACGAGGACCCGCTGCTCAACACGGCTACACACAGACAAGAATATATGGCTACACGTACAACTGTTAACGCATGAGTTATTTGGTAAGTGCTAATGCCACTAATGACTGGATCAATTTATGCAACATGAAATAATTGCTCATGAGTCACCACTTTTTTGTGGTGACTCATGAAAATCACAAAATATGGAGAAATGTATGACGTACTGTATATGATTTTACCTAAAACAGGACTAAAAC
This sequence comes from Bostrychus sinensis, assembly GCA_020698575.1. Lineage (NCBI taxonomy): Eukaryota > Metazoa > Chordata > Actinopteri > Gobiiformes > Eleotridae > Bostrychus > Bostrychus sinensis. Next base: position 20,710,332 of record CM036258.1, read on the forward strand.
TAAGCCTGAACTATAGTTTAAAAATTATGGGTTATGTAATTCTGCTTCTCTGGCATCTCTGTAGTAATATAATTATGATAAAAACTACCCCCCATAATATTTCTGTACAACTATTTTTTTTTTTTTAAATTGATAGTTTTATCATTGATCGTTTTATTAATGCAAGAAGACAAACTTTCAATAACTTATCAGCTTTTAAAATATAAATGGGGAGACTTGAAACATTTAGGCAGAGATTGTTTTCTGTTACTATCAATGCTCCTGACCTTTGACCCTAGATTGCAGGGCACAACACTAGTGACCATTACAGATCAGGTAAGGCCCACTTCACTCAAAAGTCGGTTAGAGAACGTGTCAGTGTTAGATACTTGTCCCCAGTGTTTATGGAATATGAGTTAGAGTTATAATTAGGACCAGTTGCTTTCTTAAGGCTGGTTTATAATAGCTTTGCATAAATATTTATTCCTGGTGGCAGGAGAGAATAAAATGGTCGAAGTCATAGGTGGAACTCACCAAACATCAGCCCAGTGCGTTCCCTGTGATGCTAATACCCCTGAGGACTACTGTGCCAGACTTTGCCGCAACAAAACATCAAATACCACGGCCATTATGTTGCATTTATTGTCCTCAAGTTCTCCATTTTTCCTAATAAATGAGTGACAGCTTGAGGTGGGTCTGGCCGCTTTAGCAGACTCTTTGTATTTTGGCCTCAGGTCAGAGAGGAGTGTGCTTTAACAGCGATCCAAAAAAAGGAGGGGAGAGCTGCCTAGCTTATCTAATTGCTTTCATATGCCGTATTATTGGTTGATTTAAATAACCGCAGACACCAGGGCCACTCTGGGCCATCGCCTTTAACCTCAGCCTGGCCCAGGCCAAGACTGACTGGCTGCACGGCTGTGTTACTCAGTGGATTGGCGCCCAACAAGTTACAAGCACAAAACGTGTTCTCCACTTTCATCAAGTCTGCCTATCAAGTCTGTCTATTAAGCTATCAATTCAAGACATTTAACGTCCTTGTTAAATTTAGCACTTTTACAGAAACATCAACATTTAGAATTGATTATGAAACATGAGCACGTGTGGTCTCTTTGAAGACATTCTCTTAAGATATAATGTCTGGAAGCAGAAGTAAGCAGTCTGGCGTAGTGCAGGAATCACCCACAGCCTTGTATGCAAAGGGAAGTACTGTAACTCATCAGCTTTCAAGATGACAAAAGAAGAAAAGATCACAGAAATAAAAGTAATATTATATTAATATTCCTCTTCTACTTATTCCCATTGGGTCTGTCGGGGGCTGGAGTCTATGACAGCTACTTTGGGCCTGAGGCATGGTACACCCTGGACAATAGTCAGCTGACGGGCTTACAATTAGAGATACATACTGACAGACATTGGTTCACTTTTACATGTTTTCAGAGAGAACCTTGCTAACTGGCAGGAGTGCTACCCACACTGCCTCCTGAATTGAGGAGATATTTGTTCTTTAACTTCCTATTCCTGCAGCTGTTTAGACTTACTTTGAACAGATTTTGCTGCGGTGACACAATGAATATATAAAATGAGACGCTTTCGCCAGAACATGCAAAATTCAAGATAGACAAAATGCACTTGTGTTTCCCTGAACTGCAGTCTTACAGCGCTGTGTAGAGGCTATGTGATGAAAGTGTCAGTCCACTTGTGTTTATCCCATTGCCTCACAGTGCTTGCAATGACGCTTGATTTAAAGCCTGACCCCACAGTGACTCGAGGCTGTGCTTCGACACACTCTACCTGGATTTGGCTATGGTCACATGAGCGGAGGACATCGAAAATATTTATTTGACCATCAGCCCTGTGCTGCTGCAAAAAAGTAATATTTCATAAATGCTGTGTGCATCTGGTTCTTTTCACCTGTCAGATCTCTCTTGAGCTTCTTGATGTCCTTGGTGAGGTCATCAAACTTCACCTGAGCAGCCTGGAAGAAGTCTTGAGGCTCTGGTAGTGGGAACAGACTCTTGTCTGTACCTGCATGCTGCCAAACACAGACAAGACACAGTGCTGGTTAGAATTAAGTAAAAATTATAATATTTAGCTTGTTGGCTGTTGTCTTACCGGGTCAAAGTTACGGAGATAGTACAAAACCACATAATCCACCAGGTTCATTCGATTGTCCTATAGAAACATAATATTTTTAAAGATACAGTTCTTTTTGGATATTTTATATAGGCGAATGTAGAAGTAATAATCTTGAGTTACCCTGCTCTTGACATCTTTTAGTTTAGGGAGAATCTCCAGCCCAAAGCCATCTGCCTGGCCTCTCGTCCTGTTCCCTCCATTCATATAGTTCCCAAACGCCAATACTAGACCCAGGATATCCCGCAAACTGGTGCACTCCAGCAGCTCCTGTCACACAGAGACATACACTGGTTATTTTAAAGTGGACAATATTATTTTAATTAGTAATGCAAATGATTGTGCAAATGTTTACTCTTTACTCTAGTATTTCATTGGAATCACTTTGATGCATATATTTCTCATAAAAAAAAAAAAAATTAAATCAAGTGACTAGTTAGCTTTCTGCCTGTTTTTTCAGCAGGCATCCTATCCATGTGATTATATAAGAGGCACTTTTGAGGTGTCTGGGTGTCTTGCTCTGAAGGTTCAAATAAACATTGTACAGCTTAAAGCAATTTACAGAAAAGGCCCATGTTCTTCCTGAATAAATGCATAAATGATTTAATAAGCAACTTTTTTTTCATGAAAGTGTGGGTTTATTCTTACTTTGCAGACAGTGGCGATAGTGTCCACTTTGCGGCGAATAGAGGAGATGGTATCAAGGAAGATAGACTGGAAGATGATGCAGTGGGCACGGCCTGCAAAATCTGGAATCTGGGAGAGCTCATAGAGAAACCTGGAAATGGGACAGGGGCGGGGGAGAAGAAGGGGGTGTGATATGTTATGACAGAATTAAACAAAACGTCCAACAGGAAGAACTATTTTTGCTCTTCCCCACGCTGGTCGGCTGAGTCAGTGTCGTGAGCGGTCATGAGAGGTGCTGCTTGGCTGCATCTGAAAAGGCCCGAGAGGTCGACTGGAGGGAAAGGTGGCGAGCGGCGAACGGGTGTTGATCAAAGCCCGCTTCGGCCTGATGCGGGACGACTTGTATAAACAGAGCCGTGTCAGGGGGAACATCCTGTGTGATTAGCCCCCGCTGATGGAGCCACATTCAGGATGACTCAGGCCATCCCAGTGACAGCTCTGGTCAAACATAGCAACAGGAGGGCCGGGCAGGGAATGGGCCTCATTAATGGGACAGGCTGTTTAACAGAATTAAAATAACCTTACTGTTCTGGTTTGTCCAGCACTTTGGTCTCATCATCTTTGGAACTCTCCTGATGTTTCTTTATCATCTCCAGCTCATCACTGGTGCCCCTCTGCAAACACAGTACAAATATGTTCAAACATTGTGCCTATTATTAATTGTGTACAAGAGACTCCTTCCTGTTACTTACATTTTCATACAAAGCCTCGATGGTCTCCAGGTCCACCACAGAGTTGTCCACGGTCAAAAGAGCTGGAACAACACAGATATTCATTAGAAGCATGCAACGCTCATATAAATGGACCAGATCGCAGCCAAAGCATGCTGCCTTTTAACTGCTGCCAGTCCCACAAACACAATCTGGAGATGTAAACGCACTTCAGCCCTGTAAATTTGTTGAGTGCTGCAGAATATGTAAATGTCAACTTGTGGCCAAATACTTTATAAGTTCCTATATACTGAATGTATGGCTGTATGGCTTACCATTTTATCAGCAGTAAAGCAGCAGATGCAAAAGAAGGTTTAAACACTCTACTTCTGTGACCAATAAGGACAATTTCAAGTGACAAGTGAAGAAACATATACATAAAATGAGGAGTGAAATGTCAGAAGAGATCATTGCTCACACTATTTAATGGTTATTCAAATTGCTTCAGAATTGGGTTTATGATTATATGTGCCACTGGGCTGCAGAACAATAAAAGAGGAAGGGCAGAGAGGAGAAAGTTGGGAGCTGCTCAGTGTCTTGGAGGTGTCACAGGTTTATGGCTCTTGGTGGGACGGAGATGTGTGTGTGGGATGAGGAGTGGGAGGTGAGAAGGGAATGGCTCCAATGCTCCGTCCTGGATCAGCTGACAGACGTCTGGTCGGTGTCACACTAGGACTAGACCCGCACCACAACGTCTGCTGCGCGCTTTGACCTGGTATGTTGTGTATTTGTGATTTGTGTATTTTTGAGGACATAATGCAACATCTTGTGATAGCTGATACACACTATCACCAGTGATATTAATAAATATAGATATTACAAGTTTATTGTTTTTTTTCTTTTTATGTTAATATTTACAATTAATTGTCTATAATTGACAACTTGCATTCCCAGTCAACACTATTATTAGGTAAAACTGTTCTGTTTTGGATAATTTGTTATAGATATGCTAGTAGAAGTACTATAAAACATTTTTTGTCTTTTGTCCATAACACTAATACAAGATTCAGAATATCAACAAAAATGCATAAAAACAAAATAACTTAAGAATTTCAGTGCATCATAAATGCAGTATGCTTAAGTATGATTGTCTTTTAGTTTAGACAGCTGAAAATGGTTCAAGATAAGGACATCAACTTCCCTAAACCACAGCCTTCAGTACATTATATCTAGCATTTGAATTCCCATTTATTTAAAATGTTACAGTATATTAAAATTGTACCACTGAACGTATTATCACAAATAAGTGATGTTGATAAAAACTATACAGTGTACAGTAGAGGTTAAACAAACTGGACCCACTCTCACAGTGGCTGTGCTAACAAACTAACCCTGTGCGTTCTGGCTCCCAGCTGTTCCCTGCACAAACCTGTCAATGTGCTCCCAATGTCTGGATCACAGGGAATGCTGGAGGTCCATTTCCTACATCTTATTAGAGTGGATTATTCGGTCCCTGAGCCGTGTAGCCGTCAATCACACACACGCATACACACACAGTAAAGGGGGGCTAGAGCTCAGGCGGGTGTGCACGGGAGCGCTCTGATCCAAGGGGAGCCGGATCTCTCTCCACGGACGCAGATCAAAGTCTGGGTGCCTCACACCCTCTCCCACCACTTCTCACTGGTCAAATGGCAGTGTGTTAGAGGAACATGTGTACGGACGCCTGCTTGTGTGTGGCTGGGCCTTTCTCTGCCCTTGAACCATGGTGGCCCTTCAGGTCCCCCAGTCCGCCTCTGCTTAAGAAGTGAACCCTGCCGAAGTGCCACCTTCCTCCTCACTGCAGCTGTAATTACATTACACGTCCCATGTCCTTTTAATTTGGCAACAAAAAGGATTGGAGCTGGACTAGAACCTTTAGAAGTACTTATTAAGATGCTGTCCCTTATCATCAAGATTTACACTTCCCATTAAGACACAACAAGGCAGGCTCATGCTGTGCGGGAGCTTTTTTAGGAAACCTTTTCTTCAAGCTGACAATGGATTAGAGGATAAAAAGAGTAGAAGGGGTAAAAATAAAATGTTAGTGCATGTGCCGTTTGGTGTCCAGCCCTGTTTTATGTGGCAGGGCATTGTAGAAGGTGGCTTTGTACATGTTTAGATCATTAGCGGCGTGTCAGTCCCATTAGGCTTGTGGAAACCGTCACTGGCTACAATAAACAGATCCACTGGCCGCGTGCTCAGACTAACAGGCGGCAAGCATAGAGTCCTGGGACAAGAGACTAGTCTAATCTACCTTTAGTATATACTAATATCTAGAATTACCGGTAATAGTGCTATCAATTACAGAAGCAGAAAAAGAACTCCAAATCTGTACTTAAGTAAAACTACTACTAATACTGTCATGACTGCTACAACTAGTAAGGACTTGAGTAAAATATGGTCTTGAGATGAGATGGCACTTTGAACCAATTAAATAGCCCTCATGACACTTAATTTTTGACAAACTGACAAATTTCTCCTTTCCACTGACTATAACTGGAAAATCCATCCACTTGAAGCTCAAAATTAAACTGAGAAGTGTCTCTAGTTACAAATTGGTAGCTGTCAGACAGAGGTAGGAAATGACTCTCCTGCTGCTCTATCTCGTCTCTATAAATATCTTCATCTGCATTTCATCAAGAGTCGTCCTCAATTTATTGTTGAACACTGCTGTAAATTGAGTTTATTACAGAGGAATCTAAATATTCTCTTCGCTCCGGACTATACATCACCATCTGCGTGTGCTTCTCAGTGTTCTGGTAAATAAAATTAAAAAGCCATTTTTACCTTGCTGAATATCTTTCATGTCCAGATGCAGACTGGAGATGAGGATGCCAACAGCCTGTGATCGCTTCCCATCCAACAGCTTCACGATCTGGGAGAGAAAATAAACACATTAGAGATATCAGTTTAACCTGAAATGATGAACTGCAAGTTTAAATTAACCATTCAGCTTCAGAAACCAAACTCTTCCCAAAGTCCTGGAGTCCTCAGAACTATGCTAGTATACGGTGACCAAAATAATGTGACATATACGTATTTGTTGTGGCTCTATCCTTCAGTCTTGTTTGGGTAGAAGTCATTTTAGAAAGTTGATGCACCTACCAGAACACCTACAGAGAGGCAGTGCCATAACTGTAACACTAACATTAACAGAGTTGCACAACAAGGTTAGGAAAAAAAGAGCCATACATTGTTTAAATGCATAGAACATAACTTATTTTCAGGGTAGGCTTTGAGATACAACTAACTGTAGCATCATTTTATGTAGTCATCTTTAAAAAAAATTGGGCAACACCATCACATGTGCCTTATACTTAAAAATGAAATATTACACACATTTTGGTGTACTTAGTAACATTAATAATATATAATTATAATATCAATAGATAATCATACAGAAGATGTAAGACAGTAAGAGAAGTAATTACTTTACTTGAATTATTTTAATTGATTTATTATTATTATTTTTTTTTTTTTTTTTTTTTTTTTTTTACATTTTTGTAGGTTTACCAATGTCAATTATGCATTTTTGCAAAGGGGACCATATCAGTGTGTGTATAATAAGTGTTTTGTGTGAGTTCATTATTTCTTTGTCTCACTCTCACTTCTGGGATAATTTGACCAAAATAATAAATCATCTGAACACAGCATCACAACACACACGACGTCAGGACAATTCTGCTCAACTTTCCCATCAATGAGAGAGTAAAAGAGTGAAGCTCCTCCCATCCCCTTTACTTCAAAACACGTGTGAGATATTATCAGAAAATATCAGGTGGCAGTGAAAGTACAAAGGCAGAAGTGGCACCATAAAAGGACAGTCTAGAAGAGCAAGGGCCTTTTTAGAACAAACTATAAATTCACAGGATTTTTATTTGTGCCTACACATGGACACAATTACTTATGACTGAATTAGCCATAAAGACAGAGAGAGTTTTGGCAAGGTAAAGCCCTGCTCTAAAAGTTAATGTGTCAGGCTTCTTCATTAGCAATTATGGCGTTTGTCGGCTACTGGGCTGTCCAGAGAGCCAGCCTTAGAAGTAGGTATTGCATTACAGGAGTGTTAGTGGGTGCCATGCTGCTTCCAGCTCTATTACCTGGATCACGAGGGATCTCCCACTCTGGGGACTCGAAGACCAGGCCTTTCCCAACACCTCTAATTAACCGCTTTGGACGGGCCACACTAAAAGCAGCCCAGGAACCCTATGCCCAAGTCGTTGTGGTTTGCAGAAGCCGCCAATTAGCCTCAACAGTTAGGTTAATGAGAAAAGACAACTGATGTCAGCTGAAGTGCTGACAGGTCGAGGGAAAACAGCTCCCTCTAGTGGACCAAAAACAGAACCTAACATTCAATGTCAAAGCTCTTGAATTAACATTTCAAGACAAAAAGAAAAGAAGAGTCAATGAGAGAAAGCGTGAGCGCTCTAAAAAAATAAACACAGTGATGAAGATAAATGTGGACATGTCTTTGGTGAGTACTGGAGCAGGTGGAGAATGTTAACAGAGATATAGACAGGCTGATGCAGGTTCAGAGCCAGAGTTTACACAAGAGCACTGAGTGTCTGTCTGGAAATGTGTGTGAATTAGCCAGGCAGATGTTATTATAACAACCGGATAGCTCAATCTCACCAAGTGGTTATTATCTGACGCCCACGGGTCCACATGAGAGGATTCAAATATGTTTTCAATAAACCTGTGTTTGCCCGTAAAACACACTTTAATATCCACGCAATGTGTAATAAAGGGGGGAAATGTAATTTTTTTTTGTGGCATTCAGTGGCAAAAAGGGGATTGTTTACAAGTCACACCACTTCTTTCTTCACTTATGGTAGCCCTCCAGGGACATTATCTTATCTATTAACAAGTTCAATGGAAACATGTCAAATAAAAAATATAGAGTGTTTCTCTTCCAGTAATGCTCAGTTTGTCAGTGTGGAACAGGAAGTGATTGATAGCCTGGCTTTAATTTCTAAGCAATGTGAAGTTGGGTGGGATATTTCCCATTCAAGCTGGCTACTAACAGATACTACCAACCAACTGTTCAGTGGGAATACTGTAGCTACAACTGGTTTTATGGTTTTCAATATAGTCTGCTTCTTGACTGCTTTTATGTACATCTAATTGTATTTAATCTCTTTTCATCTATTATACACCCAAACTCAAATTAACAAGGACAAAAATAATCAATGATACAGAAAAGAAAAACTAGTTCACAATGCTAATTAATTGAGCTTTCACTGGGTTTTACAGAACTTTAAATGCTATTTCTCCAAAATATAGAACTGATTATTTATATATTATATTGACACAGTTGTAATAATCAATGTGGTAACTGATGTTTTCCATTTTGATCACCTGTACACAAACAAGACAAATTGTCTATTGAACCATAATCTTGATTTGAGATAATATTACATTCTTCACCTACATTCCCTCAATCCTATAGGTGCCTAGTCTTGATGCCGTCTTGTAGCCACATGCCTGCAATTATAGCTCCGGTCCAGTCTGCTGGACTGGAGAGCTTTCTTCATAGTCATCTCCCTCTGCTTTGATATGCTAATGAACACAGAGAGACGGGCTGAAGAGTAAACAAGAGCTTTGATTTTCTCTACGGCACACATGATAAAGATTAACTGACTCGTGTAGGCATCGCTGTTTTCACACTGAGTTTTTGACTTTCGGAATTGCCGGAGTTGTTGGGAAGGGGGGTTGGGGGGATTGGGGAAGTGGATCATATGCATAATGTACACACACATTCCATTCCCTCCCACTTCATCTCATCTCAAAGCCCCCAAGGCTTGGACTTAGCATGATCTGGCAACACTTTGAGAGCAAGTGCATAATGACTGTGGAGGACGTGCTGTCATCGCACACAGACAAACATGAGCCTCGCTCGGACATACTCATCTTCATATCAAAGACCTGAGCTGTCTGCATGAGTGACCAGTCCAAGTCTGCTCCAAGTACATCAGAGTCAGAGGCATGTGTGTTTGAGTTCTATTGATTCTACAAAGCATGTTGACATTGACCGCAGACTACTGAGTCCTATATTCCCACACTAAAACAAAGGTTTGGATTAAGCGTATAAAATACTATCATTAGCATGTGGTTCCACTAAAGATCTTTCTCCATGCTTCAGACTCAGTGTAGTGCTTCACTGTCATATAAAGTCTAATCTTTTATTTCTAAACACAACAGCCATTTTTCAAGAATCCAATAATTTGGAGTCTATTCTAGCTACTTTGGGTTCGTGGTGGGTACTCCCTGGACTATACCAAGTTAGTTAAGACTTAGATTCAGCAATTCACCTACACATGCAAGTCTTGGAAGGAAGCCGGATGACCTGGACAATCCAAACATTTTTACTTCAGTCATTTAAAAGGAAATGTAATTGACCAGAACTACTCTAGAGACCACTGTAAATACAGTAACAAATGCAGTATGTAAGTTAAGGCCAGCTTTTTAGTAGAGACAATAGAACAGTTAAAAATAATCAGTGTAAACTAATCATAGTTTCACCTCCATTCCATTCTTCACACTTCCTTACACTTCCTTTGTTTCCCATCTGAGAGCAGCACTTCTCAGAAAACAATTTGGCAATCAGATCATTTCTTTTCCTCCTGAGCATAAGTTTTCAAGGATAGAACAAATCATCAAATAAAACAAGTTGTTTTGTATTCACAGACTTTTTCAGTCAATTGGACTCAGCTGGATAATCATTTACCATTTTTTGTTAGTAGACCTTTTGTAAATTCTAATGGTACTATTAATAAACAAATGCATACAGTATGACTAGTGACCATAGTAACACGGGTTTTGTTGGTTGATACAAAATGGTTTTAGGACTGTTTCCATGAGTCAATCCTGTTTGTGGCTGACATAAGCTTTAAAAGGAGACCGTTAGCAGGATTAGTGTCTGGATGTGGCTGTCTGACTTGGATCAAATGTTGGACAGCCTGCCGCTTCGGGATGACCAGACATATTGGAGAGATCTAAGCCACGCTGCACACTCCGGCCCTTTGGACTGGAGTGGAGCCTTCACAGATTGATCAGATGTGTATGGATTTTGAGGGGACAGTCTGGGGCATTGGCCACTTTTTAACTGCTTAGACGCCACACTGAAGACCACAGGGCTGCCAGAATGCTGACGCAGTGCAGTCAGAAGTGCAGAGTTGCAGCATCAATTCTTTGCTGGGTGAAAGGAATGGTAGATTAATCTGGCAAGTGGTGGGTTTTCCTATTTTCCTCGACAATATTTGTTTTACCTATTAATTCTAATGCTTGCACAAATGGAAAGACAACATCATTCGAGTGCTGCCTTGTACAGAAGTAGAAAATAAGCCATAAGGGAAAACTCAGATTGATGAGGAGCGTTGGCACGTAGAAGACCAGTCACCCTCGAGAATAAGTCTGACAGAGGAGCTGAGAAAAAGAGGAATCAATGTCTTATAGGTTAACTGTCTATGGACCTTTATACAAATAGGGAATAACTTCATTTAAAATAGTGAGGACTAGTGTAGGATATAAAGGCTTTGTGGCTCAGTATATAGAGAATTAACACCACATCTACAAGATTCCTGATTCAAGTTCAAGTCTGGGCAGTATAGAGCCTTAAATCTCAGTCTTCATAAAACAGAAGTTATTTGAATATTTTACTTAGCCCAACTGCAGCTCATATTGTTTTTGCCATATTACATTGAAAGTCATTGCATGCTTTTATTATAAAGTTGTGCAGCCCAAAGAGTAGTTGGATAAATGGCATTGTAAAATCTTGACACTGGTGTAATGCCCTTTACTGAAAATCCCTTGTTGGCAGTGCCAACATGTCCATTTACTGCACTGACAATAGTGCAAAAGTGCTTTTTCCTCATAGACTCCAACTTTCTTGGCAGATAAACCATGGGGTGACATAGCAACTTGAGTACAGAGACTGTGCAGCAATGTTTCTAGTTGGACATGTCTCTAAATAAAACTGAAAAATCAACAGCGCTAATATGGAAGATGAAAAGAAGAAAACTGACTGTACCTTCTTGGTTTTAGCCTTCTTCTCATAGGTGTCCACCAGTGGCTTTTTCTTCGGTTGTAAAGTAGCTTTCGAAAAGAGGTCCTCAAATTCTTTGGCATTAGCAATATCTGGCTCCTCCAGAGAACCCCACAGCGTGTTGTTGCTGATGACAAAGAACCAAGTGTGAATTTTAGATTGTGAGTAATAGATAGAGTATATTACTTTTCCAATATGTTCTGTACATGTAAAATATACATGCAACTTAAGGTGGCAGCTATTACAAAGGTCTGAAGTCCACCAACCATTGGCTCTATGTTGCAATGGTAAAGATATAGTAAAGTTTCCATAATAACAATAATAATTTGTTCCTTGATCTGGCTGAAGTTATCTTGCAATAATACTGAGTCTTTATCCAGAGAGTGATCCAGATCAACACCAGAAATAAATTATTCTCGGCCTATTACTGACCTTTTATAAAATTATGACCATAACCTTTTGAGGCATTTTGCAATAGACTAACAAACTAGCCAAAAGCAGCCAAAACATAACCTTGCCAGAAGTAAAAAAAACTAGGACTGTCAGGGACATCCTTTTTGGTCAGCAAATTCTTCCTTAACATTACATCCCAACCAGCTGAGTGAAATGGAACAGCAAATAAGAAAAAAGCTTGGAAACAAAACAACTAAACCCCCCAAAAAATGTCCTTACAATTTATGTTTTCTAACTGACAGGATCACAACACAAAACTTGATGCAACTTCCCCAGAAACCCTGCTGCAGCATTCTGCCAGTGGTAAATTGTGTTCCAGCTCAAGTTTAAACACCTGGCATCATTTCAAATACGTATACCACTTCCCTTTATAACTCCAAACCTCACACCATTAACACAGATCACACAGCTGATCCAGCTCAACTTCAACATCTGACCCATTTAATGCCCCTTAACTTGCTCTTTTACAGTACAATTTAAAGCTGACGTGAAAGCAGTGTAGCGCAGTCATTCAGTCAGTCAGGCCTATGTGAGTGTGAACCACAACTCAGCCTCCCCCACTAATCCATCTATGAGAATACAAGGCCATAAAGCTGGAAGTCTGGCACTCAGAGGCAAAAACCACAACCACTGTAAATGGGCCGGATAATCCACTTACAATTACAGTATCTCATAAGGGCCCCAAATAAAAGTGAGTGTGGGACAACATGTATATCTGTGATACATCTAGGTAGAACTACAATAAACTAGGGCAAGAAAAATAAAGTGTTGTATTGACTAAATTTGACCATAGGTTGAACCTTTGAAAGACAATGTTAACAACTAACAAATTAAAAGACAGATAACTATAACAAATGAATGGATAAAACATAGAAAACAGCATGTTTTTGACCTTACTTAATAAATACAGAGTCATATGAAATCCTATTGGTTTCCCGAACATCTTTTTACAAATCTAAAATAACCAGACAGTGACCTCTAGTGTTCATGCACTGAATGTGAAAAAACCCTAAAATCTTGAACCTCTGTCATAAAAGTGATCATCTATTAAAGCTTGTGTCTACCGTGGTCTGTGCCTATAATACTTCCCAGTAATGTTCTCTATTTTTTTACTTTATAGCAAAATAACTGTGAAATTACACACACAATGTGACACCAACCTTAGTATCAGAGACAAATTATGTAAGTAGTTACCTTATTCAACTTCCAGGATTTTATGCATTACAGTTAACACCAAAAAGTTACCTAAATAATTTGAAGAGTAGAGAAGAACACAACTAGACATACTTGTTGTCTTGTATCTGAATCCTGGTCCAGTACAGGGGCCTCATTGGACATGCTGGCTCAATGGCAGGCTTTCGTGGGGCTTGAGCCACTTTCTGGAACAAGCCACCCATGAGTGGAGGGGGAGGTGGAGGGCCACCGCCTGGAGGTGGTGGAGGGGGTGGCGGGCCTACCCCAGGAGGAAGTGGAGGCGGCGGAGGTGGGACAGCACCAGGCAAACCAGGGGGAGGAGGGGGTGGAGGAGGTGGGATCACACCAGGTGGACCAGGGGGTGGAGGAGGAGGTGGAGGTGGAGGTGGAGGAGGAGGTGGAGCACCCATGCAGCCCGGTAAAGGTGGAGGAGGAGGTGGGGGTGGTATAGAGGAACATGGAGGAGGAGGGGGGGCAGGAGGAGGTGTGGGGCCTTTGTCAGCCTTTACCCCCAGACTGAGCCCAATGGAGTCCATGTTCAGTCTTTTCGGTGCGTTCTGATTGGTGTTCACAGTGATTGTCCCGCCCTCCCCATCAGGGCTCTTGATAAAAGTCTCTCTGTCAGTCTGGATGCTCACAGTGCGATAGGTCTTGTTTGTCGTGTCGTCCACTGTAGACACACCGATGTCTCTCACAGCACAGCGCACCTGACCCGCGATGTACGGCTTGTCACTCTGCAGCCTGCCGATAAGTCCTTCCAACTGTGATATGGACACAGCATGTTCTCCTCGCAACTGGAAGATCTTCAGCTCAAACTCTGACTGTATCATGAACATCAGAAAATTACTTCCTGTACTCTACCATATAAAGAAGGCCATAATAACCCATCATGTGGGCCGTATACAACAGTCCCCCAGGGTGCTGTAAAGACATGCTGTTTAGCTCTGTGTTAACATCATGCTCATTAAACTCTTCTTGTAACTGCTGCCAAACTGGCTCACAGAGGAAAGCTCCACAGTTTTCACTTGACTTTGAAATAATAGGAAACAATTCTATTTAAGCTATATATATATATATATATATATATATATATATATATATATATATATATATATATATATATATATATATATACTTGTTTTGCAATGTTTTGATTAATCCAAGTTCTTTATGAACTTGTCTTCTGTCTATTCTATAGTTTTCTAGTATAACAAAATTAGAAATTGCTAATGTATTTTTTGTTATATAAAGTCTACTGAACTTGCGCAGTCTGTATAAATTTTGTTTTATAAATTTGTTTAAATCTGTAAGATCCTGTAAGTTACAATAATTTAAATTTCACAGGGACATTAAATGCTTAGTAACAGCCATTTTATAGGTCAACAAGTAATTACTACTAAATATGCTACTATATTTTGAAAGTATCTATGAGAAGATAAGATGAAATCTAATGGTGGTAAAGCTCAAAGCAACTGTAGCAACTGTTCCAAGATACCATAAACCACATTTATGGGAATTGGTTGCCCCCTGGAGGCTAACATGGGCAACTGCAATCACAAACCAAGAGTTCTTTTGTTTAATTTAACTTAACTTTAACTGTTCAGTAGTGATTAAATAGGATTACTGTAATGTATATCATATGCATATTAGTCTTTTCAGTATCACAAATGCACACCTAAACCATCCTTTTTTTAAATGTCTGTACAACATATTCTTTGAAACTTACATGCATCTTCTCCAAGTCTTCCTTGCACTGCCTCTTGAGCTGCAGGAGGGCAGACTGGTGCTCTGATAGGACACAGGAAACATTTTATGCTACCACACTTTATCTGCATACATTTATTCGTTAAACAAAATGATAATTTCTGATTTCTGCATTAAATTTGCCAATGAATCAAATGTAAAGCTGGTCAAAACATACGTTTACAGGTTAATGTCAACTAAAGCCAGGGTCACTTTCACAATGAAGGCTATATTTATAACTCATCCAACTAGTTCTGAATCACTGGCTGCTTGTAAAAAAGAAAGCAAAAACAAACATTTTTATCAGATCACACAGAACTACAATGCTTTGACAGCAGGGTGGGGAGGTTTGGTCAAGCAAGACACACAGAAACTTGAAGGCAAGTAAATACTCTAAAGTAAATTATTTTTCAACCCACAATCCTTTTTAACATGGCAGTGTATACAACCTGCTATGTGCTCTTGTGCAAAGTTTTAATGATTATTTACTCTGACATGAAAATGTCCCATCCTGCTTATTTCGGCCTGGGAGCAGCACAAATGTGGCCGAAGTCTTTAGGCGACAGCCCCTACCCTAAACAAGTGAGGAACCTGTTTGCTATGTTTTGTAATGATATGATTAATACTTTTGACAATGTAACATATAGGTGTAATTTATGATTGCCATTAGTTATGTAATATACAAGTGCTGACTCCCAGGGGTGGTTCTAGACCACTTTTAACTGGGGGAGCCACACTGGGGTCAGCCTTTTCGTCGGAGGGTACATGAGACATTTCGATGTAAACCGACTGGGACTTATTTTAAAAACAACTGTTAAAAATAACTCTGATATCATCTTTGTAAAGGGGCATTAGCTTACTGCTTTATTAGTGATGTCAATTTAAGGCTAAAATGATCAGAATGCGTCCGGTGACAGTGTATGGAGTGCAGGAGTATTTCGTAGTTTTATGTGTCTATGTAGAGCGTAAATTAAACAAAATACTACTCAAGATATTTTTTAGGTGGAAACAACATTATAACATGGTTAAAAGCTCATACAAGTTGATTTAGCAGAATGGGGGACCTTTATACCTAGTTCTATTTTTATTTTACTTTCTGTAATGCACCAGTGCGAATAAACAATCTGCCTCTGTTTTCCCTTAACATGTTGTCCAGAGTTTCACAGCACTCAGAGCATTAAAGAAACCCTTTCCTTGTGTAATCTAATCATGCAGGTCCATGAGGGCTTTTAACCCGTTTGTGTGACATTACACCTGTAGACTATCAGACCAGCCAAACGTGGCTCTCTGCCTGGACTATGCTTGATTCCATTAAGGGTCTCCTACCTGGAGAACAGCCACAAATGCTGTAACACTGCCACACAGCCGGCTGCATTAGGCCACACAATGAGCTTAAATGGATTTGCAGCATGCCTTACACTCTGCTGCGACTCCTTAACTGTCTCAGTGATTTGTACCATCCCTGATAGTGTGGCGGTATTTTCTTCAAGATTTACTGCTGATACTCACTGCATTGAAAAGTTGCGAGTCAGATATCGGCAGTGGCTCAGAGCTAATCAGCTTGAATGGACTTATCCTCTGTCAGCATTCTGTAAATACAAGTGCCAAGTATGGGGATCCTCACCTGCCTCTGTGTATTTGAGTCCCACCTTCTCCTCTTCATCTTTAGGTTTGGGAGGGGGCCACACTGCTTGGAGACGCCCTGGAGTTCGGTCCTCGCTGTCGGCAGGGGATGTCACTTCGGCCTATAGACCAGAAAGACACAAAGCTTTACAATACATTCTGCAATTTGAAACACTGTCAAAGTACTACCATTGAGTGCTGGTATGTTCACATTTCATGCTGTGAAAAAGATCATTACGTTGACGAAAGGAGGTATACAGGCACACATCAATTAAAAAGTGAAAAGTGTAATTATTTCTGTAGTTCAATTTAAAAATATGACATGCATATATTTCATATATTTAGTACATGCAGAGTGAAATGTATTTTATTTTTATTGTGATGATTATCTCATTTTAATTTTATGCAATGCTGAATTTCGGTTTCCCTTAACAGTTAAACTAAATAAATGAATGAAATATTTGACTCTGTGTGTACTGAATCTATGTAATACAGTATGTGCTTCACTTTTAATTGAACTCCAAAAATAGTCTTTTCAACAATATAGGTTTATAAAGTTTATAAAGCCTTCTTAGAATAGATTACTATTCTGTTTTTTGTATTCAGACACAAAAAGTAAGGAGATGTTAATGTATTTATTTTTTGTGTCTATATACAAAGAAACAGAACAACAATTTCCCAAAATATTTTAATTTATTAACATAGCATTAGGTATACAGCTTTAATGATACCCACATTCGCATCTAAGGGACTTCTGACATCCTTGACAGGAGATTTGGAAGTCCTCTCAAAAATCAACTTCAGATTCTCTTTGTCACTTTTAATTTTCTTCTTCACTGCCTCCAAATCCACATTTTCTGTCTTGTCCTTATTTACCACTTTGGGCCCAAATATATTCTTAAACGTTTCATATGCCATGTCTGTTGTTTTCTTTCTTTCAGATGACGGTGTGCTGCTTTCTGGCTCTTTGCTTTCCAAATCTTCACCTCCTTTACTTTCACTTTCTGCATTCTGGTTTTCATCTGGCCTTTTACTTGGGCTATCAAAGTTAAGCAGATGGCTTAACTGTCCCAATACTGAGCTTTTAGTATCCGACATAGGCTTTGGCTCCACTTGCTTTTTGACCGGAGTTACTTTCTGATCAGGGAATAGCTTGGCTTTGTTTACAGTCTTCTTCAAGCTAAGTAGAGCCAAGTCTGCATCCTTCTCACTCTGCTTGATCTCCGAAAGTGTCTCCCTGTCTTCACCCTGCACGCCCTTCTTCAGGACCCTCAACCCGCTAAACAAAGCTGGCATCTGGAAGGAAGGGCTAGCTGAGAATCCTGCACTTTTGGATGGAGATGTGGTGGGGGTTGATAAAGATGGAGAGGTTGCTGGTGAAGTTACAGGCGCCAAAAGTGTGTCAGGAGAGTCTTTCGGAGTCTCTGAACTTGATGGTGATGGTGCTAGATCTGAAACTGTTTTAGGGGACACAGGGCTTGATTTAGGTTCTTCAGTGGGTTTCTCAGCTCCTTTACCTGGACTGGAGCTTGCTGCAGAGATAACAGTGGGATCAGGTGTAGAGCAGTCAATGCAGTCATACTCATCGTCATCTAAAATCACAGCGTTGCTACTCTTCTTGTCACTTTCTGTATCTTTGTTAATAGTTTTAGTGCGCTCTTTAGGACTGCCTCCATCTTTAGGTTTTGAAATAATAAGTGATGTGGAATTAGTCTTTCCAAAAGTTTTGCTTGAATATAGAATAGCCTCTATGCGGGACCTTTCCTTAAACATGTGTGTTTTAAATACAGGAACAGCTGCTTTAGGGGAGTCTTCAGTAACTTTGTCAGGGGTTGTCCTGTCTTTCTGTTGGACATCTTTGCTGCTAAATGATGTCTCCTCATCCTCATTGTCACTGTATGTCTCTACTCGTGTGACTTGGACCAGATCTGGTTCAGTAGAAACTCCATCGCTCTTTGTATCTGCAGTTACAGGCTTTTGTTCTGAATGACAGGAGGCAGGTGTATCTTCCTGTGGCGTTTCATCTTCATTGTTCTCATTAGGAGTTGTTTGGACTCCTTCAGAGGGAGTTAGCTCCTTGAAAGATGTGAGAATGGCTGAGCCTGTATCTAAAGAGGCAGATCTGTCTTTGAACAAAGTGCTGAAGACATTTCGGAAAGAACTCGTGGGCTGCTTCCCCTGTCCATTTGGATTACACTCACTGTCCATGTTTATACTGGCTGGTAACCCAAACTAAGTGCAGTTTCTGTAAAAGGTCCATTAAAAAATGTCACAAAAGGTTCTTCTCTCCACTTCGAGTTATCCAAGCTGCACCTTCTCTACTTCTGGAACAAAAGCCTTTTGTAAGGCCAAATCTCCTCTTACCTTTTCCAGATGGGTGCCATGAACACAATCATTATCAGGTAATCCTGCTTTATAACAAACTGCAAACCTCCCAGAGTCATGATTTTATATATTAGCGTGCTGCCATCAGAAGAATTCCCACAATGGTGTGAGTTAAGTGGAGTTGTTCAAAGGCTGGCTTCATATCTCGCTGTAATCTGCCTGGGAGAGACAGAGTTCACCTGCCTTTCACAAAATCAGATCAAACCACTTCGTCATGGTAAGAATCCAGCAGCTGTGTGCCCAATATGAACTGAATAGCAATCCACAGAGTAAATCCAAACTTCTTGTAAAAATCCTGTTGCATGTGTGTCAGTTGGAGTAACAGAGAAGTCCTGTGTGCTATGAGAAAAAGCCTCAGGTTGAAAAAATGTGTTTCACTGGTCGGCCCAGTCAGTGAACGCCTCCAAGTTCCCTCCCCTCCCTTCTCTTCCTGGGAGGAGAGCACCCGACAGCCACAGGTGTCTGATTACCTCTGCTCACTTCCTCAAAATGGCTGCCGTAGTAAACAACACAGATCAGTGGAACCAGTGTGTGGTCTGTGGGGAAGTAAGGAGGCCTAATAACCCAGACAGCACCAACAAGCAGTGAGCTAACTAAGCTACTACAGCGCAGGCTCAAGTACCTTTTATTCACTGAATGACAATGGCTAATATGCTAACATGCTAGGTTAGCATGGTATGAAAAAGCAGTTGAAAACTCACACAGAGCTAGCCTATCTGTACTGTTATCAAAGGTTTTGTTACTTATCTCTATCATGAATGGGTATACACACTTCATATAGTTTAAAGAAATCTTGTCACTAACACTGAACAACATTTGTACAATAAAATAATCACATAATACTGGTGACTTATGTGACTAAACTGGTGGAATAAAATCCTTAGCCTACTCAAGCTTTAGCTAAATAATTTTTAGTTTTAGCTGCTTGGGAAGTGCTTAAGGTAGAGCAACATTTTTCAAATTGGGTTCCTTTAGTAACCATATTTAATGTAATTGCCTAGCACTTGCAGCCCAAATGTAGAAGGGGCAGTATCTTTACATACTTTTTGAGATAAATTTCTTTATTTTAAATTCTGAGGCTGCACACTTGCATTTCTATTAGTAGCCTATAGTCATCTAGTTTTTTCTGACCTGAAAATGGCTACTAGCCACAGAAGACAGAGGTTCTGTTGATTAACAGTTATTATGTAACAGCACAGTGGAATTTACCACACTGAATATCCCCCTGAGGGAACGTGTGTGCACCCTTATAATGGGACTTCATAGGGACTGGGAGTCATAAAGTACTTTAGGAAAAATTTTTGGAAACACTACCCATGGCAATAAATTATGCATTATTCACAGCAAATTAGCAAAGCAGGTATTAGTCTCAAATGAAACAATGAACACAGCATGGACACATGAGGTTTTGGCCTATAGCTTATTCCTGCTATTACACAGCTGATGAATCATTTTATGTATTAAATATTGTGATATGTCTTCATGTATTATCACATTAATATGATATTAATATCCCTGTCTGTAAATTAGTTTCTCCCCAGTAGGCTACTTCACATAGCTGTTTTAGACAATAATGTTTTATGTAAATAGGCGTCTTCAAATCATAGCAACACAATAATAAAAGACGTCATGCCATAGCCAAGTATGGAAGATGACTGACACTCTAATACAGAGTGCCTCATTCTGTACAGCCTGGCTTTGTACAGGTATGTTGAGCGATTATGTTTACAGGCAGGGCTCTTTGTGTCTTTGGAAGACAATAAATACTTTGCTCTCATACCTAAGACCACACCCATATAATCTGCCTCATCTGCCAAAGGCACAAAAAACACGGGCTATGTGCCAGACTGCATACTTTGGCAGCAAATGATTTAAAAAGAATGAAAATTGTGCTAAATATTTGAAATAACTACACATGTAAATGTGTGTTTTGCAGGTTGTTAGTAACATGTGTTGTTAGACCTTGCATTGAAACTGAAATCAAATTTATAAACCATACAACTTTAGCAAACCCATATCCTGTCCATGTTCGTAACAAGGGAGAGTTAGTGAGAGAGGGTAGAGTGAGAGTTTTGGCTCAGAAACCCTGTCTCCAGATTAAAATCCCTGACATGTTAATCCATTTCTGAGACTTTCTGATCAGGTGGTTATATGCATGAGCGGAAAAATCCCCATTATCCCAGAAGGGAACAAAAGAACGCCCCAGTGGACTTCACTTTGAGCTTGAAAACAGCATTTCAACCTAACCAGACTTTGAATTCTTGTTGTTCTTATTTTCAGAGCCCTCACCGTGCATTCCAGCTTTGGATAGTAGGGAGTTTCCCCAATGATGTCATCCTCTGGTGGCGTGATACGCAAAAAGTCCAGGTGATCGGGGCGTGGAACCCGTCTGATTGGCTCTTGAGGTTCATCACCGTCCAGCATCCAGATATCATCCTGTCGCAAGAGGGAATCGTCTGCAAAACAACACAGCCAGACATCTCTAGGGTTATTATGATTGTGCAAGGAACAACATGAAAGATTGCAACACTAGGTAGGATTAAGTGTGAAAAAAGTAAATAAGAAGCATGAAGATGAAGTAAGATGTTTTTGTGCTTGGGCAATACAAAGAGGATGAGGTAGGAAAACAGGCTTCAGAGTCATTTAGCATCAGCCAAGAAGCGAGAGACCCTTGTTTAGCTGGAGGCGTGAGGGCGCTGAGCTATTTTTATCTCCACTTAGCCAGCAGTGTTCTCATCACCAACACCAGCTGCACAGATCCAATAAGAGGGCCCTGATTTTAAGCAAATAGAACTGTTGAATTCACTCATAAGATACCAGGATGTGAGCCTGAATAGAAGCACTGAACAATTATGAAAAGATTTAACTGAGTTTCTTAAATCAATTTTGTAATCTGTTTTGAGATTATTTTTATACTGTAGAGTCATTGTGCATATAACTATTACAATTTGTAATATATGCATCCTTTGTACCACATTATGCTGAGGAAGAGTGTAAATTCAGATATGATGGCCTCTTCTAAACTGCTCTGTGACATAATGCAGACACTTGGAGAAATTCCCTACTCAGGACTCTATGTCAAGATAAATCTGAGGTAATTTAAGAGTATTTTAATACTTTATATATGTTCTGTGGGCAATCTGTTATATGATAAAAAATTAAAATGTGCAGAGCTGAGCAGTGCAAGAACATGAGAAAGAAGAAAAGTGAGGCAGGACACTCAGAGGGGGAAGGGGCACACATCTTACAGCCTCACGACCTGAATATCCTTTGGCTGTAAGATAACACCTTGACTTGTTTTGAATTATGAGAAGGAAAAGCAATCAGTGTCTGCTCACTATGATACAAGCACATTCCTAGGTAAAATATATGATATGATAACTTCCAGTGTATTATCAGGTATTCCTGTACTGGCTGCTTGAAATACTGTACAGCCAAGCACTTAAGCCAAATACATTTAATTAATTTAGCATAGCCCACCCATAGCTACACAAGAGGACTGCCAATGTAAAAAGGAGGCATTGAAATTCAGTTCCAGTATTAACTACAATCAGTCATTATGAGACAGAAGCAAAGCCTGCAATCCTTCAGTTATCAGGGGCTAAAAAGTAGGATTAGATGAATAACTTTTCATTATAATAATGCGGCTGTGAGCAGGGCCGCAGTGGGAAGTGCTGACTGTGGCTGGGACTGTTCCAGAAGAAGTCAGCACCAGGCTAAGGAAACTACATAGAGGCAGCTTTCTACTGAATCTCTACTTTATAAAAAGGATGGCAACATGACCCTATAGGAGGTGTGGGTTACAGCAGTGACCATGAAACTGATTCTCAGACGATCTAAAAGTTACATGACTTGAAAAATAGTATGATATATTTCTTCTTACTAGTAGCAGTATATTACCACTAGCAGTCTTATAGTAGTATCTGTAAAAGGTACTGCATATCACATGTTGATATAAATATCTTTCTTATTGTCGACAAAAAATATACCATACAATGTTTTCAAAATACAGAGTTGCATAGTTGTTTTAGTTGTACCTGACTAACATCCAGTCAATCATTTAACTCGGTAAAGTGGCTGACACTGCCATCCTCTGGAGAGGAAGATGAACGCACGCTTAGTATCAGTATCAACACAGTCTGGTATATTTTCTGAGCATGAATATCCTGTACATCAGCTGTTCCTAAAGTCAAGACGTCGTGGCCCCCTTAAATTTCTGAAAATCCCACAAGGACCCCCAATTATAGATCTTCCCTCTATTCAAAAGACTGTCATGTTTTTCTCCATATTTTCTTTTTTATAAAAGCATTACAAAAACACTGACTATTGGCTAAAATTTGTTTTAAAGTAATGTATTTATTTATATTTTAATATATATTATGTTTTTACAATATTTAAGTATACAACTGTAATTAATTTCAAATGAGATTTTTTCTATGTACTTAATGTTTTTAGGTAGTTAATATTTTCAATAACGTTTTATATTTTTATATGTTTTATTTATTTTTATGAACCTAAACCATGTGTCTGAAATAAATAATAAGTTGAAACAGAACTGAAATATAGACAGCCTCTGGGGGCCTCTCTGCAGTACCTTTGGGGACCCTCAGGGGGCCCAGGAAACCACTGCTGTACACTACACATTTATCATTTGGTCACTGAACAGACTTTAACTTACAAAATCAACCAACTGTAAAATGCATACACCGATCAAGCAACATAATGATCACAAACAGGTGAGTGGGTGGGATATATTGGGCATCAACTGAACATTTTGTCCTCGAAGTTGATGTGTTACTAGCACTGGCAAGAGGTGATGCCCGAGGGAAGCTGGCTGACCCATGAGGTCCAATCCTGCAGATGCGCTACAGAAGGTGTTTTTTTTTTCTTTTCACTTCAGATACAGTACTGCGCTCTATGATACAGTGCTTTCTTGCAGATACACACAGCAGGCTTACTGACCCTGGGGACAACTCTGTACTTATTGTCATTTAATCCGCCTCCCTGCTGCTCTAAAGATCCGCCTTGAATGGCAGTGTCAATAATGAAACACGAGATGGCCTGAGGTTTGTCTTATTTGTAACAAAAAGTCCTGTAATGCGCTGTAACCTGATTGCCAACTGAAGACAACACACTTGGATTTCTGTAATACACTTCTATAGTCTCACATATTACATACAGAGGCATTCCAGTCATTTACAGTAGAAACAGTGAGGAGGTCTTAGCCTAAATCTGCAGATGCTGACAGATGGAGCAGGGGAAATGACAGTGTGTGAGTGAGCAGCTGTCAGAGCACAAGCCTGTGGACTGTATCAGAGATGTGTCCCAGATCTGATGTCTGGCAGTGACAGGTGGGTGTTACCAGACCTGATAGGTTCATTCACACTACTCACTTACGCTTTTGGTGCTGATGCTGTATTAAACACTAAAGCAAATACCTGCCACAAAGGTATTTACAATATGGAGAAGTGAGAATTAAAAAGGTGTAAGTGGACATTTTAGGAGAAATTAAGTCATACACAATAATATCCCTTAATAAATGTTGACTTACTGATCAAAAACCAACCAGAAAATATAATTCAGTCAGCGCCAAAAGTGTTTAATGTATTTGTTACACTGTTCTTATTGGAATGGACATAAGGCATATGTGACTTTTATTTACATTTTTATTTATTGTATAGTGTTATTGTGACATTGGATAAAAACTGTTTCATAGAAGGTTTGTCAGTTGTGGGTATGAGTATTTTATTATTTTATTTAGGACTCCATAATTGTACAAAAAACAAATTAAAATATGTCCCTTTTTTGGATCTCCTGCCCTTTTGATTCTAAGCCCTAAAGATGGCCACACTGGTCAGTAGTCATTTTATTGAAAGCATTATAAATCATATGCTTAATCATATTATAAATCATATATCATATCTAGTTGAATTTTCGAATGCGTTTATGTGGATGTTTATATCACTTTGACAAGGAAATGAATATGTATTGCACACGCATCAATAAAACCAGTAAGCACAACTAGTATGGGGTAAGGAAGCTGCCCAATAATATGTCTATGTACAAGTGAACAAACGTGCATATTACAGTCAATGTTGTACATAAATTTTACAATTTACATTTACAAAGTCCAATTTTATGTCTCTGATTTTTTTAATGTAATGTTTTTACATGAAAGAAACCACAAGTGTAAAACTGTAATTCATATTCATAATAAAAACACATTGTTCTTTGTAATTGTGTAAAGTTGTAACCTTTGAAATAATATATCCTCTCCTCCTCCCCCTTCTCTTCCTCTTTGTCCCAAGCCTGAATAAAGGGATAGGGTTGTGTCAGGAAGGGCATCCGGCATAAAACCTAAGCCAAATCAGTTTGTAAACCACTTTATGCTATGAGGCAGGTGATTTGCTGTGGCAACCCCAGATTCAAAATGATGCAACTTTTAAACTAATTTGTGCTACTTGAACACACATTTATTTCCCAGCTTCTGTGCTCCATAGGCCCTATTTCCTCTACTGATATCCTTGACCTCAAAACTATGTCAGTGTAGATAAATGTCTTTCCTCATTCCATTTCTAGCCAAGCCCGTAGACCTCTACATAAATCTTGGAATTTGCCAGCTTATATAAATCAACCTGGTTTTTAGCACCTATCACAGTCAGTTTAAACTACTGCAAGTCCTAAATCTACTAGAAAAGGATAGGTTGAAGAGCAAACTCATAGGAAGTGCTGCATTATGGGACCTCCAAGCCTGAGCTGAAATGTAACGTGTCATCATGATGCTCATGCAGTCACCATTTCCACAAGAGAAATCCAGTTCAGGAGGCTGCTGGGACACGCAGGGGCTAGCATGATGAAGGCACACTTTTATTGGGACTGGCAGGGCACTGAATGTGAAATTTAGTTAACTCCTGAGCAGTCTACTGACAGCGTGAGTCAATGTTGTGTACATTATTATTATTTTTGTAGCCACTAATATTTAACTCCTAATAACAAAATTCTAATAATAGCCAACAAGCATCAAGCAATCTCCCCAGAAATATATATTTAAACAGCAGTACAATATATTCCTTATAAGAAAATAACCTCAGTGTTGTCCTTGCCTAGCTGCTGTGCTGTTTTGGCAGATGCTACTTATTATGTGTATAGAGCTGGCCCTTGTCCTCGTAGTGCACAACAATCTTGCATGGCAGTGCACTTTGTGTTGAATGACAGTTTGCAGGAAGAAGGATGGGGTGATGCACTCCTGCCCCACACTGATCAGTTTCAGATGACCTTGTTGGAACATATTGGCTAATGTGATTATAGTATTGCCTACCATATGTCAGACAATAAATGAGTATAGAAGTCATGTGAGAGGGGGAGAGGGCTGGGAAGAAGCAAATCTCAGAGTAGAGTACACGTATTTCTGCTGTGATCTGTTTACACATGGCATCGGCAAGAAACTACTTCAAAATAACAGTGTTGATTATGCACTTCTCATCAATATAATGTGCTAATGAGAGATGTTAGAAGTACCTAGATACAAGAGAAATTTACTTTTTGAATACATTTTCAGTGGCACATTACTTTTACCAGAGTAAATTTGGAGAGAAAGAAGTTTGTGTGTAAGTTGTGTGGCAAAGTGGGTAACACGCTTGAAGGTGTAACAGTAGTAGTACTAGCCATAGCAGACGTAATAGTACTAGCTAACAGTAGCACTAGTGGGAGTAGCAGCAGTAGTAGTAATAGTAGCAGTAGTAGGAACATTTTGGTAGCCAAGTAACAGTACCACAAAGAAAAACAGCCTGCCTGCATTTACCATCCCCATCTGCATATTAACAATCAACAGCAATAGATCAGAAAGCTTAGATTAAAGAGATGAGGATAATTAGTTTGAGGACTGACAAAGCATGAAGGGCCCCAGCTTCACGCTGACCCACTTAGCCCTACAGGCCGGGCCCTGTGATGATCATTTATCTGCATTAACATCTGAAAAACAATCAATTATTAGACAGTAAAAGGTGAGGCGGTAAACAGCAGCAGGATTTAGATTCATGTATAATTAATGGTTAGCTATGAAACAGTAAACACCATGGTCTAAGCCAGTGATTCTCAACTGGAGGGGCAGGACCTAAAACTGAATTGTGTGCTGATAGATTGAATATAGTTTATCTTATAGTTAGCTGAAGTCTAAATATTGTTTAAATTACATAAAAAAAATGAAACAGGTTTTAAAATGCTTGTGTCATAGTATAATTTTTTCTCTTTTCGGCTTTTGCAGCAAATCATCTGCCTGCTAGTGTGCAGAAATTTGCATCTTGATTTGGCATATGTTTTACACCAGATGCCCTTCTTGATGCAACCCTCTCCAGTTATCCAGACATTTTTTGAAAAAAAAAAAATTTTTTTTTTTTACTTTTAGTACATTTTGAAGTAAATATTGCTCTAGTCTTGATGAGTAGGAGTATTTTGTGTGTAAGTTGTGTGCCAAGGTGGGTGGCATGCTAGAAGGCATAATAGTAGTACTAGCAGTAGCAGTAATAGTGGTCATATCTGTTGCTTTTAAAAAAAAAAAAGCGCAAAAATACATTGGCATGTGACCCTCTATGTCTAGATTACAGGTCTTGGTAAAATATGGTTTTGTAAAAAGCGGGGGACAACAGTGTAAAAAGTGGGATAAACCTGGGTCCCATCATTAGGCCAGTTAGGTAGGTAGAACCACTAGGCAATGTCTGCTTGTCTAGGTCAAAATTTTGTCAGAGAATTGAAGACTCTGCAAGCTAACGCTGCTATAAATAAATAAAATATAAAGGAAATGCTACATGCTGTTCTTAATACAACAGTATATCTATCTGTAATTGAATAAGGACAAAACAAAATTAAATCATGAGGCTAAAGTACAACAATTATCCACGGACTGTTAGCAGACAGAAAGCTATCTGTTTGCTTCTGGAGATTAAAGCAGAGATTGTGTTGCACTGGCTAAAAGGAATAATTGACCAAGTTACTGAGGTAGGTAATGCCATTATAATAGGCATCAGGCATACTAGAAATGGCATTAAGTTGGATTAGGCAGTCCAGGGAGTAGTAGCAAGTGACCAATAAATAAATATATCACAAATAAGGTCAAAGGTCAAAAAGTTGAGCTAGCTATGCCATAGATGGAAAGCTATAGCTGGTTCATTGGGACTCATTTCATAATTCTGCAAATCAAAAATAAGAGATTTGAAGCGCTTATCCCTAATCTTTTGTCCATTTCCTGTGAACTGGGAAGGATTCTGAGTTTGAAGGAGGGACAGGGATCACTGTGTCTAATTTGGCAATGCTTGAGTTGCCACTACTCCCTTTGAGAACCCTTAGGTCAACTATGTGTCTTTGATCTTAGGAAAACTTCCACTAATCCATGAAGTTCCATTGTGGCACTGACAGAGTTAAAATGGGTCATCAGCAAAACTATTCTCAAGCCCTGGCTGCCCCTTGTGCTACACTGCTGGGTAGTTTTTAATTTGGTCACAAGTCAATGCCAAGCAGTGCTGTAGAGCTTCTTACACTATTTGCAATTTTGGAAAAAGAGAAACTGGGGTGATTGCTCAGCACATAAAATGCTTGTCAGTTTGACACTAGCAAAAAATTACACTTCAGTACCCACAAACGCTAGGCCAGGCACATTATGAAATTCTTTGAAAGCATCTTGTCTTGTGCTGTTTGAACTCATGCTACACAAAATCTGACAAAATGGTTGATGAAAGCAATGGCAACATCAAGGTGCGGAGTTCAAACACAAGTCAGTGTTTTGAAAGCAGAAAAGGTTTATTTCTCGCACTAAAAACTCACCTGTTGTCGTGGAAGTACTTGAGGAGTTCCACTTCGAGGTGCTGGGCCTCCTGCTGAGATTCAGATCCAGCCGGGTTATAGTCCGCTTGTTGCCGTTCTTGTCGATCACTTCAGTGTAGACTTTGAGATCATCTGCATTACTGGAGCTGTCTGTATCCTTGTCAGACAATAGCACTATTCTGTGATTAAGCTGTGGACTTGTCTGCTTGGAGGACAGAGGGGACAGGACTGGGGACATGCTCTGGAGGCTGTTCGATGCAGGGAATGATGTGTTGAAAACCCCAGCGAGAGGCGAACAAGGGCTTTTTGAATGGAATTTGACTGGTTCAGTAGCATGAGACAGAGGCAAAGACAGCTTCTTCTCCCTACTGTTGTTGCCATCTCTTCTGTCTTGAGACCCATGGCTGACATGCTGCACCTTCGCCTCCACATCTTGCACCTTTGCTTTCACTGTGACACCCATATTCTTCTGAATAGGATCACCACAGATCTGCCCAGTGCATTTGATCGTTGTCTCACAAAACGATTCACTCAGGGAATCACGCCTCCTAATTGGCCGAAGGTTGCTTCCACTTTCTCGCCGGGTCAGGCCCTCCAGCAGGCTGCAGGAAGTGGACTGATAACCCAGCTCGCCGTCACACTCCGAGAAGTCGTTGCAGAAATCCACATCGGGGTCGTACGTTCGGTTGTCCTCCATAAAATCCATCCAACGATCCATCTGGAAGGGCTCCTCAGTGGGAAGGATGGGATTACTGACTGCGCTGACATAAGATCCTGTCACTGGGCTGTCGGAAGCTTCGGAGAGCGTACCAGAAGTGTCCGCAGTTGAAGATGCACATATGGACACACCATTTGAACTAGGAAGAGTAACTTTTTGTTTCATCTTGTTGTGAAGCATCTCCTCAGCACTGTCGAGCTTTTTTCCGGTCATCTTCTTAATCTTTTTACTTTTGGACATGACTTTCTTGTGCTCTGATGCAATGGAACAGTTGTTGCTTATCGTCTGACCTTCAAAGTTAACTTCTTGCCCCTCTATATAGTCCTGGAGTTTCCCATCCTGGTTGCCCATCCTGATTTTGTGTGTACAATCCTTACACAGCGATAAGAAGTCAGCAAGTAAGTGGTGGTGCTCAGCTGCCAGCCACAAGAGCTCTGCAACTGCCTCCTTTGTTGCCTGATGGGAATTGCTGAGGAGTGCGCCCAAGGAATCCAAAGACTGGCCTCTTTGTTTGGACACTGCAGGAACCTCCTTGCCCCGGTCATCATGATCATTACTGGTGCTTCCCAACTGGGGGGTGCGGCTCTTGTACGCGAAGCCAGGAGCCCGCCTCTTGGGGAGATACAGGCTGACTTTGCAGTGCTCTCGGATGGGTGGATAGAGGAGCAGAACGGTGTGGGTGCCCTTCATTATAGGTCCCATTTTAGCTAAGGACTTTGATTGAAATGCTCAGGCTTTAGGTTGAGTAAGTGGACTTGGGCTGCAGTGAGAAAACTTGAGCTGTTCATCACCAGGCCTGTTTGGAGACTGACAGAGAGAGAGTAGCATATAGGACATGATTTACACTTTGTACACTGGATTGGGTCAATAAACACTTAGTCCTGGTAGTGAAGTTTATTGACTGTAAGGGGCATATGTTTACTAGTGGTATATCACTGTCTTTTTTACAGTTTACAGAGACCAGTGCAGAATTTTGAGATTATAGTGAACAGCACTGATTAAAATAGTAATATGTCTTCAGTACTGCACAAAAGTCTAGATAAAAATTAGGCAGAAATGCTATGAACAAAGAAATATGTATCAATATAACAATATAACAAGCAGCACGCAGAGAGCATAGACCTCTGCCAAGGCACTGGTCCTGTCTCGCAATGGTAAAGATATAGTGCACAGACCTGGACTCAAAGATCTTCTAGTTCATGGGTAAAGGCTCTTTGTATTGAGCCATAAAACCCTTATATCTCAAGTCAAGTTAGTACACACATAATTACACAGTGGTAAAAAATCCCTTAAAACACTCCTTGATCTAAACAGCAATCTGGATCCACATTCCACATCAAAATTATGAATTTTGCCCTTTCTGGAAATTCTGTAACAATAATAAGAAGACTGAATTCTGTACTTATTAAAGCACTGTTCGTTACCAACATATTTAACACTACAGTGAAAAAAAAAAATAAAAAATGGGGGTGGGGGGTCCTACAACCGCATCTCATCAACATTTTACAAGCTGTCAGATAACCCTGAGTGTGACATGGGTGGCGACACATCCCCTTTACCACCTCCCGTTTGAGATGTTTTCAGACACAACACTCTGCAACTGCACCTGTGCCACACAACTTGGCCTTTACCTACGTATTTAGCCACATCTCCCAAGTGTTGACATCATAACACCATCCCGTGGGTTACTGTCACCTTGCAACAATCACAAGCATGGACTGTAGCATAAGGATTACTTCAAACAGTACCGTTATAGCAGTGTTTTAATGTGTGTCTGTAATGCAAGTAAGAAATACCACAGGCTATAAATATTCGCGCAGTTTTAATACATAATTTAATACATGTAATTCACATACGCACAGGCCTCTATCTACCGTCCTATAAGTCAACATCCAGATAGCGTTGAGTTATTTACCTGCGCAAATTGAAACGAACTAAACTAAAACATAAACACTGACTTACTGCATTTAGTTGCATGGAGATGAGGCTTCTCGTCTCTGTGGTGCAGCCTGCCGCCGATCACCGCTGATGCTCGGCTGCTCTCGCTCCGTTTGACAGGCGTGTCCCGAGTCCAATGAGGGAACCCAGCGAAGACTCTCTGTTCTCTGATTGGCTGTTCCTCCTTCAACCACAGGGCACTCTTTGAGCCGTTGTAGCTGCCTCTTGCAGGTAGGCCATGTGATGTTGTTCAAGAAGAGTAAATATTAAAATGGATATTATTCTTGCACACTCGCTGCGTAATGTTGCGTGCGTTAAAACACGAGGGCTAATTAATTATTGCACTGGCAGTCATTCAAACCAAAGTTTATCGGCAAAATGTAGCAGAAAGAATGCTGTAAAAACTCACTCTCCAAGCCAGTGCTAATGTTAACTGCACAGAGACCTCTAGTGGCCAAGATGTGCAACATAAAAATACAGTATAAAAATGGTACAATATTCCTCTTTCATTTATGTAGCCTATTTGCTAAAAGGTATTTCTTTTATGGCTCTTGCTTATTTCTTTTCACAATTTTTTTACATTACAATTTTTTTCGGCAATGTATGGGCTGTAATACAGAATTACATTTTCTTAATGTCACTCTCTCCGCTGCTGTCATATAAATTAGACCGCTTAGAAAAGGTCCAATCTCTGGATAAGATAAATATACTGCAACAAACGAATGCGGGATACAATGTAATTCGTAACGGGACAGCAGTGTAGACTAATTCAAGTCTAAAAGTGTAAACTGCTTGTTCTCCGCTAGAGGGCAGCATCGCATCAAATTAGGCACGCGTATGTGTTTGGTCGTTAACTGCGATTTTAATGGTCGGGTCTGAAGTGATCTAATTTAGAA
The DNA here is from genome assembly GCA_020698575.1 of Bostrychus sinensis. Taxonomy (NCBI): domain Eukaryota; kingdom Metazoa; phylum Chordata; class Actinopteri; order Gobiiformes; family Eleotridae; genus Bostrychus; species Bostrychus sinensis. Next base: position 20,742,630 of record CM036258.1, read on the forward strand.
TACTACGAGAAAAGGGCTTTGGTGAAAGTATTGCACTATATTGCTGTTGTTGTTAACTGAGTTAGGCTTTACGTGTTAAATAATTACGCCAAGGGTTAGTTAGTTATTTACATTATTAAATGTGTGCACACTAGAATACAAACGACTTTAGTCATGATTGTTACATCCTGCTGCTCTTCATTTTTATCATCATATGTCAATGGATACTTGATACGTTTCAACGATTATCTCTTCTTAGATCTTTAGACAATTAACGCCTTTTTTCGGTTTCTAATAGTTTGGAATAAACCCTTGGAGTTGGAGCTGAGATGGAGATTAGGGCAGCGCTGAACTACAGTGTTGAGTAATGACCAGAGATAATAACAGGACCTGATGGGGTCCTCAGTGAGGTTTGACTGAGGTATGCGGCGGGTGCTGTCCATGGTGCTGATCCGGACAAACGCACGTCACGACCAAAACGCACTGTAGCCTACTAAAGTCAGTGCACGACTCACTACGGTGCACTGAAATAACCCAGTGAGGTAAACCAGATCTTTGTATTTGAATATTGGCGCTCCCCCTGCTGTATTATTAAGATGTGCCTGTGACGTCGCAGGTCCAGACCGCGCTCGTGCAGTGGGTGCTCTCACAGCGTCCACAGTTGCAGGAGCCCACCGATGCGGACACACAGTGCTCCTCCTCCGGGCCGGTCCTGAGCGCTGAACACCGGGGCTGGAGTGACACATGCTGCGGTCCTGTTCCCGCTGTACGGCCGTGGATTAGCTATATGCTAATAGCGACAGGAGAGAGGAGCCAGCGGAGGCTTCCCGAGTCTGAGCAGCCTCCTTCGCAGCCATGGCTGAAGGAGGAGAAGGAGAGGATGAGATCCAGTTTCTCAGAACTGTAAGTACATCTCATGGCGCTTAGCAGCTCTAACAGCAGAGTGTCTTTTAACCGCACCATGTGTGAGCCTTTATCGTTACTTGTCAGTCATTTTGTTGACTGATGTTCTCTCGTTCCGTATCCCGTGATAACCCTTGCCTTCTTGTGCATCTTAGAGGCAGCACATTGCCCTATTGTTTTGCGCATCAGATAGCTGACATCTATTGTCTTTTCTGCAGTCTCTTTCTTGCAAAGTTTAAAGACTTCCATGGCCATGTAAAACTTAAAAGTGCACATTTACTGCTACACAGTTTTTCTAAGAATGATTGTTACAAGGCAGTCCTTGTCTTGTAAGTTTAATGCAGTGTTCATTTTTAGCAGCAAGAAAAGAGACTTTCAAACCAGTGTGTGTGCAGTCATTTTAATACGACTGCATTTTAAATATAGTGCTGTAATTCAGATGTGTTGAGTGTGTCAGGTTTCTGTGCCAAGCTAGAAATACACAGTCAATTTAGGAAAAAAGAAAAACATGATTTCAGACCAAAAACACTGCAGGCTATGTGCTTTGTGCAACAGCATTTTTTCTACATTAGTGAAACGGAGATGAGCGTTTGAGCCTGGGGAAGTCAGAGATCTTTTTCTCACTACTGACAGAGATAGATGGTGACACTTTCTGTTCGTCCATGGTGAAGCGCATACACACAGTCTTTTCGGAGCTGCAAATGCGTGTCTAGAATAGATGAGGTTGGAGGTCTTCCAGAGAGACCCCCAGACTGTGGGGGTGTTTGGCTGCACATATCGCCTGGCACTGTTCCTCACAGTTTCTTTTTATTGAGCTGATCATATGGACAGGCTGTAAGGCTTCTATAGGTGTATAATGTAAATGATAAATGATCATGTAAATTAATGTATGTGATTAACAGGCTTCAATAGGAAGTCTGTAAAAATTCACTTCAAGAACCGTAGGCAGATCAAGTTTGTTGTTAGTTTCCAGGAGCACTGTTGAAATATACAGTACAATTAAATGTGGAAAATCCAGTATTTTTTAACTACCACATTGTCCTCTATGAAAACCGCCTACAGGAATGGAAACAATTACAATAAAACAAAATCAACATCAGAGAACTGCATCACAATATGCTGTGTTTTTCTACTGAGAGCTGTGTATCTGCAGTAATAGCAGTGGTATTTAAAATACACTTTCTTTCCTTTCACGTTTCCTTCCAAAACCCTTTACTGTCAATTAGTTTCTCCCTCAGAGAGCAACCTTTTAACCATAGAGGTCACAACATCAGTATGGTTCCTGCTCCAAAAAAAAGCTGACATTTCCTCCCTGCACCGCCTTTTTATTCTGGACTGGAACTAAAATGCCACCAATTCACCATCAGAGTTTGAGCACAGTATGCCAAGAGTTGTGGCTTTTTGCTTTCTGCTTGCTTGACTTTCGGGGTATTTGTCACATTGATGACTGTGGAGACGTCCGAAGTGCTCTTGCTTTAAAAGGGCTTTAGCAGCTTGTTGCATCCGTCCACACTGGGAGGCAGCTGTCATGAGTGCAAAAAAAAAAGCGTGTGTGTGTTTTGAATGCAAATGCAGTTGTAGCTGTGTGGTGCAGTCAGCTTGCACCAGACATGCCACAGCTCAGAGCTCCATGCAGAAATTATTCATCGACAGCCAGACTGAGGGAGAAGAGCTACTATGAGAGGACATTTGCCTGAGCACGTGCACACATCTGTACATGTTTATTTACTGCACACAACGCGAGTCATCACTGCATACATAAAAACATGAACAGCTAGGTACAGTATATGCTTGGTTACTATCGGTAATAATATGTGGTAGTGTTTGTAATAACGTCAGCTGTAAAGTTTCTGACATTTCATTCTCCTTCTTTGTTACTCTGTTAACAAATTAGTCAATAAGTAATGGTCATATTTTGATGACATTTTCAGGTAAAGGCCAAGGAAGAAATTTTTAGTATTTGGTATGGATCGAGAACACAGTCACAGGATTCTGTACCATTGCAAAATAGGGATATCTGAGCAAAGATCGAGCATTTACCCCTGAAGACCCCTGGTTTGAGTCTAGGTCTGGGCTCTGTATTGCCTTGGTAGAGGTTTCCAGTTTTTAATATTTTATAACACTGCTGTTGTTACAGACAAAACTAACTAGTGATGGATTAATTTTTACACTTGTACTCAGTTTATATTACCAACCTATTTGAAAACAAGACAAAAATAATCTGAATGTCATGGGCTCTGTATTTTGACTATGGATCTGTCTGTAACACACTGGTGCTCCCCCAGGATACACCAGAGTATTACAGCAAGCTTAGAAGGACAAGATGTGGAAGGGTTAGTTGATTATGCCGGTGCCCACTATAAAAGGGGGACTGTGCGATATTCCCAGATGCTAACATTTTATTACTTGGACAGGAAAAGGAAGTAACACTTTTTGTCTTTGTTTTTCTAACTATACATATTGTTTGTTTAAGTATGTACAGTCATAGAATTTTCCATGTGATTACAGTTAAATATTATCTTTTCGAAGGTTTATGTTTAGGCACATTCTGATGGCCTTTGCATCTGTGTGCCTGTATTTCTCACTGTCTTCCAAATGTTGTCTGTTATTGGAGTCAAGGAGCCTGATAAAGCAGTTCACAAACTGCCTTTTCTCCAACAACACAAAGTAATTTCCCTGGAGTGGTAGCAGAAATTACCCCTGTCGGACTGCTGCCTATAAAGTCAGCTCAGTGGGAGGAGAGGAAGGAGAAAGGAATAGCATGCATATCTCAGCCATGGCTAATTTGATGTTACAGGAAGAAGAACAGTGCTGATTGTGAGCCAGGAGATTGGGAGAAAAGCCCAAAGCTTTTAAACCTAGGGCTACTGTTTAATGTTAGCGATGCTGACAGGTCTGCACTGACGTTTTATTAGTGCAACATGAAGTTTCATATCTAACATGAACTTTATTATGTGGGAATTGGCAGGATCTTCCAATTGCCGCAGCGGTGGGTCTGTAATAAGGAGCGTAGTGAATAAATTATTTCATTATTTTTACAGAACTCTGTTCATTATATAAGAGGACATCTACAAATAAATGACCAGTATACTGTGTCTTACTGTGTCATTAGGACAGATGGGTACAGAGGAAAAACTTTTGATAACTTCATACCTCTTTGGCTAATTTAGAAAACCATCTTGCCAGAAGGCTGTTTTCTAATAAAAATCAGCACTGTATGCACATGCTGTAGCTCTGAGGACTGCTGTGAGGTGAGTTTCAGGATTCTGGTGATCTATTAGCAGTTTGAGTAGGAGTAGCGACTTTGAAAAGGCCAGACTGGGGCTGTGACTAATGCGTTGTGGCTTGTTTATATGAAGCTGCTGGTTTTTGCATTCAAGCTATGACAGCAACACACAAAGTAGCGCAACTCAAATTTCCACATGTGAACAACATTTCTAAAGCTTCCATTTTTGCTGTGCTGTGTGTGGCTGTGACATCAATGGCACAGCTCTCTTTGCCTCCTCACCACTCGTATATCCATCCTCACGCTGCTCGGTACATCTTTTTTGTTCTTTTTCGTTTTTGTCCTACATTTGCGTTTTTCTTCATATCTTGAATTCTATTGTGAAACCTTTTCTTCTTTTAACCTATACTCCCCCACTTCTCACAGTTCATGTCCTGCCATACCATTATGACCACTGACAAGCGAATAACACAGATTGTCTTTTCATCATGGCACCTGTTAGTGGGTGGGATATATTAGGCAGCAGGTGAACATTTTGTCCTCTAAGTTGTTAGTTAGTTAGTTGTTAGTAGCAGGAAAAATGGGCAAGTGTAAGATTTGAGCGAGGTTGTCAGACTGGGTTAGAACATGGGATTGTGAGTTGTTCTCAGTCTGCAGTGGTCAGTATCTATCAAAAGTGGTTCGAGGAAGTAACAGTGGTCTGATCAGATGAGCCACTGTAGCTCAAATTGCTGAAGAAGTTAATGCTGATTCTGATAGAATGATGTCAAAATACACAGTGTATCACAATTTGTTGAGAATAGGGCTGTATATTAGGCAGGTGGTCATAATGTTATGCATGATTAGTGTATGCTGTTACATGATTTTAACATGTTTTAACATTTGTTGCCATCAGTGCTGTACCTACACAAGTAGTGCTGAGACATAATTATTTGATGGTACAGAGGGAGCCAGATCTAAGCTCTGACCTCAAAGCTTTGTGCAGTCAGTGCTATAAAACTATAAAGTGGTGCATTTCCTATAGCTGTGCAGCCCTAAAGCTATAGTCAGTAGAGTCTAAAATCATAGCGAATAGTTGTATGACAGTAGAAGAACTCACACAATAAAAATGTTGAAAGTTCTTTTTGTAAATGTTTGTCACAAGGAAAACGAACATTATTTTAATAAAAGTCACATTGCCTGCGAGGGACAGGGCACAATTTCCTGTGAGGCAACACTAGTCGCAAAGTTGCCATTGTGAGGCTCCCATGCCCGGATAAATGGAGGGGGTGGTGTCAGGAAGGACATCTGGTAAGCCACTAGATCATTTGTTGTGACAACCTAGGGAGCAGCCTAAAGAAATATTTTTTTTATTGCAATACAAGTAGTTCTTAGTAATATAGCAGTTGTTGATATTCAGATAACAATAACATTTGCAGTTTGTGTTGTTTCTATGGATAGTCAGTTGCAGGTCACTGATGTAAGGAAACATTTTTAGATATAAAGTAGGTATAGGACTGTGTCAAGTGTGATGTGGGATAAATGAGCTTCAGCAAGAAAGAAAGGAAATGTGTACATTGTGAGACATTGGTGAGACCAGCAATGTGGCATGGTTTAGAGACAGTGGCACTAAAGAAAAGACCAGAGACAGAGCTGGAAGTAGCAGAACTGACTTAATGATTGGATGATGGGACATGGGTTGGGTTTCTTTAAAGTCATTAAGAATTCTCTCTGAAGCAATAATCGACAGATGACCTGCTCAGAAGGTTAATGAGAGTACTAAGTATAAACACCAACCATAATTGAACTATTCACATGATTATAAGATATTTGTGATTGGTCCATCCATCTCTCACTTCTGCAAAAGCATTGTTTTTACTGTTTCTCCTGCCTGTCCACTCATCTGTTTATACTTGGCTCCTCCCCTTCCTGTGTCACTTGCCATGTGCATAATTAGAGATTACTGTGAAATGATTCCCACTGATGGGAATTGCATTTCGGCACATCATCGTATTCCAGTAGACACCGAGGAGGGCGGCTCTAATGTTATTATGATGAGTTCTGATGTCATTTCATGCTTGGTTTAAAAAAGTAATAGCCCAGTTTCATTAAGCAAGCCAGCGGCGTTTGGAGCAGAATGTGGCAGATGTGGAAATTGACTGAGAAGTTTTCTGTTTGATGTATCCATGTTTTGCCATAGGTTTTGGGCAGATATTGTGTAGTGCAATACAGGGTACCTATGTTATGCTTGTTTACTTGACTTTATGACACTGTTAAGGCCATTACTAGTACTACTATTGCTTCAAATACCATTGCTACTACTAAATGCTTCTAATATTGCTACTACTTCCACTGTGCTGTGAGTACTATTTTGAACTACCACTAGTTGCCAGATGATACATACAACTATTACTACTACTATGGTTACGAGTATGTTGAGTTACTCCATCTCTGATTATCAAATTGATTTTTTGCCTTTTCTGTCTCAGATGAAAGCTTGTGCCATAGACAAATCATAATATAGATCCTATATATCCCCCTCCCCCTGTATTACTCATAAAAATATTCTATACTTCACCTCTTTATCCACTGCAATATTGATTTTTCTTCTTCTTTCTTTTCCATTTACAATTTCAATTTAAAAAAACCTGGACTGGGAGAAAAGTAAGTTGCTGTGAGGATGAGGTGGAGGTGTTCTTGAGCAGAGGCGTTTTTTGTGTGCGTCGCAGGATGAAGATAGACAGATAAGATCCAGCCGTGATGCGGAGGGAGTGGAGCCAGCAGCCTGCCCAGACTCGGCCCAGTGCAAAGCCGCAGTAATGAGCTATTGATCGTGCCACCAAATGAAGAAATTTCCTCAGTAATGTTGGTGGCATGCAGTAAGCAGGTCTGATTGATCTGCTGTTTTAGACACGATGAATATTTTAACAGTGTGCATAGAGCCCTCCCTCTCTAAAACACCCTGTTTCTCTAGACTAAGACCTCCTACATTTATTACAATAAAAACATAGATTGCTAACAGGTTATATAAAATAGAACACTATGTTGCATTTAATCTACCATCTTTTTTATCTTTTTCTCTCAAGATTGATTCCAATGTTTGGTCAGAATTCATTTGTCTGACTCTGTATACCAGTAATTTTGATAACACTGTGACCCAAGTGTCATAATTACCGTCACCAAGGAGGTTATATTTTTGCCGCTGTCACTGTTTTTTTATTTGCAACAAAAACTTACGGTCAAGGTAATGGGCCAAGAAAGAAATTATTAGTTTTTGGTGTGGATTTTTTTAAAGGATTATTCACAGCTGCAGGATAATACACCATTACAGTGAGATGGTGGTATATTTACAACCCTAAAGAAGTGCCGACATCAGTATACCTTTAAAACACTATTACATCGGTTAAGTTTTTCCTTGTCTAAATTCTGAAATATTCTCATAGCCACCCAACTTTTTAGTATTAAGATATTCCAGCTCTGTTTTCCTCCACTGAAGATACCTGTACAGCAGCTCCCTCCAAACCCTGCAAACTAACACCCACTGTTTTGATTGTGTTATTTCTGCCTGTGGAAAAGGTTAATTGTTATTCACACCAGAGCTGGAGGATCCACTGCAGCTTCACACATTCATTTGATTTTATTCACTGAATCAAAGCCTGTCTTTACAAACCCCATGAATGGCTTGTAGCCCCTGTGCTCCATTGTGTCTTCAGCCCCCTGATAGCCTCACGGGACCAGCTACAATGCAGGCCAATTAATTCAGGTAGTAGCACACTGGCAGGACAGTAAACAGAGAGCCGGTGGTTGTTGTTCATGTTGTTAATAAGCTGCAGATTTCAATTGCTATATTTTGGGGCTTGTGTTACACTTTTCATGTACCTCCACCAAAGAGGCTATGTTTTTGCTAGTGTTGGTTGCTTTGTCAATTGGTTTGTTTGTTTGTTACTGGTGCCATAAAGAAACAGGTGAGGAGACCAGCAGAGGGCAGAAGAGGGTAGCTCTGTTGTGGATGTTTGAATGTAATCAGTGAAAAGCACACTTCACTTTTTTAAACTTTTTGCATGATGCCATTTTATTACAAAATGAAAAATAGCTGTGAGGAATCAGTGGAAACGGAACTGTACACTGTTTTTTTGGAGCAGACTGGATATAGAGGGCTTGCTGATTGGTTGGTGCACCCTGGAGTGGGTAGGGGTTCGTGGGAGAAGTGGAGGTTTGTGGAACCGAGCGTTCTGAGACCTCAGAAACTCAGCGGCAGAGAATACAGGATTGCGTAAACAGTCGTGAATGAAACAAAACATAACTCCAAGTCTGTTTTTGATGAGGGAACAACATTAAAACATGGTAGAAAGTTCAGAAAAGTTGATTTTGCATAATAAAGCCTCTTTGAGTCATTTTTGAGCAATATGCTACCTTTACGTGCTTTCACAGACTATTTTAAAAAAACCTCTTAATTAGTAAAAATATAGTTTTTTGGTGTCAGTCCGGATCACTGCACAGAATACAGATTAGAAATGTAATGCCTTGGCAGAGGTCTGGCTCTTTGTTATAATAAACGACCAAAACAACACAAAGAAAGCATTACAACTCTCTTGTTAGTTGCTGCCTTTTTTGATAACTAACAGGGCCATCTCTGAATTTCATCTGCACTTGGCTTGCTGTTGCATCTTGGCAGCTCATTTTGGCTGGCACGTGACTCACTGGTCTGTGTTTCTGAATGGGCTGCAATCCAAAGATCTGTGTCATGATATTTGGTATTGAGATCGTCATTAGAAAATTCACTCATTGTTGCATTTATTACCACACATATTTCTTAATGCAAAATATATAATACACTACAGCTATGCTGTGATGTTTTCCTCTAAAAAGTTGGAAAGAGGAGCTTCTCTTGAGGTATTTTAGTCAGATAACTTTGGGAATCCTTTCAACGCAAGAAGATATTTGCTTAGATCTGTGAGCGTTGTCAGACTCCCTCAGATTTAGTTCTCCTTTCTCAGTCATTTGAAGCTCATTTTCCCAGTGAGACATTACAACACACTGCATCAATTATATCCTTGTTTACCCGGAACAAAAATCCACCACTGCAGATTTAATTAGCCATCCGAAAAGCCATGCATTTACATTGTTTGGGCTTTAAGGTTGCCATACCACACACAGCCCCTGGTTACCACAGAAACAATGTCAGCCTGTCTAACATTTCTGTTGTGGCATGTGTAATTATGCCCAATGTTCCGTCTTCCCACTGTGTCACTAATAAGGCTTTTTAGAGACGTCTTTACCGTTGTATTCTGCTGCTGGGGAGACAGATTGAAGCTTCCTCTAAGTTTTTAGGCTTTTTCCAAAAATAAATGTTATGTTATTTCACCAGCACTGGCTAATGATAAAATCCCCATCTTCTGTGTAATTGAGTCATTCGCTATAACAATACAAGCATCATGAAATCCACTGATTTACTGTCACCCCAATGTTTCTTCTTATTGACTGATGAGGTTTTCTTTTGAAGGTTTTGGTTGTTGCCCAAAGAGATACTATATATATATATATATCAGCCCTAATATATATATATATATATATATATATATATATATATATATATATATATATATATATATATATATATATATATAATTAATTCATTCATTAACGCGATTAAATCAATAAATTAACGCACTGTGTTAACTCGATAATTTTCCCAGCCCTAATATATATATATATATATATATATATATTGCTCTTTCTTGAGAAAGAGTGAAATTCATGTACCAATTCAAACACATTTGTATTAGGACTGCATAAGAGTTTGGCATTACTCTTAGCAGTAAGTAGAAATGACCACAATATTTTTATGGTTTCTGTGTGACAGACATTTAGATTTTGCTTGTTAAAATAACTGTGACAAAATAAGGTTGCACAGTGACAAGGATTTGATCTTCAGGCCAGTCTCTCTCTGAGTGGAGGCTGCATGAACTCCTCCTTACAGAACTCAGAACTCCAGCTTCCTCCCATGATCCAAAGCCATGCGTATACTGTAGGTGAATTGATAAGTCTAAATAGCCAATAGTGAATGAGTGTGAGAGTGAATGGTTTGTCAGCCCTGCAACTAACAGGCCATTATCGAGGCTGTACCCCACCTTAGGCCCATAGTTGCTGGGTCAAGCTCCATTCACCCACAACCACTAATGGGAATAAGCAGCTTAAAATGAATGTCACCAAATACCCAGATTTAGCTCTGAAACAGTTCTAAATGTATTTCTGGTGTAGTTGCTCTCTTGTTAGTATATGTCTATACACATTTGAATTCAACAATATTCTCCCATGTCAAAAAGGAAATTTAAATATTGCAGGTAACATTATTATCACAATATTTAACAGTTATTGCATGCTTTTATGATATCATGCAGGCCTCATTTTTGTCATTAATGCAGATGTGAGGCATTTGATAAAAGTGCATCCCCTATATAGAGAGCATAGAGTACCCTTCTACTGGGTGAACTTTCTAAAGCTTGTGTGGAGAGTTGGCTCTGCGTCTCACCCTGCAGGGAAGAGAACACGGTGAGATATACTGGAACATTTCTTATTCTTTTCCCAGGCTTAGAAACTCTGCAGCGCTGCCTCCAACTTTGAACAACTGAGTAGCTGACACTTCAAAAGTACCTCCCTCAGCTTTTAATGGCCTCTTCTCGAACTATTTCAAATCTTAGGTAGTGAAAAATGCTCTACAAGATGCTGTCTTACAACTTGTGTGTGACATGTTGCCTGTTGCTAAATTTGGAAATTGAATTTGTTTTGCTTTGACCTGCCTCTCTGTAGTTTTCCCCTTGAGAGGCAGCAGCACATTAACATGCTCGTCACCTGGATCCCTTCTGACACAGCCAGGTCTCACAGCTGTGGTTCACTGTCCCGTCTGACTGCACTCAGGTGGGTAAGAGCTCTGAGAGAGGCTCCACAGTGGTCTGCTCTTAAAGGACACTGGGTATTTATAACTCACAAAAACACACTCTGCAGTCTGTGTTAGTGCATTTTGAGGAAAGAGTGAATAAACATTTCCAGGTCATTGCTAGAGGTAGAAGAATATTTTTTACCTCCATGTATGTTTTTGAGCTAGACATAAAAATTTACTTTTTATTGTATCCAGATTTAAAATTGGCATATTTTTTCCATTTCTGTATATGCTTTTTTGTTTAATCTTATAGGTTTTAGCTTTTGCAATGTAATGTAAGCACCCTTCAAATCATGCACTAACTGGCTTTTATACAGGGTCTACCCCAACTTAGGCCCATAGTTGCTGGTATAGGCTCCAGTCACCTGTGACCCCTAACCAGAAGAAAATCAATTATTGTTCTAAGTTGTCACCAAAAACCTGGTATAATCCTGGAACAGCTGAGCTGGACATGTGGACAGTCCAAACACAGTAATGTGTCTTTTGGGCTGCTACCTTTATGATATTTTTTGCTTTGTATCATTTGCATGTATTTAGCTGTTACTTGTTGTGTGATTTAGGTACAAGGTTTAATTTTGCTTCTCTTTTTCTGTCAGTACTAGTCATTAACAGCTCCAGAGCAGACACTCTCTAGCATTAGCTGCATTCATTAATTCAATGTTTATTAACAGCCAATAAGAACATATGATATTGTCCTCTTTATACAACTTGATAAGGGATGTGCAGTGGCAGATTGCAGATTCGTTAGTGCTCCCGCCTCACAGCAAGGATGTTGTGGGTTGAATGTGTTACCCATTGATGGATTGGTGTCTCTTAATTGCCCCTTGTGCATGGTTGTCAGTCAGTGTGTCTTTCTAACTGCCCATTGTCCAGTGTGTACCCTCATCTAGACTCATAGTTACAGTGAACCTCTCAATTTTTCAGTTTTTTAATCCCAAGTCTAAAGGGAGCCATAGTCTTCCTTAAAAATTGAACTCATGCATGTGTACGTTGTTGTTTCCTCTAAGTGCTTTGTATCTACAAACATGTTGTTGGTCACACAGTAAGGTAAAATAAAGAAATCCTGCAGTATTAGTAATAGAATTTTCAACAGGACAGTGGCGTTGCAAAAACACCTGCAGTCACATCTCCCTGCTCCTCCAGCTCACACAGTCCTTCTCTTGACCTGAAAGTAAACTGTGATTTTCATTCCTTGGGTCCCTTGGGTCTCTCTCTATTTCCACACAGTAAAAAAAACAGTATCTGAGCTGCATGCCAAAGAAAAAAACAACAAAAGTGCATGCTTTTTTCTTCTGGTTACAAATGCACTTGTTAGTACAGTTTCAATGTGTGACTTTAAACAGAGCCTCCCCTAAAAATACAGCACTTCAAGTCGACAATGGCTTTTTTCTCGCTTCAATGTGTGCTGCAGTCTAAATGAGAGCTATTTTGTTCTTTTGCTGTATCCAGAGCGGCTACCCCTGAGCACCCTCAGTGCCATGTAACATCTCATAGCCTTATGTAGTCAGGGGGAAGCGTAAGAATCTCTCGGAAGCAATTAAAAAGTTCCACAGAGTGTTCCCGCACTATCTTGGCCCTTGTGATAGCCCTGGACAGTGGAAACCCAAAGCAGGGGAATGTGCTTACGTAGCTTTTAACATTTAAGCCACCAATAGGAGGTTAGGTACTGCTGCAAGATGCTATGAAACACTTTCTAGCACTCTCTCTCTCAGGCAGACAGGCTTAATACCACCAGACCTGGCAACGCTTTGATCTGCATTTACTTCTCCTCACATAACCTGCAGCAAACCAATCAAAATGCATTTCTTACTATGTACACTTGGCCATTTAAAGGTGGCTCTTTTTCACGCTAGGTTATTCTGCTGTCCGCTGTAGAAGATGGATAGCCCCGGTCCATATGGCAAGTGGTGTTCACAGCTGGATGAAGAGATCCGATGATGATGGGGTAATTAAACGAAAGACATTTTGGGTGTGGGGAGCAGATGACACAGATAGACAGCAACTGCAGTAGTGGTAAGAAAACAGACAGGTGGAGTTGTAGTTAATTTTATTAAGCAGTTTATTTGCCTTTTTCAATCCAACTTGGAATAAGGTGATATTGACATTTTGACCTAGCATGCCCTGGTGCAATTTAGAGTCAGAATCATGTGTATTGCCATGTCTGTGAAGAGGTTTACACATGACTAGGAAATAATTTGACAGTACATTACATATTTACATTACTTGCATACATAAAGATACATTTGGTAGAAGCCCTGTTGTATCATTAATAACCATTTATTAAAAATAGACCATACTTTTTGTTATTACTGATATTGTAGCTCATTTTAGTCTATTGTTGATGCTAGTCTGCTTGTATCCTGCCTATCTCATGCTCATGGTACATAATCTTTCCTATTGGATCCATGTCTATTGGTTGCAACTAGTGTGGCTTATTCTGTGTCAGCCAATAACTGACTATGTTGGGATTTGATCTTTGGTTCACTCAGACAAATGCTTGTCCAACTAATTGTACTCCAAATGAGATCTGCACCTGTATGCCAGAAAAGATTTGAGGGAAAACATTTTGACATCTTTAATATTAAGCTCTGTGGCTTGTGGAGATACCTACTGCACAGATGCACATGTTCTAGATCTAGTCTCTAAAAGTCTGTCTGGATGCTGTACTCTTGCCAGTCCTGATGCAGCTCTACATTTGTTGCCAGTTTTGTCCACTCACACTATTCAATAACAAGCTCTAAAGCTGTCATCCTCGGCACCCTTTAGCAGAGCTTTCAAAGGAGGCCCCATTTTAGCCGATGTCAACATTCATTTACTGTGTCACTTTGGCCCAGCTCATTTTAATGATGTGTATTTGTGTGAGAGTGCCCTTCTGCTCTGCTAAGCCCTGTATGGTTTTCTTTTCTTTTTGTGGTCTTCTTCCGGCTTCATCTCTACATCCTTCTGTCTGTGTTCTGAGAGAAGCCGGTTCAGCAGTTTGCCTCGAGATGAGCATTAGCACTGCCATTTACACAGCAACACTTAGTCATGGGAACAAAGCGCACTGCTCTGCACTTCACTAAAGCTTTCTCAAACTTTCTTTTTCCATTTCAAATCTCAAAATGTAAGAGAACATTACAGTGTCAGTCTTTATCTGAGTTTTGTCTGATGTGGCAGTATTATATGGTATAATGAAATTTTGATTAGTAACATTAGTAACATTAAAGGTGCATTGTGTAAAATGCTAGGTAATGCACACTTACACATGAGTCAAAATATTAGGTTTGCCTTTGTCCCAGAGCAGACAGAACAGAGGACTGCTATCAGCTAGAGGCACTATCTTTTCTTACATTAAATGAAGGCTGACGGCATTTGAGAACTTTGCTTCTAAATTTCAGTTTCTAATTTGTTTCTATGAGAGTACTTCATAGAGAACTACATATGGCTTCAGGGCTATGTGAATTTTAAGTTGCAGAGTTGCCAGCACCATAATGCATTATAATATCATAAAAAATATCTAATAAAAAATCTAATAAAAAATATTAAATATATTTATTTAAAAGAGGTGTTTAAGCATTAATAATTATGTGATAATAATAATAATGATGCATCAAATGCATTACATAAAGCTGTTATTAGCATAATAATACTAATTAGCTTTACAGCGCTGACCCTAATTATAAGGGTAAAGAGAAGATAATACCCAGATCTGGACTCAAACCAAGGGTTTTCTAAGAAAAATGCTCTGTCCATGAGTCACAAAACCCTTATATCTTTTAATGGTAAATAATCTTTTAAAACTTCTAATCTGTTGCTTTACTGACCCCTTGTGGCCAGAGGTAGTATCTTTTGTATCAGTGGTACAAACACTGATCTTTCCTTAAAATTGTATACCTATTTTTGAATTATCTTGCTAACAGGCAAACAAATCAGCCATACATAGCTTACCTTGTGCAGAAAGTGGTATTCTCATATGGATTTGCAAGTTCACTAACTCACCCAATGTTGTGGCAGAAATGTAGTGTGTGGTCCAGTTTTGGACAGAAATAAGCTGCCATAGCGTTACATGGCCCAGAAAGATGTTAGTGTGTACATGCTGCAATCTATTTACACAAACAGCAGAAACAACCTTTTATTACATTGTTTTATTATCAAAGTGGTTTGTTGTTTGGCTAGAGTGTTGTTTGGCAAGCCCTTTGGCCCGTGCATCTGTGCTGCGTAACCTGTGTAGGACACTGGAGGAGAAATCTCTCGTAGGGGGTGTGATGTTGGGCCAACTGTGTTTTGCTCTGCAGTGGCTGAGCACGTGTATCAATCTACCCACAACAAAGTATCCATGTAGGAACCAAAGTCAGCCTGTGCACAGTGTGGACTGGCAGTGGGCCCCTGGTGATGATGGAGACTTATTACTCTACATGCTGTACAAACAATGTCACACCAGGACAAAGGAAAGTACTGCGGCCCACTGTAGGCAATCGGTCCATTGAAATCTCCACTTTTCTTTCTCTCCTTGTGTTAACTCCCAGGGGCCTGCTTGACTTGCTCAGATCAATTTGCTGTTGATTCACCAGATTCTTTGGCACAAGATCAAGCAGAAGAAGACAGAACAAATCTGACCTCAAAGACTGTAGCAGCGAGGAGAGAGACACTGCAGATGCTGTGGAAGAGGAATTACTTCATTGGGATTTGCCAGGCTGTTTCTGCAAATGTTTGATTCTGTCTTTCTTTAAACATTTAAGCCTGGTTTGCACTGGAGCGACAAACTAGGTCAACATGGATCAGTTTCTATTGTCAAAATTACTAGAGACCATCTGAAATAAGAGTACCATTCCAGGTAGGTTGGATGATTGAGGATTCCAGAATTGGCGTGGATCATGTCTGGATTTAAGGAATTCTGTACCATTGCAAGATAAGGTCGCAATACTTTATCCAACCATATGGGGTCAGTGAGGGAACAAATGCATAAAGGATTTGAAAAGGGCTTTGTGAAAAGAGCATTTAACCCTGAAACTGGTTACATAACAGACACTGCTTTCCTGCTTATACCAAAGTTTAAACCCAAGTCTTTAAAATTGCACTGATAATTGTGTTGTGTCGTGTTTCTTTGACCTTTTATGTTGTTGTGCAGGGCTTCCTTGTTCATCATTCCCCTCACTTAAGACTATGCATCCCAAATGAAAGAGATGAAGGCTCATGTGTCTTGGGTGGCGCGCTGTCTCTGTGTAACATAGTGTAAGCTCTGGTAATAGCGACCCTACGGGATACACTGGAGCAACACATGAAATAGCGAAGCAATTCAGGCTCACAGCCAACTGCGGACTTCACAGCAGAAAAGTATAACTCTTTTTTACTGCTATATTGCCTTGACTTGTTTGTCCCTAAAATATGTTGTGACTCTCTTATATACGGGCTGTTACAGTGCCTTCAGGATAGTTAGGAATGTTCTGGCAAAGTAGTTGTGTGCAGGCAGTGATAGGATGAGCCTCTTACTGTGAGCTTATGGCTTGTACCTGCTGAAATGCTGCAGACCTTTTCAAACCTAGAGCTTAGGGCAGTTCTGGAGAGCACTTATCTCAAATTGCCTTACAGAAACTGTTCAACATCAAGCTACACTCAAAACACCAATAACTACCAACACACCAATAAACTTTGCATAATATTTGTGTATGCAAAAATGAGCAACAAGGTTGGGGAAAAGGAAAAGAGATGCTGCTTGGAATGATTTCAGCCAAGGAAATTATGTTTTGCCAAATCCTACTCTTTGTGCTTGTCCCAAGCCCAGATAAATGGAGAGGGCTGTGAGGATGGGCATCCGTCATACAAAGCAGGTCAAATCACTATGCAAATCACTGCTTGTGTGGAGGCACATGGTTTACATTGGTGACCCAGAAGGGTTTTAAGGTAATCTCTGCACACCTGAAATAACTGGCAGGTGCGTAGGAGGAGTACTTAACTTTAAAAAATCATAAAACTCCCACACAATATTATTAAATCATTTATTGAGCAACGTTTTGGTCAGTCAGACCTTCATCAGGCGACCCTAGACGGGAAAAGCCAAAAGGAAAGGACAAGGTTATGTTTTGCCATCATTGGTTTGTTGGTTGGTTGTCAGACCTTTGTCAGTGTTTTAGGTAAGGTTTGGTGATGAGTATTTGGTGTATTTGGTGTAGATCCGGAACACTGTCTGTTTCCCGGGATTTTTTAAAGAATTCTTTACTACTGCAAGATACAGCCACAGATACTAACACCAGCCACAAGGAGTCCGTAAAGAAACAAATGATTAGTTGTAATGGATTCTTAATCATTGTGAGATATATAAAAGCTTTGTGGCTTACCATTCAACTAAAAGATCTCTAGTTTGACTTCCTGTCGGGGCACTATATCTTTACCATTGCAAGACAGAGCCAGCGCTTCTAGTTTTTTTTTAGTTTAACACTAAAAACACTGAAGTAATTAAATGGAGGTTTGTCTAAGTTGACTTTGCCAGCATTACTGAAGGGCAAAGCTGTTTGGTTGTTAGGTGTCATCACATTTTTAGATTTATGGGACATCACCGACTGGTTGAGTGCTGCCATGAGGACCTTCAGAATGCAGACTGCGCCTGTCACCGAGCAAAAATCTCCACCAATGTCATGGTTCCAGGAGAGCGTGTGATTGGCTCAAAGCAAGAGAGAAAATAGCCAAGTTATCATGACAGCTTGCTCATTGATATGCTCCACCATCACTCACCACCCTCAGAGGAACATGGGATTTTTACACTATTGTAGTGGTGCTCGACTCACTCTCTCATACGTTTTGCAAATGCACAATGGATATGACAAATGCTTGGGGACACACTACAAAGAGTTGGCGAACATAAGAGAAGAAAATCACAGCGGCTTAGAGTGATTCTGAAGGTGCCCTTGGAGACTGACACATCTTCAATGTTGTTTTAACACAGTCCACAGAAGTATGTCGTAAATGATATCTTTAGAGAAATGAAGTCTACTAAGTCGGGCCATTGTTACTGGAGCTTCCGGAGCTTGGTAATCACATTGAGGAGTTTGGCTCTGGAGATGGATGTTGTTTTGTTTGGGGATCAACAGGTTCACCAGGCTGGAAAATGTCACATAATGGAGAGATTGCCAAAGAATCTGGCACAAACAATACAGTTAGATTAAAAAGTAGCAAGAAACACTCTATCTGCACCATTTTACCGTGGCATCCTCCAAAACATCTTGTAATTGCAAAAGTCTGTGCCAAAGACATTAAACCCATGAGCCGTGATAGCCCAAAAATTATTGGTTAATATAGCAAGTTGTATATTAAAACACTATTGAATTTCTTTTGTATTGTTAGATTTTTACCTTTGCATTCAGTGGTTTGTTTGTTTGTTGGTTTGTTAGTCTTATAACTGTTAGGACTAGTCAAAAAGTAACGTGTCTGTGAAGACTCTCACTCATCCAGGCTAACTGAAACACAACACAAACACAATTGCTAATTGAAACACAAAAGTCATCTGGACTTGCTTTTCAAAGTTGAAGATGTTTCACCTCTTATCCAAGAGGCTTTCTCATTCTGAAATTGAACTGGTAAGAGAGCTGGTTTATATGTTCTATTGGTTCAGAAGACTAAATAGACTTGAAAGAGGCTCAGTGCTCTTTCAGGTTGTACCGAGGTGAAAAGTCTCTTTGAAAACCAAGTCCAGATGACTTCTTTTTAAATTTTTTATTGTGATTCAATAAGTAATGGTTGGATTTTAATGAAATAATCAGGAAAGGGCAGTAATGGGCCAAGAAATAACTGATTAGATTTCAGCATAGATCTGGAACACTGTCTAGACCTAGAATTTTCTTTCTGTAGTGTTGCAAGGAAGAGCCAAAACACAGACACAAGACCTCTTGTGTCTATCTTTTGGCTCTTCCTTCCTAAAGAGACAAATGATGACAATATTGCAGTTAATATTTCTATGCTAATCCCTGTACATGACAACAACAAAGCAGCAGCAGTGTGCATTACTCACAGTCACATCAGTGAAATTACCAGTATCTTCATGTCTTATCTTCTAAAAAACAGGTTTATTATAATTGGTACAGCAAAGGAAGCCTTGTTAAAAGAGGGTAAAAGCTTTTGAACACATTGCTCATTAAAATACATGTACATGTAAGAATGTAAGTTAGCACTGTCCCCCACATTATTCTGCTTGCTTTTTCCAAACAGTTGCCACTGCCTAAAAAAGGTAAAAAAAAAAGGCTTCTTTCTCTGTGATTTATATATTTTTAGCATCTACAGAGTCTCCACACACAGTATTTTAGCTGCTCTGGGCACTAGCAGCAGCATTAGGCTACAACACTGTGGGCAGTGCTTGAAAGTTGCTATTTCAGCTAAACCTGATTTTACAGCTAGGCTACTATTGTGCAAAATTAAAAGCTCAAATTAATCAAATTAAGTCTATTTATTGCCCAGCTGTATGGATAAAGCATTTACCCCTGAACTAGATCATACCCAGTTCTTAGCAATATTTGTTTACCTTTGAGATATAGGGCCAGTGCCTTTCTACCCCAACCATGAATAGTATTTTTTTTTTTATAATTTAGCATGAAGAATTGCTCTGCTGTCTTCTCAGGGCCAGAATGCAACTAAATAGACATTGAACCAATCTATACAGATGACATAATAACACCTGCCTGATTTGAGAAAAGGTCATCCATAGCCCCACATGATTTCTAAACAATAAATTGCCATGAATGGAAGGAATTCCATGTGTATTTCAATTTATGAAGTGAATAAGCCTAGCTTGACTACTATTTTTTATTTTGGAAAAGTAGCATTTTCTAAGTGTGCCCAACAGCTGTGATAAGCAACACTTACCATTGAGGCAGAACATGAATAAGCTGGATTTGAAGTCCCTGGACTGTTCTCTAATTGATGCATTTTAATTGCTGTTTGATATGGATTATACACAACTTCACACACAAACAAACATTCTCCAAATCCCCAAAGCCTTGATGTTTTTATCAGATCGTGTAAGCTGACCCTTCTCAAATAGAGGTATCCATCATGTTGCCTCTTCTCCCATGCATGCTCACACCACTTAGTGCCTGGCTTTATGAATGATTGATAGCAGTGAGAGGATTGGTGTCATGGTGAGGAAGAAGAGGAGACTGCAGCGTGGTTATACTTCACATGGGGAAAGGGGCCAGTTGTGGACACTCAGTAGTCTGTTTGATTAAAGATGGATGTGAGGACATTGGCACACTGACAGACAGGCATGTATAGTGTGTGGTTGGATGATGTCCTTATATGGCCTGAGTAGTGCCGGTTCCTCTGTATATAGGCAGACTGACAGCACGTTTTAGCAGGAGTGATGATGCACCCTGAGGCCTATTCATTTCAGTTCAATCCACACTGAAGTCCAATAGCATTTTAATATTGATCAAGTTAGCACTAGCCTCAAACACTTTCGCATAATGAACGTATGAATGATGCAGTCAATTCCAGAACAAGTCTTTGTATATTCTTCTCCATGCTAACTGACCATCTTTGGTTTATTGGTTGATTGGTTTGTTAGTCTTTTAGCAAAATAACTCCAAAAGTTATGGTAGGAGATAACATTTTCAGAAACAGTCAGTAAATGGACGTTAAAGAAAAGTTTCTTTTTGTGGTAGATCTGGAACAACACCTGGAAAGATTCTGCACCATTATAAAATAGGGTCACAGATAGTAACTCCAGCCTCCATGGATCAGTAAAGCAACAAATGAGGAGTTTTGGTAGATTCTTTAAACAATTACAGTACAGCCACATTAAAGGGGCTCTATTATGCTTTTTTTCATATTTTTAAACCAATGTCAACCTCACAACATTGCAAGTTTTACAACCTTTAAAAGTATTATGTGACTAAAATCAAACATTTCCAATAATGACTTTACTACTACCATAAAGAAACATGGAAAGAGACTAGCAGGGGGCAGCTTTGTTGTGCTCCTTTGAACAGGAACAGTGGAAAAAAGCTTTTTACTTCCTTAAACGTTTAGAATGATACCAATTTACTACAGAAACATTCAGAGCAGACTGGATGTAGAGGGCTTGTTGATTGGTCAGTGCTGCCTGTGGGGGGGTGGCGGTTCATGGGAGAGGTGGAGGTTTGTGGAACAGGAGGTTTGTGGAGCGTTTTGAGGCATCAGAAACTCAGCGCCAGTGACTACAGAATTACTCAAATAGGCGTGAAAGAAACAAAACACAACTCCAGGTATGTTTTTGATGAGGGAACAACATTATAACATGGAAGAAAGTTCAAAAAGACAATTTTGCATAAAATACTGTATAGCCCCTTCAATACGATCTACCTATTGCTTTTTTTGTTCCCATATAACTTTATATCCTATTGTCTGACTCTATAAAAGCTAGCCAACTACCAATATTGTCCCTATGTTTATGTATTAATCCAAATCTATTCATCAGCTTTAAATATATATATTGTACCTTAGTTATCATGGAAGCAAATACCGACCAATTATGCATCTGTATCTAAAGCTTTTATTGACACATCCTTAAATACAAACACAGTATGTCCCTTTGTCAGCTCATATAAGGAAGTGCGACACACAAGCGTTCCACACACCCCGAGGCTTTTCTTATTTGTCTGCAATGCGACTAAACACACCAAGAGTTACTGCGCCGTATCAGGCTGTAATGTGCTTGTGTCTTCTTTATGCCTCTCCCATGCATAGGGCTGCAGCCTAATGGTGTGCTTTACCCTTACTACTACTATACTGCACTCTGCTCTCAGCACAATCGCCTTCACATTAAATAATGCAGCTGACCACTGTGCACAGTCTCCCTCTCGTCCTCCTCCCCCTGCATGCCCCTTAGCAGCCCATATCAGCACAATTCTGCAGGCTCCGCTACGCTCAAGAGGAACTATGTCTGTTTCAGTATTCACCAGGTCTGCAAAAATCACCTAAACATAATTACCTTTTAGCAACATTATCCATTTACTTTCTTTCACAAATGATGTGGGCTGGAATTTCGATGTTGTTTAAGTACAATATTCAAGTAAGCGTCTCTATTGTTAACCAATTACAAGTGTACTTTTCAGAAGCTAAAATGTTGTGGATGCAATGTCTCATTATTGTCAGACACTAATTAAAACATAGCCATGCATAGTTAGCTTCACTGAAGCCCATTTGCTAATTCAAAGAGAATATGCAGCATAATGAGCCTGTCACTTTGTGCAAGATCAGACAAAATGTTGATAAAAACGTTTCATCTACTTTTTTCTGTGGCTTGTGGCAAATAAGTAAAAAATGATGGCATAGTATAGAACTTACTTAATGGCTTGTTTGCACACATCAGTAGTCGGCCATTTTGTAAACAACTTTAATCCAATGTAACTGACCTGTGTTGTAGTAATCAACGCTGATCCCATTGCCATTTTTAAAGTTTTGTCTTGAACTTGAGCTCTTGGACTTGAACTGGATCATTTGAATATACTGTAAAGCACTAACATTTTAGAAAGTTGAACTGGTTAATACACAGAAATACAAGTGAAAAATGAAATGCTTCCACCAACTACTCTTATACTAAGATTTTAACATGCCATGAGGTTTCAATTAATTTAGAAAAAAATGTTGGTGTGTCATATGTCTTCTACATGCCATGCTATTGAATTGCAAGTAGTGCTCGGCAAAATCCATAGCCCTGCTCTCAATCATAAGCGCCTTGCCTAAAATTTTTTCTGTGATTGGCTAAAAACTTCCAGAACCGTATATTATATCAAATACTAACTCATTTTGCCTTTGCTGTGAGTTTGGACTTGACTTGGACTATTGGCCTAGATTTAGAACTTCTGGGATTGCTAGTTTACTTATTGATTTGATCTCACTTAAACTCTTGGTCTCAGCTTGGATTTGATATGACTTATCTTGTTCATTACTTGGTCTTGGTCTACAAAACAAGTGGGGTTCAAAGATGGAGTCTGCCTGAGTAAAGCTTTTGTAAACACAGTCTTAACATGCATGTGCCATTCATTAAAACAAAAATGTGCAATCTGTCAAATAGATACACCAATTTATACAAGTGCATGTACATAGTTAATATGCATTATTCACACAATCTTATGCCTAATATGAATGTAGGGTTTTCAAAGCCGCCCAGTGTTGTTCTTTGATGCTTTTGTACATTCACAAAGACGTTTATTTTCTCAGACTGTTATAATTCTGTAAAATTATGTGATGCTCAATCAATTGCCTCTGCCTTATTTGTATGGCATAAGCCTGGTAAATAGCCTAAAGATGATTGGGTCGGCTCAAAGCAATCAGCCACAGAAAGTCTGTGTTTGATCATCGCATTTAGACGAGAGAACCTCCCAATTAGCCAGGCCCAGACACAAAACAGATAACTTGTGTAGGAGGGGGAATTTACTATATTATAGGCTAGTTCTTCTTGGCAAATTGGTTCTGCAGAAAAACATTTAAAAGCTGCCATTGTTTCCTGTGTGTGTGTGTGTGTGTGTGTGGTGATTCCCCAAACAAACTGCACAGATTGAGGAGTGTTTTCTCTTGACAGGATGATGAAGTGGTGCTCCAGTGTGTGGCCTGTATTCAGAAGGAGAATCGCAAGTTGTGCCTGGCTGCCGAGGGACTGGGCAACCGGCTGTGTTACCTGGAGCCCACATCAGAGGCCAAGGTAGGTACACAGACGAGCACCGTAACCACAGTTTGAAGCAGTTGGATTTGAAACAGTCGTCACAAGCGCAGTGTGGGTTGACTCTACCTCACTGTCTTCCCTCAAATTTTTAGAGCGGCACAATATATCGCAAAAATTTATTGGCAAGCGCAATATATGTACCACAAGAAACTAAATGTACTGCAGTAATGCTATGGTTTTGCATCCGACAGACATCAAAATAATCAGATATTAAAATACACCGATCAGGCATAACATAATGACCACTGACATGTGCAGTGAATAACACAGATTATGCAGTGATCAGGTATCTAGCAAGTGGTCCAGGGACAGTAGTGAACCAAGCAACAGGTAATGCACTCGGGGAGCAAAGGCTGGTCCCTGTGGGCTGATCCAACAGAAGAGCTACAGTAGCTCATATTGCTGAAGAAGTTATTGCTGGTTCTAATAGAAAGGTGTCCGAATACACAGTACACCACAGGTTCTTGCGCATGAGGCTACATATAAGGTAACACATAACAATATGACCACAAATAATAGGCAGGTGGTTATACTGTTTTAGGTTAGTCCTAGTTTAGTCCCTAGTCCTAATTCAGCCTTAAAATTAGCTCTCTTGATTTAGCCTCAGTTTTGACCAGTGACTCCGGAGCCTTCTATATCTTCATAAACTACATTTTTATTGACATTTATACTATGCCCACAGTTAATAAAGCCTTAACCTTATTACCGTATTTTCCGCACTATAAGGCGCACCTAAAAGCCTTTAATTTTCTCAAAAACCGACAGTGCGCCTTATAATCCGCCATTCCGCAATTGACATTCCGTTTAGCGCAGCGCCATCTAATGCGGTGCGCCTTATATATGAAAACAGTTTTAAAATAGGCCATTAATTGAAGGTGCGCCTTATAATCCGATACGCCTTATAGTGCGGAAAATACGGTAATTGAATCCAGACATCACCTATCATATTGTCATTGCTATATTCAACATAGGTATTGCATATTGCATGTGTTTCTAATATTGTGCATGCCTATGGTTGTTATTCTTTGTAGTTATGTAATGATGTTATTTTTCACACATTCGCACATTTTTTTGTAATCAAACAAATGCCACACAAGGCAATGAGCTGGAATGTGGAACTACTGTAATGAGAGGTTTTGTGCTCACTCAGATGTGCCCCCATGGAAACGACACATCCAGGATAAATGTAGATTGTTTTGGTCTAGCAGGCAGTCAGTGAAGCTGAGCCGGGGCACAGAACGCAGCTCATCATCAAAGCGGGATCAGAGGCTCCCATCCTCCACACGATCTGATTGTCCTGTGACGTTATAGGACTATCTTTCTAGTTGTTGTTCCAAGACCATCCCTGCAAATAAACAGTCACCTTAATGCCATAAGTGTGCGCCTTGGGGAAAAGACAGTTCTGGCAATGAAATCCATATTTTTAAACCCTGTCAATTTAAAACAAGATATGCATAGAATCATTGTTGTGGGTGAATAGGGTTAATGCAGCCCCATGCACGGTAAGCTATGATGCACTGTGTATTCTGAAACATTTCTATTAGAAGCAGCATTAACCTCTATAGCAGTTTGAGCTACAGTAGATCTTCTGTTGAATCGAACCACACTGGCCAGCCTTCACCCCCCACATGCATCTCCAGTTGCTGGTACTGACCTCTGCAGTGCATACTGGGGACAAACGACAAGAGCTGCAGTTTTAAAGATGCTCTGACTCAGTCATCTAGCCACCACAGTTTGGCCCTTGTCAAACTCGCTCAAATCCTTATACTTACCTCCTTACACACAAATGCCTGTTTTTTCTGCTTTGCAACTTTGAGGATAAGACATTCACTTGGTGTCATAATCTTTAGTGTAAAACAGCCAGACCCTTCTTGTAAATTTCTACTCTTAAGGCGCAAACTTATGACATAATAATGTTTCTTTGCTGGGATGGTGCAGGAACATCAACTACAAAGATGTTTCTGGAACCACAGTAACAGAGGGAAATCAGATCGTCCCCATCCTCCACAGCCTGCGTGAACAGCTCCTCTCCTAACAGCTCTCCACAGGATCACCAGCGCATGATAATTCCCCGAAATGACACCCCTGCATGTATTTGATGGATTGTTTCATAAACGCTGGCGTAATTGCCTGCAGCTTTATTGCACGGTCGTATCTGCTGACACATCTGCTGTGGATCTAAGTGCATGGTTTTAATGAGTGCAATTGAATCCGATGCCATTGTTTGTAATCAGGAGGGTGCATTGTACATTTCGGCATTAGTGATCCAAATTATGATCTTGTTCCACCTACCAGGAGAAAAAAATCAACAAGTGATAGAGCTATTACTTGGCATTGATTGGCTCCTGAAGGGAAACAGGAGTCTGGAGATGCTCTCACCTTGTACAGGTCTTTGTGCACTGCGGCTAATGTGACATTAGTCTTCACTGCTAATGGCCCTTCCACATTGATTGTCTTTTAATTTTGATCTATCGTTATTAATTCAACAAAGCAGCTGGCTTATCTGCTGTGTTTAAATGTATTATAAATTACCATTCCATAAGACTACAGCATAGATGCAATATTACATTTGTGTAGCTACTAGAAAAGCAAGATAATGCATAGAAAATGAAGAAGGTTGGGTTAGATCCTCCGGTGCAGTCTCTCTGACTGGATTCCGCATGTCCTCCCTGTGTCTGGCTTCCTCCCACCGTTCGATGCATGGGCAGCAGTAGCTCACTTGGTAGAGCTGTTCATTCACTAACCATTCAAACCCCGCTCCCACCGTTGCATTCTGTGGGTAAGATATTTAACCCACCTTGCCTCCAGTGCGCTGGTGTGTGTGTGTGTCAGTAAGTGTGAATGGGTGAGTGGTTTCTTGATGTAAAGAGCTTTGAGTGCCCATAGAGTTAGAAAAGGGCTGTATAAATGTGACCATTAGGTGAATTGGTGAATCTAAATTACACTTTGTAAATGAATGGCTTGTAATTGTCTGGCCTTTGTCCAAGGTGTCCCCACTGCCTAAGGTCCACAGTTGCAGGGACAGGCTCCAGCCATCTGCGACTCTTAATGGGAATATGCAGAAGAAGATGAATACGTTGATCTGTGTTTAAATTCTAATGCTGAGCAATTTCAATTAATGATTGTAAATTTTGAGTAGGAGTGTAACGATACACTAAAATCACAGCTCGGTTTGGTTCAGTTTTTTTTAAAAGTTTAGGTTGATACATTTTTAGTACAAAAAAAAAAAAAGTATTTATCTCCTACTGTTATGTAATGTACTAGTTACTGTTACATAGCTTTCTGTAGCCTGTGATGTAACTAAACCAAGCCTAAACCATGTCTAAGCCTGTTACACCAGGACTAAACCAGAACTAAACCAAGCCTGAACCAGGTCTAAGCCTGTTACACCAGGACTAAACCAGAACTAAACCAAGCCTGAACCAGGTCTAAGCCTGTTACACCAGGACTAAACCAGAACTAAACCAAGCCTGAACCAGGTCTAAGCCTGTTACACCAGGACTAAACCAGAACTAAACCAAGCCTGAACCAGGTCTAAGCCTGTTACACCAGGACTAAACCAGAACTAAACCAAGCCTGAACCAGGTCTAAGCCTGTTACACCAGGACTAAACCAGAACTAAACCAAGCCTGAACCAGGTCTAAGCCTGTTACACCAGGACTAAACCAGAACTAAACCAAGGCTAAACCAGGTCTAAACCTGTTACACCGGGACTAAACCAGGGCCAAAGCAGAACTAAATCAGACTAAACCATGCTTAAATGCATAATATGCTGTGACTTTACAATCAGTTGATGCCGTTTTAAGAGCGTTAACAAATTGAACGTGTTGCCTGTTGCATAGCTCATCTCCGAGGAACAATGTTCGATGTGCAACTCTCATCTTATCCACTTTCTTTGCCATCATTGATTTTGACGGGGAAGCCAAAATGTTCCCACAGGAGACCGTAGTGTGGTGGGAGGGTAATCAAACTGTGGCTTCGCATTTGCCATGGTAACGGTGTATGCAGTCCATCACTTTAACAGCGTGCATGCGGAAACTCGTAAATCACTACTGAAACGGTACACAAGTGGACCGAACTGAACATGTCGTACCGAAACGATACACTACAAACCCTTGTACCGTTACACCCCTAATTTGGAGTGAGCAAAGATCTATTTCATTCCATACGAAGTGTCATTTCAACTGTCCACTCCTGCCTTCAAACTCTACCCTAGTCTCTCTGTGTGTTGGTTTGCCAGCCTTTCACCCAATATTGAATGGTAATTACCCCTGACACATGTGATGGATGCTCTTCCTATCTAGCACTCTGTCTTCATTGCTTGGCATTTTTATGAAAAGCCATCGCAGTACCTCTGGGATCAAGAACAACAAAATCACAACAAATCCTAGATGGCAGTTTGGGCGAAGTACTAAATAAGATCCCTCCTTTTTCTCTGTGAGCTCGTAATCGGATCGAAAACTAGAAAAGGGGTGGAAGTGGTTGATTTAAACTGTGTACGGTTTAAATGAGAGCATCAATCAGGCAGAGAGAAGCGGGCTGATGGTGATATATGACACCGGCACCTCCCGCCTGAGCGCTATGTCCACTGAAGGAGACCTGCTGCCATACTATACTGGCATTGATGTGCATCTTTGTACTACCAGTGAAAATGCAGATGTAATTCTTATTAAACAAAAACAAAATGAGCTTAACCCATATACACAAAATAAAGACATGATCTATTCTTGTCTACAGTTTAACTACCTCATCTCTCATCACACAATTGGTCGTAAACTAAATGTTAGGGCAAGTCCAGAGCATCCTTGTGAAGCTGTCTATGCTCTTTGCCTCAGTAGTCAACATCCTGACAGGAGTGGACAACCTTCACTTCCCTCTGGCTCTTCACGCTCCACACAACCCCCCTTCCCTGCTGAAGAGGTCAAAGGTCATCTGTTATTTCACCAGAGGGACAAGATCAGGGTTGGATCACTTGCCTTTGGACACATATTATGGTGTTTTCTGGTAGTGGTAGCTGCATGCAGGTTTATTCACTTTACTTTGATCTGATGCTAACCTACATTTAGTCTAGCCAGCCTGCATGTCTATCCAATTGCACTCAGAGTTTGTCTAATCAGTGCCTCATAGAAATCCAACTCAAATTGACTGACCAGAATAATTGTATAGCATAGAAAAAGCATGGCTGGCCAGACTGAAGCTACTTTGCACTTTAATTTCTGCTTGTGAACATAAATGAGAATCAGTTTTTATCCCAGCTGCCAGCCTCAAAATGGGTTGTGCAAAGTTAGCAAATGAGGTTAGAATTGTCAGAATGAGCCAGTTTGGGACAGTTGGGATGCTCAGTAAAGAGGCCAGCGAAGGTGTTTAGGTTGCTATCATTTATCTTGTAGCCATACCTCACACAGTCTCCATTCCCATTCTGTCACTGTATTTCTTCCCCTGTCCCTTGTTTTGGCCTGGTTTGCTTTTTTTGGGCATCTTTTCTTTCCATTACTTACTCATAAAATTCTGCCCGAGACCTGGTTTATTTAAGTGCAGGCTGACCTGAGTACACTTAATCTATTTTTAAAGCACCTTTTAATGAATATCGCCCACTCAATTAAGACAAACTCGCTTTAAGAGTGGGGGAAAACGCACGACTCTGCATGGTTTTTATGAGTGAGCATCTAATCCAAATATCCCCTGTGGAGCAATTTCAACATTCTCTTCATATCTGGGAATGTTTTTTTATTTTTTTTTTGCTTTGGTTGCACTATTTTCTCCAGCCCCTTAATCAAAATCGGAGTTGACAAGAGGACAGGTTTCCATGGTGATTCTTCCATTATGGGTGCTTGGGTTAATGAGGCAGCAGATGCAGTGCTATTGATCACCGAGGTGAAGTGAAAGTGACATTTTTTATAGTTTTTATGTCGGGAATCTTAACCATGGATAAAATGTAGAAGTCCTGTGATCTTAGCACAGCACAACAACAGGCAACAACTTACCAGACACTATTTGGATTTGAAGTGATTGGGGCTCGACAAGGACTCACACCATAACGCAAGATGACTCAATTCTTGTGCTCTACTGTCTGTGTCTTATTACACTTATTCATTTTAATTCATTTTTTACAGTATGTTCCTCCTGACCTCTGCATCTGTACCTTTGTGCTGGAGCAATCCTTGTCAGTGCGGGCCCTGCAGGAGATGCTGGCCAAGAGTGGGCAGAACAGCGAAGGGGTGAGTTGTACTTCAAAATAAGAAACACTTACAAATCATAATTCATCTGTTCATTATCCATCATCTGCATCATATTCTCTATGTTGTTTCGTATTGACTTGAGATGCTGGAATTTTGTAATATATTCAGTAGCTGTAAGTGGATCACTGCCAGAAAAGACCCATCACAGCGTCTTTGGGACTCTATGGTGCACACAGTTCTGAGGCTCAGTGAATATTAATGACTGTAGTGGTAATACCTTGGCTACGTGCAGCTGTTCAGTATGTGGCCATTAGAATGGTGCAGAGAAAGAATAAAAGCAGCTACATCTTTAGAATCTCTTCATCAAGACTTCATCAATAGCTTTTTAGAACTAAGCCATACATCAATGTACAAAAGTTCTTGACAGTAGTCTGACCAGCCTAATTCTATTTCTTATACAAAGAATAGCCAGCAGAAGGTCCTGGGATTGGAACCAAGTTTAGATACATAGTACATACATACATAGTTACATAGTAGCAGTAGTGTTTGTAGTAGTAGTCAGAATAAACAATCTCTGGACAGACATATTTAAAGAACAGAGAACATGAAACTGTTACAATTGGTCAGGTAGGATTTATTTAGGTGGAAATTGTTTTGAATTGAAGGGGTTTCTCTCCACTTCCATAAGAGCAAATGGGTCAGTCCCTTGTTGTGAAAATCCAGGTATCAAAGTAGTATTAGTAGTCACATTTTGGTTTAAAATCTATAAACAGCTACTGTCTTGTCTTGTTTTCCATGATATCTCCATGTAAACCTTTCACATGTGTAGTGGATGTAATCACTCTTCATCACTCAGTTAGTAGTACTACTACAGATGCCCTACTGTGTGTCAGTATGTCCTGTGTCTTTTACATAGATGTTGAACTCATTTGTATCTTTGTGTGTGAAAT
The DNA here is from genome assembly GCA_020698575.1 of Bostrychus sinensis. NCBI lineage: Eukaryota > Metazoa > Chordata > Actinopteri > Gobiiformes > Eleotridae > Bostrychus > Bostrychus sinensis. The sequence continues at coordinate 20,773,453 of CM036258.1, forward strand.
GTCCATCTTTCTCATAATAGACACGCGGCCCGGAACGATGGGTATGTCAACTATCATACCATTCCCAACAAATCCCTACAGCATGACCACTAACATGATTCATACTCTTTGTTAACCACCAATGTCCTGTCCACATTTATTCATCTTTGAAATGTGTTACAAATCAGGGTTTATGCAAATGAAATAGTCCATGATTTAGAATAACTGATGACTGTATGGATTTTTCACACACCCAAGGCAGTTAGATGTGTGTCTGAGACCTAAACAACCTGACAGAGACAAATAGTGTGCTCTATAGACATCCTATTAGCGTTTCCGACAAACATCACTTTCCACTACAAAGGGACTACTGCGACAATAATGCAGTAATACTGTCAGATTAACAGTAGTCTTTGCCTAGACTAGACGAGTGAAAAGATAAATATTGCAGTATCATGTATGTATATTATATAATATAACCTTGCTGAATATGCCCTTTTATTATGTATTATAAAAATGCTAATTGTTTTAAAGGTACACAACCAGGAGTTTTTGTGCATCCCTCCCAATAAGAACAAAGTACAGGTTTGTGCTTTTCTGTTATTAAAAAGTACAACTGGACCAGTTCACCAGCATTAAATATGAATGCTTGACATCAAACATAAAGAACCATTAGGCCTACTTGATTTTACTCACGCTGCCATGGCTGGTGATACAACAAAATTGGTGAGCTATTGTTCCCAACCCCACCACCCACAACAACAGTGTTAAAGCTCTGACTTAAAACATTACATCTTGCTTTGATGGTATTTAGCCTATCCACATTTCACTTTGCTTCCTTATTGTGCTGTTTCTCTGCTGTGTAAACAGAAACAGATAGCCGATGCTGTAATACACTTTATATATAATACTTACTGTACACGTTAGAACATGCTATTATCTTAGCAGTCAGTAGAAAAGTCCCTGTGTGCCATATTAAAAAAAAATGTGTTAATAATCTTAAGGTTTCCCATTTTCACTGCAGTTTCTGTTAAAGAACAAAAAGTCACATACCTCACCATTAATATTTGAACTTCACTTAAACTTTGAGCTCAGAAGTCAGCTGTAAAGCAATATAATCCTGCAAATATCTCGATATTGTTAAAAAATGTGTGCTAGGTTTATTTGCTAACCTTTTATAGGTTTACACTTTTTGTTTGTCTGTGTAACTAGAGAAGTGCAGAAGTACCCAGTAGTTATAATGCAGCCATAATTCAGTGCTGGCGGTGGTATAGACCAGTCAATGGGAGCTTGTTAAAAAAATAGTAGCAAGGGCTTTTTTCTTTTTCACTATTAATTCCTGCCATATTTTTCTACTTGGTGATTAAACAGTTTTTCTTAAATAAAATAAAAAAATATATATACTATACATATACACATACTTTGGCATTAACTTTACATGACATAACTTGCCACTTTGCCTTTAATAGTAAAATTCCACTTTAATCTTTCTTTAAGATTGTAAACTAAGGCTCATTCTCATTCACTACTAATACGACCAGTGTTGGAGCTTTGCAATGGACTGTCTGAGCGAAGTCAAGACCATTGGTTCCACTGCTACTTTGGGGATTCTATAAGCGCTGGCAGGGAATTAAGAGCCTCAGCAGAGAAAATCTAAATATTAAACGCTAAATTACAGCTCAAACCGACAGTTAACTGGTGCACTGACCCTGGTCTCTCTTGCATCAGCACCTTAGATTTTCATAATCTCTACAAGACTAGCCTTCTTGTAGAATTTACTCGTCATACACTTTATAAGCTTCTCCCTTTATCATTACGCACCTTGTTTTCCTTTAAAGCAAGTACTTTAGAGTCTCAGATGGGTCATTTTTACTGTGTATTCTCTCCACTCACATTTATCTATTTTCGATATTGTACGGCTATTCATCATTTGCTGCCTGAAACGAAATGTCACCAGAGAAAGCGCCATTAAAGGGGAAACAGAGGTTGAATATGTCTCTGGGCTGAGGCTTGGAAATCAATGTCTTTGAACAGATGGACTTATCAATAGTCGGCGGCTGGAGTGAATTGGTCGTTTGGGCAGCTTTAGGTGGAAGACACAAAAAAGGACAAAGGAGGTTGTGTAAAGACAACATAGGAACAGAAAGTGTAAATAATAACAAGTAAATCAGGGCGTCATCATAACGGCTAGGACTGTTGCGCTGTGTTAGATTCTAAAATCAAAATGATACTGTTTCTAGTACAAAAAAATGTACAAACAATTGCATTCCATAATCCATTGTGAGTGTTTAACAATGCTTCAGTTAGCTTCCCCATTCTCTATTTATGTTTGTCTTTTTGAGCTATTTTTACATGTAAGCAGACGTTGCAGCGACTGGAATAGACAGTTTCTTTGTATTATTAATGTAGCAGCAATGTAGACCAACCAAGCTTGACAATAAAGGCTAGAGATCATCTTAAGGAGTCAACTTTACCTCAAATACAAAAGAAAAATGACTCACTTTTTTAAGTGTTTCACCTTTCACCTCTCAGCATTTCTCTCAGATTTTAATTTTATCTTCTAATCCTTTTATCACTTCAGTATAATTCTTCATGGGTTGCGCTTCATTATTAATCTTTTATTTCTTTTTTATAGCCTCTGTATTTTTCCCATCCCACCGCGGGCCACCCACTCACACACATGTTGTGCATAGTTTCCAGTGGGGCTCCCACAGCAGGAGGCTGCATCCTGCTAAATGTCACGTCTCTAAATTGATAAGAGGATGTCAGTTGTGGTCAAGTCCATCTAGGCAATGCACAACAAAGCTTGTTTCCTTTATCCAATATCCTTTTCTTTATGGTTCACTGGGCTAAGTGCAATACACTTTTGCTCATTTTACACCCGTAAAGTGTATTGGATTTTTTGGTGCAACATGAGTCTTATAGTACTATATTCTTGCTCTTGTCCTGGGTCCATATACTGCAGTAGTAGCTGTGGTGAAAGCCGCGGGGAGCTGCTTTATTGGTTGTGGTGATTGCAGTTGGATGTGCCTCGCTGCATAAAGCTCAGTACTATAGCTGTATGTAGCAGCAGCAGCACAGTGGAGACCTGGGAGCCAGTGCTGCAGTCCGTACCACCTGACAGCCCACCTATTGTCCCAGCAGCTGGTCCGGGGAGTACAGACAGAGAAGGACAGATACTGGAACCAGTTGAAACAGAGTGCAGTTGTGTGGCATTTTAAATATACAGCTCACATTCAAACCCAATTCCAGAGAGCAATATGCAAATCCAATTGAATCGTATTTTATTCACAGTAGAACATAAACAACGTAACAGGTGCTGAAACATTTGAGACACACTGAGACATTTTACTATTTCTAAAACCTGATGTTCTTTATGTTCTATGCATTCTGTTTTTATTTTTTGAATTAGGTTTGTTTATTTACAACTTGGCTGTTGCATATATTTAATCCAGCAACAAGGAGTCACAAGCCATTGTACTTCTTGTGCCAGTCCCAAGCCTGGAATAATGGAGATGGTTGTCAGGAAGGGCATCTGGGATATAATCTATGCTAAATTGATATGCAAACCACCACACATTAGAAGGCGAATGATTTGCTGTTGTGACCGCAGAAAGGGAAAAGCTGAAAGAAAGAAGAATTAGGCATTGCAAGGATTATTACCTGACATTCCCTTATTCCGCTTTATATAGACAGACCATGCGAGGTATTGGTTAGAAAAGCTGGCCTTGGATAGCCTTGTGATAGTCTGTAGTGTTAGTGTTGTGCAACTGACGGTGTATATTTAGCTTCTTTTGTGAGTTTCTTGAAAAGGCCTTCACAAAAAAAAAAGGCAGAGGCTGGCAGAAAAGTGCTCTGAAGGACTGTAGTTGTTCTGAATAATAACACTTTTTCTTACCTTAATGCTTCCTAGAGGCTCATAAGGAAGGTGAGTAACAGGCCAAGTCGCTTGCTGAACCAAAACAACTTCAAAACTAGCCACTACTTTGTTTCTATTATATTCCCTATGCATCTCTGTCGGTGGAGATTTCATTTGTGCATCTTAGTGCCTTAAATGCAATGCGGTCGTTCCCTTTGCATTGGACAGTAGTAGTGCATCCTTCCTTCCCATTTGGAAAGATGAGCAAGTATCCTTTTAGGTGCATGGATACAGGAGTCGATTGCATGTCTTCATTGGTGAGATATGCCCCCCCACGGTACGCCGTAAGGTCAGTGCTCGGCGTCAGACATTGGACGTATATTGGAGTAGTTAGAGGGGGGTCCGCTTGGGGCTGCTCTGCTCTTGATAACTGAAATGTGTTTATGTATAAATTATGTCTCTAGGCAGCACACAGCGGCGGACACAAGACCCTTCTGTATGGACATGCTATCCTCCTTCGCCACTCCTTCAGCTCTATGGTAAGAGATCCCCGTAATCACCGCCAATGCAATCTAAACAGGATTATCCCGACAGCAGGATTATACATCATTAGCCTATGACATTGGATGTGATATGACGGTGATGGGACAGTGACACTTGTGTTCCTGTGTATCCCTGTGTGTGCGTGCTGCAGTATCTGGCCTGTTTGAAGACGTCCCGGTCGCAGACAGATAAGCTCTCGTTTGATGTGGGCCTCCAGGAGGATTCAACAGGTGAAAGACTTGATCCCCGTCTTTTATTTCCACTGATTGCTTCTCACCTTTGTTCCCTGCCTCAGCTTTATTTATTTATTTTCCCTCCTCCAACTCCCATCCCTGCACCTTATTTGCTGTTGAGTGGATTGCAGAGTGTCTTCTCAGTTAATATTCCCCCTGGACCTCTATGTAGACATACAGTGAGGTTCTATTGTCAGCGCTGATTATATCTCTCTGGCACATTTGATACGCTTGTTGTGGTATCCAGATAGCAGGACCCACTTCTTATTTTTTATTAGATAGGATTTATGCTCCAGGTGTTGCCTCATTATTGCTGTTGCACAACCAAAGAAAGCACTAAGGACGTATAAGTCAGTCTTCATTTGTGATATTTGGAAGGAACATGTCTATACTGCTGTGTACCAATAGGTGAAGCCTGTTGGTGGACCATTCACCCAGCATCCAAGCAGAGATCTGAAGGGGAGAAGGTACGCATTGGAGACGACCTCATCCTGGTCAGCGTGTCATCAGAGAGATACCTGGTGAGTTTGTGTTGAAATATATCCCTATGGTCTAGTAGTCCTATTTTTGTTTATAAGTGTGTAAAACATGGAGGCCTCAGAAGGGCATTAACTCAACTCCTCCTGATGTGACAAAATTTCAGATTATCCCAATCCTGTTACCACACGCTCTGCCCCCATGACCTCTCTCCACCGGGGGACACAAATCCTATTAAATGCTACAGCCAACAGTTTTTCCTTTGATCAAACTGGGAATAACTAGCTTGGAGGATTATGATGTGTTGACTTCTGCTTGCACATTTTAAAACTCTCTCCCCTTGGTCACATCCCACAGCCTGCTGACATTAATCACAATTATGTTTCTACTACAATAAATTTCCATTTGACCGTCATGCTCAAGTTGAGCATTATAGTGGCACAGTGCTGCAGGAAACCTCCTCCTGTGATCTGTGGAATAGGCGACAGCAGCCCGTCTGTGTTTATCCAGTGAGAGCATAAGGCCCTGGACAGATGACCACTGTCGCCTCACAGTCACCAGTGTTAAGCTGCCAGTCTGTTCCCACTCTCACCCATCAGTGCTGTATGGGAACACAGCACCCAAGGGCCACTCCGGGGCTCCAGGGAGACACGATGATGAGAACACAGCTGCCATCAAATGTGGAACAGTCTCATACACGTGTGTAGTTGTGTACAGAACTTTCAAAACAGTGTTGCAACATCAAGTGAATCTTTCACAACCAAGGCATCTGTCAGTTTAATATATGGATAAACACCAACGTTCGGTAATAAAGGCATAACTGATGCAACAGCCACCCTATTTAATACAGCATGTATGCCTCATACTGTTATGGTTTATTAAATACGTTTTGCAATATTTTCTTTCCCAACAGCACTTATCTATCTCCAATGGCAACATCCAAGTGGATGCTTCCTTCATGCAGACCCTGTGGAACGTCCATCCCATCTGCTCTGGGAGCAACATAGAGGAAGGTAGACATTTTACAGAATACACTGCTCCAAGATGCTAGATACAAAAACATTGTTCAGTGTATTGCATTGAACTTGCACGTAGAAGCTTTATTGGTTGTAAAATTAATAAAATATTAACATCAACATAAAAAACAAGAATATGCATTTTAGACCAATGTCATGCTAAATTATTAAAAGACAATTATAGTCCTTTTTCTAAGTTTGTGTGTTTTTCTCTGATCTTAGTGGGTCAGTTAAAACCTGTCTATGCAACAAAACTGTTACTGTGACATTGTCTAGTTAACAAAATTAAGCCAAATTAAATGTAAAGAGATGTGAAGGAGATATTTTATGCCCTCTCTTATTTTTATAGGCTATTTGCTCGGGGGTCATGTGATGCGCTTGTTCCACGGACACGACGAGGTGGTGACCATCCCAGGATCGGATCAGAGTGAGGAGGAGCAAAGGTGCGAATCACAGCAAGCGTCAAAATAAAATAATGAGATTACACTGCACCGTTAAAGGTCACACTTTAGCGGTACCATGTGTATTCAATGCTAACTGACCTGTGATCTCCATATATTGCGCCCCTGCTCCATAAATATCCCTACAACTGGCCTGATCCTCACCTCTCTGGGGAGCTGGAATGGCTGCGGTTTTATTTTTAACCATATATAGCTGTTTAGTGCCATCTCAGATAAGACAGGGCATGGAAAAAATGGTGCAAGCAGCTTGAAGTGGGTCAAAACAGCGGGTGAGGTGCATACACACTTGGCCAGGTGCCACTAGGTGCATGTTCCTCCTGCACACCCATTCACACACACAAATACACACACAGATGCTATTTTTAGAACAGCGCACGGTAAATGGGGGGCAGGATTAGATATGAATTTCCAGCTTTCTCCTGCTGTTGTCCTTGAAATTCCAAAGCGTGATTTATACAGGCCATAATTTTTTTCGGAGCTGATCAAAAGAGTTGCACAGTGCCAGCAGAAGGCATGATGAGTGGTTTCTCTTATCTTGCAACCCAGTCACCTATATCTCTGATAGACAGTGTAGCTATGGGTTATCGGGACGCTGTTTGAAGGATGTGGAGCTGTTGGGTGTGGAGTAAATAGCAGCCATGCCTCAGTGTCTGTGTGTTTATGTGTCTGGAGCTGGAGATCAGGCTGACGGATGAGAGAGAGCAAAGATGGGTCCAGGATGAATGACCTTGACTGTATCAGGCCGAGCTAGATGTACTTGCACAGACATCCCACCCACTCATTGTATCTCTGGTGTCCCCAGGATCGTCAACTATGAGACGGGTAAAGCCGGAGCCAAAGCCAGGTCCTTGTGGAGGCTGGAGCCGCTCCGGATCAGGTGGGTTCTGCTTCCTCTGAGATATTTCTTATCAGTCCCCTGTTGTTTGCCCCACTCAGCCTGTTGGTGCTTATAGTCGTTTCATTTTATTACAAAGGGATGTCCCCATGCAGATTTACAAAACATATGAATACTTAAAACTGAGTGTTCACCAGGAGAGTAGAGATGCAAAAAATATATGCAAATATTTATGCACTATACACAGCATTCATCATCTTTATGTTCACAATATCAGTACTTCAAAATGATTACTTAAGTATAAGTAAAAATACTCAACAAGAGAAATAGTAAATAGGTACTGTGTATCAAGTTTAATTAACTACTAGTACCACTACTGCTAGTGCTACCACTGCAACTAATTGTACTACAATAGTAATACTACAGCTAACAATATCTCCACTACTAGTACTCTTACTACTACTACTATTACGTGTAGAATTACTATAGTAAAACTGCTATTATTAATACTACTACTACCCACTTTGCCACAAATATGAAAAAATGTTTTTACTTATTTAGAGAGTTTAAAATGTACTTGATAAATTTTTTTTTCCTCAAAAAAATACTCAAGTGCAGGTATGTTGTACTCATATGTAAAGTACTTTTTTATGTTAAGAATGTAGATACTTTTCACCTCTGCTAACAGACAAAATTAGCAATGGTAAAGAATCCTTTTAAAAATTCCTGCATCCAATCAGGATCCACACCGAAAAAATAATTATTTAATATTTTCCTGAAAATGTCATTAAATTGTGACCATATCTTTGTATTGTTATGCTGCCAACAGGCCATCAAACCAATGTCAGCAAAAACTTAGAAAGAGGTACAGTATAAAAATATGCCCAAACACCACTAAAGAGAAAATGGGGAAAGACAGCTCTTACCAGAATGCTTAATGTACTCAAACAGCAATATCTATAAGGTCAAAAACACACCAGTTAGGTCTGAGTATGATTATTGATATCGTTCTACATTTTTACCTGTTTTTCCAATTTCAGTTCCAAAAGAGTACATAATTACTGAGATGTTTTCCCTGTTTGCTTATTATCCCATACAACCACATGGCACGGCAGATAATTAACAGCTGGCAGCAATGTTTAGATCAACTAATTAGCTGATTATAGGATTCCAGGGCTTATGAAGTTCTGCATTTTGTATTTGTCTGTCTGTGGACGACCTTGGCAGCTGGAGCGGGAGCCACATTCGCTGGGGCCAGGCCTTCAGACTGAGGCACCTCACCACTGGACACTACCTGGCCCTGACTGAGGACAGAGGTCTGGTGCTGCAGGACAGAGAGAGGTCTGACACCAACGCCACAGCCTTCTGCTTCAGAGCCTCCAAGGTACGGACACGGTGTGATCAGAGTGATGGGTTATCCGATTTTAACTATGTATGAATGGGAGCTACATGAAATATCTTATAGGGGTATTCCTTAAAACTGTACCCCTTTATTTTATGACTTCTTATACTTTCCCTTGTGGCTTTTTCTTCATGGGTTGCCACATCAAATCATCTAATCATGCAGTAATTTATGTATTAAATTGGGAAAGGTAGAAACAACAAAGTAACCAGGACTTGGTCTATCCAGATGACTTATTTTTAACCTTGTTTTAACTGTAAAAACCTGGATGGCTGAGGATCTTCACAGACATTTCTTTTGGCATTAGGTATAATGCCAGATGCCCTTCCTGACACAAACCCTCTCCATTTATCCTGCTTGGGCCTAGTACAATAAGCACACTGACCCGTGACTCCCTTTGTCCAAATTACTTTGTGTCAGGGACAATAACACAAAACTAAAATATTAAGATGAATATATCTACTCCTTATGAAGCTTTTTAGATGTGGTAAAAACAAATCTGAGGTAATTCTTGTGATCTTTTAGCAACAAAAACAAAGTATACAAATCTGCAATCTTCACAAGTGTATTTTTAAGTAAGAAAGTGTAAGAAGGACAAATAATGACCTTGGTGAACAGCAAACATGAAATAATAATGCAGTAACAAAAGCTTCAAGTTACACTGGCTAAGAGCTCATCGCAGCTGGTACCATGGGCAGCATGTAAAGTTTAGAGTTTTCTTCCTTTCTTTTGGCTTTTCTCTTCTGGAGTCACCACAGGAAATCATCTGCCTCCCAGTGTGCAGTGATTTTCATATAGATTTGGCATAGGTTTTAGACCGGATGCCCTTCCTGATGCAATCATCTCTGTTTATACATACTTGGGACCAACATTTTATAATAGCTACACACTATAAAGTATTACTTGAGAATTGGTGAAGGAATAGTAATATCTATAGTATATAGTATATATGGTCTGTTGGTCTGTTCCTAGCCTGTCTCTGTTTGACATAAAACGCCCTCTGACAGGTGTTTGACTGGTTTTAATAAGACCAAATCTCCTGGTGTCTTTTACTTATATGTGAACGTTTACACTGACAGCTCTGACATGCTCGTTCCCTTCCTTCCCCATGCAGGAGAAACTGGAACAGAGCCCCAAGCGGGACATCGAAGGCATGGGGGTGGCCGAGATTAAATACGGGGACTCTCTCTGCTTCATTATGCATGCGGCCACGGGACTCTGGCTCTCGTACCAGGCACCTGATGTCAAGTCCGCCCGTCTGGGTCCTCTCAAGAGACGAGTGAGTACAGACAAGCAGGCAGTGCTTTCTTCCTCAAATCACAATACAAATCTAACACAGAAAATAAACAAATGTGATGAATAAATGAATTAGATTCCTTGAAGCAGATAATTGTTTTTATGGTAATAAGCTGATTGATTGAATCTATTAGTGTCACTGTGAGAAATCTCTGCTTCTCAATAAAATCTTCACTAACCATTGGCAGCCATTTTATTTACTGCTTATGTTTTTCTTGTTTTCCTCAAGGCATGCCTACATTCAGAAGGTCACATGGACGATGGGCTGACCCTGCAACGTTGTCAACACGAGGAGTCCCGGGCTGCACGCATCATCCGCAACACAACGCTGCTTTTTAACCGTTTTATTAGGTAAGGGACTGTAATATTACACTTCAGTGTCTCCATTTATCCAGGCTTGGGACTGGCACAAATAGTACATTGGCTTGTTTCATCCTGGATCCAGAAAGTTATACAATTTTACACTAAAAACAAACTAAATTTATTTATTTTTTCCCGAAATGTTTATGTAAATCCACCTATAATGTCACCTACAGACAAAATTGTCCCGATCTCCCAATGGTAAATAATTTGGTAAACATACACACTGGTGTTCAGAGTGCACCGTTCCTTTCTTCTGTGGTGATATGCAAATTGTCCTGTCACTGGTGCAGGTTACGTCATCATGTGAATTAATTTAGAAGAAAATTTTAAAAAATTGGATATAGTGCATATAGTCATGATGAAAAATCCCACGAGATTGACGTTGTGACGTTGTGACGTTTGTCTAGGCTTAAGTGTCAAAGCCCCAAGTGGATTATTCAGTCATCCACTCATGCGTTTCAATGGCAAACAAAGCAGAGGTGCCACAGCTTTACGCACTAGCAGCTCTGAAAAAAATAAAAAGCCAAGCCACGAAGCACGTAACTGGAAGCTTCCTTTTCCACTTATTTGTTATCAAGTGGTTCAGTGTCCTCTGGGTCCCATTCGGGGGCTCTCATGACGCCAACATGTGAGAGCCAGTCAGCCTCCCCCTGCGGCTGTGACACATACGTTCTCCCACAACCCTCCCTCTCCTCCCACACTTACGACACAAGCTATTTTTAGCACGCCAACGGAAATCAGCATTTCAACATGGATGAACCTGTGGGCTAAACATTGTCTTAGTCATCACAGTCTGCACAGCGGTCCAATTATAGCCTCTTTATTGATGCTTCAGTGCATTTTGGTATCAATAGGCATATTTAGCTTGTAAATTGCTTTTAAAATACTGAATTTGATTATATGAGCGGTGTTTTAATGACTTCATCTCCATCTTGTTTCCATACCAGTTGACTTTGAGTGTTGTTTTTTCCCTCCTGTGCTACCAGAGACCTGGACTGTCTAGGTGTTAAGAATAGGGCAGTGGTGGTGCTGCCTGTCGAGGAGGTGCTCCAGACCTTGAATGACCTCATCACCTATTTCCAGCTCCCAGACGCTGAGCTGGAGCATGAGGAGAGGCAGATCAAGCTGCGCTCGCTCAAGAACAGGCAGAATCTATTCAAGCAGGAAGTGAGTTCCACCGTGTCAATTAAAATGCACACAAATACTTCTATATAAAGAAGAGGGCTAAGTAAAGCGCTGATAAAGGAGGAGACTGTGTAAAAGTGAGCGATGGCTTTGAGAAGTTTAACGCTGACTGACTAGCCTCCACAACCAAACCCTATCACTTTTTTAGAGAAGTGGGTGTAGAACTTCTTCCATTTAAGGCATGTATCATCAAGATTGTTCCAATCAATTCAATCAACAGGTTTTCAGATGGTACTTATTTTCTCAGATTAGTTTAGTTTAGTTTTTAGTTTTATTTTATTTTTTTCAAATTCGGTTGGTCCAGATTCTGTTTCTTTTGCATATGTTTGTACTGCTCCAACTTAAATAGACAGAGACCAGACTAATTTTGGTATAAAAAAGAAAGGAATTGGGATGGCGGACCTCATTTAATATGTAGGTAATTTAACAAATGACTAAAAAAGATAATATGCCAACCAAATGTCACTAGCCTCGAGGATATACTTTTTTTTTTAAAGCATAATCAGTATTATCTGTTCTCCATTATGACTGTGGATACCCAAAGTTCCTACACTGTTTTATAAAATGTTTTTCTGGTAGGTAGCATTGTTCAACATCAGCTTTGTGGTTGTCATGTTATAATTTCCAGTCTTGTACACTTTTCAAAATATATTTGTCACATGCAGCCAATACAATTTACAATTTTCTGTAACACATAAAACTCAAATTGATATCTATGACATGCAGGGAGATGTTATTATTTTTATTCCACATCGCAGCAGTAGATTATAAATAGCACTGTCAGTATTGTGAGCTGGTTCTCGTAAGTGGCTGCTTGTGTGACTAAAGGCGGTGGGGAACTTTGTAAAGACAAAGTGCTGTATGTGGGAGCCTAAAGCCATTGGTTTCTCTTGCTGTTTCAATGTCATCTTGTATTTGCAGTCATTGCTTTTCAAGGTGTCAGCACTTTTGGTGATATAAGTTTTCCTGAGGTGGACGACAAGTGCACTGAAGCTTTCAACTAAGCCTCCGGACCTTAAATTGCCTTCATCAATTACAAAATGTCAACTTCCATAGTGAGAGCCTATGACTTGTGAGAGCTGTGTGAACTTTAATAAGTGACATGGTCAAGGCATCCTTAGTATGAGTATAACAATTAATGTTTATGCTATGTCTTTCTTCACAGGGCATGCTCACTCTGGTGTCCAACTGTATCGACCGCCTAAATGTATACAACAGTGCAGCCCACTTTGGGGAATGTGCTGGGGCTGAAGCGGGAGCAGCTTGGAAAGACATTCTGAATCTGCTCTATGAGCTGCTGGGTAAGATCATAGTGTTACAGAAAATAGTTCTACAGTTTATATATATATATATATATATATATATATATATATATATATATATATATATATATATATATATATATATATATATGAAAAAGCCAATTATTCTTTAATAAAAAAATAATATAATGGAAATATGACTAGAAAAATTCTAATGCTTAAAAGATGCTAAAACAGATTAGGTAATTGGGTCACAAATGTTTTTGTCTCCAAAAAAACATTTGGGAAAAGCTGTTCTAAATAGTGCATTTTAAATGAACTGATCTTTAAACAGACTTCATGTGTCCACCTTTGTTTAGCCTTATTATTTTAACAGCAGCAGCTGTCTCCCAGTCTCACACCTCTGATCTGAGTTGTCTCTGGTGCTTTGGAGCCCATAAAAGAGCATGGATTTGCTTTTACTCTCTCCTGCTGTGCTATTTATTCTCCTATAGCTCAGTGTCTCTGTGCTGCTGTTCCAAAATGCCTTTAACCTCCTGCTCTGGAAGCATATGCTCTCTCTGATATGGACATATCTCACTAAAACGACCTGGCAGCTGAAAATATTTTTGGTCTTCTCCTCCCTCCATATCCTGTGGCCATCGTACCATGACATAAAACAAAGAAAGCAGTGACAGTTTCTGTCATGTTAGGATCAGTCATATCCATGACAATAAATATGCAAACTTAATCTCTTAACCAATCAGAGACAACATTATGACCACTAATAACACAGATTATCTCTTAACCTTAAAGCAAGAATAAAGAATGTAAATGGACAAGGGTAAAGATATGAGTGACATTAACAAGGGCCAAATTGTGATGGCCAGATGAATGGGTCAGATCACTTCCAAAACTGCAGCCCTTGTGGGTGTTCCTGGTCTGCAGTGGTCAGTATCTATCAAAAGTGATCCAAGGAAGGAACAATGGTGAACTGGCAACAGGTGATGCACATGGGGATCCAAAAGATGAGCTAATATATTTCAAAATACTGAGGAAGTTAATGTTGGTTCTGATGAAAGATGTCAGAATCTACAGTGTGTCAGTTTGTTGTCAATAGGGCTGCATATTAGGTAGATAGTTATATTTTTCAGTGTATGCAGACTTGTTGAAGTTCCTCTGCCCTCTAAATGTTACCTTCATACCATTTTTTACACTGATTTTACCCTGCGCTGGTATTAGTGTTCAAGCCACGTTTCATTTTCTTGTCCACTCTTGGTAAAGTGTAGCTCTGAGCTCTAAGTGGATTCAGGATGCCCTCTCCTTTCTTCCCTGACTGTCTTCAAAAGGTGACCCTGCCTTTTTACCTAGGGCATACCATATGTGAGTGTGTATGTGTTTTATGTCATCTCCATCTCAACTATTTTATAAATTAATACGTATAAGAAACACTCCTCTTAGATTCAAAGTGTCCTCCTTGGCTTTACATTCATTTAGTTCAATAACTGTAGGTACCCAATAAAGCACTTTGGAAATAGATAAATGTTTAAATTAGACTGGATTTTGTTGCTGTGTCTTACAGCGGTGTTAATACGAGGTAACAGAAACAACTGCACACAGTTCTCCAATAACCTGGACTGGCTGGTGAGCAAGCTGGAAAGACTGGAGTCCTCCTCAGGTAAGCTCATTATCCAGTCACACTCTGCACCATTTGTGAAACAGCATTGTGAGACAGCCTGCATCCTATCTGCCTCATGCTCCTCTGATATCCAAACTTTAGACTTTTTTTAATGTACAACAGTATTAAAGATATGCTTTGCAGTATTGATGTTAGGGGAGGAGAATATGTATTACTTTCCAGTCCTGACACAGTGTTATATACAGTCTACAGTCTCAACTAATAGATGAATTTGTGGCTGTGCAGGTATCCTGGAGGTTCTGCACTGCATTTTAATAGAGAGCCCTGAGGCCCTTAACATCATTCAGAGAGGACACATCAAGTCCATCATATCTCTGCTCTACAAGCACGGACGCAACCACAAGGTGAGAGCTATCACTGGTAATGAGGTCAACATTATCATTAATGTTTAGTGCTCTAATTATAATAACTGATTGCTTTAGCTGCATAGAAATGAACTTGGGGGATATGGTATGTTTAACATAAGAGAAGAGACTGAGAGAACAAAAAAAGTTATTAAACTGTAATGAAGCACTTGCTCCCTCTCTGGTTGATAAACTGCAGAATTTGGTCAGACATATCAACAAAAAAGGCAGTATATGTATATAATTTTAAAAAAGTTCTCTTTTCCTTTTCCTTTCCTTTCTTACAGTAAATACTGTAATGTATTTTTTATTATTGGTTAAAGATTAGTTTATTATTTAGCGCTGTATGCTCTGTAAGATGGAGTCTAATTCAGATGCATCATGGGAGTGTTAAACTGTGGAGTTTAGACCTTGCTGTCGCCCTTGTGTATTTTGATAACTTTTGTATGTCTTTTTTTAACATGTGAGTACTCAGTGAATGTTTTTAAATGCACTGGATTGCTCTCTATGAATTTATTAATCTTGATATGTGGATATACTAAGGGTGCATAAAAGCGTCAAGCATGCTTCATTTTAGAAACTACCAAGAGCAACCATGTTTTAGCATTAGCATTAGCATTTTCAGTTTGAACTGTAAATGCTATTGAACATTGTTAGCTAATGGTGTATAATGGAATAAATTTCTGTTTATTGTAGGGCTAAACGATTATCTAATTGGTTGTTTTCAGATTCTAAAATGTGATGACAGGGCTCTCAAGTCTCACGCATTTACCGTGAGACACGCATTTCACCTCTCACGCGCTCACACGCCACACCTCGCATTTCTCACGCTGAAAAAAGTCCTATTATTGGACGGGAATTAGACCTAAATGTCAACGCGAGCAACGCGAACATGAACGAGTTCTCATGTTTGGGGCGACTTATTTTCACTCCTTGCATCAGGAGTAGCTACCTCTTCATCACTTCATGCTCTGACCCACCTCTCTCTGCCCCGCTCTGTGTCCCGTGCTGTCATGTGATTCAGCGGCGCACTGCAGCGAGCAGAGCATCCCAGGTTTGTTCTGTATAAACGGCCAACATGCTAAACCTAAACAAACTAAAGGCAGGCGGGCTTCAGAGGTGTCCCAGGCTCTGATTAGGCCTGTGGTAGTGTGTAGTGTGGGACAGGGGGACATGGGTCTATCGCGCTCCAGCATAGGATGGATAAACTGGACCTACAGTGGGTCATTTTACATATTAAAATCTTTAAGAGACGGGATATTTTGTTGTCTGGAGTGGAAATTATATCACCTAAATAATTGCAGCCTTTGCGATTTGCTAATTGTGACAATTTTAATTGCAATTTCAATTTGATTTTGATTAATTGTTGTTTATTGTTTATAGTTTATTGTGTAGCCATATTGTCCACGATATACAGTAAGTCAGACAGTGCAATGTTTATAGCTGGACATTATCAGAGCTGTTTGTTAGCTACTTTTCAGACAGTCCTTACTTAGCAGCTCATAGGGTGACGATCTAGGGTGACACGGAATTGGGCGGCTTTTTATGTGTTACCGTGGGTGAAAAAATTTGTCCGCTGCAGATTTGCATGCAGCGGACAAATGATGATTATGTGAATGATAGGCCATTTCTCCATATTTTGAATGACAAATCTTTAATACCTAAAGCCAACCACACAGAAGCCAGGCCGATCTCTTCTGTGTGTCTGAGGAGATGCTCTTTTTGACGCAGCGGCACTAATTATGTTCACGCTGTGTTTTTATTCAGTGTTCAGAGGATTTTTACTTTCAAACCTGGCAACCCTGCCCAAATACTACATAGTTTCACTTTAATTTGCACATCACTAACCATTGTCAGAAAGTTTCATTCAGGCAAGCAAACACACGCCAGCTCTGTGTGTTGATCCTGCATCTAGTCACTCACACTCTGTCCTCATTACACTCAACAAAACGCTTCACTGGACGCACATTCATTTCCATAACTATTGCCTTCGGGTCTCTTTGTCACTTCTTTTATTCTATACCCACTAATATGAAGTCCCAGTCATGAAAGAACATTGCTAGGGGTTTTTCCGCTGCGTGTCGCCATCATGAATCAATGGTTTAAGTAAAATAAAGCCAGTAGCGGGCGGTCAACTCGTGAGGGCCATAAATCAGTACCAAATATACAATGGAAGCTAAAGAGCAGGGCGATATAGCACTGGTGCTCTGGCCTGTCACCTTTGGCTGAGCTTCCTGACCCATTTAATTCAATAGCTTTGTTAAAGGGACATCAAAAGGGGAGATTATTGGACATGTTTTTGCCCCATTAGGGTAATCTGGGTAATTATGCTGCTGTTGCATGAACCGAGCAGCCTGGACAGTGATTATGAGCAAGATAACGAGACATTTCTGAAAAGGTATAGATTTGTGCCCTGGGTGTAATAAGGTGAATAAGGGTCGTTATGTAATCAAGTGTTAGCTGCACTGTCATTACTGTTGTTTCCTTTGCTCTTCCTTCAGATTCTGGACGTGCTGTGTTCATTGTGCGTGTGCAACGGTGTAGCGGTGAGGACCAATCAAAACCTTATATGTGACCACTTGCTTCCCAAGAGAGATCTGCTGCTTCAGACTCAGCTGGTCAACGACGTGCAGAGGTTAGAAAGCTGCTCCCAGCTCTGGCTTTACACAAACTCAATCCCCAAAAAGTTAGTGCACTGTGCAAAATGTAAATAAAAACAGAATGCAATAATCTCATAAAACTATACTTGATTTACAAGAAAAAAATACTTTGTTTTTGCCAGATACTCTTAGTAGTTGCAAAAGGCTGATCTTAGTATCACCTGCTTTTCCAGCCTTTTGTTGCCCATGCCCCAATGTTTTTTGTTGCTGCCATCAAATTCAAAATAAGCAATATCATGAAATGGTAAAAGACCAAATATGTTGTTTATGTTCTAATCAAATCAGTTTTTTGTGACATTAGCAAACCATTGCATTTAGTTTTTATTTACAGTTTACTCCGCATGCCAACTTTTTAAAATTGGGTTTGTACATCAGTACTAAACAAAGTCATCATCAGTCATTCCTTACTACGACAGAGTACTTGGTAATTCTCATGGTCAAATGTAACAGTCATTATCTTGACAATTAAATGTAGCTTCTTGACTCTTTATTTTTTCATTATTTCAAGACTTTTCTCTGGGAACTTTCTGAACTCAAACTATTAGAAACCAATTAAAGCTAAATTAATTTCCCTAACCTCTAAGGGCAAAGACGGAAATTGAAAAGTGCAAAATGAGAAGCAGTTGCTCTAGGAGATTCAGTATCTGATCTTTGTTCTGTTCTCTTTCAGCATGCGTCCCAACATCTTTCTGGGCGTTAGCGAGGGATCAGCGCAGTACAAGAAGTGGTATTATGAGCTCATGATAGACCACGTAGATCACTTTGTGACCAGCGAACCCTCCCACCTACGGGTGGGTTGGGCCAATACGAAGGGCTACGCTCCATACCCAGGAGGTGGAGAGGGCTGGGGGGGCAACGGAGTCGGAGATGACCTCTACTCTTATAGCTTTGATGGACTACACCTCTGGTCAGGTAAAACAAATGGCTGTTAGTTAGCTGTGATGATAATAATATAATATATCCTCCAGATTGCGGTCAGCCTCTCCATTTTGCTGGGCTTGGGACCATCACATAGAGTGTCCCCTTCTGACCCCCTGTGGTTGAATTTACCTTGAAACCAGCTATTGTCCCAAACCTAGATGTGATCATAAAAATCTGCTGTATTTAAAATGAATAGTAACACTGTTAGTGCCAGGATGTGTCTAGACAGGCTCCTGCAGTGACTGTCTCTTTGCCCAGTGTGTGTAGGTCTGTGTACAAATGTGTGTGTGTGTGTGTGGTTGTGCGTGAATCAGTGCCAGCATCACTCACTGGCTCGTATTTCACATAACCGCGTGTGTGTATCCCGGACAGGCCGTATCCCGCGGGCCGTTGCATCCATTAACCAACATATCCTGACCTCCGAGGATGTGGTCAGCTGCTGTCTGGACTTGGGAGCCCCGAGTATCTCTTTCAGAATCAACGGACAACCGGTTCAGGGCATGTTTGAGAATTTCAACACAGATGGGCTGTTCTTCCCTGTTGTCAGCTTCTCTGCAGGAGTCAGGTAATGGTTTATTTGCTTTTCCTCCAAATTCATTTACAGAAAGTCTGTATGATGAATGAGATGTAATCAAAGAAATGCCAAATAATATTATAGTTCACAGACTGCAAAGCTCATTCACACAAAAACAGCCAGCATTGAACCTTAAACCTCATCCATGTACTCCTTGGTCCAAATGTAAGGCTTTAGACTGGATTTGTTGCCATAGTGACCACAGCAGGTTTGATTGACATGGCCTAAAAATTTGTTTTAAGCTTCAACAATTTTTTGATTTTATGGTTGAATTTTTTGTTGTGTCACTTCCTTTGGCATCACAATTTTTAGTCTAAAGCATGAAGAGACCAGACTGATCTGATCTGTATCTGTGATGTAATCTCAGCCTCATGACCAAGCCTGCAGTGTACAGCTTAAAATGGCATCAATTATAATCAATAACACTTGTGTACCAAAACATGGCAGTAGATGGCCACTGAACTTTCTTGACCATAGGCGGGTAATTTACTCCAGTTGCTGTTTGTTGCCCAGCAACAATACAGCTATGACAAGACAACAGCAGACAGAGCAAAAGTAGCTGTCTCCATACTGGGAGAGCAGATAGTAGTTTGACTTTTAATTTAAGACTAATAGCTAAACAGCTTTAGTACTAGAAACACCTGACAACTAATTATGCTTTTTGCAGAATTATTTTTTTCACATAAACTAATTATTCAATATACTTTAGGTCAAGACTTTGTAGCTGAACTAACTGTGGAATTATACATTTCACTCTAACTTTTTAGATTACAACATATAAACTCTGACTATGCCCCATTTAACTTCAGTGAGTAGGTCACCTCTGAGATTGTGCGTGACCTAGTGAACAAACACTTTTGTGGATGGACACCTGTCAAAGATTGTGTTTTGTCAGTGGGTTTTGTGCATCTCTACAACCACTACAGCCCCTACTTCAGTAATCCTCAGGAGAGCCTCATCCTGATCCTGATGATCTATCCTTGTCAATTATTTAATTGAACTTAAAAGATGCAAATGAGAATAGAACCAACTACATATTTCTTGTCCATAGGTCACGCTTCCTTTTGGGTGGTCGACATGGAGACTTCAAGTTTCTACCCCCATCAGGTTATGCTCCGTGCTATGAGGCTCTTCTGCCAAAAGAGAAAATGAAAGTGGAGCCAGTTAAAGAATACAAGAGAGATGTGGAGGGAGTGAGAGACCTGCTGGGAAACACACAGTTTATGTCACAAGCCTCATTCATCCCTACACCAGTGGAAACCAGCCAAGTAATTTGATTCTCTTCAAACTTGTAGACGTTTAGATATTGTATATACATTTGATACACTACAATTATTATACCTTTTCTCTTAGGTTGTCATGCCACTGCACTTGGAGAAAGTTCGAGACAAGCTGGCTGAGAATATTCATGAACTATGGGGCATGAATAAGATAGAACTTGGCTGGTCATATGGGAAGGTAAGAAGTTTTTTTTCCCCTGAATTAGCAATTTTAAAAGCATCATACATTTGACCAAAACACAGCACAGATACACATATTGGAGCTTGAATTGCAATACTTATCAGCAGAGCTAGCAATGATCCCATCCCCAATAGCCTGTTCGTCATCTTGCTTTCTCTTTTATAATTTGCGGTTCACTTCAAAAAGAGGGTAAGTGCAAAGAAAACAATTCATTTTACATTTTAACTCTCTTCATGTTCATCTTAGTTTGTTATTAGGTCATTCTAATTCATTGTGTGTGTTTGAGTAGCAGTAAATAGCACTGTTCCATCAAAGGGCAGAACAGGACATTTTGGTAAAACATTAATATTTTTCTTTATAGACTTCCAAAATGTATATAAGTTGATGTCTTAAAATCTCAAAAAGATACACAGAAATTAGATGTCCTAGTTTCTTGTTCTGTCCATTAAGTAAGTAAAGGTAATTCAAAAGAGTCCTGTTCTGCCTTCCTGGTTTATAGCAGCACACAATAAGCTCTTAAGTTTATATTTTGACATAGCTTCCACTAAGAGCTCCATTGAGAGTGACTAACCACTGTGTACTTTTTATTGGAAAGCTTTTTGTTATGTGAGTTAGACTTTGTAGATAATATGTGCAGACTGGCAGTTCTGTTCTCAATGTTTCTGTCTTTTTCAACTAAATACAATGAATCTAGTTTTCCAATACCTAATGTAGTGTTAAGATATAGCCTTCTGCACATATTAATAAGTGTAAAATTGTATCTATATGTTGCTGTCCTGCAAATGCAAATGCTTTCTCAACTGTCATTAGCTGTCTAAGATGTGTTATGTTTTTTATTTGTAATAAAAAATTAGGCTGAGTAATTTTGAATATATGTATTCAGAATTTCTATATTTCATAACAATAGAAAGAAACATATAGGTCACAAGTTCATATAGGTGTATGAGTAATTATTCTAAATCAGTACAAAATGTAATTTCACATTCATTTTATTGACAACCACCAAAATCTGGATGAATCATTAAAGAGGGAACTGTGTATTACCAGGCCACTGACTCTCATTGGTTATTGACCAATTACACTCAACACAAGACCACTCTACAGAATTGCTGGACTTTTGATGAAGTCCCCTGTATTGGGAATGAAACATCTTAATCCATAAACTATAGGTTGATGCCTTCTTTTTAACCAATTTTTATTTGAAGTTTCCAGTTAAAATCCTAGTGCCCAACCCTTAAAAAAGTTGATGTTTTATGCCAGAATTCCCTGGTATAAATCAGTCTGTTTCAGTCTAGATTTATCTCAAAATAATCTTTCCTATCCACAGAAGTGCTGGCCTTGTTCACTGGCCCCACACCCACAGCTGCAACTAGCGCTGCATGTTTTCTTGGTAAACATCCACCATTGCCATACCGCCTCCTCTGAGCAGCAATGCCAAAGGGAATATTTGGCATCAAGTTCAGCCTCCAGAGAGACATTGCACCTCTCACTTGGTATTCCAGTCAAACACCTCTCCTGTCTCTCCCAAGAAAACATGCTCCCTGCTCCTCCATGACATCTTCACTAGCGTAGCCTGTCTTATCACCACAACTAGAAGCACACTGTTGTAGACTGCATCCCTGTTCTCCCATTGGCTCACAAAGGGCCAATGTGTTTGTTTGATATGCAAACCCCTACCATAGGGCTATACTGTTTTCAGCAGCAGAGGAAAAACTGTTTTCTCTGTGTGGCTTGTTTTTCTTTTAGATAAGGGATGATAACAAGCGGCAGCATCCGTGCTTGGTGGATTTCTCCAAGCTGCCCGAAACGGAAAAGAACTACAATTTGCAGATGTCAACAGAAACGCTCAAGTACGTTAAACATATGGATTTGTTTGCTCTACTGTCCAGACTGTAGTTTTAGGAAGAAAAACATGACAATTACTACTGGAACACAACAGGATGTAATTATCTATATTTTCACTTATTTTTGTTTAGTTCAGACTTTAGAGGTGAAAGATTTGATTAAATGAGTTCACAGTACAGCTGAGGTCAGGTTCAAGCCAACCTTTAGCAGACTGTCTGACTTTTGCAGTGTAGCTGCTTCTTTTGCGTCTGCGTCTGACAATCTGTGATCCTTGTCTGTTTGTCAGTGCACAGCTCAGCATTTAGTTCAGCTAATTGCCATCCCATGGAGACCTTTTCCAAGTAAAACCAGATAAAAAAAAAAGTTGGGACATTTTGTAAAATGTAAATTAAAACAACAATAGTTTGCAAATCTTATACAGCTATATTTTATTTACAATAGATAACATAAACAATATATCAGGTGTTAGGAGACATTTTACCATTATTTAAAACATATTTTAATTTGATGGCAGCAGAACGTCTCAAGTTGGGACAAGGCAACAAAAAGTGTGTGTGTGTGTGTGTGTGTGGGGGGGGGGGGGGGGGCAGCTGGATTAACCATTTTACAACTGCTTATGACACTTATGACACTGCTTATGATAAGAGACATTTTAGTAGGATGAGCAGCCAGAAAGGGAGCACTTTATATAGAAAAAGCTATTATTAGTACTGGATGTACAGTATTGGATGCTCACAATCTTGAGAAATTCAAGTGGCACTGGATTAAAAAACAGGCATGATTCTGGACTGGAAATGACTGCATGGATCATGAACACTTCCTGAAGTCAAGACCCCATATGTGAACATGATCCAGAAAAGCTGATGTCCTCTCTGGGCCAAACCTTATTTAAAATGGACTGAGCCTCTGCATGAGAAAAAACTGTTTTGTGCAAAGAGGTAAACATTAGTCAGAAACATTATTTTCAAGAAAATGATCAAATGTCTCAACACCTGATATATTTTGTTTATGGTCTGTTATTAATAAAATAGTCCTATAGTATTATGAAGTTTGTAAACTATTGCATTATCTTTTTATTTACATTTAACAGTGTCATTGTAGTGTCATTTGTCAGTGTCATTTCATTTTTGGGGCAATTACGTTTGTATTTCCTTTTAAAAAAATCATGTTGTAGCAGTCCCAAACGAGATAGACTGATGCATTACTACATCAAGTAATTGTCCCTGTACCTCCTCCTTTGACAAGGTGTAGAGAAAATGTGGCTGAGGCACTTGACACTCTGAAATCCCCTGGGAACGCCATGACCTTTTTCTCCTTGCAGATTGAGACATGCACAGTTTAAACTATAACTGCTTCATGGCCATTGACTGACAGTATTGTCTATGTGAAAAATGTCAATTCGATAGTGGTCTAAAGGAGTAACAAAACACCTGATGAAAGCAAGTATTTTCTTAATATTTTATTGTCTTCCCCACAGAACTCTTTTAGCTTTGGGCTGCCGAGTTGCTCATGTCAATCCCAATGCAGACGAATCTCTCAAAAAGGTCAAACTGCCAAAGAAGTAAGTCTGTTACTTAACATAAACATAAGTACTTATTTTATGAGCATATTTTTATTCAGTGAGTTGTCTTTTGTTAAGGTATTGTATAATTTTAATTAGTTTTAGCTTTTTAGTGACAGATGCTAGAAAAACTGCTGAAACTCCTTTCAACACCTGAACTTCTTTGATAGCCCTTCATGGTAGAACTTCTATGATGTTGTAGAAATAAGTTTAGTAGTCATTTCACTTTAAAACTATCAACTAATTTAGTTAATTAGTCTCAATCAAAACTGTGTTCTCAGATAGAAGTAAGAGTGTGATTCTCGCCCTGCAGTGAGCAGTTTGTCCCAGTTGTAAGAACAGGAAGTTATGCAACAAAAATGTATACTACATTTTGCACAATGTGCCTGTAAGATAGATATTAATTTTTTTTTATTTTTTTTTGTAGCTACATGATGTCAAATGGCTACAAACCCACCCCTTTGGATCTTGGTGACATTAAACTCACCCCAGGCCAGGAGCTGCTGGTGGACAAGCTTGCAGAGAATGCACATAATGTATGGGCCAAGGACCGCATCAAACAGGGTTGGACCTACGGTATACAACAGGTATATATAAAAGGGTTGAGTTACAGTGCAGTTATCTTGCATTGACTTCAGCACATAGCACCGTTGTGTCAGGGAATTCAGTTTTAATCATTGAGCAATATACAGTTTAGTTGGACCATATTATCCACAATTTTGTATTTTTTGTACCATAGTTGTAACAAGAATTCAGTTTGACAGTTTTTGGGAGTTTTTGGTGGTAATGATTTTTGGCACTTTAGATAAAATAAATAAATTGTACACAAATAAATATAGTAAATACAAATAATCATACAAACAGATGACTGACCTGTAATACATTTGTTTATGAATTAATACATGTATATTATACTTATAACTTAACTTCATTCAGTTGAGAATTAACATTAATAAGCCTTTATGAAATTGTATCTTGTAAACCAAGGGTCACATATCAAATTATTACCATGCTTTGATATGGAAGCAGAGGCAGAGCAGTCATACAATAAGTGGTCTCAGAAGCCCTATAGTAACTCATGGTCAATTAACTTCTCAATTTCTGATACTGACAGCTCAGTTAAAAACACAACAGTTGTCTGCCTGATCGTCCCATGAGCTGAGCTTTTGTTTTACAATATAAGCTGCATTCTGTTTGTTTCTGCCTTTCTCGGCTCTCTCTCTGCAGGATGTGAAGAACAAGCGCAACCCTCGGCTGGTTCCTTATGTCTTGCTGGATGAGCGCACTAAGAAGTCGAACAGGGACAGCCTGCGGGAGGCCATCCGCACTCTGATTGGCTACGGTTATAATATTGAGCCCTCAGACCAGGAAAGCGGTGGGTTTAATGCATGGAAATATGCCTATTATGACTATTTTTCTAATTAAATTATTAGAAGGCTTCTTGATATGGGGCAAAGCATTTAGTGTGGCTTAATTTTCTTTTGAAGATAAAGGATTCTGCCACTGAGTTTACAATAGAAAGAAATGTACTTGCATTATTTATTGAGGAGGCTGGTTTAGTAGAGAGTCATCTTTTTAAGGCGCAATATATCAAATCTAACTCATGCAAATTGTCCTGGCTCTCGTTCCTCTCATTCATCAGGACATGTGGTGGAGCGACTCAGTATTGACAAGATCCGCTTCTTCAGAGTGGAGAGGACATATGCCGTGAAGAGGGGCAAGTGGTACTTTGAATTCGAGGCAGTGACAGGCGGTGACATGCGAGTGGGATGGGCCAGACCTGGATGTAAGCCAGATGTGGAACTTGGCACGGACAAGCTGGCTTTTGTCTTTGATGGATACAGGGTAAGCAGCCCAGGACATTACTACTGACATAATTGTTGATCTGTGATGGATGCTGCTGTTGTGTTTGATGTGATTTTGAGTTTTGATTCCACAATGTAAACAACACTATAAAACTGTCTATAGGGCCACTGTCTGAACATGGGCAGCCGTTTGTTTGGACGCTGTTGGCATGCCGGAGATGTGGTGGGATGCATGATTAACATGGAAGACAAGTCCATGATCTTCACTCTGAATGGAGAGATCCTCATCACGACCAAGGGATCTGAGCTCTGCTTCACTGACTTCGATACTGAGGACGGTGAGAAAGTCTAAACCAGGGGTGTCCAAATGTTTGTTTTTTCTTTTCTTGTTAATACAGTATAATCTAGTCTTTTGATCATGACTAACTATAGTAAAGTTCAGATCTGGCTTGAGAACACAAATGAATATGGCTATTGAAATGTTTGATGATGCTGTTGGGCCACAAACAATACAATTTATGATGGATGCTGAGGGCTGTATGCAATCTCATCCTGCAGCACGGCCAGTCCCCGAGCTGCATTTTGGTCTACAAGAATATATCACCTGTAAAACTAAAGTCATGGTTAGATTTGTTACTTGTGTATTCTCATCTATGAGCCTTCACATAGCAGCAAGGATCTCAAATAACCATGCTGGGAATCAACGTCAATAAGAAGTGGCTCCCTGTGACCAAATCTCCCTTATTTAATGTGACACTTTACTTTTTTGCTGTGTGTGTGATTTTTGAGACTTATTTTTTATCCCCTCTTCCGCTTGTCCTTCAGGATTCATCCCGGTCTGCAGTCTCGGTCTCTCCCAGGTGGGACGTATGAATCTGGGGAAAGATGCCAGCACTTTCAAATATTACACAATGTGTGGACTTCAGGAGGGATTTGAACCCTATGCCGTCAACATGAACCGAGAGGTCACCATGTGGTTCAGCAAACGCCTTCCCACTTTTTTCAACGTGCCAAAGGATCACCATCACATCGCAGTAAGAACTCTTAGAGCCAAAAGAGCTTAATATTTTAATTTAAACTGGTTTTGTCTCCAATGGACATGTTCCTTTACAGATTACAAGGATTGATGGCACTGTTGATAGCCCTCCATGTCTGAAAGTTACACACAAGACGTTTGGGACCCAGAACAGTAATTCAGACATGGTGTTTTGTCGCCTGAGCATGCCTGTAGAGTTCCACTCCACATTTAAGACCAGTCCTGTAGTGGACATGAATGGGGTGCATGATGATGAGGCCCTGAAAGTCAAACACAGGTAATCACCCCAAGATTTCATACACTACCAAAATAAATACAAACCCAAACCTGAATAAGTCTGGGTACATCCAATACAAATAATACAAACTCTGATTTTCTAAAATGCTCCTTATATACCATCTTACTGAAGTTGCCAATTTTGTTGCAAAATGGTGCCCTAGCTGTTTTTATTAGTAGAATTTATATTTCCAGCCTGTTGCTGCCCTGTCCAAGCCATGTTGTTTACAAATTGTATTCTATTACATTTGTCTAACATTTGTCACACGTTTTCATTTTTTAGATATCCACTTAGATCGGTAAGGCACAGCGAAGAGAGCAGACGAGTGGACTACAGCAGCATCACTACAGTATGATTACTATTTAAATAATACTGTTGTTTTTATTCAGTGCTATGCTAATAGGTAAAGTATGTGTTGTTCCAGTACTACCACTGTGTGAGGGTGTTTGCTGGTCAGGACCCCTCTTGCATATGGGTCGGATGGGTGACCCCTGACTACCATTACTACAGCAACAACTTCAACCTCAGCAAGAACCGAACAGTGACAGTAACATTAGGGGATGAGCGTGGTCGAGTGCATGAGAGGTAAGGCAGCAAAGATTATTACATATCCATACATATTTTAATACAGATATTAAATCCTATATATCTGTCTGACAGTGTGAAGAGAAGTAATTGCTACATGGTGTGGGGAGGTGATGTAACCAGTGCTGCCCACTCCACCAGTCGCACTAATGTAGACCTGGAGATTGGATGCATCATTGACCTGGCTACAGGCATGGTGACATTTACTGGTAATGGCAAGGAGATATCTACATCATACCAGGTACATGTATATGAATATAAAATAATGCACTGACTAGAACTAGATAATACAATGTTAAAAATGAATTTCACTAGAACATGGAAGATATTTTAGATATTCATACTGTTGTTGTGTCCACCCAGCTTGCCTGTATGAATGTGTCAGTGTGGCTATTTTTGATGGTGGTCAGAGGGGCCGTAGACACAAAATGGCAGCCACACTTCCATCAGTTTGGGTTCTGTGGCTACAGAGTAGTTCGCCACTGAGTGTAACTGAGGAGGGAATGAATAATGCACCAAATTGTAAAGAACTTTGAGTGCCTAGAAAAGCGCTATATAAGACTAATGCATTATTATTATTACTAAAACTAGCTGATCTTGAGAGAACCATGTG
Source organism: Bostrychus sinensis (assembly GCA_020698575.1). Classification (NCBI taxonomy): domain Eukaryota; kingdom Metazoa; phylum Chordata; class Actinopteri; order Gobiiformes; family Eleotridae; genus Bostrychus; species Bostrychus sinensis. The sequence goes on from CM036258.1 coordinate 20,801,724, forward strand.
TACCTTTACATATTATTTATTTGACAGTCCTGAAATGCAGTGAGAAAACTCTACCTAAAAAAACTTCCAAAGGCTATAATCTTCTTATGGACTGACTCACTGAAACTCACTGACTTCATGGGCGCTGAGTCATGGATGGTTGACGTTTTTAAATGATGCATATACACAATCTGACAAGTGCTGAGAGCAAATGGTGCATTATTAAGCCACTTACTGCAAGTCATGTCCAGACTTTTGATGTATACTGTTTCAAACAGTCACTCAATACACCTTTTCTTTGCTGCAGGTTGAACCGAACACCAAGCTTTTCCCTGCTGTATTTGTGCGACCCACAAGCCCTAACCTTTTCCAGTTTGAACTCACTAAAATAAAGGTAACCTAACCTTTTGCCTAACCTTTTCATACTATTCTCCATAACCGTCGACTCTTAAGGCCATTATGTCATGCTGTCTTTCCTTAGAATGCCATGCCTCTGTCGTCGGCCATTTTTAAGAGTGAACATAAAAACCCAGTTCCCCAGTGTCCACCTCGTCTAGATGTCCAGACGATTAAAGCTGTGTTGTGGAGCCGTATGCCCAACATCTTTCTCAAAGTGGAAACAGCCCGGGTGAATGAGAGGCACGGCTGGGTGGTCCAGTGTCTGGAGCCACTTCAGATGTTGGCTGTGCACATACCCGAGGAGAACAGGTATCCCATAAAACCTTACATGAATACATCATTTTATTAAGTTGATTTGAAGCTGTGCAATACAGATCACTCACAAATTGAAAGGTTAGGCTAGTTTGACCATACCTTAGCCAATTATTTATGGTTTATTTCATTTCAAACTTTGATTAAAAAGTCCCAAGTGAAAAATTGAGACTATATTGTGCCACCTGGGCTTTATTATCAAGCTCATCAACACTAAATTAATTGCTGGCTGTTATACAAAGGAAGTGTTTATTTCAGCTCTGGATTTTATTGTACTGCTAGCTTTCAATTGATTTATTTTGTATTATTTTTTCTTAGGTGTGTAGACATCATGGAGCTGTCTGAGCAAGAGGACCTGAGAAAGTTCCACTACCACACCCTGAAGCTCTACTCTGCCCTTTGTGCTTTGGGCAACACTCGAGTGGCCCATGTGCTCTGCAGCCACTTGGACCAATCACAGCTCATGTATGCCATCGACAACCAGTACCTGCCGGGGATGCTCCGTGAGGGCTTCTACAACGTTCTGATCAGCATCCACCTGGAGACGGCCAAAGGGGCTCGGCTTATGATGAAAGATGAGTTCATCATTCCTGTCACTTCTGAGACTCGATCTATACGGCTTTTTTCAGATTCTGCCAAAAAACACCTCCCTCCAGGGGTTGGCCTGAGTACATCACTTAAACCCCGCCTTAACTTCACTCCACCCTGTTTTATAAGCAACAAGAGAGACCAGCATCTTTTCAGTCCCCAAATTCCACTTGATGCACTGAAGGCAAAGGCCATTTCAATGCTGACAGAGGCAGTTCAAGGTGGAGGACATTACATTCGTGATCCCGTAGGAGGATCTGTGGAATTCCAGTTTGTGCCCGTCCTTAAACTTATCAGCACTTTGCTCACTATGGGTGTGTTCTGCAGTGAGGATGTCTATAAGGTCCTACTGCTCATTGACCCCAATGTTTTCAGAGACACGCGAGAGAAAGGAACCACTGGTGCCACAGAGAAGGAAGGTCTGACAGGGGCAGAGGACAAAGCAGTGGAAGCAGGAGAGGTGGAGGCAGCTAAAGAGGCTAAGCAGCCAATAAAAGGCCTTCTAGAGAAGAGACTTCCTGAGCCAGTCAAGAGACAGGTACGTCAGCATGTGCATGATCATTTGAGACTTGTCTTTCCTTCATGTCAGCAAAGGTGAACTGACAAAATGTGTCACCCCATACTTAACAATAACCCAGGATTAAAAACTGCCTTACCGGGAGACTGAAGATACTAAATTTGGGGTTTTCATATAACTGTAAACCATAATCCTCATCATAAAAATAAATTGAAATATTTCACTCTGTTTGTACTGAATGTACAGTATTTAGTATTTGCATTTCACTTTGAACTGAACTACTGAAAAACTTTTCCATTATATTACAATATTTCCATGATCTAATAGAGCCATTCAGAAGTTAGTCAAATGTGAAATGGCTAGTGTCTTGTCTTAAATAATCTCCTGAGTTAAACTGTCACTTTAATAATGAGATATTAATAAAACTATTTGAGAGGTCTTTGTTTGATACTGATACGACTTCATTGTCCCACAGATGTGCGAGCTGCTGCACTACTTCTGTGACTGTGAGCTGAAGCACCGCATCGAGGCCATTGTGTCATTTTCAGACAATTTTGTTTCCAAGCTGCAGTATAACCAGAAGTTTCGCTACAATGAGCTAATGCAGGCCCTAAATATGTCTGCAGCTGTTACAGCCAAAAAGACCAAAGAGTTTCGCTCCCCTCCACAGGAACAGGTGAGATGACCACATATCTCTATACAGTGCTAAATAGTACAAAGCTATCATTCACATACATAAGAACACAGATCCCCACCAAGGCATTACAGTTCCACCCTGGATTCAGACTATAATCCTGATTATCAACAATAACAAATCATTTGTTATGTTTCTCTCGCTAAAAATTCTCAGCTTGTATTACTTATTTTGAGTTATGGTGAAAATTGGCCCTCACGATATCTCACAATTGTAAAGAATCCTGTAAATTAATTAATACATTTATGGATTCACACAATGATCCGAATTCGCACCAAATATGTACCATTTGTTAGGGCTAGTCATTTCCTTAGCTAAAAACAAACAGGTTCTGAAAATGTTACTAAAATACTTTTTGAGTTCTATTGCTAACAAACAAAGCAACAAAACCAGCAAAAACATAACATGGCTGAGGTGTATTTTATACTTAGGGTCAACTTATAATTATTGGTGCTAACTGTAAAAGCCAAAAACAGACAGCAAGCATTGATGTTGTGATGACGGATCTTGCAGCACAGTTCTTGGAAAATATAGGCAATCTCTGTAATAGCACAATTTGTCATATCGTAGTATATTTGTTACACCGTGCAAATTGCAGTTGATGTGATTTAAATAGTTGAACGTGTTTGCCCCACACTGCCACACAAACACATCTCTTTCCACTCCCTCTGCTCGTGTGACTCTGGCAACCAACATGTCTGCTCAGTGACGTCAGTAACTCTCATGTGATTTAAAGGTGTAAATGGCCAACAAAGGTGACTTGCCAAAAATAGAGCCAGAGTTAGAACTAATGACTGCTTTGATGAGAGCCTTTCATGAATCTACAGTAACTGACCAGAGATCAGCCCCCAGGCCCCTGCTCCAAATGATGCATGTAAAAAGATGATTCAGTGGATGCATTTACATAACTTCATTTTCTACATACATGGTTACATTCCCCCTCACCATTTCTCTTTTCTTCTATTTTCCAGTTGGTTTATAGCATTTGGCTTAGAAACGATTGGAGGTAGCCATTTCTGTTTCTCACATTTTAATTTATTTATTTATTATAAAAATAGGGATTTCTGTGCTGCTTTTGATGTATTGTTTATAGTTTACAGAGCAGGGATTTAAGTGCGTCATAGTCTCTTTCAGTGTCTCAAATCACAAAGGAGAATTAGCCACTTGAAGGTGTATTTGCACAGATTTATAGCTTTTTATAAACTTAATTTCAAGGTACACTCCTTGAAATGTTTTTATCTGTCCCTCCCAGCAACAGCATAGCTTGTTTTTTTGCAACTATTTTATTAAAAAGATAAAACTGGGCCAATACACCACTACGAAATACTATTACATGACATCAAGCTGAAGTTTAGTGCTTACCTTAAATTTCTAGCTCCGGGTTTAGCTCTTAACATGGTGAAACATCGCTAAAATGTATTGATAACATTTGTCCGCATGTTTGTTTTCTTTCCTCTTGATCTAAGTAATTGTCTGTGTAATTAGACATAGCCAGCAGTGAATTTGCCAACAGTGTTAATAAATGAAGCTTTATAATAAACCCTTGATAACCCCTAAAGTCCTGTTTTTTCACATTTGTAATATGTGAAAATATGTTTGGTCATAGTTGCCCTCAAATGCAACAGGAACAATTGCCTGAGATCTCTCCTTTACTGGGCCCATAAAAAGATACATAAAAACCTGGATTTGTAACTTTGCTCTTAGATGTATTTCCTTTGCTCTGTATTGTAGATCAACATGCTGCTTACATTCAGTATGGGAGAGGACTGTCCATGCCCATCAGATATCCAGGAGGAGCTGTATGACTTCCATGGCCAACTGCAGCTCCACTGTGGTGAGAAGAACACCTTACCACACCATCCTTTATATAAAATCACAGACAATATCTGATAACCTGAATTAACAATACTGTAGACATTTTGCAGCCGTTCACCTTGACATTGTCGTTATCTTTCCTCTGTCCTTTTCTTCGTCTCTGGGCAGAGGTGGCTGAGTGGCTCTTTGATTGCTCCAACATCTTGAGGTTTTGATAAATTATTGAGCTGCCCAGCCCCCTGTGGCACTAGCGATCCTAATGGCATTCTCCAGCCTGCCATGTAGCACCGATGTGTCACTGCACCTGCCGCACACACAATGCTAACAGATGATGAACAGATTCATACTGCGCCGAACAATAACAATATAAAGCGCTACATATCACAGCATGACATGACATTAGCACCGAGCCTTTAGAGAGAGTGCCTTTTCACTATATGTCGTTTGTGCCATATAGGGATCCCTATGGAGGAAGATGAAGATGAACAAGCTACATCTATCAAAGGTCGACTGTTAATGCTGGTGAACAAGATCAAAGGGCAGGCTATTAAAGCTGAGGATCCCACGAAGAAGGAGCAAGCTGCTCCAAGTAAGTACACATGCACATTGTACGGTATGGCTGGATGACAGTCTTGTTCATGGCTTGTTAGGAATTTAACTTTTAAGCCATTTGAAAACTCTGACAGTGGTTAAATACAAATAAAGGGTAAGGGCGTACTGGGTAAATATCCTTAAAACTATAAGCACATGGAGAGTGTGTAAACTTTCATTAAAGCCTTGGTCCTATCTTGCAAGACCTAGACTCGTACCGGGAATGTACTAGGTGAGGTGTAAATGGTCCATCCACAAAGCCCATATATCCCACAATGGTAAAGATTATACTACAGTGGCTAGAAAAAGTATGTACCCCCCTTAGCAGTTTCCCTTCCTTCGTGTTTTTCCTTTATTGTTGCCTTACAACCTGGAATTTAAATGGATCATTGAGAGGTTCATGTCAGTCACTTTACATCACATGACAACAACTATGAAAATACAAATATATATATATATATATATATATAGTGAAGCAAATTACAAATATCACAGAAAAACAGAAAACTTGAGTGTGCAAAAGTATCTACCTCCTTTTTAAAGAGACACCTAAATGAGACCTGGTGTTACTCAATCAGAAGTCACAGAAATAGTTAGATAAGGTTGGCCTGACTGCAATTCAACTGTCATTATGCCACAAAACACAATTTAAGGAACCACTCACATACCAGGCAACGATGTGCATTCATCAGAGAGGCAACAGTAAGACCAAAGGTGACCCTGAAAGAGCTGCAGAGCTCCACAGCAGAGTCTGTTGTATCTGTCCACAGGACCACTCTGAACCATACACTCCACAGAGCTGGGCTGTGTGGAAGAGTGGCCATTGCTTGAGGAAAATAATAACAAAACGTGTTTTGTGTTTGCCAAAAGGCATGTGAAAGACTCCCCAAACACAGGAAGGTCCTCTGTCCAGATACTATTAAAATGAGACATCAATAAAAGATGCTATGTGTAGCACAAACCTAGTACCTGACTGTGGCCCTTCTCTAAAGTGAAGCCTGGTGATGGCAGTGTGCTGCTGTGGGGATATTTGTCATTGGTAGGGACTGGGAAACTGCTCAGAACTGAGGGGATGAAGGATGAGGTGAAATACATGAAATGTCTTGAAGAAAAGACTCAAACAGTGCTGTACAATGCATCCAACCTGGAGGAGCTTGAGCTGTTTTTAGATGAAGAATGAGCACAAATCCCAGTGATTTTATGAACCAAGCTCATAAACACTTATTCTAGAAAAGTTGGAGCTGAAAGTCCTTCAGAAGGTGGTTTTACAGAGGACTAAGTTGAGGGGGTACATACTTTTGTACGCTCAAGTTTTCTCTTTTTCTGTCATATTTCTAATTTGGTTCACAATAAAAACGTTTTTGCATTTTCATAGTTGTTGTCATGTGATATAAAGTGACTGACATGAACGTCTCAATGATCCATTTAAATACCATGGTTGTAAGGCAACAATAAAGGAAAAATGCTAAGGGGGTACATACTTTTTCTTGCCACTGAACAGCTAATCATGTTTTCTTTTACTGCACCCTTGTGCTTAGTATTTGTAGTCATATCTTCCAGTGGTACAGAATTCTTCCTTTTCTTCCATTTAGGCTTTTTTGGCTTTTCTTTCCTGCCTAAAATGTGTCCTTCCTAAAACATAACTCCCTTAGTGGAGGTAATAACACTGACAAGTCCTTGCCACTAAAGCAGCAATACACACATACTTTTGGAAGACAGTCCCTCAATTATTCTATTGGGCCATTTCTTCCAAAGCACAAGTTGTTATTTACATCTAAATGGTATAGTTCCTCATTGATTTCCCGCCATGATCATCTTTGCTAGTTCACGATCCCTTTCAAGTATTTTGTTAGCGATTTCTGTGGGTGGCAGAATGAAAAGCAGGTGCTCCTCCATTTCAGGTCTAGCACCCTCAAACCTGCCTCTATTTGTCTGCTGGCGTCAGGTGGACTGTGTCACCGGGTGGCACTCATTTCCATTTCAATTTCTTTTCAATTTATATTATGCTAATATAGAGCTGTTGGGGAAGATGTTACTGAGGTAAGAGCTTCTTCTGTCAGCAGCTCCCCAGGAGATGAGAGGAATGGAAGATGAGAGGGACTATACATTGTAGGAAAATACTATTCTTTCATATGATTTAAACAAATACCTGCTATGCCCCTTTAAAATCACTGGTTTCCTTTGCTTCAGAGAGAACTTAAGGTCTTTGAAAATCTTTCAATCCATTCTGGACTGGACATGTCCAAAGTCTGGTCCAGGGACCAGTCATGATGGCGCATGGCCTTAAAAGTATAGGTTATGGCCCTCCAGTATTTCAGTGTTGTCTGCACATTTTCACATAATTGTTTTATCTACTGCTGGCAAGTCAGACCTACCTCCCAGTGGTATCAGCAAGCTACCTAATTGGATAGCCAAAATAATTTCAAGCATAAGTTTGTAACTACAGTATTTTTTATTAAACTATTCTATTGCACAGTTCTTGCCCTTGGACTTTCTTTCCTATTTAATTTCAAATTTGTCCCTTTCTGAAAAGTTTGGACACCCCTGAATAGGTAGAATTTAGGCTCAAATGCACTGAAAGGCAATCTCTCCACTAGGATTTTGTTTGACCCTGATGCAGAGCTTTTAAGGCCATCACACTGATCTCCAAGCAGCATGGCAGGATCAAAAGAGGTGAGCGTTTCTCTCTTAAAAGACTGCCTTGAGTGGCTGTAGTGGTCTCTGCAGGCGCTTGAGTAAAGGATGATTGATTTAAAGAGTGGTTTGTGGTGGCAGCCCCAGTTCTAGAGCATCATGGTGAGTTTTGGGCAAGCTACAGGGACAAGGTTGCTAAAGAAGCTATGTTTTTCATTGATGTAGTCTTCATCAGGCTACATTTGTGAAATAGGTTTCAGTTAAAGACAAAGGCTGAAAGTAAACATAAGGAGAGTGAATTTGTCTTGTGAATGTGTTACAGATTGCAAGCTTCATGAAAACAGACAATTGCATGTATATGATTTATAATAGCATGGTGCTAACATAGGCATATGGGCATAGTTCTAAGGTATAACTTTCTGCCATAAGAGTGGGTAGGTGGGGGCTGAAGCCTTTCCCATCTAATTTGGGACTGAGGCGGCATACGCCCCGGTATCTAAACCTCGGCCGAGCAGGTACCAAAAAAGTACCTGCAATTGGTAATGGTTGCTTAATGGCCTAAAAGCTAGAGTAGAGTAAAACCAAGCAGTGCTACTGGAAAGGGCCACTAGTGTTAGCCAGTAATCTGCAAGGCTAACACTTACAGAAACATGCTGCATCTATGACAGTAGAGTCCTCTAATTTTGTAGAGGGAGAAGGACAGATTTGCAACAATTTTAATAATTTGAGATAAATTAGTTTGGAACTATGTTGGCTGAAAAGAACAAGTAAAGCATTTTATTAGGGCTCATTCAATTCATATTGCAATTTAAATTGCCATTGCCATACAACAAATATTGCAATTCTACTGTGATGGTATCAATTATTGTAATATTTCCTCCTCCTTAAATTTAAAATCAACCGTCAGTCAGTCTGCCATTTATATATTGAAAATACTTTAATTTGTGTGACAGTATTTGACAGACCACGTGCTTAGAAGTACAGTGCTGCCCTCTACAGTCCTGGCAGAAATCTCTTACCATTTTTGGCTCTGTATAAACAGTGTCACATGTCAGCACAGTTATTATGCATGATGTCACAAAGTATCAATACACAGTGGAAGTATTGACACTTGATACTGTGCTACATAGATATTACAAAATACCCCCCCACACACACACACATGCACACACACACGCACACACACACACTCACCCAACTGTTGTCAACAAACAGCGAGTCCAATCAAACAAAGTGACCTAGGCCTTAAAATACAATCACTTAATTGCATTAAGAGAATTTGTTGTGCTCTCATGTTTCTATTTTTATTATTCTACATTAAATTTATTTTAGTATATCTATTCACACCGGAGCACGTACAGGCACACATTGATCTACTTTTAACAAAGCCTAAGGGTAACCCACATATGAGTGGCCCGTTCAACCATAAAATACATAAAACTATTAATAACTTGTCCCTAGTTTAATTTTTACGTAACAGGGATTCTCAGCTCCACTGCAATTGTGCCTTTCTTCATTGAGCTTCTGGAGAGTGTTGTTAACCACACAGTACAAGGAAATAATTGTGGCATTGTTGACACACAGCTGATTACTCTTTATAAAGGTCATTGATACTGCTGGGTCTCTTTTTAGCCATGACGGGAGCTGAGCAAAGCAGTTTAGAAATCCAGCCTTTGAACTGGGATTTTTTATTTTATTTTTTATTTTATAAATAAATTATAATAATTTATAAGTAAATAAAATATTTAGACATTAAGACAGGAGTCAAATGTGAAAAGCTCATATATTTGCTGCCAATACAGTATGCACACAATATTGCACCAATTTGATAAAAAAAAACATCTCTGTCAAAAACTACCTGTAAACTGTTTTTGTTATATTTAAATCATAGATTAGCATTTGATTCACAATAAGTGGCAATTTTTAGTTAACATTTTTTCCAACATTCTAGGCACAGCAGGATGGCATTATCTCCATATAAAAATGTTTAATAATGTACATAGTCATCCATTTATACATACGATCTTCTTTGCTTTTGGCTTTTCCCTTTTGGGAGTCCCCACAGGCATTGATTTGCAAATTGATATTGATTTTAGATGTACACTGGATGCATTTTCTGTCACAACCCTCTTCATTCATCCAGGCTTGGGAGAGACCCAAAGAATGCACTGGTTTGTGGCTGGATTTAGAGTGGCAAGCAAAACTATGTACCTCCTTAGCATTTTTCCTTTATTGTTGTCTTACAACCTGGAATTTAAATGGATCATTGAGATGTTCATGTCAGTCACTTTACATCACATGACAACAACTATGAAAATGCAAAAAAAAAAAAAATTATTGTGAAGCAAATTAGAAATATGAAAAACAGAAAACTTGAGTGTGCAAAAGTATGTACCTCCTTTTTAAAGAGGGCCCTAAATGAGATCCGGTGTTACTCACCCTCAGAAGTCACAGAAATAGTTAAAGTTGTCCTGACTGCAATTCAACTGTCATTATGCCACAAAACACAATTTAATTCATCATTACAACATGTAAAAGATAAGGAATCACAACATGCTACGTGTAGCACAAACCTAGCACCTATCTGTGCCCCCTCTCTAAAGTGAAGCCTGGTGATGGCAGTGTCCTGCTGTGGGGATATTTGTCATTGGTAAGGACTAAGAAACTGCCCAGAACTGAAGGAATGAAGGATGGAGCTAAACACAGGACAATTTTTGAAGAAAACAACTCAAACAATGCTGTACAATGCATCCAACCTGAAGGAGCTTGAGCTGTTTTTAGATGAAAAATGAGCACAAATCCCAGTGATTTTATGAACCAAGCTCATAAACACTTATCCTAGAAAAGTTGGAGAAGCTGAAAGCCCTTCAGGAGGTGCTTCTACATATTGCTTCACAATATATATATATATTTATTTTATTTTATTTTTTTTGCATTTTCATAGTTGTTGTCATGTGATGTAAAGTGACTGACATGAACCTCTCAATGATACATTTAAATTCTAGGTTGTAAGGCAACAATAAAGGATAAATGCTAAGGGGGTACATACTTTTTCTTCCCAGTGTATAATCAGATTTGACAGTTTAAATTATATCAACTTATTTATACTTGTTACAACTAAATATAGGCTGGTCTTTTAACTTGTCTTGTTTGGATTTGGACATTGACTCTGGCTTCTAAATTCTTACATATTTCAATACATCAAAGACTTATCTGTGTTTTGCACAAATAAAAATATGGATGTCCTCCTCTTCTCTCAGCCAATCTGAAGGAGCTGATATCCCAGACCATGGTGAGCTGGACTCAGGAGTGTCACATTCAGGACCCTAAGCTGGTGCGGATGATGTTCAGCCTGCTGAGGAGACAGTACGACAGCATCGGTGAGCTTCGGAGAGCCATGAGGAAGACCTACACCATCAGTGCAGCGTCAGTCCAGGACACTATCCACCTCCTGGCCTCTCTGGGACAGATAAGATCTCTGCTGTCTGTGCGCATGGGCAAAGAGGAGGAGAAGCTTATGATCAATGGACTAAGGTAAGGAACAATTATCATCAATGGCTTGTGTAGGAAATATTTATCTTAAACTACAAAAGTAGTAAATAATATGATCCAAGTTACAGATTTCTGCTCCAAACCTTTTAAAAATATAATCAACATACATTTAGTTAAAGACATTAATGCTCCACTTCTACAGCAGTTCTTCTTTAAACTACCTTTGAATATAAGTATATAAACAAACCAATCAGAAAAAACAGGGTAATTTACGGGCAATATACTGCCTCTGGACTGATGCAATATGAAAAAACAATACAATCAGTCAGAGAAAACAAAGCATCACATAAACCCCAATTTTAGATAATGAGGTGTATGATAGATTTCTGTGAAAATTGGTTTGAATGAGAGGGGTTTCAGACTTTGAAACTGAATCGTGCAGGGTGGCCAAGTTAACACAAGGCAACTTTAAAGAGAAAATCATACATGCCACTGTATCTTGACCTTGTTTTAAACAAGACATAAAGTCATGTGACCACTCCGTCTGTTTTATGCATTTCATTGCAGTGACATCATGAATAACAAAGTGTTCTACCAACATCCAAACCTAATGAGGATCCTGGGCATGCATGAGACTGTCATGGAGGTCATGGTCAATGTGCTGGGAGGAGACAAATCACAGGTCTGCTATTAATACAGAAAAATATGATTTATAGAAAGTTTGTGTTTGAAAGCAGTTGTGTATGGGAGCATGAAGCTGTATGCTGAACTGTTAAGTACAGTTACTGTGAGATGTTTACGTTAGGTGACTGTGTGAGAATCTGAAAGGCACAAGGGCATGTCGGGCAAAATGAGGCTTGCTGATTGTGTGTGAAGATGTCACCTCTTTTATATGTTAGGGTTAGGGTTAAGAGGACATACACATTTTTAGCAACAATAACTATAAGTGAGACCATCTATATCATGTAACTTATCTTGACAATTTGTAAATAGTGTTTAGGAGTAATGGTGGCCTGTGATTTTTGTAATTCATGTATACAACTTCTCCAGGAAGGCCAGATATTGGCTGTTTGTCTCCTAAGCAGTTTGTGATGTTTAATTCATCTGTTTTTGCTGCCCCACAGGAAATCGCCTTCCCCAAGATGGTCGCAAGCTGCTGTCGCTTTCTGTGCTACTTCTGTCGCATCAGCCGGCAGAACCAGAAAGCCATGTTTGATCACTTAAGCTATTTGTTGGAAAATAGCAGTGTGGGCCTAGGTATATCCCATTTCTTGGAATTTCTTAAAAACAACCCCAATTTTAAAATAAAATCAAAGTTGTAAAACTATATGAAATCAGAATGCAATGGTTTGCAATCTCATGAACCCATATTGTCTCATAATAGAACACAATAAACATTACCATTACCATTTAAAATATAGCTAAACACGTTTTTAAAAAAAGTACAAGGGGAACAAAACACAGATCAGCATTTTGCAACTGATTAATTGGCTACGTGTTAGTAAGCTGACTGGGTATAAAAGGAGCATGTTGGATGTATTGAATGCTTGTGATCTTTAGACCCTCAAGCATCACCGCATTAAAAACAGGCAGCAGTCTGTACTGTCACTGCATGATCAGTTAAATGGCATTTAACCATAGGTTTTCACAAGTCTTTTCAACATGTAAGATATACTGTGATCACACATTCTCTTACTGTGTAGTTAGAGTAACATTAGACACTTTAATGAAACTGCGTGACTCAGAGTCTTGAGCGTGCAGTAATATGCATGTCATGTAAGACAATGGTGGTGCTGTACTGTCAGTAAGAACCCTGCTGGGCCCAGAGAGGCCACTGACACACGCTAACATATGCCCACTGTGTGAAGTCAAAGGACACTAAGTGTACATCCTATGTAGTTAGCAAAATAAGTTAAAGCATTTAGAATTCTTTGAAAACTTTGAATACAGTGTGACTGCTGGTTGAATAATAAATGGGAAGCTAGTCTAAGTACGTGTCTAGAGCGTCTTCGTTTTTTACACTATTATTAGCCAGCTGTTAGTAGATAAGTGGTTAGTGAAAAAAACTGCAAGACTCAAGACTACCCCCTGCTGTTTCTGCAACACTCTGAGATACAAAAAAGTACAAGTAATAAAAATGTATGCATTATGTTTTCAGCCTCACCATCAATGAGAGGATCCACTCCTCTGGATGTGGCAGCTTCCTCAGTGATGGACAACAATGGCCTGGCTCTGGCTTTGGAAGAACCTGATCTGGACAAAGTAAGACTTATTTCTATGCAAATACTGTACTTATATTTGAAAAAGATAATCTATTCTGATCAGTGACTGTATGTAATATATATTTAGGTGGTCACCTATTTGGCTGGCTGTGGTCTTCAGAGCTGCCCCATGCTTCTGGCTAAAGGTTACCCTGACATTGGCTGGAACCCCATTGAAGGAGAGCGATACCTGTCCTTCCTCAGATTTGCTGTGTTTGTTAACGGTATTGTCCTTTTTTGATACAGTGCACTACAGTATAGGCATGTTTATAATCATTAGTTTATTTACCTTTAATTTCAAGGTAATATTAAAAATGCCTAAGGCTAAACCGAGCTGCAGTGTTAGCCTCAGGCAACACTCTTGGATCCACAGCTCACATGAATAATTTATGTTTTATATATTGACTTTTCACAATTTTTGCTGTCCTTCCTTTGATTTAGGTGAAAGCGTAGAGGAGAACTCCAGTGTGGTTGTCAAATTACTAATTCGACGTCCCGAGTGTTTTGGTCCTGCCTTGAGGGGAGAGGGGGGAAACGGACTGCTGGCAGCCATGAAAGAAGCCATTAAGATCTCAGAGACGCCCGCTTTGGACCTTCCAGGCTCTGTCCACGGAGTCAGCTCTGACGCGTGAGATATCAAAATCAAACCTAGCTCATCAAATCAATGTCAGAGGCTTACTTTTAGGATTATGTTCCTAGCCAGCTCCCTTGAGAATTTCCTCTGTCTTGGATCTTTGAAAACATGGTATTTCTCATTGCCATTTTTATTGTTTTTGGTAGGTCCGCTGATGGAGATGATGAGGAGGAGGTGGTGCACATGGGCAATGCTATCATGTCCTTTTACTCTGCACTGATTGACCTGTTGGGACGCTGTGCCCCTGAGATGCATGTAAGATTTGCATAAAAAAACGTAATTCTTTCAACGCAGAGATTAAATTAAATCACTTAAAATGTGCTCTTTTTTTGTTCAGCTAATCAACAAAGGGAAAGGTGAAGCCCTGCGTATCCGTGCCATCTTACGGTCTCTTGTCCCTACAGAAGACCTGGTTGGAATTATCAGCATACCACTCAAAATGCCTATTACAAACAAAGGTGTGGTGGGTTCACACACTGTTAACATATACATATACAAGTGTGTCCAGAAAGTAGTTAGAATATTTAAAAAAGAATCTCATTGAAAGTATCTTCAAAGTATCATTATAATTTATTTTTTGGATGCCTCTAACAATATTTTTCATTTCTATGTAACAGTATTGGAGGAAATATTTTTTTATTTTCATACAGTTAGAAGTCTAGGTCACATGCAAGTACAATTGTTTCAATATTCTGTGGAAGGTAGATGGCTATTGATTTAATTTCACTGTTCATGCCTGTTTAATCAGCACAATGCTTTACTGCACACTTCCATAGCTCTGAGTAAGCCTGATCATTTATATAGCAAGCTGTCGTGCTTTTATTGATTGATCTGCATAAGCATGGTGAGGCTGGCCTCTTAAATCTGCTGTTGTGAGCACTGCCACACAAGTACTGACAGTGGGCCAAGGGGGCAGCGCTAGAAAACCCAACCACATGCAGTCTAATGAATACACATGGCTCCCCTAATGAGAAAAGACATGCTATTATGTCCCGTAGGCTGGTACCACAGTATTTACTAGGTGTTGTTACTGCCTCCTACCTGAGTAGAATGCTTTATTTTAGGTAAACAAGGCATTTTTCCTTTTACAGATGGGTCGGTCACAGAGCCAGACATGTCGGCCAGCTTCTGTCCAGACCACAAGGCCCCCATGGTGCTCTTTTTGGACAGAGTGTATGGCATTGAAGACCAGAGCTTTCTCCTTCATCTGCTGGAAGTGGGGTTTTTACCTGATTTGAGGGCTGCTACCTCTCTGGACACGGTAAAACATTTTACATTTGTAGTAAGAGGTGAACTTTCACAATCAATAATATTGGCCTTTAATTCTAATGAGGGGTTTAATGTTAATACAGAACACACAATCACACTTACACATTTATACAGCAGATCACACACACAGGGGCCAAGCCAGGTGAAGTGTCTTGCCTAAGGACACAATGGGCCTCATTCATGAACTTTCTCTTAGAAAAGTAGAACAGCCCCGTAACCAGGAACAGCTACATCTGACAGCTACATCTACAGCAGTTTTACAGATTCTGCAGTGATTAAAAATGTCCAAAAACACTAAGACACAGTCAGTGGGAGCTTATTTCAGCTTATTTATTTAAATGTACTATCAACCACAAATTATTATTTTTTGTTTCATTAGGGGTCTGATAAAATTATAAAACTGCTGAATTTCTTTGCGTAAGAGTCCTCAGACATGTTCTTAGGTTTGTTCTTCCAGAAGAACTTTTTTTAGTTAAGAAAAAAATGGTGAATACCAAAAATCTTCATAAATCTTCAAAACTTCAGCTTAAGGTCAATGAATGAGGCTCAGTGATTGTATGAACATAGTTGTGAGCAGGGATCAAACTGCTAAACATCTGGTTAGTGGACGACAGTTTATGCAGAAAACATTTATTTGAAGCTATGAATCAAACTGAAATCAAAGACACTTTATCCATCCCATTCTAGCACATTTAAAGAGCAGTAACATCAAACTAATTCAGTCAACAGCAGTGTGTCAAATGATTTTCCTCAACAGCCAACAACAATCAATATTTAAGTCTTTAGGTGCCAATAACAACCAGTATAACACTGAATAAGTGAGAAAAAAGAAGGAACTGGGGTAGAAGTCGGATGGTGCATGGTAACATTGACAGAATATATACAGTACACATTGCTGAAGTATTGTGTATGTGAATGTGAGTATGTTTTCTGACATCATTTTGTGATGATATGCCCTTCCCTGCAGGAGGGACTGTGCACCACTGAGACAGCCTTGGCCATGAACCGCTACATCGGATCTGCCATGCTGCCACTCCTCACGCGCTGTGCCCCGCTGTTTGCTGGCACCGAGCACTACGCCACACTCATTGACTCAACTCTGCACACGATCTACCGACTGTCCAAGGGACGCTCACTAACCAAGGCCCAGAGAGATGCCATAGAGGAGTGTCTTCTGTCCATCTGCAAGTGAGGAGCACATGAAATTTCTATTATAGTTATCAATAGTGAACTACACCAATCAGGCATAACATTATGACTATAACAGATAAAGTGAATAACACAGATTATCTCTTCATTATGGCACTTGTTAATAGGTGGAATATAATAGGTAGCAAGTTAATATTGCGTGCTCAAAGTTGCTGTGTTAGAAGCTGTAAAAATGGGCAAGCATAAGGATTTGAGTGAGTTTTACAAGGGGCACAATTGTGACTGATAGATGGCTGGGCTAGAGCATCTCCAAAACTGCAGCTGGTCCCTGAACCCCAGTGGTCAGTAACTATCAAAAGTGGTCCAAGGAAGGAAACATGATGAAACAACGACAGGCGATGTACGTCCCCAGTTGTCCAATCCAACAGCTACTGTAGCTCAAATTTCTGAAGAACTTAATGCTGGTTCTGAAAGAAAGGTATCAGAATGCACAGTGCATTGCAGTTTGTTGTATATAAAGCTGCATATTAGGCAGGTGACTATAGCACAAAAAATTAGGTAGTGGATGGCTTAATTAGTGTATATTCTTCCTAAAAACGGGAGAGTAAGTGAGAATTTTGACAGGCCAAGCTACCGTCATATCTCTGTCACCTTTCTCTGCAGACATCTCCGTCCCTCTATGCTGCAGCAGCTTCTGCGAAGACTTGTCTTTGATGTGCCCTTGCTTACTGATTACTGCAAGATGCCTCTGAGGGTAAACACTTTTTAACTTTTTCCCACCAGACTTTCTTCAAAACACAATTTCTACTCTGTGTCACATGGCCTGCATGCTTCACTTTCTTTCATCTGTAGTTTCTTTGTTGCTTCTCATCATATACTAAAGTCAGTATATTATGCCGTCAGCTTATTTCTGGAACTTATTTCCTCTGTAGCTTCCAATAAACAGTCTCTCCAATATAATATTACTTTTACTTTTCCTCTCTTTCTGTCTCTCTAACACACACACAAACACACACACACACACAAATGTATATGTTCCTTGACTCAAGCTGTTAATCATGGCTGCTGAAGAGGTGGGCATGGAGAGCAGGGAAAAGCAGGAGATGAAGTATTGCACTGTGGGATTACAGGCCTGTTGGCTCCACTGCTCTACTCAATCCATCTGGCCACGGGAGAGAAATACTGCACATGAAATAGACTGTGACTGGGGTGTGGAAGGGTGGAGGCTATTGTTGTTGCACTGTTCACTGTTAAAGCCCCAGGTTTTCATTTAGCTTCACTCCAGAAATGTGTAACAGGACATCTTTTATGCATCTTCATACACATATTCTTAAGCGGCCACTAGTGACTGGAACTATGGGCCTACTATGTACAGTGGGCAGTTATTCAAAAGGCACAGAGATATGCAGATAGACAGATAACTATTCATTTATTCATTATGGGCAGTTAATATTTGTCTCTTTATCTAAAACATGCATGCCTTTGGACTGTGTACCTTCCATTTTGGTCTTGCAACCCACAATTTCCTTGCTGGGAGTTGAGTGCACAAACCACTTAGCTTGCCTTATGTAACATATTGGATTTTGTATGTTTTTTAGCTGCTGACAAACCATTATGAGCAGAACTGGAAGTACTACTGTCTCCCATCCGGCTGGGGCAGCTATGGAACTGCATCTGAAGACGAACTCCTGCTCACCAAGAAGATCTTCTGGGGTGTCTTTGATTCACTCTCACAAAGGGTGAGAAAGTGGTCAGACAACAATTTTATCACAATATACCAGTACATTCACAATTTCAGTGTCAAAAATTGTCAGTCAAAACACAAACATGAGTTGCATTTTTATTATTGTGTCCACTTTTAACCATCCTATAGTGTTGTTTGCACCTCAGAAACAGACCTGTAGTAGTAATATTTTGTTTCATTTGCACATTTGAGTAATCCTGTATGCTGAGGCCATCCCCTTCTTAAGAGCTAAAAATGTGAAATTCAAATGTGTCCAAAAATATTTCCCTTGATATTGTGCAAGTCTAAATACAGTGTTTATTTAGGTTAGATTTATTGGGGTGATATTTATTCATGCTTGACAAATAGTCCACTGAGTTTGTAAAGCAATAGGCTGACCCATACAGGGCGCACATAATCAGAAGGAACCTGAGCCATTACCTTCTTGATTCCCATGTAATGTAGTGGAGCATTTTATTGCTGCCAATATCTAACGGCCTCTTTGTGATGCAGATGCATGGACTCAGCACTTCCCTTTAAATGCAGACTCATGAAAAGAGGCAGTGCAAAGGGTTGGCCTGGAAACATCAATAACTAGATAGACATCATTGATCCAAATCAGCTAGCATGCTGGTTCTTTCGCTTCTATACAATAATGTTTTTTGGGCTTTTATTTTTCCTTCTATTAGCTCTTTGTCCTTATGCAGGTGTAAACAAGAATGAACCACTATTAACAAAAGTTCAAATTCTATTTCTCATTGTGTGCAGAAATATGATCAAGACCTCTTCAAAATGGCGATGCCGTGTCTCAGTGCCATAGCTGGAGCTTTGCCACCAGACTATGTGGACGCTTCCATCAGTACGGCTCTGGAGAAGCCAAACTCTGTAGATGCTCATGGCAACTTTGACCCCAAACCTATCAACACCACTAAGTATGGCCCGGGGCACCAAGAGATAGAGCAGAAGATTCTGTATAAAATGTGCTCAGTTGTACATCATGTTATTATTTTCTTTTTTCAGCATTACTCTTCCAGAGAAGCTTGAACACTTTGCCAACAAATATGGAGAACATAGTCATGAAAAGTGGTCAGCAGAGAAGGTAAGAATAACTTAACAAAGTGGGATTCTAGATGCTTCAAACCTTTGCAAACAAATTCAACAATAAAAAAATACTATTGCTATTGTGCATTACACTATATCAGTAGTCTCTCTCCTTTGATGCCATTTTAACCAAAGCAGAGAATTCAAGAATTAACTGAGTGAGACTTTTTGAAAGAATTATACTCTTAATACTGTATTCAGTATTTTAAACAGTAAATCCCCTGCTTTTCGCTTAAGCTCTGTGTTTGTGCCTCAGGTACTGCTGGGCTGGAAACACGGAGACTGTGTGGACGAGAAGGCCAAGATTCACCCTCAGCTCAGAGCATACAAATCACTCACAGAGAAGGTGCTCTGTTTGACACTGTCAGGCTATGTTCTTAATATGTGACATGGAACAATAACTGATAATTGGTCTATTGTCCAGGAGAAGGAGATTTACAGATATCCCATCAGAGAGTCACTGAAGAGCATGCTGGCAATGGGCTGGTGCATTGACAGGACAAAGGACGGAGAGAGCATGTCCCAACAGAGGGAGACTGAGAAAATGAGGAAGATCTCTCAGGTCTCCCAGGTGCATACCAACATGACAAATCATCATAGTTTATTTTTGTGCTTTAGTAGTAGAATAGTAGTTGTATACTCCATGGCTAGTTGTATAAAACTAGAAGTTAGAATCAAAATAATAGTAAATAAAATTCTATTCAATTGTGGGATAGGGTCAAAGATACTAACTCCAGCTGCAAGGGGTCAGTAAAGAACAAATGTTTTGTGGCGTTTTTGTGGATTCTTTACTCTTGTGGGATATAATATAAGGACTTTGTGGCTCAAGGGAGAGCATTTACCCCTTAACTAGTAAATGTTTAATATTGCAAGTCTGACCAAATGCCTTCTAGGGTCTCAAATCCAATTTTAAACACCTGTGGAAAAACACACAGATTTTTTTTTTTTTTATCCTTTGATATTTTATACTGTACCAGTAAATGAAGTACAGTTAAACTTATCATCAAACTGTTTCTAATTATTAAAGCTAGGTTATGGTCTTTATCATTATTACTATCACTGTGTAATATCCACATTAACCTTTTAAACAGTTGTCATGTATTCTTCAGTGTTTTCTGCCATATTATAAATGTAAATTTTAACTAGCAGGAGGCAAAATGTTATTCTATAAATACTAAATATTTCATTATTCCCAGGCAAATGGTTTTAATCCAAGCCCGATCGACACCAGTAATGTGATCCTGTCCAGAGAGCTGCAGGTGGGTGACCCTGCATTCATTTGTGTTGTGAGATTTTAATGAAATGATCCTTCACTCTGAATATGAGATGAAACATTGCTTCTCGAATACTAATGAGAACTGGAGATGGGCACACTTTCCACTCAAATCTCCACTTACTCTTCCTCGTCCTTGCTCTCTGAAGGGGATGGTGGAGGTGGTGGCTGAGAATTACCATAACATCTGGGCCAAGAAGAAGAAGAGCGACCTTGGAAGCAGAGGTGACTGGCTAATGAAGCTAATCATGGGCAAACAGAAAGAAATGCAGATACTAAACAAAGACATGTATAGATTTATTGAAGGGTTTGCTTCTCTGTGGTTAAAGGTGGGGGGACTCACCCGCTGCTGGTGCCCTATGACACACTGACCGCTAAAGAAAAGGCAAGAGACCGAGAGAAGGCCCAGGATCTGTTCCGCTTTCTGCAAATCAATGGATACAGCATTACAAGGTGAATGTTGGACATGGTTAGTCTAATAAAATAAAATAGGACATGGTCACCAAATTACACTTAGCTAAAGCCAGTAATAAACATGTTTTGGTTTTACAGAGGTCTTAAAGATTTGGAACATGATTCTTCTTCAATGGAAAAGAGGTTTGCCTATAAGTTCCTGAAGAAGCTGCTCAAATATGTTGACTCAGCTCAGGAATTCATTGCACATCTAGGTATGTTGACACCACACGTGATAACTAGTCCAAAAAGTATCTGTTGGTGAAGTGTAAATGTCTTTATTGTATATTTCTTTTATTCAGAGGCCATGGCTGCAAGTGGGAAAATGGATCGGTCGCCACATGAACAGGAAATCAAGTTTTTTGCCAAAGTAAGTCATGTTCTACGCATTTTGTTGTTTTGTCTGTTTTTTAAGTCTTCTTATTACTGCTGTCTTCCTTCAGGTTCTCCTGCCTCTCATCGACCAGTACTTTAAGAACCATTCTCTATACTTTCTGTCCTCGCCCAGTAAGAACCTGAGCAGCAGCGGTTACGCAACCAACAAAGAGAAGGAGATGGTCACCAGGTCTAGACCGATAATCACTTTACACATACAATATCCTAATATTCTACATAAAAAGTAGTTTCAATTCTTCAAATCTTTTTCTTACTCTCTTTTCTATCTTTAAAACTTGCAGCCTGTTTTGTAAACTGGCAGCTCTTGTCAGACACAGGATTTCACTCTTTGGTAAGATAATTACCAATAACTTTAGCAATGATCCATTTGATCATATTAAATTTTAAGGGCTATACATCTGCTTTATATTTTATGAATCAAAGTGACACGTATACTCATTGATGAATTTAACATCAACAGAATAGAAAAGGTCAGTTGTATCAAAACAAGCATGTTCCTTTAGAATGGTTGAAATCTGTGGGCAGGAACATAAGACAACACAGTTAAAAGTTCCTCTTAAGTTATTCTGGCATTACACCAGTTACGATCTAGTCTAGCAAATTCAACAGTCCACATGCAGCCAGGTGGTGTATTGATAAATCAAAGCCCTGAACATGCAGAATTGATTGTTGTCTCCTATTAAGGTTAATATGCAAATTTAACCTCTGTGTTTCTCAAGGGGCTCATTACTGGTCAAAAAGAGCGCCCCTAACTTAGAGTACCCATAATGACTGTGTTATATTGGTGTTGTAGGGAGTGACTCCACCACCATGGTTAGCTGTCTGCATATCTTGGCACACACCCTGGACACCAGGTGGGCACCACTTTGTGACACTCACAGCTGACACACAATATGGCAGCTTGGAGCTCTCTCTTTGAAAATAAATACAGTTAATGGGAAATAAATCTGATAGTAGTGAAATGTTCAGTAAAGTACATGATGCATTTAAGCTTTTATTATTTAAAAAGTCATATACAGTTTAATGTTGTAAGGCTCTGATTTATAACATAACATTTTAAGACACATTTGTCATGGATTTTGTTTTTTTAACACTTATTACACTGATGTCTTATGGGAGTCCCTGACATTAACAGAACAACCATTGGCATTTAAATAAGCAAAACAAATTTCATTCAGCACATGTTGCCCGAGGCCTGTAGTGTTCTTCACAGACAGTGCTGTTTGTTAATGCAGCTCACACTCAATGAGCCAATGTAATATTGAGTTTGTTTGCGCTGAAGAGCTCCAGCTGATCCCAACAGACAGTTTGACTTTCATTTCTCCTTAAAACCAGGACACATCGCACCCTCACAATGGCTAATGCATTTAGCTTTGTTATGAAGTGTGAAACGCTGAAATGGATTAATTATATTAATGCATTGTGCCTTTTCAGAGTGGCACATTATACTCTATGCCAAACAGCCAAACTCACCTTGGATTTGAATAGCCCTCTAAATTCATTAAATGAATCAGTTATGTTTTGGAGTGAGTGATCTTCACGTCTCATAATTCATGACTAAAATTTTCACTGGCTGTGAGATGTGAGTAATTGCATATTTGAGCATGTCCTACTGTGGATAAACTGCGCTGTCCCTTGCATACTGAGGGGTTCCTAATGCTTTATTATAAGTCTGCCCTTGCTCATCTCCTCATTTGGCTTCACCACTCTTTCCCTCCAACAGGACTGTGATGAAGTCTGGCTCAGGAGCACGTCAGAATGGGACTCAGGACGTTCTTTGAAAACGCAGCAGAAGACCTGGAGAAGACGTTTGAGAACCTGAAGCTGGGGAAGTTTACTCACTCTCGCTCCCAGATGAAAGGCGTGTCACAGAATATTAACTACACCACAGTGGCTCTGCTGCCCATCCTAACTGCTCTGTTTGAACACATCACTCAGCATCACTTTGGAGTCGACCTGCTCTGTGAGTCCTGACAGCTGTGTAATGATCAGACATGTGTGATGAAATAAGACTAAGAAAAAAGGAGTCAAGTGTCAGTCTTACAGTCTATTATAAAGCAACAATCTTTCTTTTTTTTTTACATGACAACGTAGCAGAAAGGAAAAGACTTTAAAGAGAAATCCCTTTCTATCCTTCAATTGTTCACTTTCCAAACACTGTTCAATTTAAGCCATTATGTTCTAAATAGAAATATTTGTTTGTGGTTTGGATTTTAACTATACAGTAACCATGTACAGTATAACATTATGACCATATATTGTCTAATTTTGGTGTTCATAATGTTTTGTTATGACCACGTGCTCAATATACACAGTGTGTTTTGACCAGAGGTGGACAGTAACAAAGGAAGTTTACTTGAGTACTGTTTTTGAGAATCTGTACTTTACATGAGTTGTATTTTTTAGCAGAAGCTTACTACTTTTACCCCACTACACCTAAAAGATACTCATAATACTTTTTATTCCTCTACATTTCTAAAAAAGCAAAAGTAACTTCTGCAGAGAAATTGTCTTAAAACTGAAAGACAACTGACTTCCACCCTAAAGATAATCATTTACTACATAATACTACTCATATTTGCTCAGGAACTAAAAAGAACCTCTGGACACAAGCTGGAAGTGATTTAGCTTTTGCTTTGAACATTATTTGCATGACTCTATGATAAACCAATTTAAAAATAACTGATTAGTATGAGTGTAATACCCAGCCTTATTTTTAATACAAACGTCTGGCTCGTTGTTGCTGTTGAACAATCTTATCTATTATGGTTTTATAAGTTGTTGATCCCCACATTTCCTCACTAAAATAAGTTTGACATCTCATCTTTAGAGGGTAGGATTAAGAATGCATGAAAATCTATTTTATTCATATTTTTTAGCTGCAAAGTTGTGACTTGAATGTATTAGAAATTTGACCCAAAATTTTTGACTGCACTCACTTGAAATACATTGTGAATTTTTTTTTTTTTTTTTAAGTACTCTGAATATTTAAGTATTTTTTAAAGCACATACTCCAGAACGGCACTTTAACTCAAGTAAAAATTTGACTTGAGTTCAAATTTGAGCAACTTTTACTTTCAATTTCTTCCTAGTGGATGATGTCCAAGTGTCCTGTTACCGAATACTGACCAGCCTCTATGCACTGGGCACTGGGAAGAACATCTACGTAGAGAGGTATTCAGATTGTTGTGAATAAATCATAAAAAATACCCACTGACATTTATTGCAGCCTTCACCCACTCCCACTTTTGTGTGTGTCCCCAGACAGCTGCCGGCTCTGGGACAGTGTCTGGCCACTCTGGCTGGAGCCATACCTGTAGCATTTCTAGAGCCGCGGCTAAACATGTACAACCCCTGCTCAGTCTTCAATACCAAGAGTCACAGAGATCGTGCCAGTAAGTTACATAAAACTGTTTACTATTATTTTTCCTAAATGTTACAAGTATCATAACCAGCTCTAACTGCTCAGTAAAGAAACAAATTATTAGTTTTAGTGGACTCTTTCCTATTCTGAGAGGCTTAGGGCTTTGTGGCTCAACAATTTAGTTTTTAATTAGCCTTTTACATATATTTTATATCTTTAACTGTATTATAATTAAAATGCTAAGGCTAGGCTGTGACCTATGTAATTACTATTATGACTGTACAATATAATAGAAAGAAGCTTGTTGTGGTGTTTTTAGTGCTTGGAATTCCAGACTCAGTCGAAGATGTGTGTCCTGGGATGCCTCGTCTGGAAGGCCTAATGAAGGACATAAATGACATGGCAGAATCCGGAGCGCGATACACAGAGATGCCCCACGTAATTGAGGTGGTCCTGCCCATGCTGTGTAACTACCTGTCCTACTGGTGGGAGAGAGGCCCCGAGAACCAGTCGGCCAGCGGTGTGTGTGTGTGCTGCACTACAGTCACATCTGAACACCTCAGTATCATCCTGGGAAACATTCTTAAAATCCTCAACAACAACCTGGGCATCGATGAGGCCTCCTGGATGAAGAGAATCGCAGGTGAGAGGACAGTAGTATTGGAAACTCTTTGGAACAACTCACCACAATTGTTAAGCAGTAATAAAGCATTAATAAACTTGTAGTTAACTAATAATAATAAGATGTTTGCAATGATTATCAAGAGCCCATTGCTCAAGAATTGACTGTGAATAACAGTGTTTATACCTCAGTGGTGTTTGTTAATGTTGAAGTAATGCTTTGTAATTAATAGAGCTGTGTATTGGCAAGAATCTGGAAAGTTGATACCAAGTGTCACAATACAATACATATGGATATATCACGATACTGTTATAACATTGATGATATATTCCAATGTTTTCAAACAATATGATAAAAAAAAACAGTAATAGTAGTAGTATAGTACTACACCTCTACATGCACGATATTTTATAAAATACATTTTATTTGATAATCAGATGTATTGCAAATGATATTACACAAACAAGTTGCCTTTCCTAAATAAGCATCACAATGTGTGCTGTTTTTATTTTTATAAAAAAAAAAAATAAATTAAATGTCAAGATTCAGTGTTTGATCCTGGTTTCTGCTACAAAATATTTTTTCAGTATAAGATAAAATGCAAAGGCCTTGATCAATAAGAGAAAAAGTGGTGTGTCTGATTTTTTTTTTATATTGATATAGTATAACCCAGCAAAATTTGCAATCTTTTCCAGAATCAATATTCTCCCACACCCCTAGAAAATAATGCATTAAGTGGTGACTAATCTGTATGAGTTATTCTAAAGTTTTATCTTGCTTGTTAATAGAAAGTAACCCTGTGGCAACAACAAATTGCTTTAGTTTTTCAATTACTCCATTACCGCCAGCCTCATTGCTTTTTCTATTAAGTAGAGATGGATAATATAGTTTTAAAATGACAAAACAACTTAGTGATCCATGAGGGGGGTTTATCTGGATAATTAATGTTTTCATTTTCCAAATCTGATTGCAGCTACAGCGCTAAACCAATTTTACTGTTGTATGTAAGGTCACAACTAATGGACTAACCTTATCTATTAATCTGCTAAGTGCAAAGCCACATCTTTGATTTAAAAACAATTACAGTGTAGCATTGGGACTTTGTTTGGTGCAGTGTACGTGCAGCCGATCATCAGTAAAGCCCGTGCGGACCTGCTGAAAAGCCACTTCCTGCCCACGCTGGAGAAGTTAAAGAAAAAGACGGTGAAGGTGGTGATGGAGGAGGAGCTTCTGAAGGCCGACTGTAAGGGAGACACACAGGAGGCGGAGCTACTGATTCTGGATGAGTTTGCAGTACTGTGTAGAGATTTGTACGCGTTTTACCCCATGCTCATCCGCTACGTGGACAACAACAGGTTAGCTCACAGTGTGGGATACTGACTTTTTTTTAGCAGTGGTAAACATGATGATAATCAGAATATCATGGAAAAGTGTAGTGGTGAAATGCATGGATTGTGTAGATTCACTGCACACAGTGTGAAATATATAAGTCTTTATTTATTTATATTATGAGGATAATTATGTATGTAATATTATGCGATTTGCTAATGTTATTTGATAAACCGACCTAAGCCAGTGTACTCGTCATAAACATGGATAAATGGAGAGGGTTGCGTCAAGAAGGGTGTCCTGTGTAAAACCTAAGCAAAATCAATCTGCAAATCACTGCTCTCTTGGAGGCAGATGGTGACCCCAGAAGGAAAAATATTTAAATTTTATGAGATACAGAATTATTTTTTTTGTAAGCTATAATCATGCTGATTTTAATAAATAAATGCTTGAAATAGTTCACTCTGTGTACTAAATGTATATAATATATGGATTTCACTTTGAATTGAACTACTGAAATACTTTTCCACAATAATCTATTTTTATGTATCCTTTTCCCCAGGTCCAGGTGGCTCAAAGAACCAGACGCTGACTCCAATGAGCTCTTCAAAATGGTAGCAGAAATATTTATTCTTTGGTGCAAATCACATGTAAGTTATGTTAAAAGTATTTTCAAGAAAGCAATGACATTCTTCACACATCATTCAACAAACTTTGTCTCCTTTTTAGAATTTCAAAAGAGAAGAGCAGAATTTTGTGGTACAGAATGAAATCAACAACCTTTCCTTTTTAACTGGAGATAGTAAATCCAAAATGGCTAAGGTGGGTTTTATAGTGACTCTCAACTGTTTCTTTAGTTTAGGGCATTGCAATACAAGGGCAAAGAACATAATCCAGTCACAACATTCAGATACCAGAGACAGACACTGTTAACATTTTGTGCCATGTTAACACAAGGTATTTGCGTACATGTGCTAGTATGTTAACAGGTAAAGTGCCTTTGATAATCTAGGAGGGCTGTTTGTAATCATGCACAGACATGTCACAATACTGGTATTCTTAATCTTACCAATCTATTAAAATATTGAATTTGAGTTTGTGCATGTGTGTGCATGTATTTACGCTGCCTACAGAACTAACATTCATCTTAACAGACAAATGATTCTCCATTCCCTCACTCCTTACTAAACATAGAAGTTATAATATGCCCTTTCTTGTCTTGCCGGATTAAGATCTTTCCAGGCAAACAAATGTGTTCCACTACAGTGCACGTCCGAGCGAGGACTGTGTGCCTGCCTCCCATTAACTTCCCTTTCATCCTTTTTCCTCTATCTGCCTCTGTCCTCTCTCTGTCTCTATTTTGAACAGTCCTTTAAGGAAAAGGTAGAGTGATGCAGTGCATGTGCTGTTTACCTGCTGGCTTATTGGCTTATGTGCTCCGGTCACCAAGCAGAGAAGCCAATAGCCTGTGTCCGCTGTGCTCTGTAGTCTGTAGTCTAGTACAATATGTTGTCTTATTCTTGTGGCCTTTGCTCCATTTATCAAAGTGTGTGACATAGTGGCTTTGGTCATTTTTCATTGCCTTAAGGAAAAAACATGCTTCATCTCAAGTAATACAGGCAAACATTACACTAGAAATCATGTGTTCATATGCCATGGGTGAGGTTGTACTTGATAGAGTGTGTTCCCTCGTGTTTTTAGTAGCCTCAAACTATTTACATGATGTTATATGTTTAGACTGTGTGTGTCTGTGTGTAAATGTTAATTAGTGTTTGTATTGAGTCCTATATGTAAATGAATGCTGTCTTAAGGTGGTAATACTGTAAATATTCTAATTCAGTTCAATTATAACATTTCTCAATGCTTAAGTGCCTACAGCAACATCATGAATGCCTTAGCGCCTCTGGCTTCTTTTCAGTTTTATGAAATAAAATCCCAAGAAATGTACATTGTAAATGTTTAAAGCCAGAGCTTTAATTAAGCATTAATTTAACTAAAGGGATAGTTATTTTAATATGTACCATTCAATTTACTGTTGTAATCTTTCTAGTGTTTCTAGTGCCACTGTCAATAAAATCTTGTTTTCCAGTCTGGAGGACAAGACCAAGAGAGAAAGCATAAAAAGCGTCGTGGAGAGTTCTACTCAATCCAGACTTCGCTTATTGTAGCTGCTCTGAAGAAGATGCTGCCTATTGGTCTCAACATGTGCACACCAGGAGACCAAGAGCTCATCTCTCTTGCCAAGACACGCTACTCACTGGTCAAGATTCTGATTACACTTTTTTCTAACCCTCAAATTATCCAAATGTTTGTTTTAAGAAGCCATAAGACTTCTTTATTATGCTCCCCAACAGAAAGACACTGATGATGAGGTGAAAGACCATATTCGTCATAATCTACACCTCAGGGAAAAGGTTCATTCAAGTCTGTTACATAAAGTGATACCTTTGTGGTTGTTTTGTTTGTGACAATCTTTTTTTCGTAACACCAGTCAGAGGACCCAGCAGTGAGGTGGCAGTTAAACCTCTACAAGGACATTATCACCAGGATTGAGGGGCCTCCAGACCCTGACAGAGTGGTGGACCGCATCCAGAGGATCTCAGCTGCAGTCTTTAACCTGGAGCAGGTCGGAATGAACACTCATATTACACACTGTGCTGGTTAGCACCCTTGTCTCTCAGCAATGAGTTTGTAGGTTTGAGCCATGAGTTGGCCGACACAGTCTCTCTGAGTTGAGTCTGCATGTAGTCTGTCTCACCACAAGTTCTCTCGTGCTGTCCAAAAACATGCATGTGTTTGGAGAATTGGTAAATCTATAAATACTTTATGTGATACTGAAAGTAAACGTTCATAAACGTCCCATTTAACTAATGGACTATTCTAACTTCCATCCTGACCTCTTTTCCAATAGGTGGAGCAGCCCCTGAGATCTAAAAAGTGTGTCTGGCAGAAGTTACTTTCCAAGCAGAGAAAGAGAGCTGTGGTTGCCTGTTTCCGCATGGCTCCACTTTACAACTTGCCGAGGTACAACTAACAATTTGTTTTCATCCTATCCTCATGCCACACACTGGGTTATATTCATGTGTTGTAAGGGCTAATGTTACACACAAACTCTCACACACTCAAAACCCAAGTGATCTAGCATCCATTTTATGAACACACACTTCGTCTCTGACTCACAAGTCTGACCACGCAGGTTCTGACCCTGCATTAATACTCGTCGTGCCTCTCACAGTTTGTAGGACAAATGTCTGGCCTGCAGCTGTTATCAAAGAGCAGAAAAAATGGACAATGGCAATTTCATGGCCTGCTGCTCAGTAACTCAATCACATGAAACCGGCAGAGGGCTACAGTACGGAGGAAAACAATTATGAGGGCCAACCTGGGGGTGGCTATTCCCTGCCTGCTTCACAGCATCACTTGTTCATTCACAGTTACTGACAATGAAATATGAAGTGGTGTATAACCAATAATTATATAATGGCTTATGTTTTTGTTTTTTTTATTAGTTGTGAATTTTTCTTTGTCGTTTTGTTTACTACCAGTCACACTGTATTGTACTTTATTCTTCTCAGGCACAAAATTAATAATTACCTCCTGAAAGCCTACAAATATATGTGGCTGGCAAGATTGCATGGGAACTCAGACTATGACTGTCTGCTCTCCATGCTTACGGTAACAAACTGAAGTACCATAACAATGCAATACCTATGCCCTCTGCTGTTGTCCCCTGCATTCCTGTCCCTGGTACTAATATCTCCAAAGGCATGGTTTAATCTGACATTCAGATTCAGTCTATGTATCAAAAATGCTGTTACATGATCAAAATTGTCGAGATTTTATTTGCTATGCTTTATTGACAATGTGATTTCCTATTTTTACATCTTAAAATCTATTCATTGCCTACTGTAGCATTTTGAGACAATGCCCAATGACCCTTGCTAACAAACTATGTGTCACTCAGTGGCTACTACTGCTACAGTGCAATTACTGCTGGTGTACTTCTGTATAGTGCACCAGTTGTCTCAAATGATTGCCTAACTCTCTAATAGCTTTTCTCCTTTTCTAAGGTGACTGTTGAATTTGCCTATTATCTGTACTAACACATTCATTCTGCCTTAAGGGTTCCTCCATCCCTCTGCTTTCTTCCAATCTAACCCAGCTAATGTGCTGTCGCCCTCCCTTTCTAGGCATCGCTCTATTAACCTCTTCCTCCTGGCCTATCAGAGAATATGGATAGAGACAGAGGAGTACTCTTTTGAGGAGAAACTAGTGCAGGACCTTGCAGTAAGTACATGGCAGTGCCACAGGGAGCCAGTGTGTCGTGTCCATTCTCACTTCTGCTGTGTGCCACTGGGTCATTCATACTGTGTGTCTCTCACTCGATCCTCATCTAGAGCAAGCCTGACATCAGCAATGATGTCAGAGCCAGTTTTATATAATGTATTTGTATGCCATTTTATTAATGGCAAGAAAGCATCCGTTCAAGATGCTTTGGCAAATTAGTAAAGCTTGAGTTTATTTTATTTTATTTAAAATATCATATTATTGCCTCATAACAATTTAGTATAATCTTTTAGCTGCTTCTATAATCCAGCCACAAGGGAACAAAATCCAGTGTACATTTTGTACTGGTCCCAAGCCCAGACAAATGATGAGAGTTACCGCATGAAGGGCATCCAGCTCAAAAAACAATGCCAAATGCTCACTAGGAGGCAGATGATTTGTTGTGGTGTCCCAGGAAGGGAAAAGCCATAAGGAAAGAAGATTTGACTACATCTATATACATAGACCACTACAAGAGTAAAGGGTGTCTCAAAGGCCAGGTAATTCAAGTTAAACATAAATGTTTTACAAAGTACTCAAATGTCATTTAATACCTTTAATATGTAACCTTTACTTAACCAGAAAAGTCCTACTGAAATTTCAGGAGAGAGGTATTTTAGTCCCTTTGAACAATGCAATGATTGCCATGTATTTTGTACATGTTGGTATTGCCTCCATCCAATAAGGATAACTGCAAAGGCTACTGTTTTATTGAACTTCAAGACATTCTGTAACTTTTTTTTTATTCAAAGGAACAGAAGGGACAGAATACGGAATTAAAACGAAAGCCATATGGTATCACAGAACATGTTAAGACTATAGCATCTTAGAGCAACATTACACTGGCCTTTTGTTTACGATCGCTGTTCATATGCACTGCAACACTGCCACTCCATTCCCTGTTAAAGTGTCTGTCTCTCAGCATTTGTGACCGTCTCCCTGCATTGTGTTGTCTGCATGGTATCAATTATGCTATGAACGTTCCTCTTTAAAAGTAGATCTAATAAGGTAAGTGCATTTAAACATTACCTTCAATTCCAGTTCTGACACGTCTGACTTTGTGCAGAAAATTCAGCTCAAAGTGGAAGAGGAGGAAGAGGAGGAGGAGAGAAGGCAGCCCGACCCTCTTCATCAGCTCATTCTGCATTTCAGCCACAACGCCCTGACAGAGCGCAGGTACCACACACACACACACACACACACACACTATTACACACCTGAGCACCTGGCACTTCTCTGCTCCATCTGTGCACATGAATGGTCTTGGCCTGACTCTGCAGTAATAAATGGCTGCATTAAGCTAAATTACACCATACAGTTTTATAGCAGAAGAGAATCCCAGCAGTTGTAATACACATGCATTCTTAAAAAGGCTTGCTGCTAATTATTTCTCCCAAGATTTAACCTCTGGATATTTGTCATCTTTTTTGACAGTTCCTTGGAAGAGGATCCCTTGTATATTGCATATGCAGATATGATGGCAAAGGTAGTTTGTTTTGAAATGGCTTAGTGTGTGGCCGCAGCTAAGTTTAGCTAAAGCACTATGTTTTCATTTTCAGAGTTGTGCTGAAGGGGAAGAAGAGGAGGACAAAGAAAAAACCTTTGAGGTGCTATTGATTTCTCAGACATGCTTGATGTTTACTTGGAGTGGTATGATTCAGAAAGAATATGAGGTGGTTATATGATATTGCAGGAAAAGGAAATGGAGAAACAGAAGATGCTGTACCAGCAAGCCAGGCTGCACGACCGAGGAGCAGCTGAGATGGTGCTGCAAATGATCAGCGCCAGCAAAGGTAACCTCATCTCATCTCTCTTTACATTTAGTGATACTTAAATGTAGTATCATTGTAATGTAATTTTTATTGTGATGCCCAGGTCGTCTTGGTCCCATGGTGACTTTCACTCTCAAATTGGGGATCTCAATTCTAAATGGAGGAAACATTTTGGTTCAGCAGGTAAAAAGCCCTCTGTACACAGGTCTTTTTCTGCATTTACACAATACTGCAATATTTGGGTAACAGAAAATCTAGTTAAGCAATTAAGCAATAGTTAAAGCTTAGTACCCAGTTAATAAGTAATTTATGAAAGCACCAACATTAAAAAAATACCCTTGTGTCATAAACATTGTTATTGAAGTTTTTGTCACAAGGCTCATCAATCAATTCAATCAATTAATCAATTACTAAATTAAACTGAAGTGTTATTAATGTTTGTTCATTGTCTCAATGCAGAAAATGTTGACTTATCTGAAGGAAAAAAGAGATGTTGGCTTTTTCAAAAGTCTATCTGGACTCATGATGTCATGCAGGTAAACAGGTGATATTGTTGTTTTGAATTTCAATGTACATCATTTAGCAACATAAATATTTTAAACATGTTTTTATATTTTCTGCCAGTGTTTTGGACTTGAATGCTTTTGAAAGGCAGAACAAAGCTGAAGGTCTGGGAATGGTAACTGAAGAGGGGTCAAGTAAGTGAAAGCTATCTCAAAATGTTTATGAGATATCAGAATATTCTAATTTTATTTATTTTTTATAACAAATGATGTAGCACTTTGTACCTTGACAGTACAGGTCTGTGTTAAGTGTGTCTGTTGCTACGTTCAGTGTCATCCTGTCTAAACCATTGTTCATACCAGTCTGTGCTACTGTATGTCTTAGTCCTGTTTGTGCTTTGTGTAATAAAATGTCCACATATCAATTACGTAATGGGCTACATACAGTATACAACTATGCTTCTACCACACATATACCAGTCCATTTTCACCCCATAAGCCCAGGCATAAGTGAGTGCCCCAGTATTTACCTCGTACACAATGTTTAATAGTAGCCATGTATGTCAGTATATATCTATATAGTTCTACCATTCTCTCCTGTACTTCTTAATAAATATCAATGTCTTCTCCTTTGCTTATGTCTGCTATTTTTGTTTGTTTGTTTGTTTGTTTGTTTTCTTCTGGTCACGTTTTTATCCCGTCGGTCGCAGTCAACGTGAGTGAGCGGGGTAAATACATAGTTAAGATTCTACTCATTTCAATGCACTGCTGACATCCTGATTGCTCTCTCCGTCTCCAAGCTCCTTTCCTGCCTCATCTCCTTCTAATGTGCCTTCCTGCATTTTTCTGAATGCAACATATTGACCTTGAACCTGAAAGATCACCTGCATGCTCCTCTTACATCTGAATAAATGATTACATTTTTGGTCAGGTGCCTCAAAGTGACTCCCAACTCCCACTTTTTTGATGCTTGTGGTTATTGTAGGACCTATTTTGCCACTACTAACCAGAGTAGAAAGACGTTTTGTTTATTTGAAAGAGTGAAGCTTTGCCAGTTCTGTTTTATTTTCATACAGTGCATTATATGTATGTTTTGTGCTCCTAATATAGTGCAAATATTTTGGAAACTAGACAGCGTTTTTATAGATAGTAAAGCAATGCAAGCTCTGATGCCTGTACAGACTCTAAATGGTTGATTGTCTGAACTTACCTGATCTTTACCTAAAAGATCACATACTCTAATTTTTCTGTTTCCAGGTTCCAAAGTATTGCAAAATGATGAGTTCACCAAGGATCTTTTTAGATTTCTGCAGCTCCTGTGTGAGGGCCACAACAATGGTAGGCCCAATATGAGTGCATAGTTACCAGTGTTACACAGTGTTACATGTATTGACATTGTGTTTATTTTTGTTAGATTTCCAGAATTTCCTCAGGACTCAGACAGGGAACACGACAACCGTCAACATCATTATTAGTACTGTGGACTACCTCCTAAGACTTCAGGTTTGCAGTTGAAGATTAACTAATGCTGTGTTTAACAACATCTATTTAATTAATGCCCTTGTTTTTGCTGTTTTAGGAGTCGATCAGTGATTTCTACTGGTACTACTCTGGTAAAGATGTCATTGATGAGGCTGGCCAGAGGAACTTCTCTAAAGCTCTGTCAGTGGCTAAACAGGTCTTCAACTCTTTGACTGAGTACATACAGGTAAATATTCTTAATGCAACACAAGAACAAGAAGGCACAAAAACAAAATGTGGTGTTTTACCTAACACTGTGTTCAGGGTCCGTGTATTGGGAACCAACAGAGTTTGGCTCATAGCAGGCTCTGGGACGCTGTGGTGGGCTTTCTTCATGTGTTTGCTAACATGCAGATGAAGTTATCACAGGTAATAACAACTTAAATATTTTTTAATTGGACACTAATATAGCATTTGCATTACATTTAGTTTGCATGAAGCTTAAACAATGTTAAAAAGAATACAGATGAGTGTTATAAACAATACAATCACTATTTGCAACAGTTCTTTGGGTCTTGAAGCATTTTTAATCCTATAGTGATTGTGTAGCCACTAGAGGGCACCCCAGCCTCAAGGATAACTGTGGCTGACTGCAGCACTATTACACTGCTCTGTGATTAATGGGGTTTTCCTCTTCTAACCCTATAGTAGATAAATCCTCTTTCCTAACCTTATGCCATAGTCCTGACCCAGGCCTCAGCCTGACAGTGTAGTTGGTGTGAAGGAGAGTGCAGGTGGAACAGTTTGAATTTAGCACATCAAAATCGGCTTCAGATTTATGGCATACTGTATACAGACTCCACAGAGGACCTAAATGAGTCAGAATGACCCAGCCATCTGCTCACAGACAGTAGAATAACATTAACGCTGGTGATGATAGATAGGTGTAACCTAGAAGGACCTTCTGGGCTCCAGTGGGGCCATTGCAGGTCCGACAATTGGAGGCAGTCTTGATCTCTTCAATGCATCTCACTGTGATACAGTTTGTATTAGTCACAAGGTTCCCCTTTTCTGTCTGTCTCCAACAGGACTCCAGTCAAATTGAATTATTAAAGGAGCTGCTGGACTTGCAGAAGGACATGGTCGTCATGATGCTGTCACTGCTCGAAGGTTGACCCTTTCCTGCTTATTAAGGCACAATTATGTCCACCACACTGTCAGAGCTTTACAATGATGCATTAAGTCCCAATTAATGGCTTTCCTGAAGAGCTTAGTAGTTATGGCGTATAATCACATATTTCCTAGAAATGCCTTTTTTATCTAATAGCTTTGTTTGGATTGAGCTACTTATTCATAGTTGTCATAGTCAATGTGGTCTACAGTTTCTCGACTCTGCCAGTTGAGAGAAAGGGACAGAAGTGCAAAAAATTAGTTGTTTTATTTTTTGTATTGTACAAAATTGATAACATTTTTAGTATTAATATTAAATTAAGGTAAAATAAAATAAATATGTCTACATATTAAAACATTTGTTTTCGTGGCCCAGTAGCTTAGTAGAACAATGTAACAGTTTCTCCGAGTTTGAAAAGTTTGTCTAGTAGCAAGGTGAAACTATTAAAAAACCACCATAACTGACCTTATTTTAGACAGATCTTTTCACCCTAACACCATTCACTCCATAATGATGCATTGGCTATTGAAGACAGTTAGAAAACATAACAACTTTCAACCAAACAATAAAAAAGTGTGTTGTTATATGCGTGTCTTTGTCTGTCAACATCAACATTGTTTTCTTCTCGCTCATTAGGAAATGTTGTGAATGGCACTATTGGCAAGCAAATGGTGGACACCTTGGTGGAGTCATCCAGCAATGTGGAGATGATATTAAAGTTTTTTGATATGTTCCTCAAGTTGAAAGATTTGACCACGTCTGACAACTTCAAGGAATATGACCACGAGGGGAAGGGCGTCATTTCAAAGAAGGACTTCCAGAAGTCCATGGAGAACCAGAAGCAATACTCCCAGTCTGAGATTGAGTTCCTCCTCTCGTGTGCCGAAGCTGACGAGAATGACCTGTTCAACTATGAGCAGTTTGTGGAGAGGTTTCACGAGCCGGCCAAAGACATCGGCTTCAATGTGGTTGTGCTATTAACCAATCTTTCCGAACATATGCCTCATGACACTCGCCTGTCCACATTTTTAGACCTAGCAGAGAGCGTGCTCAGCTACTTTGAGCCCTTCCTCGGTCGGATTGAGATCATGGGTGGCGCTAAGCGTATAGAACGGGTCTACTTTGTCATCAGCGAGTCAAGTCGGACCCAGTGGGAGAAGCCTCAGGTCAAAGAGTCTAAGAGACAATTTATCTTTGATGTCGTGAATGAAGGAGGAGAGAGTGAGAAGATGGAACTGTTTGTTAATTTTTGCGAAGACACCATTTTTGAGATGCAGTTGGCGTCAAAAATCTCTGAAACTGACCCGGTGGAGCGAGCAGAAGAGGATGAAGATGACAACCAGAGTGTAGCAGAGAACCAGGAGGAAGAAGAGGAGGAGAGGGAGATGCTGGAGTCTTTGTCAGCTTTCACAGTGGCTTGTATCTCCATGAGAAAGAACTTGTGCCATTTCCGTCAGATGCTTACACTCAAAAGCATGAGGCGGCAGTACAGGAAGTTCAGGAAGATGAGCATCCGTGAGCTGGTGCGTGGCCTCTTCTCTTTCTTCTGGATGATCATTACAGGCCTGTTCCACTTTGTCTACAGTTTAATATGGGGCTTTTTCCATATCCTGTGGACCACTTTATTTGGGGGTGGGCTCGTGGAAGGGGCTAAGAACATGAAGGTCACAGACATTTTGGGAAACATGCCGGACCCCACTCAGTTCGGTATCCATGGAGATGTGCTGGAGACGGAGAAAATGGAAGCGTGTGAGGCAGCAGCACTGGCGGAGATGGGTCAGATGGCTCAGGGGGAAGCGGCTGAAGCTGACCTCATGGCAGAGCTACTAAATATCCAGCCCAAAAAGGAGGGCAAGCACGGGACAGAGCCGGGACTGGGGGACGTGTCTGAAGTGGTGGTGGGGGACACTCCCTCTATAGCCAGTGCTGTTAAACAGAAAAAAGCAGAGGTTAGTAGGCAGAGAAGTCCACTGTGTAGTAATTTAAAAAACATTAACAGGTTTGTGAGCAACTAGTGTAGGCTACAAATTTGATAATTCTGTTTTTGGTTATAATGTAAGACAATACTACATACAGTACATTTCCATCTTGTAGTATATAGCAGAAAACAATGAGTGTTAATGCTTTTAGACACCAGCCTGTAAAAACCTCTGGCTTGCAAAATACTTCATTATTTAATACAGCATGCCACTATATTGTG
Organism: Bostrychus sinensis; assembly: GCA_020698575.1. Taxonomy (NCBI): domain Eukaryota; kingdom Metazoa; phylum Chordata; class Actinopteri; order Gobiiformes; family Eleotridae; genus Bostrychus; species Bostrychus sinensis. The sequence goes on from CM036258.1 coordinate 20,839,752, forward strand.
AGACTTTGCACACCTTTTTTTATGTAAATGAGTATTGACAGTCTATTTATACAAGTTCTAACCTCTCTATTGTGTAAATCAGTAAGCACTTCGCGAAGTAATAATGCAATCAATATGTGTTTTAGATGGCTGCAAAGAAAAAAAATACAAATGGAGACTACAAATCTGACTCAGAGAAAGGAGAGTAAGTGATTTTATTTATGCAACCATTTTTGTCAATTTGCACATTGCTAATAAGTAGTACACAATAACTGTATACATTTTCTTTACAATATAACATGGCATAAAAAATGCCTTTCTGCAATGCTGTTTGCAAACTAGAGTAAAACATGTTCCTTGAGCTAATCTGTGCTTTTGGCAGTGTCAAGTCTCACTTTAAGAATTGTCTCTTTTAGTTCAGAGGATGGTGAGAAGAAGGACTATGACAAGTCGAGAGATGAAGCGCCCCCACAGCCCCCCCTGGAGGAGAAGAAAGCCCCAAAGAAGAGACTCGGACTGAAAAAAGAGTCACCGGAGGCATTCATGGCTAGCTTCTTTGCTGGACTGGAAGTTTATCAGACCAAGACTCTGGTCAGGATCTTTTTTACTAAACTAGATTTAATTTAAATGAATGTATTTATATTGGCCAATATTACAGCAACAGTTCCTTAGAGGGCTTTACAGAAAGAAAAAAAACTGTACAAGACGACTTTCCCTGCCCTTAGATTTTTCATCAGTGTGAAGCAATGAAGTGATAAGTTAATATTGTAAACTAATTGTAACAGAATAGAAATGGAAGGACAGACAGAGCCAGAGGATAGAGGCTCGATGCAGCAACTGCCTTCAGTGTCCAGGCCTAGGGTTGCTCAGTCCTGTGTTTTGACCATAAGCTTTCTCCAAGAGTAAGGTGTTTTTAAGTCTAACCTTAAATGCACAGACTGTGTCTGCCTCTCTAACATGGGCTGAAAGCTGATTCCATAAAACAGGAACTTGGTAATGGCAGGCTCTACCTCCCACTGTAGAATGAAGGGATATTAATAATAGTAATTTTTTTTTTTTTTTTTTTTCCAGAACTACTTGGCCAGAAACTTCTACAACCTCCGCTTCTTGGCACTTTTTGTGGCCTTTGCTATCAACTTTATTCTTCTCTTCTACAAGGTAAGCTTTTAAACCAATAAAATACAATTCAATAATATACAAATGACCTTGTTAATCATTTATATTAAAGTATGAATAAACCAAAGTCATAGCCTAAATGTCTTATAGGTGACTGGAGATTACTCAGATGATGAAGACCCCTGGAGCCGTCGAGGCCGAGGCAGTGAGGAGGAAGAGGAGGGAGCGCTTGAGTACTTCGTCCTACAGGAAAGCACTGGTTACATGGCGCCTACACTTTGCTGTTTGGCCATACTACACACCATCATATCATTCTTGTGTGTGTTGGGCTACTACTACCTCAAGGTAATACACTCAACGCAATACAATTATGCAGAGTTCATGTCCACAAAATGGGCCTAATATTGAGATTGATCGCTGTCACCCCAAGGTGCCTCTGGTTGTGTTCAAACGTGAGAAAGAGATCGCCAGGAAGCTGGAGTTTGCAGGGCTTTACATCACGGAGCAGCCCTCGGACGACGACATCAAAGGACAATGGGACAGGCTGGTCATCAATACTCCGTACGCCACCCAAAGTTGTACACTTCAAAGTTAATCCTATGCAAATGTACTTGTGGCTAATTGTTGTTTATTTCCTATCAGCTCTTTCCCCAACAACTACTGGGATAAATTTGTCAAACGCAAAGTAAGTGGCTTATGGGTTTCTGCTTTAATCTTTTACACATACAGAGCTTAAGTGAAAAATGCTTATTCAGAAATTAACATTGTCATTATATCCTCTGTTGTATGTGTAGGTCATTAAAAAGTATGGGGATCTATACGGAGCAGAGAGGATCGCAGAGCTGCTGGGCTTGGATAAAAGTGCTCTAGACTTCAACCCCACAGAGGAAGCAGTTGCCAAAGAGGCCTCACTGGTGTCATGGTGAGAAGTTTAGATGAAGGTGGATACAGTTTGAAGCAGAGGTTGAAGAAATAATCAAAATCTATACTTGAGTAAAAGTACTTTAAGATAATATTACTCAAGTAAACATCCCCCACAAAAAGACTTGAGTAAAAGTAAAAAAGTATTCAGTGTAAAGTTTACTTAACTACAATGAATATACAATTGAATGTTTTTTATCATGTTCTGTCCCCAAGCAAGTTTCAAACCCATGATGAGCAAACTACACACTTTGCCAGTGAAATAAAAATACATTCACCAACATTTGCATAATGTCAGTGTTTACTGAGTTCATACATGTACTATTGTAACTAGTAACTTTCCACCTCTGGCTTGGAGCTAAAACAGGGGTCAAACTAAAAATATTTACCTTTCTATTTTTATTTTCAGGTTGAGTTCAATTGATACGAAGTACCATGTCTGGAAAATGGGTGTGGTGTTTACAGACAATGTATGTATAAAACTTGATTGATGCTAATTTAACAGATGAAGGGTTAACTAGGGTATTACATAGATTGATATTGAATAACTTATCTCATTATTTCCCATCTGTTCTCAGTCATTCCTGTACCTAGGGTGGTACACCACCATGTCCATTCTGGGCCACTACAACAACTTCTTCTTCGCTGCACATCTCCTGGACATTGCTATGGGATTCAAGACACTGCGTACCATTCTGTCCTCGGTCACACACAATGGCAAGCAGGTAAGAGGTATGAAAGAAAGGTGGAAAGTGCTGATCAGGTTCTTAAACAGTAGAGGTCACTGGAGCATGCAGCAAGCATGCAGGCCTACACCAGATACACTAATTATGGTAAAGAGAAAAACATCAGAATTTCACTCTTTTTGGATCACTTTAGTAAAAGGTCTGGAACATAAGGAAAGATTGGTAATGACCAAAGAAAGAAATAGTATGTTCTAGGACCTGTAATGCCTTGGCAGATGTTCTCAGAGTGCTTCTAGTTACTTGTGCCTAATTACTTTCCAAACATTCTTCTGAAGACCAAAATGTAGACAAATGTATGTATATTACAACTTTAAACTGGAACCATTTTTCCAACCAGTTTCAATTTATATAAACTAAGCCGTTTCTTATGTAAAACACAAACACTAAACCTAGCTTAATTTAGGTTTTTTTTCTAATTACTGTGCATCTGAATTTCTTTGTAAAATAAAAATAAAGCTAAACAAAGAAAACAATCACAAATGTTTAGAAAAAAGACGTACAAATGAATTCCTCTGCACTGTCTGTTCTGTGACATTTAAATAAGATGTTCTTGCTTAAGTCTGGATTGAGTCAGTCATTTTTCCCTGCATTTCTCATGTCTCACTGAGCAAAGGTGCCAATCAAAAATTATGTGACATATAATTATAATTATGTCTTATGACATGTAAGTTATGTCACCTCAGTCTCCAGAGGTGGAAATGTAGCAGAATTGTGATGCCAGTAGGAATCAGAGAGCCTCCCCCTCGCTACAGCCTGTGGGCAGATCAATCACCTGTCAGTCTCCCAGCTGCAGCCTCCAACCTTCTAGCTATGAGCTTAACAAATAAATTACATCAATGTGGGCTGTGGGTGTCTTTTTGTCTCGGCGAGATAACAAAAGCTTTTTGCATTTTTCCAATAAATATACAAGTAACGTCCTACTGCTAAAACAGATTTCCCATGATGCTCAGCGCTTTTAAATGGAAACAGCAGAAGTGGCAGTTCCATATTTCTGCTCGAGTGAGTTAAACAAATCAGGGAAAATGTAATGAGTTTTGTTTTTTGTTTTTTTATGTGTGTTTGTGTGTAGCTGGTTCTAACTGTGGGCCTGCTGGCAGTGGTGGTCTATCTCTACACTGTGGTGGCCTTCAACTTCTTTAGGAAGTTTTACAACAAGAGCGCGGATGACGACGAGCCGGATATGAAGTGTGACGACATGATGACGGTAACCAACAGTCAGGCCCTTCATAATTAAACAGACAATATAACATACTGTAGATATGTATTAAATATATATGTTTAATTAAAATTTAAACATCTAACAGGTAAACTCTTTTCACCTAATACTGTAGCAGATTCACATGGTAACAATGTTAATACATGGAAATGAAGCCCGTACCAGTAATCACACGTAATGACCAGTAATCACTTTGCATACATCAGGGTTTGCTCTATGCTGAAATATTGGACTTTCCCTTTGGCTGTTGTTGTACACAGATCATCAACATTGAATCTCTGCACTGGAAAAGTCAAGTGGCTATTTCAGGTTTTACACAGTGAAATAGCCCAAAAACAATTTTAATAGATAAAAGTGATCCACAGATAAATATTAACATTTTGATGTGGCAAAAATATTAAAAGATAAGCTTTGAACTTTGTAATAAGGTATATGTGGTTGATTAGTTAGTATTTTCTAGTTTGTGTTTTTCAAAATTGGATTCACCAGTTTTCTGTTTCGTCTCAGTCCATATAAAATAAGCTTTGCCCCTGAGAGGTGGGGGAGGTGTTTCAGGATCATGTTCATATATGACTATATTGCAAAATAAAGATGTAACTTGTATTTGTGCAAATTGTCTTCACAGACAAATGACTTGCAGTGATTGCCAGTACAAAATCATGCCTGTTAATACAATGACGCTTGAGGATCTGAATATTATGAGCATTGAATACATCCAATACAAAGCATAGAGACTGTTTATAAGATGTCCTTTTTTATAACAAGTTAACTTAGTAAAATGCTAATTAATATAAGTAGTTGTTTTTATTCATGCCATGTTTGCACCCTTTTGTTGCCCCTGTGGTTTGTACTTTTTAAAATACAATATTGTTAGTTTATGCTTATGTTTATTTTATTTACTATGGAATAGTGCGCATTAATTAATGTGTTCAACAGTTCTGTAGCCCCATTGGGAAAGAAAAAGGACATATAACAGGCAGACAATCAAGACAATACATATAAAGACATGAAGACAGTAAAATATCAGGGCAAATGAGTAAAAATTACATCATGCTAAAAACACATAAAGCACAGAACAACAGACAGAGAATAATCTCTCCACAGACAGTAAAAAGGTTTGTTAAAAAACACTTAGTTGTGAAAACATATTAGTCCAAGTTATGTGGACATGTCTGATTGTCATCTAATGGATCTGTTAAAGTTCTGTGTTCAGTGATGTTTTCTAATTCTGAAGGAACGTATTCCAGGAGTGTGAAGCACAGATTGAAAAGTCACATTGTCCAAATGATTTTTTTTTCTATGCTATGGTGGTTGGGAGCATGAGGGAAAGCTTTTGGGTGATGCAGCTTTATTATTATCAAATATGTGTCTGCACAGTGCTACCTGTTCCACATGTACGTGGGCGTCCGAGCTGGCGGGGGCATCGGGGATGAGATTGAGGACCCCGCCGGAGACCCCTACGAGCTCTACCGCATCCTCTTCGACATCACCTTCTTCTTCTTTGTCATCGTCATCCTCCTGGCCATCATCCAGGGTGAGCTGTGACTGCGACATGCGGCTACAGGCCCACAGATAATAACAGCACTCATACAACTCACCTGCTGGCCCCGGGGGTCGCAACCACTCATTCACAACATGTTATTAGAAAGTCAAGAGTGGACAACTCACTGTACCTGCACGCTGTGGTATACCTTTGTTCTGTGTGGCTGCAGGTTTGATCATCGATGCCTTTGGAGAGCTGAGAGACCAGCAGGAACAAGTCAAAGAGGATATGGAGGTGAGAATAGAAATACATGTATTTACTGCAGTGTCACAAATTTGAATGCAGACGTCACCCACAGACCTTTTGATTTTGTCTATATTGTCAATTAAAAATAAATTAGATTTGTAAAAATAGTTAAAAAAAAGTACAAGTGCAATAAATATCAATCTTATAGTGAGTTTCTATTTCTAATACAGTATGTGTATGTGACACTTTATTTCACTGTGCAGTACACACACACATTCACACCAGTTAGCACCCTACAGTAGTGCATTTAGGTACACTACATGATTTATTAATTTTAACAATGCAGCTTGTATAATTCATTTAGTTCAATGGCAGTTACAGTTGTGCCTAGAAAGACAATTCAATTATATATTGTTCATATGGAGGAGATGTCTCTAATTTTGGAAGGAGTATAATTAGCTTATGCACAGGAAGACCATGAGGCATTTGGGAACAGTGCCTCCTTGCTGGCAGCTATATGTGGCTATAATAAGGCTCTGAACAGTGACTGTCAAGCTAACATGCTGTGCTACAGTATAGATTGTATTTTCCATTTTTAGAAACCTGCACTGTGTCAAATGCTGTAGATAAATTTATGTTATTACATTGTATTTAGCAAAAGACACCATTCAACATTATGGGTCCATATTGTATATTGGCACTTGTCTATTGTCTGTTGTTGAAAAAAAACATTAAATGCGCCATAGACCACATTTTTTTTTTTTTTTTTTTTTTTTATGAAAATGCACACATTTGTGTATGAAGATTTAGGACATTGATAAACTAAATAAATTTACCATCTGTCCAACATCTATTGTTTTTTTTGTAGACAACAGTATGTTCCTGCAGGGCCACCATAGCTGTTCACATGCTCTAAAATAGGAGGGTGAGATGTGGAATTGCACATTTGCCATTGCCACCATTTGCTGCTAAAACAGCCAGAGACACATAAAATCAATGGAACAGACAATAAACTATTACTAAATATTACAATAAACTAGGTACTACTAATGAATACTTAAAATGGGCAAATTAAAATGGAAGAATAATTATGTTATTTCTTTTTTTTTTTTGTTTTGTTTTCTGTCCTCAGACCAAGTGTTTCATCTGTGGGATTGGTAATGACTACTTTGACACAACGCCTCACGGTTTTGAAACCCACACGCTACAAGAGCACAATCTGGCCAACTACCTGTGAGTACCCCATTTCCCAGTGTATCATCAGTAAAGTCTTGACTTATGGTTATCCTGTTGTTTTGCCTCTTGTCTTTAATTTAACTGCCTGATTGATGGCTCCAGTGCCTTGTGTGAGCATTAGGGCCACAGTCACTAATGGCCCCAACGATCCAGATCAGTGGATACCTTCAGGTGTTCCTTCCATCTGTCTGAGTTTTTTTTCCCACACACTGCATGCAGATCTGACGCTGCTGTATTATACCCATGACAATAGAGCGTTTCAGTCCATTTGCGCTCACAGTCAGCTGGCTCAAGGCGACAGCAGCGACCTCATTATGTAGGTTCATTACTATTTAATGCCATGAACTTTATTGGGAAATGTGTTGGCGATAGTGCGCCTTCATACAGCGTGATTGGGCGCACTGAGATGCCACACAGAGATAGAGCCGAGCCTTGCCATTTACAATTGATTCAGCAAACAACAGGTGATTGGAGGGAAAGTGGCATGTTGTTTAGTCTGAGATTTGGAGGCCTCCTATTAAAACAAACTCTGACATTTCTTGTGAAATTGCTGCTTAGTGACATTTTTCTTTTAATCTGATCTGCTTGTTTTTTCTAAAGGTTTTTTCTGATGTACCTTATCAACAAGGATGAGACAGAGCACACTGGCCAGGTGCAGTATAATACACCACTAATGACCATTTCACTCCCTGTACACAATGGGTTTGATGAGATATTTATGTCATGGGTGGTTAACCTATTACTTACACTCGATAACAAACCAGATTAAAAAAGAAGACAGAAGTAATACTAATGGTTATATTTTCACAGGTGGCGACAGTAAAAAATATTATTTTACAACCACTATTAAACCTTGTTCTTTCTGTGTCTTTGAGTCTATTTATTCATTTTTAGTGTTTTACTAATCACAAACCAAAGTGAATGTATTTTAGTAAAATATAGGCCATACCTAAGCAAAATTTAAAGTTAAATAAACATTTGCAGTATAAGGTGTTGTCCTTTCTTCTGGCAAAATTCACTTTATGTACCTAATGGACTCTTTTACTGTTTATAAACCATATACTCTATCTGCATTGCAAATAGTGCTGTAAGCACAGGAGACCACATTTTCTATGTAGAAATTTGCATTAGGCAAAACAATTTCACAAATTTGAAACTGGCAACCAATGGAGTACATGTATGTAATGTCAGTGTATGTTGTAGTGTGCTCCCTTGTAAGCTTCTTTAGTTACATCACTCATAGAAGGCTCTGTAGAAGCTTCTGTGTTTACAGAATACTGAACTATTCCTTTGAGAACAACTGTGACAAGGTTTTAGTAAAACTAGTGTTTTTTCTTCTCTCCAGGAGTCATACGTATGGAAGATGTACCAAGAGCGTTGTTGGGACTTCTTTCCTGCTGGAGACTGCTTCAGAAAACAATATGAAGATCAACTTGGATAAAACATCTTCTTTATTTATTCTGACCTAAAACGACACCCTGACACAGCTGCTGGACACTCAGTCATTTTGACTGGTAAACAATAGGACTGTACTGTACCATAATTGTGCAGTGCTTGTGTAAAAGGATACTAACTTGCCCTGACATTTTGGTTACCTACTTTTGGATCATTTCTAAGACAGTGTGTTGCCTTTTACCTCACATAACCCTAAACCATTGCACAATTATTTTGTATTATTTATCATTTCTTCTTTTTTGAGGAACTCTGGGTTGTGTGGGGTGTAGGACAACATGCTTGTCTTCTTATGCACAAGAATCTATTTGAGAATGTTGAACTTGAGACTTATGCCAAATGAGTACAGTGAACTTATGTGCGCAAACTGGTATTAGAGACCATTCTTGTTTTGTTTGTGATGTGATGTTGCATTTTGAGAAGTGTTAGAATGAATCAGTAACTGGTATGTTGTGTTGTATAGAATGAGAAATGCCTATTTATCATGAAGTGCCTTACAGTACTGTATCTACATTACAATGAAGCTATGCAAACTGTCTTCTTTCTCTTGTATGTACGTACAGTCTTTTCTGGAGCAGTAAGGCGTAGCCGTCAATAGTTTGTTGGCTGATTTTTTCTAACATGAAACAACAGCATTGGTTTGGTTAAATTTTTTTCCGAATGCAGCATAACTGAGACAAAAAAACAAAAGATTCCGCCAAAAAAGGAATTGAATAAATACCTTCAAACAAGAACAAAAGTTCAATTGCTATTGTATGGCCATTTGTATGTAGTAGCTTTGCTGACCTGTGCATTTCTTTTGATGGGAAAATAAAGAAATTAGTGCAAGACACGTTTGCATTCAGCACCTTCTTTTACCAGTATTAAAAACTGTGTTGTCCCTGAGTAAGCGTCCTCTCCTGATTGGTCAGGTTGAGGGGACCAGTCGTCACCCTGGTGCATGATGGGACTTTTGGCTGTTACCCATGGTGTAGCCTGTCAGCTCACATCTCATCAGCACACCTCAGGCACCACACAGGGCTACAGTCTGCTGCTGTGAGTTGCACTTCTCACTGGCTGCAACACCCAGGCCATGTTCTGTAAAGTCACTCTCACATGCTTGCAAACAATAATTCATCAAAAAGTTCTTTAAAATTATCACCATTGTAAGATTTGTGTGAACTGCAGGTGTTACCTAGATTGGTTTTTGTGTTTTTTTGTTTGTTTTTTTTGTTTGTTTTTTGTGTTTGTTTTGCTTAAATTGCCATTAATTTATCATAAAACAACTCTCAGATCTGGCAGTTAATGATGTTTAACCATTCATTTAACTAGAAGCATTCACACAGCTTACATTTTTTAAAGATGTAATTTAGTCTTTTGAATACACAAGGAAGGGCATCCATCTTAAAGACAAATTTTTTGAGCTACACCTATGTATGTTGATGAATGCTTATCTCGTGAACTTGAATTTGGCAGTTTTAACAGCTTTATTAAACAAATTGTTATAAAATGCTCTCCACTCATGTATTTCTGTTGTGTTTATATAATCATTTATAACAGGATAGCCCTAAGGTTAGAAAAATAGTGAAAAAGTGTTCAATTTGATGTTGTCAAAATCAAGGACTTAAATCTTGGGCAGGTATTAAATTTTATTCATGTTGGCCTTGAATTTTTTAAAACCTTTTCAGTGTTATTGATAATATATAGCTTAATGAATATTTACTTGGAAATGTTGACATTTAGCAAATGAATCACACACATCATGGTCTACTTAGAACTAGACAAGCTCGTACTTGTCAAAAAGTATTGTATATGTTGGAGTAAGTAAGTCAGTATATTCATAACTATTACTAAAGAATAATGATAAAATGTACTGCTAAATTCCAATTTGCAAGAAAGACATGAGTGTTTTTTAAAAGTCATCATTTTGAATGTGTTTTTTATTTTGTACGTGTTTGAAAACTTTGGTTACAGGTTTACTGTTTAACAAAATAATCACATCACAATCACAATACACTCTGAAAAACCTTTATCCCATTACATTTTAATGCAACACTGTTATTACACACCCATTAGAATTTTAAGTGTCATACAAAGAGTAATACAAATATTTAATTAGTGTATAATTCATCTAGATTATTGTTCTTTTGTTGGCAGTACATTTCATTAGATGTAGCATTAAAAAGTCTTTACAAGTCTTTAAAAAGGTTTACATTTTACAAGACAAAAGCTGGAGCTACCCTGTATAACACATGAGACAATGAACATTTCTAATAGACTAAATGCATTTTTGGAATATTTCTTGGTGTATGCATATTGTTACATTTCACGATTGCTTTTAGTGTTATTGTGGTCTGTTCTTTGCCTCACTGCTCCACATCCTGTGTATTATTCCTGTTGTAGTGCGTCTCAGACCTGGCCATGTGTGTAGTACAGAGTGAGAGAGGTCAGGGGAAATAAAAAAGCAGCTTGAGTTTCTCTCAGTGCAGTCACCTGCAGCTGTGACCTGCAGAGAAACGGTGAGTGGTGACAGTGACGTCGCTGCTCATGCTCCCTCTCATGCTGCCTGACTGACACAGCAACCAGCTCCTCGACCACGGGATACTGGCAAACACTTTACACAGCATTACACAAACACAGTGTGGCCAGGAATGAGCCTGCAGTGGAGAATTACAGTTGAGGCAAATATGTAAAGTGAGTATATGCATGGGGTTTATATTACGTAGTTTGGGTTAGTATTAAATGCAATTTTTGTATGTAATAATCACTAGTCTACAAACCTTTCCTCTAAATTTTCTTGTGTCTTTTAAAGTATTACCTGTTAAATGTTTTTGTAAAAGGAAGCTAGTATGAAACCCAATGAGCAAATTAGGAAAATAGGTGTAAGAAAAGGATAATGGCTCCTAAATAAGTAATATTCAGTATTTGGTTCCTAACATTTACTCCCTTGTCCTATATTTTGAAGTAACAAGGTCTTACACAATGCTTTTGACAATGATTTGGAACTTTAGTTTTATTTTTTCATGGCGGTCTGCAGGAAATAATAAGTGAGTGATAAATAAAAGAAGTAGTTAATCCAGAATAACCTTGTCCCTGCACTGCCCCTCAGATTCCTTTGGACAGAGAGCGACAACATGTTTCTTCCCTTGACAGAGACTGAGTGACTGAGACAGAGTGCGCATTATAAAATGGGGCTGTAATATGAGCCTGTGTGAGTAATTTAACCATTACAAAGTGTTTGGTTGATCCTCTGATCTGTTAGCAGGATTACAGCCTCAAGGAAAGTTTTATCAACACTTTATTGTAGGAGATCATTATGTTTTCTTAGAACAGCCTGTTTAAGTTAGAACATAATATTTATTGCATCTGCAGCATCCAAGGATTCCCTCAGGCTCAAGAATAATATGTACAACATTTTTTTGCAGTTTTTCTTATGCATTAAATCAAAAAAAATAAAAAAATAAATTGCATTCAGTATGTCCTTAGAGCAGCTGAGTGTGTGGAAAGGTGCCTTCCTGTCTGTCTCTTTGAAATGTCAAAAAAGTACAAAAATAATTATTAAAACACTCCTATAAACTTATTTTATGAATTCAGGACACACAGATAACAATTAAAATAAATAAATATTTGGAATATTTCACTGTCCGTACTGAATCTATTTTATTACTAACTTATACTGCTAAAATAATTTGACTTTTTCTATTGAGATGCACCTGTAGTTACTTCATGTGTTTCAGTCCAGAAGAATGACAAAAACACCAACTTCTTTACAATATCCACATAATAATACCATATCCCACTCCTGATGTAGTAGTAAATGTAAATAAAGTATACATTTAAATATTTTACTGACATGAAAGCAGTACTTTGGAGACATTAAACTTTTCTAAGTCGGTGTTCTAAGTCGTGTTCATCCACGCATCATCACTTGCTGCCTCATCCTTGGGGCCACTGCAGGGGCCCGGCTCTTGGATCTGTTACACGCTCAAGGTCAAAAAGAGCCACTTCAGGTCTGCAGTGCTCTAGTAACTGAACGCTCCTGGGCCAGTGCACTGCAGACAGACAGACAGTGGCGTGAGATGAACTGTGTACTGTGAGTACTGAGAGTGCTGAGAGGCCCGAAGTGAACCGACCCGGGACTGCTACTGCTGCTGCTGCTCCCTCTGTATATACTCCACTGGGTTTTCTATTGCGCTGAGGCGGCAGGGGAACACATCAAATGCCGAGCTGTTTTTTTTTTTATGCCAGGCCAAACAACACCTGCAAGGACAAATGGGAAATGAGACCACTGTAAAACTGACGCTTATCCCATTACATGCCATAACACTTCAAATCGAGTATTTCTAGTACAAGTACATAAAGCCAGTTGACAAGAGCTGTGTCTGCTTGCTTAATGGCTGCCTCTAATCAGCATAATCATTGAGGAAGTTATAAGTATGAGCTAAAACACTACAGTAATTAGGCATTCATTCCCAATCATCATTTTCAAAGTGCTGTGATTTTCTAGAGCACATTTTCCAGAGCACAGGAACGCAATTTAGCATTAGCACTTAGCATGAGCAGATGACTGATGAGAATGATTACACAGAGTTTCATTTCCACTAAAATTGCACCACTATGGATGAATAATACATGTTGTTATCAGCTGAGTTTGAATGGAGCTGGCACCAGTGCTGAATAATGTGAGGGAGGGAACGACACAGAGGTAAGAGGCGCCATAGATTCTTAAGGGCAAGTTTGAATTTCCACTACACGCCACACTAAACTTTGAATACTGGTGGATCAGCTGCTTGTGGTAAATGAAGAGGAAGCTCTGGGACCACAGGCTTTCTGTCTCTCCGACAATGGGTTTGATGGATTAGAAGAGACATTTCTCTAGAATATGACATCCTCTGAAAAGAAAAAAAAAAAGGTTTGAGCATCAGAATTAAATCAGAAGTAAAATGTGTCAGGTATGCTGATTGCACAGACAACAGTTTAGTTGTTATTTAACTAAATGTCTCATACAATGACAGATGTGTTGTTAATAATGTACTGTCTTAAGGATGTTAATTTCTCAAATGAAGTTATGAAGTTATGAAGTTAAAATCAAACATTTAATATAATAATTCAGACTCTTGCGTAAAAATTGTCAGTGTGCATAATCAGGTTTATAGTTAATAAAATTTAATTTAATTAGCTTATCTGCAAAAATGTACACATGAAATGTTATTATTCGCTGTGCCAGAATGAAAAAAATGGTCAAGTTAGAAAGTTGTTGTTTTTTTTTTTTTTTTCAATGCTGCCCTATTTGGATGTATGGAATCAAGTTTGTCTAAAACTAAATTTGCAATATACAAAATAAATGTACTGTATTATATATGTATGTACTGAATATGTCAACTTGGCAGCAATAAAATCCCTAATGTAATCTAAAATACATGTTAGTAGTTCTGCTTATGTTCTTCTATTTCATATTTTTATGTAACTCTTGAGTTTAGCTTACATATTATACAGGTTTCATAGCAAAGTAACAAAGGACCATTGGGGGAAAACATCTTCACAACATTAAAAAAGTGTTTTTGAAGCCATTGGTCTGAACAGGTTCCAGAGTTCCTAAAGGACATGGCACAGGCTCTTCCCCATTTCTCCTGTGAGCCCTGGGGTTTAAGCAATGTTCCTCCAGACAACACTGAAAAGGAAAAACAGATAGAATCATTTCAATTGATCCTGTGTGGAAATCTCTGGAGCGCTCCAAAGGTAATTTCAGCATGACACAGGCTTATAAAGGCAATTTACAGTTGTTTTTCAACAGGTTTTATTACATTTGGTACCCCAGGACTTGGCTACTACTTTAGACTGCTTTAGGTTATTGTGCACATAAAAACTGTGCCGGCAGCTGTTGTCACCAGAGTCCACATACAGATTAGAGCTTGATGTTTTCTCAAATAGGCTTTATGTTGTAACATCACACACTCAGATAAATCCATCACTGTTATTGACTATACAATAGATGCATTCTCTGGAGGATTTTCTCTAGTCTAATGCAATTGTGTTTATTCTTTTATTTGTGGTTGCAAGTCACACAATGCAAAATGAAACTAATGCTGTTGGTCTAGCTATGCATGCAGTAGCTATGTGACAATTACTGGTTTCGATGTATATTAAGGAGAATAATTACACAATAATTAAACCACTAAATGTGAAACAGCAATCTGGATCCACACCAGAAATGAAGAATTCCATAATCGGACCACTTTTCTGAAAGTTTAACCATTACTTTTTGAGTTGTCTTGCTAATAGACCAACAAACCAACAAACCAACCAATGCTAGCAAAGAATAAGTGTCTTTGGCCCTATCTTGCAATGATACATAATCTTTAAAACTGTTTGAATCTACAACACTCTTTCCTACCTTGGTTGATTACTGAGCTTCCCAGAAAATATCTGCAAAATCCAACCATACAGTTATCTTGTTAGCAGACAACAATCAAAACAACCAAAACATAACCCAGAACCATGGACCTGTAACACCAGTGCACCAGGTCTGAAGGTGAGCTAAAGCCTTGTCTTAATGGGGTAACAGATACTGCCAAATTCTTATACTCAGATCACGTTATCCAAACCTCACATAACCCTTGACCAGTTTGTTGGTAACATTTTTTTGTATCCAGTAAACCTCATCTTCATTCTGTCACAATTTAGAGCCATATTGCAACTTCAACCAATTAGCACAAGGCCCTGCATGACGTTATTAATAAACCATGGTGCATTATTTTGGATGGAGATTAAAGATTCATGTCTGAGGATCCCTGAGAAGACAAGTGTAGTAGGTCAAAGCCATCAGAGTGCCCTTCATGAATTAGTCCAGCTCATTTTTAAGGAAGATTCTTAAAAGTCGCTTTGAATATTGGCTCAGTCAGGGTCCTGCCATGCATCAGGAGCCCTCAGCAGTCGACAGGACATGTGTGTTTATTTTTCATTAAAACTGGCTCTCTCACCTTTGCTCTTCATCAGGGAAACACTTAATATAGCACCACATTTTACCTTATGTAGGTACTGGCTATTAAATTACTACTATAGGTTAGGCAAAAGGTTATTTAGTCCTGAAATAACTGAATTCTTCATAATATTCTGTTGCCATGGACATCAGTGATTTCAGAGGAGATTTTTTTGATCCAAAAAATTCTGAATTAAAAATGTTAGGAATCTAGAAAAATCCAAAAGCCTGAACAATGCTATGCTTGAAATAGCAAAAGCATGCAGTAAAAACTATAGTGAAAAATCACCTAAATCAATTAAATGGCTGAAAAGTAAGCTAAAATATACAGAATTTTTAAAAAAAAGTACTCAAATGCAAAGACTACAAGGTTAATGTCTAAATCTGAAAGCAAATTAACATCTCAACAACAGACAGCAGCATTTCCAAACAAGATACATGCAAATTCTGTTAGACAAAGCAGGTTAAGTAATCAGAAAAACCTTGCTTGGGGGCCAGTCTCAGCGTGGCTCGCCTACTCTGGAGCTGTGTGCTTTAAATGTCATATTCATGGGATGGGCTGGGAGCGAGTGACTTACCCCAGTGTGGCGGGACGCTTAACTGTCTCTGTCGTCGTTGAGGGGACCACATGATGAGCGCTGGCTGTACCTTAGCGGTGGTGCTGGGTTATGGGGCCCCGGGGCACCGGCCTGCTGTGGACTCAAACATCGAAGCCAATTAGCATTCTGCACCTCGCCTAGTGCTTTGAGCCATAAGAGCTATTTTAATGGAAGTTTACTGCAGAACAAGAGGTGTGGGTCAAGTATAGATGAGGGTTAAATAAGTTCAGACACACTTTCAATATATGCACAAGATATACATTATATAGCACAGATAAATATCAATCTATAGCAAGTTTCTACTGTTACACTGTTTTTTGGTTTAGATTGAGGGTCAACTTTAAGGGGTCATTAATGGAACAAATAATAGATCTGGGTCACTGTCTGAATTCAGGGTTTTTTCGGTCATTTCTGTGAGATACAAGAGCTTTGTGACTCGGCGAAACGATCATATACAAGGGGTAAACTAGAATATAGATAGATAGACTACAGCATGAGGGTCAGGAGCCTTTATAACAGCTAGCAAATCTTTAGGCAGTGAGTACAGAGCAGGTGTCCTAAGATGCTTGGAAACAGTCCACCTCACACTCACTTAGGTTTTCTCAATGTTTCTGATGGCTGTGATGCTGCTGTCGGCACTTTTCCTTCTATTCACAAGCTGTCTCCTGAATTAGCTCAATGTTTTGCACTGGCTGGTATAACATAGATTCATATGACATGTTTAGTATTCCCTACAGCCCTATTTAGATCTTTTGCAAACACCTATCACTGTTCCCTAAATCTCCCTTTCACTCAGATTATCTTTTCCTATTAACTTAATAAGTTCCTCATTAAAATCCAAGAAGGCAGGGAAAATGAGAAAGGCCATTGCGTCAAGAACAATACTCATTTTTCCATTAAATGCTTTTGTTTAAAAAAAAAAAAAAAAAAGGAATTTGCTATCATTTAACTAAATAATAGGTTGGGTTAATTGAGGTGGCTGTGTGAGGAGCTTAGGGGGAATGGGGTGCACTCTGGCATTTCCATATTCCAAATTGCAAGGCTGATTATGGTGATATAAAGGACACCTGCATGGACAGGTAATGGGATAGCGTTGATCTGCATGTAGTACACAGTGAGCAGGGGATATTAATTTGATTTTACTGATCTGAAGTTTCTTTTTTGTGCTAGGCCATGCTGCAAATTACAATTCTCCCTTAGTGTTGGCATGGCACCAGCAGAGCTTTACTCCCAGTGCTAAACAAAATGAGTGACAAGTCAAAACAGTGGTAAGATTATAAACTTTGACTTTAATGGGAGCTGATTAAGGCATTGTCAACTTGGTCCAAACATATTGTAGCTCATGTATGGTGTGTGCCCTGGGTGCCAATAGAAAAAGGGGCGACAGGGTTGGTCTCCAGGCGCGGTGAGGGGCTAAGCTGGTGTAATTTGTGTCTTCAGAACAGTGATTCGAGGCAGTCCCACCATGTGGCTGTGTCTAGGCCCGAGCGCGCCTCTGATAATGAGGCAGGTCGGCTCATTAAAAGCCACGGAGCAGCACACAAAAAGGAAGCCACATCAAAAGGCTGTTACAGTCTGCCTCTGCACACACCACAGCACCAACAGCACAATATTAAAGTCACACAAAGACCTCTCCGCTATAGTGTGTGGTGCTGGCTTCTGGCAGTAATTAATGGTCCCTTCAGATTTTAGCCCAAAAGATGATTGTGAGGTGTGTAAGTGCTTTAAACGGCTTTGTGTTTTATTAATTAGACAAAATGCTTCATTGTTCTCCGCTGAGTTTGTTACAACATTGAAGCATTTCAAGAAAAAAAGAAAAAAGCATATTTCAGAGGGCATGAACTCTTTCTAGTTTTACTGTTCATTTCACTCTTTAAACTGACTATTGATCATTTTGCTGCTAGAGCCCATCTCACTACAAATCCCATGAACAGTTTAGCATTTAGTTCAAAATATTAAACATTTTACAAATTCCTCAATTCATTTTTACTTGGCAGATCAAAACAAGAAATAAACACACTACTGTACCTTGAGCCCATTTTGACTACAAAATCCAATCCTGCTGGGTCTTTAAAATTACATACATTTGCTTTTTTTTTATGATAATAAATAAATAACACATTGTTTTTTATAAATGCATGTTTTTCTTACTTTCCAGGCTGCAGCTTTACCTCTTACCCAGCTAAATGCGCATGCGCAATAACATGAGCGGAAAAAGGTAAATATTTTGATTAAAGCTGTCACCACGTGCTATTCTAAACCTATGCTATAGCTAACTGAGCTAGCTCTTTTTTTCTTAATCTAGAATAACAGATGTCAGTTCTTTTCCAGGGTCTACATATTCAGGTGTGTTATAGTCAGCTTCAAAGTAGCTATTACTTTTAAGCTAAAAAAGCATTAAAGATAATAGATTACATGAGGTAATATTTTTAATCTTTTAAATTTTCTATAGCCTAAGTGATGTTAGCTATGTGCTAGCTAACACTATCTAGTCATTACAGAGTTAGCTATGAGAGTTGAATGTTTTTCATTTATTGTGATGTATATTTAGTATTTGTATAGGCCACCCTCCTGGCACTCACGTAATTAATGTTTTTTGTGTTTGGTTCTGAATGTTCTGTCCTTGTAAACAAAGATATTTTTTCAATAAACATCATAAAGAAGGTAGCTATGTGTGTTTGACTTAGCTTTTTGCAACTTCTTTCTTTATTATTGACATCACGCAGGTGTGAGCTTCATGGCTGGCCCTCTTCACTCTTCACCCCTCCACCCACACTGACCGGGCCATCACATCAGCGGGCCCTGGTGCCTCCTCTGCAGGGTACTGTGCCACTGAGCTGTGAGCAGTTGCCAGGGGATTGATGGTGCATGAGTGTGACATGGAGAAGCAGATGAGATGCGCTCTGACAGCTGACATCTCACTGCGAGTGGACAGGGATATGTACAGATAAGAGCTGTGTTTTGGGGAATGAGAGAGTGTGATTCTCTGTCTGTCCATCATTAGATTTAAGGTTTAAGGAAGTAGGAAGTTATTTTCCTTGTCACTTGCACTGGCGCTCTGCCATGCCTTTTAGAGTGTAACTATCAATAAATGTGTCCCCAGGTGCATGGAGTGAAGTGAAGCCAGACTCCTTTACCCGAGGCCACAACAAGGAAAACACAATGAAGTCCAGCTGAGGACAAGCAGATGCACTTTACTCAGGCATGAAAAGCTTTCCAGGGATTGTAGACGGAGATCCTCAGAGACGCAGAACCAAAGTGACAGACGGAGGCGAAAAAATGGAATGAGTCATTGAGCACGAAACAAAACGCATCCTGTGTGTGTGCGTGTGGAGGTGAGTCACGTTGGGGTTAGTATACAATGCTGTTTTAGGATGTTTTTGCTGTTGTGGTGCTGTGGTGACCCCCAAAACAGGTCAAGCGTCACTGTGCAAGGACTCTATCAGGGAGACCGGAGAATCTAAATAAAAACCCAACAAATTTAGAACTCAACTCTTCTCTTGTGAAATCAAAGTTGTACAGCAGGTACAACAATATTTTTATGGATCATATTCAACAGTCATTGGCATTTACTGACCATGTTGAACACCAGATTTTTCAATATGTTCTATAGGTCTGTGATTCATGCTATTTTAAATTAATTAATTGACAGCTATAGAAGCTATAGAACAGATGTCATACAACAGAACTGAGGAAAAAAACAGGATCTACACAATCTGTGACAAATTGTCAGTGCATTAACAACACATATAATATGCAATGTGTAAAGACAACTTGGGGATACACCATAAAGTGTATTTCATGTGCCGACATCAGAGGAGCAAAGTAAGTGGATAGTGTTACTCAAGTAATTTTATTAAATATCCTTTTGTAAAAACGTAGGCTAGTTTTTGAGTACATTTTCATTTTTTGAGGAAAATATTGTATTTTATACTTACAATTTTTAGGCATCTAAATGAGTACATTTTTTGACAAGGGGCAAAGTGCATAGTACACTCACAACACCCCACATGTTTGTAGTAGCAGTAGTAGCAGCCTTATTATTAGTAGAAGTAATTGTAGTTGTAGCAGTACTGGTAGTAGTAGTAGTAGTAGCAGTAGCAGCAGCAGCAGCAGTAGTAGTAACATCAGTAAAAGTAGTAACAGCAGTACCAATAGTAGTAGTAATAGCTCTTGTAGCAGCAGTAGTGTATTTTGCTGTGCAATTGTACTTTCAAAAATTATTTGTACTATAAAGAAGTACATTCAATATGTTTAATAATGAAATCATTTTGAATACTTTTTCCTCTACTTTGGCAAAATTATTTTATCACTACTTTTACGTAAGTGCAGATTTTGAATGCTGGCTATTACACTTTGCATTTAAAAAAAATCTGACTGAGCCCAACCTCAAAAAGGCTATCAAAAAGGTAGCAGTAGTATAAGCAGCTATACTATATGTGAACATAATGAGATGTAAGTCTAAAAGATGATCACAGGCTTACAGTTTCACAGGTCACTGTTGCATCATTCTGATCTGAACACCTTATTAATAATTTATTATTGAAGTAACGCCTCCTTACACGAAAATTCAGCTGTGCACAGTAGATTATTCAGTACTGTGATGAGCCACTTGACCCATATGTCATGTAGTATATGTTTGGAAATTATCTATTTCCTTTGATGTACAGTACAAGAACATAAAAAACTGGTGGTTTAAATATTTGATTGAGTGTAAATATTGCTCTGTTTTGATGCTTCAAAACATTTTCCATCTCATAGTTGTTTTTAATAATTCAGGAGAAGCAAAAGATGAGATTTAGAAGATAATTAGAAGCATTGGAGGGGAGTAATCTTGCAGAATTAAATAGGCAATAAAACCATTCACATAAAAACAATAACAGTAATGGTTTAGTTCTGGTTCCAAATGCCATCTTAAGCAGTGTAAGACATAAGTGCAATGAGTGTTTTCTGCTCTGATCAGTGGGCTCAAAGAAGTGCAGAGATGTCAAAATATTGTATACCGGTGTGTGACCTTTTAAATTTATATAGCAGTTATTTGAGAACAATGGGGACTTCTAAATGTTACATTCAGCAAAAAGTAGTGCTGGCTCAAACTCACTGCAGAGAAATAGATTAAACTGTGCCATATACTGTACTGTGCGAAAGTCTTAGACAGGTTTATCAGTGTTCAAAAATACATAGTTTATCTTTGGTCTGTATCTGGAAATGCTACAGAATCCTTTAAAATGATAAAACAGTCCTAGATCTCAACAGTGATCTGAATCCACTATTGTCTTTGGCCTATTACTGCTATGGCAAATTTTAATAACAAAAATAAAAATCTGTATTAATTAAAGTGCTCTTAGTTAACTTAATTTTTAACACCTCACAGACTTTTGCACAGTACAGTATCTCTATCATTTGAGAACAATGGGGACTTCCTAAATGTTGTATTCAGCAAAAAGCTGTTCTGGCTCAAACTCACTGCAGAGAAATAGGCTTATCTGTGCCAAATAACTCTGAAATAACATATCAGTTTCCTGGACAGCTAAAAATAATAGTTTTGTAGAGCTGTAACAATCTTTACTTATTTTTTCCACTTCCTGTACCTGGTTGGTGCATAATCTTTCACACCCAGCCCTTCCCACCACAGACAGCATCCCTCACATGTGATCTATATCTCAATTATTCAGTACATGGCTGTAAGCTTGTGTTCACTGTGGCTCCCCAGAGGCTTTGATCTAAGAGAAAGTAACTCCCCATTTACAACTGTTTATAACCATAAATGCTCAGAATATCATCTAAAAGCCATTATATACATTCATTGATTCAGCGGCATCTTGTACCTTCTGTGATATAATATGGTAATATAGCTAAATGTTGAGGTAAGGAGGATAGCCCCAGTGTGCCATGGGATATATATATATATATATATAAAAAAAAAAATTGTCCTCTCGCCCTCCGTGGGCGGTTTCATCCATCCAAGCTCGGGTCCTCTACCAGAGGCCTGGGAGCTTGAGGGTTCTGCGCAGTATCTTTGCTGTTCCTAGGACTGCGCTCTTCTGGACTGAGATGTCTGATGTTTTTCCTGGGATCTGCTGTAGCCACTCTTCCAGTTTGGGGGTTACTGCCCCGAGTGCTCCGATGACCACGGGCACCACTGTTGCCTTCACTTTCCAGGCCTTCTCAAGTTCTTCTTTGAGGCCTTGGTACTTCTCCAGTTTCTCGTGTTCCTTTTTCCTGATGTTACAATTGCTTGGTATTGCGATGTCAACCACAACGGCTTTCCTCTGCTGTTTGTCCATCACCACAATGTCCGGTTGGTTCGCCACTACCATTTTGTCTGTCTGGATCTGGAAGTCCCACAGGATCTTAGCTCGGTCATTCTCTATCACCTATATATATATATATATATATATTGAGATAAGAGAAAGAATAAAATGGGTAGATGACAGAGACAGTGGTATGTCATTTTGGTGGTAGGTAAGATGTTTGTTGAGCAGTGAAAGGAATAATTGCAGATTAACAGTTTTGCAGCATGATTCATATTACCTCTGCCAAACAGTTTTGCCAGTGTTGGTGTGTTTGTTACTTGGTTTATAGGTCTGTTAGCAAGATATGCACATCATTGCATGCTATGAGGGAGGATATTTGTTGTGGTAACATCGGAAGGGAAAGCAGAAAGGAAAGTTCTGTATCACTGAGAGATAGATTCAAACATACATTACTAACAAACAGCAACAAACTGGTCTGTGGTCTTTACGATTGTGACATACTACAAGGGCTTAGTATCTATAGCATTTACTCTTGAGCTACAAATCTGGCCACTATAGGTAAAGTTTTGACTTTGGGACTAAATGGATAGCGCAATTATTGTGGGATGACAAGATCCATGGTCCCATTGCGTGATAGGCACAAGTCTGCATTCTCTGAGAATTTCTAGTTTCTTCACACAAATAACCTTATGCCAGGCTTTATATGGTGTTTATCACTTCGAGATAGGGCCAACGATACTAACTCCAGGTACAAAGAGCAAGTAATTGAACAAATTATGGCTCAATGAACAGGGCAATTACTCCTAAACTTGAAGAGTCCAGGTCTGGTCAGTGCTCCTATCTGTGGTTACATAAACATAGCTACAGCTAAAGTAAGACATTTTCACCCACAGATCATTAGACGGCATCAAGTCTTTTCTCTCCTGAATGATGTGGGCAGTGAAAAAGACCAGCGGTCAGCTGGTGCTCCTGTTGCTAGAGGCGAATAACTTTGGTGTCAGTTGTTCACATTCCGATTAGAAACTGGGTCATGCTGTTTTTGGTGTCAGTAGCTAACACTGTTATTCGGGTTGCATCCATCATTTTGCAGTTAAACGTCTAGAATAAAAAAGTTAGTATGAAAAATGTACAAAGCTGTTTTGGAAAAAAAGTTGCCAGTGTTAGTCACCAGTTGAACAGAAGGCCTTTGATTCAATAACAAATGTGGAGGGGCTTTGATGTGCTGTGTGGCCTCTTACTTTAGAGCTGCATCTTTGAAGCAATAATTTATATAATTTTAACCCTAGACACAGCTGGCCCATTTGTGTTGGAGTATGTGTTCTGTTTGAAGTTAGCATGGACAGTTTGGATTCGGGTGGAAAAAAAATGTAAAGGGGTAAAATGTGACATGCCCAAAACAAGTGAAAAGTTGCTCATTCCAAAATAATACTCTCTGTTCAAATAAAATGATTATACAGTATAGTAGAATGTAGTGTTGGTAGTGGAAAGTGCAGTTATTGGTTGAATGATTGAAGAAGAATTTCTATGCAAACAAATTATATGTAGCCTGCATTTGACATGATAATATATTGGCGGTTCAATAAGAATGATCAACTGACAGGTTACAGATGGGGAATAAATCGGATGTGCAGGATATATAAATTAGATTGTCAAATTCTTTTTAATTGAGAGAACCTTGAACTACTTGGGTGCGATCTTAAGCCGCTCTGCCACTTCCTTTGAGACTAGATACAATTAAAACAAGATCTGTTATTCCTCTCAATCAAGGCTAATGTGAAATTTATGCTCATCCCATTTCTTCATGTCCAAGGTGTCTATTGGTAACCTCTAGTGTTGTAGGGCCTGGTGTGGTTCTCAGCTATCATAATTCCATTCAAAAATTTTGTGTGGTTCCTGTCACAGTTTGATCAGAGAAACGAAGCGTCACATAACATTTTAGAAATGATAACTGACCACACTAGAGCTATTTTTTTTTACATTGTTTTGTCTCTGGGACAAATAGACTATGAAAAAACAAGACCATGTTTATCTATATCATTCTTGAGGCTGGAAGAAAAATGTATTGCATTTTATCATGAATGTCTCTTGGGATGTCTTAAAATGCATCATACAGTGATCTTGGCTTGGTTGGTTGGTCATTACACTCAGTCATGAAACCAGTGACCTCATGTCCTGAAGCCATGCAAATGCCATCACTCTTTGTTGTTTCATAGTAACTCAATACACTTTCTATTAAGTAACATCTATGTCCACATACGAATCCTGGCTGTCCACACCTTACATTTAAACACTGTAAATCTCTTTTTACCTACCCAGTGTGGACACGACATGATTACTAAACTCTTTGTAGGGAAACTGTCATTCTTCATTAGCAGCAACAGTGGCTTATGGCTTATATCATCTGGAGATTCATCCAGCATTCAAGTAATGCCCTCCCCATAGTGTTATCATTAGATGTAAAAGAAAGAAGATTAGAGATGTCCTGTATATAGCATTTACACCTGAACTAGAATATAACCTCTCAGAAAACAGTATGGACATTATGCCTTAAGAGTAACAGAATTTGTTCACTACAGATGGCTACGCTCATGATTGGTCCATTTTCACACCGGGATGGCACACCAATTTTTTATCACTCACCTCAGAGCAGACCAGATGGAAGCATTCAGCGGGAGGTTGAGAATTACTGTAATTAAAAAGACACAGACAAGCCCCCGATCAACATGAGAACCAGACAGACGGACAGAGTTAAGTAAGAGTTGTCGGCAGGCTGCATTGAAACACCCTTTATCAATTATTTTCAGTCTTCTCTTTCGACTCTGTCCTTGCTGTGAGGCCATCTGGGGGCCAGCTCCATTGAAAAGCTGTGTATTTTTGTAGTGAAAATTTGGTGGCGCCTGATAAGATTCTCTGCCGCGTTGATTGAGCTTGTCTGAAGCCTCGACACCTTTACTAGCGGTAAGTAATACAGACCAATAGTGGCTTGATGACCTGATAAAAAAGGTTTGTGTACAGGGGTTGGGCAAGGTTTTATAGGTTTTGTATGAATAGCAAACACAAACAGCATAACACCTCTTGCTATCTTACTACTAATAGATTATATCAGTAGTTCTTGCAGTGTACTAAAAGCAAATGACAAAGAAGTTGCTGTTCTGCTCCTCAGATAACCTATAGGCACTGAATGAAGTGTATAGAAAAGCATTGAAAGGTCAGCCTGGGTCTGGCCCAGACAAGGTCGTGTTGTCGTGACGCAGGTGTGTCGTGGAGTTGGTGTTGGGTGTCCTCAATGGAGAGCAAAGCACAGGGCGACAATAACGGATCAATCAGAGCTGCGTACCTAATCCTTTCTTCTGTCAAGGCCACATTAAAGTTGCATTGTGGGTAAGGAGAGAGAGCTCATGTGCCACCCAGACCAGCTGACTGGTGCGTCAGCCGTCACTCGATTTGTG
This sequence comes from Bostrychus sinensis, assembly GCA_020698575.1. Lineage (NCBI taxonomy): Eukaryota > Metazoa > Chordata > Actinopteri > Gobiiformes > Eleotridae > Bostrychus > Bostrychus sinensis. The sequence goes on from CM036258.1 coordinate 20,865,410, forward strand.
TTCCTCTGTGGTGCTGATAATACCTTCAGATTGTCATGTGGACAACAATTAGATATTAGTGTCATTATACTGTTTTCTTTTAGAGTCAGTAATTAAATATAGAGTAGAAAATTAGATTGAGTGGATCCTTTAGCAGTTAATGTTTGTTGCAAACAACATGATTTGCATGCACACATTGTCAAAGGGCATTACAATTATATTACTTTTTTTATAGACAAAATCGTTGGCCACCAAGAACAAAAGTTGATTTTAGCATACTGCAGCCAACGGGTGATGTGTGTGTGTGTGTGTGTGTGTGTGTGTGTGTGTGTGTGTGTGTGTGTGTGTGTGTGTGTGTGTGTGTGTGTGTGGTCAGTGAATGGGTAAAGAACATTAGGAAGAGTGTGGTTAGGACAATGCGATGCTGAACTTGTACACAACGCCAAATAACACTACATGGAGGAGACACAGACTGCTTTTTAACCTAAACAACAACTTTTAAACTGACAATCATATTAAAACCTAAAAACACAAAATCTACTTCAAATTAAAATAGACATTGTGTGATGTGTGAATGCATATTATGTGCAGAAATAAACATATGGGCTATGTAAAAAAACACAGCCTAAAGCTTCTAGTAGCTTCCATACAGCTTAACCTAAAACTAAATAATCTAATCTAAATTCGAAATAGGAAATAATATATCTCATAATATCTCATTTGTTGCTGTTGTGGGCATGTATCTTTTTGATGACATTGCTTGTTGTAGGGTCCAGGAAATCCTGTGTTTCTTTTGCCATAAGAGAGTGATTATTGCTGTTAAGGGATGAAACCAAACCACACAGCAGGGCAATGTATAAGTCCACTGAAACACTACAAGATACTGGCAAGATATTCATTATGTCAAGGAGGAGTTGTTGTTCAGGCCTGGAGGGAGAGGAAAAAAAATGTCTCGATAAACATTAGCTGTGCATCTGAGCCTTCAAGAGCGAACAGATCAGACAAGCCCATTCCATCAGCCTGGGTGGAAGAGATGCTGCAGATCAGTGAGATTTAGAGGGTGCAAAGTGAGCCATTGATCGAAAGAAACCCTGCGAGAGCTGGAAGGAATCAGAATTGCACCATGTTGATGCTGATATTTCTGCCAACATATGGGTGCACAATTGGGTCAGGAGATAAGCAAGCCCCCGTGGACCGCGGACAGATGCAATCCATCTCTAGCTGTGCTGATGTCCTCCCCCCATCCCAGCTCATCTCATCTCTGTGGCACGCAGCGATCATTCGGTGACCTGCAGAAGCATTCAGGACGTACACGAGCCCAGAGGACGCTGCCTGACTGATAGCGCTCCCATCACATCATTAGATGTCATTAGTGGCATCAGGATTATTGTTTTCCCCGGATGGAAGGTGCAGTGTGCCAAAGCTGTTAATAAGGGCTGAATCAATCACACAGTTGGATTTAAATGCTGTTTTTCTTCTTATTTTTTAACAATACAAACAACAAAACAAGAAAACTAAACAAAATCAGAGCATCAGCTAGATATAAACTGTTCTGTCTGAAAATAAAATATACAATCTCTTACAAAGCAGCCCTGCCAGATTACTAGGCAGGTGTCTCAGCAGAGGCTGCCAAACCTTATCAAAAATACTGAAATGACCCTGCAGAACAGTGTCAAGACACTCTATAGGGCAAATCTCACTGTTCTGTACCACTGTTTATTGAGGGGTTTTTAAATATGAATACAATTCATTATAAAGTAACATTTACTGGAACTGGAATATCTTTTTCCACATGTCAAATGTCACGTTAACCACTGGCCCATTATTCATTTTCTGTTACATTTAAATACCAAGTAAATAATGTATAGCTCATCTTTATTCTCAATAGACTTAGTGATCTGAACAATAGATTCTATTGATAAAACATAATCGGTATTAAGAACCTTGTAAATAAAGAGTGTTCACGCCAGTGGCAGATCAGTGCTTTTGAGTGCACCAATGTGTGAATGTATCATTTAAAAATTATGAGCGGGCTTCAGAAGTTGGTGCAGGTCAGCGTTTTTGTGGTAATGATGAGCCAGGTGCATGTCCTTTGGCCCAGTGCCTGGAAATAGCATTAGATTAGTCTATCAGCTACAGAGAATATGTGGGGATGTGCAGGGAGGACGTGGATGGATCACAGTGAAAAACAGCAATCCTCTCATTGGCAGGTAGCGATGACCGAGTGACGAAAGCATTGGAATGTGAGACCTGCATTATGACAAATGTCCATATAAGACGAGGGAAGTCATCTATTATCCAATAAGCAGTGCTCAGAAAGTAATGTGTGAACACTCATCTGTCATTTTTTCATCCAACATTACATCACTAAAGATTTTTGTAGCATAATTTGTACATGGGTAACAATTCAATTCATAATTAATTTACTTCAAAATTCATGGTTGAACTAAGAACATTTTAAAGATATGTCAGTAAAGGACCTAGAAAGATTTTTATTTTTTTTATTTTTTTTTATTTGTATTAGTGTTTTTTTGAATTTGTAATAGTGTCTCTACCATTGACTGATACCTTGAGTCTCTTCAAGTGCTAGTTAAATATTAAATTCAGCATATTTTCTGGTGCAGTGGTTAAGCATTTTGCTAAGGACCAAGTCACAACAACAGGGTAGGATTCAAAAATGTATTGGTAGATGGACAGGGTCAGATGAAGGAATGATGAGGGACTCTGAATGTGGGATGTGGGATGCAGGTTGCAGAAATGCAGGATGAGGCATGAGGGATGCAGGGTGAGGGACACGGAGTAAGGGATGCAGGGTAAGGGCAGACTTGGGACCCCCTAACCCTAACCCTAACCCTAGAGGAGAGAGGAGGCTGAAAAGGAGAAAGTAAATACTGTATGATAGGAGGTATGAAATGGGAGGTGCGGTTGGCACTCCCAAGTGGCAGAGGAGCAATTGAGGAGTGGTCCTGCTCCTGAATCTAAGTTAACATATTAACATCATATAGAACTAGGGGTGTAACGAAACGTTTTTGCAGCGATACGTTAACATATCAATTAGAATTGTTTTGATCTGATTCAAGAACGATATTGGCTCATTTAGAACGATATGATTCGATTCGACTCAACACTTTGATAGAGATACAATGGATACAGCAACTTTTTTGCCAAAAATCATAAAAGTTCACTCTCAAATCTGGCATCACTGCCTAGATTGATTATTTCCAGGGGACAGAGAGCGAAGCAAAGTTAAATATAACATTTTATTTTATTAAAAACACAAAAATTACGTAAAAAAATACCTATCTGGTTTTCATGCACCTTTATAATTTCAATATTTCCAATATTATTGATTTTTCCTCATAATATATACTACCTAGAAGATGATACAATTCGATACAAGGTAAAATGTATCGATATAGTCATATTGTAGGAATATAGAATTGATACGTTGATATAGTAACTATTGTTACACCCCTGTATAGAACTATCTGATTTTTATTTTTTTCCTTCCAATTCTGACACAAGCCTCTCCATTTATCCATGCTGGGACCAACATAAGGAGCACACTGGCTTGTGCTCTTTGTGAATTCTAATATGTCTGTACCCATAAAGTAGCCTACATGCTAACTCACTCTAAAGTTAGCCGAGGAAATGATTTGTGGGTTGAGGAAATATCTCATTAAACATCAGATTCTTCTACTTATAGCTGTGGGGTAATCAGCTTGGCATTTCAACTGAAGATCATGGCCATCCATCATCTGGATTAAAACCTATAAGAGCTTAACACCCAGCCTGGACACCGGCCCAATGTCAGGCACCTAATTCCCTATTGACAGACGTGGGTTATATGCACACACAAATTGAAAGGTCCTAGTGCGAAACATCTGTCACATGTGCACTCTGCTTATCTGCCCCAGCCATGTCAGTTGTCATTGTCCCAAGCAAGCACAAAGGCATCACTCTGTTGTTTTATGCTCCATAGATGCTGATAGCCCTGTAGAATCCTCTGTGCAAACACTGAAAGACTGGACATGTGATAATACAGGATCACTGTGTCTCCTCCCAGACAAAGGACAAGCCTTTTGAGGTACTTGGGTAAAGCTCTATTTCACTGATTTTCAAAAATTTCACACCAAGATACATCATTACACACCTCAGAAACTATTTGGATTTTTCCAAGTACCATGTTTAATTGGTTAAAATGAGACTAAATTGGGACTTGACCAAGTCTAAACCAGGACTAAACCAGGACTAAACAAGGACTAAACCAGGTCTACACTAGAAGTTCTAAACCAGGTCTAAACGAGGACAAAAGAGGACTAAACCAGGACTTAAGCACGTCTAAACCAGGATTAAACTAAGCCTAAACCAGGTCTAAATTAGGACTAAACCAGGACAAATCCAGGGCTAAACCAGGTCTTAACTAGGACTAGCCCCAACAAAAGTAGGACAAAAACAGTACTATAAAGGAATTTAACTGGCTTTAAATCAAACTAAACCAATACTTGAACTGCACAAGACTCCTGAGTACCACCAGAAAAACCTGTACCACAGCCTGAGAACCACTGCTCTATTCCTCTCTTCTTTCTTTTCACCCCTTCTTTTTTTTTCTCCTCTCACACTCTGGTCGAAGCAGCATGCTCACTGTGCCGAAACATGATGAACCACTCAGCCCTTATGGGAATTTCTCCTCCCGCCTCGAAGCTAACGTCAGCTACATCTGTGTCTGTCAGTAGGTGCAGCGGCAGAGGCAGCACATGCAGCAGCGGCAGCCTCTCACTTTCATTCCGCCTCAACTTCACGGAGAGCCCCTCATGCAGCTCGGCATGAGGAAAAGTTTGCCTTCTGTTGTAGATCGAGGACTAAGGCAGGATGCAACTTGAGGATACTTCTCTCATGAGGTTATAAACAATTTGGATAGGAAAGCTGGGAATGTTGATGTTTTTTTTTCTTGTCTGAGGAAAACTCCTTACATTCCCTTTTGACATGCAAGTCAGCAGGATACCACCTCCGCCCCTCGCACCTTGCTGCGTCTTGATCCACAGCGCTACACTTGACCCCAAGGCTTCCCGGGCAAAACAAAGGGATTAACGATGAACTTTGCTCTCTGCGGGAGATGGAACCTTCACTCTAACGCACCACAGTGACATCTCCTGAAGAAAAGTGTAAGTCTCTTTATTTTGTTTACACATGGTCAGCCTGTTCTGCACTGTCAAAACAATGGTATTTTGATGAAAAAGGACTGAAGCATGACCTGGATTTAAGAGGGGAATGGCGTCATGCGTGCACAAGTGCATGTCTGAGAAGGGCTTGGCATGTATTTTTAATGTCGCCTTTTACCGTAATGAAGGCAACAGAGAACGTGCTGTGACAATGATGTGTGTCCTATGCAATGCTTATTATAGAATTCTTGCATAAATATATTAGAGCATATGCATTTATTTTACATCAGAGTCACTATAAGCCATGTTAAGTGATATTAACTAAGTAGACTGCTTAAAAGTAGTTCATTTTCTTGATGCACTCTCTGGAAATACCTTATCCCCTTTCCCCGAAAACCCAATCAATATTTTTCCTCAAAGACCGGACCTCTTCTCTCTCCCCTTTGATTAAGTGGAAATATCAACACACAGAAGGATTAAGCAGCGGAGCATGACTTTAACAAGTCCACCCAGTGCCCTCGGAATTATCAGGGTGTTGCAAAGACAGGAAATGAAAGGGGCTAGCAAACTACAAAACCAATTTGTCCAAAGCCATTTGCAATTAGACCTTAGAATTTGTTTTGTGAGAATTTGAACATTTCTTTGACAAAGGTCAGGCTCAAATGCACAATGGGCAGAGCAGATTTGCACTTCATTAACAAATAAGAGACATTTGGTTTGAGGAGCATGAGTCCTGGGAGTACAAAGTGCAATATTTACATTTCCTAACATTCTCATTAACACTATGGTTAATTTTGAATTTCCAGAAATTCACAAAGGTAATAACACAACTAAGAAAAATGTAGAGGGAAAATGGACAGGTTTACAAAATAGTAGGCTAAAAAAGTTTAGATTTTAATTACATTTTAAAGAAAGGAAATTTGCTTCCCAGAGATCTTTCCCTTAGCAGCTGATCAAACTGTTTCTGCCCATATCACATCATAATCTGATTTTAATTGTCAGGTATTTGCATTAGCACATTTTATGGCCACCAACATGACACACTGCTGAATAATTCAACTTGCATGATTCAAACCAGCATCTATATACACATTTACATTTTGTAATCCTCCTTTTCTATATTTACTTCTGCTAAGGAGGTTATGTTTTCCTGCACTGGTTTCTTGGTGGGTTCTAACAAGATAATGCAAACATTTGTGTTTAGATTTTAACGACATTTTAAGGAAAGGTTAGTAATTGACCATGGAAAACAAAGTTTTTTTAAGATGTTGATTCACATGGGTCCAGTAAAGGAATAAATTAACCTTTTGAACTTGTTACTATTGGGAGATATAGGGGCTTTATGGCTGAATGGATGGAGCATTTACACCCCTGAACTAAAAGATCTGTAGTTTGAGTCCAAGTCGCTTTATATTTTTACCATAACAAGCCCTGTCTTCCAAAAACAAATCTTGTTCCCCTCAGCAGCTGCTCTAACAGCATATGCCCTTATCATGTCTTATCATACCATTATCTGATTTCAGTGATCATTTTATTAAAGGACAAATTTTGCTTTAGTTATGGCCACCAGCGTTGACACACTCCTAAATAATTCAACCTGCATGACTCAAACCGGCATCTTTATACACAGATTTTGTAACCAGCCTTCCTTCTCCTCCAGTGACTGATTTGAGGAATAATTGTAGAATCACTGATGTCCCGAATGTCACATATGCAGGAAACTCAAGCATGGGTCAGCAGACTAACCAAAGGACTCACCAAGCTTTCTTTCTTATTTATTTATTTATTTATTTGCCGAAAGAAATCAGGGCTCATTTGCACATCACACATAGTCACCGGGGGCTGGCCTTTGACTCCGTTTGTACCATTCTGAACCTCTATCTTTTCCACACAAAGGCCACAAATACACACACAGCTTTGCTCTAGCATTTTTGCTGTGCACAGGAAAAAAAAAAATGAGGAGAAAGGTTAGGTGTGGCTGCGAGCGAGGGGAGTCCGTGGCCAGGTGCCAGAGAAGCTGCAGGAAAAGCACCGTCTAGGACTGTCCTCCACTGCACTTTGAAACTTCCACTCTGTCCTTACTCTTATGTAGTTAATTATTGGATCAATGGCCATTACTTATGTATAATGCTAACATGATATTTCAGCAGGCAGGCTGGTTCTCCGAAGGCGGTTACATTATAAGGGACTCTCGGCTTTCTTGGAAGTTTCCTTTCTGAACTACCACATATTGCTTATGAAAACTTCTTCTTTCCTTTTGACATTTTCCTCCCAGTGTCACCACAGCCTCCTAGTGTGCAGTCATTTAGGCATTGATATGGCATAGGTTTTATGTTGGATGGCCTTCCTGACACAACCATGTTCATTTTTTCCGGGTGTGGGAACATTGTAAATTCAAACAATAGCTTTTGTTTTTCCAAACCTGTTTTGTCTGGACTTTAGTCTCAAACCTCGGTGTGTCATAATAACCAATAATAAGAAGTCTACAAAGCAACTCACAACTGATCCACTATTTATAGAGTTGCAGAGTTCATGTTTAATTTCCCTTTCTGTACCTGTGTAAAAATCCTGCCTTGGTTGAGTTTAGAAGCTATTAGTGGTCTTCTGTTGTTCTACACGGAAAGGTCAGGAGGTAGAAGTCTATTCTGGTGTTGCATCTTTGAGACGCCGAGACAGGAATAGCTTTCTTCGATGATTATTTCATTATTCTTGTGGCATTTTAGATTCACTAACACCCGAGGCTCTTACTAAAGAAAGTTTCAAAGGCTATACTATAATTAAATTAATTGCTAAGCTTTCCATCTCTATACAGTATTTCTTTTACTGTATATGCACTTTTTGGGAAAACTGAATATGGCCCAGTTCTTCCATATTCTGTGAGTAGGACTGATATCATATGAAATGCCATGATGGTGTAACAAGATGAAGGATGACACAGGTCGAGCAGTGGGACTGCTGCAGTGATTGGAATGTGATTAGTATTGGCCCCAGGCAGCTAGTGGCGCTCACTTGCACACTTCAACACACAAGAACTGTTATAGGCCTAGTAGTGATTAGTAACTTTAGTATTGGACTTTTTAATTGCCTTAATTACTTTTTAATTAATTAAAGTGCACATAACACTATAATACAAACAATATTCCAAGTTTAATGCACAGCTTTGTAAGCCTCATAAAACCACATTTTATTCACAAGAGAACACAAATAGCTCTTTTTGAATTTGATGGCAGCAACAGATATAAAAAAAGTTAAAGGTCCCTTTTTCTGCTAAATCGTCTTTTTTGAGCTTTTAACCATATTATAATGAAATTTCCACCTCAAAAACATACCTGGAGTAGTATTTTGTTTCATTCATGCATGTTTGAGTAATTCTGTATGCTGAGCCTGTCCATTTCTCTGAAAACGCTTGGTCTCACTGCTCTACGTAGACATGTGTAACCAGAAAGTGCTCCTGTGCATTTCTAAAGCACTGCGAAGCAGTCACTTATTTAGCTAATTAGCCATTTTATTCTCTGTCTCCAACGTTGCCAGCAGGGGGTGACAGACACCTAATCCAAGTGTTCTCTGCAAATTGATAGCAGCTCCCCAAAAGAAGATATTTTCCATACATATACATTATTTTGAAATGTAATAAAACATGAAATTCTAATGGAAAGGTATCCAAAACTATCAAAAAGTCTAAGAAAGTATGATATAGGACCTTTAAAACTGGAGTGTCAAAAGGTTGGAAAGGCAAGCAGTGCATTTTCAACTAATTAGGTAAATCTTTTATAATTGCAGATCACTGCATTCTGTTTTTACACAGTGGGTGTTGTTTTGGTTGTTCTGGGGCAACTAAAAACTGATCAGCTTTGAAATATAGGTCAAAGTGCCAGTTCCCATGAACCAATGCAACAATAATTGATTCCAATATTTTCATCTTGTTGTAGTTGGCATATCTAAGTAAAACATAAATAAAATTGGTTATTAGCTATGGGATATCTTCCCTTTGGTCATTGCCTTTTCATTTTCCACTTAGTTGTGGATTTTTGACACTGCTGTATTGAAGTTTCAGGGAAAGTGAAAGTCACAGGACAGTGGTCTGTAAGATGCCTCTGGAACTCCCTCATTTTTATCAGAGCAAGTGGCCTGACTACAATACCAGTGCCACTGAAGTATTTCTAGAGAGACAGGTCCTTTTTAGAAACAGTGAAGCGGGCAGTGAAAACTTGTTAGCTTGACTGACGATGTGGAACAGTACTACAGTGAGATTGAGAGGCTGATTTTCTCTTACCTTGCTGTAAATTTTGAAATTATGTGATGATAAAAAAGTAGCAATGTCAGTGATGGAAAAGTCCATCAATAAATTGGTAAATAATGAACTAGAGGCAGGTTTTTGTGCAGAGTGGATTTGCTTGTTACTGTTTAAGGGCTGTTCTTTCAGTGGGTGACGAATAAGTGTTTGAAAAAGAAACTGAAAAAATATTGCAATGGACAAGATAATATTTCATAATCTGACTTGCCATCATTTTATTACTGAAGTGGGTGAGATCTTTCCTATTCAAAAGCATGTAAATGAATTGTACCACTGCACATTGCACAAGCTTAACCATTTACCTAAAATGATCTGGTGTTAATGCAGTTCCTACTCTGATTGGATGTAATTTCCACATTGCACTAGTTGTAGTATGACCCTATTTCACCAGTGTGCTCAGTTTTGTTCACCTGTATACAACATTTATATACAGTGCACTTTTATACGGCTATTTACCTCCCCATCAATATTTTTTATGAGCCTTCTATTCAGACTCCAATTTAGTTTTGTTATTAAATAGAAGTTGTATTAATAGTTGTATTAATAGTGTTTTATAACAGTGCCTGGGGTATTGTTAAAATACTGTATACACAGCAGGACCAGAAATGTGAAGAAGAAAAAAGTCAGTGAGCTGAAATGATGTTTGTCTGACAAAGTGGGACACAGATGCTCTTTATTAAACTCCATACATTTTACAACTGGTTGATATTATTACATTTTACAAGAAAATACAGTGCTGGTGCATGGTTTTCTCATGAAATAGTGCTGTTTGTAAAATACATGTCAGTAGACTCAACAGTGCGTGAAAGACAGTTTCACCTTGGAGTGAGTTCAAAGTATCCAAAATCTGTATTCAAGTATGGTTACTGCTAGGGCTGGGTACTGCTCAGAATTTTTTTGATAGCAGTCTTAAAATGTTTCGTGTACCTGAGTGACACCTGGTGAAATCAAATTCACATCTATGTGGTTGTTGATGCAACGGTATAAAAAGTATATTATCTTTCACTTTAGATCAAAATGTTTAAAAGCTATTAATACTAAATCATGGATTCTAAGAAGTTCATAAAATTATGTAATGGCCTGTATTTTTGCAATGCGCCACAGATGTTTCCAGAGAGAGAGCCTAAACCTCCCCATATGGGTATACTCTCAGCTTAATCTAATTGTGCAAACCACTCAAACAGAATTGCTCAATTATATTTTTTGGAGCAGAGAAAAGACAATTACAAATGACGCGAGGCTCTTATAAGGCAATTATAAGTCTATTAGTTATTGTTGTGATAATTATATGGTTAATAAGGGTTTCTTGATTACAAACATCTTAGTCATAATACAGTCCTCCAACAATGCATTAGAATATGATGGAAAAGTGAATTTATTTTGGCATTTTGATTTAAAAAGTAAGCAAATATTTTAAGTATTTGTTTATTTTAATTGTGATTATTATGTAATATTGCACATAACTGATTTTATGAGCAACTAATTATATTTTTTTCATTAACACTAAACCATAATCATTACAATAAGTAAATGCTTGAAATGTTTCACTCTATGTGTACTAACTATATATAACATGTTTCATTTTGAGCTCAATTTCCCCACAATGTTGTAATGTTTTTTGTATGACTCTTGCTTGTGATTTGATGCAGAAATGTCGCCATCTGGTGGTAGAGAATACACATTATACATCTAACACATTCTCTTCTGTCTTTTTCAGATATCTCGCTGAAAATGCCAAGCCCCACCAATCTTTTCATACGTGAGCATCTATAAAGTCGGGACAATGGCGGGAAACACCCCACAGAACTCCACTGTAAACCGGACAATGGACGTCCAGCTGGTTACGCACAGTCTGTGGGAGGTCATCACCATAGCAACCGTCTCCGCCATAGTGAGCCTCATCACTATTGTGGGGAACGTTCTGGTCATGCTGTCCTTTAAGGTCAACAGTCAGCTAAAGACAGTCAATAATTACTACTTGTTGAGTCTGGCAGCTGCGGATCTTATTATTGGGGTCTTCTCAATGAACTTGTACACATCCTATATTCTGATGGGATACTGGGCTTTGGGGAACCTCGCCTGTGACCTTTGGCTGGCTTTGGATTATGTAGCCAGTAATGCATCAGTCATGAACCTCTTAGTTATCAGTTTTGACAGATACTTTTCTATTACGCGACCTTTGACATACAGGGCCAAAAGGACTCCCAAAAGAGCGGGAGTCATGATAGGGTTAGCCTGGCTGGTGTCCCTTATCCTCTGGGCTCCACCAATCCTCTGCTGGCAGTATTTTGTCGGCAAAAGGACCGTCCCGGAAAGGCAATGCCAAATTCAGTTTTTCTCAGAGCCCGTCATAACATTCGGAACGGCCATCGCAGCATTTTACATTCCCGTATCTGTCATGACGATTTTGTACTGTCGGATCTACAAAGAGACAGAAAAGAGGACCAAAGATCTAGCAGAGCTTCAGGGGATATCCTACCCGACAGATCATAGCGTAAGCCAGCCACAGAAGACAATAATGAGGTCATGTTTTAGTTGTAAATTAAGATCAACTTCGCATGAGAGGAATCAAGCGTCATGGTCGTCATCAAGCAGAAGTAATGCTGTTAAATCAACGACTACAACCAACGATGAGTGGTCCAAAGCCGGGCAGCTGACTTCTTTTAACAGTTATGCTTCCTCAGAGGATGAAGACAGGCCAGTGTCGCCAAAGGGATTCCAGTCTACATTTAGGAATCAGGCATGTGAGACAAGCAAGGCCGAAAATGAACAACTCAGCAGCTACGATGAGGAGAGCTTCTTCCAAACACCGCCCAAAAGTAGCTCCCAAAAAAGCGGGAAATGCGTGTCGTACAAATTCAAGCCAGTGGCCAAAGATAGTAATCAAGTAGAGCAGCTGAACAAAAATGGCGACTCCAAAACACAGTTGAATTTCAGTTCAGCGGAATCAGTCAGCGCGCCATCTACTTCTTCTGTGTCCAAACCTATAGATGCGACTCTTAAGAACCAGATCACAAAGAGGAAGAGGATGGTGCTGATCAAGGAGAGGAAGGCCGCTCAGACTCTTAGCGCCATCTTGTTAGCGTTTATCCTAACATGGACGCCATATAATATCATGGTGCTTATTTCTACCTTCTGCTCGGACTGCATCCCCCTGTCCCTGTGGCATCTGGGCTACTGGCTGTGCTATGTCAACAGCACGGTCAACCCCATGTGCTACGCCCTGTGCAACAAGACTTTCCAAAAGACCTTCCGCATGCTTTTGCTCTGCCAGTGGAAGAAGAAGAGGATCGAGGAGAAGCTCTACTGGTACGGACAGAACCCAGTGGTCGGCTCCAAACTGACGTGAACTATTTTGTGAGCTGTCTTTAGGAACTTGAATTCTGCAGGCTAAAATAGGCTTCTTTTGTGTTGCTGAGTAGGTAATGTATGCTCAGACTTTTAAATTAAAAGTAATATGTCCTGCACTGTACATAGGATTTTAAGTACCAGTATTTCCCAAAGTTCATGAGTGAATACCATAGTTTTAAACAATGGTTCTTGACTGGTCTGACTGTGGGATCCAGTTTTATTCCTGATCATTTTATTATGACCCACCCTGCAGAACCAAAGTTAGGCATATAGATATAACCCCCCTATGACCCACTTTAGGGTTCCGACCCACAAGTTGAGAATCACTGGTTCAGCACACAGATGTCTTTTTATGATAGCATTGTGTGTTGAAAGTAAACAATTCCAAGCAGTGGCAAAATAATGACATCTATGTGATTAGTGAATACATGGTATAATCATTTGTTCTGTACTGTGTTGTTTTGAGGAGCTTTTTCTGTTAAAGGGCTACTGCGTGTTGTACTGTACTGTTGGGACCTGCTTGCAAAGTCGAGATTGTAACTTGAAAATCAAAGCCTTGATATATGTGCCATTGTGTCATTTATCAAACATAGAACCAGTTTCAGTATTCCTAATTTCCTGCCATTTCATCTTATACTATTGTGTTTAAATGGAATCAATGCTATTTCTTACACTGAAAAACAGTTAATTATTTACAGTATTGTGTTTCACTCTCCATCCTCAGGATATTGCCGTTTCAGCATTTAGTTTTCTGTATTGCTGACCATATTGTGTTTCTGGGAAATTTGTAACAGGGTGAAAAAAAATCTTTGTGAAATGTTCCTTTCATAAATTTGTATGTACCTGGTTGAAAAAGTCATGCGCAGTCATAATCTTCAATGAAACTCTGTTGTAACTGTGACCAACCATCTACCCTTTAGTGTGAATGAAAACAATGCTTTGCTTTATGTGCATTGACATGTGTTGTGAAACCTAGAGCTAAAACAGAACATCAGTTTTATACTGTGTTTCATATTCTGTGACCATGCCCATGCTTTTATTAATAAAAGTGGTTAACCCTTCGAACTAATTTAAATTTTTTATATGTGAAGACTTTTTGTCAATGTGCTGTTTATGGTTCATAGATTCACCTCAGGGGCTTCCCTAGACCAAACACATGATCTGGGACTTTATTATCTGTACATTGCCCATGGATGTACATGTGACAGTGAATAGTTGTATGTCAGGTTTATGATTCAAATTTTTATTACTTTGGTTCTTTTTTTTTTTTTTTTTCAATCTTCAATATTCAAAAAAAGCATATAAATGCATTTCAAATCAAAGTTATTCATTAAGGACTAGTTGCAAGTGCAGTGTTGACAAAAGTGTTTTTAAAATTGTTTTGCTTTACTCTTTAAAAGTTAAAATTAGTCTGGATTTAAGTCCCAATTTCTCTACATTTAAGTTCTAGTAAAATGTTTTCAATAGAACCTAAGCATTAAGGCACTAGTTAAAACAGTGTAAACTAAAAATGTGACTTGAACTTCAGCAGTGGATGTGACAGCAGTCCTTTTGCCTGTACATGTGTGTGCCCTCAGAGTTCATCTTTTCTACAGTCCCCGCTCTGCACCAGTTTGAATGTGTCTGAGGGCTTCACCATCATCCAGGCGTACTTGCACAGCCGCTCCTTGTTGCAATCCTTCTGCCAGTAGATAACATTTCTGCGGTTGAGGTTAGCTCCGGCGCAGGCATCATACCACCAGCCTCCTCCCGCCACCCCCTGAAACTCCAGCTTGGCGCAGTTCTGGAAGTAGTTGTCATTGTCTCTGTCTTTAGTGGTGAATCTCTGGTTGTCATGGAGATAGTTCTCTGTATCCAGGGTTAGCGCGTCCACTGCTGTTCCCTGAAACAAACCAAGTCTCAGTCTATACCCTGAAGCTTCATCCTCAATTAGAACAGGGTCATACTCCCCCATTTTGGTGATAGCATCTTTGTCCACAAGCTTGACTCCCAGTTTGTAGCGTCCCGGACCACGTGTGAGCTGGTGGAGGTATTTGTTCCCAAGCCAGTGATCCCTAGTGATTTCCCCAAATCCATGCTTGTACTCGGCCCAAGTGCAATCGAAGTTTACACTGCTGTTTACTGTGATGTGCTGAACCACTGTCCATCCACCCTCTTGCATGGCACAGAACACTACAATAGGCAAGTCTCCTGGTTGAATTAGGTACACTCCATCTCTGGCCTGGCCCGAAGACGTCAGGAGCATCTCATGGCAGTCTCTGGGCAGCACTAGAGAGATTAGTATTGATTAGAAAACAAGGACATGTCCAGGAATGGCAGTTTATTTATGACTCTGTTTGGAATCAGTTTCTAAACGTGCTATTACACCACTAATGTGACAACACAGCACATGCCTCAGGTAAACATTATAAGGCCTTGATTCAAAGACAAACTAACTTACTAATGTTTGTTTGGTTATGTGCACAAATGACATTATTGGACATAAACAGTCACTGTGCATTATGTAGATGACCCATGACCAGGAGACACTATAGAAAGTATAGGGTAATCTCAGGTAAGATAAGAGATGAAGCTTTTCAAAGAAATCTGAAGGCTATCGCAATAGTTCAAAGTGAACCATCAGTAATTAAATGTTGCATCATTTTTAAATTAAACAAGATTCTAATGAAAGAATAAATAGTTATTCATACAATTTACGTATTTACGTACGTATTGTTATAAGTGTGCAGAGTGCAGCCCTTAGCCAGTCACCACTCACAAAACTAGAAGTACTTGGAGAACAAAGGTCTCCGCAAAGACATTGGCCCTATCTTGCAATGGTTTCTATCAATAGAAGTACAAAGCCTTTATAGGTTGTTCTCACGTTTTAGAATCTGATGTCAAAAATCAGATGGAGGGCAGGGTCTAGTATTATTGTATTAGTTAGAGAATTTTGTTTTTAATAGAATTATTATAAATATAAAACAGAACCTCATTATATTTAACTCATGGATAAACACCCTGTCTACTAGCGATGACCACGCCTGTGGGATTAATTACTATCACTACTTTGGGAGTCTATTGTGAAAAAATCTTGTCTACGCTGCCTATCTCTTGTAATTGTAATCTTGTAATTTTTTTTTTTTTTTTTTTTTTTTTTTTTGCGCTGGGAGAGAAGACGTGACGCCAAAAACTACAAATTCTACTTTGGCCCATTACAGGACCTTTCCTGAGTTTCTTGCTAACAGAATAACAAATGGACTAACCAAAAACCAAAACAAGTTAGAACAATGCTGATGACCTCTACAAAATACCCTAATGGCAATTCAAAACCATAAGATTTGACTAGAGTTCATGTAAAACCTAGATTTGTCCTGACCTTAATTGGTCAGCACTTAAAGGAAGACCTGAGCATGAACTAAGCAAGGTTTTTCTGCAAGCACTGCTCTCCTGCACAGTGTGCTATTAAGTTACATATTTGGATCTAAAAATACTTATTAAAATGCTAAAATATTTACCTTTCATGCCATGGTTCAGAACTTGATCATGTTGTTCAGGGGGAAGCATTTTCAGGTTCTCAGCTTGGGGATGCTCCGCGTCCACTCCAGCTACATTGAGGAGCAGCTGTAGAAGAAGTGCTACCAGCCACAAAAACTTCATCTTTTAACTCTGGATTGCAAAACAATGAAATTTAGTTAATGCAGTACTGCCATCTTCTTTTGTAAAGGATGTAAAACTGAAAACAGAATAAAGTTTTACCTGCTCTGGAGCCACATGCAACAGGAATCACGCTGAAGGAGAATGTTTTTATGCCCCCTGAATACAAAGTATTAGAATGCAAACCAGCCTCTCGACCGCTGAGTGAAATGAGTTGGAGTTTCTCTCTGTGATTCTTTCCTGCCCAGTCACAGCTGGACTTCAGCCTCAGGTTCACAACACAGAGGCAGAGACACAATCACCTGCTTATCTGTGTCAGTGCAGATAAACTAAATGTAAATGGAGAGATAGGAGCAGTGTGGAGTCATATCTCACTGTCACTTAAATCACTTCAAGCAGTGAATGAGGCTGAAGTCCAGCCGAGCTAACGTGATTTCACTCAAATCAACCTTGTTTTCTCAAAGATAAACAGTGTACAATAGCTTTAGAGGTACAGTGAATAATGAATGAGAATTTCCTGCTACATATATTTTGACTCTGCCCATATTATATCCGTAGCAGTAGAATGAGGTAAACTAGGCTTTTAAGTAAACTTTACATCCAATACTTTTTTACTTTCACTCAGGCTATAATGTTGTTAGGTACTTTTACTTCTAATTGAGTAATATGATTTTAAAGTACTTCCTTTCCATCTTATTATAATATTGACTCTGTGTACAAACCAGTTTGTTTGTGTGGGACATGACCACCTGCCAGTGCTGATTTATACCATACCTAGAAATGTCTCCACTTCAAGAGTATAAATACATATAAAAACTTGTATTACAAAAATAATTTATTTTAGACACTTTTACCAATTACAACATTGCGTTCAATCTGCTAAAATTGCACATGATTGTATTATTTTTATAAGAAGTAAATAGAAAAAGATCACATTAATGACATATTGCACATACTGTGGCTATTATCTACAGCCATAATAGATAACTTGCTAGTATTACCATGATAGTTGTGAAAGAAATGAATCAATGACCTGCGGGAAAAGATTATGAAATTTAGACTGATCATGTTTTTTGTGGGTCAGCTGAAGCTCTATGTTAACACACTACTTACCTTTGCCAGGTCTCCAGCTGATCCTGGAACTGATTTTAATAGAGGTTCTTGATGCCACAACTCCAATAATAGTTTATTAAAAATCTGAAAATTTCTGTCACAATAATGCAGTTTTTTGTAAAATTATCATTATGCAATACTCTAATAACTTATACATACTACAACTTTTACAAATCACAAATACTTACTTATCCAATGAAGCTTTAGTTGATCCACTTAAGCCACTTTCTCTTAGCTCCTCCCACCAGTTTTTCAGAACCGAATGTATCCACTTTAACCCAACTATAAGGTGCCTGGCAAGGTCAAGTTAAGACAATTATTTATGACATACACACACTTATATACACCATACTTTTCACTCATTTGTGTTCTGTATCCTTATTCTTTAGCCTATCCCAGCTAATAAGGGGCTTAAGGTGGGGTACATCCTGGACAATAGGTCTGACTCTTCCCTTTCATTCACTAGGCACTTACTTCATGAAGAGTACAAATCACCTAGGCATGAGTAGTAAGCATCCTGTCATTGTGCACCACACTATTGCATTCAAAAACACAATAGAAAGAAAGATAATATTAGTACTCACTCTTCATAAGGATTAGAGAGGACTTTCTTCACCAAAGGAAAGAGGTCGACACAACAGCCAATAGAAATTGTTGGAGAATCCTTAGTTATGCTGTGAAGGACATTTATGACATATTAACTAACTATGATATGACAAAGAAGATTTCAAGAATCTGTATTACCCTGTAAATGTTTAAGTGGGTGCTACCTTTTGCTTATCACTGGGAGAAAGTCAACAAATACACCAGAGTCTTGTATTCTGCAGGACAAAATAACATTTGAATTACAATATTACTAGCTTCATGTACAAGATTTCAGAGTTCAAAAATAAGTCTTACAAATCATACCTTAAGAAATAAGTAAGGAGTTCTCCAACATTTCTTTGCCATAGTGTAAAAGCCACTTTCAGACGCAGGTTTCTTCCAAATAGAACATTAATCATGGAGCTGTGATCTCTTGTGATCTGAAAAAAATATTAAAATGTAAAACATTTCAGCTCCTACTACACTGTAAAATGTAGTGGAGTGAGTGTTTGCCAACCTCTGAGAGTATACTGTAATCACTCTGCTCAGGACCAGTTCTACCAGTTCTGTGTTTATCCTCAACATGTGACAAATCCCAAGGATCCATAGCAAATATTTCTGGTTCCATGTCTGGCTTGCAGTTGATCTCATTCTCCTTGTTGTTTGTTGTGAAATGAGTTTTCCCGGATCCAGGCAGCTTCTTCCGAGCCACAGTCAGATGATGGGTCTTCCTCTTACAAGACACGACCCGCTTCACTCTGCCTGGGTTATTGCTGGGGCGGCTCACTGGAAGCCTGGGTGGAGTGGGAAGGTAAATACTGTATACCATAGAGAGCTGAACCACAAAGTGTAACAATGTACAAACAGCCTACCTCTTTTTGGTGGCGTCCTCTTTTTTAGAATAATCCACCTGCAATTAAAAAAAAATATATATATATATAAAAAAACAGAAACATTTTGTAAAACAAAATATGAAAAGCCTAAAAGCTCCAGTAACTTACCCCTTTTGCGTTTCTGTAGGTCACTTTATACTGGGACCCGTCCTGGTCAAGAATTTGATAATCCCCATCTTCACTATTACAATCCATTATTATAGCCTTCCTGGATAAAAAAAAAAAAAAAAAAGTTAAATAACAAACTACGACACTAAAACTAGAAATATCTCACTTCTCTACATTCATATTATCTTATTTCTAGCACAAGTGCAACAATAAAAGCTAGAAGTTTGCAGTAGTTTGTTCCTCCTGGCCTTTACAGACCGCTGCGATCAGAACGCCCTTTAAACCCAATTTCCCATAATTCACCTGCTACTGTTGTTCACGTGACGTATACAGGAAACATTCCCGAGGAAAACAAGAGTTGCGCTGAGTTTTTTCATCTAGTTTAATTATTAAGCGTAATAATACAGGTATGGTTGGCGCTTTTTATTCAACTACAGCTATTAAAAAATAACAAAGACACAATAAGTAAACAAATAGTGTAATGCTAACACAGCGAGCTAATTGATGTCATTCAAATGGACGAAGTTTTAGCTCGATAAGGGATTATGGGAGCTGGAATTTAGCACGTTTTAAGCTTTATCCGCACTATTATTAAGTTATAGTTGTTAATATAAATTTTTATTCTCTGCGTTAGTACTCACAGCTTCCTGGAATCGAAAGGACAGAATAACTAGTAGATTTCTTGTTTCGTAAGGAATGAATAACTTCCTCTTTGAACGTCTTTCGGACTCTGTCATCTCCTTAACTGTGCGAACAGATAATGGCCCTCAGTATCAGAGAATAAAGGGTCCCATTGACTGGGATCAGTTTGCTCCCTCTAGTGACCAATGACGTGCTTATAATGGGAATTCAATTTCCACAGATTTTTAATTTATATATTTTTTTCTTTTTTTCAGTTTTAAGTTTTCAGTTTAATCTAGTAACTCCTCCCCTTACATTGTACTTTTCCCCAGCCATTGAGCTAAATTAGCTGTTTACCTTTCTAGTTTATTGATCCTGGGCATGCTGTGGCTTGTGTGAACTGAATCCTGTTGCACTTGACCTCACCGCAGTACTTCTGCATACACACAATGAAAAACAGCATCAGCTCCTTTTATCCACACATCATCTCTTTCTGAACACGACCTGCTGACTTGGCTTTGCTTTTGCAGTTTCATCATTTAAGTCGACTGCTGCTCACTGATGTAAAGCTCCTCATTAGAGAGTCCAAAACACTGTATTGCAAGTATTATGTGAACTGCCACTAAGCTGAGGTAAGATATCAGAGTCCAGGTTGTAAGTTTTAATTGCAAAACCTGTCATATGATTATGATCGTATGACTACAGTAACTCTATTGTTTTATTCAAATGTGTGTGCTTCTTTGCAGCCTACAGTCAAAATGCTGCCTGTCTACGCTGCCTATCTCTTGTTAAGCCTTAGTCCATTGTTGGTGGTTGGTATTCCTCCCATATGGACCCAACCTGAGCAGGTGCACCTTTCCTATCCAGGTAAAAGTTGTTTTATATTCCTACTGTGTGTCTCAGTATTATTCTCTTTTAGAATAAACAGATTCAAGCATTGTAGCCTTGTTGATCCAAGTTGCTTTGTGTTAATGTTTACCTGAGAAGAAAAATCTTAATAGATACTATGAGAATTAATGCAACACACTTCTATCCCTACTGTATATAGTGCTTGCGAAATTCCCAAACAAGTATAGGAGTAAATTAGTTTAATCCGACCCACAATCCAAATACTACTACTACTAATTTATACTATTTGTACTAATATAAAGCTTAAAACGTTGCATTCTAAAATGCTCATAAATTTATAATAGACGTTAATTTTATAATGCAAGATTTTAGGCTTTATTAGTACAAATAGTATAAAAAAAAGACAAGAAGGTTCTTTAATAATCTATTCTCAACATGTAAACATGAGAAGGCTTGATGTATACTGTCAATGCTAGTCAAAAATGTGAAGTTCAGTGCCAGTCATGCAGCCTTGTTCTGCATTAGCTGACGCTTATGAATGTATTTCTTTGGAGCACATGACCAATCAACAGAGCAATAAATGAGTTGAAATAACAAGAATAGAAAGTTTAAGATAAAAAAATAAAAAGTTATAAAAGTTACCATGCATGCGTCTATTATTCCTATGCATAAATCTTTTTACACATTTTCATTTTTCATTCCAAATCTGAGAATACACAAAGACTTTTATCACCATAGTTATTTTGTTGAACCCAAAATTGAATCAGCCAGTAGCGTGCAAAGGTCCTGGTTTTTACAAGTGAATGCAATGGTGCCATCAGGTCAGTTCACAACACTTTTCTATTAATTGGTCATCTTCTTCGCAGGAGTGCCAGGTTCAATGGAGGTGACATGGACCACCTTTAATAAGACAGACAGCACAGTGGAGTATGGGCTTTTGGGAGGCCGGCTCTTCGACATGTCTACCAAAGGCAACAGCACTTTATTTGTGGATTCAGGAGATGAGAAGAGGGAAATGTACATTCATAGAGTTGTCCTCACTGGCCTCAAACCAGCTGCAACTTATGGTCAGTGGATTAGTGATGGATTAGCGTCTTATTTTTGTGTCAGGACATCCTAAATTATTAATAGACTGTACCAACTTGCTGCCCATTTTAGTGTACCACTGCGGCAGCGATGAGGGCTGGAGTGATGTGTTCTACTTTATGGCTCTGAATGACAGCATCCACTTCAGTCCAAAGTTTGCCCTGTACGGTGACCTGGGCAACGAGAACCCACAGTCTCTGGCCCGGCTACAGAAGGAGACCCAGTTGGGAATGTATGATGTTATTCTACATATAGGTAGGCTTCAAAACCATGCAGTGTAAATCTAGTCTTAATAAAAAAGCAATTAATAAGATTGTACAATATGTTAAAATATGTCAATAGCTATACAATATAATAAGAGCTGCAATATCTAGGTTCACTTTTGAAATGGATAATATAAATTAATACAAAGCTTTACAGTAGCATTCATTTGCACTGGTCAAGCTGCTTTCACTAAATGCGTTTTGTGATTTAGAGCTCTGACTGATGAATGGTTTTATATACACTGCCTTTAAAAAGTGTCACCCCCCTGAGCATTTTTCCTTGTTGCCTTACAACCAGGAATTGAAATGGATGAGTGATTTATGTCAGTCACTTTTCATCACATGCCAACAGCCATCAAGGTGTAAAATATTTTTTTTATTGTGAAGCAAACAAGAAATATGACAGAAAAACAGAAAACTTGAGTGTGCAAGTAAGTATTCACCCCGTGAAGTCAGTACTTTGTAGAACCCCCTTCTGAAGGACCTCCGGCTCCAAGTCTTTTAGGATGAGTTTTTATGATGCTTGGTTCATAAAATCAGTAGGATTTGTGCTCATTCTCCATCTAAAAACAGCTCCTGCACCTCAAGTTGGATGCATTGTACAGCACTGTTTGAGTCTTTTCTTCAAGACATTTCATGTATTTAACCCCATCCTTCATTCCCTCAGTTCTGAGCAGTCCCTACCAATGACAAATATCCCCACAGCAGGACACTGCCACCACCAGGCGTCACTGTAGAGATTGGTCACAGTCAGGTGTTGGGTTTGTGCTATACATATCATCTTTCATTGATGGCTCATTTTAATCTGCCAGAGGACCTTCCTGTGCTTGGGGAGTCTCCCATGTGCCTTTTGGCAAACATAAAACATGCTTTATTATTATTTTCACCAAGCAATGGCTTTTTCTTGGCCACTCTTCCACACAGCCCAGCTCTGTGGAGTGTATGGTTCAGAGTGGAAAAAAAGTATTGGCACCCCTTGGAAATATTAGAATAATTTTTCATAATTTGGTCATAAAATGTATCTGATCTTCATCTAAGTCACAATAATAGACAAACACAGTCTGCTTAAACTAATGCTGCAAAAAATGAAATTTTTTTGTGTTTTTATTGAGCATTTATGTAAACAATTACAGTACAGGGTAGAAAAAGTATTGGAACCTTTGGATTTAATAACTGGTTGAGCCTCCTTTGGCAAAACGTTTTCTGTAGTGAAGATCAGACCTGCACAACGCTCAGGAGGAATTTTGGACCATTCCTCTTTACAAAACTGTTTAAGTTCAGCAATATTCTTGGGATGTCTCGTCCCCTGAGTGCAAACTGCTGAACCGCAGCAGTTTGCACTCAGGGGTGCCAGTACTTTTTCTTTCCACTGTAAGTGCTCATACATGTTCTGGAAAAACTGGTTGACTTATTAATTGACTTATAATTGCTGTCTGTGACGTCAGCCTTCACTTTTTGAACAACACATCTGTAGTTGGAAATATTCTTTTATAATAGAATAAAAAATTTACCCCACTTTTATGTAGCAAGCAAGTAATAAGCAATGAATGCATGAATGCATGACCAAACATGCATGAATGAAACAAAACACACCTCCAGGTATGTTTTTGATGAGGAAATGAGGAATTATAACATGGTAGAATGCTCAGAAAAGTTGGTTTTGCATAATATAGCCCCTTTAAACATATTAGTCTACACAGTTGTAAAAATATTATTAACCACAAACGTTCAAAATCTCATTCTTTTTTTGTTTGTTTTCCAGGTGATTTTGCCTACGACATGCATGAGGTAACTCTTCTTTCCTTCCAGTATCAGACATGAGTGTACCTGTGCCCTTTTAAGATCACTAACAGCAAAAATCTTTCACCAATAGCTCATACCTCGAAAGCCCGTAAGACTTTCTACTAATTCTACAATGACAGATGAGATAAGCCTCTTGAGTTCCTCCACTGGACCTTCCCAATCCCGCCACTATTTATTATCAGCCCATATAAAAGGCACACAGATTAGAGTTACCATTACCTTAAGCTTGTGGTGAAAGATGAGTGCTCAGGTCATGTAGCCCCAGTATTTCTGGGATGAAAATAGTACAATTTAGAAAGCTAAGATTCTCTTCTGTCACAACCCTCAGCTTGGCTTTTGGACTTGAGATGCAAGGTGATATTCTTCCATTGTTATTAATAGCTTTAGCATTGTAAACAGTAGATTTAATCAGCAGACTACTGCATGAATTAATAACCACATCCCTGTTGGGCTGTCAGCTTGAATGCAAAAACATATCCTGTGGCTTCGGTGATATTTTAAAAAGAAAAACAGAACTTGGATGTACGCGTATGATACAGTACGTTCCTGAAGCCATCTGTAAAGTCTGTTAAAATTTTGTGGCTAAATGGAAACAAAGTCCTCCTGTCTGGTACTATGTGAAATATGTAGCGTCATGTCTAATGCTGTTGTTGTTCCAGGATAACGCCAGGATTGGAGACGAGTTCATGAGGCAGATCCAGTCAATAGCGGCCTATGTGCCATACATGACCTGCCCTGGGAATCATGAATCAACATAGTAAGTTCAGCACTGCTCTGCCTTTCAGTATGGTGCAGATACTTTTAAGTAATGTAAACAAGTACTTTTATTTAAGATAATGTACTTAAATTATTTTTTTAACATTACTTTTTACATGAAATACACTTTTACTTGAGTATGTTTTGTAGGAAAAATAAGTCCAAGTTAATCAAGTATGTTTTAATATTTTTATATTTTATAGCATTCTATCACCAGTAGTAGTGGCAGTAGTACTAGTAGTAGTAGCGATAGTGGTAGTAGTAGTAACAATAGTAGTAGTTGATGAAGTAGCACTATCAATATTAGCAGAACTAGCAGTAGTAATGCTAGTAGCAGCAGTAGTATTAGTATTCACACTAGTAGTCGTTGTAGTAGTAGTAGTAGTATTAGCATTAGTAGTAGCTTTAGTAGTAGTAGATTTTTTGTAGTTTTTGTGCTGTACTCTAATGGTCTCTACTTAAAACTTCACATTCAATACTTTACTGTTACCCAAGTAATATTTTCTACTTCTACTTGAGTATTAATATCATAGCAGTGCTTTTACGTGAGTACAGCTCTTAAGTACTTCTTCCACCTCTGGTTTGGCATTTTTGAGAGACACATTTAATTATTATGTAAGATTTATTTATACAAAATAAAAAGTAAGCAGAGACACAGTCAACATTGGATCCATGTGACGTCTCCTGTCTGCCTACTGATCTCTATTAACCGCTGCTGTCACATGCGACTATTGTAATTAATGGTTTTGGGCAAAGACAGAAGTACATACTGTATACTATGGCGGCGAGGGTGGCCTGCCAAACACCACTTGACAAATTGCATTCACGTTCGGCCACTGTAAATGAGAAGAACACTTTAGTCTGTACCGTTGGAACAGATGGGAGCTATTTTGGTCTCCAAAGGCTGGAGCGGCATCAGGAACCACCGACATCTAAACAAAGAGACGCTCTCCTAAAGCAAACATTATCTCGTCAAGTTCAGAATCTGTTTTTTAGTTCCATGAGTCCCTCCCTCAGTGATGGGAACTGCCTGTATTTTGAACTCGTATTAACCAAATGTGGTGTTATCACTTAGGCATGGGAAATTTCTGGAAGATAAATTGTAGCATAAGGAGGACACTTTTGCAATTTCACAGCATGTAAATAGATGAAAGTCTGTTTTGGTATTATTATTATATTATTTAGCTTTAACTGAATAGCATAAATCTGTTCCTTCAGATACCACAAACTTTCCAGAGAATGAGTTAGAGAGATCAAATGTAAAGGTAAATTTATTTTGTCTTAAGATTGGACACATATGGTGGTAGAGTAGTTAGTATTATTGCCTCTAAGCAAAGAGGTTGGTTCAATCCCTGGGCCAGGCAACTACAGTGTCTCAGAGTGGAGTCTGAATGTCCTCCATTGCCCAGGGCATGCCCCCTGAGGCCCATAGGTGCTCCAGCCACTGTGCTTTTATCAGTAGCACTATTGTTTATTGGCACTATTTAGATACTGACACAAGATGATGACTATTTTGGTAATATGAACATTTGGTGTTAAGAAGGTTACTGTGCACACTTTAGGTTATTATTGTATAATACTCCACCCTACCATGTCTGTATCATACATAAATCTCTTCTGTAAATTAACTTGTGTAACAAGCACATTTCAAATGATTTATATGTCCCTGTTTCATAATATTTACCTCTGTTCGACTTGCCTGGCCCCATCCCGCCTGCTCATCATTAAGAAGCTGCTAACAGTAGTCTCTTTTTCTTGGCCTCACTTTTCAACATCAGATTCTGATATCAAGACCGACGTATTACATAACCAGAATTCCTCTTCCCTTATACCTCTCTAAATGTGTGTTTTGCTCTGTGGCGTGTTGAAGAATTCAAACTTCCCAGCAGCTGGCTCCTGCTCTTTCTTCCTCGCTCTGTTTCACTATATGCTCCCTGTTTCCAACCTCAAAGCCTAATGGGTATAAGGCGGTTTTAACAGCGCTGACCGCAGCAGTTTGCACTCAGCATTCCACTAAGATGAGAGCAGCTGGGCCACAGAAGATGCTAAGGCTTCAGTAGGCTGCCTTTGTTCCCTATGCATAATGTATGCTTCATTGTGGGAAGTGGAAGTTGGGCTTGTCATGGGAGTTTGAGATGAACTTCTAAAAAACTACATCATGGATTAGGCTAGATTTTGTTTTCAAGCTCAGTGTCCTTTTAGATTCTCTTAAGTGACAGTTTATTTGCATTGAATATGACACACACAGATACTTAAAGTCACATGGTTTTTATTTTAATATCAGCTTTTGCTTAAATTAAACTTTATATTTAATTTTAAAAATGACAATTTAGTATTTCCTGTTCTGGAACCACTGGTGTAGATTTAAAAAAAACAAAAGCTTATTGTATTTGTCTATAATCAGATTTTCCTGCACAAAAAGAAAGAGTCTGCTGTGACTTTTCCATGACTTTTTACCCTTGGGCATAACTCTTAGATCACTTTGTTTGGATTACAGATGGCATGCTTTTTCCAGAAACCAATTATAATTGTTTACTTTCATGTGCTCCATTGTTCTAAGCACAGTGTGATTCCTGCAAGAATATCCCAAGAATTAACATTTTGAAATGTTTTATCTTTTTTTTCAGCCTACTTACATTCAGAACAATTAAGGGGGAAGGAGTACTCAAAATCTTTACAAAAGTAAAAGTATTGTCACTTCAAATTTGTATTACTTCAGCAGTAAAAAACTCTATATTGCAAACTTTAAGCCTGCTACCACTACTACTACATTTACTTGACTATTTGCAATTTTTTTTCTCAGTTACTGATATTTAAGCATGTTTTGTTTTGTTCTTTATAGATTTTCTCCACAACATGCAAGTATATTAGCTGATTAAACATCAATCAGAAACGTCTCTCTGGTGTCTGCTGTTGCTCATTTCAGCCACATGGTGTCACTACAGCCCCATTTGAATGCCCTCTGGTCTAATACTGACCTCAGTATGCACACAGTTTAAAACTGACTTGGGTCAAGTAAAGGTTTCTTTTTTGTGCTCTTCTGACATTTGACCCTGGACGTCTCTTATGACCAATAACCATACATTTGATCTATCACACACTGTCCCAGCAGCAGTACAGAAATGACTCCATAGGAAATCATTGCTGTCTTGTTTATTTAATTGCCTGTTACAGTTGGCTCCTGTCTGTCCTGAGCCTTCCTTAAACCGGAGAAGCTGGCTCGGTGGCGTCAGTGCGAGCGCTCCATCAAACCATTTCCTGTTTTACATAGTGTTCTTTTTAGTAATATTTGAGCATAAATGGTTTTATGTGGATGCCATTGTTTTTGAGGAAGTTGCCAGGGAGATTTTGGTTTGAATTATCTCATTTATCTGACATGCAGCTTAGGTGGATGGAAATACAATGGAATGGAGGAATTAAGTACAAAGTCTAATAAGGCTATACAATGTGAGGGTAAACACAGGCTGTTTATTTAGATGAACTTCTGTATTTGGTTAAGTCATTTAGGATAAGCTCTGAAATTTCATATTAGTTAGAGGTTATAATGACAATTAGAATTCATTCTTAGTATACTTCCATGTCTTGTCCCTGATTATTTAATTATGACCTATTGTGATCTACTACAACTTCTATTGTACATATATTTTTCACTATCAACAATATTTCGGCTTCTCATAAGCTAAACATTGAAATTACAGTATACTCCCCCCACCCCACTTTTAGGTCCTGGACCACCAGTTGAGAATCTGTGGTTTATTTGCTTTTGTGATGATTGACTGTTGCCATTTATTGCCTGTCTGTTCACAGCAACTTCTCCAACTACAGGAACCGTTTCAGCATGCCAGGCCAGACTGAGAGCCTCTGGTACAGGTAAGGTAAAATATGCTCATCCTAGACAGTTATGTACATGAACTTTAAAAAATGTAGGTCTAGTCTGTGTATTAAGTCCAGATGAGGTCCCAGAGTCTAATTTTTTCAGAGATGACGTCCTTTATGCTGGTATTGACTGAATAATTAGTTTTCCTCAAATTCAAGGGAAATAAATCGTGTTGTGCGTCTTTAATTAATTAGAGCACAGAACCATTGCCACTCCGTTCACTTTCTCCTGTCCAGTCTCCAGCTGCTGTCTGTTGACACTACACAAAGGGTCTACACATCCCGCTGAGTGAGTCATAGGGTCTACAGACCACTCTTTCTCACAGACAGTAAGATAATATTCTGTAAAACCACAAAGCAGCTGCCCACTCCTCAGCAGCACGGCCAGAGCGGCTGCTGGCGCTGATCCCCTCCGTCATGCGCACGCTTATGACTAAATTTCCTCAAAAGCTACTGGAATCCATCGCAATATTCAGTAGGTACAGTAAGAATTGTCTGTCTTCGCTAGACATTCAGATTGATCAGCACAAGTGTTTCTTTGACATTTATGATGCTGGAGACGTGCCTTTTCACATTTTCTGAAGGCATGCTAGAGGCTCAACATGCCCTCTCAACTGGGTCAGAGTTGTGTATCATTTTATGACTTGTGTCCATAGCTGGAACCTGGGGTCAGCACACTTCATCTCCCTCTCAACCGAAGTTTATTTCTACCTCGAGTTTGGGCAGGAGCTTCTTTTCAGACAGTATGAGTGGCTTGAGAAAGATCTGGAGGTTAGTTTTTAAATAGTTCTTCTGTTCTTTGCTCAAGTGCATTCATACTTCATAGATTTTATTCCCATCTGTTTTACACAGGAGGCAAACCAGCCAGAGAACAGAGCAGTGCGTCCATGGATCATCACTATGGGACACAGGCCTATGTACTGCTCGGATGATGACCAAGATGACTGCACTAAATTTGATTCTTATGTAAGAGCAATAAAAAACTACTGCCCAGTTAGATTTCTCCATTGTATATAACTCAGCATTTTACTTTCAGATTTCCTTATACCTTAGACACTACACTTGCTGCAAGTTGGCCTGTTCATACCAAAACAAACAAACAACAAACCTCCAACAAGGCCTTAGCTTTATCTTGCAGTGGTAAAGATATAGTGGTCTTGGACTTGAACTGGGAAATCTTCTAGGCCAGCAAGGGTAAATCCTTTTTCCACTGAGCCACATTCACCTTTATATCTCACAATGGTACAAAATTAATAATAATGAATTGTTTGTTTACTGACCCCTTGGTTGGAGTTAGGATCTTCTTGTGCCTTATCTCACTAGAGAATAATTAATAAAAATTCCTGGATCCTGATGGTGTTCAAGATCCACAACAATTTCTTCATTGATCTTTCTTGAAAGTTTCACTAAATTTAACCCTTACTTTTTGGGATATTTTGCTAACAGACTAACAAACCAACTAATGCTGGCATAATAGTAAAATAATATGCAGACAAAGAAAGGAATAATTTGGTTTTACACTATAAGCATGAGCTGGGCATTTTACATTCTCCTGGTAGCAGCAGTGTCACACTAACCACAAGTTGGCCTGTCCAGATCCAAATCATTTACCACATAGAGCATACTGCATAGTCATAATAACTCTAATTTGGGCTAAATAGTTTCCTGAAGCTGGAGCAGGTAGTGTTTCAGGTAGACAGTTAGGATTACAGGTGCCATAGCCAGTTCATGCTGTCATTGTTTCTCTGCTCTCTGTCAGGTCCGACTGGGACGGAACGACACCAAACCACCGGCCCCTGGCCTGGAGGATCTGTTTTACCGCTATGGTAGGCTCCTCATGTGACAACCAGCTGTGTGCGGTTATTGGGTGGTGACTAATTTGTAAGCTGAGGCAAAGAATTGTGTCTGCCGGGAGCTGAATGATCTGCACCTCAGTAATAAGGCAACTTTTTAGATGCATTTTCAGAGGCAGATTTTACTTACATTAACTTGTTGTATTAACTTTCATTAAACTTGTTCATAACTATTGCATTATGTCTGTCTTATGTTTTTTATGCCACTCAATACTGATTGCATGATCTTTCATTCCAGGAGTGGATCTGGAGTTATGGGCACATGAGCACACTTATGAAAGGCTATGGCCTGTCTATGGTGACAAGGTAAGCTAAGCACCTGTCTATGTTTTACAGTAGAGGTTTACTTATGTTGCAGATGGTTGAAAAACATGCTTTTCTCTGTAGGTCTACAATGGGAGCAAGGAGCAGCCTTATGTGAACCCTAAAGCTCCAGTTCACATTATCACTGGCTCTGCTGTAAGTGCATCTCCATATATCAAGACCTAAAGTTCTCATACATTGTAAGGTATTTGTGTGAAGCAGCTGCTCTGTCAAATGTGTTAGATTGTAGCAGGTTCAGTGTGTTTGATGTGGTACTGAGTAGCGCAGGGCATGCTTCGTCATCCAACCACAGCACCATTAGTCATCACATATCAGAATCACTGCCACTGCTGCAGCACTGACGGTTTGATTTCTGCACAGGGCTGCAGAGAGAGAACTGATAAGTTTAATCCTAACCCCAAAGACTGGAGCGCCTTTCGCAGCACAGACTATGGGTACACACGTATGCAAGTGGTCAACACCACACATCTTTACTTGGAGCAGGTCTCTGATGATCAGGTAAGCTAACAAAGAATATTAATAATGCACCAGTCATTGTAAAGCTAAATATGTCCAGCTGAAACTGCTCCCCTGTCTGTTTCAGTATGGAAAGGTTATTGACAGCATATGGCTGGTGAAGGAGAAACATGGATTCTCAGCCTGGTTGTGAAGACTCACTACATCTTACTCATGAAATGCACTTTAAACTTTAATCTTCAGCTGAATTTGTAACACATTCTGATTTGTGATTACATTTTTTAGGAATACCATTTTGTGCAATAAGTGCCTATATAGTGATTTGAATGCGCTGTGAATTATTGTATTTTTTAAACTGAGTGATAGAATAAATACAAATGTTTATTTCTATAATTTGGTGTTATAGCTTTGAGTTTTCTCCAAAATCTACATATTTCTGCATGAATGACATTCAGTTTAGCCTTTTTCAACAGAAATTGCATGCAAAATCATTTAGGTTTTTAGGTATTTTGGAACTCACTCACCTGTGGATCTCACGAGAACAAATGAGTGTCAGGAGAAGACTTGCTGCTATCTGATGGCCACCAGTGCAGCTCTATATTTAAGTCTTTTCCATGCTGTATGAATATTCAACCACAGACACAGAGCAATGATCTGGCAGATCATGAGCTTTATTCCCTTCAGAGCACACTTTGTAAACACCTGGAAATACACTTATCTGGCACTGGCCAGTGTCTATCACCCTATCCAGATGACAGATTGTCTGTTGGATGATCCTATCAGGACCCTGGACCCTCTTCACTGCACATCTGTGTGGCCAGAGGAACATAGAGACACCTGGATACTGCCGGGACACACAGGACTCTTATGTAATGGAGGAATACTTGTGGCAAAGAGAGGACCCTTTCCCCAGAGCATGAACACCACCATGGTGGTATCCATCACAGCCTGCTGCTTGGACGCACTGGCAGACAACCAGAGCACATCTGCATACGTCTGGGTTTAAAGCTGTCAGGCTGTCTGTTAGAGCTGCTATGTTATCCTCTCTCTGGTTAATTTTGTTGACACAGCATAGTCTGCAAATACAACTACAATGAAGCTTTAGCAAAATCTTCATATACTAACATACTACAGCATGCTGTTTGGCAGAGATTTTTATCCAAAGCACATGCAACGCCATGAGAGAAGTCACTCATGGAAACACCGCATGACCAAAACACTCAGAAGGAAAAAAAGCAGCAGCTAACATGGACTCCAGATGTGTCAAAATATTTAAGTCATAAGATGAGGTTTCTAGTAGAAAATGCACAAGTGGTCAGGCATCAGTGGCATGAAATTATTCTACACACGGTTTTGAGAAGTTTCCTGACAATGTCTCCCGGTGCGGTCGTGTCTGCAAAACACAGGCTAACAGTGATCACACCTCAGACTCATATGGCTGCGTTTCTAACTTCTGTCCTGATCACATTGTACTTGGAGCACTGCTGCATCCCACTGAGCAAGAGACACAAGGAAGAAGTGGTGCTGAGGGCAGACTGCTTACAACGGCAGGGGGCTGCAGGTCTGAACACGCTTACAATCACTGCATTTGTTTACAGCTACCACAAGCATGTTTACAGTCCTATAAAGGCTGGTTGTTTTCCAGTTTGTCATGTACTGTGTA
This sequence comes from Bostrychus sinensis, assembly GCA_020698575.1. NCBI lineage: Eukaryota > Metazoa > Chordata > Actinopteri > Gobiiformes > Eleotridae > Bostrychus > Bostrychus sinensis. The sequence continues at coordinate 20,898,081 of CM036258.1, forward strand.
TGGAACAAAAACGAGGGAACATTCTTTTCCACCTAAAAGTCACATTACATGCCTCTTCGTTTGCAAGTGCAGAAAAAAAAAATACATATCATTTCACATCACAATTATGTTGTTGAAATACAATGTACCTAAATGAATGGAATAATAGGTTTGTGGTGATGTGGTAAATGACTTTTGCTGACAGAGTGTAAGTGTTGCCTTGAACAAGACAGCTAATTCTGATGACTCAGTTCTATCTTTGTAACCCTACTTGTAACATACTCAGGTCATGTTGTTGTCATGTTTCAGCAACCAACCAAAGACTTTACTTATTTAGACATACTAGGTCAAGGAGACATGTCACTTTTGTCCTCACCACTAGCAGTTAAGGTGCTGCATTTAGCTGGAATTTGTCCTGTGTGTGCAACAGTGCTAATAGAGGAACTGCTGCCAACCTTTATGGGACCTGACATGACAACATACCTGTGCTATTAGCTATTTGCCAAACTTTAGTACCTGTCTTGTAATGACACAGCTTTCACATACTAGGACATTGTACACCCTCAGGGATGTTTATCCACTCTTCCAACAAGACATGCAACAGGTAAGAACTAAGGTTAACAACAAGTGTGAAGGGTAAGTTTTGACTTTAAAATCTAGATTTTTACAGTGTTCATTCAGTCACAGGTTCCCCAGTCCTTATGCTTAGCAAGTTGCAACAAATAGGCTACCGTTTCATTGTGCTTACCCATTTTAACCAATTAGAAACTCATGCATCTAGGAGCTGTGAGTTAGCCACATTTCCAAAGTATAAATTAGCAACCAACCAAAATGTCTAACAGTGTATAAACAGGGTTTTGGGTAAAATTTCAGTGCCTGAGAAGACAACATCAACGATCGCTAAGCATTTAGCATTTTTATTTCTTGGAGTTGATAAATCCAGCCACAGAGGTAAAATCCACCCAAAAGGTAAAAAAAACATAAAAGACTAATGGTTCTGAATGCTAGAAATGTGTGTGCTTCTCCAGTCTACCATATTCATCATCATTTTGTACAACCATATCCATATCTTTTTTTTTCTTTTTTTTTCTTTTTTTGTTGTTGTTGTTGTTGTTGTTGTTGTTGTTGTTGTTGTTGTTGTTGTTGTTGTTGTTGTTGTTGTTGTTGTTGTTGTTGTTGTTGTTTTAAAAGTTTTTGTACTGTTTTTCATTTGTTTTAATCAAAATTAATGAATGGGAAAAAACACTATTTTTGACAATTCATAGAAAGAACCAAGAGGAAACTAGCAGCAGGTATGTTGTAAAGTTTTTTGAGTTTGTTTTTAATAATGCTTCACTGCTTTTCATTGCTTCTTGCATGAAAATGCAATGCCAAAACCAATAAGTTACTGACAGAAAGTTAGAGAAAATTACTAACTTCACCAACTACTTCTGCAGTATCTTTATCTCATTAGCAACAATCAATTCTTTCATGGGGCACAGTACGTTTTCTTAGCCTGCCACCAAACCAATACCACTGAGAGAAAGCCAAGTACACAGGCACTTACCCCTTCACATACTTGCCATAGTGCTACCGTAAAAATCCACACCACAATGACTAACAGGGCTTTAGGATATGACATTAATAGGAAAACTGCATGTGCACTCTCAACACAGTGTGCTGCCACATTAACTTTGGGGTAAATAGTGTTTGTGTTGTGTGAGCGAAATAAATACAAAACACATTTATTTCATAAGATCCCAAAATAGAAGAGCCTTTGAAGACGGTGTATTATTTCAATAGTTATGTGGAGCTTTAGAGCGCCTAGGTCAAAATAACACTTTGTACAGCAAAGTCTGTGAATCTCCTATAGTACAACTCCACTGGAGACGCACCACACGTGCCCTGTCTTCTCAGCAGCATCACAGAACACGTGTAAGAGCACACTTCTAAATGATTACTGAATGTTTTGATTATTCATAAGACTCAGTGTGGCAGAGCTGATGCGCGCATAGATCAAGTTACCATATGGGATTGTTACTATTCTCAATGTATGTTAATCTTTGACTTTAGCTGAGAAGAATATGAAGAATGGGTCTGCAGAGTCGTACGCCTTTTACAGTCTAAATGTGTATAATTATTTACAGATGGAGACGTTTCCATCCGATTTATAAATAGTAAATGTAAAGCAGCAGTGACAGGGATTCTGCCTCAAGCCTCCTGATTATCAAAACCACAATTTACCAGGAAGACAGTATGATAACTAGCAGCATTAATCAAACTAGAACAAGTAAGACTATTGTCCGTAAATCTGAATTGTTTGTCTGGAAACTTTTTGGTTAGGACAATAGTGGACAGTGAGTCATTTTGACTGTCTGTTCAACAATGGGAGTCATAATTGTTGTACTTACTGTAAAAGTGGAAAGTTGCATGTGTCAAATCTTCTAAAAGTGGGTTTGCATCAAAGACTAAATTGTGGACATGTGAACAGCTACAGCACCCTGCAGAGAGGTAAACAAATAAAAGAATTACAGCTGTCCAAAAGTATTAGGGTCCATAGGTTATGTAAGGTCAGTACATTTGAAAATCATAGCCTAGCATAGCATAGCGTCTCTTGTCAGTCAACTGGTAAGGTTGTATGGTATTAAAAGGCAAGAATCCAACTCACTATCTAATATATTAATGCTTTGTAGTTGCTGTTTATTTGTCTGTCCCCATGACAACACAATGCCATTAACCCCCACTATGCAAATATCACGATTACTCAAGAAATGGCTCGAGACAAGATTTCTCTAGTCAAAGCAGAAGGTGCCAACTCTTAACAACAGCTAATTCATACTCTTAAGGCTGGTTATGCCTGGCTGCTGAGGACAAATTGCATAGCAGACCTGTCTTCTCTCACACACTGGCAACACAGACTAAATCATCTCCAGCATACTGTTTTAACAATGCCAAAGCCATTATGCCTACTTAGTGTGCTGAAGGTTCTCGTGCCAAGATGTCTGCCTACTTTCACTCCAGTTTGAAACCTTATTGAAAAATTCATAGTTAAAATCCAAGCATTAGCAAAACAGCAGAGAAACTGTATGTATTTTACATTTTTTAAGACAAATTAAGAAAAATTAGTGGCTGTTATGGATAGGGTAAAATGTAAAAATCAGATAATAATACATGGTCATATTGGTCAATTCCAGCCAAAGTTTGCTTATTAAAGGGTCTTCTATAGATTAACTCTGAGCAAACATTGCTCACATGGTTCTGCAACTATTCCCATAACATAACAATTCAGTCACTTTTAGCATATGTATTGCTAATTGTTCTTAGGGCTAAACATCAAACAGTTTGCTAATGTTCTTTACCCAGCCACTGACAATACACACATGTGATTGGTTAGCTGTTTGTCACAGCCGTCTTGTTTATGCAAAGTTTGAAATGTTTGGTGCCTAATTTATGCATTGAAAATGTAGCCAATGATGTCTGCGAAACCTTTGGCACCACTTCAAACTCGTAGCCTTTAAGTGTTATGTAGAGCTCAATGAGACCCTTCTAAGTTTTATTCTTCAGTAGAAAACAAATAGAAAGATGAAAACCACAAGACTTGGATGTGTGGATTTCAAACTCACAACAGCTACTATTTGACATGACCATTACCCGGGCGTCCCCGAAGGAAATCATCTGGCTCTGCTGGAGTTGTTATGGCAGGGGCATAAGCCAGCTCTTGACATACAAAGATATTTCAACACCTTATTTCCCATGTGGTGTTGATTTGACTTTTAGATCCATTGATATCCGCAGTGCTACTGACAGGGCAACGCTCTCTGGTGGGTTTTAGGAGCTAAGTAAAAAGACTGCTATGACTATTTCAAAATCAGCTGAGGTATGCCAGGCATTATAATATCTTCACTTCAGTTTCAAGTGTTGACATAACAAACTCCCTTGGTTCTCCTGTCAGTAATAGAGGAGAATGGTGTGTGAAGCCTGATGTGGCCTGGTCAAAAAGAGGTCAAGAACTTGTTTGTGGGAGGATGCTTCAAACTAAGAGGACATGGCTGATGGTACATCTTCAAAGCCACATTGCAGGCTGTAAAGGTAATCATCTCTGGAAGATGATAGTGTTATTTTGGACAGAATGTGATCATATAAGCCTGTTTCAAAGGTGGTTTTTAATGTTTATGGAGCTCGTTGTGCTTTTCAGTATCCATTGAAAAAAAGACCAGCTTACCAGCTGGGCAAGGGCCGAGACTGGTGTGAAGAGAAAACACAGATGTCTCCAAATAGGAGAGCATGAAATATTCAGAGAATCTGTTGAGCTGCGGCAGGCGGTTTTGTCATTAAAGATGACCTGGGACTTGGGACGTGCTTAGACAGACAGGTATGTCCATTGTCTGGACCTCAAAGATTGTCTCATACATCTCCATCTGAATGATTATGGACTTAGGTGACGAGATGCTGGTGGCTTTATTTTGTTTAGAGGTCCCCTGTTATGACATATTGACTTTTTTTGAGTTTTTAACCATTATAATGTTTATATTTGGTTTCATTCACACATGTTTGAGCAGTCCTGTATACTGATGCCGTCTTCCCCAAGAGCTGTAAACGCTCGGTCTCACTGCTCTTACCTGACACTTGAATCCAAGTCCACAGCTGATCTTTTCATCACTTTAATTGCTGTTGGTGTCTTGTTGCTAATAGTTGTGCTAAAATAGTCAATTTATGTTCTGTTCCATTTCCCACCGTTGCCAGCAGAGGGCGTCAGACAGTGAATCCCACCTTTCTTTGCAAAGTCAAAGTAACAGCTCCCCAGAAGAAGACATTTTCCATACATATACATTATAAGTAATAAAATGTGAAATTCTAATACAAAGGAGTCCAAAATTATTTCAAAAAGCCTGAAAAAAAGCATAATATGGCCACTTAAAAAAAAAAAAAAAAAAAAAAAAAGCCTTATTGGTGGAAACCCCAATAGGCTATACCTAATTTTTAACAGACTAATCACAATAATAATCACCATCAAAATCATAATTTTGGAACATATTGCAGACTACTTTAAAAGATATACATCTATCATCTCAGGCTCAAGGTTGCCAGGAAAGCTCCAGCGGTAGAAAAAAAAAAGAATGAGACGAGAACATTAGTGTCAATATTTAGCTTGTCTGTGTACATGCATTTGGGCTACACCAGCCACATGCTACAAGTCAAGATTAAAAGAGGTTTAGGACAGAATGCCAAATAATGTCAAATGGAGCACAATAAGGGCCAGTGCTTCCATTTACACCATTACACTGGGTTCTGACTCGAGATTAGCATATACATTGCTAAAGATGCTCAGTGAAAAGCAGATCATTATGATTATAAATGTTATTATATGCCTTTTAGGTATAGCAACACCAGTAACACACATATGGCTTCAGTGAAAGTGTTATGCAAAAATATATCAAGGCTGCAAAATCTGCAAAACAACACAGCTGCCAACATACTTGATTCCATTAGTGGAATTAATTGTTAAATACATGTTTGTTTTATTTGTTAATTTTATTTCATTTGCTCACTCATTTTGTGCCTGTAGATGAGATAAGATGTAACATAAAAGTGATTTATAATCCATCCAAAACTAAACAAAAGTTGGCCTCAGACTGTCTTTCGGTTACATTTCTCTCAAGTGATAACACAATTAAGTAGTTGGAGTTTTTGTAGCCTTTACCACATAGAGCCAAGCTAACAAAAGCTAACACAAACATGATGGGAAGAGTTTGTTCTACCTTACAGTAAGTATGTTTGACCAGCCATTAAACGGACCGCGGTATGAATTTGGGCATGGAGAGACTGGGGATTGGTTTTGTGTGGCCACCAACCGTCTAAGTAGCTTATTCAAACAGCTGCGGACTGAAAGCCTTAATGATCATGCTGACAGCAGTCACAAGAGATGTCTGTGTTCTTGGTGAGAGGAAAGGACTCCTAGAATTACACACAGAAACCAAGAGATGTTGTGGTCGCTGTCTCCTAATGTAAGCTCCAGGGAGACGAGGTGTGCAAACTTCGTTTTTCAAGCCTGACTTCAGAATTTGTTCCCATACCAAAGCCACACCAGCAGAATAGAAGATGGAGAAGCAGCAAGCTGTGTTATTCTTTGCCACCTCAAAATCTGTTCCGTCATTTGCGCCAGTGTCACCTCAATTAGGCATTAGTGTGCGGACTGAAAACAGGGCAGACTTTTAAACAGTGGCTTTGTGTTTTTATAGGTAGCAGTGGATTTGGAAAGCATCCTCAACCAACCCATATTCTGAAGTAATTTTGGGTGGTTCAAGTGATTCCTCAATGCCAAAAAATGTTAAGTAGCTTGACATAAGCTGGTCAGTAAAGTGTTTGAAGGAAATTGTGACAGTTACCAGAAAAATACTTTGACTGGTATCAAATAAACTTTGACAAAGGAGATATCTTTCAGGGAGGTAAAAATCTAATAAGACAATAATTATCATAGGTTCTAAAGGAATTTCTTATTTCCCCAGCTTTGGACTTGCACAGCAGACACACGGTGAATAGTCTGTGGGCCTCTTTATCTGATGGAGGTTTGGTCAGGATTTTGATCTCTCTAACAAAGACCAGGCCAAAGTCAAGAGAATTGTATACAGTAGTTAAGAACTATCTACATGTCTTTCTCCTGCTTAAATTTGTCATGAATTTTCAGTCATAAGTTTTAAGGACAGTCAATAAAATAATGCCAGCAAAATAATTGTGTATGTAATAACATTTCTAACCAGAGCTACACAGAACTTTAAAAAACAAGTGGTACTCATTATCAACTATTGCTACAGACATTCCTTTTATAAATTGCAAAGAGAAACTCAAAATCAAGGTCAGTGAAAACATGGCCGCTGTTGGCTGAACAGAAAACACAGTTCAAAGCCGTCTGAGCCAGATAACAAAACAGAGAGAACATGAGGCTGCAGATCACGGTTCATAACTCTTCTATCTTAATGATTTAAGATTTCCCAGTGTAGATTGTGATGCTCCAACTCATTGAAAGAGCAGACACTGGCTGTCCTTCCCAGTGTCATCACCTTTGAAAAAGTTACAAAATGTTTTTGTCCCAAAACTACAACCCTGTCCTCGTGGAGGTCTGGTTTGCTTTATCACAAAGGTCAGTAAAGGCCTGTCCCAGTTTCTGCAGGGCACTGCATATAATGTCTCTATATGAGAAGCTTTTATCAACATCTGGCAATAGCAAAAACAGTATGTTAGTTCAATGCATGCATCTGCACAACAAAAGCTTGATCATATGGGATGCATATGATGGGAAGTGCAGACCAGACACAAAGAAGACAGCATGACGCTGCTAAACTGAAACACAGTATCCCTGAGACTGTGAGTGTCTCCAGCTGACAGGAAGTGGTGAGAAAAATAAACAGTGTCAGCACAGTGCGCTCATGTCCTGACTGTCTAATCTAGCTTAGGTAAAGATGCCATAGTTTCAGCAGAGCTTTTACACAAAGGTGACATATTTCTCTGGTGTTTGAAAAGTACTTCCTGTCTTAGCTCTGTGTGTCCACATCATCTGTCCTCTCTGTGGTATGCACTACCACAGGCTGTAGCACATTATACATTATTTAACTGGAGTATTATTATAGTAAATATATAAAACTAATGCAAAGCAAATATTTTAAGATGCCTGGCATTCTTTCAGAATCAATCTGCAGTAAAAACAACAACCTATGGTAAAGTTTTGGTAATTTAGTAATATTTATGTAAGGTACACTGCAAATGTTCAATATCTACATTAGATAAAATTACTTGAATTCATATTACTAATCTAGATTTGAGCAAAAATTCAGATCATCAATCTTCATTTGAGCAATTTTCACTAGATTAGATTTATTTATTCATTAGGTAACTTATTACTATATTATTTGTTTTGTTTCAAAGTATTTCTTCCCAGTTTCAAGCTATTTTTTACTTATTTCAAGCAAAATTAGCTGTCCATGGGGTAAGATAATTTTGTTTGAAATAAGTAAAGCTTGAAACAGGGAAAAAATACTAAAAGGCAAATAATCTAGTAATAAGTTACCTAATAACTAAATAAATCTAACTTAGTTATTTTTGCTTAAATCAAGATTGATAATTTGAATTACTACTCAAATCAAGATTAATAATGTGAATTCAAGTGATTTTATCTAAAGCAGATATTGATTTTTTCCAGTGTATACTTTATTGTCCACATAGGGAAACTTGTTCCAGATCTAGAGGATGGAGGATTAACCTATTGTGCACGTGTCAGGTTGATGGGAGAAGCTGGAGCAGGGAGAACATGCAAACTCTACACAGAAAGGCCTGTCTGCCCAGTCCGGTATTGGGACCTAAGAAGGGTATCCAAACTATTGTGGAATGTGCAGAAAACAGGGTCCCATTCTTTTAATAATGTCTATGATACAGCCATATATGGGTGCAAATGATGAAGAGGAGGTGGGGTTTATGATGTAAAAATGGATAATTTGTAACAAACCACTGTCAGAAGTCTGTTTACTGTCGGGAAGAAGACACCTCAGACATATTCCTCCTGCTCAGCCTGCTGGCTCCATGTAGCATCACAGAAGCATGACAGCTCCTGCAACCACAGCTTTGGCGTGCATTTTGTACAACTCTGGGAAATAGCATCACTTCATTCATCTTTATATACAGCACATGTTTTGAATGTGGTCATTATTACAGAAAGTAGTTGAGACACTAAAGATGAATATCCAATCCTATGCAGTGTTCCGAAACAACAAAATACAGATATTTACAAAAGATTCTGTTTGGCCCTACAGTATTTTGGCGTCTCATTTATGTGTCTTTTGAGTTAAGTGTGTGGGCTCAGTAGCACACTCTGCTGTCATATACACACATGTGAAATGTCTTTTTCGCCACAGCTTAGATTCCAACCATTTCCAAAAGCTGTGATGGATCCAAACACCAGTCACAGGGCTTTGCAGAGGCCTGACTCACTCCTTTGTGCTGCATGACTCAAGTCTTCTGCACCGACTTCATGTCCTCCATTGTCCTCTCTGAACTTGGACCTGCCCTTTGACCTTCTGCCAGCTTGGACACTGTTGCCACTGAGAGACTCTCTCCAGAGCAGCATTACAATGCAAAAATAAATCTGAAAACAGATGTTGGTATGGAAGAGGGATGATTTGCATCCTTTCAAATAAAATGGCATAGTGATTTCATACACATCTTCTGATGACCCAAGATGAGGCTCATTCAAGTCAGTGATAAAGACTGAATCAACATGTGCACATCATAGCACAAGTGAATAAATTATTCTTTTATGAGGTTGTGTTAAAACTCTTCATCAAAAAAGTTGCCTTTTCCAGTTGAAGTATCAAAATTCTAGTGGGTCTGACAGAAGGTGTTAAGAAAGACCAGAAGATGATCAAAGGTGTTGTGAGCCTTGAGGTTTCTGACGACTCTTTCTGAGGCCAAAGTGCAGATGTCACAACTTGTGCTATTTAACACACAAGTAATTCTTTGGCCCAAACTTTGTCAGATCCTTTATTTACCGCCCTTGCCCTAAAGGAGGATTATAATTGAGCATGAGGTCTATCCCCAGGACAGTACAAACGGGATGTGGTTAAAAGTGAATGACCTCAACATCCATAGTCTGTGAGCTCTGATCTCTTGTGGATACTATACAAAAGTTTCAAGTGCTATTTTCTGTTGAAGATTTGTTTAAAAAAAAAAAAAAAGTATATATATATATATATATATATATATATATATATATATATATATATATATATATATATATATATATATATATCAATGAGGAAAGGGTAGTTGGGCCTCAAATGCATGGTGTCATAAAGGTCTGGTGGCCAAAGAGAACATAGTAATGCACATTAAGGGAGTGGCAATGCTTTCAGTTTATCCCACAAGAGCCAGAAATCAGAAAGTCTCCCTAAACAATTTGTAATATTACCTATCCAACAATAATAGCTTGAATATCAGTAAGAGTTGGTGATATCAACACATTCTACCGTCAGCTGTCCCAAATTACACTTAAGTGATCCTTAATGGGTCCTAATTACATTCACCAGAGATGAACACAGGGGCTTTAGTGAAATCCACCCATATTCACATGAGGTCACTGCTGTTTATCACTCACAAGAAGTAGGTCAGGAGATGAGTTCACTTTAACTATATTAACACATAATCCATTTTTTGCACTTCCATAAATGACTTAAGCCTAAAAAAGTGTCTGTCTTACTCCAGCAGTGCTTAGATTGTCCACTTCTCGCACCTTTTTTTTATCATGATGGGGTGTGCCATGAGTAATGACAGTGGTGACAAACCCCTCCCATACCATCAGCTACTAATAAACACACATTTACACACTACGTTATTAGTTATATGCATATGAAGTAGAAAATGAAGTAAACTTCATCAAGCTGGCTTTGAGTTTTCTGCAAAACATGACTTTGCAAAATCTGGGGTTTTGCTGAAAGGTCATGTCTCAAGTTGTACATAGTGTATGGTGAAAATGTACATAGTGTATGGTGAAAATGTAGCCCTGCCCACCCCATGGGGAAACAGACTTGGCGACACATTGCCCACTCATCAATTATTTCTCCAGGAAAAAGTTAGAGAATACTAAATGTTTTTTGCTTGGTTTGATGCCCTGCCAACATGACAAATAAATTATTTAAAAAATTCACCTATTTATGACATCTGGTAAGTAGGAAAAATGCCTCTGGGTGCTAGCATATGCTAATGCTAATGGAGTTTAAGCCTGTAGACCTAGCACTGTACAAAATGCATCTTCATGGAGCCGGTTATTAGTTGCACAATTTCAGCTCTCTCAGACAAAAGATTTTTAATCGTTGGAAAAATTGTCCACTGTAGCTCAAAAGCGGTGGATGTGCATCTTATAGTGAGCCATCTTACAACCAAAGATGAGCTACAACAGATGTCAAGCAGTGTCAGATATTTTGGAAGATTTATTGCAGAGTGTGTCTGACTTTCATTGCACATACGGACCCTGTCAGACGTTCGACCCATAGAAAAACAGGCTCCTCGTAGTAACAACAGTGCCCAGTCACAAACCTGAGCAGATTTCCCTCTTTTGGAATCCAAAATCCATGCCAAAAACACTGGTAGAGCAAACAGTGCTAGCTTCCAGATAATCTGTGCCACAAGGATGTAAACACACTGTGTCCAGAGCCTGAAATTTACTCTGACTGACTTCGGTCGTAGCCATGATTCAGCGTGTGAACCTTTGCGGCGTGAACAAGCGGTAGTTTACGATTTTACACATTTCCCGTTGTGCAGTGTGCCTTCTATAAATCCTGTAAGATCGCAATCTGTTATATAACCAAAACTGCATCCAAATACAGCACCTTTAATGCCACAAATTGTTTGTATGTTTTTGTTGTTTTTTACGGTAACCCATATACTTCTTATTGTCTTCCTCCATCTTTTGCTTTGTCTGGTTTTACAGATGTGATGATTTAGATTCATTTTGAGTTGTTGGATGTTCACTAAGCACAAGATTTTCTATGTTTTTATAGATAACACCCACTATTAAAAACTAAATTCCTATGACAAAAAGAATTAGTTGAATTTATAAATCTCAATTTGTTTACAGTTATCTCATTTAATGTCTCCTTTGGGCACTGTTGAACAATCTTGAGCAATCGTGCCCTGTGCTGAGTGCTCTTAAGCTCAAATATTTCCAGCGTTCTAAAATAAATACCAGCAGATCTTTCAAAGCTAGGAGGGAGATTCTAAACAGTCTAAACACCCAAAAAAGTAGCGGTCTCAGGACAGATCCAGTGGAACTCCTCCTGGACAACAAAACAGGTAAAAGGATGGAATTTTGCCTATTTTCCACTGGTGGAGTACGGCCTCCGAGTGGGCTGGGACAGACACAGCTCTAGCCTACTGTTGCCATTGTGCTTGGTCAAAACAGAAGGGACAGGAGATTCCAGAGCCACTCCTCAAATAAGCAAAGTGCGTCCCGATACCTCCCTTCACAGGAAAGAGGGGAGGAAGATGAGATGGAGCGAGACAGAGACCGGCCTGTCCTTCTGGCCAGTGGAATGGGAAATCTAAACACCTGGGTTTAAACATTCAATAAAGGAATCCACTCATCCGCAATAAACAGCACAGAAATATGTAGAACCCCCCTTTTTGTTTTTGTGATTCATTTTGTTCTGTCCAGTGAAAAAACCACCAGGTATTTTCTTTTGAATTCCATTGCTGACACCATGGACCAAATACGTTTTATACACTACTACATCCTTTGAAGACTAGTACGTTACACATAAGTCATCTATACAGATAAAGGAGAACATTCTCAGACGTAAAAATGATGTGATATGTACTCAAAAGATATGTCAAATCCTATTTAAAAGTCCAGACAATGTTGTTATTGGTGACACCTGAACACACACACACAAAAAAAACTTTAAAATTATAATCAGGGCCATAAGCAGCAAAGTGATATATACATTTCACATCAGGCATTCACAATGGTGTTATTTAAGTGATTATTGGGTCAGTAATTATTACCAAATAAAACACCACAAGATTACACAGATTAAACTGCCTCTGGATCCAAATGGATAAACATACAACATCATCAGAGCAACAAAATCTTACACATAGGCTACTATTACAATGACCCATTCCATTTGTTGCAGTTAGTGAACAAAGAATAAAGTGATTTGTCTGTATGTAAACAATAACAATTGGTCAGTAGCCTATAGGTCATTTTCCTGTCAGTAAATATATCCATAAAAGGTCAAGGGGGAAGTGATGTAGTCAGAGAACCCCGGTTGCAGCAGCCTGTGGAATCATGGGAGATATCAGGGATGACGGAGAACAGCTGCTGACTCAGTGACTCATTTTTACCTCACTTGGGAGTATGAGTGACAGAGAGGAGGAAACAGGAGAGCAGCAGCACCCTGGCCCAGACACAGAACAGACCCAGCCAGGACCAGCACACATGGGCCAACACCACACTGCACTGAGCTATTCTGGTAATCTGCACCCTTTCTAATCCTGACCTTTTATTTACAACTTTTTACCTATCATTAATGCATTTTAGCAACAGAATCAATCTTTTGAAAAAATATCAATAAAACTGGTGTCCAGTCTCCAGCAGGCTTAAACCATCGTTAGCGTTAGCACGTTAGCACCCCAGAGGCATTTCACTGTTCTATATCTGCTTCTTTGACTTCTTATAAATGGGTGAAAAGTAAGTTGTTCACCTTGTGGGAAAGTCAGCATACCAAGCATAAACTTTGTTCTTGGGTTTTTAGATAATATCTTTGCCAATCAAGTGTTCATCCACAAAATGTAGAAAAACAACAAAGTAAACAACCCTGCATCCAACATACTAACACACTAACATACCACTTGTAACATAATAATTCATTTTATATATCTTTTGCTTTTCTTTACTAGTGTGTCTGTCTTCATGACTCTGCTTGAATTGATTATGTGGGCTTTTAACACATCTGCTATGACCGCATTCAAAAGAAACTCTCAACATAAACAGATTACCAGCATGTGGGTCATTGTGTGTCCCTAGACTTGCACAAATACAGAAAACTACTAAAATATTACTACAAGCATCATCTCTTGCTTCTCGGGTCAGTTTACCCTCCATTTTTCCCACTACTTTTCCTTTGGCTATTGTCTAATTAGTATTAACATATAGCACAGAGGTCTATAGGGTTGCATACATTTGGAATAGACTTGCTTTTTTTCTGGCTAGCCAAAAAAGTAATCCCTTAAGTTGTATTTAATGATATGAAGCTTGTTGCTGAAAGATTATCTTAGGCTAAGCTAATTAGCTTGAGAATGAGTCAGCTTCAGCTCTGTCCTTAGCCTTCCTGAGGAAACGCTAAACATGAGTACGGCTCAGTGAAACGTATCCATCATCACTGTTTTCATTAATTAGCCTTGTGGACTTCCACAGAATGTAAAATGTCTATACTCCACAGGCTACTGCATTGACCTAGCACATGGCCCAAAACCTCCTAAAATCACATCTAAAAAAAAAAAAAAGCTAAGATTGATTAGCTTCCCTATTACAATGGTCTATCCAGATGTTTCATTTCTGTACCACCCAGGAGACGGGGAGGTGCGTGACTGTGTGTGGGTATGTTTGAAGATAAACCCTCACGATAACAGTCTACATGAGCACTATTTACAGTCATACATCAAGTGATACATTTTATTGATTACAATTTTCCCACTAAAAAGCTTTTTCTTCATCAATAAACACTGCCACTACTGCGTATGACTCTGCTTGAATTGATTATGTGGGTTTTTAACATCTGCTATGACCACATTCAAAAGAAACGCTCAACATAAACAGATTACAAACTTGTGGGTCATTGTCTCTGCTACAGTAATGACCAGGCATGAACTACAGAAAACAACAAATAAACAGATCCGGAAATGTTATACATGCAAACATTCCTATGCAGAAAAAACATTAATATTTTACATACCATTCTGTGAGAGAGTCAAGCTTTGGGAGTCTCCATGATGACACAGCAGTGGCTGTATCCTTATATGGAATCTACTGTTTCTGAAATGTGTCCAGCCCTGAATGGGACAGCCACTGTAAAAGCTTACTTATTACATAACATACTTGGCAATGAGTAAAGTCTGTGTACCGAAGGGTTTATCCCAGGAGCATGCAGGATTTGTCAATGGAGGTGTCTGGAATGCGAGGTATGGCTGGTAGTACCAGGGCTGTTAATTCCACAAAAAGAATAAACAACAAGCAATCATTGTGGTAAGGAATAGATTATATAAAAGGCTCTGTGGCCAAATTCAATTAAAAGAAAAAGATATATACAGTCAGTCAGTGATGATGGCATATTTCAGTAATCTTGATGTTCACGTAATTCCCGAAAACAACTCAAATAAAATTTTCCCAGTCTGCCCGTAATGTCGGAAGAAGCCGCTAGATCTTGATTATCTGATGATGCCTTTACCAAAATCGCAGTGAGTCATATAGACATTTTTAAAAGAAACAAAAAGTAACATAAATGATATGTTGTGTAGTGATTTAATATGGGTTTTATTGTTTCACACTATGAAGAATGTGTGAGAAGACCTTTTTTCTGCGCAGTTTTGAATCGTACATCTGTATCATGTTAGTCATAAAAGTTCAAAATTGGCAGGGCTTTCTCTTGTAGTAGCAATCAGTGTTGATATGCTTGAGTAAACATGGTTGCTATGGAGTTGAGAGAAACAGAAGAGTCTCTATAAATATGGCCCACTGTTCCAGATATTGACGTACCATAGTTTATTTAGACAAAAAGGATTAGGCTACCCTAGGTCACATCACGCACTGAGGACACAAAATACCAAAATGTGAAGGAAATGTTAAAATGTTTGTCCGCAGCTGACCCAGATGTTGCACAATTTTCAATCTGTTACCATCATGTGCGGTTTGTAAAGGAGTCAGTAAGTTCTAAATAAATACGTCTAATGTCCACTGTTCGGTCTGCATTTATATTTAACATAGACGTTACGTTATGTTTTTGTTCATAGTGGTTTTACAATTTAAAAACTGGAAAAAAACGCCTTTTATTAAAAGAGTCACTGCGATGGAATTTGTCAAAGGAAGTGCAAATGTTTGATGAAAAGGAAAATGCTGCCGGCCATTTGTCAATGTTTTATTGATTACTGGAAATGGCTCTTTGCAAGTCCAGTCACATAATTGTAACCACAGCGTGAAAATAGACCAAAAGTTCAGTGTGTTCCTCAGTGGTCACGCATATGGCGGCAACATATCAGTAATTAATAACTAGTATAAATATGTCAACCAGATCCACACCATTTCTGACCTTCGGATAGTAATATAACCTAGAATACAAAATTGACTCAATCTTGGCAAAGGTGGTAAAAAAATTCTGGGAAAAACAAAAATTGGGGTCCAAAATAAATACTAATTCTGATGTTGCATGAAAAAATAATTAAATTCTGACCATTATGTTTAGCGTTATGAACAAAATCAAACGAAAGGCACTGGGTCTATCTCGCAATGCTTTAGTTTAGATTTAGTACTCAAACTGGGAATCATCTAGTATGGATAAATGCTCTATATCTGTGTTGAGCCACAGAAGCCTTAGGCCTACAGTAAATCTCATAATGATAAAGAATGACTTCTTTTAGTGACCCATTGTGGTTGGAGTTAATAGCTCTGACTTTATCTCACAATATAGTCATAAAGCCTTGTTCCTCATTGTGTGCTTCATTATACTGTATATTACAAAACTCAAAATCTTAAAATACAGCTTTATAGGGTGGACGTGACATTGTGCATTGAGACTTAAGTGGAGTTACCATTTCCCTAAATTAGAAATAAACGCAGAAAAGTGCTATATCGAGTCAACCCAGTGACTTTCACGTCGAAGAAAGGCCCTTTATTTTCCACTCCAGCTGTGGCTGTTCATGTTGGCAGCGTATTTGTTCTCGGGCTGGATCCTGGCTGCAGTTTGAACTCCTGTCTGTGCAGCTCAAGTGATAAATGAGCTCAAAGTGGTGTAATTCACATGTACTCTCTGGTGGGTCCTTAAGGAGCGCTGGTACATTTTTATACCGGACAATTTGCCTGGTAGTTGATGCCGCTAATATAGGATGATTCACTGCAAAAAAATCACAGGCAAAATGAGAGAATAACGTAAAGAAATGCTAAGCTAATATTGTTTTAGCAGATTAATAGCAGTCTGACAGTAAACCGTGTGCTTGCAAAGAGCCTTACAGAGTACACATTGTATTAAATCTGCCTTGTTTAATAGTAGGCAGCAGTATGTTTATGTGAAGCCTCTCTTCATTCATGCTTGTGGTTCGCCGCAGCGTTCCTTGTGCAGATACCACTTTAGTCATACCTGCTTCTATGCACAAGCCACAGACACCCAAATAATGATTCCATTTGTCCAGATGATTATCTCATTCAGCCACCCAAAAAGCACAAACTGTTTAAAGGAAAGAAATCCAAATGTTGAGTAGTAATGGCTGTATCACTGATAATGCAGTGAGAGACGTGGAGGTTTAGTCTGCCTTTACAATAGATTTGAATAAAATGTATATAATTATAGCTTCACTTAGGGAGCATAGGCGGAAAAATAAATCTCGGCAGTTTGATACGCTATGACTTTTAAGATGGTGTGGTTTTTAATTCCTGGTGTGTGGCACACTTAGCTTCTCTTCGCTCAGTTTTTGTTTTTTCTTTGTTGCACTGCATAAACAGACAACTATTGATACTGCGCCAATGGAATCATCCATTTTTTTATAGGAAACATTAAACTGATGTGATTGAACATGTGATTGGTGTTCAAAGCTACAGCTAAAGATGATCACTTATTAAGATCTTCATTAAAACAGCCTAAACACTTAACTTAATAGGCACATTTTCCAAAGGTAATCATGGCGGCAGGTGATTTTTTTTTTCTGCAGAGCAATTGTTCCCATGAATGAAACAGATACAGTATACATCAAGCCACTTTCTAATGTCTTCTATCTTAGTTAAAAATTTTATTTTTTTTGTGTGTTTTTTGTTTTACTAATTCGTCTAATTTATTGTAGTTTACTGAATTTATGGCATGACAATTTACACACTAGCTATTAGGAAATAATTTTCTACTCAAAACAAAGAGTAAAAGCCTCCACAAAGGCATCTTAATAATTATGTCTTCATCATCATCATCATCATCATTTTACTGACCTCTTGAGACTGCAGTTGGTAAATTATTTGTTTGTTGGTTGCATGGTACAACCTAAATTGTGAAATGCTTTCTACTTTTTTGCCTATATAACCATGAATAGCTCTTTAAGTAGATGAATTAGTGCAATAAAATCTAATTTTGGAGAGTGCCACTAAACACTACTAAAATAACTGTTATTTCACTGACTTTGTTTTGGCTTTTAAAGGTCAACATTTCCTCTGCAGTCTTGGGTAGCACATAGTCACTTTTATTCCTGTAACGTTAGACTTTTAGTTTATATGCACATTTTCCAAGTTAATCATGGCAGGTTACAAATTTAAATTTCATTCGTTCCTCCATTTCATCTGTGTGGTGTCACATAAGGGCAACGTCAGGGACAAGGTTCATTAAATGCAACGTTAGCTTCAACAAAGTGACCAAATGTATTTATTCAATCCAGTCTCTCATGATTAATGTGGATATTTGAGCTAAATGTATTGGTTTGAGCAGACAGGCAGTGTTGTGCTAGTGTTGCTAGGGAATAATAACATAAGTGGGCCTTAGTATTTTGTGGAGCTGTGTTTCATCATTTTAATCAGATGTCAACGTGTCCCAGCAAAATATGTGCAATATGTCTTCCTCAATATTGAAATATTAGATGACAATTAAATTAAAATGCTCGTTTAGTTGATTTATTCAGAAGCAAATGCATACATAAGAAGTTTGCTTAAGAAGATAAATGTTGGTTAGTTGTACCACCCTATCGTCCATTTATACACCTTAATGGCAAAACAAACAGAACATTATTTCTTATGTAACAACTCCAGATGTCTAATTAGATCTACAACTAAAGCCATTTTACCTCTGCCTTAAGAGGTCCACTGGCAAGGACATTTATGTGATATAAGAGAGCACAGTTTCATGGCGAAAAGTGCTGGAAAAACTCCTTAATAAACTCTTTGCGGTTGTCTCATACCCTGAAGCGTCTGTTTACAATGAGGACTCCTAACAGACAGTGAATCGCTCCAGTGTTGATGAGGGGATTGTTGTATGTAAACTGATGATGCATGCATTGTTATTGTCTATTTCAGCTTTCATAATGAAGGCAGTCAACCTCAGCTCAAAAGGCCAAAACACAGGTTACTATAAAGACACGCTACACTGTCCTCAGGAAATCTACATTCACTTTTTTGATAATTTCACCATTAAATCTAAAACTGAGGCCTGATATGAGCCTCGTGTCGAGATACTTCTGATATTCCGTAAAATAAGCCGTAAAATAGCCAAGCCCAAGAATAAAAACGTTTTTGCTCTGATAACTACTGGCCCTTCACTAGCTACTAGACAAAAGATACAGTTTATTACATAATATCACTTAAAATAGGGTAACTCTATTTACACATATGAGCATGTTTTCATTACCAAAACATCAGCATTGATCTCACCTTGAGTCAAAATTGGCAGTAAATATATAAACTACACGTCTGTGCTGTGTTATAATTCCTTTTAGACATTTACTACATTGTTTATCTGCTGTTATAGGTAGTTAGCTAAAGGTAATTGTTTTGCATTTAAGCTTTCTTCTTTACTTTCCTCAATAATCTTGAATAAAATCTTAATAAAATAATTTGCCTTTGTCTGACGTATATGTGGTTGTCTTCGCTCTCTATCTGACACTACAACTGCAAACATGAGATTTGGTAAGCTTGTTTAAACACTCGCTCCATTTTTCCTTAGAAAAGCGTTAACTGGAAATGGGAAAACAGGTTACGGGACTACTTCCGTGTTTTGTGAAAAAGGTCTTTAATGTCACCAGTGCAGAGGTCTAATGCAGAGCTCCACCTTTTAGAAAGAAGACTAAGGTCCAAAGTTCTGTCACCTCTTCCAGCTGCGCCAAAACCAACATGTGTCAAGTTTGAGCACAGTGGCTAACATGAGGATTCCTAATAATTATTATTATTATGACGTAATTATTCCATACTGGCTAATAATCTACAATGATGGGTGTCATCTGTGATTGGCTGGTGCCACTTAGCAACTCACTAATCGACCAATCAACATTCAGATACCATGTTTAGGGTTTTATTACTTTCCTAGCCCGTCATCCACTGAACACTGAATCTATTTGACAAGAAAATCCTTTCCTTCTTTTAACAAGTCATTTGTATCTTTCCTTTTAAAGGCCAGGACTTCCACTGCTACTGGGCTCTATATCTATCACTGTATACAGCAGGTCAGTGCATATCATTGCTGTAGTACTATAAAATGAAAACATGGTGACTCAGTGTTAGTGAAGCTGATAACATTCACATTTATAGCTGTAGGTTCAGGAAAGTCTGTGGGTCCAACAACAGCTGGACACATGTGCTATATTTAAACCAGATGTGGCCCAGAATGTCCACCACATGGAAAAGCTGACTGTACCTGTACCTCTTTGGTAACACTGAGGGGACCTAACAGCCAACCTTTAGGAAAGTTGTGGCATTTTGGTCCTTGTACCATGAGATCTTTTCATTAGTTTTGTCTACCTCCTCGTAGGTCTTTTAATTTTTTCTGTTTTTTACGTTAAAGACAGCATTAAACAACCAGAATTTACTGTCACATATTTTGCAGTTGGGATTACAGCCCCGTTAACATAATTCCATATGGTGACTGTCTGCTCTGCAAATTATCCACAGTCAAAAGAATCTGAGGACTGCTCTTTAGAGCCACTGGCCTCTTTTTTCCATTTTATTCCAGTGATATCATTTACTGTAAAGCTCTGTTAATGGCGTTTACGATATGCCTCTTATATGGTAAGGAAAATCTTTTGTTGTTCAAACAGCGAAACATGGAAATGCAGGGAATGGAAATGTGCACTCATAAGACATTTTCGGAGAGGCCACGGAAGGTCTTTTTACTAGATTCAAGGAAAAAGTTGCACTGTACGTGAACCTCCAAGCTGAATGGATATAACGTAAATACACATGTGGAGGACATGTGTCAAAGGAAGTGTCCAGTGCGCTGGAGCACTCACTTAAAGTTTGATCTGAACTGAAACTCTAAATGGCAATAGCATGTGGCCCTACAACACAACATTTTAGGCTCAGCAGCTCAACACAGAGGGATATTTATTGTGATTTGAACATGCAATCATGGAAAACTTGCAAGCATACCTCTGCACAAACCTCTCTGTAGACATCAGACTACCAATTTCCTTCTGCTAAATCACTTAGCACGCTCATAGCCCCGCTGCCTCTCCGTTGATCTTGCTCTCGAGACACTCAAGAAAGAGATATCCATACCACAAATGCTGGGTATCGGACTGCTAATGATTTTGACTTGCTTTTGGCCTCCCAGTTTCCAACACAAGATCCTCAGTAGGGCCAGAAAAACTGCACGAACGTGACCGCGGCCTCACTCTCAAATTGTCCTGAGCCATTATGACGGTTAACATCTGTGACAATAACGTCTTGGATGACATTACAGAGTGATCTGCAGGCTGCTTGGAGAAAGGGGTAAAGCTGTAATCTGCAAGGTTCGAGAATGCTACAGAATTAGATCATGTCTCCCACGCATCCAGCGGCATAACTGTGGTGAGTATGACGGTTTGTTAATGAACATTTGAAGCCTTCCCAATGGCCAGGTCGTCTCGAACACATCATGTCTAAAAGCATGCATTACTTCACAGTAGCAGTTGAGGAGGTATTTAGGTTACAGTTGAGCTTATTTTTATTCGGTAGCTTCTGTTTCAAAAATACTTGTTCTCTTGTATGATATGTATCCAAAGAAGCAACCAGGAGACTAACAAATCAATTCTGAACAATGTCCAGAGTGTCATACACCATAACTGAGGTGAGAAGCCTGCATTTTCAGTATGACTATGGAGATTCAAATGGAAGGTCCTGTAGAATCCCATAGAAGCAGTCTCTTTACAAGTGAAATAAAAAGGTTTATAGCATGGTATAAATAATCTCTGCTTCTGGGCCAGGTTCTCTTTTTAAGACAACTGTGCAGAGTAATTTTCAGATATGTTTTCTGATGATTATTTTTAATATTTGACTGACAGACGTTTGTGCCTGTGCCCTTTTGGTACCGCTTGCTGTTTACTGAAGCCTTATTATATTATCATTATCATTATCGTAGGAATGCTCAGACCTCACCCTATGGTTTCTTTCCACTTCACTTACGTAAACTCTGATGGAACAGTGTGTGTTCTGAAGATTTCCCTTTATGTGGTTGATTGTTCCATGCCAATAACAATATGAACAGAACAGGATCAAATAAAGCACATACTTTTAAGGAACTTTTAATAAGATTTAAAACGTATTTAGTGGGTTTCTTCCTCTTCCACAACCTTTTGTGTTTAAAGTACTTGCAATATCTTTTTGGGTAACAACATATTTGTCCACAAAAGTGTACAATTAAGAATCTTAAAAACACACCTATATCTTATTTTGGGGTCAGCCCTATGTTCCCTCTGCCCTATGTTTCCAAATTTCTAAGATATATTTTCAAAATTAGGCTCCATCTTTGCACAGCCATGCATCATTCCTAAGATTTAGAGTTATGGGGATGAGCTGTATCATTAACAGTTACTACCTGGCTTCTGTTCAAAGTTACTATAAATGCAGATGATACTACTGTGTGCAATATCTTATACTATAGCTCAGTCATACTGAAGTAGTGGATGTGTGCAGGTTTATTTGGGTACTAGAGCAGAACTGAATGCCATGTGTGTTTTAGTTTATCAGTATTAAAGGTTTGTGAATTGTCTGAGCCTAGTCCTGTTTTGGAATAAGCTCTATAAAGGTTTTTATTTTTAGAGGTTTTGGCATTTGATGTGTTATGAGAAATCTCATTATAACGGTCTCTTTATCTGACTGGATGGTTAACTAAAGCACCTAAACTGGAACAACACACAGGTGATTTATAGTAGGAGACAAGCTCAGTAAATCTACATCCAACTGCTTAAGTCAATAGGGCCTTGATCCAGCTCCAGTACAGGCCTCTCAATGCTAAACTCTTTCACAGATGAGGACTACAATGGCGTTTGTGAGCAGATAAGTTAGCCCCCAGGAGCAGGGTTGGCATATTTCTGTTGACAACTGATGATTCGAGGTCAAGGTGTGGCATGTTTGGACTTTGACGAGAGAGGTTGGTTTCTCACACAGCCCTCAGGCCATAGTGCACCACCCACTGGTCAGTGCACATGAATAGGTTATTTCTCAAGAGGAGTAAACAATAGTAGTCTTTGATTTAATTTACCCAGCCTGAACTTACAGTACATAGATGTTTTCTCATTTAACTCTGGGGATCAATTTTGCATTGATAAGTTTCTTTCCATATAAAGTCTACAGTAAAAGTACATATGTTGCAGCCTGCTTTGTCAGCAGTTTCAGAGCTGAAATCCAGACTAAAGAGTTCCCAGAAGACAGGCAGCATCCAGCTTTGAAACCACTTGTTACTGCCTTTAAATTACATCTAAATGTAGAAAGATGTATAGCCCCTCTGGCTCATATTGCTCTGTCACTATCTTCAACTTACTTATGGAAAAGCAGAGCAGCCATAGACACATCTATACATTTAGGTCCTATGAAAGCTTACATAACAGACCAAGATATGGTTGGCTTTACCACAGAAAATGACTGTGTGGTTAACACTTTGGTACATGCCATAATCAGAATATTTACTAAATTACAGGCTGTCAAACATTTCTTCAGTTCATGCCCCAGATATGCCATCCGTGCTGCTGTTATGTATTTGAAGCCATACATTCACTCTGTAAATTGTCAGCATTTTTTACGTGAATGTGCATAGGTGTAGCATTTGTTTGTGCTTTCTCCTGTGGACTTTGCTGTTTTTGCATTGTATACATACATCTTGTTTGGTGGGGTCTTGATCAGTATACATAGTATTTTATATCCAGTGGTCCTAAAATATTATATATCCTTTAAGACATTTTATTGTAATATAATGGTTTTTAAACAGATCACTCTTTTATTGAGTCTTTTTTTTTTTTTTTTTTTTTTAGATATTTAGATATTTTATTTTATTGGATAGAGCAGTAGGACTTGAAAACACAACACCGAGGCAGGCTTTAGTTGTCGTGTATATGACAGTTCTACCAACTGAGCTATACTGCAGCATGAATCTGACACTTTTATTCATTCATTTTTACCGTGTTTTTTATTTTTATCTCCCACAGAGCCTGTCCCACCTCTTTATGACAGTGGGGTTAACCTTTGACATTTACCCATTATTGCAGGACTAACACTTAGAGACATTCACTCTTATGATTATTGTCCCACTGTGGGATTGAACCCATGATCTTGCTAACCACTTTACAAATGGGGAGCCCAGCCTTAATCACGTCAATCATCATTCAGCAAAGTGGTTAAAAGTATTCACATTCTTTAGCTTTAACACTCTGTTCTACTGCACCCTTGCTTTATATTGTTTTCTTGAGTGGCACCTAAGCATGAGTTTGTCCACCTATCATTCCGCGTCATCCTGACTGGAATGTTCAGAACTCCACAAATTCCTGCTTTGGAAAACTCAAACACAAAAACCACACAAAGTCCCATCCTCATATTCAGCTACAGCATGAAAATATCACTTAGCTGCAACCACAATGCCTCACGGGGCCTAAAACAATATTTTTTTGGAAACTGAGCAACAGTGCCCCGTCTAAAACTGACACTTCAAAGCTATGAATTTTCAGGCGACATTTTCCAGTCCTCTTTCTCAAGCTCGCATTCTTTGTATACGCCCACACATTTTGACCAATTACCCATGTTGTATATTTGTACTTTGTGTTTATCTGCCAAAGCAAACCAACAGATATGTCCGATGAGAGCAAGGAGCAGTCACAAATCTGTCATAGGTGTTTGTTGGCGCAGAAAGCAACCCTGTCCAACTGTGGAATGGGCCACAAACACATGGTAAGATTTATGTATATTTGACATTTATTAGATTTTTGTGACTTTCCTGCAACATGATGTCTTAATCAGGTCTGTGTCCCACTACAGAGATCAACCCGTTCGACAACAGAGGTCATTTCAGGTAGCAGACGGGTGCAGGCATCTGGAGACCAGCAGCAAACAGAAGCCAGAAGTAATGTAACACCTGGGTATGTGGAATAATAAAATATCAGGCACAAAAATATTTGTCCCATCTGAAAAAACACAAATATATTTTATAGATTTGTACATATAAGGTTTTTCTTTCAAATTAGTAGCCCGGGGTGATACATAATACTTTATTTCTGAGAAGTTCACAGTTGATTTCAAAAAGTAGTTCATTTTAGGGAAAAGGTGCATTTAAGGTTATAATAAAAGCACTTGTGACATAGAGGTAGGAAGATATTATGCTACTAAAACAATATGAATTATATCCATGGTTTGGTGAACTATTAAATACTTGCTTTATAATTGGCAATAGCTGGAAATGAATGCTAAAAATGGAACATAGTATAATCAGGTGGCTGTGAGGTAAAACGCTTCTACATTTTTCCCATTTTATGAGCTTTAGAGAGTCTGTGCAAGAGCTTTAGGAACCAAAGAGAGAACCACTGAATAGGAATACCAGAGACACAAAATACTTCAGTTTAAATTTGAAGGACACCCCTGAAGACAATGTATGTAATCAATAGGGCTGCAATATTAGAAAACTGTGTCATATGCAATTTCCTCTTTGAATGCTGATGTGACCTGCAATATTTGAATTCTGCTTTAATATACAGTAGTAATGTTTCTTCTTTCAGGGCCAAGTCTAAACCAAGTCTAAAAGAGGACTACGTATTAGACTAAACTTGGAGAATGCTGGACTAACAGGACTTTTTATTTAGGTCATTCTAATTGGGTGTGTTTTTTTATTTTTCACAGAAAGCAAAGCAATTTATAAACAGACTCAAAATGCAGTGTTCATCATGTGTGGGTGGCTCTCCGCTTTGAGACCTCATGTTATCTCTGCAGCCATCAGACTCCTATTCACCGTCACTGTCGGTCAAGCGCGCATTCTGTCCAGCACATACCTGAGAAACTCTGCACGCTGTATGAGCTGTGGACAAAGAAGCCAGACAGATAGGAACTCATCTAAACTAACTGTCTTTACACAGGGGGGTTAGATACAGAAGTAGTCGGCGCCAGAGATTACTCAAAGTTAGTCCGACCGCAGCTGCTCAGATTAATCTTAACTGTCATTTACACAGCATTACTCAAAAACCTTGTTGCCTTACACTGCCAAACCAGAAAAAGTAAGTAGAGCAAGTGAAATGTCTTACCCAAGAACACAATGACAGGATACAATGCCGGTAGTGGGTATTGAACCATCAACCTGCCACCCTAATGGATTTTTAGCTACAGTTAATGCTAATGTTTACAAGAATTGCATGTCATCAAACATTTGTGGAACCAACCTTGCTACAAATTTTAATACCAGTAACACTATTAGCCACATTCAAAGGGACAGTTGGAGGAAGAGGTCAGTGTTAATAGGTAGCAGCTTTTACAAGAAGTGAAGGTCTTAAAAGGATGGTCCTGAGTCTCTGTGGTGCACTATACAGCGGCCTTGCACTCGGCATATGTGAGGCGTACAGTAGCTACAGTCCTGTGTACACAACCCAGTATGAGCGCCGACTGGAAACACGAGAGTCCCAGAGCGGGGAAGAAGGGGATTCGAATAAATCCCGGAGCCACGGGAGAGCGAGCTATGTAATAACTGCCCTCCATTAAAAACATTTAGCTGTCGTGGCTTATTTCAGAAGTGTCAGCCGCCTTTCTGCTTTGACTAAACCTAAAGCAAAAGGGAATGCACTCATTAAAATGTGTGTTTGTTTAGGCTGAGAGTTATGTAATTTGGCACAACAAAACTGAGCCTGCCATGTGAAGTAAAGCTTATAATTGTGAGCTGATTCAGAGACAGCAGTTACTAAAGGTGAAAGTCATTTTCTTTGATAAGAAATGTGAGGGGAATTAGTCTAAAGAACAACTGATTGGCTCTTTAAAGCATTTCCAAATACCTAAAAGGGGTTTCTCCATACTTGCTGCAAATGCACAGTGAGGCTTAATGAGCACTTCGAGAGATTTGATCTGAGTTGGAAAAAACACCAAGTGGAATACACCATTAAGTGTTTGCTATTTGTCTTCCCTCTAGGCTGAGTGCAGACAAATCTCTAAGTAATGCGTTTGAAGTGAGGCCTAGGTTCTGCATTAGACAGGTCAGCCACAGCAGGGTTGGAGCTTTAACTGTTTAACTGTGGGTTTGTCAGCACTTAAAAGTCACTGTTGCTGCTTTACGGAATAAAAACTTTTCTTCTCTCCTCTGTGATACTATTTACACAGTTTTTACATTGGTTGGCAAATGTGTATGTTGTTATCAAATAAGTAAGTGTCAGTGTTTTGTCAGTTGGTATGATGTAACACATATTTCTACAGGATATCCTCATTACCTTACAGGACAGGACAGTCATTGTATATTATGCTTTTTGGGGGATCTATGAGTTGAGACTGCAGAGGTACACTAAGGAATTATAGACTCTAATTGGTCTGTGTTATTGTTGTTGCAGAGTGGAACTTTCTGTGTGGATTTGCCTGGCTGACTGTCTGCATGGCTCCCAGGACCTGGAGGTGAGAAGCAGTACATGACGAACTCGACGCCTGGAGGTCAACTCTGTCCATTTGCCAATTTTGGTAGTTGGTTAATAATATAAACTCTGAGAGCGCACACCTCCGTCAGGACAGTACAGTTCCAAGTTCCATATTGTGCCAGCCTCAAATGTTTATTTCCTTGACTACAAACCTAGGCATAGTGTTTGAAACCAGACCACAGCTATGAGTTTTGTTGTTCAAAGACAGACAAGCAAAAACTTATTTTAGGTCTTTTTGTGCAATCATGCCAACACTGAAGCACTTGAACTAAACACATTAACCTGGACAATTACTTAGTGGAGCCTATATGTTGCATATAGAGAATGTTTGGTTTGCAGGAGCGTGTAATGCTATGACTTTATATTACTTCTCTTTGGCTCCTGTTTCCACTCATCATGTTCATATCACTTCATGAGCTGGGTTTATGACAGCTTGGTGTCAAAGATCCCAGATTTGTCCAGGAAATAGCCTGTTAAACACAAACAGAGAAAGCATCACTGGTGTTATTTCTATTCCCAAACACACAGTGGATTTGTTTTTGTTTTGTTTTTTCTACAGGGAAACCCAGCCATTCCTATAGTTTGTCTTGGCTGTGTGTGCACCTCCTGATGGGGTCTGGAAAACATATATCCCTGTGTGGGGCTGCTGGAGATGGAGGGGCTCAGCAGGCAGGCAGCACACCCCTGTAAGACGTCTCCCACTGGGACAAAAAAACGGAAACTCCAGCATGAGCAACTGAAGAACCAAAACACACTAACTTCTGTTTCTCTGTTTTCCCTGACACAGCAAATTACAGGGCACGCCGCCGCTGCATGGGATCTCCAGCATCAGTGTAAGGAAGTGGTTCTAGCAGCTGGACCTGTACACGGCTCTGAGCACGAGGCTGGCTCCTCTGGTGAAAGTGTTGCTCTGTCATGTCCAATTCAAAACCTCATCTATTATAGTCTTGAGTTGGACTGTGCCACGTCTCATTTGTGCACAGGTTCTCACTGCTGCCTCTACAGTTCGCTATTGGGCACTGCATATCCCCTACCTGATCCTGCTGCTTCTGGTGTGGAAAGCTTTATAGCGACTTGATGCGACTATCAGAATGAACCTGACATCCAAAAGGAAACATCCTGAAGAAGTCACAAGGGGTTGAGATATTTCCTGGCACATTTCTGCTCAATCAGTGCAGTTTGAATGAGTTCTTGGAGAAACAAAGAGGCTTCAGTGATGGATTCTGCATTTGTCTTCATCTCCATTCACGTTGATGAAAGACACGCTGACCTCTCAGCTGATTTGGAACATTTCTCATCTTTTTCGATTTCCTTCAGGCTCAAATAACCTGCAGTTAAAACCATTAGTGAGCGCCTGCAGCTTACAGACCTTCTTTAGGGGCAACTTTTGTGATTTCCTATGACCTTAAAATACAGCCATCATCAAAATGTCCACTCCACTGTATCTGCTTACATAAAACACATTTGCTAATTGTGATATAAAGGGCAAAGAGTAATGGACAATGTTGCTAATGCATGGCTATCAGATGATTGAGAAAGAGGAGCCCTTAAGGAAATGATGGGAATGTTTTGGGAATGGGAATGTTTTTCAGCATGTGTTTTTGTTTAGTGGCCCTTTCACACAGACTCCCCAACTCAGGCATTACACTAAATCACTGACTTTTCTGCAGCTATTTCCCTGTCAACCTGCGTCTCGCTCCAGTAGGTGCACAAAACCCCAAATCTGTTGAACGAATTCAAAGTAGACTATGTTTATATTGTTCTAGGAGCCAATGGTCCCAATAGGAAAATGGTGCTGGGAGCTGTGTGCTGATGGCTAATATAGTGTTCCCAAAGTGCGGAACAAATCACACAGCTTAATACGGTTCCTGAGATTTAGTGTTGGCAGTCCACCACAGATCGTCTGTCTGCCTGTAAGGACTACTGCCACTGATACGTCCTGTAGAGCTACAACAGGGTTTCCCATTTGAATGGACATAATCTGTAATGTATCCATTATTACACTTATGCACATTGACCTGACTAAATACCCCTTCCCCATTTTAACAAGGAAAGCCTTTTGCCTTGGTTTGACCCCAACCTCTTCTTTATTTCAGACAAAACATGGAGCCTCCTCTCTGCGTCACCAGAGACAGAGAATGTGCTCCAGCCTTACCGTAAACGTCATGACAGGCAGGAGTTATAACTGCAAGCCTATGGGGCATGGAAAGATCTGAAAAAGATGAGGAGGAAGGGGGCAGGGATTCCCGGCACTCTTTATGGCTAATGGTATTTGAGCCTTTTTTCTGTGAAATACCCATTTTTTATCAGTCTGACGGAAGGGGTCCCCCCAAACCCTGTAGGACATTCCATGGATGCTTGCTCTTCTTGTAACTCTAAAGGTGTTCAGCATGTTCCTTTTCTGTTCTATTTTTACCCCACTCCTGGCTGCACAAATGACTCAACTCACTGCTGGGGAAATCAGAGTATTTATACTAGTATTAATGGCCTGCTTCTGTACATGTGGAAAACACATGCGCTTTCTTTACCAGAATTTCCACAGTATGAAAATGATCAGAGATATGTGTATGTATATAAGGGCTTAGATCTCATCTCTTGTTTAAGTAATTGTCTGACTTCAGGTTCCACAATATGTAATGTTATATCATTTCAGTGTGACATATCACTGATGCACACAGTCCAAAAGCCTTCAGTGAACATCTGCATGTTCTGGCCTGTCCACTCTTACCAATAACTGGAAGTGATGCACTGCTCTCATGAGAGCGGCCGCTACTTTACTGGACTTTGGAAATAGTGTGTTTCCACAACAAGCGCGTTGTACAAGAATCATCTCTGTGATGTCATGCAGGGATTTGAATTGAACTCTAAAGGACTGGCTCATGTCAGTGAACTGCACTTAATCTTAGTGATTCACCTCGACATGGGGAGGACTGTCAGGGCCACACTGAGCACCTGTTGTTTCACAAATCTCTCACTCGTATCATCATAGGTTAGTGTAGAATAAATCACAGTATTAAATATGTATAATAGTCAATAAAATTGAGATACACATATTTAAAAAAAACAGTCACACGTTGTACAACAGGTGGCACACATGCATAGCATGTTTAAAGCCCATAGCTCATGACTGATTACCCAATAGTGCAATATTTATGGCAGTGTTTTTGAACACTGTGAGGGGGTTCAGTGACACTGAACCTGAACAAAAATAATCTAATGTAATGTGTTTTAGTGTCCTCCTGAGCAACCAATACAACAACAGTGGTCTAAGTCTGTGACTGAAGCGTCTCGTGTTTGGAGGAGTTACACTATGAGAAATGTTAAGCAGCTGAGCCTGGCATCACTATAAATCAGCCACATGTTGACTAGAGTCTTACATACAACACATTATTTACAGCATTTGTGTGATCTATCTGACTTTGGGTCATTCGATGAGAGCTTTCTCTTTCAACGGTGCTGCGCTGTAAAACAAACAACATGTTGGGTTTACAGTAGTGGCCTGTGAGTGTAAACAGAGTACTGTTTACATTTACACATTCCCTCAACAACCCCCTGCAGCTGCCCAAGAACACAAGAAAAACTCTGATAGCTTTTCAACATGTACAGGATCCACACAGTAGTCAGCACTTCCTCTGAGTGCTCTCCAAGCTGTGAGAGGCCTTTGGCCCAGTGGCCACACTTCCAGTTGGACTTATTCTAAAAACCAAGCAGAATCTTTGTTTGGGTACATTCTTAGGCACGTGTCCCAGACACTGACAGGGCTTCAGCCAGGCTTCAGGACTCAGCTCCCTCTGCCAGGTTTATCCACTATACAGCCGCATCAGAGGAGCTGCCCAAGTGTGATTGATGGAAATCATGAGGATGCAATGGAAGGGATTTTCTGAATCAAGCGTCACACATACTTCAGGAGCTACTGTTCCTATTATTATCTCTGTGCCTTGTAGTCTTCAACTGCTTTTAGCAGCAGTACAAGACCAAGATATTGCTATACATGATTATTTACTCTATCATAGTTAATGGCAGTTTACTCACAAGTTGTCATCAAATCCAATGTAGTTCTCATAAATAAACAACTTGTACTTGACACTGTTTACACAGCCAACACTGACCTCCTATTGCAGTGGAAATGCAGACCATTTCTGGGGTTCCTCGTACCAAACCCTGCTGAGCAATCTGACTTGAGTGGTAGCTCGTGTCCTTTAGAAATTTATAAATCCAACTTGAGATATCAAAGGATTAATGAAGAAACATAACCAACCTTTTGTCTAAGGAGTTGCCAAGGGCCTAAATAGGTTTGTGCCTTATCTTGACCAAGCATTTTACAGCGCTGACTACATTTAAAATAATAAATCAAAGTTTAAAATTAGTCCCATTCCCAAGTTGCAAGTTGCAGTCTCCAGGGGAGCGCTGCTGGCAGACATTTTGCTACTGACTGGAAGACACCACAGAGTTGCCAGTACATGGAGAAGATTGTGGATTTATGAAGCACTAACGGATGATAAAAAAGCTCGTGTCATTAATTACTTCACTTTGACCATAACAGTGCTGGTGACTGGTTTCTGAGAGAAGAGCAGAGGAATGAGTCCCAGAACACAGCACTGGACACTCCACTACACACATGACTGCTTTGAAATATTGCATGCTTCATTTACAGACTCGCAATGTGAATGCAATCTGGGAAAACTGTACAGAAATGTGGTGCAAGATATATCTCTGAAACCAAGGACCGTTTTTAAAAAAAAAACTCTTAACTGTATACATTTTAAAAGGTTGTAGAATTTTAGACATCTCCCCACAGACCTAGCAGAGATGCATTAACCTAAATCATGGTGTATGCAATAAGATGGGGATTCCAGGGCAGCACCTGCAGACGTGTATAACCTATAGCTGGAGGCAAATCTGTACAATAAGCTACTGGAAAATATTAAATCCCACCTGCTTCTACTCAGCAGAAACATCTGCAGGAATCCCAGGAATCTGAAAGATAACATCAGCTTGAAAGCTATGTTTGTGTACCATAAAAGAGATTTGAATTAGTAGCTTGCACATAAACGTCATGTCTGAGGTGGGACCCTCGCAGTGCACCCTACATATTAGAAAGCTGAGAGTTTTGTTTTGAAAAGTCAGAGATGCTTGTGTCCCCATTGTGCAGCAGAAATAGGTCAATCACATGCCGCTCATCGTAAAACAATGACACATTCACCTTCAGACTTCCTCAGAGCGCAGTGCAGCAAGGGGCAGAAAAATTAAGATTTATGTCTCAGACCTGTCTCAGCAGGATTCCACGTGTGAGCCTCCACAGAATGGTCCATGAAAGAATAATCAAAGGTCTATTCCAAGCCGATCATTTTCACACACTATTAGCATCTGAGATAGTCTTTAGAGTCATACTAAAACCCTCTTTGTTGGTTATTTTGGTCTCTTGTGTCTTAAACATTTAACAGAGAAAACTTGACTGTCATAGCTTATCGTACATTCTTGGAAGGAAAAGTAAACAATGCAATTTTTGACATTTTGTAAAGTCCAAGTATTATCGTACACTAGCAAGACAAAAAGTCAAGCACAAATAAGCTCATAGTACAGGACTTAGGAGTAATAAGTAGGTCAAGGTTGCCTCAGCTTTTTGCTCTGTGGGGAGGCCATAAAACCTCTTGAAGTGTAAAAGCTGTACTGTACCAAAACTCAGCCCTCTGCAGCTTTTATATCCAGCTCCCAGTTCAACCCTAACACCCTGTGCATCAATGTGTGCATATGAAGTCATGGGAAGGATGTGAAGTGGTGCTATAACTGTACTAAAGGTGTCCGCATGAAAGAGCACTCACCTGGCTGCAATCACCAACACTTATTTTTCTATGAATTTAGAGTCCCTCCAGGTCTCTACACTTCCTACAATTGGTGTGGAATTTAGGAGCGGAAAGCCAAGAAAAGCAGGCTGGATATGTGCAGAGTGCAGAGGGTTTGCTACTATCACTGGGCTATTTTCTTTACTACTTCCTATCGAGGAATTGTGGGAGAGACAGGCTCTGATGGTGCTGTGTGAATGAAGTTTTCCTCACACTTGCATAACTCAAAGTATCATGGATCAATTTCCTTCATGCAAATTGCAGCAAATGGTCCTAAACTTAATTCACAATTCTCTGGTGGTCCTTCTTTAAAAAGGAACCAAAAAATACAAGCATTATGGTCTTATGTCATTTTTTAGGTTTTGCAATAGTAGCAGAATTGTTCCAGAGAAATCAGGATCCAGCAGAAAGGGTCTCCAGCGGCCATCATGCACCCATTGACTGCAGTGAGTTTATACTTACATCAGAGGACTGTAAGGGGCTATTTTTCAAATATTTAAAATCCTCTGTCCAGTCCTTGAATTCTCATCCATTATGTGTTTTTGCCTAATCTCTTAAGCCTTGTTTCCACTGGAGCAGTATGATATGGGTTGGGTCAGTATGGGAAAGTTTCTACTGCCAATATGAAGACAACAAGCGTCTTGTACTGTACAGTTTGGTACCAGCAGCTTTTGGATCCATCTGTGATGTATGCTTGTGCTAGTAAGCTAATCTTCTCAAATCAAGTCAAAGTTGAGTTGCTGCCTCTGTATGAAGACAAACCTTTCTAAACATTATGCGCTTCTTGTGTGGTAATCAAGAGATCTCGTGTCATGTCTTCCCAATGCAAACAGTGTCTTTGAGTGGACATTTTACATTCCTGAGGACAGTGGTGTGGTCTGTCAGCTCATTAGTCAAAAGTGTGCTTAAACAGAAGCGGCGTCCACCTCCATCACTCACAGATCATTACACTGTGTGCCTGTAGTACTGGCATGTCATGGGTGAGTGCTGCAGGTCTACAGAGAGAAGCTTCCAACATAATCAGACTGTGACATCAGCAGCACACTCACTACAACCAATCCATCATCTTCAAGTCTTCTTCCATGCATATGTCCAAACTCCGAATAATGACACTTCCAAAAGTTCCAAAATTTGCTTTGACTTTGCAGCCAGTTCTCTAGCATATGGTGTTATAAAATTACTGGAAAACTTTAACATGATTTTCTTTTTTTCTAAGGATGTTTCGCAGAAGTCCTCTTGGCTAAACCCCTGTTGCTACCATAATTAATAAATCTAGTTTTACTGTTATCTGACAGAAGCCAAGCGGGGTAAGGATGGATGCAAATCAGATCTCAAGTGTTAGTGTCCTGGCATGGCTTACACTGGCAATGTGCTACTTTATTTTCCTTCAGAATGTTGGATTCCCAAATTTCAAAAGGAGGCTAGGAGTTACTGACAGACACGTTAGTGGCCCGAATAATAAAAAAATGATGTGCAATTCAAGATCAAACAATTGTATTCCTAAAACCGTGCACCATGCCTGTAACCTTTTTAATCCTGCTACAGAGGGTCACAAGGCAGTGAACTTTTTGTGCCGGTCCCAAGCCTGGAGAAGTGGAAAGAGTTGTTCCAAGACAAGCAAGGGCAACATAAAACCTATGAAAGATTAAATATGTAAATCCATGCCTGATAGGAGACAGATGGAAATATGAAGATACAGTACTTGCAACCTTTTCACCTTTACTCTTATTCATCTCTCAAACACAGAGTTGCCATGGTAACAACAAAATGAACCAATTAATAAACAGTGTTCCACATGTACTGTATGTAACTCGAAAGTAATTGGTCCATTAGCTTGGAGCTAAGGCAGTGGTCCAATCTTGCAGTGAAGATACTCTTTTCTTTCGAATAATGGTACAGGGTGGAATAATAGTACGGGGTGGCAAAATGTAAAAAAATTAATAAAAGTACGGGCTGGAATAAACATACGGGGTGGAAATTTCATCCAGATGTTAATAATAGTACAGGGTTTCAATAAAAGTACGGGATTACCCACGAGCTTTATCAGTGTGAACTTAGCATTTATATCTATAGGAATATGTATGGTAATAAAGAAATGAAATCTGCTATCTTTTCTTTTTACTTCAATAACATGAGTAATAACATAAAATTATGCAATTACATATAGACCATCATGTTCCTAATTGAGAGTAAAACAAGCAACAATAACAAAATAGCACAACTACGTACTCTATACAATATACAGTGTACTTCCACAAAAACTGTGTGGTTCCTTAACAATAAAATGCTAAATCCAATACTGTTCATCCAGCATGCACCATCTTTACCAGTATTACATCAGTAATGACTAGTTATACTAGAGCTTAAAATACTGCTTACACATATTAGCAATTCCTTCTAATAATAATATGACCTATCAGAATATCCTACACAATACTGTTCATCTAGCCTATCCTACACAATACTGTTCATCTAGCATCCCGGTCTAGCATGCACCATCTTTACCAGTATGACATCAGTAATGACTAGTTTAATATATCAGAACTTAAAATATGGTTTACACATATCAAAATTGCATTCCAATAGTAATATGACCTATCAGCCTATCCTACAATAAACATTTCCGACAATCTGAAGCAAATCCTTGTAAAATGAGGTAACATAAAATATGCAGTCCCATCAGGATATAACATCATTTGATTCTAAAATACTAATATACTGTAAATTGAAAAATTTTGCCCTCTCGGGTGGGCGGAGGGTGCAGATGCCTGCCCCCTCTCGACACCCCCGCGCGCTTCGCCATCGATAACAAAAAAGAGATTAATCAGGTATATTAATGCAAAATGACAGAGGTGTCTTATGTACCTTTCTTGTTCCTTATCAATTCGCCTAACTGACGCTTCTGTTCGAGCGTGTACTTCTTCTTTGTACAGAACTCAGGCATCTTCGGTAACAGAAAGTTTACATGAGTGAGATAATGGTCGTATAATAGATTTATTTAGAAAAATTCAGGAAAACTTGACGGTTTTGTGTATTCTCTAGCCATTTCAGAAGTCTCACTGCCGTACGAGACAAACGAGATTTTCGTAACCAGTGCCGTGATTGGCCGTTTTCTTGGTGATTTGCAAATATCAGCCAATGAGCGTCAAGCTTTCATTATCGGTAATGGCGGCGCCCATGTTTTGAACGAGACCAAGGAAAAAGATGTTTATTTTGGTTAATAAATGTGATTTTTTGTTGTTATGGTGAGACTGCGAAAAGGTAAATGCGTACAGGGTTGAATAATCGTACAGGGTGGTCATATTTGTAAAAAATAAATAAACGTACAGGTTTTAATAAGGCCGTACAGGGGTGATTTTTTTTGTCAAAACAATAAACGTACATGTACGTTTATTAGAAAGTTGAGAGTATTGTGCCCACACCTGGAAACTGTGGAGGTCAGTGGTAAATGCTCTCAATTTAGCTACAAATACCTTGTATCTCACAAAAGATCCACTAAAACATACCTAAACATTTGCTCCTTTCATAAAAATTTAAATTTTTTTTATTTTTTAGAAATGCCTATAGTCACTAAACAAAGCCTATTAGAGAAAAGTAAAGGTCTCCACCTGCTTCTGTTCATGTTTATCAGTGACTCATTTGGCAGACTCACCGTTTACAACTAAAACTGTTCTTCTGAAACATGACTTGCACAGGTTCAGCCCATGTTGCCCTGTTCACTGACAGATATACTCAAGATTAATGCCTTAGAGTCACTAGAAAAACACTGTTGTTCCTGCTCACTACTCTCTCCACTCACACACCTTGTACTTTTCCAGTGGATTTTATCTGAATCTGAAGCTGCAGGGGACAGGACAATGGCACAGTCCCAGGTTTGAGCCAGTAAAAATGTTTGATCAATTACTCATACAAAGGCAATAGGTTTTGGGTGAAAGTCCTAACTTGCCAGTGTAAAAAAACACAAATCTACTGCGTCACAGGTTGGCTATCAATCATAAAGTGCCCATCTTCAGTTTCACTGCACGCCATTTCCATGAGGTCATAAACACATGAAAACAATATAATTGTGTTCAGGGCAGTGGGCAGAACAAATTGTTATTTTAATAGGCCATGGAATTGTTTTATTTGATGATTGTTCATGCTCACTAAGTTTAATGTTTCCAAATAACTTCGGATGTAAACAACAAACTTCTCTTAAACTGAACTCAGTGTATTTAGCGTTGTTCAAAATGCATACTGTAGTGATCTATGCTGCTATCCTGAGTCAGACCTACTTAGTTTCCTGGCAAAGTGAAGTGGAACCCCAGTGTACCCAATCTTTTCAAAGGGTCAAAAATGTATAAGAGGGCCAAGAGCGAAATACAACAGATCTACAATAAAACTTCTATCGGTGATTAAGTTATTTAGGAGGACAGACTACCTGCCAACCATTGACAGTGGGCTCCACTTTGGGCAGCCCTGATCTAAAATCTATGCTTCCTGACCAAACCTCTTCAAAAAGAGTTTATTTGAAGAGAGGCGGGCATTATGCAATGTTTGTTTCTCTAATTAGTTGTATATTTTTCAATTTGCATCAGTCCAGGACAGTTTATTACCAATGTTAGGGAGGTTAATGCTTTTACCAGCAAGATAACTCAAAAAGTAATGAGATTTTGATGACATTTTCAGAAAAAGTCAGCAATGGGCTAGAGAAGAAATTACTAGTTTTTGTTTGCGGATCCAGAACATTCTGTACTATTGCGAGATATGCCAGCTGCCACAAAGGGTCAGGAGCAAATGATTATTTATTGGTGTGTCAAATATCTAGTATTTTATCTTAACTCTCGTCACCATTATGACATTCAGTTTAATGGCTTTGTGGCCCGATGGATAGAGCATTTACCCATGAACTAGAGGATGGGTACTATATCTTTACCATTGCAAAACAAAATGTCTTATACCTTGGCTGAGGTCTGCTCTCTCTGGGTGCTCTAGCTCTGCATGTGATGCTGCCCCCTAGTTTTCTGATTAGTCATATTGCATTCAGAGGTAGTTTAATATGCTTCCATATGGTTTGCCCTTGGAGATCCTTCTTAAATCGACTATACTAATTCTTTGTACAGAAAAGTATTATAATGGCTGGCTAGACTTACAATATTTGAAGAGGATTTATGCAAACTAATTTTCTGCAGGTGCCTGTATTCTTCTTGTTATCATGTTCAGCTGAAATCTTTCTCTCGTCCGCTGTTGTGTCTGAGGGTACATGGGAAAGCGTTTCTAGGGAACAGAGCAGCGTAAACACTGCCTATCTTTGGTCTTGTTTCCGCCCCGGCCCAGGCTCACTGTAGCATCTATTCATTCAAACTAGGCGAGTGTTTAGTTCCAGCACTGTCTTGTCAGTTTCACCTCCCACGCTTTGAGCTCAGGGACACGCCCACCTCCATGTCTGCATTCACACCAGCCCATGATGTCTCTACTAACTCCTGCAATGAAACTAGACTCCTCTCTCAGGCCCCAAGAGGCTTCCCCCATCCCAGTGACAGTTTGAGCTGAAAGCATTAGAGTCTTATCACTTCCTGTAATCCTATGTTTCAGCGGCTTGTTGTAAATATGCCACAAAAAAGCCGTAGGTCTTCACAGGATCTGGAGCTGCAGAACAGGAATCCAGATGTGGTATGTCCCATCATTGGTTCAGCTCCATATATTTGGGCTATTTATAGAGCCAGATTCTGTTTTAAGGACATCACGCTTCTCAGGTTTCTCTACTTTCCAGAAGCTTTTCATCTTCTGTCACGCGTTCTCTCCAGGCCTGCAGCAAAACACGCTTTTTACTAATTTTCACTAAACAACATAGAGGAGCAGAAATGCTTCAATGTAAACTGGTGATGTTGTGACAGGCAAACTAACATATTGTGCTACATCGACTTTTTGGAGCTTTAACCATATTATAATGTTGTTTGCACCTCAAAATTATACCTATATATTATATTGTACCTGTGTATTTTGTCTCAACGCTCTACATAAAAAAACATGAAACCAGGTGCACGTTTCTAAAGCCCATACACCATCAACAAACATGTTCTGATCATTTCCATGCTTAAATTGTCATCACAACAAAGCAGCCAGCTCATTTATCTATCTGTTAGCTAATAGTGGTGCTAAATAGCCATTTTATGCTCTGTGCAGCTGAGGGTCAGACACCTAATCCAAGCATCTTTGCAAAGTCAAAGTAACAGCTCTCCAAAAGAGGACATTTCCCATACATATACATATTATACATATTACATATACATATTATTTTAAATTAGAAATGTAAAAGCATAATATGTTCCATAAATGATTATCTGTAAAGTGATTAAACTGTTGTGAGGGTTAAAGTGAACATGAAAGTGAAAACATTCCTCAGCAGTCATGTATTGACCTGCAACAGTGTATGATGCTGTTAGATACAAAAAGCAGGGATAGGCCCAGTAATTTGTGGAGCTACTACGTGCACACCGAACACGCACACTACTGAATCATATACTGCTTACGGGACATAAAGAAACATAAATACCAAATCAAAAATATAGTGCACTTCTGTAGGACACCTGTGTACACCTGTGTTCTGACTGTATTTGGTGTCAGTGAATTAGGAAGGTTTGGTCTTTCTCAAATAGTGTTGGTTTACATCACACACGGTGGGTTTCACACCAGGCTGGATTTTATCTGTATAACAATGACTTATCTGAATTGCTTTGATTGGAAAAAATACTAAAGAGTTATCTTGTAATGTCTACTATGCTTTACATTTAGTCTAGCTACAGAAGACTCAATGTCAATTTTGCCTTCTAGTTATTTGGATTATTTTTAATTTTTTATTATTTATTTGGACTGAAATTGTGTTATGTTAGAAAGAACAAACTATTTTGTACTTACAATAACTAACCTACACTACATACTGTGCCTACATACATACCCTACTGTAGGATTTTACATAACACCAAAAATATAAATGGGTTTTGCCTTGTTTATATTGATATTTGGAGTGCAATAGTTATTTTATTTATTTTAGGAAGGGGTACCGTAGTGTAAGACAGGAGGTTCAGCAGCACTGGATCCTAGAAAGTGGGATTTCATTTGTACCCATTTCCATACATGAGGCCCTCTAGTGGCGACACTTAAAACAACACCTGAGAAATGCATCATATTTGAATTTGTGTAAAAATGATAAATATAAGATAGCTTTCTCCAGAAATGCAAAGGGACTCGCCTCTCTATATCTATTTATATGGTTTCCTGATGTCGTACAGTAAACAGGTAAAATAATAATAATAATAGCTAAATAGTATTTATCATTAGTTTAAAATAATTCATTTTAAAATATGAAAAATGTACGAATATGAGGCATTGTTATAAACAGAAGACATTTGTCATAAAATAATTATAAACGTGCTTTGATTTGACCGGAAGCGCCCACTTGGCTCCGGCGCGTGGATGAAATATTTGTCCGGTGATGAAGGCTTGGCTGCGGAATGCATTTTTCCCCTGTGTGTGCGTCTCGGATATTACTCCGACTGGCTCTGAGGTAAGACTGCGGAACCGCCCCTTTGCGCTCGCGCTGCACTCCCATTGGTTCACGCGGAGACTCAGGAATGTCCTTAAACCATTTAAATAGTACCTCTATGAGCGGGATAAGGCAGTAGAATAAGCACTAGCATCTGGATAAAGAAGTGGAGACGGGTTACCTCTAACGGGATATCACTTTTTCTAAATACTTCTAAGAGGCATTTTATTTAACAGGTGAGTACAGCATTTCCATATACTATTATTTAAAAATAGAAAAGACGTTGTAGCTAAAATTATTGTATATTTTTTGTTAGGTTTCATTTGAGATTTGACAATGATGCTGTGCGGCATCTTTCTGCTCTTGATGCTTTGGAGTGGTGAGGGGGCGAGACTAGCAGGTCAGGAAAGAAACTAAAATGTTTTTTAGCTAAATTAATGTCACATTGTGTTTATTTTAGGCTAATATTGTGGTTTCCCCGCAGAGAGTCGTGATGATAATAGCGTCTACGACTTGTTCGACCTGGCTCGAGTGAGCAAGAGACAAAACGGAGTGAGTATGGTGAAAGGTGCTGACCCATACAGCCCTGCCTACAAAGTCCTGAACGCAGATCTGATTCCCGCCGTGCCAGACAACACATTTAGGGACCTCCTCGACTCCATTCAAACCGAGAGGGGATTCCTGCTCCTGGTCAACCTCAAGCAGTTCAAAAAGTCCCGGGGCAGCCTTTTGACTGTGGAGAAGAGCGACGGCTCTGGACCCGTGTTTGAGATCGTGTCCAATGGCAGGGCGAACACCCTGGACCTGGTCTACTCCACCACGAGCCAGCAGCAGGTCGTGTCCATAGAGGATGCGGATCTGGCCACGGGGCACTGGAAGAATATCACGCTGTTTGTTCAGGATGACCGCGCTCAGCTGTTCGTGGGCTGTGAGGAGATCAATGTGGCAGAGATGGACGTGCCAATTCAGAGAGTGCTGAGCCAAGAGGTGGCAGACTTCGCCAGGCTGAGGATTGGGAAAGGGGCCGTGAAGGACAGATTTATGGTGAGATCCTATTACTATTTATTTATATATAATTGTCCAGTAATAACTATTTAATAACTGGCATTTAATTGCGTTAGTTAATAGATGTCAATGTGATTTCAGGGAGTGCTTCAGAATGTGCGCTTTGTCTTTGGCACCTCTCTGGATGCCATACTCAGAAATAAAGGATGCCAAAGTGGAGGTATTTACACAGTAATAATGTTTATATAAACACAAAGAAAACCATAATGTGTTGTCAAAGTGTCAGTAAAAATTAATTTGCCTCTCCCTGTCCCCTGCAGCCGCTTTAACTGATGTCATGACCTTAGACAACCCAGTCAACGGCTCCAGTCCTGCCATTAGGACTGACTTCACTGGCCACAAAGCTAAAGGTGAGAGTACAGCCCTGAACACACCTCTCTGTGCATATGCACTATTGTAGACCTGAGTTAATAAGACTGCTCTGTTTTCTCTCTTCAGATGTCCAGTCAGTGTGTGGCTTGTCCTGTGAGGACATCACCAGCATGTTTAAGGAGCTCAAGGGACTCGGCGTGGTTGTTAAACAGTTGTCGAATGAACTTCGTAAAGTGGTAAGCTCTTGGGGCCATCAGGCTCTGCTCTCTGTCACTGCTTTCTCTTTTTCTGCTGCTCCCATTACGCACAGAGCCACTTGTCGCTTTAATGGCAAGCACCAGCCAAGTTCCTAATGAGACCCATGTGAACATACAAATATGTTTGGCTGAGTGCTGCGTTCGCACTGCTTCACTAGAGTCAAGCAATGTCTTAATCACAATGTCGCTCTGTGATTCATTTGTATTGGAACCTTGGCAAACTGAAAGTTTCCATTCTCCGTCCACCATCATAACCCCCTTCTCTTTTTATTTTTTCCTTTTAGTCTGAGGACAGCCTTTCACTGAAAAACATACTGGATGTCCACGGTGGAGTGTGCCTCCACAACGGCATCGTGCACAACGACAAAGATGAATGGACTGTGGACGGCTGCACCGAGTGCACCTGTCAGGTAAGGGTCACTGCCTCACCTGCTGCAATGAACACACATAGTCTCCTCCTGAAGTGAAGAGTTAATAGTGTTTTTACTGCTGTCTTTAGTGTATATTACTTCTGCCTCAGACCTGTCAACACTTGAGCAGAGCAGCATGAGCCCTTTAGTCTCATTAACAGGACACAAGGAAGGAGCTTCTGTGTGTGTAATT
Organism: Bostrychus sinensis; assembly: GCA_020698575.1. Taxonomy (NCBI): domain Eukaryota; kingdom Metazoa; phylum Chordata; class Actinopteri; order Gobiiformes; family Eleotridae; genus Bostrychus; species Bostrychus sinensis. The sequence goes on from CM036258.1 coordinate 20,940,980, forward strand.
AGTTAGGTGATGAGTGAGTGCCAGTCAGGTTTGTGTTTTTACAACACAGTAAGAGTGTTATGTTCCTGATAAAAATCATCCCATTGAGAAAAGCAGCAATTAGCTTTGGACCACTGTCAGAAAACTCTGTAAAGCTAGTGAGCCATTAAGTCATTATCCTGTAGTAATGTAAGTGTTCCTCTGCAGAACTCAGCCACTATCTGTCGAAAAATCTCCTGTCCTCTGATCCCCTGTGCTAACGCCACTGTGCCAGATGGAGAGTGCTGCCCTCGCTGCGGTGCCTGTAAGTCTTCTCCTCTACACCTTTATAAATCATTTAAAAAACTAAACAAAAAGATCATTAAGTGTCTTTTTTTTCCCTATAGCCAATGACTACCCAGAAGACGGCTGGTCCCCTTGGTCTGACTGGACACACTGCTCAGTGACCTGTGGCCGTGGCATCCAGCAGCGCGGACGCTCCTGTGACCGCATCAACAGTAACTGCGATGGCACCTCTGTCCAGACCCGTGACTGCTACCTTCAGGAGTGTGACAAACGCTGTGAGTTCTGCTGTCTTTAACACAGGAATCATAAAGGCATGTTTGAGAATCATTACTGACCCGTCTGTTTTTCTCACAGTCAAACAGGATGGAGGTTGGAGCCACTGGTCACCCTGGTCTTCCTGCTCTGTGACCTGTGGGGAGGGTGTCATAACCCGCATCCGCCTGTGTAACTCTCCCACTCCACAAATGGGAGGCAGGGATTGTCAGGGAGACGGACGTCAAACTGAAGTCTGCCGGAAATCACCTTGTCCAAGTAAGTTCACTATTATTTTTTACATTGCATTATTTAGTTTTTGTATGCAGCAAAATAATCAATAATGTGTTGTTAATGTCTTAGTTAATGGGAACTGGGGTCCCTGGTCACCATGGGATACCTGTACTGTTACTTGTGGTGGAGGAGTCCAGACACGGAAACGCCTCTGTTCAGATCCAGTCCCCAAATTTGGGGGAAAGGACTGTGTTGGTGATGCAACTATGACTCAACTGTGCAACAAACAAGACTGTCCTATTGGTGAGCATTAAAGCTACAGATCCTCTACAACTTTCACCTTCACAGTTCAGCTTTTAAATAACTAAATATGTTTTTTTACAGATGGCTGTCTGTCCAACCCATGCTTCCCTGGGGCTAAGTGCACTAGCTCTCCTGATGGCTCATTCAAATGTGGCAAGTGTCCTCTTGGCTACACCGGAAATGGCATCACTTGTAAGGACATTGACGAGTGTAAAGAGGTCCCCGATGCCTGCCATACACACAACGGAGTGCACCGCTGTGTGAACACTGAGCCTGGCTACAACTGTATGCCCTGTCCCCAGCGGTACTCTGGTCCTCAGCCTTTCGGAAGAGGTGTGGAGCAGGCCACAGCTAAAAAACAGGTTTGAAATACTGCTCTTAGTCAGAGATTGTGGCTAGTCGGTTAAACACTTGCAAGTTGTAATTCTATATCATTTGCTTTAGGTTTGCACACCTCGTAACCCATGCAAAGACGGTAGCCATGACTGCAACAAAAATGCAAACTGCATCTACTTGGGCATCTTCTCGGAGTCTATGTACCGGTGTCAGTGCAGGCCAGGCTATGCTGGGAACGGACACATCTGCGGAGAGGACAGTGACTTGGATGGCTGGCCTAACACCAACCTGGTGTGTGTGGAGAACGCCACCTACCACTGCAAAAAGGTAGCCAGACCCCACATGGTCACAATACCACAGTATAACTCACTTCACTCTTCAGTGCTTTATAATGAAAATTGTGTTCCCACTTCTTTGTTCCTTTATAGGATAATTGCCCCAGCCTTCCCAACTCTGGCCAAGAAGACCACGACCAAGACGGTCTGGGTGATGAGTGCGACCATGATGATGACAATGATGGAATCCCGGATGATAGGGTAAGCTTTTTTTAGCCCTAAAACCATGCTTTCCTCACAAAGCTCACATTGTAATCAACAGTAGCCAGCCTTCCTTTGGGCTATAGGAATCTTTCTCTTTGTGTTTCTGAGCACGCACCAGAGACTTCAATTGTAAAGTCAGTAAGTGTAATATAGTTTCACTGTGAAGCCAAAATTGAGCAAGGAGTGCCTTTTTGCCCATATAATTTCTAGTGTGAGTTAGGTTGTGGAAAAATGCAGACTGACTGGAAACTTTTCTCACATCCAGAGAAAAAAGAAACCCTATCATTAACTTAAACAATGAAGCTCTAAAATATTTGACAATGTAAAATTAAAGACTCACATTTATATATTCATTTTTCATTTAGGACAACTGCCCAAGAGTATACAACCCTGCCCAATATGATGCAGACAGAGATGATGTTGGTGACAGCTGTGACAACTGCATATTTGAGGCTAACACCGACCAAACAGACACTGACAACAACGGAGAAGGAGACGCTTGTGCTGTGGACATTGATGGTGATGGTAAGTCTTACAGTATATCATAAGGTTGTTTGTCATTGTAAAACCAAAAAAAAACATGATGCAAAGTCTAAGTTATGTTTTCTTTTTATCTAGGCATTCTGAACGAGAATGATAACTGCCCATATGTTTACAACGTGGACCAGAGAGATACTGACAGGGACGGAGTGGGAGACCACTGTGACAACTGCCCTTTGGAGCACAACCCCGATCAGGTAACATCCAATACACCTGCTGCTTTCATCCTGCATAGGAATGTTTCTGCTGTGAGGAAAAAGACTGAGCTTTGTAATGGCCCTTTCATCTCAAATATGAAGATGACTTAGCCAGAACACTGGACAATTGTCTAAAGTGCAGCATTGCTTGCATATCAGCAGACAAGGAGCTACTTTTAAGTCACTTTGCATTGTACACCATTCATACTGAGGCTGATGAAAGACAGTAAAGGCCTATTTGAAGAGAGGACAAGCCTCTTGACATTGTCAAAGAAAGTCTATGTAAAAATCTCACCATAAAGGAATCTTTCTACCCTACAGATCGACTCTGACTCAGATCGCGTAGGAGACAAGTGCGACAACAACCAAGACATTGATGAAGATGGTCACCAGAACAATTTGGACAACTGCCCCTATATCCCCAATGCTAATCAGGCTGACCATGACAAGGATGGCAAGGGAGACGCCTGCGACCATGATGATGACAATGACGGCATTCCCGATGACAAAGACAACTGTCGGCTGGCCTTTAACCCAGACCAGCTTGACTCAGATGGTGAGTCTTGTTCTCTTACATTACACAAACATTGCAGCACAACAACCTATCACATTTGTACTAAATCTTTAAATGTTTAATTCTATCAGGTGACGGCCGTGGTGATGTGTGCAAAGATGATTTTGACCAGGACAATGTGCTGGACATTTATGACGTGTGCCCAGAAAACTTTGACATCAGTGAAACAGACTTCCGCAGATTCCAGATGGTTCCTCTGGATCCCAAAGGCACCTCTCAAATCGATCCCAACTGGGTTGTACGACATCAGGGCAAAGAGCTGGTCCAGACTGTCAACTGTGACCCTGGCATTGCTGTTGGTAAGTTATACTGGATACTAATTGGATAATTTCAGTTTTCTTTCTTTTTTTTTCTTTTTTTTTTTTTTGCATTATAAATAAATAATACTATAAATAATATTTTTAACCACATTCTGTCTGATTCCAGGCTTTGATGAGTTTAGTGCAGTGGACTTCAGTGGCACCTTCTTTGTCAACACTGACAGAGATGATGACTACGCTGGCTTTGTTTTTGGATACCAATCCAGCTCACGATTCTATGCAGTCATGTGGAAACAGATAACACAGACCTACTGGTCCCACACACCTACCAGAGCCCAGGGATACTCTGGCCTATCCATCAAAGTGGTCAACTCCACTACCGGCCCTGGTGAGCACCTGAGGAACGCCCTCTGGCACACTGGAGACACCCCGGGACAGGTGAGCTACTGATCTTAAAATAAAGAAGTCACAGCAACATTTTTTATCTATACAATTTAATTAAATGTGGATTTTTTTTCTCTCAGGTCCGCACACTGTGGCATGACCCCAAGAACATTGGCTGGAAGGACTTCACTGCCTACAGATGGCATCTGATTCACAGACCTAAGTCTGGACTTATCAGGTCAGTTTACACGCTTTCTCCTTGAAGCTGTTACAAATGTGTACATCTTATTTAAAATGTCACTGACTCCAAAACCCTATGTTTGATTATACAGAGTGGTGATGTATGAGGGCAAGAGAATAATGGCTGATTCTGGAAACATCTATGATAAGACATACGCAGGAGGACGACTAGGCTTGTATGTGTTCTCTCAGGAGATGGTTTACTTCTCAGACCTCAAATACGAATGCAGAGGTGAGACATTTACAAAGCATTTCAAAATGTCCTGTACTGTAGGACCGGCCTGAATTGATTTAACCCTTTTTTGTTTTTTGTTTCATTTCAGATTCATAAGTGGACCAAAGCGTCTCATAATGAATGTATATGAAAATATAGTATAAGACCTGGATCAACATCTCAACATCTAACTTTTCTGTAAAGAACTGCACTTTGGTGGAGAAATGACAAGAGCAAGTGAGGTAAAGTCACCTCAGGACTCAAAGCCAAATACAAGTTCAGTGATCTCCACCAATGACTATAAGTATGAGTGCAGCTGTGTTCAGAAGAAACTGGCCTTCCCACTCCACTGAAGGAGGGCCACATGTATTGCTTTGCACATGGTATTCCGCTGTGGACATGGGACCAAAGGGAAGAGTTTTTCTTATTTTTTATTTTCAAGCAATAATTATCTGCTGTGGACACTTGTTTGAAGAATGCAGTTTGTGAACTTTTTAGAATGGGGAGATAATACCCCTTGAAGGAACAGTTGAGGGACCATGGACAGTATGGACTGACTGTTACTATCAAAGAGAGTGAGTGTGTGCTGTGTGTTATGCATGTGTAAGCATGGTTGAAGACAATGAAGACAAAGAGACTTAATTTGTAATGACCCTCCCCACAGATATGCAGACCACTATGTGGTCTTAGGGCTGGCCCAGGACATTCTTCTCAGGAAAGGGAACTAGAAGAATCAGAAGAGCACAAATTGAGGACAGCACAGGGCCCCAGAGCAGGCACTTTATTGCTGCTTTGGACTGTAATTATGAGCAATATTTGTTAATCCTTACAGGGGACATAAACCTCAAGGGCCAGTCTACTTCCTACCAACCATTTTAACAATCTTTGTTTCCACCTAGTGTCACAGTTGAAGAAAAAACTGACCTAATGTGTTAAATGTGGCCTCACTTTCAGCATCAGACTATTCAGTGGTGTGCATGCCTGGTGTGCCTGAGCTCGTGTGTACAATTCTGACAAGGGGGAAATCAAGAGGAAACCCTTAATGTACAAACATTACCTCATTTCTTTTTGTATTGAGGCCAGCAATACACAAGAATCACTTGTCTTAACAACAGAATAAAATGGTTGGCTTCTCGGTTTTATTTTAGACTTTAATATTGTTTTGCTGTATATAAGATATTTTTGTAGCAAGAGAAGCCTGAGCAGGAGAGGATTAAAGAAGTGTATTGTGCTATATGTATTTTTATTCCTGTGCATTTTTGATAAATTATTGTTTTATATTGGTTATTTCATGTTTGTAGATATATGCTATTTAAATAATTTATCTGGAAGTGTTGCCTCATATGGAAGCGCTTCTGTCTGTATAAACTTATTTGCACATTGACATGAGGATGTTTGTCATTTTGTATGTGTCTTTTGTATTAGTGAAGCATTTCTATAAACATTTGTACCATAGTTTCTACCCAAAGTGCTGTTTATACTCAGACCTGTTATTTTGTATTGTCAACTGAACAATAAACTTCTAAGAAATATTATCCATTTCTGTCTTCTTTGCTCAGCTGAACAGCCTTACTTCCCTGTATACTTTGATTGAGGTCTTCCTCCTAAAAAAGCAAAGCCCTGCTGTGTCAAAGACTGGAATCTATTAGTACAGAGTCTGGATAAGCCTCGGAGTAAGGGAGGATCCTTGGGAGTTGATGTTTGTGAAGCTAAAATGAAATATAACCTACTTCAGCAGCACATCCATACAGATCTGATTTCACATTACACACGCATCTGCTTACACCCCCCCAAGTGTAGCAATGCTTACTCTCCAAATTCATATTAGAAATTCATCTATTGCAGCTGTAGCAGCCTGACACTAAAAATGGCCACTGAAATCTGATTGTTTTAAAGGTTTTAATAGAACGGATGCTTGCGCTTTAGTGAGGGCTTGTATAGATTTTTTATAATGCTAAAAAGAGTTGTAATCTAACACAGTGGCTTGAAAAGCCAGACTGTCTCGCTGCAGGTCTCTTTACATTAGAAGTGACCTCATTCTTACCATAGTGAGCTCACTATGTTTCCATTACCCCAAATGAGGAGCATGTCTTCCCTACATCACTACATATATCCAGCTGATTAGATTTGTAAAAGTCTACCTACTGTGAAATAACAAGCAGGAAAAAAACTTTGGTGCAGATTTGGACAAAGGCCTCTATTGAACCTGAAGTGAGTTGTGTGTTAGATTCTTTGCTGTCTGACCTCCCTAGCTCCTCCTGTGAAGTCTTTTAGCCTGGCGGGATGTGAAAAAAACTTTTGTCCAGATCGAGACAGGGTCAAAGCGTGTAGGCGAGGTGGGAAGTGAGAGGAATGGGCCCATAGGTGTCGAAGGGTGCTGAGGTCACCAGGTGCACATGAAAAATACTCAACAAGAGTTTAGGAGGTGTGTCAACAGCTCAGCCTAAAGTCCCCAAACAAACCAAGAAAAGATGGACTACTCAAGCCAAAACCATCAAGGGACTATTGGCTTTCTTTGGTAAATAAAGAAAATGGAGGTCACGGAGACTGCGATCTCAGAAGATCTTACTACTCTGATCCACTCTGAGATGATCCTCTAAAGAAGAAGGAATGAGTGGCATGCATTTAACTGGTTAAAGCTACCTGGATTGAAGACATTGGGTCTGGATGCATGTCACCAATCCAAACATGTTTTAAAGTACAAACTTGTGTGAGCAACAGAACATTCTGTGGTCACGGGACACTGTTATTACTTTTAATGGTAGCAATTTTCTGTTCTCATCTTTGATATTTGGGTTAATACACAGGATGGCCTTGGCGCTTTGTTTCCAAAATGCAGCCATAAATAACTAAGGAATGCAGACCACAAATAGATAATTTTGTCATAAAATAAGTATTCCTGTCAATTTTAAACAAATATTTAGAGTTGAGCTGGTCCTTAGTTGATGTGAACCAAACGCATGATCAGATATGATATGTGTCCGTAAATGGATGTACTATTAGCGTGGAATGAAGTCATTCGTGTCGATGTCTCTGGTCCAAGTTTCAGTCAGTTCACAGTCCTCCAGCAGACTCAGCAGCTGCTCCTCAGTTAGATCTGGACCCTCGTCCTGCAAGAGACAGACACAACACGCATTTAGTTCACTGTACATAACTTGAACTGAGTTAGTTTAGTGCTAATGTGTGTATGGCAGGTTCAAAATCTGTTAATGTCCATTTTTGTAATCTAGGTCTAGCACCTGTAAATGAAATCATTGAGGTGGACCTCTGTCTTATAAAATTTTTACATGTCATGAAAGCAACCATTTGTTCTGGCCCTCAATTCAACAGGGACTAGACTAATTCTTTATGGAAAAAAAAGGATTAAGATTTCTCGCTAGGCTATGAATTGCCAACAGTAGATGTACTGCTTGTAGTTGAAGTAAAGTCTTTAAATTTATTGTCTTTCCTCCTAAACAAATATAGCTTTAGAATGATTCTATATGGACCTTCTCACATACTATCTCACATACATAAGAGTGATATTTTTGATACAGGGTTTTGGGTACTAGAGGTCGCTCCAGGGCAGTATTTGACCACTTCTATCAAAAATAATGGCCATCTCATTAAAATATAATGCACGTAATCTTTCTGTAGCTTACTTTGAAATATATACATTTATTTGTGCAGAAGACTTCCACAAAGGCAGCACCTCATACAACCCCAGTTTTAAAATCCCCAGTATCACATTAGAAGAGCAATGTCGTGATCATGCACTCAATAATATATAACCACAAATGGACTCCAATCTATTTTTCAAAACAGAATGCAACCTCACAGGATGTGTATACCAAAGATATATCTATCATAACACATTTGTTCTCCTACCTCTTTTCCCATCCCGCTGACTCAAAATCACATTCCTATGTCTCAACTATCCCATGAGCTAAAGTTAATACGCAGCATTAATAAACCGTCCTCCTTATTTAACCGGAGCACCCTCCGAAACTCTGTGACGCCCTCTTCAGGACACGGTTGCTGATATACATCTCAATCACACAAAGCCATCTCAATGTAATTGCACCTTTAGGGTCAATGCTATTTAGGTTGTCGTTTATGTGGCGTCAAGTACCCACTGTGTGTGAAGTACCAGACACATTCCAATCTCGGGACCCCCAGCAGCACACCATCTTTTTGAGTTTAACTATATTAGCCAGGAGTGGGAAAGTAACTACATATTTTACTCAAGTCATTTACGTTTGGACAAAATGTACATCTCTAGAGGAAAGTGTTTTGACTTTTGCTGATGTAAACAGACAAGAAATCAGGGAGACAGAGGTATGCCATGGAGAAAATCCCACTGAACTGGAAATCAAACCCGGGTTGCTCCATTTTTTATGGTGAGCACACTACCAGGTGAGCCAGCAAAGTACCCGTAAAATTATTTTTGACCTGGGTGGCAAAGTGTGTAGCACACTGGACATGCAATGAGAGGATCTTGGGTTACATCCAAATTTGCGTGTAATAATAGTAGTATTAGTAGTAGAAGTAAAGGGGGAAGAAGTATTAGTAATAGTAGTAGTTCGTTGTAGTAGTTTGGTGAGTAGCTCTGAATACTTCTACTTGAGTAAAATCAATTTGAAGTCACAATAATAATTTTAAACAGAATCTCTGATATAGTCTCATAGACTTCACCTTCGGCTCTGCAAAACAGAAGAGTAAGAAAAATGACAGCCTTCAGACGTTTAAATGCGTGACTGAAGGAGCACAGCTGATGCCTCACTTCAACCACAATTTGTCTGGAACCACCAGTATTTTGACTGTTCACTTTGACCGTCTATAAAAAGTGTACCACAGATTTTAAAAGGCAACTTGCGTTTAACTAATACCAGGCTTCTCTCAGTACTGGAAGGTACAAGTAAGTATTTCCAGTGGAAAAGTGGGAAAAATAACATCCAAGAAAGACAGAGGGCTCTTTACTGCCTTAACATAATGCTGTGAGTCCTTACAGTGGTTGACCTCAGCTGGCCCTTAATGCTAGGGAGGCCAAAGGTGTCTGTGGGTGACTGATACGTGTTTTCCTCCATTTCTGTCTCTATGTCTTTGAAGACAGTTAAACAAAAGGGAAAAGTGTTCTGGCAGCTTTAGTCCAGCGAAACCAATTATTACACTAAACACGAATAGCAATGTACATGGGACAGACGGTTTGAAAAAGTTAGACACAATGACAAAACTTCATCTTTTAAAGTCTCGGGGCTTTCCAGTAATTCAAGCACATATGGAGTCAGGTGATTCAACCACAGCATCAACTAAATGTCCTTCCATCAAAAACTACACGTGACTGTCTGTATTGGCCCAAGACACTAAAATAGAAGCAGTGAAAACATAAATCAGGATTTTGCACTCACCAGAGGATAATCACAGATCCATGAGCAACCTGTCTGAGGACTTGTTCACAGACATACATTTTTTGGCAAAAACATGTGAAATACAACTTGAAGGTGGAGAATCTACACATCCACTCCACACTGAAGATAACTATTGGAAAAAGTTAGGAGAGTGTGGCAGATTTATGGATTAATGGCACATTCTGAACTCTGTTATATAATTGTGCTAAAATGGAAAATTCTTAAGCCACATACTATGTTTTATAGCAACAATAACAATTATTGTTAAAGGGCCAGCATTTCCCAGTGATGCTGTGCCGAAGCTCATCACCTGCAGCCCAGAGACCCACTAGGCCGAGTACACTGGGTTATATTTATGGATCTCCCAAAATCCTGTGGAAGAAACATAAGACCTAAAGCTCTGTTTAGGACGTGTTGTCATTTGTCACTCATCTCACCTGTGTTTTAAACACATGTGATAATGATGATATCAATGTGCTGTTTGCCCTCTGGACAAGGTTCAAGTTCCACAGCCAGCAGCCACAGGCCGGTCGTTAAACCTGATGAAGAACGATGGGGACTGCCTCATATCAGTTTCTCACCGGGGGATGAATCTCACAGCCCTGCAGCCGTTAGGCCTGAGTGCACCATCACCCCACAGCTCTTGTCAGCTCCTGTACACACAGAGTACTACTCAGCTTTCAAGGTCACTGACTCCAGCCACATATCTCAGCTTTATCCAGCACAGAGCCAGGGGCCAGCACTAATACAGGGAAGAATGTTGCTCATCTTATTTTCTAAGCTGTAATGGAAGTCTGAGACCTACTATAGTAAACGATGACGTCAATTTAAATATATCAGTAAGTCCATAACAAGGACATGGCTTTAGTTTTTTCACAGCGACAAACACAGTGTATGAAGATTAACTGTATGTAGAACTCCTTATTTAAACATGCAATCAAAGACTGTATATAAAAAGCCATAGTGTCATCTATTAAAAAAGAATGTTTTTAATTGGCCCCTCATGCTAGCGGCAGCACAGGTCCTGAACCTATATGGACATAACTTAAATGTGTATGCTTTTTTCCAATATGTACAGTACATGAATGGAAGGGTAAGAGATGGTGAAATGCACTTTCTTTGTGAAAACACAAAGTAGAGACTCTGACCTCAAAGTAATTTTACAAGTTTAAAAATATCTTCATATTTATGACAATTGTGTTACTGCTACAGCACTGAACAATAACTTTTAGTGAGTTCCAAAACATGACATTTCTTTGCTCTAAACCACCACTATTACAGATGCATGAAATATAGAGTTGAGGAAAGTGCTGAGACAACAATAGCCGAAGCAGTTGGCTTTTGTGAAATGCTCTTATTTTGGATCATAAATAAGTGAATGAGGACCAACGGTGTCACAGACCAGAAGTTACCACTGTGGATGGACAGACACAAAGATTCAAATTGAAGGGACTTTCTCAGTTTTTTACTGGCTTATCCATTGTTGTATTATTTGTTCGATGGTTCTGAAAAGAAATGGTAAACCCAACAAACAATAAACAAAGGCCTTCTTCAGTAACCTGGCAAAAGCCAGATTGCTGTGTGTAAAATTCTGCTATGCATAAAGTGGTAACGTTATAGAATTGTGGCATGCCTTCTGGTAAAACATTTGTTAAGAGGAGGAACTTTCAAGAGAATATTTGGAGATGATTGAATAAAGTGCCAGCTTGCAACCATCTACCATGAATTATTTTAACCAAACAACAAACTGCTTTACCTTGCACAGCAAGCTGGATTATTGTGAAATTTGTGAGTTCACACATTCATGAACTCCATCTTGTCATGCTCCTGCTGGTCCGTTTGGGTTCGAGCCAGTGATTAACAGAGACATGTTTTCAGTAAATGTTGGGATAGCCCATCCTGTTGTAGATGGCATAGGATCACAGCCAAGTGATATTACAGGAACTAACTAGCACAGATTTAGTTTGAAATGTAAAAATAGCCCTTTTTGAATCTGTATCTGTGCTTATTGTTCTTGAGCAGAGATATGAAATAAAATGAAAGGGCAATGGCAATGAGATAGGAAAATGAAGAATCTAAGGCTAAGAGGAGAGATTCTTTGGCCCTCAGCTGAGTTTCAGTGAGAGGGAGAGTTGTTTGGATTGAGAGAATAGAGAAAGCTGGGATGACGCACAAAATTGCCGGTCTCAGAAGTGAGTCCAACACAATACGGCCCATGTTTACATAAATCATTGCAAAAGGTAAATCAGGTAGATCTCTTGGAATAACACTGGGATTCTTACCACAACGCTCTGGAACCAATCAAACAGACACAGAACAGGGAGTCTGCCATCGCCGCATGGACGTAGGACACTACCCTTTGAATATTTTCCGCCTTTACAATACATGTTATACTTTCACCACAGCCAGACTAAACACAGGGCTGTATACTTAACATTTAAAGGGGAAGACCTCAGTATGTATTCTTGAAGGAACTCACTTATGAGCCGTGTTACCTCAGGTCACCTTCCCTCTCCGGGATTTATTTATTTCTCTATCACTTGTTATGACCAACTAGAAGACAAAATATGAATAATTTTTACAATTTGGCAAATAAACAAAAAAAATCAAGCTATACACCAGAGAATATAATGGCTAAGTTTAATAAATTGTTCTTTGTTAAAAATGAAAACGTGATCCACTCATCAGACACTAGTTCAGAGTATGGAGTAATTAAAAACTGACAGGAAATATGACAGCTTGGCATGGACTTACTAAAAAGAGGGTGAATCAAGGCCTTATTCATAATAGATGTCAAATAAAAGCAGTTTAATAACAAGTCACTCACATTCTACAAGACACGTGATGAGATGTAAAATCAACAGACCTCTGCCAAAGCACTGACTCTATCTCGCAAAAGTAAAGAAATAGTGCCTGCACTCAAAACAAGATTCCGCTAGTTAAGGGGTTAATGCTGTCATTTGAGCCACAAAGCCCTCATATCTCACAAACCCTTTTCACTTTATGAAGTTTATAGATATGACTGGCCAGGCTGGAAAAAAGGAAAATGTTAGTTGTCAATTTAGTGCTTAGTTGTGGCAGTGCAGACTTGCTTTTTGTTTACTTTTTAGCTTGATTTCAAAACCTTTACACAACTATATGAAAAATACATATGTTCATAATATATTTTTAAAAGATGCTATATTTAATAAAAGACACACCCTTCACATCAAACAGAGGAACCTAAAGAAAGAAGTTCATTGCTAATTTAGACAAGCTTCAAATAAAGAAGACATTTTCTCATTATGAGCACAAGACACCAAAAACAAGCAGTGTTTAAAGTGGTGCTGCTGCCAGACACCGCTCTTACAAAAGCTCTATGTGTCACTGTGGTTTGTATGCTGATAAATGTGTTCACACATGCAAAGCCTAGATCCAATGTATATTTTTCAGAGCCACTGGCCTTATATTGTGGGTAGGAAAAAGATTTATTTTCATGGAATCTGTCTGGGAGGGCATTCTTGGACAGTTTGACCCAGTTCCAAAATACCATAAGGTTGATTTGTATAACATTCGTAATTCAGCATCTTCACAGACAGGCTTTGTACCTGAAGTGAGTTTTTGTACTAGGTTTTCCAGTGAACATTAGAAAAATAACACTTCACTGATTTTGTTTATGCAAAATGTAAAGTAGCAAGTAGTAAAGTACCAACAAATACTGTAGGAGATATATTTTAGCAATAGGAAGGTTCAGTATTGCGTGCATGTAGTTATTAAATACTTTTATACACTCCCAGTATTAATAATTTTCACAACAACAACTCAGCAGGTGTCAGAACAAGACATTTATTTCAGCCAAATTTAAATATTTGAAATATTTGTGTTTTTGTGTAGTAAGAGCATGTAAAAAAATGGTTATATCTCAATTAGATCTTTGTATCTTGGGTGAAAGGTGTTGTCATGTCAGCCTCAGAAGGTCCAACTCAAACTTAAAATTTTCACTTGTCCTACAGAGGTTTTTCAAGTTGCATTGTATGAAAAGCCATTCAAGTAAATAATACACACTATAATTCATAAACAAATCTTATCATCATACATAATATCAGGACTTTTTTCCGAATAATTTTCCAGCTTTTTCAGGATCTCCAGGTGCAGGAGAGCATTATTTATAAGTTCTAAATGTGGGAAAGCAGATATCTGGCACACTGACTTTTGTTACAGGGACATTCTTGTGTTGTGCCTTTAGCTACACGGTCTGGAGTTGTAATTCTGCTGAGGCTCTTAAAATCAGACTTTAAAGGTATCCAGGGAACAGTGGACATCAAATCTCAAGGAAGAATTTTAGAAAGCAATGAAACACTATTAACAACGACAGGCTTTTTATCTCTGACCCTAACAGTAGCATAGCAGCATTGTTTTCTCAAAGGCGAACACAAAATTGACTTGGATTGGCTTTACTGATTGAAAAGTGAAATAACTATGGGAACAAATGCATAAACTGTGATCTGCAGGGACATGAATATTACAAATGATGTCATGGTACAGATGTGAGAATGAGGCGAATGAGCAGTGTGCTTGTAATAATGTGTTCTACACGTGTCCAGGATGGAAGAGCTCTGGAGTGTGATAATGTTCTACACAGTCTTTTGGATGTTGGCACCTACTTCAAAGAGACAATGTGTTTTGTTAATGTGTATCTTTGACAACCTTTAATTACTGCATTATGGGACTTGACTCTACTGGGGCAGTATGATATGATTTGGATCAGTACAGATCAGTTTCCATTGTCAAAAGGGTAAAAGGCCTTAACTTTTTTAGGTAACCCCTCTGCTTTTAGATTTTGGTTTTACCAGTATGATACTGTTACTAAGGAGCTAACAATCCAATTGGAACAAAAATGAAAACAAACTAAGCGCTAATATCCCGTTGACATTTCCGGCTGTAGATATAGCCTGTACCTAGTTGCAGCATAGCATTTTAAAGTAAGGGTGCTCCGATCGATCGGCCGCGATCGGTGATCGGCCGATCATGGCTAAAAATAAAAATAGAGTGATTGGTGATCGGTAAAATGGGCCGATCAGAAGGACCGATCAAGAGGCTCTCACATTTACTGTCCTGTAACTCCGGTTTGATTAAACAGCAGTAGCGTTATTCTAGCAGTGTTTGTAAGTTAAGCCCGGGTTATAACTAACACAAACCTGCCCTGGAGCTGCTGCTTTATGTCCCCGCTTTGTCCCCGCCTGCTCTTGGAGCGCACGGGACAGAACCGAGGCGCAGCAGTGCGTGTATTTGCAAACGCCAACGCAAATAGAGCTACAGCTAACCCGCTAACAGTTACGTTAAAAGCATTAAGAAAGTTCGGAGTCTGCCTGTGTCTTGTTACGCGGAGAAAACTGCGTTTTGTGGCTTAAACTGCACCAAATGGCTGCTAATGGAAAGAGAAAGTAAAAAGGCCGCCCATGTGTCTGTGTGTCTGAGAGGAGCACCTTTCATCGTTGTCTTCTCTGCTCTCTTGTGCACGTTTTCTTCGTTCAGACGTTGTCAAAACTGGCAGCAGGAGCTGTCTGCTCTTTAGTCCACTGTGTTTCAACCTAGTAGTTACGCGGACGCAGGCGCTGCACCCACGGACTCGCACCAAAGGCACCAATTAAGAACAGCTGATTTTTACATCGGAGCATTCAAACAAAGCCACAGACACTGGGCACGCATTAAAGGCCAATAACGCAACAAAACCTCTTCTAAAACAAAAATAAGTAGAATTTTGTTGTACTTTTACATTTACAAAGGACACAGTATTTTTCAAGTGGAACTAATAATAGCCTGCATACATTACATTACTACATTGAAGACCACGTGATCGGTATCGGCCATGACCGGTATTGGCCAATCACAGCAAAGGCCTCAAAAATCCTGATTGGAGCACCCTTATTTTAAAGTTTATGGTTTTTTTTTCTTGGTGTATGAGGTAAACCCCTATTTGGTGGTCTACACCACTTGTCAACATCAAATTAATGGCTGCTATTAAGTTATATATATATATTTCAGCACAAGCTGCATCTGCTTGCCTAAAAGACCCATAAATTGAGAAAAGGCAAGCAAAGTAAGAAAAAGGTCCAGCAGTAATCCCAGTACAAGATGTTTGAGGTAAATGCTAAACTTCAGTTTGTAGTAGTATTTAGCTAAGATGAATCAGTTCTTGTATTAATACAGTACATTAAAAGCAGAATAGTAACTACACTGTAGTTGAGTTTGAGATATGTACAGGAATAGATTTAAAAAAAATTGTGCCATTGTGCCAGAGTCCCTAAAATTTCAGAAAATTATGTAGACCACTGAAATTGTAGAAAAGTAGGAAAAAGCCAAAGATAACATCTTTATTTGACTGCTTAATTACAACAATTTGTGCATGGCTTCCACCCTCAGTAGAATTCCCTTCCTTAGTCAGTTCACATCTAAGTTTGTTTCTATTACAATTCATATGTCCTGCTTGTTATTTTTGAGAGTAAAGAGTAGTTTTAGTTAAGCTGAGGCAAATGCTGCGCAATTTCTGCATGGGAAATAACTTTGAGCTGTTGTGTCCCCATATGTGGCTGCTTTACACTCACTGTCATGTCTTGGCCTTGGCTCAGGATTTCCAGCTGCTGTTGAATCTCTTGTAGTCGTCTCTCCTGCCCTCTCCTTTCCTTTATATCCTTCAGGACCTTCTCTCCTGGCAGCAGGTCCCCATCAGTCTTCCAGACAGTCTCGGAGCCGCGGCCCTGATACACAACAGACACCATAGTATCACACAAGCAGCAAACAACTATCACATGTGGACTTAGAAAATGCACTCATAGCTCAAGCCTTGTCACTCCGCAACATTTCACAAAGCCATATAATGCTCCATCACACAAATTTAGTGAGAAGCTTTTTAAATGTTCCAACATTTTTTGGAGCTTATCTTTGTCATCATTACAGTAAGTCCTCGAGATGAACTTCAAGGCATTCTGCTCTAATCACCTGTTACTGCTTTTTAAAATATACTAGCCATTGCCACCAAAAGCAAAATGAAACCTTCTTTATTGGACCTTAGAAAGTCCAACATGTCAGTTTTGACTCTGCTAAACTGTGGAGTTGCACATAAATCACACATTTATGGCATACACGTGCACTGGGTTGACTCAATAAACCACAAGTTGCATCCAAAGCAAACTTCAAAATTGGGTCACAGGGAAATGGAAAAATTATGCCTATAAGAGCATCAATGGACAGCTGATAAATGGCACGATTGTCTTTACCCCTTCAAGGATCTGGGCTAGGTTAAGGAGGAAAATCAAATCCTATCCAAATTACATGCACTTAGAAAAATGTAAAAGCTTTAAGTGCCTGAAGCTAGCAAATGAGAAATCTTTTGCAAAAGGGTCTGACAGGAGAAGCATTAAGTCTAGAGTTAAAAAAACACAAACTAGAGAAACTTTGCTCCAAGTTTGACCTTTTTGGAGACAGACAAACAAGGGTTGTGAGTTAAGGGAATGCTCTGGGTTTCACACTGTTTATATTTGGGTTCTACCTGTGTTCCCCCCATCAACCTAAAACATGCACAGTAATCATCTAGGTACAGTAGATGCTCCTGGCTGGGATCCTGGCTCAGATCTGTGAAGGGTCCAGCTGGGTGCTCTTGACCAGGATCCTGGCTCAGAGAATAGTTTCCCTTCAATAAAGTCTACTTCTTCAAACAGTTCAGGGCTGTTTCTATAAAGCAACAAGGCTATCCAACAGGCGGCCCGGGGGCCAGGCCCATCAATCAAATTGGACCAGCCCTCAGGTCATCTACCCATGAATAATAAATAAATTAGGAATGGGAATGGTATTTGTATAGCGCTTTACCTATGACACAAGTCACCCAAAGCGCTTTACACAAAAGGGAAGGGGTAGTTCATTTACTCCGTAGTCGGTGGTGGTAAGCTACGTTTTGTAGCCACAGTTTCCCCTGGGGTAGACTGCACAATGGACCCTCCGACCACCACCATCCACTCATTCACATGTTTAATAACCGCTAAACTGTATATGTAGCAATTTGCAACTATGTGGCACTTAAACCAGGATGGCTTACTAACTGTGTATCTGACTCTGGCTGTCCTCCTTATGTATTTTACTGCTTTTTAACATCAAGGCGAGCGGACTACAGATGAAAAATAGCCTTTTTAACCCATGCATAAAGATTAAATATCTCAATATATAATTTTTTGTGCATTGTTTTTTGTATATAGTTGAAAAAATAAAAAAATTCTCAAAACTCTTTTTTTTTTTATTCATTCATTCGTTCAGCTTGGGCCTTAGGTGGGTTACCCCTTGGACAGTGGACAGTTAGTTACAGGGCTGACACAGAGACATACTCACAGACAGACAACCATTCACTCTAACAACCCTTCACTAGGGTGAATGAAGAGTTACAAATTCACCGAACACAAGTCTTTGGACGGTGGGAGGAAGCCAGAGTACCCAGAGAGAACCCATGGTAGGACAGGGAGTACATGCAGACTACACCAAAAGAGTTTGTGTGAGGATCAGTCTCACTTGCTGGGAGGCAAGAGAACTAACCACTATGCCACCGTGCCCCCCACTGTTTTTTTTTTTTTACTTTTCATATCTTCACAGTCACACTCCTTGCATTTGCCTATAGTAAATACATTTTCACATTTTCTGCTGTATGTAAACCTTTACTTTTAAGTTCTTATTCCAGATCTTAATCCAGTGAATGAGCAAGGTTTTATTTCTTAATTTTTTAAATCACTTCAGTTTGACCAATTTTCAAAGAGTATTTTCAGTGACAATAACATGTCCCTGAAGAGTTACAATACATGGTGCATGTTGTAACTTTGCATTCTCTGATTATTCACTCAATGCTGCATAAACATCTGAATCTATCTAGTCAATAAACAAACTAAAATCCATCTCGTCTTGCTCATGGCAATGTGTTTGCATCTGAACCACTTTCAGTTTCATCAATGGTGTGGCAGTGCTGATAGTTATGGGCGGGTTTCAGGTTTAAAAATAAAGCAACCATTTTTGTGCTGCTAATGTAAAAAATGTGGTGTTGCTTTGATTAGATAAAACTTGCCAGTAGTTCATCCATGCAAAGGGCTTTTGTTAAAGGAATAGGCATGTTAAAAATATAGTGTAATTAATATATTTTAATTTAAGCTAGCAGATGCAACAAGCTGTCAAGACTAGAACATAGTACGTATCAAAAACACTGTTAAGACAAACCAGTAAAAGACATAATGTCATAATTTAACCTACAAAAGTACACTCTTAAACAGTGTTTGGTCAAGACTGGTGTGGTCTGTAAATGTGCTGCCAAACACAGAGCAGCTTTACACTGTCAGTCCAGTGCCATGTGGTTGAAACCTCCATCCCCTTTGGTTAGTCTGCATGCCAGGCAGGCCTATGTATGATCTAATAATGTTCAAATTGATGGCTACTTTGTTAAATGCAGACATCTCAATATGGGCTTGTGTGTAACAAAATGGTAGGTTACTGAAGACAGCAGAACAGAAGGGAAATTATGAATATAAACACTAAATCTGTTATGACACATTTATAGTGGGATATAATCCAGCGTAGCAGGAAAGTTCATTTAAGTTAAGTTATGCTAAAGAACAAAGAATGTTTTTTCTAATGTGTAAAGCCTGGCTAGTTTGTAAAAATAAACAGGGTGATATTGACAATTATGAAAGTATTATTCAACTAGAATGCTTAACTAAAAGAATTAAAAAATTAAGACAAGAAGCAATGGGGGAGTGCAGATATCTACCAGGGCACTGGCCCTATCCCGTAATAGTAAATATAAAGAGCACACAACTGACTCAAATCACGGATCTTAGGGGTAAATGCATCTATTAAGCCAAAAGGTTATATATCACAAAGATAAAGGAGCCTTTTACCTTTTATCTACCTCATTACTTTTTGAGTTATCTTGCTAACACACATGCAGACAAACCAACAGCAAGCACCAGCAAAAACATAACATCTTTGGCAGAATTAAGCAATAAGGAATTACACATAATGCTACACCATTTTTTCAAAGTGTGTGTGTGGCCTCGTCTACTCTTGCCTTTGGTTTCCCTGAGGGAAATAATGACAGCTTTCATTTGAAGTGGTGGTTACTAGAGCTCCTCAGTTCAGACTCACGACTCGGACTACAAAAGCCAGGACCACGCTGGAATCAGACTCCTGTCATGCATTACAGTGAGAACACAGCAAAAATAAAAATTAAAGTCTCGTTTTACCACAATCCTCACACCACTAAATGCATGTTGCTAAAACAGCCAGATGCATTGGGTAAAAGCGTTTATTTCATTTGGAAATGGCGGCTGCTCTACTTCTAGGACTTGTTGCTGTAAATTCTGTGATTTGCCCATCATTCTTGCTGGCTCCTACAACTTTTTTTGTAAGGGCAGGTGTCTTTCTGTAAACTAAACGAATTGAACCATACTTCAACGTATGGAAAAGCTAAACAATTCAAACATCTGGCTTCATAGATTAATGCCCACTTTCTTAAGTTTAGCCAGCCATTCTTATTCTTTCTCAGTGATTAGGATAGCCCTTGTGGGTTTGAATTGGATTTCCAGAGAGCGCCAACTGATGAAAAAAAACTGCCTCTGGACACAATGAGACAGACATACAACCAGTTGGAGAATTTAAGCATTGCATAAAACCACCCTGTTTAAGATAGTTTTAGATTGTTCTTCATGCTTATTTAAAATGGGTGTGAAGGGAGGGGATTTAAGAAAAAACATGTTTTGTTCACAGTAAATGGGTTTTAGAAGCCACTTTCTTAAAATTGTATTACCTCTGCCAAAAAGGTCATGTTATAGCCAGCGTTGGTGTGTTTGTTTGCTAAAAAGTGTACGTGTGTGTGTGTGCGTGTGCGTGTGCGTGTGTGTGCGTGTGCGTGCCTGTGTCTGGATTCCAGGGACACCTTGTAGATCCAAGATCTTTTTCATGATTCTGTACAATTGCGAAAGAAGGCAAAAAGATACTTCAGCCACAGGTCAGTAATAGATTAGTTTTAATGGACTATCATTGTAAGATACTTTTACATAAAAGGCTCTGTGGCTTAATGGGTGGCAGTTACCCCTGAACTAGAAGATCTCTGGTTTTAGTCCAGATCTGGGCACTAACTCTTTACCATTATGAGATAGGGCCAATGGTTTACCATGAAGCTTGCAAAATGAATTGTCTTCAAAGTTTTCTAGCAATACAGTGTTTAATGCTTTCCCATTTTCCTAAGTAGAGTTCCCCACTTATTATATAGATAACATATCAAATCCAAAGCATGGGCAGGTACGCCTGCCTTTGCAGCTGTACCAGTCATATACATGTAATGATTCACCTGGAAGAGGATAAGCTTAAAATATTTATTGATCTTAATAGACTTGAGTGATCGCTGTGGTATTTGTGCTACTCCTCACGAACAGCTTTGAGGTTAGCGAGAGTGCCGTCCAAAAGGCTGAGGTGGAGAGAGACCAAAGTTCATCTCATCTGGCCATCAGCGCATTGTTGACAATTGGCCCTGCTTTAAGAATGCACTTGTCACGCTTTTGATGAGCTCCAATAACTACAGCACTTATCTAGGTCACGGGACAGCTGGGAGGCCACAAAACTTCACTGTTTTTCTAAAGAACGAAAAACGTCAAACACAATTAGCTTGTTGGGTGAAAGTATGTCCGCTAATCAATGAAATATCAAATTAATTCCTTCAAGGTTGGCTTTATGCTGGTGTCATTAGCTCAGTGTGTTCAGCACCACGCCGTTACCTGCAGCAAGCGTGATTATTAATGAAATATGGGTCACTCATGCATGAGATAAACACTCCCAAGAAGTTGTCCTCGGCTTACCTTAGCATCCTGTCTAATCCATTTGCCTTCAGGAATATGCCAGAAAAAAGTTTGATATTTTATGATTTACAGATTTCTCAGCTATTTGAAGCATATATTTGTATGTATTAACTGGTAACCGATATCCTATGATCTTTTCAATTCAAACGCCAGCTACATATTCCATACCAGACATTGCTACAGTGTTGTGAGTGTTCAACAGCTGCATCTACTGACACATGGTCCACTTTTGTCCAATGTGAGAAAACAAAAAGAAAGCTGGAAACTTTGTTGGTGCCAAGCAATTGATCTATAATAACTTCCAAACAAATCCAGGAAGCCAAAAATCTGATTCTGTATTCTGATGTCCCCATTAAGGGAACATTTAATTATATCATGTCAATCACACTGGTTTAGTTAGACAGTGCATGCAGCCACTAAATATTGGTAGGCTGGAGCCTAACCACGTCAATATGGGTTACATCTGCAGTGGACTTTGCCAAATATGACAGCTGGATTGGTTAGTGCAAGCAAGTTCTCGGTCATGTGTATTCCTAAAAACATAGATAAATAATTGGGCCATCTTGAGTACAAAAGGTCATGCTAGAGTTTTGTTTATATACAGTGCATGGTAACAGGTGGTACCATGGTTAAGGAAATCACATCTAAGGTAATGCCTGGGATGACAGAGCTAACTACTGGGTGACCTTCACGACCTTGTTAACACACGCAAGACATGCAAATAGGGCCAGTATGTTGGAAAGAAGCTAAGCCAAGCAAGTGTCAACAAGGGAATTACACAAGCTACCGCATATTCTAAAAAGAAATCTTGTGTGCACAATGAGGACTTTCCAATTAGTTTCTACTCTGTGGCCAAAAATAGGTGGTAAAATTAGAAGTTTATTGATTTCCGAAAAGGGTTTTTAAGTGATGTGGATATTGTCAACGTTGTAAATAGTTTATTTTTGCATTCGGGAGCCACAAAACAGGCCTTCCCTCTGTCCTTGAATTAAAACTGTCTGTTCCTTGTATTAGGTCTCTCAGTCAGAGAGAGAACCAGGCCGCGCAAATAATCAAAACAGCATGTTTTCTACACACGGACTTATGAGTTTATTATGCAGCCAAATGTGATCCAAAGGGGAAAACTGCAGTGTTTTTTCCACTCGTGATAAAGGAACATGACACTGCTCTGGCCTATTAAAACCACTCAGGTATCAAAACGTTCAGCTTCTACGATTCATTCACAAAGTTTGGTGCCGTTTTTAATTACTTCCACCAAGGTAGTTATGTTTTCGCCAGAGTTAGTCTGTTAGCAAGGTAACTAATAAGTTTCAGGAATTGTCGGTGAAGAGCCAAGGAAGAATTTTTTTTTTTTATTGTGTGTGGATCTGGAACACCATCTGTATTAGGTTTTTTTAAGGATTCTGTACTATTGCAAGATAGACCCTAATATACTAAATCCAGCTACAAGGGGTCAGTAAATGAACAAATGATTTGGTGTGGATCTGGACGGATTTTTATGGTGACTGTTGTGAGTGGTGAGTTATGTGTGTTGCTTTGTATCTCAATAGACAGAGCATTTACTCCAGAACTAGAAGATCATTGGTTCTACTCAAGACAATATGTCTTACCTTGTTGAGATTTGCCTTGCTGAAGATTCTTGCTTTCCAAGTGCTACTAGTTTTCCCTGTTAATTACATTTTTTTTTTTTTTTTTTTTTTTTTTTGCCTTAATAAAAAGAATGGCAAAGGCAGTATACTAATTTATCTTGGTAATATGGGGTTAAAAAATGTATATTTATATTCTTCAAAAAATGAAAATATGGCCTTTTTAGTCAGACCATTTGTCTTGTTAATGACCTCTGACCCTGTGCAGTGGTGGGACAGTGTTGTTATGATAAAGAAGAGCCAGGGGCTGAGTCACCCTGATGGCTGCTCCCTCTCTCTTTCTCTCCATCACCCAAGCCTGACTGTGTATGTGAAGTGTAGTAGGAGCTCTGGCTGTGCCACGTGGACCCAGGCAACCTGCCAAGGCCTGTCCACATGCCACAAACAAGACAAACAGGACTGTGAAAAGTTCAAAATACAACTGTACCTATTGAATTCTAATAGTGTTTGTATCAAAGTCATTGCTATCCCTCTTCATTTGCACTTTTAGTTAGAAGAAAATAATTGTCTGGTTAATTTATCTTCTTCAATAAACTCAAACACTATCTCAATTTGATTCCCTTTCCTGGTAATTTGGTCATTGCAAAACATTCCTAAAGTATTAGAAGATCCTTGTGTCATCTGGACTTTATACTCGCTTTTTTTTTTTTTTTTTTTGGGAAAACTGAGGGTGGTCTGAAGGCATGTCTTCTTCTAATATCAAAACCTCCTGGAGCATCTCAAATATATAAAAGCATGTGGATGTGATAAAACATCCACTATCAGAATTTCAGTTTCTCTTCACCAAATAACAGTATTTTGCTATTCACTAAACAATAAGAAACACAATACTCAATAAGTTGGAAAAAGTTTGTGGTCTTCTTAAGTGCCATTTTGAGTCCAATGGTGAAGCTTTAGATGGGAATATATTTATTTTTATGACGTTTATGAAGTGTTATAATGTTACTTAATTCTACTTGTGCACACAGAAAATTGGATAATTTTAAGCACAGTTTATTCTTAGCAGATGACTTGTGAGGGCATAATCAACTACAGAGTCATTATGAGTGGAACAGTCCCAGAGGTTACATCTCAACCACAACATGAGGAAAAACTCTTTTAAGCCACTTAAGACAAGTGCTGCTGTGGGAGAGGACAATAAAGTAACAGTTATGGGCTGGAGAAGGGCGTGGAGTTATTCTACTGAGCCAAATGAAAAACATCAGCTAGGCCACAGGACAACCTCACATCTTCATTCACCCCAGCTGATGCCCAGCTGATGCCTGGCTTACTTATACTGATTAAGTAAGTTTGTGTAACTGATTCTAATGACATACCTCTGTTTCTTTAAGGAAGCAAAATAAATTAAAGCCATGTTTGATGACACCAAGGATAAGAGCATAAGCATTTTCATACATTTATTGGTGACACAAACACCATACTTCAGACAGAAAACGTCAGGAAAACTCTCTTCTCACAGAGACAACACTGTCCTTTTCAAATGTTCTTTTAATTAAAGACTTTTAAATTTTTCTAGAATACATAATATACTTGTACTAATATACTGCAATGTGGTAAAAAAAAATGTAAAAGTGCATCATTTTATAAAAGTGCAATAAAACATATTTTGACTTTGTTTAGATACATTTTTGTTGTTGTTTTTTGTTTTTTTGGGGGGGTGGGGTGGGGGTGGCGTTGGCGGTGGGGGTGCAAAAACAATTTTCATGAAATCCACAAAGTCTTGGTGAAGAGGCAAAGTTCTCAATTTACAAGTCTGTCTGCCAAAAGGATAATAATCTCAAACACAAATGGCTGAGGGTGGTTGGGCGCTCACATTGACTGAGGGGGTCTCACATCCCTAGGGAGCTCAGAGTAGAGCCGCTATACAAAATAGCTATACAAAAATAAAATCTATACAAAATTGAAAAAAACAAAACACACCAATAAGTCATGACAGTGCAGACCTAATTGCACAAAATGACATTTTAAATATATAAGATGCTTCACCACAGCTACTTCATTATATGACCGAATCAAATGAGATAAACTCTCTGCTGACCACACTGCGCTGGTCAAAAGGGCGTTCTCGCTCTGAAACTGCTTTTTCACTTTACATTCACTGTCATTAAAATCCTGGATGCCCATCAGCAGCAACCACACAACATGACTAACTCTAACTGAGTGATCTCATGGACTTAGATATTAACAACACTGGCCAAAACACAGCTGGAACTACCAAGCAAACATAAGCTGAATGAAAATACAACCCCACATTAGTTTTCAATGTAAAGCCACAAGTGAAGAATGGCAGATGTCGTTGGGATTTGTCAACACCCTTGTCACTAAACAAAGGGCCAAACACAGGCTACTTCTCATGACAGCATCCCCTTTGGCTCCGGCCTGTGGGTGGTGCAGGCATTACCACGCAGCACAACAGCAGGAGGGTGTACTGTACATTCAGCTATACACCCCAGCAGCTGGTTTTAATAACAGCAAGGCTATTTCAGCTTCTGTTGGTGGAAAGAGAGGAAAAATGAAACTAATGCAGAGTCCGAAGTTCTAAGCTCAGTATTATAAACCAAAGAAAAGGGATCTTAACCAAGCAATCATATGCAGTAAACAAGTGACAGACCGCATTTGCAAAGGTGATTTTGTTACAAGATGACGTGAGTTTTCTTTGCACCTGCTTCTCCGCTGTCATACTTGTTTCTTTAGGCCATCCCTGCCCTCATTATTAACCAAAAAGAAAAAAAAATGGCTCAAACTTATTCTATGTTGGATGCTGCGTTTAATTTGACAGTTGCCTTGCGTATTAATCACTTCTGCACGTGTTAACGCGTCACTTCCAAATCACAGAGAAACACTTGTACTTTTCAGAAACTGGCAGTGCTCTCCCTCCAGCCGCTCTGTAATTACCTTCTGATCAGCGTGACAGCATCTGGGCCACAGCCAGGCCTCACAGACAGCATTCACCTTCAGCGAAAGGTTCTGATAAGCAACAGATATGGCTGAATGCACAGGAATGCATTGGCTTGGTTAGAATATCAATCATAACTTAACATTTGAGATGAAAAATTATGTGAAAAGCACAAGCCCAAACTGATGAGATGAAGGTTTACACGTGAGGTGAAAAGTCCCTCTTCACTTAAATATGACAAAATACAATAGCAACGCTGTAAATCTGGGTCATCATAGACATAAGGTTTAAAAAGGCAATAGGGAGCACTTTAAAATAACTAGAGGTAACTGGAGAGCGGAGACCTCTGTCAAGACATGGCCCTATCCTGGTTACAATATAGTGCCCAGGCCTGAACTTACACCAGAGACCTTCAAGTTCGGAGACAAATGCTCTATCCCTCAAGCCTTATATCCCGGTGCCAGAATACACTGAAATATGTGGATCCTAAGGGTGATCTGCATCCACACCAAGAACAAATTGTTTGTTCCTGCCCCTTGCTGCTGGAGTTTATTTTTGGCTCAATCTCTCAGTTTTACAGAAGACTCCATGATCCAGACAATGCTCCGCATCCAGACCAAGAACAAATCTCTTCTTCTTTGGCCCATTATTCACCTTTCCTGAAAATCACATAAAAAATCTAACCATTTGGAGTTCTTTTTCTAATAGATTAACAAACCAATGCTGGCAAAAACATGAAACCAAAGAAGCCACATTTTTTCAAATGGTTCCAGTTAGGCGCATACTGGCCCAAGCTGCGGCCGAGAAGAAAGGTGACTTCAAAATAAAAGCATATTTACTTTTATGACCACATGGATGCATTTACAGGCACCGACGTAAAGTGAATGAGTGATGCTCTAAAAAAGATTTACTATTTGCTTTTTATTCTTACTATTTGCCACAGCAGCAAGACTGAGGAAAATGAAAAGAAAGAAGGCTGTAGTAGAACCAACAAAAAAAAAACTTAAATTTTAAGAATTTAATGTGGTATTGTTTTGAGTCACTTTTTTCCACATTTCAGGTCTAATAGGGAGCAGATGATGGATGGATGGTTAATCTGGGATTTCTACTTTACCTAAACCTCTTCGAACCAGAGCTGATGATTAAAAAGTGGGAACAGAGTGAGAGGAGGTTACTCACAGTAACACTTGCAGCTGCCCAGCATTATCACACTTTTCCACTATTAGCCAAAAGTTGTCCATGAATTTTAAGACTTGTGAAGTAGCACTGACAGTGAAGGACTACTTAGGGAGGAAACGAAATGATTAACCCTGGGAGTAAAGTATTGTAAACTTGTTTCTCAGTATCACAATGATACATCCACTCCCAAATAAAACTCCCAACTTTCTGCGATTTGAGGGAGACCAAGGTCTGCAGAAGAGCAGCTGTACGCACAACAAGTTGAACCTTGAAGAAGATGGGCCACAAGACCTTGCCACTTTATTAAACACAAGGTTCAACAGAAGTCGTCTGGACGTAGTTTGTAGAGTTATAGATTTTAGTTTAGTCTCACATCCAAGCCTCAGTGAGTGTGTTTTTAATAGTGTACAATCATACATTCTGGATTTGTTGGCACAATTTAATTTAAACGCAATATACAACAAACTGAAGGCTCCATTATTTTCTGTTCCAGAGCCACATATGCTCTAAAACCTAACTGCTCTTCAGCTGCAAACCTATATTAGGCAAGACTGGGACCAATACTCCAGAAACTTATAACCTC
Organism: Bostrychus sinensis; assembly: GCA_020698575.1. NCBI lineage: Eukaryota > Metazoa > Chordata > Actinopteri > Gobiiformes > Eleotridae > Bostrychus > Bostrychus sinensis. The sequence goes on from CM036258.1 coordinate 20,968,869, forward strand.
AATGCCAAGATGTCTTCAAACTGAAAAAAAAGAAAAAAAATAGATGCTACACCATGGTAAACATGCCCCTGTCCCAAATATCTTGAAATGAGCCCAATTTGTGTAAAAAAGTGTCAAATTTCTAAGTGTAAACATTTGTTACAATATCTATGTTCAATTGTGAATAAAATATTGGCTCATGTGATGTGATTTTTAAAAAATGTCCCAACATTTCTGGAATTTCGGTTGTACAATAACACTATCATCGTTAGAGTTCTTCACTTTTCCTTGTCCAAGCCATTACTGTCAATGGTCCAATCTGAAAAAGGCTTGTAGGAATAGCACCTAGAATTGAACTGCTTCGTGAAAAATTTACGACTTGGAAAACAGATTTCTTCACTGACAGACTTCACAAGTGATGAGCACTCCATCTGGCTTTGAAAATGTAGCGATATAAAATCTTGAGACAACTCACTGAGCTCACGTCTAGGACAAATACCAAACCGGTGAGCAGAATTAAATGTTAAATGGGTTCTGTGCTGGTTAATAAACTGACAAATACACAGCACTCTCAAAGTTAACATGGTGAATGCTGCAGAAGGAACAAGTGCAATTTGAACATTAACACTTGCGTGCATACTACCATGGAAATAACGTAATCTTTTAAATGGGGTAATAATACATATGTTTATTAGCAGCAATCATGCCCGCAGTATTCTAGTGTATACTGTTCTGATGTAAATAGGAAAAAGTGGATGGAAATGTGTTGCAATTTCCAAATTTCAACAACTTGTATAAGCATGAAAAGTACTGCAATTCCCCGAGGGTCAATAACAAAAGGTTTTACAAGATGTTTCTGTGGATGCCCCACTGTGCTGACTCACAATCTCTTTGCATAGCATTACAATTAAGTTAAGAGCACACTCCAAAACACTAAACGTGTCAGATACGTACCTGACCCTCACTAAGATTTGAGAAGGATCCTTGCAATGAGGCAAATTCTTCAACAGGAAGCAGAAGTCGAATCCTAGAGTCAATGTCATGAAGATGCTTGAGGTCAGAAGGTTCTGGGGTGTATCCATGTCCAGTCAAGACTGAAACAGCCCACACTTCCTCCTAACAAGAGACACATAGCATCGGTACTTTTAAGACATTAATAAAGGTGCATTATTTAGAATCTTTGGCTTCTGTGGGAAAGAGGGCATAACTTCTGGAACAAGTATCTCTCACAGTGAGGCTATTGTTTCTCTGTGAGAGATACTTGTTGCAATTTGGACTTCATTAGTCCTGCTGTGCAGAAAGTGAACATTCCAAAATATATAAGTGAGGCTATTGTTTCTCTTATATATTTTCATACACCTGAAGGCTTTACATAGCTGTTATTCAGATGTTATGTCTAAGGGAAAGTTGTTTCACCATTTTATATACGGTAATCAAATCAACATTTAGGCCTCAAATAAGTTGAAGATTCAACCTCACTCAATCTAGCTTGTGTTTTTGAATATACTATTGCTATAATCAGAACAATCATTTCCAGTAAAAGTAATCTTGTTAACAATCAAATATGGCTAGTGAAAAGTTAAATATTGTGGTTTCTTTGCCACTTTATGCCTTGTCTGTCATTTAGTTGGAAGATGATAAGAGCAACTATTCCTCTCATTTCTCATTTGTTAATATGGAAATAGAATTAATAATAATAATAATAATTATTATTATTATTATTATTACTTTATTATAAAGCAGGATGACTGGGACACCCATGTCAACTCATTTTATCAAAACAAAAACACTTATTTACATAAACATGTTAAAGTTTAAATCTGCTTAGTAAGGACAACGTCAAAATAGCAGAGCAAAGTGTTCCACAATGGCCTGCTGATTTACTACTTCAGGTTACCAGAGCGACATATAAAATTGTGGAGCTTGTTGGGGAGAAAACAACAGCACAAAAGCTGTGAGGCGAATAGCAGAGAGCAGCCTTGTGGCTGATGTGTCCTGAAGGAAGCTGCCAAGAAATGGGTGAGATCCTGAGAACTTTGGATGCATCACTTCCAACTTCTGTGACATAAATAATGTGCTTGCCTTTTCACAGCCATTCATAATAGTATGGTCTGCAATAACAGGAAGTCTTGCTTAGCCAATAAAAACTCAGAGCATCTGAACTTCACTTACTTTGGTATTGACTGCCACAATTACTGCCATATTGTTCTAAAAGTCAAGGCAAACATCATAAATGGAGCAGCAAGACATCAAAAAAATCTGTCAGGTCATTCTATGGATGCAGCAGGGTCAAGCTAAATGGAACCTTATGTGAAAGGTAAGTGTGTTTACTTTCACTTCTAAACAGGACCTGTCCCATCTGACTGCAAAATGCCCTCACAGCTGCCAAAAGAGCCATTAAAGCAAATTAAAGTTGAAAACAAAAATAATAGATGCTTTCATATAGAAACAATCCCCATATCCTCAGAGAGGCTTCAAATAGCTTCAACGTGAGAACAGTGAGTAAACAAAAGCTCTATAAGAAGGTTCCTGGCTTCTGAATTTCACTTAAAAGCCACAGAGGGAGCTGTTATGAATTCATGATTGATAAAATAAATGCATAACATGGTGCATTCCATGGGAACTAGCTGCATATGGTAAGAGACATCTGGCTGATAGTCTGAAGTGCCTTGTGGAATCAGAATCATCTGCCCAGAGCCCGCCCGAACTTCCAAGTAGTCATCAAAACATAGATTTCTGACCATTGTTACTATGGTGGTGTGTGAAGGACAGATGTGTTAAGTAAGAGTGAATAAGAGTGACTCAAGGAAGGGTAACTATGAACATGAAAAAAATGCATGGACTTTAGGAAAGTAAAGAAACAATTTAAAGGCAAATTCACATCAGCTATATGAAAGAGTCTAAAATCTTCATTTGATAAATTCTTAAGTATGTGCTGTCACTTAATGTCAGCCTACCTCTGCATCTGCATCTCTGGCACAATCTTCTTCCTCTTGGTCTATTTCTCGGAGGAGCTCGTCTAGACGCTCTTTTTCTGCCTGAGTCAAAACCTCTTGGCCCCCTTCACCACTTATTAACTATTGCATCACACAGAAAATTAATTGTTTTAGATAAAGAAATCAAATGACAACTACACATGTCCCATCACTGTCCTGTTATGGGCCCTTGTGGTCTCAAAGTGAGCATTTTTAGCTAACTGGAAAAACAAACAGTCAAAAGCACTAAGTCATGTAATATACCCTTCATTGGCCCGATGTGAACTTTGACATACCTCAATGTTTATCTTGACAAAGTCTTTGCGTTTTTTATTGCTTTTGAAAGCTTCATAGTGGCTTCCTCGAAAAAGCTCTTCCTCTGTCTCCACAAGGTCTGTTTCAGAAGACTTGGTAGTGCCCGAAGATTTGTTTTCCCCTGTCAAGGATATCATGTTTGAGAAGATACTAAAATATCACTAACATTGAGGCTTATTACATTTAATAATTTGATCATTTCACATTCATATTTGGTTAACTGTTGGTTGACTAAGCTGGATTGTAATTGGGGACAGTCATTTTTGTGGGTTCACACTGCCCTCAAGTGCACAGTTATTTTAGTGCAACAGTCATAAACCTGTGCTGGATTTTCGGTTGTTCTACCTTCTACCATTAACTTCCTTTGCTGAAAGTCTTGGTCATCACTCTCTGGAGCCTGCGTTTCAAAAACTGGTTCAAAGTCAATCTCCTCTTCCTGCACTTTAAACATAAGAAGTATATGTTAGGTTGTAGGTATGGAGAAGAATTTAGTCTGACAGCATAATAAAATAGATCTCATACCTTTAGCAGTGGGTGCTTCCAGAGCCAGAAATGTCCTTGTATTTGAAGCTTCATGGGCACATTCAGAGCGTCCTTTTGGTGTATTTAGCTGTGCATGCCCAGCATGAAAAGTTAATTTACTATACTGAAATAACTTTGTTGAGAGGCATTTCTACAGACGGGGTGCCACCAACACAGAATTTATATAATGAGCTTTATCAAAAATAAGTAAATAAATATACAACCCCAATTCCCAAGCTAGCGATAGTTTCCAAACTTAATAAAAACATATTTTATTTACAATATAACATAAACAAAAGCTGCCACCAAATTTAAGAGTTATTATTTTTCCGCGTAAAATAATGTTAAACAACTGTTTCAACACCTGATAGTTTATGTTCTATTTGTGAATAAAATATGTTTTTATGAGATTCTGTTTTATTTGCCTTTTACACAGTCTACCAACCTTTTAAGAATTGGGGTTTTACAACTAATATGATGTGTTTGAGTATGTATGTGTAGTGCTAATGTGTCTTTGAATTAAAAAACATCAGTGGGTTTGTAGAGGGCAATAGCATGAAGTCGTTTGAAAAACTTGAACACAGAATTCAATTCAGAAAACAGGGATCTGTATAGATATTTACAAAGACACCGTTTCTACAATACAGATATAAAAAAAGAGTATTTCACCAAATGGTATTGATTTAATTAAAGTATTTACAGATGTTTATAAACATCTACCTGGCAAGACTATTTCAAAATTGTATAAAGGACTACAGAAACAAAATGGTAACAACATCCATTATGTCAAATCAAAATGGGAAGAGGAGATAAATATTGTGAATGGCTTGCAATGTGTGACACACAACAAATGTCAACTACCTTTAAAAGACGGAGAAAATCTGGATGGAAGAACCTATTTAGATTCTTTATTACAACACAAATTGTTAATAAACTACAGGGGCAACGGCAATATTGTTGGAGGCAGTGTGGGTGCGCAAATGCCAACCATTCACACATTTTCTGGACATGTACAAAATGACAGTCATTATGGAACAGTGTCTTTAAAATAATTGAATCTGTTATGGGGTACAGCTTCCCTAAAGATCCCAAGATTTTTTGTTAGGACTGTTACCTGGAGATGTGATTGAAAAAGAGGACAGCTATCTCTTTAAAATACTTATAATTGCCTGCAAAAAGATCATCACAAAGAGATGGCGTACATGTCATCCTTCTCAGTCAAACCAGTGGCAAGAAATTGTGGAGGAAAAATACTCTATGGAAAAACTGACTTATTTTCTACGATTTAAAGGAAATCTTTTTTCAAAGTGCTGGACAAAATTGTTTGCTTTTAAGCAGAAGGAAGCATAAACACATTTTCCATGTGGTTTGTTAATTTTGTAATTTGAACAGTGTACCATGTTTTATGTTCTATATTTTGTGTGAATGTTTGTTGTACACTTTGTTTGTTGAAGAGATAAAAAACAAACAAACAAACAAACAAACAAACCAAAACATCATTGGATTTATGTACAGGGGAAAGAAAAAGTATTGTCAGCCCTTGGAAATGCTAGGGTTTCTGCATGATTCGGTCATAAAATGTGATCTGATCGTCATCTAAGACAAACAGAGTCTGCTTAAACTAATGCTTCAAAAAATGACATTTTTTTCATGTTTTTATTGATCATTTATGTAAACAATCACAGTACAGGGCAGAAAAAGGATTGGAACCCCTAGGCTAGTGACTTCTTCAAGAGCTAATTGGAGTCAGGTGTCAGCCAACCTGGGGTCCAATCAGTGTGAGAAGATTGGAGGAGTGGCTTTAAGTGGCCCTGACCAATAAAAAATGCCCCCCAGTTTTGAGTTTGCCATTCTGAGGAAGCATTTCTTGATGTGACCCATGCCTTGCAAAAAAGAGCTCCCAGAAGACCTACGTGTAAGAACTGTTCCATAAAGCTGGAAAGGGTTACAAAAGTATCTCTAAGAGCATTGATGTTCATAAGTCCAGGGTACAAGTAACTGTCTATAAATGGAGAAGGTTCAGTACTGTGACCACACTGCCTAGGAGTGGTTGTCCTGTAAAGATGACTGCAAGAGCACAGTGTAGAATGCTCAGTGAGGTGAAGAATCCTAGAGTGTCAGCTAAAGACTTACAGAAATCTCTGGCACAAGCTAACATATTTGTTCACAAATCTACAATAGGTAAAACATTGAACAAAAATGGACTTCATGGTAGGACACCACGGAGGAAGCCACTTTTGTCCCAAAAAATGCACGTTTAAAGTTTGCAAAGGAGCTCCTAGATGTTCCACAGCACTACTGGCAAAATATTCAGATGACAGACAGATGAAACCAAAGTCGAGTTGTTTGGAAGGAACACAACACTATGTGTGGAGAAAAAAAGGCATAGCACACCAACATCAAAACCCCATCCCACTGTGAAGTATGGTGGAGGGAGCATCATGGTTTGGGGCTGCTTTTTTGCCTCAGGGCCTGGACAACATGCTATCATCGGCAGTAAAATGAATTCCCAAGCTTAGCCAAACATTTTGCAGGAAAACTTAAGATCATCTGTCCGCCAACTGAAGTTCAACAGAGAATGGGTGACGCAACAGGACACTGACTCAAAACATAGAAGCAAATCAACAACAGAATGGCTTCAACAGAAGAAAATACGCCTTCTGGAGTGGCCCAGTCAGATTCCTGACCATCCAATTGAGATGCTGTGGCATGACCTCAGAAGAACGACTCACACCAGACATCCCAAGAATAATGCTTAAGTTAAACAGTTTTATAAAGAGGAATGGTCCAAAATTCGTCCTGAGCGCTAGGCAGGTCTGATCTTCACTACAGAAAATGTTTGGTTGAGGTTATTGCTGCCAAAGGAGGATCAACCAGTTATTAAATCCAAAGGTTCCAATACTTTTTCTACCCGGTACTGTTAATATGTACATAAATGCTCAATAAAAACATGAAAAAATGTCTTCCTTTTTTTGCAGCATTAGTTTAAGCAGACTGTTTTTCTATTGTTGTGACTTAGATGAAGATCAGATCACATTTTATGACCGAATCATGCAAAAAATCCTAGTATTTCCAAGGGGTGCCAATACTTGTTCTTTCAGCTGTACGCAGCTAGGAAAGATGGGGTATCTACTTCAATGCAACAGCAATACCATTGCAACAGTTAAAAATAACCCAAAACATATTTGTATTTACCAGTAGTTCTCTCCAAAGTTTATCTCTGAGTTCCTTTGTTTTGCGCTTAGCTTCTTGTTCTTGTAGAGTCTTAGCAGAAAGAATTTCATCAAGTCTTTTCATTTCCTCAATGGCACTCTGTAGTTTTAAATCTTCTTCATCGTCAACCATGTTTGTGGTATTGTCAGAAACTAAAGAAAAATAATATATTATTAAAAACTGAAACTCATTGTACTAATTGTACCAAAACACAATGTCTTAAAGTGACTTGCCTTTATCAGAATCTTTGGCACCAGAGTTGACAATAATTTCATTGCTACTCTGACCCTAAATGAAAATGAAAAGCAAATTTACCCAACAGTGTAAGCAAAAAGAAAAGTGTTGATAATTAATACAGAATCTGCAATTACCTGGACATCATTTGTCAAAACAACAAGAGCAAACTGAGTTGAAGAACGAATTCTTTCATTGTGCGGCAAAGACACGCTCGATACTCGACTACCTGTTAGCTCACTGCTTGCAGGGCGAGAAATGTCTTCTAGGCTCCCTCTAATAATTTCCATATTTCTTCTAATGTTATATTTCAAACAAATAACTATAATAAACAATAAACATCTAATTCTACAGAAGAAAAGTCTTGTGTCTGTGTTTGGTAACTATGGGAGCAAAGACTCCCGGATGTTGTAACTATGGAAATATGCACTTGTTAGTGTGCAGCTGATGCCCAATCAATGCAGTTAGCGAGAGTCAAGCTAGCTTAGGGAAGGAAGTAGCTAGTTAGCGGTTAGCTGTAGCAGCACATCGGCTCGCTATGGCCAATGGTTATGGCACTTGTTTCCGCTCTGTCTAGAAACATTCAATGACACAGTTGGGGTGAAATAGCAGCGATAGATGTCAAATTGTGACTAAGCTAGAGTGGAGGATTCGAGGCCTTGTTTCAGTGGTATGTAACATGTTGTAGTAAAATCTGGCTAACGATAGCAGCTAAACCAGCTAGCTAGCTATATCGGCTAATTTAGATTAAGCTAGCTTATATCGGAGCCAAAGTAATATAGCAATAAACATATATATATTAAGATATTCGTTGTTGCAAATTGACGTAAAACCGTATTTGTTCAATCGTTGTCTTTACCCCTTGCTGATAGACTATTTGTGAGGGCTTTGTCTGTCATACCTTTTCAAACCAAGCTTCATTTCTATTATTCTATATAAAATATACACATCCGCCAAGACTCATAATTTGGATTCCGTTTAATTTTAAAAGGCGTGGTTTAAATAGCAATGAAAGGCAATACTTAATATTTAATTCACGTTGATATGATTTTGAAGCAGCCTAATCAGTCCCTGCCAGCCCATAGCTTTAACCATGTTATTTACAGCATCACAGGCATTGCAGTCTACAGCACTCGCGCCTAGCTGTTTAACAAGTTGCTTTTATTCTCTGCGTAGGTTTTGTTTTTTGTTACCATGTCAAGTAATAATTTTCTGTTGATTCCAGGTTTTTGCAGGGGAAGATGTGCAATGGAATGACACATTCAATACCAAAATCCTGTGGGGCCCGTCCCTCACTAAATGGTCTGCCCTTCTTCCTCCTAGTGTCACTGATCACAGTGTCTACTGGGCATGGGTTAGGTAATTAAACAATTTATTCTTATCATTCGGACAGATCTTCTGGCATAGTTTATGGATAGTATATCTACAGTTATTAGGCCTATCGACATGAAACATAAACTGGCACAAAGTTCACCTTCTTTTTTATCAGCACAAATTAACAAAGGAGAAAGAATCACAACGTTGTGATATTCAATCACATTTGGTGTGATTGTAGACAGAGCTTTAGGCCACAAGATTAATAAAGTTGTGGACCAAATGGCAACAAACAGTGATCAAGTTCAATATTTGTGTTTTTTCTGTTTGGATATTTCTCTTAAACATTTTGCCTCACCCATACTGGCTCCTGGCCTCCATCTGAGATTTTACACTAATTGAACAACACTATTAGGAGATGTGAAAGAATATTGATCTGACATCAATTTTCTCTCAGTCACATTTACTTGTAAACAAGCATTTCAGTCATTTATGAATAGGACTGGGTACCATTCAAATTTTTTTGATGCCAGGACTTAAACGACACCTGGTTTTCGATACTGGTGCCTGAGTGATACTTTGCCTGTGGTGTGGTAATTCATTTTCTACAATTATAAAACACTGGAATGTTAATTAAAAGACAATTTTTTTGGCTAAATCCTTAGCTGTAAGTTAAAACCAGTAGTTGTATGATTTATTCTGTGTTATTTATTTGAGTCATACATGCAAAAGAACATTAAAGGTACCATTAGGTATTGAAAGTTGGTATTAAATAAACAACAGCCCTATTTATGAACAGTTCATACATAGTTTACTCAGTTTTGTGGTCAAAGGGTGCTCTACAACAATGGTGAACATCACAGTGTAGTATCTTGGTTCTTGTAAAACTTGAGTTTCTGAGAATATCTGTTGTCTTCTCCTCCAGGATGTGTGAGGCCATATATGGTCCAAAACAGCTGGGTAAATCTCACAGAAAGCAATAGGGGTTTGTTCCCTGTTGGGACAGTGCTACAGTATAGCTGTGACCCTGGTTACGAGCCTGATGGCCCCAGCATCCTCACCTGCACAACGTTGGGTCGCTGGTCTTCTGAACCTCCTCGCTGTATTCGTAGTGATAGTAAGACACTATACCAACTCATTTACTTTATATACTGACTGTACCAATATACATTTTTCCATTTGATTTTATAAATAAATAATTGTGGCTGTAGCAGTAATGCCTAGTATTTCTCCGCTTAGTGTGTCGGCCCATTTCTGAACCAGAGAATGGGGGATACATCTGCCATCCATCTCCTTGTCGAATGTTTTCCCATGGCACTGTGATTGAATTCTTCTGTGATGAGGGTTTCATTCTTAAAGGGGACTACAAATATCTGGCCTGTCAGGATGGACAATGGGATGGACCAGCACAGATCAGCTGCGTGAGCCAAGGTATGGTCACATTTTTGTACAATGGTTTATTGGGTGGCAATTTTGTGATGCGAACAACATTTAAGTGCATTCACATGTCTGTTTCTTTTATGTGAGTTAACATACTAATTGTGTTTGTGTCTTTCTCTATAGGCTGCATAAGACCCTTCTTGGTGCCACATGGATCAACTAATTTGACAGAAAGCAACAGAGGCTCCTTTCCTGTGGGCACAGTGTTGGAGTACCGGTGTGACCCTGGTTACCAGCCAGATGGTCCAAGTATCCTCACCTGTACAGCACTCAAACAGTGGTCTTCTGATCCACCTCGATGCATACACAGTGACGGTAAGATAAAAAACAATGGTGTCCAAATCTTTAGATTCATTTTGGTCATCATGGTTTTGAGGTTTGTGATCATGCATGTTGTTACACAGTACACATTTATGAAGTACCGTACTGGAGCTAATTAGAATTTCTATATTTATTTATACAACAATGCATAGTGTGCCAGCCTCCTTATCAACCAGAGAATGGAGGCTACACTTGTCACCCCTCCCCATGCCGAAGGTTTTCTCATGGCACTGTGATTGAGTATTTCTGTGAGGAAGGCTACATATTGAAAGGAGACTATAAATATCTTACCTGTCAATATGGAGAATGGGACAGCCTTATGCAAATAGGCTGCCTTAGGGAGCAAGGTAAGCCAGATTTAAATTGTTGTATACAAGTTTAACATCAACAGTTCAATTAACTTTTTTATGCTTTTCAGATCATGATTCCACTTTGCCCCTTGGAATGCCCACCTTGTCTATTGTAGCGTCCACAGCTAGTTCAGTGGCCCTTATTCTCCTCCTGGTGGTGCTGCTTGTGCTACTACAACCAAAGCTGAAGTCCTTACAACGGTGACTGTGCCTTTACAGGAACTGTTTGATTATGCTTTTCAAAAGAAAGTAATTCTAACAACTGCTTTGATTTTTGGTTACCTCTAGTCGTGATCATGGCGTGTCTGGCCAGCCTGTGTCTATCATGGTGGAGGGAGTCCAGGTCACTCTACCCTCATATGAAGAGGCTGTGAGCGGTGTCAGCTCTGGTGCTGCCCTTAACTCAGAGTCACGTGTCCAGATTGTGTTGTCTGAGGGTCAGCATGACCCAGTACCAGAGGCTGGTCCCTCTAGGCCTTCTTCATTTAAACAGCAGCATTCAGAGATGGATGAATACAACTCTGTACCTCCGTCCTCTCCATCGTCTTCACCCTCATCCTCGTCCTGGACTGTAGAACATGCAGGTGCTGCAGCTGATCTAGTGTCACAAAGACGGCAGTCTGCAGGCAGCCCCCAGTACAGCCTGCCCCTGTATGACCCAGAGGTGGACTACTCTGATGGTAAAATTTCCTAAAAAACATACGTCTATTTTAAATGTAATTCTATTGTGTATTTACAACAGTTTTTGTTTTCTCTAGATATGCCTTTGCTGAAGGAGGCTTAAGGCTTTCAGCAGGCTTTGAACTTGCATAACCAACAACCAGCATTGCTACTGACCTTAACTGGTGAGCGAGACACCTCTTCAGACTTTGTCAACACAGCTGTAATGCAAGCAGGCCCTATACAACAGAGGTTTGGGTCGCTCAGAAACAATTCATCCCAAAGGTAAACATAGAGGCGAGTCACATGTACATACATGCTTTCATTTTTATGGAATTCTTCATTATGTGTCTAACATTTTAAAATATATAAAAAAAGAGAAACTGCTTTTAGGTTCTTTGCCAATACTAAAGGACACTGAGCAATGCTGCAATAAGGCCAATAATCTCAGTGTCTTGTTTACTAAACACTTTTTCAAAACACATATCACAGCATTAAAATGAGCATAAAGGCCATGAAGTAGTTGTCAAATCACTCACAACATAGGCATTTTTATAATCCCACATCTTTTCACTGATTACCATAGCATAAGGCTGCTTGGTCACTTGCATTGGTAGATTTGTTTATTTTGTCGATTTATGGGACAAAGTTAAGATTAGACTCCTTTACATTTCATCCCTTTTAAAATGTAGTACACACATTCAGTCTTACCTCCCCCAATGGCCTTAGTGTTCCACTTCTATGCACAAGTATCTCTCATGTAAACTAAGGAGTTTAAAAAATGAATGTCAGTAAAATTGCCTCCACATCTTTGTGATACGTATATGTGGCTTTGACAGATGTGCACCAGAACATAATATACTTTTAATTTATTCAGGCTGCTTAAAAATCCTGTTTAATTTCCAAGCAGGAAACTAACATGTAGTATATTTAATTTATTTGTTTTTGAAATCGCTGTTGATCAGCAATGGTTTATTTTGATGCTTCCAGAACTGGAAATCTAGGTCTTTTCACTTTGCTGCTTCACTACTGCAGGCATGTGATGTGATAGTGTAAAAGTGGTTGGAAAGGTCTAGCAGTTGATAAATGTATACAGCTTAGTGTATGGTCACTGTTCAGTTTGTTGACTGTCCATTAAATGTAAGCGAATGGACTGGCTGTATGTGTATGGATGGGTATTATTGTATTTTAATATACTGTATGTAAAAAAGTGTCATGTCGATTTGGTTCTCTATGTATCCTATGATCATTTGAATTAAACATAATTTGTGTCATACTAATGTGTGCCTGTAACTTTAACACACCATTCAAAAGCAAAACAGTAAAATTCTCTTATCAAAAAATGTTTACATGCCAGATACCAATATTTACATAGGAAAATATTTAATTCACACATTATTTTGAGTCATTCAATATGAAAAATTTAAATATTGTACATTAGTAATATTTCATTTTATTTGATGAGTGAGGGCCCTGAAAAGCTGCAGCTCCTTGCTCATTCCCTTCTGCAGTATCTTGGTTCATGATGATAATAGAAAAGGTCCTCTTAAAGTCTAGGGTTGCTTCACCACTTCTTGTTTAATGTCAACACTGTGGTATGGCGTTGTACCTATGAAAGAGGAAAAATGGGTTCAACTTCTGCCACACTTTCAGTTCATATTGATAAGGGATCATAATTTGATGCCTGTATCCCTCTAAGCAGCACAGTGAAAAACATGCAGCTGTGTCGCTTACCCTCCACTGGTGTTTTGATTGTTTGGTAACATCTGAAGCAGAGGGTCAGGAGCAGGGCCTCGGCACACTGGAATATGATGTAAATGAGTGGGAAGAGAAACATTGGACCAATGACCTCAGGGGGAAAGGCCACCTTCATGATGGCAGTGCACAACTGAATGTTTTGACACCCAGTCTCCATGGAAATGGTCCTGCAGCATCTGCAAAGAATGACAACAACAGTATGCAGTGCTGCAGCGGGGTTCAAACCATCAACCTTTGGCTTAGTGGGCAGACATCTCTACCAACTGAGCTACTGCCGTAGCTAGGAAAATCAGTAAGGCCAAGAAACAAATGTTTCTTAAAGAATTCTTTGCCATTGTGAGATGAGAGTAGCTGTCACAAATATACTAAGAAGTCAGTAAAGCACCAAGTAGGTAGGCTTACTTGGATGCAGATTACTAGGTATTTTTGTGGTTTTATCATTGTAAGGTGTTTAAGGGCTTTGTGGCTCAATGAATAGACCATTTACCCCTAAACAAGAAGATCCCTTCATTTCAGTCCAGTCAGTGCACTATATCTTTATTATTTAGAGATTAGGAACAATGCAGTTTTAGTCCCGGCCATGGAACAGTGGACCAGCTCTACACCCTCTATTGGGTGCTCGAGGGTTCATGGGCATTCACCCAACCACATATGCTTTGTGGATCTGGTAAAGGCATTCGAACGTGTCCCTGGTAGTGTTCTTTGGGGGGTGCTCTGGGAGTATGGAGTCCAAGGCCCTCTGCTAAGGGCTGTCCAGTCCCTGTACAACTGGAGCAGAAGCTTGGTCCGCATTGCCAGTTGTAAGTCGGACTTGTTTTCAGTGCATGTTGTACTCTGGCAGGGCTGCCCTTTGTTACCGGTTCTGTTCATATTTTTATGGACAGAATTTCTAGGCACAGCCAAGGGCCGGAGGGAGACCGGTTTGGGAACCACAGGATTTCATCTCTGCTTTTTGCAGATGATTTTGTCCTGATGATGTCCTTATGATCTCTCTGATATGACAAAAAAAAAAAAAAAAAACGCATCTATAGAATTCATAGAAACCTTAAGATATAAAACAAAGTTGAGGTGCCTGAGAAAATACATGCAATTACAAGAGTTATACCCGCTGCACCACACAACGTTTTGCTTCATCTTCAGTAAACATTCTCTTAAACCACCTTCACTGTCCACGTGACTCCACTGACATTACTAGTGATCACACCACCACATGATACCACAGTTGTTGACTTACTGAGAGCTGAGCCGGCACACAGCTGACATGACATATCCCAGAATAAAGCCTGTGAGGGGCATGAGTGCAGCCACAGCCAGAACATCTGGCATGAAGATCATCCACATCACATCTTTGACAGCAATGCCAGACAAAACAGACACCAAAATACTAGAGGCGATCAAGATACCAAGACCAACCTGGACAGACAAAAAATGAACATGCAGCACGGTAACAAAGAACAATAAATATATAAATAATAGCCCTGTAGACAGTTTCTCCATTGATTATATAGTCCTATAGTGATTCTTACCTTGGTTACAACTGGTGCATAATTTGGTCTGTAATAGTTTATGAGGATTCCAGCAGTACATGGAATAAGAGTTGATGCCAAAGTGGTAGTGATTCCAACATAAGGGACAGCATTTTCCAGTCCAGGAAAGCCTTGGCAGAGGGCATAGAGCAGCAGAGGCATCATACCCAAAGCCACAACAGAGGAACATGTTGTCATCACAATGCTGTATGGATATGGAAGATTATATTAGTATAGCAGGTAGAGATGTCAAAATATAGCACCATTATTTACAAACCAATTTCTGAAAACGTTGAGACAATGTGTGACAATGTAGATAAAAGCAGAATGAAATGGTGTGCAAATCCCCTATAACAATATTTTATCTACAATACACCATAAATCCATAAAACAATATACCAGATGTTCAACTCAGATACTGGTATTTTTTTTTTATGAAAAATAATCGCTTGGTTTTAATATGATTGCAGCAACACGTCTCATGAAGAGGACCCTTTTGTTTTTTTTTACTAATAATACAACTAGAGTGAGTATTTGCAACTAATTTCATTAAATTGCAACATTTTAGGAAGCTGACTAAGTATTAAAAGGAATATTGTAGGCAGGCAGTGTCTGTATTATTAGTAACAGATATATGCAATGCTTATATTTTTCCTGCTCTCAAGCAGCATTGGATTAAAAACAGGGTCATTCTGTACATGAAATCATTGCTTGGGCTCAGGCACACTTCCAGAAGTCACTGTCTGTGAAAAAAGTTCAAAAACAAATCCAAATTAAAGTTGTACAATGCAAACCATAATGTATAAGTGAACATGTGCTTGAAACACTGACATCTTTTTTCCCTCCTTGTCACATCACAACTTTTTTTTTTTTTTATTAAAAATGACCTACACATTTTGTATGGAATCATAAAATGTCTGCTTAAATACCTGATATATATTGTTTATGGTCTTGAATTGTAGCTTTAATAAATTCCCAAACCATTGAATTCTGTTGTATTTACATTTTACACAGTCTTAAGTTATTTTGCAATTTGGTTTGTACTATCAGCCAAATCAAACCAAACAAGTCAGTCATGTTAAACAGACCACTGTACACACACTGTCCAGACATCATAAAGGCTAGAAATCAAAACATCAATGAGGGGTTACCTGAGGTTCATGTCACCTTTCAGAGCCAGGGAAAAGATATTAGATAAAGTTCCACCAGGACAGCAGCCACAGATAAGGACAGTCACTGCCTTTATTGGATCCATCTGCAGAATTTTAGTCAAACTGAAAGCTGTTAAGGGCATGATGCAAAACTGGGCCAGCAGGGCAATGACTACTCCTTTAGGCTCTAATACATGCTTCTTAATTTTAGAAATCTCCATTGTGCAGCCGAGGGAAACCATCGTCAAGAGGAGCATGAGGATGGTCAGGAAGTTAATGGTTTGGTTGAGGAGGTAACCGATCTTGAAGCTGCTTGCAGTTACATTTCTAGTAATATTGCCTTCAATGTAACTTTTAGCTAATTCTCTATAGAGCTCTCCAGTGAGGTTCATGGTAGCACTTCCAGGACTCTGCATCTTCACAGCTATGGTTTCCACCTACAGAACAAAATTGGTATGACGCCAGTTCACAACTTGTGTAAACACAAAAAGTTAAATAATGATAAATATCTTATTCATCATCTGAATAAATTTATGCTAGGAGGAGAATGTGTGTGGCAAATAGCAGATAAAATTTGAAAGACATGTTTATTGCCAACCTACCATTAACTAAATTTTAATGAGATGCATGACTCCGAAAGTCAGGATTTGTAATAAAAAAGTCTATTTTATGAAATGCTTTTTTGTAACCTTAACTCTTTCTGAGCTGACAGAAAAATATCAATTGTCAAAATTATTTTTTGATTCATAAATTGTAGATAATAATTACTACAAACACAGCCACTTGCTAATACTCAAACAGAATAACTTTAGTCCGGTGTACATTGCATACATTACATTACAAATTAAAAAAACTTAATCATAGAGATAATTATAATACTTCTGCCTCCTTTTTAAAATAATTACAAGAAATATTTGTAAAAAATATAGTATAGATATTGTTTCCTTACCTTCATGTAGGCCTTCTGTAACTTTGAGCCCACTCACTGGCTCACATCTCTCCCCACATTCTTTTGCTTTGCTGCTTTTTGCTGTTCAGCCCCTTGCCCTCCTCTTCTCATCACATGGCCCTGTGACAACGCTGGAGGAAACACTACTGGAGCACAGTCCAGCAACAAAGCACATCAACTGTGTTCTGCTGAACTTCTTGCTAAAGTGTCTCCCGTTTTGCACATGACTTCACATGATTTCAGCCTCTAAGACAGTAATATCCTATCTTTTGTGGGTTTTAGTGCCAGGCTTTTTGTTGCCCCGTGGGAAAGTATGGCATTTGGTGGGAATGATAACGTGGAAAGAATGCAATTACAGTGACACTTCTAAAGTGCCATGTTGTCCAGCCTCAGTTGTATACAAACCTTTAATTAGTATAATGCAACCAGGCAGAGGCCACCGTTTACTCTGCAATGTTGTGGGCCTTTTCAACTGGGCTCCTCTTCTATTGTGAGACTGCCTAGTTTGTTAACAGAGGCATGAAATATGTCAAACTCTGCCCAATAGCTGTGGCCCTAATCCTTCAAAGTATGGCAGAGATTAGACCACGTGTGTGTTTAATGAACCTCACATACCTACATTCAGTGGGCTCCCTACAGCAACAACAACCATTATTATGCTGACTTGAAAGGCACAGTCGAAATCAGGAGGTTTAAAAAATATATTCATAAATGATCCTAAAAACACAAGAATCAAGACACAAAAAAGTTATTGGGCAATTTTATTATTGACATTAACATGTATTGCATTTTTAAACATAGTTTTTACTGGTAAATGTGCTAATAATTGGCCAATAATAATAACATTATTACTATTTGCAAATCATTTCTGAACATTATTAGGTGCCATATTTTCACTGTCATAAAAGAAGCAAAGAGATACAAAACTGGAAAAAACAAATTGCAAATGGAGATTGGCATGATGAACGTTCAAAGTCAAATATTGTAGAGCTGTAGATGTATTCCCAACTTTGTAATAATTTCATATGAACTTTATTACACTTATCACATGCATTTATCAAGTACAAATTCTGTAACACTTTCTGTGGAGTGTTAGTGCAGGCCAGGGATGTAGTGGCTGTATAATCAGTGAAAGCTAGGCTTTTTAAAGACCCTATGGAGGCAGGCATAAAGCCATGGGTGATGAGTGGGGGAGGGTGACAGAAGAGGGCTAGGCTAGGCCACCATCTGGCTTCATAATCATATGCTTATGAGAGCTGTGTCATTGTAACTGCACACACTAATCACTGGTATAATACACTATGCACAATGCATTTTATTTAAAACTATACTTAAATGCCAGTCTTTTTAAAGACGTACATTTTATTGTCAATAGTGTCTCGGTTATTCTGTTTATACATATACAGTCAGTCAGTTTTTTTCTGAAAAATATGTTTTTTACTTGAAGTAGATGCAAAGGGAATATTTTGTAGTGGGTTTATCTGTATTTGTTGAAATGTGGTAATTGTAGTTCAACCCTTTTGACAGCAGCCAAACATGAACGGCAAACTCAGAGGTAAAAGCCTTCATGTCCCACAAACCCCTGCGTCATTGAGTCTGCGCAGTGTGTGTTTTCCCGTCCATGTGTAGGCGAATCACGTGTACAGACCACAGACCCCCGTTGGTCGTCATGCCTGTGCAGTAGCAAAGATCGGTGCTAGCTTTTCGTGTTTACACCCCCCACAGTTGTCGCTGCACTTTGTTTTGACAGCTGCTTTGCTTTCTTTTTTCGTGCATTTTACAGAAGAATGAGCGAAAACGATGACATCGAAGTCGACAGCGATGTACGTGTTTGAGTTTTACGTAGACCTAGCTAGCATGTCAGTTAGCTGAAAACAGCAACTTTAACATCCCATCTGCAACCTACAGTATCTTATTTAGCTAGCCAACGAGTCACTCTTATGGCTTTCAAAACTTTATATTTCAAGTAGATATGGAGTAATGTAATGATAAAGTTGCGTACATACGGGTGCAAATATTGCGTGTTTGTTTTTTTTAGCATTGCTATATTGCCCGGGGTAGATCAGGATAGAGTAAAAAGTCATTGCCTTATAGGGTTGGACAGTGGCCTTATTACACAGTTACTATATTAAAATACATATTAGATTATAATGACATATCTGAGCCCTAAGAACAAAATCAGCTTATCTACTCGCAGATTAAAATATTCAAAACATTGTGATTTTTTCTTGTATCATGTATTTATTTAGAAACACAGCTAAGACTCTAGAGATAATGATTTTATTGTACGTGTAAAAAACTCGACAGCTCACGGCCTTTTAAAGATGGCTCTAACGCTGCAGGAGCGTGCACCACGGCGGATTTGCCTGTTGCATTTTTAAGCAATAGTAAAAACACTACTGTGTCAATGTCCAAAATGTCGGTGTTTATGCAAATAACTTGTCACACGTTTAATTGAGAGTAAATCCCCTTTGGACATATATCCTGTCTGGTCACATATTTCTGAGCTGGAGCATTCCCTTCCCCCTCTTGATTAGGCTCTATCTTTTGGCTTATCTGTACCCAGTGTAGCCTACATTTTAATGGACAAATAAACACGTTTCATAATGTGATTCATTCTCCAATGTGTCATTCAGTTTGAGTCATTCATTTTTAGAGAAGAGACAGTATAGGAATTTTTTATTCTATCATTGTTTTTTTATTTGAGATTGCCTGGCAATACTACTAAAAATCCAGCCACAAGGGGTCACAAGGCAGGGTAGTTGTGCCAGGCCCAGGCCCAGATGAAGAGGGTTGCTTCAGGAAGGAGAGCCGATGTAAAAACTTTGTCACATTAATATGCAAACCATTGAATGCAGGTGATCTGCTCTGGCAACCCAGACAAGTAAAGGCCAAAAAGACAGAAGATGTAGCCTACCTATAGAAATGATTGGCTTAGTATGTTTTTGCATGTGATGTGCAAAAAATGTTTGCACTGATTATTGTTTGGTCATAAAGTACTAATATGTGTCAAAGACAGAACACTTAACAACTTCCGGCTCTCTGATGCAATATTTTTTTGGTTTACAAACTATGTTTCTTTGCAGGCGGACAAGAGAGCACATCATAATGCATTGGAGCGCAAGCGCAGGGACCACATTAAGGACAGCTTTCATGGTTTACGAGATTCTGTCCCTGCATTACAAGGAGAAAAGGTGAGGAGAAAATGTAAATCTGCTTATATAAATAAAAAAACGATGTCTTAGGTGAATTGGTGACTCTAAATTGCCATAGTGAATGTGAAGCACGAATGGTTATCTGTATGTATGTCTTTGTATCAGCTCTTTAACTGGCCAATGTCCAGGGTGTACCCTGCCTAAGGCCCATAGTTCCTGGGATAGGCTCCAGCCACCAGCAACCCCTAACAACGAATGAGATACTTGTTGTTGACCTTTGATGTACCTAATTGCAGCAGAAAGACAATTTTATTCTGTATTACAGGCGTCCCGAGCACAGATTTTAGACAAAGCCACAGAGTACATCCAACTCATGAGACGAAAAAATCACACCCACCAGCAAGACATTGATGACTTAAAGAAACAGAATGCGCTTCTGGAGCAACAAGGTGACACTTGGTGTATAATTATTAATGCCTTTAAAAAGTTGTAATATATAATTTTTTCAATTTTTCAGTCCGTGCACTAGAGAAGGCCAAGGGGAACAATACACTTGCGAATAATTACTCTTCTGATAGCAGCTTGTATACAAATCGCAAAGGGAGTGCAGTATCAGCTTTTGACGGTGGGTCTGACTCCAGCAGTTCAGAATCGGAGCAGGAGGAGCCACCCAGCAGAAAGAAACTGCGTGTGGAGCACAGCTAGAGGCCTGGCCTTCGAAACAAGACTGTTGCCCACCAGCCCCTCTTACACATCTGGACAGTCAGTCCAGGATGAAGACTGTAGAAGAGGTGCTATTACACTCAAGACAAAAACAACAAAAAAATGCTTCTTTTTCCTGCCACCTGTCCTGGCGCACCCATCATAGCCCACCCGCAGTGTGTCATGTCCTTATAATGAGGCAGCTCTGTAGTTTTGAAGTGTTTTCTTTACAAACGTCATTATAGTCTTTCCCTATCAAATGTGGTGATACAGTTCAAAAAATAACCAGAATGATTTCTGAAACACTTGTAAAATGTTGACAAGTGTGTATGTAAATTAACAATGCTTTACTTTTCCCAAAATTCTAACTTTTATGGAAAACTAGAATGTGAAGTGTAAAATGTGTGATACACAGCCACTTTGATTTGCTGTAAGGGGCTGAAATCTTTGTCAATGAAATGTTTGTGTAATCCAATTTTTCTATTCATATTGATATCTTGGGACTGTTTTCTTATATAGCATGTCTCATTGTGGGCAATGCTCCTTTATTTCTGAACTGTAAATTATCAGACAATATTGGAGGTTAAACAAACTGTCCAGGGTTTTGGTAGAATTTCCAGGTCCCCGTATTTTATCTGATCACATGTGGGTATGAATATTACTTTATGGATGCTGAATTACACATAGATCTAAACCTTTTGCTTATGGAAGTCTTTCTGTGTGTAGTTTATACTAAGAAAAGTCTTCCTTAGACCTATGACCCTGCACAGACTTTTTTTTTTTTTTTTTTTTTTAAGGTAAATTAGTGTGTGTGCAGTTTTTGTTCTTGTCCTTGAAAAATACAGGTATGTTGTACATACTGCCAATTGTTGTCTTGCAAGTTAAGGCTTATCTTTATTATATGACTATAAATAAAACTATTTTATCCTGTAATACGCCTTTGTAACTTTTTTTTTAACTTGTGCACTACTAGAAATATATAGGTTTCAGTAACATAAAGGCTTGGGCTAATAAAGTGGTTTGTTTGTCCTGCAAATTATCATGAAACCACCAGTGTGTGGTGTGTTCAGACATCCTCTGTCCCTCCTGACTGTTATAGAGGCTAACACTGTGCTACAAATTCACACAAAAAAAACTCTGGACGATATAATAGAGATTTACCTGCATGCACTGTTTAAAATGTGTTACGTGTTAATGTTATCATAGTGAGAGATCAACAGTGCGCACACATGCACTTGAGTTTTTCTGGAGTGAAGTGTACGAGGTACATTGAAAGTCGCACACTGACACAGTGGAGCTCATATCAGCTGAAGTGGCGCGGTCATGTCACGCTTGGACATATTTTAGATTTGCGGCATGGCTAAGGAGTACGATATCTTGTTCAGGCTGCTGATGCTCGGAGATTCAGGAGTTGGAAAGACGTCTATGTTGCGCAGGTTCACCGAAAGTGAATTTGAGTCGTCACATATTTCCACCATCGGTAAGCCATCAAATACATCTTTGATGTTGTACTGAAAACTTGAAATTAGTTTGTCAGCTCATTAGGGCACTAAATACGTTCTAAATATTTTTTATTTTTGAAATTTTGAAATTTGATGTATGCCTTTTTTTCCGTTTGCTGTAAGTTTATTCGAAGACCTGCTTAACCAGTAGGATTAGTGCTCCAGCCTCCAGGACCCAGTGGCAGCCATGGTCTAAAGTAAACCGTACTTGGGTATTACAAAGTCCTATTGCTAAATATTTTCTCAAAACGACATTTATAGTATATTTCTTCTATGGCAGGACACACAAGGAGTGTTGATAAGTGATGCCTGCTTTTCTGATGTGACAGCGGCAAAGTGGCTGTTTTTTACAAACATGTCAGCACATCAAACAACAATGTCAAAAAGACAACACTTCTAGTGTTCTAAACGTAAGGAGGAGTTTTTCAGTCCCAGTCAAATTACACTGCCTTGTACTTCCTCAGTCTCTTGGGAATGTATGAGCAGGGCCAGTTTTATCAGTTCAGCTGGTTATATATGACCAAAAAAGTAATAATAATAACAAACGAGTTTATCTTTATAATTCTATAAAATATTGAACTGTCTTGGAATGTGTCAAAATAGAGTTAGGTCCATAAGTATTTGGACACTAACAGATTTTTATTTTATTTTATTTGTCAACCAAAACATATTCAAAATACAGTTTTATCATTTATATGTGCTTAAAGTGCAGACTCTCAACTGTAATGTGAGAGTATTCATGTCCAAATTAGAGAAAAGGTTTAGGAATTACAACTCTTCAATTTGTAGCTGCCTCTTTTTCAGGGGCTCAAAAGTAATTGGACAGATGAACATTACTATGAATAAAAAGTTCACTTTAATACTTTGGGGAAAATCCTTTTCAGGCGATGACTGCCTGATGTCTGGAGCTCATGGACATCACCAAACACTGGGTTTCCTATTTTATGTTGCTTTACTGCAGCTGTCTTCAATTGTTTCTTGCTTGTGGGCCTTTCTGCCTTAAGTTTAGTGCTAAACATAAGATTTGGAGTGACTTGGCCATTGCAGAATATTTCACTTACTTGCCTTAAAAACTCCTGGGTTGCTTTTGCAGTATGTTTTGGGTCATTGTCCATCTGTACTGTGAAGCTCCGCCCAATCAACTTTGTGGCTTTTGCCTGAATTTGAGCAGAAATGTTATCCCTATACACTTCAGAATACATCCGGTTGCTTCTGTCTTCTGTCAGATCATCAATAAACACCAGTGACCCAGTGCCATTGAAAGTTATGCAGCTCATGCATCACCATGTTTTACAGAAGATGTGGTGAGCTTTGGATCATGAGCTGTTCCAAGCCTGGACCTAGACACTGATAGATCCTATTTCCTGGAGAGTGTTCTACACTAAGGTGGATGTTGTGAAGGGGTTTTTCACCTTTTTTTGATCCAGCCAAACAATCTGGTTCACTTCCACTGAGATACTGTATGTTGTGAGTTCACAGAAACGAGCTTCAAATGCAAATGTAACACTTGGAATCAAGTCCAGACCTTGTTCCTGCTCAGTTTATGATGAATTAATGAGGGAACAGCCCATGCAGCTCAAGAAATATCTTTTGAAGCAACTGTCCAAATACTTTTGAGCTCCTGAAAAAGAGGCAGCTACACATTAAAGACTTGTAATTCCTAAACCCTTTGTCTGATTTGGACATGAATATTCTCAAATTACAGTTGAGAGTCTGCACTTAAAACACATATGAGTCATTTAACTGTATTTTGAATATGTTTCAGTAAAAAGGCTAAAATAACAAAACTTGTGTCAGTGTCCAAATACTTATGGACCTAACTTTACCTGTACATAAGGTAAACACATTTTTTGCAGAACACCACTGTCCCCAGGAAATTGTTTATTTCCTAGTACACAATGCCTACTTTGTTATAAGGCAGGTATGGATGGGTTGAAAAATGTTAATTAAAATCACAAAAACACTCAAGCAAACACAAAACACTAAAAGCTCTAAAAGAAACAGTTTTGTGTCAGTGTCAAGAAGCTTCAAAGACTAAACTAACATCTGTATCAATTAATACACTGCCTTCATACTGGAGGAACCAAACATAATTTGTGCAGAAGGCATTTGCATGTCACTATATATTGTTAAAAGCAAATGAACAGCTTAAAAGTGCTATAACCTGCATGCCCTTGTTCTTTTTGATTTTTTTATACCTGCATATTTTTACCAAGCATTTCTTACTGTGATTAGCTACTTAAAGGTTAGGTCCTTTTGTCTGTTGTTCAGCACTGGGCTTAAAAGAAATCTGTATCTTATAATGTTTGCAGGGGTTGACTTTAAGATGAAAACATTGGAAATAGATGGAGTAAAGGTGCGTGTGCAGATATGGTAAGTAAGTTTAAACATCAGTGTACAGTGGGGCAAAAAAGTATTTAGTCAGCCACCAATTGTGCAAGTTCTCCCACTTAAAAAGGTGAGAGAGGCCTGTAATTTTCATCATAGGTATACCTCAACTATGAGAGACAAAATGAGAAAAAAAAATCCAGAAAATCATATTGTCTGATTTTTAAAGAATTTATTTGCAAATTATGGTGGAAAATAAGTATTTGGTCACCTACAAACAAGCAAGATTTGTGTATCTCACAGAGCTGTAACTTCTTCTGTAAGAGGCTCCTCTGTCCTCCACTCGTTACCTGTATTAATGGCACCTGTTTGAACTGGTTATCTATATAAAAGACACCTGTCCACAAACTCAAACAGTCCCACTCCAAACTCCACTATGGCCAAGACCAAAGAGCTGTCAAAGGACACCAGAAACAAAATTGTAGACCTGCACCAGGCTGGGAAGACTGAATCTGCAATAGGTAAGCAGCTTGGTGTGAAGAAATCAACTGTGGGAGCAATTATTAGGAAATGGAAGACATACAAGACCACTGATAATCTCCCTCCATCTGGGGCTCCCCGCAAGATCTCACCCCGTGGTCAAAATGATCACAAGAACGGTGAGCAAAAATCTCAGAACCACACGGGGGGGACCTAGTGAATGACCTGCAGAGAGCTGGGACCAAAGTAACAAAGGCTACCATCAGTAACACACTACGCCGCCAGGGACTCAAATCCTGCAGTGCCAGACGTGTCCCCCTGCTAAAGCCAGTACATGTGCAGGCCCATCTGAAGTTTGCTAGAGAGCATTTGGATGATCCAGAAGAGGATTGGGAGAATGTCATATGGTCAGATGAAACCAAAATAGAACTTTTTGGTAAAAACTCTACTCGTCGTGTTTGGAGGAGAAAGAATGCTGAGTTGCATCCAAAGAACACCATACCTACTGTAAAGCATGGGGGTGGGAACATCATACTTTGGGGCTGTTTTTCAGCAAAGGGACCAGGACGACTGATCCATGTAAAGGAAAGAATGAATGGGGCCATGTATTGTCAGATTTTGAGTGAAAACCTCCTTCCATCAGCAAGTGCATTGAAGATGAAACATGGCTGAGTCTTTCAGCATGACAATGATCCCAAACACACTGCCCGGGTAACAAAGGAGTGGCTTCGTAAGAAGCATTTCAAGGTCCTGGAGTGGTCTAGCCAGTCTCCAGATCTCAACCCCATAGAAAATCTTTGGAGGGAGTTGAAAGTCAGTGTTGTCCAGCAACAGCCCCAAAACATCACTGTTCTAGAGGAGATCTGCATGGAGGAATGTGCCAAAATACCAGCAACAGTTTGTGAAAACCTTGTGAAGACTTACAGAAAACGTTTGACCTCTGTCATTGCCAACAAAGGGTATATAACAAAGTATTGAGATAAACTTTTGTTATTGACCAAATACTTATTTTCTACCATAATTTGCAAATAAATTCTTTAAAAATCAGACAATGTGATTTTCTGGATTTTTTTTTCTCATTTTGTCTCATAGTTGAGGTATACCTATGATGAAAATTACAGGCCTCTCTCATCTTTTTAAGTGGGAGAACTTGCACAATTGGTGGCTGACTAAATACTTTTTTGCCCCACTGTATGTATACTGCGTGGAAGTATGCTGAACTGTTAGCCATATTGAGCATGTATTGTGCACTGCAGGGACACAGCTGGGCAGGAACGCTATCAGACTATTACCAAACAGTACTACAGGCGTGCACAGGTGAGATTTCACCTCAGTACTTTTTTATAGCTTTACTCCTTAATGTAAAATATATTATTTAATCTCTCTTTTTTTTTATAGGGTATCATTTTTGTTTATGACATCACAAATGAGTCATCTTTTCAGCACATTTCGAAATGGGCCAGTGATGTAGATGAGGTAAGAAGCTACTTTTATTTACTCAGCTGTATCCAATATATTGAGCAGGTATTTGCATTGACTTCCTACCAGCTGTGAGGGAGGCAGTGCTTTGCTGCTAAATATCAGAGGTAGAAGGCAAGGCAAGGCAAGTTTATTTGTATAGCACAATTCATACACAGAGTGATTCAAAGTGCTTTACAGAGAAAAAAAGACACATTTAAAAGTACAAAGACAAGAAATTACAATTAAAACAATAACATCAAATTTAATAATTACAAATAAGAATCCATTTAAAATTAAATTAAAAGAAGAGTGCAGATAAAACGATTTCAGCTGACATATGCACAGCTAAAAAGAACAGTTTTAAGTCTGGACTTGAACATTGTCAGAGTAGATGTCTGTCTAACATAGTTAGGAAGACTGTTCCAGAGTTTAGCTGCATAAAACTGAAACACTGCTTCACCGAGTTTAGTCCTGACTCTGGGCACCAGCAGAAGACCTGTCCCTGAGGTTCTCAGAGTCTGAGATGGTTCATATGGGACTAACAGGTCAGTGATGTACTTTGGTGCTAAGCCATGGACAGACTTGTACACAAGCAGAGCTGTTTTAAAGTCTATTCTCTGAGCAACAGGAAGCCAGTGCAGAGACCTGAGGACAGGATTAATATGGTCGTACGTCCTGGTTTTAGTCAGGACCCGAGCGGCAGCGTTCTGGATGTACTGCAGCTGTCTTACAGCTCGTTTAGTGAGTCCAGTGAGCAGACCGTTACTGTAGTCTAACCTGCTGGAGATGAAGACATGAATAAGTCTCTCTAGGTCTGGTTTAGACCATCTGCGTTTGATTCTGGCAATGTTTTTGAGATGGTAAAATGCTGATGATGTTATAGAATTAATGTTGAAGTTCAAATCTGAGTCCATGATGACCCTCAGATTTCTAATCTGACTTGTAGGTTTTAGTGAAAGAGACTTGAGGTGACTATAGACACTTTCTCTTTGTTTCTGTGGTCCAAAGATGATTATTTCAGTCTTGTCTGTGTCTGTGTTTAGCTGGAGAAAGTTATTTCTCATCCACACATTAATCTGTTGGATGCAGTGACAGAGTGAATCCACAGGTCCATATTCACCAGCTGTCAGTGAGATGTGAATCTGAGTGTCATCTGCATAATTGTGGTAGGATACATTATTGCTGCTTATTAAATGGCCTAAAGGGAACATGTCAAGATTGAACAAAAGGGGTCCAAGGATGGACCCCTGGGGCACCCCACAGGTCAGGCCCATTTGGTCTGAGACAAAATTACAGATTTCAACAAAGTACTTCCTGCCTTCAATATGGGACTTACACATCCACAAATCTCGTTTTTTAAAAACAAGACCATCCTTCCTCACTTTCCACAAAGAACTTCTTCTCATATGTGTACTTCATGGACAAAAAACAAGCTATGAAACTTCATCACATGACTGATGAACCGAAACGCTTAGAAAACCCTTATATATATATATATATATATATATATATATATATATATATATATATATATATATATATATATATATATATATATATATATATATAATATATATATATGGGCAGGGCAGTACCAGAAATGCCTACCCAGAGCTCTAATCTTTGTAACAGGATCACATGGTCAACTGTATCAAAAGCAGCACTCAGATCCAAGAGAACTAAGACAGAGATTTTTCCTGTCGGTACTCAAAAACTGTACTCAAATATAATTACTTCGAAATAATATTATTCAAATTGAATCACAACAAAAAGTTAAAAAAGCAGTCATCTGTATTGGATTTTTAAAGTTGAAGACGTTGTAGATAGAAGGAAGGTTGTATCTGAGTCCACCATTTCTGTTTAAAGAAGGTTTATCTTTTTTGACAAAGATTGCTTCTTTCACTCCTCGCTCAAACCATCCTTTCTCTCTGGCTAAGATTTGGACCTCGCTGTCCTCAAAGGAGTGGTTTGTGGCCTTCAGGTGGAGGTGTACTGCAGATTCTGATCCACTGGAGTTGGCCCTGCGGTGTTGGTATAACTTCCTCAACTTCCTCCATGTACAGATTAGCCACAATGGGGGAGACTGGGGAGCCCATAGCACAGCCATGTTTTTGCCTGTAGAAATTTCCTCTGAACTGGAAATATGTGGTGTTGAGACACACCTCTAGTAGTTGGCAGATGTGGTCCGGTGTCAGGTTTGTCCTCTCCTGCAGTGCTCCATCTTGAAGTAGTCTCCTCCTCACAGCAGTTACTGCCTCTGTGGTGGGGATGCAGGTGAACAGAGACGTCACATCATAAGACACAATAGTCTCATCAGAATCCAGCTGGAGATGTTTGACTTTGTTGGCAAAGTCTTGTGAATTCCTGACGTGATGCTCTGTGTTGCCAACAAGAGAGGCCAGGATTGAAGCCAGGTGTTTAGCTAAGTTGTAAGTGATAGAGTCTGTGCTGCTGACAATGGGTCTGAGTGGTATTCCCTCCTTGTGAATTTTAGGGAGGCCATAGATGCAGGGAATGGCGTCCCCCGGGTATAGTCTGTAATACAGTTGCTTGTCAATGACTTGACTTTCTCCAGCTTCTGTAAACAGTCTATAACCTCCTTCTTGTAGCCACTGGTTGGATCTCTCCTCAGTGTCTCATAGGTGGTAGCATCACTGAGTAAGCTGTTCACTTTGGCCTCATAGTCCACTGCATTCAGGATCACTGTGCATCTACCTTTGTCTGCTGGCAGAATGTTGATGCTGTGGTCCTTCTCCAGCGCTGTTAAAGCCTTCCTTTCTTTTGAGGTAAGATTAGAAGGAGGTGGTTTAGCACTGGACAGGGCAGCTGAGACTCTGAGCCTCAACTCTTCAGCTTCTGCTTCGGCCAACTTGTTTTTCTTTATGGCTGTTTCTGTGACAGGATAAGATATCAACATCAGTTACAGATGAAGTTTTCCAGAGGATCTGAAACTTGATGCCTGTTGTAGCAGGCATCAAGTTTGAAATTAGCTCATTTTGTGCATAAAAGCGTCAAATTTCTCAGTCTAAACATTTGTTATGTTATCTGTTTTATTGTGAATAAAATATTGGCTCATGTGATGTAAAAGTTTTTTTAGTTTTAATTTTATTCAAATAAAAAAAAATGTCCCAACATTTCTGGAATTTGAGTTGTGCTTAAATAGTAAATTTTCTTTCAAAATGTGCTTTAGAAAAAGTATCTAGTTGCCTTCCACATCTGTTAAATTTAACTGACTAAATGACGTCGTATCTTGAACCATCTTCCTTTTGTTGTTCTGCAGTTTGCTCCATACAGAGTGCAGAGAATATTAGTAGGAAACAAGTCAGATGAAAAACAAAATCGGCAGGTGCCACTGGAACAGGGAGTCAAGGTAAGGTATGATCTAATGTCACTATTTTTACAACTACTTCTTCTAGGGTGTTGAATCTTACTTGTAGCTTGCAGAATCGTATGGAATGCACTTTTTCGAGACCAGCGCTTCTGCTAACAGTAATATCAATGAGGTAACTTTTGTCACACATCTACACACACCAGTCCATGTGAGTGAGAGAGCAGACTTATGATTGTTTTGCACTTCCTCTAGTCCTTCACTCGTATCACAGAACTGGTGCTGCAAGCTCATAAGGCAGACATAGATGACCTGTTGGGATCTCTGGATGAATACCTGGATAGAGCTGCTTTGGGGGAGGAGTCAGTCAGCTCACAGACTGACAGTGGCACTCAGAGAACGTGTACCTGTTAACAAAAAAGAACACCACTGTGCCACACAATACTATCCTCTCTAATACTTGAACCAGCCAATGCCTACAGCAATTCGGAAGGAAGCTGCAGTTTGCGGCATCACCACTAGAGGGACCATTTTGCAAAAATTTCAATGCGGTTTTACTGTTGCACCACACTTTAGTCCTGCTTAATAATGTCATTTAATCTATTTATTTAGTTGTGGAGCTAGAATGTAAAAGAACTGACATGTTAATCTGGCAAAAAGCACTTTGTAAAATTATTAGTTTATACATTTAGGTGAAAAGAATTAAGGCGTTGTCCGTTGGTAGAGTTAAATTATTTACACAGAAATTTGAGTCCGCGCATTGATGCTTTATTACAGTGGGTCTATTTTCTCAATGCAGATAACACTGTGCCATGTTCAGTGATCTTTCTGAATGCAGTAGGGCTGAATGCACATTCAAGGATGCAATTAGGCATTGTTACTGCTGCTGTGTACACTAAACTGCCACAGACACTGTATTTTAAAAGATGCAGGAAACAGCTGCAGCTAAATAAGATGAATTGTTTTAAAGGTGAATAAACACATGTTTTTCTGAAGCCAAGGTTTGGGACTGCATCTTGCTAGAGGTCACAAAGTGCTGCCTTGTACATTTTTCATGACATACTGACAGGTGATCACTCGGTAAATATTTAACAAGCAAGAAACTGATACTCAGAGATACTTTAATGGTGAATGCCACAATATTCTTTTTTACAGACACTTGCACAATTACATATGGTCAAATACACCTTAACTAAATTATTGAATTAGTGATACAACATGTATTTGGAAAAACCTTAAAAATCATGTTTAGTATACTTACAAATCTGGTCTAATCTGATCTAAAACATGTAGTGTCGTACATTCTACATGGATCAGGTTCCTGCTTGGCCAACTGATACTGATGAAAGACAGTTGTGAGTCAGGTGACCATGTGGTTGTATACAGTCACGCACTGGGATCCCATCTGCCTTCAGTGTGGGACAACAGATGAGACGAGATGACGTTCATAGCTAAGACATTCTATGACCTAAGAGCTGTCACTCTGGAGGGAGACTCTGTGGACTTCAACGTGTACAGGGGACGAGTGGTCCTCATTGAGAATGTGGCCTCGCTGTGAGGCACAACCACCCGGGACTACAGTGAGCTCAACCAGCTCCAGACCAAGTACCCCCATCGGCTGGTGGTCCTGGGGTTCCCATGTAACCAATTTGGATACCAGGTATGTTCAAAATATACAGTTAAGGGCTTTGGAGCAGTACTTTCCCTATATTATCCAATATAATAATATGCAATTTAAGCATTTTAAGTACATTTGTTTAATCTGTCTAATTAGTGGTTTAGGCAGGATCTAAAAAGGAAATGAATGATACTTATTATTCCATGTAAGCTATCTCAAACTATATGCATTTATACTTTTTTAAAGGAGAATTGCACAAATCAAGAAATCCTAAACAGCCTCCAGCATGTGCGTCCAGGAAGTGGCTTTAAACCCAACTTCACCATCTTCGAGAAGTGCGATGTAAACGGAGCAAACACTCACCCGGTCTTTGCATATCTGAAAGACAAGCTCCCTTATCCTGATGATGATCCCTCTTCCCTCATCCAAGACCCCAAATTTCTGGTCTGGAGTCCCATCTGCAGGACAGACATCTCTTGGAATTTTGAGAAATTCCTCATTGGACCTGAAGGAGAGCCCTTTAAAAGATACAGCAAGAAGTTCCCCACCATTAACATAGAGCCTGACATTCAAAGACTGCTGAGATTAACCAAGAACTAGAAGAACAAAAGTCCACAACTTTTCCTCATACATCAACAGTATGTTAAAATGAAATGATGTCTTCCACGTTTTAAGCCTTATTTTATGATGCTGGTATTCAAAACAGTAGTGGGAATATCAACTGATGTCTTGTAAGCGCTTAACACTGCTGGATGATCACATTTATTTTTATAAACTTTGGCATAACAACAGCTGTGATTATAGAGTTGCATATTATAGACGTGGTTACATGCATGTCTTGCTTTATCTTCTATAGGGCCTAGCCAGCAGATGGTGCTGCTGACCTGATGATATTGTTTCCCACACTTCACCACACCTAAAACATATTATTTGCACAGGAATAAATCAATTAAACCACTGTATGTCTTGTATTTATTCTATCGTACCGGACTTAAAATAACCTACACAAATGCTGGCTATCTACATTGGGAGGCTGAATTTTATGCATTCCTATATCTTAACTTAAGAGGTTTGGCCTGGGTTGATGTTGCTCTGCTTGAGTGTACGTTATTAAGTTTACAATCATTCATAATGAATAAAGAAATAAAAATATACATCTAAACAAAACATGTTTTAAAAGATGTGACACCACATGCACAGAGATTTTTTTAAGTAAAATAAAAATAAAAATACTAATTGTCCAGCAACTTTTGGGCTTTTCGGTGGCCAGTGAGCAAAACTGTAAGTATCAAGTCCTGTCTGGCATTTACAACAAGGCCTATGTACAGCAAACTTTTGTTTCCTTTACCTGAAGTTACAGTATATATGCTAGCCTACCGTCTTCTGGGCAGACACTAAAAAGGCTAATATAGCCTAATTTAACAAAGTCAAGGTGGTAAGCAAGCTTACCCATATTTGCTGTATCAATGACCATTCTGCAGTTGATTTACTTAGGGAAGGATGTTTTCTCCATCTTCCTCTCCTATTAACTGCCAGAGATTGTCTATAGATGAAAGAGGGTAATGTGTGAGCTATCCCAAAGTTTCTAGCTTAATATTATTTATGAAACATAATACATAGACTAGGCCTATATCAAGCCTGTATGCCTAGGTCACCCTATGTAGAGAAAAAGACCTGCATACTTCATTTTTAATATATTACTTAGTTGTATGGTAAATTAACTCTTGGAAAACTGATTGACGCGAGCTGTACAAGCTAACTGAAACCCTCTTGCGTGTAATTTGTTTTTAGAGGAGTGGGAGCTCTTCCCCTAACTCTCCCTCGCCACTCACAGGTGAGCACTGTTGCCACGGAGACGTTTGCCTTTCCCAGAGACTTTCTCGCGAGACTCCGGGCAGGCAGAGAGAGGGGAGGTTGCCTGAATGATCTCATCCCTACAGCAGCTGCATAGCGCAGCGAGGCAAAGCCTAACTTTCTATCAAACTTCCAAGTTGCCTTTCAGGGAAGGCACAGGAGTATTTTCGATTTCGTTGGAGCACGAACGTTTCTCGTGAAGGTAAGAATAAGGTTTAGATACTTCACGCTTCGGAATTAGCACGTTGTTAGGCTACGACTTCAACAAAAGGGGAAAACCGCGCTGTATTATGTGACATCCAAATGCTTGAGGCGAAAAGGAGGAAAGGTGAGCGGGGAACGTGGTGTGTCATGTGCGGGCTGTCGCTCTCGCTACGTGGTGCAACACAACATCTGTCGTCTATATTCCTGTAAAAAGCATATCTCTGTATAGCATAAAGGTAAACTGTGAAGTCGTGTGTCAGTTCCAGAGTGTTTTAAGTAATGGGGCTGACTGTCATAGAACAATATGCTTAGTTAATATCTCTGGAGCCGACTATCACCGGAGCCGACCATCAGCACGGACGCCTCTTCACTGGCTGCGTCGTTGTGTGTCAAGGGCATTATTCATAGCAATGCTTTAGAAAGATATATTCACAGGTGGCATCGTGTAATCAATGAATACTGTGGCCTTGTGCGGCTGTCAACACCCAGAAGACTGTGTGTGAGATTGTGCGTGGTATTTCCCTGGTGATTTCCTTGTGCCACATCTGCCAGGCCCAGAGAGCTCTGATTTGTTTACAGCCATGAGAGCCTTCATCATCTGCTTAAACGCACCGCACCGGGCTTATTACACAGTAAATAAACATTCTAAATACTGTTATTTGGTATGATATGATCATGTTTAGCCAGAATACTGTCTCTTATGAGCAGTGCATCTGTAACTAAGAATCTAGTCTACGTGATACTTATAACATTTCTTTCCAAAACACTGACTAGACTACAATGAAACTATAGTGACTTATTGGTGGAGACATTTTTGATAAAGGGCAAACAGAGGTTTTTATTTTTACACAGCATCAAGGCTGTTCTGATAACCCCTTATGCTACTGTTATATGTGATAAAGGAACATTTACAGAGCTAATATCTATTAGTTCCAAAGGGAAAGTAGCCTCTATCTGAATGTGTTTGACAGTGATGCTGAGGTTGAGTAACCTGGCATGAATCAGGTAAAAAAGGAACCTCTGAAGTCTAGCTCTGGGCCAGGATCATGGATTTTTAGCATTCTTAATAGGCTTAGGTGGCCCACAGTGAGCATGACTGATCATACAGCTGCACAGTTTTCATCACTATACCCTACTACTACTACTACTTCTAATCTCAGCTTTGGTCCCTTTTACTAAATCAAAGCCATTATTCACACCGGTCTGTTTTTTCACCGCCTGACGGTATTTCTTTGAGAATTAATCTACTGCAAATACATTTTAAGAAACACTTCTGGAATGCTTGGTTTGTTTTTATTCAGGAGAAAACACTGGAGGTTAAACTAGGCTATATACCTCATTTCCGAGCATGTAGACATGATTACTGCAGGGGTTTTGTGCTCACTTCACATTATGTGAATATGCAAACTTGGCCTTGGGTTCTTTACCTATTGCATCTCATGTTACCTGTCCACCAGTATAAATCCTCTTTCTGGCGTCTGAGAGCACAAAACAAGTTTACAACAACTTTATCATCAAATTTACATTCACATGTAGTAAGTCCTGCTAACTAACTAGCCCAGAGATCCATGAAGAAATGCTTCCTGTTGCCTATGTTAGGCTTATGCATCTGTTGTCCCAAGTGTATTGGCACAAAGGGTTTGAGCAAAGATAAAAGACAACAACAAGAGGAGCATTGTGCTGCTTATAATTTGCTACAGTGGAATGTGTGGCCGCAATTATGGTAAACAATCGCCATGAATCTTCTAAATGAGCTGTTTACACTATATAATGAAGCATTATATTGCAGCAGATACTTTTTTTTAATTAAGTTTTGATAAATACATTGATTAAACTACATCACTAAAGTAGGTTTTCAAATTGCACTGACTTCACCTTTTGGGAATTTGTTAGCATGTGGGTGGCTACTATGAAACTTGCCACTACAAGAGTCCTTGAGATAGTGTTCTAGTGTAGTCAATGTCAGATACAAGGCCAGTTTTGAATGTTTGTTTACATGAAAGGGCCCAAAATATTAGGTAGAAGCTGGTAAATAGGTGTTTTACTTTAAGTAGGAGATTGTACTTTCTGAGTAAATGTTCTAATATACTTCCACTTCAGTAAAAGTTTTATAAAAAAGTTTACTCAATAAAGTCTCTTAATGAGTAAAAGTAAGGCCTCGTGTTTGAGCACTAGCAGTAGTAGCACAAGTAGTAGTGGTAGTTTAGGCAATAGTAGTACTAATATAGTATAAGTCAGTATTAGTTTTTGTGTGGTTGCTAAAATCGAAAGTACTTTGTACTGTAGTAAACTTTCTATTCTTCTTTCAATAGTTCAATAGTTTTAATCCTACTTGAGTACAGATTTTCAGCACTTCTTCCACCTCTGTGATATCATTTATGTATTTCTGTTGTTTTGACATAGCACTCAATATTTATTTTTCCTTAAAAGAGGAAACACCATCACTTGAAAATGAGTGATTGGGTCTGACCAGCATTAGTCAGCCAGTAGTCACAAGTCAAATGACTGGGTGATAACATGGCCTTTGGTGCCTTTTCAGTGCCAAGTGTCTTTCCACCGGTGACGGAGAGTCTGATGAGTTTGATTGTAATGAAGTGTGACTGTGTGTGCATTTCCTGCTTGCTAAACTGCCGGAATGCCATGGCTTTGTGTAGATCGGACGCTTTTCCATATACCAGCCAGCGAAGGAAAGCAGAGAGCTCGGAAGCCACAATGGTGGTGATGTAATCCCCTTTCAGAGCAGTGTCACAGAGTAAATGCGCGCAGACAAAGACAAAAATTCCCTCTTCATTCCACCCCAGTGGTGACAAAGTTTTGGGAACTTGACCTTGCAAAAATGCGCGACAACTGGGACACTGTAATTATCTGTGGGATGCTGTGAGAGCTCGCTGACATCAGGAGTTCAGTGGTGGGGCAGGTGCAAATTGTTGCTTTCAGGGCTAATCTTGATCAGCAGTTGGGCACCGTTTGCTAGTGTGCTACTAATATAGTTATGAACTTAAATAACCACTTGGTGACTTAGTTTGTGTCATCTAGCTTCTAATTCCCAAAGCTTGACCAAAAGCCACAATTATGCAGTGATCAGAGCATGTAAATCCCCTTTTCTGCTCCCATCAAACTGAAAATATAGGCTTGGAATCAGAAGACTGAGAAGATTCAAGATTTAGATAAAAAAAAACACTAAACAAACAGTTAATTAAAGCAACACTGTGTAACTTTTTGACATAAAATACAAAACATCAAAACAGCTAGAAAATTCAGGCTCAAAGGCATTTTGTTCATTCTTTAACATGAAAATGTCCAAAACTATAGACACCAGATTTCTGTAACTCTTGACAGAGTCACATAAAGCATATAGTGAGAAAACAAATCTTTAACTTATTTTAAGTTTTGAACAATATGTGAAATAGCTTTTAACAAAACAGAACAGCCATACTGTACAGTATGTGAATGCAAAATATGCTGCTAGCACCTAGAGCAGCTGCTTAATGGTTGTGGTGACTCAGCAGATACTAAAAATTACTAATAATGACCAGAAAAAGGTAGTTGTATTACCTACCTAGTATTTTGTGAAGTGGCAGGAAATCAACTAACATTAAGTATACTGTCTGAAACTGTATGCAAATTAGCCAGGTGCTTCAATTCAACAGTACACTTTCGTGTGTTTTAAATTAGACATTATGTTGTGCATCAGGCGTAATAAAGAAAGAAAATTGGCAATGTTGCTCTGCTCTCAACATGTCTTTCCACATGCACATTGAGATCTAATCCCATTTCTTTGCTGCTGTGTAATTGCAGAAGTCTACTGCTTTGTGCAAATCCTGTAGAGTTGCTTTAAAATAATTAAAGTCAGAGAAGGCCACAGAAGTTTCCATAATGAAATGCGGGATTGCAGCAATGTGTTGGTGCCACAACACACCGGAATGCTCAGCGTTGTCTGAACTTGTCTGCTCTGCTGTTTGTCTGTTCGGCATTCATGCTCTCTGGAATAGATTACAGGACAGCACTCTCAAAAGAATCAAAACACAGAGCTGGGTTCAAGGCCAGTGCCCCATGCAGAGTGTATGTGGGCAGCAGTGGAAATACTAACACACATACTACATAAACCACCATGGAGGTTTGCTCTTGTCCCTCCTGTGGACAGAAATCTGAGAACAAGATAGGAATGTGCGAGGGCTTGGTTATGGCTCCCTTGAAAAGAGATTTCGATACAGGTCTGTTCAGCTCACCCTCATTCCTATACATGCTTACAACTATTTACGTTTCTGTCAACAGTAGCAGCTTTTACCATGTGATCTGCTGTAAAACTAGAAGGCTGCAACACTTCACTGTGTGGCTTTTTAACAAACAAACTGCTTTCTCAGAATAGGTAAAACAGTCCTGACCCTGTAAAAGTGAAAGCACTTACTGTTTTCAATGTTTTCCTTTGCTTCCTGTAGTCAAAGTCATAAAATCCCTCCTCATATTGCTCCAAAATTCCACATCCTTTAGTTTGGATCCAGGGAATCAATTTCCACCATGTGAGTTCCTGTTCGGATTTGAGAAATAAGAAAGAGAACTGTGTTGTTAACCAGCCTTCATTTCTTAGATCCTTTTGAATTACACTTTAGCAGCCATACGCTTCAGGTGAGAGGAAATCCTTTTGACTGTATTTGCTAGGCCTTTTCTATTACTACCTAATTGTGCAACTACCTTGTATTAGGAGTGATGTTAATAATTAAGTTATAGGCTTACAGTTGACTGGCTGATGAATTGGTCTCTCTGAGATTTCCATGCAGCTTCAGGTTCAAGGGGCAGATATAGCAGGCTAATAACAAACATGGCTGCTTTCCCAGCCTTTTTTTTTTTCTCACTGCCTGTTTCCTGTGCATTTCATTGATGTATTGCTGGATACCCACGTCTAAAAGCATGGCTCAGCCAATATAAAGTTTGCATGCATATTTCATTAAAAAGTTATGCAGAGCCTGGCATCGTGGTTATAATCTCATTGTTCATCTCCGGAAAAATCTACAAGATGCAAATGAGGGTTTCAAACAGAGACCTTCTGAAATGTGCATGTTTTTCTCCTGTGTCACTTGTGGGGATGCAAAATCCTGATTATCAACCACCGGGGTGGGAGGGTTAATTGCATCCTGCTTTCCTTGGTCCAAACCTAAGCCGGGAGAATCACTGGAACATCTTCTATGATAGATTATATTCAGTGTTGTCTTGAAAGAGAGATGTAAACGGCTGGAGCAGCAGCAGAAGCCATTTGCTGTGCCGAATGGCGCTGTGGTTTTCTGGCCACGCTGACTGTCTGATGTAGCAGAGCCCTACAGTTACGTAACACACGCTGACTTATCACATGCCAAATGACTTTGTATGAATTGATTAACTCTGCAGTCTGCCTGTTTATAATTGGACTGGAAGTGCACTGGGCCATGTGCTGGACAATGGCCAAAATCAATGCTGTAAGGTACAGAACTTTCCGTGCTAGATCTTGTAGCTTTGTTCAGAATGTTAGATTTAGACACTGTGTGGCCTAAATAAACTATAGGCCTGGGCCCCAGCAGAAATTAGCAGATCTTTATGAAGCCACAAGTTATTGCAATATTAAGACTTGTGGATGAAAAGGTATGATGCTAAAAGCCATTATTGCCTTGCCAAACTTTAATGGAACACATCGTTGAGGGTTTGGTTAACCACAGCCATGATAAAGGAGTCCTGGGCAGCCAGCTGTCAACCGCACCAGTCAAACGTTTGGTGAAAGTTAATTGGCCTGTAGTTTTTAAAACTAGTTTCATTATCCAAAATATCTCCTGCCACAGTCCCAACCCAAGTCCACACCCACATCCTCCAAACATGAACATAGCAATGATTCCTGCTTACAGTTCCCCACCACAAAATACAATGACATTTCAGTTAACGTCTAGGTCTGAGTTCATTGTCAGACCAATGCAATCCCACTATTGTCTTTGCCTCATTAAACATTTTATGATGTTTTTTTCTCTCTCTCTCTCTCTAGCTGTTGACAAGCCAAGTGAACATACTCATCTGTTAAACGTCTTCATAATAGGGCCAAGATGACGTCTATATTTTGTATATTTCAATTCAGTTCAATACAAGAAAGAAGCGGGACTTCAAATATTGTTCATGAATCCTCAATAGACATGTTGTAGTACTATGAGTAGTATGTTTTTATTTATTAAATAGGACCTGAGCTACTTCACACTTTTTTTTAAATTTTATTTATTTATTTTTTTTAAACATTTTTTTTAAACTTTGGACTTGCCACTTTCTTTTAACAGCTAATTATGTTCTGTGGAAATGCAGACCTCCGAGGCACACCTGAGCTTTTTCCTCACATGAAGCCCTGGCTGCCCTCCAAACTGTGTGCCCTCTCCAGAGAATCAATTCCCTGAGGTGCTGCGAGAGGATAGTGAGCCCAACTTTCTTGTCATGCCCTTCCTCTGTGCACTGCTTCTTATGTCACCTTACAGTGCATTACATGGAAGCAGAGAGATTTTTTTGATAATGTGATTTATTGTCCGAACTTTGCTGCATGTTTGCAGCATTTTCTGACTAAGGTTAAACAAAACATTTTGGGCCATATTTACTAAGACTGGTGCTACATTGCAAGTGCCGCATTAAAAAAAAGGGTTTGCTATTTGTGGGCGTGTTGCGTGTGATATACTAAGAGAAACTATGCAAGTAAGTGCTGCTGCAAATCTGATATGTAAATGAGAATTTTGCGTGAGCATGAGACTAGGGCTGCAGCTATCAATTATTTTGGTAATCGAGTAATCGAATAAGAGATATTCTTGCCTGTCTGCATAATTTAAAAAGTAACACAGTTTAATGCACATCTGTGAATCTGTCAGTCTAACATTAAGAAGTGTTTTTTTCATATTTTAATGCATTACATTGCAAATATCTTTGTAAATGTAGGTTTTATTATTATACATTATGATATGGCCTACTAATTATATACTTACTTATACTTTATACTTACTTATACTGGGCTATATTATTATATACTAATTATATATTTAATCAGAATATTTGTAAATGCCTATACAAAACAATGCAAAAGCTGCAGAGGTGTGCATTCCCCTCACAGTTTAAAAAGTATTTTAGTTGTAACCCTCTCTGC
This sequence comes from Bostrychus sinensis, assembly GCA_020698575.1. Lineage (NCBI taxonomy): Eukaryota > Metazoa > Chordata > Actinopteri > Gobiiformes > Eleotridae > Bostrychus > Bostrychus sinensis. The sequence continues at coordinate 21,009,340 of CM036258.1, forward strand.
TTCTAAAAGTGATATTTATTATCATTTATACACCATAAGGGTCCTGGTAAAGATGCTAAACACTACTGAGCCCACAGCTAATTAGCATACATAAACAAAGTTCGCAAGTTACGTAGTTTATATAAACATTTAAAATGCGAACTACAACTCAAATTTATTCAGTTTATAGCTCGACCACTGCCTAACTGTCGCTAGTGTGTTGTGCATTAACTGCGCAGAAACTTCGTTCCGTGTATACAAAGTTCCCAGCGCTATGCGCCAGTCTTATTTACATTCATTAAATGAAGCTTCAAGATCAAAAAATGTTAATCGAAGCTTTTTACTAATCAAATTACTCGAATAACTTGATGAATTGTTGCAGCACTACATGAGACACACTAATTAAGGGAGCAACACTGCTCTGTCAGCTCTGACTGCATCTTTTCCATCTTTTCCTCCTCTTTTCCTTTTCCTTTGCACCTGATCCTCCAGTGTGCTAAATTTACACGCACTTTTAGCTCTCATATTCTGCAATTTCCCAGCAGAGGTAACCAAAACTGCAGTCTGTCCTGTGACCACAGTGACCACTGCAAGGACCACATGTGTCACCAGGGGCGCTGTTCCCGTGGTCCCTGTGGTCCTTACACTGGTCCATGAAGTCCCATGGTGGTCCCTATCGTCCGTATGGTGGTCCATGGGGTTTGACCGTGGGCCGTGAGGTTTGACCGTGGTCCCTATGGTCCGTACAGAGGTCCGTGAGGTTTGCCGGTGGCATTGCAATGGCCGCTGTGGTCACAGGACAGAGCGCAGTTTTGGTTACATCCCCCTTTCTGATTTCCACAACTTGAATTTTGCGTGTTATGGCGAGAATGCATCGAATTATATATTCATTCAGTCATTGGAGCAAATTCTGCGCTGCACTCACTTAGTACCTGTGAGAGTCGTTAACCTCAGCTGCACCTGGGTTTGCTCCACCTTTAGCACATCTTTTTAATTTAGCATGCACGTATACCTTTGACAAATCTGGTCCTTTGGGCATACTCCAGAACTGGAGTTCCATTTAAACAAATGAGAAAATAGCCCATATAGACCAGGGTTAGAATGATACACACACAATTTTAAGATATTATATTTTGGGTCACAGTGTATTGGTTGGTTGTTTTGGTAAAATAAAAAATTTAAAGCTTGTCTACTATAGATGTACTTACTTACAGTAAGTGATTTTTTACAATACAGCTGAGGCATTAGAAATGGATTTTTCCAAACTTTTCTGTGTACATGTGCTCTTAGCTTGTAAGGTCTGCCTGCTGCCATTGATATTTATGCATGAATGACTCTATGATTATGGACTAAATTAACCAAGTATATTAGCATCTGGCTGCAGCTAGCCCAAGTGATTGTGTGTGTAAACATGGAGACTGAAATACAGTTAGATGGTCCATTTGAGCTATGAGCATGGACTAAGCTTTGCATGAATATACTAATTAAACGTGTCGCATCCTCTCCAATCCTTGCTACACAAATTGCTTAGCTGGCAAAACCTCATCTTTGTTTGTCTTGGGCTCAGCTTCTATCTACAGTGGGCCCACATTTAATGCATTGTGGCATCAGAGCAGCTATTTGGCCAATGTAAGGGGATATTAATCAATTTTTCACCTTGACTCTGGCCTTGCACGGCGGTTAACTCACTCTCTGTGTTTGCCTTTGGACCACAGCTCCCTCAGCTCCACTAAAGCTCTTATTGTTTCCCTAGCAGCAGTGCTCTCATGCTCTTCAGTCACACGCTTTAATCTACAGGGAATCCTTGTACAGTGCAAACCCATCACTATTCATCTGGCTAATCAAATCACTTCATGCACTTTCCTTTGCTCGCTGCTGAGGTGTATTTGTTGGCTGAAAGGCCTTTGATCGATAGGCAGATCAGTTTGACTTATGAAAATGAAGTGAAAGGAGTTTGTGGAATCCCGTGAAGCTTGTGATTGATTTTCTCTCGGGGCAGTTTAAATAGCCTGTGGGTAGTGGTGCTTCCGTTATAGTTCAGCTTGTGTTTCTCCTGTTTATTTAGTAGACACTTGACTAGTTTCCACATGGCTTCATTTAACCAGGCATTGCTCCATGACATCACCTTTTGCACAATGTGTCCAGATGATTTAATAACAAACCACATTTACCTTTAACATAACTCTTTCAACTGGGGCTCATTTTGTATTTATTCAGACAAACCTTTGTAGAAAGCTGTTTGCTGTGTTTTTGCATCTTGTTTGCGACCTGTGTAATCAGCCAGAGGATGCCAGGGCACAATGGAGATTACTTGCAAACATGGCAGGCATCTGTCATGTTGACAAGAGCCCAGTGAGAATGTGTCACACTAATGTGGAGTAACCTTGCTGCTCATACAGATGTACACAGAGAACTGAGGCCTGTGAGGCTAACCCTTCCCTCCAGTCAAACACCCATCTACATTCGACACACACTCCACTCATAAAATGCCTTTTAGGAACACCAAAGTGTCCAGTCTCACTGGGGCTACATTTTTCAGAGGAAGAAGATTGGGGCATGTGAGTGAATTTACAAATGTTTTTGGTCAAAGGTAAAAACACATACTGTGTAAAGTATGTAAAGTATGATTAGATGTGTATGATTCTGACTATATGCACCCGTAAAATAAAATTTCCATTTGTTCTTTTACTGCCAGTAAAACACAATCGGCCTTTGCTTAAAAGACTAGAAAACTGCATTACAGATAGTTGACTATATTTTAAATGTTGAGGTTTATCTTAACTTATTGTAGATATTTGTCAGCATACTGTCTCAGCTGCATACTTCTCCATTCACACTTTGTGCTAGTCCCAAGCCTATCTAAATTTGGGAGGGCAGCTAGGGATAATAAAACCTATGCTAGTAGTATTGACACAAGCTTTGTGTTAAGTATGTGAAACATACACTGTTAAAACCATAATGCAAGTACATTTTACATGAATAGGATTTCTGCATGCATTTATTTATTAATTATGATTTTTATAATCACAGAGTCAGAGTTTTCTCATTTAAATGTGATAACTTTCTTGTTAAAATGAGCTCATGTTCTCCCATGATGCCTCATGAGATGCTCCACTCCATCAGAACAGCGCAGATTACCTGAGGATGGAAGGATGCAAAGATAATTGGAAGCACTGTTTACATCCTTAAGAAGCCGTAACATAGATAAACAGTATATCACCAAACTGCAAAATGACAAAGTAAGTAAACATTATATTAATTTTGCAACTCTCCACAGTGTTGCTAAACTTTAGTTAGCTTTGTCTGCCAAGCTAGCTTTACCCAGCTGATGGCAGACGAATTTCTACATGCCCCATCCACACCTGAAGAAGCAATTTAACTCTACCTATTCTTAAGAAGCTGCATACGTAAAGATCTGTTAAACAAGGGTGTAAAAACAAGCAGCATGGTTAAATCATTTGTCTGCTCACTATGAACTTCATTAGTCAACAGTTTATTTCAATATTGTTTCCTAGTTTATGACTTTGCATGTTTTAGAATAAGCACAACTTAATAAAACTGTGGTAACAGAAATATCCAACATAAAGGCTATGAATTGAAGGTATATGTTATTTGTGTCAACTATCCTTTGTCTTGTACAATACAAATGCTAAATTTATACAAGAGGCTGTGCAATTACAAACTAAACTGTTTTAGTACACAGCATACTAAAACAAAACAAATATTCATAGTACAGCAGATATCAGCTGTATCCTATGTTCTGTCTATACAATGTTCATAACATAGCTGTTGCTGTTGAGAATATTATCCAATTCTACATGCACATCAGGGAAGGAAAGTGTAGTATGTCCAAGGTAATTCCAAGGTTGGCCCACAAGTGTGAGCAACTAGCCACCGTGCAACTCCTTCCAAAGGTGTGAAGATGATGTAACTTTTGTTAACACAAAGCACATCAGAGCCTGTAAAGAGCCGCAATAACTTTCTGAGGCTTCTGCTTTTGAAGTGGGGGCAGCATTCAGAAACTTCAGAACTTTCCTTGTTGTGGGTTTTGTTTTTTCATGAACTTGCTGAATGCTATTCTGACTATCCAAAGCTTGTCTAAACATTTTGCCCACAACTCCTCATCCTCTTTTCGATGTAGGTGTAGGGTTGTTTGTTAATGAATACTCATTAATTACAGTCACAGGGTCAAGTATCGCTGAAGAAGTGGGGGCATTAACAATCACAGACTCACCTTCATCACTTTCCAAAATGGGTACAGTGTCATCTAGCTGCCAAGTCAAAGGTACACCTACATAGGAGCCTATGATGACTTCAGAGGTGCTGGATGAGAATGAGACATTTTCGTGTTCTGGCTCAGTGAGATCAGAGTCTTCTGTGTTTGTAATGTCTTTTAATTTTGTACAGAGATAAAATCTTAACATCCCCATTTTGAGCACAGAGTAAAGTTCTCCCACAGTAACATTTTCATCTAATACTGCATCTTCTTGATAATCGACAATATCAAAGCTGAAATCATCAAATTTTCCCATTTTAGATGTTCCATTTGGAAAGAATAGATCCTTCGCTATTTGTAAAATGTCACAATTTTGGGAATCTTTTATCAAATCAACTCTCCTTGTTCCACCTCCATTTTTCTTGCGTTGATGCTTTCCTTCATGTATCCACCCCAATTCAACGTTTCTTGTCTGACTTACAGCCAACTTATTATTTCTCAGATATGCTGTTTGGATGATGCAGCAGGTTCCTCATCATGCTCCTCTGAGACTTTATCAGTGCTCATCTTCTTCCTGAGTTTTTGTAACAGAGACTGCCTCTGTGCATCTTTCTCACCTTTTCTTTGGAACTCAGAACTAAATCTTCAAGTAGCAATCCTATCACTGTAGATAGGAATATAGGTGGCCAAGATGTCATCTTCCATAGATTCTATTACAGAGATGTCAATCTAAAACAATAAAATTATGATCATCTTAAAAATAAGGAAAAATAAAAACAACAGATTCACATTAGAAATAATTTACATTTAAATTTGCTATATTTCTCACATCAGGTGAGGTGGGACTGCAAATCTGTGTTTGGTATGGTCTAGTGTAGTAAAGACATGCTTTAACTGCTTTTAGAAAGACATGCATACAACCTACTGTGTTGGCATGTTATGATTAGCTATTAGCCTTTGGTGGCTATATGTATTTTAGCCAAAGTTTAGCAACACTGTGCAGAGTTGTAAAATTAATATAATGTTTACTTACTTTGTCATTTCGCCGTTTGTTGATATACTGTTCATCTATATTTCTGCTTCTTAAGAACATAAACAGTGCCTCCAATCATGTTTCCATCCTTCCATCCTCAGGTAATCTGCGCTGCTCATGGAGTGGAGCATCTCGTGAGGCATCATGGGAGAACATGAGCTCGTTTTAACTAGAAAGTTATAATGTTTAAACAAGAAAATTATCACGTTATAATGAGAAAATTATCTTGTTTACAATTATCTCACATGAACACTATCTCATTATAACTTAATATTATCATGTTTTAACGAGACAAAGATCTCGTTATAATGTGAAACTTTCTTGTATTAACAAGAAATGCTACTAATATTTTTTCTTTCACTGTGGCAGTTCAGCGCTTTTGTATCCAAGTGCCACATTTACAAATAAAGTGTCTGTTTAAAGCAAAAAGCAGATTACAGTTGATGATATCTGCTTATATTTAGACTATTAACACACTGACAAAAGTAATTATTACTTCATCCATTTGCCCATCTTTGTCTTTTGTCCTCTGGTTGTAGTGATTTTCAAGAATATTACTGACCATTTCTGCTTCATTACCACTTTCAACCGTGGGAGCAGCTTTTAATAGGTGTTTTGGCCTGAGCTCAGCATGAGTTGGCATTGGGCATATGACCAATACCACTAATGGCCACACATGCATGGTGCTCTGGCTCTGGCTGCAGCTGACCACTGGATGCCCCTGCTCCAGACAGCCATGCACCCTGCAATGCTATCAAAACACAATCTGATTCCACAGCCCATCTGCCTGTCAGCTATGTTTCTATATATTACAGAAATATGAGAAGTGAGACCAACTCCGATTCGTTGTGCATATGATTCTGATCCCCCAATGAAATAATAGCAGGCTTTAGAAGTGTCTGGCTGAGCCCCATCTCCATCTTCTGGCACACAGAGATGCTGAATTATAGACAGCCACAGAAACTATTCACTCTCACTCCTGTGTACATCCACATTCTTAATTATACTACTGCTACTCTCACATCTGTCTATTTTAATTCTCTGCTGATAGAAACCGCTTCATCCACGCAAGCAAACAGACGTATGTCAGCCCCATGCTGACTGAGACTATTTAATTGGTAATAAATATTCACTACCTCCCACATTCAGAGATATGCACCTTTAAATGCATGAATATAGTCTAATTTTCAACTGTTCTCCCACAGCATTTTTTCAATAGGGTAAATGCACAATCCTGCGAGAGTGAAAGGCTTGTCAGTTTAGAACCAATAAGCAGTTAACTTAAATATAAGTCTGATGATGCTGCACATTAAGCACAAATTCACCACAGCTCATGGCATTGTTGCCTGCAATCTATAACATAATTTGTTTCCCACATAAATTATAAACATTTTTAAAAAGATGGGTATTGGAAAAAAGTTACTTATATAAGTGATTAAAGAATATGGAAATAAAGCAGGCCACACACCCTTCACACACGCTTCACGCACCCTTAAAATTTAGCCCTGACTATTTCTTTATTACAATCTTTGCACTAGCCTAACCAGCTAGAACCATTCACATTCTGCCCTCCGTTATATTTACTCTGCCAAGTTCGATGCAACCAGGGCCGGGAATCGATAAAAAAAAAAAAAAAATTTAATCAGAAATCTGAAAAAAATGGATCGCGATTCATAACTGGTAGTTATTAATTGTGATTAATCGCATTATGAATTCAGGTACAAACACAAAATTGTAAATTTAGAAAGTTTATTATGAATTAACCTTCACATAATTTACTGTAAACCTGTGCAATGCAAACAAAACTTGCAAAGAAAATAAATGGTCTCTTTGAGACCTGTAACTTGTCTTCATTGACAAGGCTTGCCTAAATAAGGTACAACCAACAAATACACAAATCTTACCTAAAAAAGCTCTGGGGTGCTCAGCTTTGAGATGATATGTTAGGGACGAGTTACTCCGGTGGTAATTGAACTCATCCTTGCATAGACTGCAAATAACTTTTGTTTTGTCTATATTGCTGTCTCGTGACAATTTGGATCTCACGAGCTTTTGGTGACCGTCGCACTTGTGGCATCAGAGCAAGTTGGTAGCAAGTCGGACACAAACCTAATCAGCGTGCATTGTGCACAGACCGACACTGATCAAAACTGCGCAAGTCTGGCTCATCTTGAACGCGCCTGTTGTTACCCACAGGAAATGGAAATGTGTCTTCTTCTACGCTCGTGCGGTGCATTTCTGCTCCACTGGAAGACCTGCGGCGTGTTGCTGGCTCTGTCACTGTCATTGTAATATTTTTGTTGCGATCAAATTAATCGATGCGTCAATTGAAATTAACACGATTAAATCAATAAATTGACGCACTGCGTTTTATGCGATAATTTTCCCAGTCCTAATATATATTTTCACAATGCATTCACATTAATGCGTCAGGGATGACTGTGGGAGTGTACTAGGCAAAACATTTAGTTTACGGTAATGTCTAAACTTTGGTTTGATTTTTCATGAATTTGTATTTTCTGAAATTTTTTTGTTTTACTGCAGTGACCTTTTGACTTGTTGCTTCTCATCAAAGGTAGATATAGCCTGGATGCTAAAGTTTGTTTTGCAAACTTTTAACAGTGATTTAGTCAAAATAGTTTACTTGGACTTTGTGCACAGGCCTTATGTCTTCACTTGTTTCTAATAAAGCACCTCACTTTGACCCTTTGGAGTCCTGCAGCTGCCTGTAGATCAAACACACTTACACAAAACATATGACTGCACCTTCCTACCAGATTACTGCATAATGAAAAAAAATGTGCACATTAACTAAAGTCACAGCTCTCTTTATTATTATTTGATCCTTTTCTGTATAAAAATAAGAAATCTTTCAAAAGAATAGACTTGGTGTTTTGAGGACATGAAGTCACACATCAAAAACAGCACAATCACTAACCTCCCACTCACTACAGCTTCAAAGCACTCCTATGTAATTTGCATGCACTGTGCGTTTTATGTACGCTGCAGCAGTAAATCTTATTTTGTGACAAGCAAACATTTTAATTTAATTCTTCTGAAGTCATATTCTGCACTAAAACTATTTTAGATAAGCCCATGGGAAAAGTCTGTTTTGTTTGAGGTAGATCTTCCAGAAATAACAGTAAGCTGACTTGGTACTGGCATAGTTCTGCCTTTGATGTTGTCTCATTCAGAAAATTGTCCCAAAGGCCCTACTGTCTATTTGTATTTGCTGAATTGATTGTGTTGTGCCATTTGTGCCTATAGGACCTGTGCTCACTCACTCTCTAATGGAGTTTAAGCTTTGGGAGGTGCTGGGCAAAGGGGGCAGAGAGTGAAAGTGCAGCCCAGAGCACACTTCCACTTTTAAAGCTGAGCCCAAAACTGCTGCAGTTCAGCAGTCAGGCAGCTAACTCATTAGCATTTTTAACATTCCTCTGCAGGCAGCAGAACACTCCTTTTTCTTCACTACTCTGTAAAACACATATGGCATGCAACACACTCAGATCTCCTTTTAAACAAAGATTTGTCATCAATAACCTTTTGTCAAAGCAAACAGTAAAACCACTCAAGCTTGTCTCTGTACATTAATGTATTTATGAGCGATGTAATTTAAATATGTGCAGGGCTTTTGTGAATAATAATTTACAGTAAATAATATGGCTTTAAAGTAACACTCTGTAACTTTAGGATTTGCACCTACAAGCATTATATTCATACACCAACTAGTATGTCTCAATGTAAATATAAATGGTCCGTCTCAGGGCCAACTGTAAAACAGTCAAGTGACATCTCCTGTGACATAATAGACACACCACACACACACTTTTTTACGCAATAGGCCAAGTGAAATCAACACCAGAAAGCACATGGCCACTCTGCATAAATATACTCAAATGTAGCATCTTGTGCTATTTTTGCTATGTTATTTGTTACTGTCCAAAGCACATTACTGTCTTTGTGTGGTTCTAGACACTTTACCCATACTGCTTACTACAGTCAGAGTATGTGGCTGGTGGCAACAGGAAGGGGATCTGGTGTAAAAACCTTCCAAATCACTGTACAACTGGTTTGTTGTAGCGACCCCAAATTAGAAAGGGAGCAGCCAAGAGAATAGTGCCTAAATCATCAAATTCCTGCAACACTCAGCTGTCCCATTTATGCTCATGCTGTCTAACACTCGAGCTGTATGACAGAAACAGTACTAACTTTGTCAGCATTTAAGGACAAACTATAGGCCTGGGCAATCTTGCTTAAAATTAAATCTTTTCATTGTTTCTCTGTTGCTCACATCATTAAATAATAGCACATGGCTAATGTGAGATACAGCTATTTTGACATGATGATTAAAATGAATTAAAATCAGTTTGACGTATTTGACTGCCAAAGCTATACTGTACATAAAAGAATAGCTTCTTGAGACTTTCTGATCCTATCTTCTCAGCTAATACCCTAATACTTCTCTAGACAAGTGGACCACCTAAGCTGTTAGCAGCACAATTAGCTTTCTAGGCCTAAGTGGTCTTAGCTGGACAAAGGCTCTCATTGTCAGACCCAGGGCCCAGTCTAATGACACCTCTGGGAACAGGACTAAGTTTACCAATAACATCTTATAAGCTATGTGAAGTGCTTCAAGTGTCTATTTATCCTGTCGTCTCTCCCACGTAACCAGCGAAACCCTAGCGTAGGACTTTGTGGAGAAGCAGAGAGAAAGGATTGAGGACACCCTGCTGAAGAGATGGCAATGAATATATTCTGGCAGCCCTCCAAAACCGTCTCCTTGTGTAGGGGCTGTGACAGAAATTCATTTTGCCACTGCTTAGCTCTGCCCATTACTCACTGAACTGTGTTGTATTGATAGCGAGAGGCCCACAGTTAAGGCCCAGTGGCAAACAATTCTTAGAAAAAATGGAGATGCATAGTCCACCACTAGTTTTTGAAGTGCTTGGACTACACGCGGCATTTGCATCACATGTAGGGTGAGAAACACTCTGTCAGGGCAAATTCTCATCTCATTGTGGTGTGCCACTTTTTGTAGAACTGGTATCAAAGCCCTGGTCTTCAAAGTATGTTGCTGTTTAAATAAAAATAGGCTATATGGTAACAGACATTACATTACAACAGACAGTCGCTGCTTCACTTCTCTCAAAGCATTTGTCTCAACATGCCCTATGCAGATGTTCACCACTTCCTCTTCTGAAAATTGGTGGAATTCCAAAGGTTTGCCTTGCGGTCGGATAATTCTAGTATCGTCTGCCACTGAATATGTTTTTTGTTTTTTACTGAAGAAATTAAGTATTTTTATGATTGCTTTTCTGTAACTGTTACAGTTACTTATATCCTCTGTGTGTTACTGTCTTATTGAGCAAGCTTTTTTGTTGTAGGTCTTCAAGCTTTTATTTTTTACAGACTCACTCAAATTTCAAACTGTGTTGCAGCAGTGTCTGAGTTGATTATAGAATAAATAACACATCATTTTTCAAAGGGCTTATTACTCCGCCTTGCTATTTTAATGTGGCAATTACTCCTTTCATGACCTCTGTGGGCTGATCCTAAATGACACCTTCCACATTACTTGATGCTCTCCTCCTCCTTGTTTTCCAAATGTCATTCACTCTCTGGGTCTCTAATCCTGCAGATACACCAACATTTCATTCAGTCAAGTATGATGGCAGCTCTTGTACACACAGCCGAGGAACTAGTGCCAGGTAGTTATCAAAAGCTTCACTGTGTCGGAATGAGGCCTCATCTTGCCCATGTCTGGACAGAGGACCCTTTGTGCCTGCTGCCCAGCCGCCCAGCCGGTCCTTAGAGCAGGGAAATTAGAAGACGAGGAGAGCCCATTGGCTAAATGGTAGGGTGCTTGTTTGAAAGCCAATGGTGTCAGCCAAACAGCGCCTTAGCACTATTCAACCAGGCGGTAATTACAAGCTTGTAGGGCCATCATCTGGCTCTTTTGTCTCTACTTTGAAACACTAATCCAATGTACTGGGAACTTTATTCCCTCTGTGTTTGGAGACATGGGACAAAGAGTAAACGAACAGGCTATTTTCTGTAGAAGACCAGCAATCAAAGCCAGTCACTGAAGATTCACTTCAGAAAATCCTACCCTGAGTATATGACATCCAGGTAGATAAATTTGAATTATTATCTTGGTTAGATTAAATCAGCATGTATACAGCCGATTATACTGCAGTTGTTTGAATTAAGTCCATTGTTTAGAGGAATACCCATTCTTGGACAGTAATTCTTTTTTGAATGTTAATTAATTCTGTTCTATAATGTTACATATTCTATAACATGAAATATTGTTATTGTTGCCCTTTTTGCCACTGGCTAACTTGTTTGTAGGTTGTTTTGGTCACTTGTGCTGTAAACTTTTAAAAATGAAACCATTGACTGCCATAGTTTATAATACATTTATATGCTTTTGGTTGGCACAGAATCAAGTAAGGAATGCACATTTTTTACTTTACTGTGTCATTTAGTTGAAGTGTTGCAGCTAATATTCAATAAGAAAACAACGATTGCCAAGTACATCAGCCGACTTTATTTGCATATAACGCAACAGTGCATTCACAGGTAGTGGAAACTCTGACTAAGTGAGATGTCTTGCTGTGAAGGCTCGATTGGGCGGTATGGTGTCATAGTGGTTAACACTCCTGCCTCACTGCAGGAAGGTCCCGGGTTCAATTCCTGGACCTGGTGGGGCTTTTCTGTGTGGCGTTTGCATGTATCTGCGTAGTTTTTCCCTACTACCAAAAACATGTACAGTAGGACCTCATGGGGCCAGGACTCCCTGTAAATGTGATTCTGAATCTCAGTGGGACCTTTTTGGTTAAATAAAGAATTCTCTGCATGTAAATGTCTTTCTAAATGTCCAGCTTCAGAGTTAAGTACCAACTCAGATTTTGTCATTTTGAGTTAGTTTTATGATTCTGATTAAGCAGTGTTGGATTCATGTTTGTGAATATAATAATTATCTGCTGTGTTCGCACTGACTCTCACCTGTTATCTATACATTTTTATGGCAGTCTGATTAACTCATAGCCCATGCAGCCAGAGGTTTCACTCTGGCATCTTTCTTTGTTGGAGCACAGGGCTCTGTGTCCAGACTTGCCCCAGTATCTAGAACACACTGTTACTGTTCCGAGACATGCCATGATATTACCACCAGACCTCCGTCTGTGTTAGTACCACTTCAGCTCAGCTCTTGATGGGCTGTTCCAGCCCAGCTGGGAGGTCAGGGCCCCAATTACAGTAAGTTAACATCATTAAGTCAACAGGCAAGCTGTCTGGACTTGTACGACAGAAAATGTCTTGATGTAATTTTGAGGATGGATGGAAGAGAATGGGTGTGATGGACTTCCCCACAGTTGGTCTGTTCTGTCTGTCTTGGTGTCTTCATTAAAGTTTTTCATTTTGTTTGGTTTAATCAAAAACACAGAGCTGAAGTTCTGTTGATGTTAACCCTTTCGGCTGCTCTTGTTGCTTGTGGGTCACCATAGCGAACCATTTGCATGCGTAAACAGAATCCCACTCCGGCTGCCCCTCCTGGCCCACTCACCCACATACTGGAGGAAAAAACAGAAAAAACAGAGTTTGCAAATACTTTGACAAATTAAGCCAATTTTAGCACATTTGCATTTATAGGTTGTGCATTTTTTTATTGATGTCAGTTTTAGACTATGGTGGGTAAAATGAAATTATGGGGGTCCACCATAGTCTTTTGAATTAATGGGAAACACTGTACTAACTGCTTTATGTCATTCATAGCCTTCACATAGCACAAATGTTGCTTTTGCCCGGAAAAAAAACTACTTACTCATATGGAATAATTTAACAAAATATAAAATTTTGTGTAAAGACAAAACCTTTTCTTTGTATGTTTGAATAATAAGCAGGACTTCTGGAGAATTATTGTCGTTAGGGATGGTGCTGAAGATCCCCGTGTAGTGCAGAAAATTCAGCTTTACTTTTCATTTTGAATGACCTTGAATAACCTCTTGTCATAGATCAGAGGAGCGAAATGGTGAAATGCAGGCACAGGGCAGTGTAATTTATAGATACAGATACACATTTTATATTGCTCACAGATTATACCTTCAATGACATTACAGCGTCTGATTCTATTGTTTCATTTTTATTACATTCATTTTAGACCAGGATTGTCACTCTACCAAAGCTTGACTACATGTGTTCCATACATTCACAGGCAGTGACAAGAACAGCAGACTTGTTAGATAGGCTTTTGACTCTTTTCTGATGCTGTGCTGCAGTGTGAAGGTGCCTGGACTGTAGAGCTGTCACAGTGCACTATTTCTAGTGGCTAATGTGATCACAGCCTCAACCAGGCAGCACTGAGAGTGGAGCCTTAATCTCCTACAATGCCTCTCTGCCAAATTGCCCTGATTTGTCAGGCAAAGGATCATCACCCACATTTCAGATGAATTTCAAAGGACCCCTTGCTTTCTGATGTGTAGCTTGAATATTTTATGTAATTAAAGCAGCAACACAACCTCATTTCAGCTGATGTGTGGTCTGTTAATGTTTCACTTAAGGTTGACAGGTCACAAGCCAACAATCAATGTTGAAGGGAAATGGTGTGCCAGCTGCCTGCTGATCGGATTATGGTGTAGCAAAGATCAATATTATTCTCTACCTAATGTAGTTATGAGGAAAACCTTATACAGCAAACTGCCATCCTCCTAGTATTTTTTTTCCAGGGCTGAAAATTAACTCACAAACATTTTGTTTTTCGCTTAGTGTTAACTTTCTTTTTCTTTTTTTTTTTTTTTAAGGCTTCAGACTTGGATGTAAATATGTCAAGTCATCAGTAAAACTAAAGAAGCAGTATGCAGACTTGAAGGTGTGGGCCTCCCAGTCACTTTATCTAATTAAGACAATCAACCTACTCATGACGTCAGGGAGGAGCATCTATACCCGGAGGCAGCCATGTCCTGCTGAGTGCCTTTAGCCACTGGCACTGGTGTGATGACCAGCCTGAAGCTCCCACCAATGGAGCGCTCTGTTGGGGGCTCAGTCCCTGCCACTGATGAGTTTTACACCCGCCATCTCCGTGTGGTAAATGGGGCAGCTGTGCCCGCACGTGGAGACAGTATCCACACTACTGTGAACACAGGAGTGCCCAAAATGGGAGTACGGGCCCGGGTGGCTGACTGGCCCCCTCGGAAAGAGGTCACAGCACCAATGTGGCACTCCAGCACAGAGTCAGAGAACTCTGGTGCACCAGTAAAGACTCAAATTAAGTTAGGCCACATTATGAGTCCTCAGGATTCATCAATGCTGCGTAACATCCATAACACTTTGAAGAACAGAACACAGACCCAGGCCAACAACTACAGCCCTGACACCCATTACCTGGCCCCCGGAGACCACCGTGGTCCCATGCACAGAAACCCACGGCAGAGACGCATTCGCCAGCGGAGCAACAGTGACATGGCCATTGGAGAGATGGAGGGCAGTGGAGACAGTGGTGATGAATGGAGTCCAGCAACTGGAGCCAAACTGTCCCCTTTTCACCGCAACTATGGTAGCACTTCTTCCATCGACCAGCATGGGGTGTCTGGTGAGAGCTTTTTTGAAATGCTCAAGGGCTATCAAGAAGACAAGATGGATCAGCGAAGTCCTGCCCCAGACAAACTGGAGGACATACTTAATGTCGGGACTAAACAGGCCATCATAGAGCTTCAAGAAGATGTTCCAGATGGTTTGTATACTAAATCTAAAGACAAGCCCCCTAAGAGACGCACTAAATCGGAGACAGGGGGCGAGTCTATATTTAGGAAACTTCGGAATGCGCGTGGTGAATTGGATTCTCCAAGAGCCGGATCTGACGCAGAGGAAAGTCGGACAGACGACATAGGCCCACCACCAAAGCCTTGGGTTTGTCAGAAAGGTTTTGCCCACTATGATGTCCAGAGCATGCTGTTCGACCTGAATGAGATTACTCAGCTGCGACAGACTGCAGGCAAAAGAAAAAACACCACCACAGGGGCATCCGCGGCTGCCGTGGCCTCAGCCACTTCAACTATCTCCTCCACCCACAGCCTGCCTTACAGCTCCCCCAGTGGAAGTCAGGAGGAGCTCAACTCTAGAGAGAGCCCCGGGCTGGACACAGGGGACGAACAAAGCAATGAGATGCTGCTGAGCTGTCACTGCTTCAGAAACGAAATAGGTACAGATGTAAATGGGAGGTGCAGATTAGGAACAGGTGAGCCTGTTTATCATGGACTCGTGAGCACAGGGACCAGTGGGGAGGGAAACTTGTATGAAACATCTGTGACACCACACTGCACAAATGCTGGGGTTGCAGTACTAGAGGGACCAAAGGAGGGTCCTGGCACTCTCTGTGACAAGGGCAAACAATACATTGTGGAGCATGTGGACCTAGGAGCTTATTATTACAGGAAGTTCTTCAATCTTAGGGGTAAGATGCTTTCAGTAAATAAACACCTCTCAAAGATAAGTAACTGTCTACTAACTTTGTCTGCCACTTCCTTGTGTTTAGACCATTGGAACTACTTTGGGATAGACGAGGCACTGGGCCCAGTAGCGGTGAGTTTGCGGAGAGAAAAGTTGGAAGAGGACAAGGAACACGGCCAGCAGTATAACTACCGCCTGATCTTTAGGACCAGTGAGGTCAGCCATGTTTACAATTTAAATGTCTGCAACACACCAGTCCAGCACATGCTGTATTCATGTGGCCCTCAGACAGTCTTAGTTTCTGAGTTAGGAGGTTGCTTTTGCGTTCATTAACTGATTTGTGTCATTCCCTATTTTTATCATTCTAAAGTGCACTGTGATCACACAGATGATATGATCACTTACTACAGCATTCTCTCAATACACAGAATATCAGATCAAGGTAAAACCAATCTCATTATGCAACCAGCCCTAAAGCTATTTAGCTGTGTTGTGTTTCAATATCAGCAATGTGTGAATAAACCTCAGGAAGCTTTGTTTTTCAGCCTCCAAGGCCTCACACAAACCTCAAACTATACACTTTAACATCAAAAATACATTAGTAAGTAGACTGCTGCTCTGTGTTTGGTTTGGAAGCCTGAGTTTCAAATTTTGGCTCTAAGAGACAAATATTCACAACTACTTCACTATAAACACTAGCTTGAAGAAGTTGGTTGCAGATTGAAGTTGGGCAAGTGCATAATCAAGCTCCTCAAAGCTAAAGCGCTCACCTCCAACTCGAGCTACATTATTAACATAGACCTGTTCCTACATCAAACCTGCAGCCTGCCGAGAACAGGCCCCCATGTGTTCCAGCTTCTTGTTGAGCAAATTCACTCCCGGAGCCCAACACAATGGACACTTTGTATAGACATAAAGCTTGGTCAAACCTCATCCCTCCTCTTCTCAAGTTCATATTCTTTTCCCAGGCATTGAAGCTTAATTACAGTGTAGTTTTACATGTAAGCGTGACAGAAAAATTGGATAGTTTCCCTTTATGTGTGAGATGATTTTTTTCATTTGATGGGCAACATCATTTATATGACCTAACACAATTAAATCTCAATTGACTTACCTGGTTAAATAAAGGTTAAATTAATAAAATACAACACATTCTGAAGACACTCAATTACCCCAGGCCCCAAACCATAATGATCTTGTTGTTTTACACACATCTACACCAAAATAATGGTAATAAAAATCTTTCTTCTGTCTATTATTTCCTGGTGTCTGGGCATGTTATCATTATCCATGTTTTCCATCTCCAAGTTCAAAGCAAAACAAGGATTCCTGATATATTCTTTGTCTACTCACACCACTAACCCTGCCTGTGTCTGTGCGTTTAGCTGACGACTCTACGGGGATCAATCCTCGAAGATGCAGTGCCTTCCACGTCTAAGCACGGCACCAGCAGAGGGCTGCCTATTAAGGATGTACTTGAGTACCTTCTGCCTGAGCTGGACCTGTCCTGCCTTAGACTGGCCCTCAACACTCCGAAAGTCACAGAGCAGCTGATGAAACTGGACGAACAAGGGGTAAGCCTTGTATAATAGGCCACATTGCTGCAAAATTTTTTCAATTTTGAATATCGTATGTGTGTTTATATTTCCTTCCAGCTGAGTTTTCAGGTTAAGGTGGGGGTGATGTACTGCAGAGCAGGCCAGAGCACCGAGGAGGAGATGTACAACAATGAAACTGCTGGGCCCGCTCTCGAAGAGTTTCTCCAACTGCTAGGAGAGAAGGTCCGCCTGAAAGGCTTCACCAAGTACAGAGCTCAGCTGGACACAAAAAGTAATCACTCCACAACACACAGAATGCTTTTACTTTTACATAGGCCTATCTTCTTTATTTGTTTTTTATTTTTTTCCATTTCTGGGATTGCTAGGGCAAATCATCTGCATCATAGTATACAGTTTTCATATTGATTTGGAATTGGTTTTAATGCCAGATGCTCTTCCTGATGCAACCTTTTCTATTTATCCAGGCTTGGGACTGGTACAAATAGTGTCTGTTTAAATGTCTGTTTAAATTGGATCACATAATTGTTACGATTTTGAATATATTATTTTGGGGAAGGCCTTGACTAGCAAAAGTGTTTTATCGCCATTCTTTTGGCATTCTTTTATTTACTACTAAACATATTTATTCAGTGAGGCATCAAATGCATAATGGCCTTAAAAGGGTACACTTACAGTACTTAAATTGCTAATTGTTCTCTCTTATGATATTGACTGTCACCTAATCTAGAGTGTCATTGATCCAGTTTTCATTGTCTAGTCATCTGGGCTAAAGTGAAATACTTTCCCAGCTGTCTACCAAATAAACATTTCAGAGATAGGTGGCAGTAATAACACAATGGGTCTCACAAATGCGTTGCTTTTTTTTTTCCTCCAGCGGATTCCACGGGCACACACTCCCTGTACACCACCTACAAGGACTATGAGATCATGTTCCACGTATCGACCCTGCTGCCTTACACACCCAACAACAAACAACAGGTAAAACTGAGAGCTCAGCTATTATAGGCCAGTATCAGGAAAGAGAAAACCCTTTTGTTTGGAAACAGATGTGTATGAGGGTCTATTATTAGAGTAATGTATAATTTGACTGTGGCTCAGGTATCAGATTTGAATGTCATCCAACTTTCAGTATTGTTTTCAGTGCACTGGTTTTGGTTGACTGGAATGTACTGCTTTCGTCATGAATGAATGTGCTCTTGCACATACATCTAACAAAGACTTTTTTTTTTCTAGCTGCTGAGGAAGCGCCACATTGGGAATGATATTGTGACAATTGTGTTTCAAGAGCCTGGTGCTCACCCTTTTACACCCAAGGCCATCCGTTCACACTTCCAGCATGTGTTCATCATTGTCCGTGTCCACAACCCCTGCTCAGACAACACATGCTACAGGTGAGTAGCGTGTTGAGGAAGATAAACTTTTGCAAATGTCCATAAAGAAAAAAAAAATCTCTGACTGTCATGTTGACTTGGGAAGCGGTTTGTCTGACCAGACAAATCCCTCCTGGATAAAAATGTTTAGCTTGAAAATGCTTTTTGCATGTATTTATATTAGAGCCCGACCGATATATATCAGCTGGCCTATCGGCCAGTATAGCACATTAGAAAATTATCGGCTATCGGCCGAAATCTAGCCGATATACCCGCAATATAAACAGTACTATTTTTACCGTGTGCTGGAGTGCTGGAATAAGACCTGTTTACTTGCAAATGATGGCCTTCTGCTATTTGTGCAGCAGAGGGCGTGCTGGTGTTTCCAAAGAGTTTGGTTTTTACTCTGCAGTTCATAGCAAACAGCCTAAATCGCCTTCTCATGGCCTGAAAAGCTCAAAAAGGCAATAAAAATATTTTGCTAATTTCTCTGCCATAAAATTTAATTGAACAAAAATTCAAAATGCATTTTGTAGTTCTCTCCATGCTCTACTTGCAGTGCAAGTTTAAATGAGATCTGTGTTAAACAAATTTAGTTAAAGCTAAATAACATAAATATAATACATAATAATACTCCCCACACCAATACCCACTACAGCCTACATAACAATCAGCATAAAGAACAATAAGCAGCTTTCTACAACATTATAAAAAGAAGTTTAGTCTAATAAACTGACCTGGGGAGTACACACCATATTCATGTAAACAAGAGCAGAAAGAAAAATGCTTTAAAATACTTTTTCTTAATGTATAACTGTATTGGCCAGTGTATCACATATGGGTATTTTTTTGGTTACCTAATATTGGTATCGGTATCGGCCTCAAAAAAAAAAAAGAAAAAAGAAAAAATCCATATCGGTCGGGCTCTAATTTATATTCACACTCTTTTCTGTGGGTTAGGTTTTGTTGGCTACAAATATATGTCGTGAAAAAAAAAAAAAAAAAACATTTTAACTAAGCCAGAGAGACTAGATCCAAAAGCAAAATTAAAGACCATGTTTGAACTCCTGACCTTAGTAGTCTTAAAAGCTCCATGACACTGTGAGTGCTGGTGGCCATGTAGCTTTTTGTGGGTAGCTAGCATTAAGACAAAAGCCTTGACTTTAAGGCATGTCTTGGAAAGATAATTCATTGTTCTCTGTCTGTCCCATATTTCTACAGTGTACTTCTGCATATGTACAGGTTTGTGTGGTTTGGCCTGAATTATATAGCTGCCCCAGCAGTGGGCACTGATGTGAATGTAGAACACTTTTTCCTCTCTGCTGGCTGATTATTGGCCTTGCAAAGATCAGCTCACAACTTCATGGAATTTGTACTTGCATTGCTACCCAGCACACACGCATATTATGCACACATAGTTGCTCCCTCTCACTTCAACCCATCCTTTTCTCTTTTTACCTCTTTATCGTGTGTGTATTTGCGCACTTACACATGCACAGACATCCCTGGCACACTAATTCACTCTGAGGCTTACTGTTCACACACTCAGAAAATAGAAGGCTTCTTCCCTTCTCCTCCTCCTCCTCCTCCTCCTCCACTGTCTGCCTGCCACTTTGCCTTTGGGCAGCATGAGTCGAAGTGGTCTGAAGGAGTTAGCGCCATGAACATGAAGTGCTCTCTTCACCCGGGCATACATGTGAGCGAGGAGGACTGTTCAGAGCGCAAGTCCGTCAGTATCTCAGAGCCCGAGGAGCAGACGAGTCAGGCCAGCCTTCTGTCTTTCACCTTGCAAACGTGTCTATTTAGGCAAATTTATATCAAGACCTGTGTCACTTTGTCTAGCTGTGAAGTGTACTTCCTGATTCAGACCTTCAACAACCACAGCTGGATCTGTTTTTGCCTTAGGAGGCATCTTTTGCTTTATTGTTCAGAAGAGATTTTTATGGAAAAGGTGAAATGCTGGTTCGCCTGGTTTGCCTTGCGGATGAAATGGAGAGTCGCGGGATACAGAATCCTTAAGGATAGTCTAGTTACCCCACCCAAAGCAACTTAAACTCTCCCAGTGTCTAGATTTTTCAGCTATTTGAATGTAGCCATTTAGATGCTAAGCCCTTCTACTCTCCCGATGGTTTGGATGAAGTCTGAGACTGGACAAGCGAGTCGGAGCAGTGTGTGCTTTGAGTGCTCAACACACAGAGCTACTACACCATTGCATCAAATCAGCAAGTGTTTTGATTCTTATCTTGGAAGAATCAAGATCTTGTAGAGTTTGAAGAGATGGTAAACTCAATGTGAAAACCGAAGGTACGTTTTTGAGGCAAATGTCTTTAGGTTTAGATAAAATGTTAAACAAAAATGGATATTTCTTGGTTAAATTGTTTAATCAGAACATCAAATGTATACATTCATTTGTATAAATGTTTTTTTTTAGTAATCTAGGTATAAATAGGCTTTGTTGTCACTAAGATTTGGATACAGGTCACTTGAATCTGATTTTAACATTGCTGAGGTGAGTAGGGTGTTACCCTGATCATTTCAGGCACTGCTTCAGAGTCAGGAGTCAGGAGCCTGCTGAGCCATATTGCATAAGACCTTTTGTTTAGGGAATTGAGGCTGTGCATGCTAGCGCTAGCCCCAGCTTTGCTCCCACATACCAAGGCAGAGCACAGAGTTGCATGGTGACAGCACTGGGTGCTAGCTTGTCAACTGTGTTTGGATGTATAGTATTTATTAGATGGGTGAAGCCAGGCGTGGTTTGCAACATTTCTGCAGCGGGCACTGGCTGCGTTATCTGTTTAATAGACTGGATGGAGAAGTTGTCAGGAGTGTCACATTAGCTCATCCAAAGCCATGTCGCAGTCTACACCCACAAGGCTCTCACTGTATACTGCCATTATATAGATTTTATGCATGCACTAGTCTTTTAGCAGTCGGATGTGGCTGTGTGTCAAACTGCTAACTACATGGGAAATGCTTCTTCCTCTTTGAAATATTAACATGTTTAAATCA
The DNA here is from genome assembly GCA_020698575.1 of Bostrychus sinensis. Classification (NCBI taxonomy): domain Eukaryota; kingdom Metazoa; phylum Chordata; class Actinopteri; order Gobiiformes; family Eleotridae; genus Bostrychus; species Bostrychus sinensis. The sequence continues at coordinate 21,030,952 of CM036258.1, forward strand.
TTATTTAAGTTTCCCATGTGCCAAAGGTAAGACAAGCTTTATCATTACCTGTTTACTTATTTATAGTAATTTAATGCTAGCACAGTCATTGTGTCAGACTGAATAGGAGCAGCGGTGGGTAACAGGAGCAGTGCATTGCCTGTAGGAATTCGTACACCCTCTTTTATACTTCTAAATGAAGGAGGTCAAAGAGAACATTTCCTCTGGCACTTAAAGGACCGTATGTGCTTTGTCTTTGCAAAGGATCACTTATTTTTAATAAAACTTAACATTTACTGTCATGCTATCATGTAATCCGTTGTGTTGAATATACTGTATTCTGATGTGATGAATCAGTGTTCATTGTTATGAAACTTGTTGATTCTTGTTCGTTCAAGTTCTTTGTCGTCCTTTCTTTTTTGTAGTTATATTGTGTGGTGGCACATGCTGAGTTGTACATTTGCAGTGACTCATAATCATTTGTGTCTTCATTTCAGTGTGGCGGTGACCCGTTCCCAGGACGTTCCCTCCTTTGGACCACCAATCCCCAAGGGAGTGACATTTCCCAAATCCACTGTCTTCAGGGACTTCCTTCTGGCCAAAGTCATTAACGCAGAAAACGCAGCCCACAAATCGGATAAATTTGGTGCCATGGCGACACGCACTCGGCAGGAGTACCTACGGGACCTAGCAGAGCGTCATGTCACCAGCACCCCTGTAGAACCCACGGGGAAGTTTCCATTCATCTCTCTGGCGCACAAGCGGCGGGAGAAGACTCGGCCATACAGTGGTGCTGAGCTCAGGAGCTTGGGAGCCATAACCTGGCAGGTTCATGCCGAAGACCAAGTGGCCGGTGCTGAACGGGAATGCGTCTTGGCTATTTCTAATGACTTTATCATCTTACTAGATCAAGAGGCCAAAGCAGTAGTGTTTAACTGTGCCACGCGAGATGTGATTGGATGGTCAACAGGAAGCCCTGCTTCTCTGAAGATCTACTACGAACGTGGAGAGAGTGTCTCATTGCGCTCTATCAATAACAACACTGAAGACTTTGGAGAGGTTGTCAAACGACTGGAGGTCAGTGGGGCACCTCAGCTGTCTGAGATGGTACATAGGTGCAGGTACATTAGCACACACCATCTGCTGTAGCCAGAAATGGTCACACACAACAGGAAAAACAAACAGTTGTTGACAGAGTTTGTAATTAACAACATCCAAGCCCTTGTACCTACCTCTAAAATAGTTATGTACAAGTAAGAATAGTAAAACAACAAATTGTTTTTATAAGATACTTTTTACCCTAAAAGCTTTATGATTTAACATTTTATCCACCGAATTATTTAACAATACCCAATTTAAGTATGCCATCATACATGCCTATACATTTTGTTTAGGTTATTATAGCAAAAGGCATAGTGTGAAATTACAAAAGAACGCAAAGCCATAGCTGTTGTGTATTTATTTATTACAGGTCTGGCTGATCATAATGGATAGCAGTTTGGTGAATTATCATCATGTGTATGTGTAGATATGTTATCATCCCCATAAAGCATGTTTAGTTGTTGGTGAGTACATAAATGGTTGTTAGATTTAGGAAGGGCTGGTAAATGTGTTTATCTGCAAACCAAAGTATATATTTTATACTTAGATTCATATGCATTTTCACCTAACAGATACTTAAACTTAGTGGCAATAGTTTGGCTATGCTGTGTACCACCAACACAGACAATATAGTACAGTTATTATAAAAAAGAAAAATGTTCCATCTTTTAGGTGGTCTAAGTAAAAGTCAGCTTCTTCATTACTGGTATACTTATATCTACTAGTCTAATGCTCTTGCTTATGTATGCTGTTTTCCCACAGCTCTTGACCAAGGGTAGCCAAACAACTGAGATGACATTGCGGCGTAATGCTCTGGGTCAGCTGGGCTTTCATGTTAACTTTGAGGGCATTGTGGCAGAGGTAGAGCCCTATGGCTATGCTTGGCAGGCTGGGCTCAGACAAGGCAGTCGACTAGTGGAAATCTGCAAAGTGGCAGTGGCCTCTCTGTCCCATGAGCAGATGATCGACCTGCTGCGCACCTCTGTCACTGTGAAGGTGGTAATTATTCCTCCCCACGAGGACTCCACACCCCGCAGGTAAGATAAAAGAAGACATAATCTGTGTCTGTTGTACAAGGATATGACTTTATTAACGTTTTTTTTTTTTTTAAACAGAGGCTGCTCAGAAATCTACCACATGCCACTGGTGGACTACAAAAACCACAAAGAGGGCATGCCATATGAGTTGAAGTTCCCTTTCCGCCCTCCAAACAACAACACTAAGTGGCCACGCACCACCTCCTCTAGCCCCCAGACTCGTGCAGCTGGTTCAGGGGGTACACTCATCAAAGCGCCACCATCAGACTTCAGTAACTCTGTCGCCATGCCCCGTAGTGTGTCCAGTGATGGCCGACCAGTCAACCCCAAAAGGTTGCTTTCCTTTTCTCTACTTTGCTGTGCAAATCTTATCAGCATTCCTTAATTCAGTGTTGACGAGGCATAAGCCAATGTAGACCAACAGCCAATGGGAGTGTAGGGGCTGCAGCTATCGATTATTTTGGTAATCGAGTAATCTATCTATTATTTTGTTCGATTAATCGAGTAATCGAATAAGAGCTACTCATGCGTGTCTGCATATTTTAAAAAGTAACACATTTTAATGCACATCTGTGAATCTGTCAGTCTAACATTAAGAAGTGTTTTTTTCATATTTTAATGCATAACATTGCAAATTGATTTGTAAATGTAGGTTTTATTATTATACATTATGATATGGTCTACTAATTATATACTTACTTATACTTTATACTTACTTATACTTGGCTATATTATTATATACTCATTATATAATTAATCAGAATATTTGTAAATGCCTATACAAAACAATGCAAAAGATGCAGAGGTGTGCATTCCCCTCACAGTTTAAAAAGTATTTTAGTTATAACCCTCTCTGCTTCTAAAAGTGATATCTATTATCATTTATACATTTATATGTTAAAAGACGCTAAACACCACCGAGACCACCCGGCTAGTTAGCATACATAAACAAAGTTAGCAAGTTACCGCAGCACATCACACTACGCTGTTCATTTTTGCCAGTTTGCTGCCACCTACTGAACAAAGGTTTTGCAGAGGTAATAAGAATACTTTCTCTGTGATTATTAGTTTTTTGTCGTCTGCAGGGTCTCTAGAGTCAGTATTTAAGCTGCTCTGTGCATTAGCTGTACCATTAAACAGTGCGACGCTTGGAGGACGCCGTTTCCTCTAAAACCTCTTTCACGGTGGTGCTGTTCTCTACGTAGTTTATATATACGTTTAAATGCGAACTACAACTCAAATGTATTCACTTTATAGCTCAACTGTGCAGAAACTTATTTCCGTGCATACAAAGTTCCCACCGCTATGCGCCAGTCTCATTTACATTCATTAAACGAAGCTTCCAGTTCAAAGAATGTTAATCGAAGCTTTTTACTAATCGAATTACTCGAGTAACTCGATGAGTCGTTGCAGCCCTAGAGTGTACCAACCCTAAAACCTCTTAATATGCAAGCATGGTCCAAAGTGCATAAAATTTTATTATATTCTTCATAAAAAAGCAAGGGTAAGGCCTCACTTTTCACAGATTAAGCCTTTTCAAATGTTATTAATTAAGGCATTATACTTTTTTCTCAAATACAAGAAGAAAATGACTACCAGCTAAGTCTACACTGAATTACTGTGTCTATCAGTGAACTGTTGTTTTATGCCATCCATATGCTTCCTCACAGATATTCACCCGGGAATGACAACTACGCTCTCGCCTGCTCTATTGTGATGGGTCGCACAATGCACAACACCAACTCTCCTGCCAACTTGTCTTACACTGACACCATGAGCTCCAACCACTGGAGGCAAAAGTCAATGCCTGATGGGTAAGGTCATCCACCTCTGTAACTTACTCCAGCATTCACTAAAATGCAATATTCAGAGTTTTTATACATACTCCCTTGGTCTTCCAGATTTAATAATAACAACTGTCAGTCTCCTGTGTCATCTGCCCGACAAGCAGCAGGTGAAGGGGTCAATGGAGTCAAAGTGTGCTCTAGTGTTGCATGGACACGACAGGGGGAGGTAGAGACTGGTCGGCTACCGGATAAAAACAGTGGTGGTAAGCATTTTAAGGACAAACGACACTACTATTAATTCTAAACAAACTCTAAATTAACCAAATGTCTTCAACTTTACTTTTACAGACCCTGTTGTTTCAAAGGCACCCATCCCCAGGATTCAGTCAGAGCATGGAAATCACATGTCTCCCAACAAAAACACTAAAGTGAGCTAAATTTAGGCCGCTGTATTACATTTCCTTCCTCCAATTTTATAACAAGGTCTTTTTTTTTAACGGTGTATTGTGTAAAATGTGGTGGTATAGCAGATCAAAAGGGACAGCTATGGTCAAATTTTCAACCATTTTATTTACAAACAAATGTAGAGGGTCTGGCTGGCCAGGGCAAAAAAAAGTCATAAATTAAAGGTTTTTAGAACATGCTGAAAGGAGCTACTGAGTCCATACTCCAATTCCAGACTAGACAACGAGCACAGCTGGAATAAAAATGCTTTCATTTTTTTCTTTTCTAATTATTACATGTTTTCTAATTGTTCAAAACAAAATAAACTTAATTTTCATACCTAATTAATCAAAAACAGCATATCATTGAAGAGATATAAACATGCTCTATTGCTGTTTTCAGATTTGCTGTCCTGGGCAAAGATGTTACTAATTAAATTAAACTATCTTTCAGAAACATACATTGTAAAACATGCATGCATTGTAAAACGGAGTTTGGGAATAACTTTAACTTTCCAATAGGTTTTTTTCTGAAATTATAAACTATAACAAAGCTTCTTCTTGAACAGGATGCTCCATATTCATCCAGCCAGTCCAGCAGTAACACACTGTCAAGTAATGCATCCAGCTCAGCCCACAGTGATGAGAAGTGGTATGAGGTGGGCTCAAGATCGGGTGTGCGAGGTGAACTGGAGCTCAACAGTTACCTCCAGGGAGCCTCCACTGACAGCGGCATTGATGCCACCTCCTTCACAGCCACACAGAGCAGCACAGCTTCCTCTACTGGTGGCTTCAGGGCCAAAGAAAAGATCCCCTGGGAGGATGAGGCGTCGTGCAGCCAGAGGGTCACCAACTCCTCACCTCCTCCACAAGACTCTATGCTTGCAGTTGGAGGCAGCGAGACCCGGGCCAGGAGTCCATCTCCGTTTTCCCTACATCCCGATACATATAACCTGAATGATGCCTCCACCCTACCCAGGTGTGCTGCTTATTCTGTTTGTCTCAGCTGTGTAGGCAGCTCAGGAATTTCTGCCCTTGCATCAATGTTTTATTAAATAGACAATGATTCATTCTAGTCCCAATATATCCTGTACCAAGCCAGATGGAAAACTCTACAGCTACTGTATGTGGTTTGGCATGAACAAAGGGAGACTAGAAGAAATACTTGTGTATGTGTGCCTATATTTATGTGTGTGGTTTGCTGTTGTATTTTTCACCGTCACCTGGTATCCATGATAGAAAGGAAGTGCTTGAAGTTGCTAGAAATGCAGACTGTGAGCTCAGCACCTCATCCCCTCTCCTCCAAACCCCACTTACTTTGAACGATCTAACGCTTTTCTCTCTATTCTTTTTCCATCTTGAAATAACTCAAGCGGATCTTTACATTGACAACCATGTTTTATAGTGCACACAGAGATGGCAGCTGTTTAAAAATTCAGCCACCTATGTCTAAGTCTTGGAGATGTTATTGAAAGTAGTAAAAGTGAAGCGCAAGGACATGCTATCCTCTTTTATACTGGTGCATCCCATACTTGGCATACTGAGCAGATTTAGTAGGCCATGTTCTGATGGAGCTGTGGGGTTTGCATGTTGTATACTGTCTCCCTCCTTTGAAGCTAGCTAATCTCCTCTGTGTATTGTTCTTTTCTCTATTTGGCATTTACATAAATATCAAAGTCTATGCTGCTTGCCTGTTCCTCTCTCTAAAATCACTGACTTCGCACTCTGTCTCCTCAAGCCACAGTCCGTTGGGCCAAGTCAGCGGGCCTATGTCCCCCCAGGAGGAACCTACCTCTCCTACCTCTCAGTCTCCAGGCCCCAAGAGCTTTTACCCTCGCCAAGGAGCCACATCCAAGTACCTGATTGGCTGGAGGAAACCCGGCGGAACTGTCAATTCTGTGGAATTTGGCAGTACTAGAAAGTAAGATGGAAAATGTTTTACTGAGTTTTTGTGAAACTTGAAAACTGAGCGTCATGCAGAGATAGACGTTGTGAAAGAACGCTCAGCTCAGCGGGACAACGCAGCCTGCTGTCAGTTCTGTCAGATAAAAAGCAAAGAGATAAGATTGTCAATTGTTGTCTGAGATACTGCTCAGTAAGATATAAACAACACTGCCATCATGTGGTCAATATTGATAGTGGTCAAGGATAGACCATTTTTTGACCAATCACATCTATTTATCTAAATGGGGGTGGGGTTTATGCGGTGCTGTGTTCTCTGATTGGTGGTAATTATTTTAAATTGTGTCCTTTAAGTGGTTTATTCTGTGTGTAGTAATCCTGCACTCTGTTTTCTGATTAGTTTTATGTCTATTTAATTGCATTCATAAATATTTTAATCCACATCTGTTTGTTGCGCTCCCCCTTTAGTTTCACTACAGTGTGTAAGTGTATTTTGCTGTTCTCTCCCAGACGGCATCAGAGTGACGGCCCCCTGGTTGGTCAGCCACTGCTCAGGGCCAATCTGCGTGGAGCTCAGTCCCCACAGAGGCATGCTGCTAAGTCAAGCCTAGAAGAGGACTTAAAGAAGCTCATCACACTAGACAGCCCCCCTCCCATGGCATGTGAAGAGAAGGTAGAGATTCAATTTTTGTGTGTAAAAGTAAGAAATATGCCAAATAAAATACTGCTCTCCCAAAGCTGACATGTACATCTGTATCCATGTCTCTCTGAAGCCACTGTTTCCAGGACCCACTCCTAGCCGCCGCTCCCTTCAGAGGACAGTGTCAGATGAGAGTATTTACAGTGGGCAGAGGGAGTCATCCTCCAGTGGACAGAGGGACACACCCACTGACCTTCTTTTCAGCTGCTCCACAATGCCACGGTCACCTACCACTCGAAACGGCAGGCGACAGTCACACAAATCAATGGGTAGGCTTTATTGGTCACTACATTTTCATGTGACTGATAATTAAATAAAATCTGTCTTGCTTTAACTCTTATGAGGTGACAAATGTCTGCATGTTTTCTGTTGTGTTCCTCCAGGAGATCTGTCAGCCCCTGACAGTATGGAGTTTGAGCAGGACAAGAAGAATCTGCAGCAAGAGGATTCTGTCCTGATGCCACTGCCTGACCCTGGGACAGATGGCCCACTGGACTGGGCCCACCTGGTGGATGCTGCCAAGGCCTTTGAGGGTAGGAGCATCTCAGATTTCCATTTGTTGTTAAATAGGCTGTAAGGCTTAATTCCGGGCTTGATATTGCGCTTGTGAGAGTCTTTCCACCACAAGATGGCACCGAAGGACCGTTATTGTCATAGTCATGCTGAACCTACTGAATCACATGGCCTTTAAACTATTTCCATACAGAGCAGAGGCTAGTGTTCCTGGCAGCTCAAGAAGAGAGTGCCCTGGCAGAGAGTGCAGTCACCAGCAGCACCCCACAGCAGGCTGAGCCTCAGGCTGCCCCTCTGAGACTGCCACCACCTGGGTAAGAGGCCTGTGGACATGGCATAGATCCATTAGCACTGGGCAGAGTTAAATCTAATCAAACATCACAGTAGAGTCACTAATTAATGTGCTAGTTGATCACATACTGATCAATCACTCTACACATGGACAGACAGAATGAAAGTAACCTAACACTGCATAATACATAATACGTACCAATGTGTCACTGTAATAGTTTCACATTTGCCCTGACTAACAGTTTGTTTGTCCTCACAGAGACATTAATGACAGTCCAGCCTGTTTGTTGGGTAAGGTGAACCAGCTGGAGTCTATGGTGAGGATGCTTCAGGATGACCTCAAGAAGGTCAGTCAACTTAAAACACAGTTTTTGTTATGCACAACAATTTCCAGATAACATTTGAAAAATACTTTTTATGTCCACTAACTTCAGTTTGGCCCTGTTTTGGCTGAAAAACAAACAGTATACAGTAGACTCACAGACTGTATTCAAATGCTATTTAAATGTTATTCTGCTTTCTGTCTTGATTTTACATCAAAAGTATGTTTTTTAAGCTCCCATTATGCTAATCTGATCTGACTGTTCTGCTTTGTCACTAACAGGAGAAAGATGCAAAGACATCACTGCAGATACAGGTCCAAAGCTTGCGAGAGGACAACCAGCGTCTCCTGGAGGAGTCGTATAGTGCTTCAGCCAAGCTCAAAAAGTTCACTGAGTGGGTCTTCAATACCATTGACATGAACTGACACATGACGCCACTGTGAGCCTGACCACTTCTCAAGCTCATCTCAAACCTCAGAGTTTACTCTACATGGTCCATCAACAAACCAGTGCCAATATACTGTTAACTCTGCTGCCATAATGTTCATTCTCTGTGGTACATCCAACACACGAAACTACAGTGTTTTGGTGCATATAAAGGGGAAATGAATAGTCCCGGCATGTTCTCCTCTCCTTGAGTTTTCGTATGTAGACAGCAAGAATTTAACTTGAGCCATTCACTGTCCTGATTTTGTTCCCCGAATAACTTAATTACAAGGTTACAAGCTAAGCTTCATTTCAGAAACAAATTAGAATGGCTATAATTGATGTATGAGTTGGGGAACATTATCCCATATTCCTTTGAGAGATACTTTCTAAGAAGTGTCGAGAAATAACTTCAATCCTTCAAATTCAGTGATAAAAGAGCACTGACTATTTTTATTACTAACCAAAAGATGAAGCTATATTTGAGAATTAGAGATCTTCTAATAGAGTGTATGCTTTATGATCACAGTGTGGGTGCACAGTCAGACTCTTAATGTAAAAGCCTAGCATCTGTCTGTATTTACTGTGTAAAGAGTGTACAAGCCTGTACAATTTCTAGACGGTTATTGCAAATGTATAGGACAACTGGTCACATACTAATGCAAAGAGAATATATTATAATAAACAAAGCATTAAAGGTGCCACGCAGAGTTTAAGATGTGTAGGTACATGACACTTATTTTCGCACCTCTGTCTCTCATATTGTATGTAAAGATATTTATGACAAATGGCCAAGAAAAGGTTAGATATCTGTATGTATTCTTCATTGATGGTTTTTTTTAGAAAACCAAAATATGGATTATTGAGCCAAGAATTTACAACATGTAAAATGCTATATGAAACTAACCCCTACTCAATCCATGGCATGCTTTAAGTCCTCAGTTAGATCCTCTATACATCTGACGGGTGCTGTTAATTTAAAATACATGATGAAATGTATGTATACCCTAAAATCCCTGCTACAGTGTTGTCTGTAGTGAGTAAAATTTATTGTATGCCTGATCTGGATTGGTCAGACACAAGAGTAACTATAACTAAGCCTCATCATTGTTTCCTTTTGTACTTATGATACTGTGCAAGTGTATATAAGCAGAGATTTGATAATCATCAGAATTTGCACCTTCATTCTTATTTTGTACAATTATTTTTTGACTTATATCTGCTTCGTAGGCCAGGATGTCATGTGTGGAGTGGGACTATACCCTGAGCAGGACTCGGACAAATGAGTCTTAGAGCTGTACCTTTTTTCCAAATGTGTTTCCATTGAGCTGTGATGTGTACAAATGTTTATATCTATTAAAAATATTTTGTTGGACTACAGTTTGGCTCAGAGGGAGTTTTTTTAGGGGTGGGTTCATGTGAGGTGGTCCAAACAGTAAAGTGATACCTGTCAGTGTCCTGCCATGCACAAGCCTCTTGCTGTTATTTATGATTAACACGGAGTTGCTGTTTTTCCACTTAGCCCTGATTACACAAGGCAGTTGGGCCTGACAGAGAGGAGCCTGAGCGGGACAGATTGATGGATGAGTGTTACCTGAAGGAGACATCCAGGTGAAGACATGGAAGTCTTTTGGAGCTGAGAAGTGGCTGCCAAGGGTGGTGTGGAGGAAATCGTCTACACCAAGAGAATAAAATGTCTGTCAGTTTTTTCCCAGATTTTCCCTGCACATAACATGCTTCAGTTCAATCAAAGTTTCTGATATTTTATTTAGAGAAAAATAAATGTCTAAGTGATATAAAATGTCACCAAATGTCATCAAAACCCACTGTACATTAATCATAAATACCATGTTTATTTTTAAATGTACAATAAGCTATGGCCCAGCCTGATTGATGAGCAGATGAGCGCTTTTAAGTGGTATCGTGTTATTCCTATGGGTGGGTACTGTTAAACAACACCTTTGAGGTCAATACAGTTGAGTTAACATTTGCAGACCTTACACAGGCCTACATTGATATGCACATTAGTACACATATGGAAATTGTTAATCTGATAAATTTACACTTAAATCTACAAAGAAATCTTGGTGGCAGTCAGTCAACTGGTGTTGCTCTCTGGCAGTGAACAGGCGGTTCAATAATTTAGCATTAATACAGATTATGGCAGGCCTGGCCCCTTATAAAGCAGATTAGAGTTGTGTCTGTCTGTCAGTTGGTCTGTGGCCCTGTCTATCACCTTGTTATCACTGTTACTCCTTAATACCAGAAGATATGCTGCTTGTAGGTCACTGTAGTGGTGATCAGGGGGATGGGAGCTTATATACACTGTTATATGCTTGTGTATGGACAGAGATATAACAGTATCATAATAAAGTGGAGCATGGTGGGGTATAGAGCATTGTTAAAGCCCACTCTTTTACTGCTAAAAAGTATGAGAGGAATCCCAATACCGTAGGCCGGTGGATGGTTTCACACTCTAATAGGCACGCCACTCACGCGGGTGTATGACCTCGGTTTCCCTTGGTAACCACATTTACTGAGACCAGCAGTTTTTCAATTGTTCAAAATTCTCCCCACTTAATATATCTGGCTCCTAAACAATTACTGCTTTTGATAATGACAAAAAGACCTTTTATCTATTTCACAAACAAGAAGTCTTATCATTTGCCTGGAACACATTTCAAAAGCAGTGTTGGTAGAGGACCTCTGAGTGCACAACACCAAACTGGTACAGGCTGCTGAAAGGCAGCAGAAGAAGAAAAGCCCACTGGAGAGATGTGAGCGAGATGCTTCTTTGATAACTGGTGAACTGGTTCTGTCAACACAAACAGCTGTGCGTGCTTGTCCATGTATGTCTATGTGCTCACAGTGCATGCATGCGTTCACAAATTGGCCATGCTGTGTGTTTGTGGAGCATCTTCCTCGGGGGCTTTCAGGATCTCATTTATGGCAGGGAGAAGAGGTTCATTCGTTCGGGGGTTGTCATTTAAGCTTGGATGATTTCATACTTTCATGAAGGAGGAGAATAGCTTGGGATGTAGTACTGTCCATCTTTTCACAACATGATGTAATGGACTCTTTATACATGTGTACTGTAAATGCAAATGGAAAAAGCTTGTTCCTTCACAGAGAAATATTTATAGCCTCTATGTGTTTGCTCAGTCACAATCATACTCTTACATTAGTATTTCAGTATCGTGATGAAATGTTTCTTATTTTCAGGATCAGTAGGTGCTGCTGCAGTGTGCTACCCTCCCTCTGTCCTGCTTTCTTTTCCACACACATACACACACCATCTCTCTTTTATACTCTCTCTAATTCCTTCATCCCTCCCCCTGGTTTCCAACTTGCTATTACACAGCATCTCCCTCTCTCTCCCCTCACACTCTCTTTGGCTGGAGCGCATGCACACGGCAAGAGGGGGGGTGGGTTTCAAACGACATGTGAGGATCTCCTCAACTGCCGGGGCCGGCCAGGACTTTTCAGGAAGAAGAGGAGGAATACTGCAGTGACCGTCTCTTGTTGCCGCTTCACTGCCTCCATCCCCACTGTCTTCCTCCCTTCTTCTCTTCTCCACTTCTGCCAATTACACCATGGACCTGCCCTCTGCTTGTTGCTAAGGGGGAGCCAGCCGTGCAAGTGCAGCTGTGGGGAGTGCACACACCGCCGCGTGGAGTGGAGAGGAGTGGACTCGCCATTTATTTGGTTTATAAGGTAATCAGTGGATGCAGTAATGGCAAGGTGTCACAGATGTTGCACAGCATTTCGCTGCTTTAATGGTGTCAGTGTTTCACAGCGCATGACTTAAACTATTATAGTTTTTTTAAGATATGTACAAAGCTATCTGTTTTAAAAGTCAACGTACTGTATACAGTTCAGCCACATTTTATGCATGTATTTGACACACTTTGTCAGCTCCCGGACAGGCCCTCTTTACTCACAGCTTCTTCCACAGGGGACCTATTCCACTCACTATTGTTCCTCTCAAGCAGGTGCTATGCAATCCATAACGCCTGTCTATCTTTATGCCCCCGAGGCGCACGCTGCAAAGATTAGCTGCCTAATGTTTTCAGACTCCAAAAAGAGCAACACAACGTTGGCCAATGGGAAGTGCTTTCTATTCTGCTGCCTTATACTTCTAATAACAACAGTGAGGCGAGAGCAGGTGATTACTTGTGCATTCATGCATGTGATCAAGCTTCCACTGAGTAATAGATTGAAATGTGTGGTGACCAAGCCACCTAGAGCGTCTCCTGTTGCTACCATTATCCCAGAATCAGCACTTGTTAAAAACTTGCACAGTTGCATAATTTACTGAATCCCCTGCCTTGGGCATTCCTTTTGCAAGATGCACTGTTACTAATTGAATTCATGTATGAAGATTTCATATTGTGCTTGCATAAAATCCTGTCTGAAGATAACATTCTATGGTGAATACAGATCATCAAACACTGTAGTGAAAGTAGACCATAAAGGAAAGCTGTATACTTTTTATTGAATATGTAGAAATGATTATGTAGTCACCCTTTTCAAGTCTTGTCAAAAGGTCTTGGAAATGGTTTAACCTGTTTAAATGGCCAGGAGCCCTCAGCGGCAAAGGGTAGAGCAAGCTATGGGGGCTTGTTGAAGCGGTCGGCAGATGAGGTTATGGAAATCCTTAGTTAAGCGGAATTAATTCTCCTGAGAGAGTATAATAGAGGGAGGGATGGGAAGCAGGGATGCAGGCCGCAGAACGGGGATGTGTGGAGGTTGTAAATAAATTGCTTAACGGCGGTTCGTGAAGCATGTAGTTAATAAGAATAGGAGTTACACTGGATGTGAGGTAACCATCATATGATTGCAGTTAATGGAGCAGATCATTTTAACACTTAGACAACAAGTGACCTGAGCACAAAACATACTGTACAAACCGTTTAAGATGTTTAAGAGTTGCGCAATAGTTATTATGCATTCTCCAACTGAGCCCTCTTATCTGTCCCTTCAGTGACAGGCATCCCATTTTCCAGACAAACATTTTCGGCAGCTGAATGTCACAACGATAAACACGGGGAGGAATTTTTTACTCCCCCGGGGGAAATAAAACAGCTGACTGATGTTTATCAAATTGTCATTTTACATTCTGCCTCTGTCTTTGCTGCACTCATGTTGTGCCTCTGTTTCCTTGACAGGGTTGTGTTTCAGAAAAGATGGCAGAAGGGTCGAGAGAGCAGGGAGGCTCGAGCACCACAGATCCGGAGGAGGACTCGCCCAATATGATCGTCTACAGAAAGGCAAGTCAGAGTCTATGTGCTGTGCTGTATGTAAGCAGGAAGGCAATGACCCATGGACAATCCTGACAGCCCACTGGTCCATATCAGTGCAGTGTCAGGTGTCAGGAGGGCTCACTCTCACACAACTTCCAACAAGCTCCACTCCATCCCACTCGTAGGACCCTCTCTCATCCATCGAACTTGAGCCCTCCGACATGTTAACAAGGCTTCAGTCCCATCAGGCTTAGGGCCAATGAGAGGTCCTTTCAGTGTCAGGGTAATTACCTCATCCTGATGGCGCCTCACTTTCAATAGCTGATTGGAGAGGTATTGGTGCCTAATTACAAGGATGAGGAACGGGTTACAGGTTCTCTCCAGGGCTTTGATGGATTAGGTGGAAGACAGTAAAAAAAAGTTGGTTAGTTCTCTTGGCTTGTTATTTCTCTACCAGTGCTGCCGTGACAGCCCACTCAGGGAAAAAGAAGACCGCTTCTTTTGATCAGGCTTAAACCGTGGAATGTGTCACTACTGCTGAGTTGATTACAGTAAAAGTGCCGTGAGCAGGCTGGAGTTGACAAGTCTTTTCCCCCTCAGTCAAACCGGGTATTTCATCATGTTTCTGATTGGTATCCATTCAGACAGGCACACGGGGGTGCACCTGAGAGACAGGTACATTCCACAGCAATGTCCCTATAGAAAAATACAGTATGCATAAATAAGATTTACATTGTGGCAAGTGACTCTCATGCCTGTGCTGTCATATGGCTTAAGTAACACATATATATATATACACATAGGCTACAGCTTCTGAATGTAGTATGTCATGCTTTCAGTAATGGGTATTTATTCAGACAGGTATGGGTGTGCATAAGTGGGACAGGTATGCTCCATACCCCTCTGATATAAATTATATTGTTGTGTATAAACAAAATGATGTTGGTAAATGGCAACTGACTGAACATACTTGTGTGATGTTAGTAAGTGGGTAAAGAACATTAGCTAGAAGCTAATTATTGAGCTTTTTGGTATATACTATATTTGGAGTGTAAATTGTTGTCTTTCGCTAATTTAAAATTTATAATAGATGCAGCATAGACAGCAACCAATTCAACCTTAAAACAATCTAAGTGATTGTGATTGACAGTTGCTGACAGAGCTGGCTGCTAGTGTAAGGTAAGGCAATGCGAACAAAGCATGTGAGATGGTGCGATTTCACCTTATTAAGAGCCAAGTTATTCTTTATGAGACAGACCATGTTTCCACCAGTTTCCACGAAGCACAATATGAATACTGTTGAAATATTCCATTATATTAAATGACTACACCATTGTCAAGCTCAAATGTGTGTCATAATTTTACACAACTAGCCAATTTGGCAGAACATGTGTGGTGTTTATCAGCCCAGCAACATTTCGAGCTTGTTTAAACTCAGAATTATTGTAGCATTTAGCGGCCTGATAAATCCTCCCGCTATATTTTGCTTCAGGGATTGAATGCTATGAGCAGAGTGTCACACGTCAGCAGTTAGCGCTGAGGGGATGTGGAAGTGCGCTGCCAGCAACAAGCTATTCCCCTGTATACTGTAAATACACAATCTGTTTGGATGCCAGTGGGTCTCTTAAGGTCTGTGCCAGGAATCCTCCGACAACAAATCAAACCAGACCAGCTTTTTTGCTTACTTAAATATTGCTTTTCCATGCCAGCTACCAGATATCTTTGTGTACAGTAGAGGCTGTTGTTTATGTACTGTTTCATTATCATACATGTATTCTAAGAAGCTGTCAGACTAGGAGAGAACATACTGTAGCCCATGTAGCTTCACGGCTCTTATTATGTAACGCTTCACATGCCTGGAGGCGACACATTTAAGAGGCTAGTATCTGCTTGTCAGGATGCAGCCAGCGGGGAATAATCATCATTTCATATTTTAGTCATAAGTAGTGACAACAGACAGATGACTAGGAGAGGAAAGCACTTAACCTGCAAGTTTTCTACTCAGGAACTATTAAGTTTAAAGTTAAAATGAAGGCCAATATTGATCAGCCTGGGATGAAAAACAGTTTTAATTCGCAATTTTAATGATTTATTGTAACTATTTCAATGACTTTTAATAAACCTCAATGTAAATAAATACTCTGATAGATTTAGCTACAGTGCCAAACGTATTATTAATATTTACATATAAATTGGTCTGCAATTCTAAATTTGGCAAAAAGTCATGCAGTTGATCTAGTTCGTTTTGCAGCTAAAGAGGGGGTTCATGTGAATTTGTGAACCATAGCATTAGAGTTTGGAAAGTGTTCTTAAAAAGAATGGACCTTGTATATTCAAATTGTGTTAGCCCTGAAGCAGTTCTGTGTATGTTGGTATTTGCCCCTTAATATTGATTGATTGTACATATGTCTATTCACTTGCAATCAGAGGTAGTTTATCTCTACATCTGTGTGTTGCAAAGTCAGTATCTCTCTGCCCAAAAAGGTACTGTCATGCTAATTTGATAATCCTTTGGTTTTCGGTTCCAATGCGGATATAGTTACTAGCATTTATTAGCAACAGCTGAGCTGCAGCCTAATGGATTTTGCATTTAAACTTGAGCATTATTTGCAAAATCGCAGAATCCAAACAAACTGCACTACTCACTAGAAAAATGTCTTAAAGCTATGTTCACACTGGCCTAAAAAATAGCTCAGACCCTCTTGTCCCGTAATCTGAAGATAGCATGGCATTTCTATTTCATCAAGTGTTGAGTAGTAAAGAAGTGGTGCCTGTGCCGTGTTTCATATGAAAAGAGGAAGTGAAGCAAACCAATCCAATAAGTGCACACGCCAATTCACTGCCTCAAGAACTTTAGTCCAACATAAATGGCCACACATGATCTTACACTTTATTGCACTTTACCCGTGTTTGCACGCTCGCATGTCACAATATGGCAGGTAGATGAACGGCAGTGGTACCGACACATGCACGACAACTCAGAGCGTGATCTGAAGTGCTACTATGCTGGGAAATGCAGTTAAGCTTAGAAAGGAGGCCAGTTTACTGCTTCAACTGTGTAAAACTTGAGAACTATTAATAGATATGCGTCTTGTCCCTTCAGTGCTGAGATACTTCTCAGGACATTCACATAAACAAGTTATAGCTGAGAAAGACTGATCAGATGACACTTGGCAAGGAGTTTGCATCAACTACAAAAGTTTATAGGCTACATACATTAACTTGAGCTTAATAAAAAACTACAAGAGTACAGGACTGTGCAAAAGTTTTATTGCAGTGTGAAATATATACATATATATATATATATATATATATATATATATATATATATATATATATATATATATATATATATATATATATATATATATATATATATATATATATTGCTAAGTGCTAAGATCCTGTGGGACTTCCAGATCCAGACAGACAAAATGGTAGTGGCGAACCAACCGGACATTGTGGTGATGGACAAACAGCAGAGGAAAGCCGTTGTGGTTGACATCGCAATACCAAGCGATTGTAACATCAGGAAGAAGGAACACGAGAAACTGGAGAAGTACCAAGGCCTCAAAGAAGAACTTGAGAAGGCCTGGAAAGTGAAGGCAACAGTGGTGCCCATGGTCATCGGAGCACTCGGGGCAGTAACCCCCAAACTGGAAGAGTGGCTACAGCAGATCCCAGGAAAAACATCAGACATCTCAGTCCAGAAGAGTGCAGTCCTAGGAACAGCAAAGATACTGCGCAGAACCCTCAAGCTCCCAGGCCTCTGGTACCGAGGACCCGAGCTTGGATGGATGAAACCGCCCGCGGAGGGCGAGAGGACAATTTTTTTTTTTTTTTTTTTTTGCTAGAGTGCTTTAATAAATAGAGAATTTTATGTTTTATTTTATCAAGCCAGTCATGGACAAAATGATAAAATTTGGTGTGGAACCAGATCACTGTTTAGTTCCAAGAGTATTTTAAGAGACTGTGTCCCATTTTGTGACACAGACTACTCACTAAAAGAACAAATGATTTATTTTAGTAGATTCTTTACCAATGTGATGGGTTTTGTGGCTCAATGGAAAGAGCATTTACCCCTGAACTAGAAGATCTTCGAGTCCAGGTCTAGGGACTATACACCTTACTCTAGAACACACTCACTGAGTGCTTCTAGTTTAGATTTTTATTCTTTTTTTGTAATTTTGTGTATTTTTAAAGATATTTTTGCCTTTGGGTTTCACTAGATAAGACTAGACAAGAAGTGGAGTAGTGACAAGAAATTAATGAGAAAGGCAGTGAGAGACATCACTGGTAAACCATTGGAGTCTAGATTCGAACCTAAAACACCAACCTGTGGTGCATGCTCTATTGATTGAGCAATATTTTTGTGCTCTGATGCACTTTTCTTTGTTCATAGCTTATTTTAAAATTCTGTCTAAAACTTTTGCATAATACTGTATGTGTGAAAATTTGTCAGTCAAAAAAGCTACTACAAAGTGGGACCATATATTCATCTGTCTTTGTCTCCACTTCTATTCCTCCTTTTTGCAAATTAATAATTGAATCTCATTTTAAGTATTCCATCTATGAAAAAGTATCTGCTCTTCCGAGACATCATCCATCATCCTATTCATTTATTCATGGGTAGCCCGTTTTTACCATCTCTTGATATTTTTATCCGTGTGTGTGTGTGTGTGTGTGTGTGTACATGTGAAGATGGTCGACTTAGAAGGAAGAACTGTTATACTCTAAACAGCCAGTCTGAATGTGTAAGGACATTACCGTTTAGCGTTACATCCCATGGGAAGAATCTCTTAGCTGTGGATACGACACTCACGCAAACACTGTACTATATAATATAAGCTGTTTAAGTGGATGTAAATATGAGCAGGTGAAGGGCAAGAAGGCTGACAACCACATTCAGACCTTTGGGTTTAAGTTGATTTATAAAATTCAGCTTTGGGAATGAGGAGAATTACAAAGAAGAAATCGCTGTCTGTGTAAGATTACTATAAAGGCATCTTTCCACATTGGCCAATGGATAAATAACCAACCATGACTGTGATTGGCTTATGTTTATCCAATAGGGCTTACAGTTCCACCATCCGTCACAGGCTAAATGACCTCTCTCTCCACAACAACAATTTGATAAAAATTAAAAAGCAGACTAATTTGCCACTTTAAAATGTATGGCATCAAACCAAAGTTCAGTATTGTCAGAACCAGTCTGGACCAGTAATTGTTTCCACATTGTTTAATATGTAATGAATTGTGTACGCAGGCAAGATACACACCACTTTCTTCAGCAGCCATTAATTCAACAGCCAGTGGGAACGCCCTAGCATAAAGCTAATAATAAAGCAGATACAATGTCTCATATTCACAGATCATATCCAGTTCATCTTATAATAGTTTTCCAAAAATCCAAGAATAAAACTGCGTACTTTTAAGGCTGCTGTAGTCTGAAGACACTGTTGACTGAATTCCCATGTGTCCTATATGGCTGTCTCTTCCTGAATGCTTGCTTCCATTTGGCGCCTATGGGCCTCTATGTCCTGTGTGCACTTAAGATAGTATGGTCCGACGCTGGGGATATCACCTCGGTGGCTGTAGGGGCATGTCGTCCGAGTGCTTTATCATATATGAACGTTTTAACGCGGTGACCACTTGCACCACAGGAGTCTTTATCGGAGACGCTGGTATGGGCCGGACTATCAGGGTCATGCTGAAGCCCGTGTTCCTGTATGCTAAGTGCCAGTGTGGGCTGCTTTCCTAGTTGGGTCAATAAGATAAAACAACACTAGCTCTCTTATATAAGCCACTCTCTACTGTCTGTGTGGAGCGCTCCTCTCTTAGAGCTACGCAGAAGGACAAACATATGAAAATCCTGGAAGTCCACTGAAAAACAAGTAATAATTGGATAATAATTCACACTGTTTTGGCAGCTGGGGCACACTGTTGACAGGATTATTGGGCCCATAGAGGATCCCAGTGAGTGAAATAAAAGGCTTTTCTCTAGTGAGGGGAATCCTTCCACTGCCAGCGTCTTTCTGTGTCCATGCCGCTCTCTTACTGTGTGAAGCTCATTTAATAATGCAGCCTGCTAAGCTGAATATGCATAGGTTCAGAGCTATAGAAAGCTTGTGGAGGGCAGTGTGCTGACACCACTGTGCCCCAATTCTAAATACCCCTCAAGCCCCCCGAGCTGCCTGTTTATCTGCAAAGCCGTGTGAAAACGTATGTGCTTTAAATATCCTCCTACTGTACTCTGACTAACCCCAGCGCCTCTGCACCAAGCTCACATCATTAGCTTTTTACACCGAGATCATACAAAAACAGTGGGCACACATTTACTGCAACTGACTTGGGGAGGATTTCCACAGCGGATCCTGTTTCCATAAAGTGTCTTTGGATTGAAGCATAACAACATTACAGAGGAAACTTTTGACCTGTTATAGAGTAGTGATTTGATAAAGAAATGTCATCGTAGCATAAATGCTAATGGATTATTGGAACTGGTTATTACTAAAACATAGACAGTAAATTAATGTAACAATAGACAGCATTAACTTCTAAACGCACAATGGACCTAGATAGTTGCAGTAGCTTCCTGAAAAAAAAAAAGGTTGCAATCCTTCTGTTCCAGTATTGTAGCAAACTAGGTTTCATTGTCACTTCCACGTTGTTTGACAAATTATTACATTTTTGCCTTAAAAATATTCTCTCAGATAAGATATTTGAAAATGATGCTAATTTATGAAGTCACACACTTGACATCCATTCATTTCTACAAAAAGATGGACAGCTGAGAATAAAGATGCAAATGCAAATTGTTTTATCTCTAGGGGATTGTAACCAATTATTGAACTCTCACAAAGCATAATTCCCAAAATCAAGTGACATTTGTGAGACTGTCTTTCCAAATAATATCGTCTTGTAAGTCCACAACTATTAAATGTAAAATGTCTAAAATGTTTCCAAACAGTGTTTTACAAGTAGCCTCTTGTATATCAGTATCAATCAGGAGGTTAACACACTAAGATAAAAGGCAACTACCTATGAAACAAAGGGCATTACAATAAGTGCTAAAATACTAAACTGATTTTTTGAATGGGCAACAATGGAAGACAAGGAGGTAAATGTTACATCAAAAACTGTTTAAAAGTGAGTTGTGGTTGTTGTCGTTGGGTCACGATCACATGACTGTCTATGGTCACAGAGTGAGTACACTGTACAACAATACTAAGCCTTTGTGTAAATCCTGTCCGTCAGCATGACCATAACACTATATCATTAATGAATCCTGACCATTACCAGCCACATACATCAAAAGTATTATCATTACATTTGTTTTAATTGACACTTTCGTTATGAGCAGCATTGCATCATTAAGCCGCAGAGATGGATTAACTTTGCAGACTGCTGTAGTTTCCAAGGATGTGGCAGCGCTAAGGTCCAAGGCTGATGAGCAGAGGTCATTAAAGTGGATAACCAAATCATTTCTGTGTGCAGCGAATGAGCGCTAAGTCTGCTTTTACTCAATACGCCTGATGGAAATGGAATAGTTGATTGAGCATTAGGCATTCAGGGCCAGATGGTTAGTTTATTTATCCAGAAAAATATCAACTTAAAAGAACATTAGAAACACGGCACGCTTATCAAAACCATTTGACTGGTTTGTATGCAAAGAGGTAAAGTGATATTCCTCTTAATGAAATGCAAGCACTACAGATATCCACGAGATGATTACATTATTCACAATTAAAATTAAAACAGACACCATTTAGAGTAAGACGTGCTGCCCATTTATCTTCATCCATGCTCCTGTGATCTTTATTTCCATCTATGATGTATTTATTGCTATTACTATTACTATTAATAGGTAGCGGCACAGTATTAGAAAAAAAACATGCAATGTGCTGTGGTGCAAAGTTATTTGATACTTTAACTTAAGTAATTTACCTTTTTTGAAGAAGAAGAAAATGTACTTTTGTACTTTTGTTTTACCTTAATGAGTAAATGGGGGTGGGTGAATGCCTCATAATCAGAATGTCCTGGCTTTGATTTCATTGTAGTGTAGCAGTATTTTGTACTTTATACTTCATCTTCAGTCCTGTTTTTTTTTTTTTTTAACTCTTAAGTAGTCTACTTTTGGATTACTTTTACTTGAGTAATATTATTTTGAAGTTGCAGTACTTTAGTACAGATTTAGAGAACTCCTTCCACATCTGGCCATGAGATATTTTAAATATTGCAATAATGATATGGCAAGCAATATTTGAAAGCACTCTTCAAAATACTGTAGTAAAAGCAACTCCTTGGTGGAGCACACTAGATAAAGATTAAGACACTAAAACTGGAAATAATATAAAGAAAAATTTAAATTTAAAACTCTAAGCGTTAAATAGCTAAATTTAACAAATTCTGAACCAGATCAGATACAGTACACTGGGACCATATTTATGACTGAATCAGTGTATAAATGTCTATCCCATGGAAGGTAATATTCTGATAATGCTAAATTTGCAATATATTTTAAAGCCACAATGGCTTTTGTAATTGTGAAAAATGTATAACATGGTATAACATGGCCTGAAAACAATACCACTATTTTTGCCAATAAAATGGTTTGAGTTACTGGACAATTTTCAAATGTGTAATATCCTTGTATTTAGAGGTATTTTTCTGAATAGCTGAATTTTTTGGGGGATCAATAAAGAATCTATCTCATACACTCTATAGATAGTTTAGTATATTTTGACAATTAACACTGAAATGGGTAAGCAATGGGCAAAAACACCCAAGCAGTCAGAGTACAGGCACCACACCCACTACAATCTCAGCTTAGCAACTACAGTCTGCAGTACTTTGGTAATGGACATCCTATTCTCTGGCTGTCCGCTTCATCACCACACACGTATAGGAGCTCAAGCTACTTTCAGCAGCTCACTAATCAAGAGCTCGCCTCTGCTTAAAGGCCTCTGGGAAGAGGGAAGAGGTACACTGTGAAGATACAAGCTCACCCTTTGGCTTTGTGACGCTAACCATGATCATAGTGCAAAATTTTGTAGTGAGACTGAAAAATGAAGAGAGAACCAAGGGCTACACATATTATATAAATCAAAGACATGTTTAAATTGTAGTTAGTGGCAATGGTAAATAGAATAGTAAGGATATAATTGTGGATGTGTAATTTGCACACCTCTGTTTCAGATGTTGTTGCTGTTAATTTGTTGTAGTACACTACTAAATTTTTGAACTACATCAAAAGCTTAGAATTTGTTCAGCCCCTAAATGGAGTCAATAAAGGGTCAGCTGTAACATAAACGTTAAAAGAGGTATTGTAAACGTAAGTTGTAAATATCGTAAACATAAACATAAAACTGAAAACGTATCTAAAATTGTAAACAAAAAACATGATCATAAACGAAAGAAACGGTTTGTGAACATAAAACCTACATTTATGCTACTTCTTTTCATTTATCACTTCACAAGTTACAATTATAACTCACAAGCTACAGTTATGATACATTTATTTCTGACCCTGTTTTTAATGGGGGTGGGGCCAACGCCCATTAGCTGGCGAGACAGGAAGTTGTCATCATTAAATGACACCAGCCCAAAACAACCCGCCCCCTCTCAGTAAACAGAAGCTGATGGTTCCGAGACACTGCAATGGGAGACACTCGTTCATCTTTAGAGGTATACTATATTATTTACACATTTTTCATCAGAGAGAGAGATCTTTTTGATTTGATTCATCAATTAATAGCGATAAACATTTAATAACGCCACCAGCAGTTTTGTGTACTCGTATGTCAAGAGGGGGCGGGTTGTTTTGAGCCGGTGCCATTTAATGATGACAACATCCTGTCTGTCCAGCCAATGGACAGACAGGAAGACAGCCCACCCCCATTAAAAACAGGGTCAGAAATAAATTTATCGTAATTGTAGCTTGTAAGTTATAATTGTAACTTGAGAAGTGATAAATGAAAAGCGTAAACGTATGTTCACAATCCGTTTCTTTGGTTTATAATCATGTTTTTTTGTTTACAATTTTAGAGCTACATTTAGTTTTATGTTTATGTTTACAAAAGAAACATAAACACCAAAAAGAGATATTGTAAACATATGTTTACAATATCTCTTTTATGTTTACATTACAGCTGACCTTTATTGACTTCATATTAACTAACCTTTCCATAAATTTTTACATAATCAACTTGCAACATTTTGAGTTACTGCATGTTCTCTCACAAAAAAAATTTGACCCATCACACAATGGAAAGGAATTCTGTACAAATCTAGACACACAAAAAAAATCTTTCCTGATTCATGACTAACCTTACTTTTAACAATCGGGCTATAAAACATAACCTCTTTGGTGGAGGTAACAACAGGCAACAAGTTAATGGATGGATAATTAAGCACAGTATAACTATTTGGATATGGCTAATTTATTACCTTCCCTTTATGGCCATCTTCTTCTTTGCATTTTGATAGTGTAGTTCCACCTCTGTTTGTGCCAGATTTAGGCTTCTCATCATGAACAACTTGAAGCCTGTG
This sequence comes from Bostrychus sinensis, assembly GCA_020698575.1. Classification (NCBI taxonomy): domain Eukaryota; kingdom Metazoa; phylum Chordata; class Actinopteri; order Gobiiformes; family Eleotridae; genus Bostrychus; species Bostrychus sinensis. The sequence goes on from CM036258.1 coordinate 21,055,248, forward strand.
AAACACATGTCCAAGTGGCCATTGGTGGATTTAGAGACACAACTTTTGGTAATAAAAAAAAATTTTTTGTTTATGCACAAATAAAACTGCAACCTTGGTGTTATTCGCTAGGCCTGTTAGCTCCATTGCATCCCCCCTTTACATTTTCTGCCTGCTGTTTCTGTGTAAATATCCAGATGTCCAAATTTCTAAGCAAAACTCCTGTGCTGGATTGCTTGCCTCTCCTAATCTCATTGTCACAGCAGCTAATCAAACAGCATTCATCACAGTTTTGTTGGTCGTAGTGCATTTTGTCTTCATGTTGACAATGTAGCAGTGAGCTTTCCTATTACACCCTGAATGGGGCTAACTCATTCCCATCTTTAAACGCTTCATTAAATTCTTCACTATCTCACAGAAAGAAAAATAACAAAGCCGCTGGTCCCATATTTTCAAACATAATGGCTGTTAATTACCTCAGACAAAGACAAAGAGTATAGCATGCAGCCTGTCAAGCAACCTTACTACAAATGCACTGTAATTGCGGCACCATCTGCCAAAACTCCCATGTGTAGTGTTTACTGACTATCTCATAGGTTGATACATAGAAATGAGTTCTCCAAAAATAGCTTTGAGGCAAGGCAGACGAGGACAGAGGTATCATGTAAGCCCAGGTAATGGTCAATCAGGAATGGACGCTGCAACACCGTGACTGGCTCTAATTGTCTCTGAAGGGATGGTGACTCACCGAGGCTCAAATGTTAATCGCTGTGATTCAACTAAACACGTCTGTGAGGCATTTGGCACTACTTTAACAGCCTTAACCTATGCTGTCACTGCACCTCTCCCATTAATGTTTCTCTAAAAATACTTGACTGGAGTGTCCTGAATGGTCTAGTTTAGTGGAAAAAGTCACAACTATGCTTTGTCACACACTTCGCGGATAAATTTTGGTCAAAGTTAAAAATGTTTAGAGATGTGTTGGGCAAAATGTTAAAGCATAAAGTTGAACAAAATGGAACATGTCAAATTTGATGTAAATAGTAAAATACAGGCAAATACTTTAGAGTGCCATAATTGTGGAATAAAAGAGGCTCCTAGTGTGTAAAAAAATTAGTATTATAAAGTTATATCTTATCTGTCTGTGGATACTGCAAAACATTCAGTTCAAACCTAACACTACAGTCTTCGCTCTGAACACTAATTTGTCTTCGTTAAATGAGGAAGGGAGTGCTGAGGCTTTTAAGCGTATAATGGTCAGAAAGGCTGGAGCTCCAGGCCTACGGCACGGCGGTGACTGTTGTGCAATCGGGTGGTAACTCGAGAAGCAGCTAAGACAGTCATCCCCACGCTTCACAGAGGGTACAGCAAACCAAGCTAATGTACATCCAAACACATGGGCTTTTTCCACAGCAGGACAACTGCTTTGAATAAAGAGAAAAAAAATCATGAACAGTGTTGTGATTTTACAGTTGAAATGTCACAGTGAAGCAGCTGATATTTCTACCTAAACTGTGTACAAGACATTTTCAGAGTAACATGGTGTAATTTGGCATCTATTTGCACTGGCCCCATGCAGTGAGCAGCCAGGTGTGCAGACAAGTGAAACATCATGAGTGATAAAAGGTCTGAGTGTGAGTACTGCCAAGCTCAAACAACACTAAATCAATGCTGGAGGAGTGTAGGCGAAGTTTTATTGAAGGCCAAGCAGGATTTCTGCGAAATTTGCTGTGAAAGGTAGGGGTTTCGTAGAGAGTAAATGGGTATGGCAGGCCAGGGTAATTTTTGTCCATCAGGAGTAAGCTACACTCTTGATTCTCAGAAATTCAGAATTTAAAAAAAAAAAAGTTTACACATTTTAATAAAATTTCGTCAATTTAAATGTAAACAGATTGTTCACCACAATGGCTTGCTCAAAATGCCCTTTTCTATTCTAGGTTTGGACTAAAATGGCTTTAAGATGAATTGGACAGTGTAATTTAAACCTTAATTTATCAGCACTGGATCTATTCTGTTTGCAACAAAGTATCAAGAAAATATCAACTTAAAAAACAATAAACTTGAATTTCACTGAGCAGTGTTCACCACATTTCTTTAAAAATCTGACCGTTCTATTCTTCTATTTTTTGTGCATTGTGTTGAATGAAAGTATGATTTGTAATATATACTGTATTTCTTCAAGTGACCTAGCTTGCCTCGCCTCGTCTCATTGTCACACCTAATCTCTGATAATCAAAGATCATTCCTCACAGTTCTGTTGGTACCAGCAGTCCACTTTATCTTCATGTTGACAATGCAGCAGTAAGCTTTCCTAATACACCCTGAATGGGGCAAACTGGTTCCCATCTTTAATGTTTTAATTCATTTTTTACTATCTCACAGCAACAAAAATAACAAAGCCTTTACTTACATATTTTCAAACATAATGGCTGTTAAGTGTTTTGCCCCAACTTAATAGAAAAACTACACAAACTATCCCACTTTAAACCTGATGGCTCTCCATAGGCAGGCTTCCTAAACAGAGTGGCCTAGTCAAGATAGAGGGATTTTTCATAATGTCCCTTAAGTCCATATGCAAACTTTGATATAAATGGATTTATCCTCTTCTTAAGTTAAGATAATACTGTGTTATATGGAAAACCTGTTTTTACTGATTTTTCCTGGATGACTGAGAACCCACACAGACCATGTTACATGATATTTCTATATTTGAATAGAAAATCCTTAGGCTCTAGTTTGCATTTGCTTTGAACAGTTCAAAGTTGTACAGGAAATCAAAAGCCCGTTCTGAAGTGCAGAGTCCTAAAGTAGGTTTTGCGAAGCAAATCGCCTTCACAAACCTTTTGTAAATTACAGACAGCTGTCACACGCAGATAGTGCAGAGACACATACAGAAACACAGGGAGGAACACTTCACTTCATTCACAGAATATCACAGCACAAAGCAGCACTAGTCCCCTTTCTTACACAAGCCACTTCAATAATTTAAAGCCCTGTGATGGTTATGGTTGCAAATGTGGACTTTGTGGACATAATCCATGGCTTATTTTTCCGTGTAAGGTAAAAGACGAGAGATTTATGAGTGCTGAAGGTGGTTAGTTGACATTATGGAAAATCAATCAGGTGTGAATAATGCTTTATGCCATAAACCGAATAGTGCAACGTTGATGTTTTTATATGCATCATTGATTTCTGACTCAACTCTATTGGTAATAGACATTCTTGCATTAAACACATTTTTGCCTGTGATGCAATTTTTGGAGTTATCCCCAGTTACCTCCCACTTTAATTTCATTAAAAGGCGATTAGTGGATGATAACTGGGTATGTGGCGTGTAAAGTAGAGGATAACCACAGGTGACAAAGGCCTATGCTTCTGACGTCTCCTGTGCAGGTTCCTGTCAGGAGGAAGATGAGGAGGGCTAATCCCCAGAGGGACCCAGAGTAACAAAGAATATTACTAGAGAGTGGTGCCGGTGCTTCCAGTGGCACTGCCAGATGAGCTTTTCATGCTACGTGTCAGCGACAGCAGCACAAATTTCATTACTTCTACCTGTTAGTAGAGGTAAAAGGCATTTATTGTGACCAGTGGAAATCTGATAGCCTGGCCGGCCAGACAAACTCTTTTCCTATTTTAAACTAAGTCTGATACCGCTTTGCTTAAATTTTGTTCCTATGGGTGGAACAATCATAGGTGGAGAGAAAAAAAGGGTAGGATGTGAGCAGTGCACCACTGACCCAAACAAATTTGTCGATTTGCCATTTTTGCCATAAAACACCAGAATACAGCGTATTACACTGAACAAAAGTATAAACGCAACACTTTTGGTTTTGCTCCCATTTTTCATCAGCTAAACTCAAAGATCTAAGATTTTTTCTATTTACACAAAAGGCCTATTTCTCTCAAATATTGTTCACAAATCTGTTGAAATCTGCTACACAGTTTGCTGGCCATGCAACAACTGAGATGTTTTCTCATTCCAGGAATTGTGTACAGATCCTTGCTACATGAGTCCCTGCATTATCATCCTGCAACATGAGGTGATGGTCATGGATGAATGGCACAACAATGAGCTTCAGAATCTCGTAACCATATCTCTGTGCATTCAAATACAATACGCCTGTGTTCCTTGTCAATAACATACGGCTGCCTATACCATAACCCCGCCATCGCCATGGGCCACTTGATCCACAACGTTGACATAAGCAAACCGCTTACCACACAATGCCATACACGCTGTCTGCCATCTGCCCTGTACAGTGAAAACCGGGATACAGCCGTGAAGTGAACACCTCTCCAAAGTACCAGACACCATTGAAGGTGAGCATTGGCCCACTCAAGTCAGTTACAATAACGAACTGCAGCCAGGTCAAGACCACAATGAGGACGATGAGCATGCAGTTTCCCTGAGACAGTTTCTGACAGTTTGTGCAGAAATTCTTTGGTTATGCCAATCAGTTGTTGCAGCAGCTGTCAGGGTGGCTGGTGTCCGACAATCTTGGGGGTGAAAATGCTGGATGTGAAGGTCCTGGGCTGGTGTGGTTACACGTGGTCTGCGGTTGTGAGGCCAGTTGGATGTACTGCCAAATTCTCTGAAACTGCCTTTGAAGACGGCTTGTGGTAGAGAAATGATCATTCAATTTACAGGCAGCAGCAGCTCTGGTGGACATTCCTGCAGTCAGCATGCCAACTGCATGCGCCCTCAAAACTTGTAACATCTGTGGCATTGTGCTGCGTAATAAAACTGCACATTTTAGAGTGGCCTTTTACTGTGGCCAGCCTACGGCACACCTGTGCAATATTCATGCATCTTGATATAGGACAACGGATGAAATTTAGCTATTGTGCTAATTCCAGCATATTTACACTGATGCTCACTTTTGATTTGTTGATGAATGTGCACTGTCCTAATTCAAATAAAATAAAATAATAAATAAATACCATTATCTCGGCAAAGGAGAAATGATTTTGACAGATTTGTGAAAAATATTTGAGATAAATAGGCCTTTTGAGTACATACAAAAATCTTAGATCTTTGAGTTCAGCTGATAAAAAATGGGAGCAAAAACAAAAGTATTGCATTTATATTTTTGTTCAGTGTATAAGCAGCTCTACTTATTTCTGAATAGGGTTGCAAAGGGGCGAAAAATTTACGGTAAATTTCCAGAAATTTTCTGGAAACTTTCCATGGGAAGTTAAGCTTGGAAATTTTGGGAATTTTCAAATTTGGAAACCATATATAATTTATAGAGGCACAGTCAAATAGAATGTAAATTGTTCAAAAGAGAGAACATGTGCTGAGCTGACACAGTTTAATCAGTGGAAAAACACCACATTACATTAATCTGCTCAAAACGGCACCACCCCCAGTGGCCAGCCTGAGAACTGCAGCCAAACTAGTGTTGCTAGGCCTGCCACCAGAACAGATGTAGCTCATTAATTATGCATGATGTTGTCACAAATGTATTGATGCCTATAAAGAATTATGATGCTTAATATAGTGCCCCCCAAATATCACAATATACCACAAAGCACATTTTACAACCCTAATAGTTGAGCTAACTAGAAATATGGAGCCTGCAGTCTTGAGTTTGGTAGTGTTGTGGAGATCAGCTGTGCATGTGATAGGGGGATGCAGAGTGCATAGAAGTGTATGCAAAGCAGCTTACTACATGTACCACATGTACATGTGACTGAGGAATAACACAGATATTGAAGTGTGTTTGTGTTTTGTATGCTATAGTATATTGCCCTGTCATGGGACAGCTTTGAATTGTGTAAGTTCCCAATTTATTCCCATAAATTCCAGTTTATTCCCATGGAAAATTTCCAACTTTGAAAATTCACGGAAATTTGCAACCCTATTTCTGAACAGGGACAGCAGCACAAGACAATTGTACAAAGAAATCTGTTTGTTTGAATCTGGACGTTATGTTGGACATCAACAGGACTTTTCTGTTAAAATGAAAACAAGATGAAGAAAAGAAAAACACACAGAGGACAACAGGGACTTCTGCAGAATCAACAGGTGATGAAAGAAAGCATTAAATCCCGTGAATCAGGTCAGAGAAGCTAATAAATTATCTCGGTAGCCAGCACTACCTTTGTTAGCTTCCGCATTTATCCGCGCTGCAGATAAATGGCTGTGATAGGCCAGTTCCAAATTGATCGGAGAGAAATGCTTCCAGGTGAAGAACCAGACTGTTCTGCTTTCAAAAAGAAAGTATGGAAAGGCGAAAGTATGGAAAGGCGAAAGTATGGAAAGGCGAAAGTAGGAGAGGCTGGCTTGCCACTGAAAATAACATTCCATGAGAAAAATACTGTCTGTTAATTTCCTTTCCATTTCTTAACCCTAATCCTTGTGTAATTATGTAAATGTATGTGTAAGCCTTTTGCTTGTTGGCCAACAATGAAGTGACATACCTTTCTACCATTGGCAAAATTATGAAGACAATTTGCTACAGGTATTGCTGTCCACATGTTGGCATTGAGCAAAAGCCCTTAGCTACCTCATTTTTGGGACAAATTTAATACCATAAATTGTATCATTTGTATCTAAACTAACATTTAGAGTTCTCTTAAACTTTCCCACAATTAATCCTGTGAACTATTACGATCACAATTACTTGTGTTTCCCTTTTTTATTTTGTTTATTTTGTTTTTCTGAGTAAGGCGTTGTAGCCACTTTGTGTATTTTTTGGAGCAATTACTGTAATGTTGAGAAATGGTGTAGACAAACCTAAGAGTCACAAAGCCTAGGTGCAGCCTGCACTGTGCAATGCACTCTAACCAGGTGAGCCATGGAGACACCTCTGGACTTCACTTTTAAAAAAACATCACTATGTCCTTCCACTATTCCCAGCAGTGTATTATCTCCTTTAACACCAGACTGTTCTCTTAGCCCCACTTTGGTTAAAGTAGCACTGCTTGGCCTTAAAAGCCTGTCAGTGGTTTAACACAAGAGGGGAGAAGTAGAGCAGGTACTAGGGACGCCAGGTCCACAGTCAAAGCTGAGTGTGGGTGACAGTCGAACTGCATGACGGAAAAAAGGAGTGGGGGGATCTTAATGGTACGCAGCTATAAAAAAAAAATCCTCTCTTATTCTAGTAGCCATGATAGAAAAGACATGCACATCAAAAGGTCAAGGGCCTCTCATAGCAACTGATTGCATGTGAGCAAGGAAGCACACGAGGAACAAAGCACAGTGCACAGATTAAGGTATAAAATGTGTAGATTTGGTGAAAGGTTAAAATATACTTCCAAATATACTTTCAACCTCACTATAAGTGACAAAAGGCTCTATAGAAATGTCACAGAGAAAAAGAAAGGAAACAAAATCAAAGCTGGGCAAAGCTGATTAAGACCTGCTGCATCGTGTGGCTGTAAAGGGCCTCTCACACTCCTTGCATTATCCATCCAACAGTTGTAATGACAGGATAAAAAACATCTCTGTAATGGAAGATAGGGGCAGATGGGTCTTTAATTTTACCACTGAACACATCTTGTCATCACACACCAGTAGTCTTATCGATTATTGTGCATCAAAGCTTCACAAAGAGGGAAATGGTGAGTGGAGACAGGAGACATGCCTTACAGTGGTGGTTGTGTAAATATTGAAAAGGAGAGGAGTGTCATCTCCTGTGTTTTTCTCACTGTCATGAACAGACTTGTGGGTCCGGAGAGGCTGAGGCAAACCTGGGCACTTCTCTATCTCTAAACCTAATTACCAAAGGCTCGAGGAGCGAGGGTTTGCGTTACGAGTGGTTTTGTCAGGGGGACAGTGCCAACATCAAAGTCAGACAGATGGTCCAGAGGTTTTCACCACCTCAAACCAATCTCCTGTAGATATCATTATAGGATTAGCGGCTGCACTGGCCCAGATATGAAGCCAAAATGAAGACGTATCGATCCAGAGACTGGGAAGATACAGCAGAGCTTCAATTCAATAGCTTTCATTTAAGGCTGGGCAATATATGGTTTTAACATCATTATAGTAAGATCAGATATGAAAGTATGCACTAAAAATAGTGAACCAAACCACCGGATCCAGACAAAAACTAATAATTTCTTTCTTGGCCTATGACCTTTTGTGTAATTTATTTAAAAATCAGCCTTTACCCTAGTAGTTGTCTTGCTCATAACCTCATCGGTGGAGCTAAACATTATTTGTTGATTCCCAATATCTTAATTTCACAAGACAGGTAAAATAAACTGAAAGACCAATATAACAAAAAGAACTGAGTTACTTTCCACATCCATTTATTGCCGTCTTCCTCTCACTATGTGTTTTTCTCATTATTCCACATCCAAATAGCCTTCCCTTGCTGCTCTAATTACACAGTAGTGGCTGTAAGGATCTTGAACCTTATTACAATAAGTCCCACAGGCGCCCCCAGTGCAGCTGATCAAAGTGGCCCTCACTGGTTACAAATTGCTTTTTCATAGAAGTTTTTTAACTAAATTCGCTTTGTGGTGAACCTTGCGGAAAGGCGACATGCCCATAATGCAACTCTCCCACAGCGGAGTCAATGACCTTTGCTTGTGTTGTGGCTCATTTTTTGACATGTAATAAAGCAGGGACAATTATGAACTCGCAGCAGAGTCCTGTAAAAGCAGCCACACTTGAATTCAGACATCATCTTTTTGAAAGTAGCCAGCGTCCTGTATCTGTGCATGGGCACTTTATTTTAGAGTGGACTATCTATTCATTGAAGCAGACTCCTGTTTTTGTGGCACTCAAGGCCTTAGCAACCCGAGAAGTATCTAACAACAGACAATTACAAGAGTGCAGATGATCTTTTTCTGTCCTCCTTGAGTCTCATCAATGGCAAGATGACCTGATGAGTCACTGTGATTGTCTTTGTTTAATATAAAAAAATGATTTCTACTATTGTGATATTTTACATCATAATCAGAACCCTATCAAGGAACTGGCTCTGGCTTGCAATGGTAAAGATAGAGGGCCTAGACCTGGACACAAAGTTAGTATCTTTGGTCAAGTACAGAATCAACACAGTGTTCCGGATACACACCAAAAGCCAATACTTTCTTATTTGGCCCACAGACCTTTGATGAAAATATCAGCAAAATGTAACCAGTACTTTTTGAATTATCTGGCTATGAGTTTATCTAACCAGCATACCAACCAACCGACAAGCCAACAGCAACTACCTTGGCAGAAATCAATGAGATCAACTCTTCTGCCAAAAATCATCTGTGTTTGTATTCTCCTAAGTTGGCTTTCTGCCCATGCTGGAGTACAACTTGACAAACTTTTAATTGCATTACTCATCTTAACCGCTTGGTTGCTATTAATATAGGGAATCCCATTTCCAAAATCATGACATTGCACCCTTGTGAGTTTGCATAAGGGATGCTCAACTGGTCCGAACAACGCCTTCATCAACACTCCCTGTTCCAACATATGTCTCTCAATGGATCAAACTGGAGCTCTGCAGCAGTCAACCACCTTCGGATCTCACCACATTTCCCCCAGGAGCGTGCAGCTGTGTGGGCAATCAGGCAGCAGCTAATTGGACTCCACTCACCATCCTGTATGACTGGGCATGTTTGTCAGGGCACAGTCTGTTGAAATGGAGCCACTGAAGCAAACTACATACTGGTGTAATCCATGGTGCAACAGCTGACTGGGGTAGGCAGGCACTGGTGTGTATATAGCTGTTTCCAAAACCAGCATCCAGTAATGAGAGATTTTTATACTAGGCACTGCTATTCAATAGGCTGCAATATTCTCACAATCAATAAATCACTATTGTACACCTGTATTTATGTGTATTGTATTTGCCCTTTGTATTTTTGTACATTTGGATGGATTACTTACTAAATTGTATGCAAGGTGAAAAGGGAAAATGACTCCACTCTGGAGTTTAAAAAATGTTTCTGCTATGTCTAATGAGAAACAGTTTATTGCGGAAAATAAAAAGGTTTTCCCTGCAGGGCATTCCTGTGGAGAAAGCAATTTAAAAAGGGGATGGATCAGTGAATGTGTCTCTAGTTGAACCATTATGACAAGCAAATGCCTTGCTGATATATGTTATGTCACACATTACAGGTAATTTGGTTTGGTAATTTGATGACAACTAAGAGCGACAACCACTTGTGTAGGTTTAGATGTATTTGCATACATAGCATTTCACTCCTGGTCTGGATCAGTGTTGTAAATGTGATTCATTCACACATCTCAAGCTGTAAAAGACTGCAGCCATCCCACTGTCTTGGCGGGGCTTTTCCAGTCAGCTGTGTTCACTGGCCTTTCATAAGGCTGTCAGCATCTCTCCCTGATTGTTACATTGCACACAAAAGCTCCCACAGTTCCCAAATCATGACTTGGCATGCTTGGATGGGAGGAAGAGGGCTGTCCTTCCTTTTCCTGCTTTATTCTCACCTCGTTCCCTGGAGCACCACACACCAGCTGGAACTCACTTCATTATGCAAACACTCCTGCGTAGAGGTCAAAGTAGCGATCCAAAAACTACTGCTTGACAGGCTGTGTACTTCACTAAAGTTATTTCAGCCAACTAGTTAAAGTAGATTCAACACAATTATTGTATATGGGGTGCCCTATTAAATTCCATCATACAATGTCAGTTGTCTTGTATTGTATTCAGACACAGCTACAACTTTAATATAATCCATGGCCACCATACAAAGTCTTGTGTATTTTCCACTTTATAATAGCCTTTTGTGTATGTTTATTAAATCCATAAATCCCCTAGTTAAACTAGGGATTAAACCTGAAACAAATCATTACAGGAGTTACAAATGTTTTGTCATTAGTTGATTCATATCTAAATCACACATTAAGTGACATTTTCAGGTCACAAACTACATTCCTGCTGCTTACCTCCTCTTTCAAGAATGACATGGGTCTGTGAATATTGCCCACTGAAGACCTCTGTGTTATTAAGATGGCTTATTATCTCTTTGTGGTGAAGAATGGTCATTGTCGTCTTCTCTTTGAGCCTTTAGTGAAAATAAACATTAGGTAGTGAATGTTCCTCTATTGGTTTAAGTTGACAATTAACATGTCGCTCTAGCTTAAAACATAAAAGTTCCCTCTGTCAACATTGCTTACAGCGCACTTTAAATGTACAACTACCACAGTCAAATCTAGGCTAACTGTTAGCAAGAAGTACTAATTACTCGTTACATTTTCATCTAGGTGTCAATAAAAGCAACCGCTTACACTTTTTTTTTTTACTTTTACTTTTAGTTTGAAGTGTGAGATAACTAACTTAACCTACCTCCTTAGCTAGCTCCTCCAGCTGCACGTCCTGTGTAAGGTTAGCGTCATATGTGGCGCTTTTAGCAATATATTTCCCCTTCTTTGCAAAATTTTTTGATCACCACTTGCATGTATTTGTTGTTGCGCTAAATACTGTTTTAGCATTTAGCATTTGCAGCTGTTAAACTAACCCTCACCTAACTAAAACAATCATGAAGGCAGATGGTTAGTGGACATAATGTAATTTCAAGACTGAGTTAACCAATTCCATAGTCTAAACTGTATTATTTATAGTATTTATTTTTATTATGTAAATCTTGAAAAATTACAGAGGCCTCATTGAAATAAATCTTACGCTTATGCTGACAAAGTTGTTTTCATAATGTTTTGTTGTTGTTTTTTATTCCAGCACTATCCACATTCTTTACTCTTTGTGTATTCATATTGTATAACCTGTACCTCTTTGCATGTTGCAGAGGCTGTCAGAGGGAAAGCTGTCTTCAGAGCCATTACAGATAAGACACCTAACAACAGGAACACCCCCACACACAGCAATACATTACAGCAAATTTGAACATGTATCCTGCAGATGCAAACATACAGTGGCAAGATACACGAGTGTTCTCCTGATAATCATTTATAGCTCGTGGCATGGGGCAAAGTGCTGTTATCGTCAGTGAGCAGCAGTGTTTGGCTCTGAAAAACCCTCCACAACAAGTCGTAAACCCCATGAACTTGTACATGCGGGAGATACTATGTGCACTTCCTGTAGCTGTTGTACATGTTGTCTACTCTCATCCTATAGGGAGATAAGTTCTTCTTTATGTGCATCTGCAATCCAAGGTCCATTATTACACAAGAACAAAAGGACTTAATCCGTTCCATGTTGTTGTGTCTCAGGGAGGTTTAAAGAGTCCTTGAGAGTTGAGAGCCAAATGGGGTTTTGTAGTTTCTATAGAAGGTTTGCCTATGAAAGGGAAGATTGGGATGTCCAGGTGTAGTAATCTGTTGTGTTTGTGATTGTGCTCATGTAAAACAGTTTATGCTCCCATGTAGGCGAACAAGGCCTAAAATACCAACGCTTTGTGCACTATTCACAATGGAGAGGGCAGATTCAGCTTATTCCACTGTGTCCCGCACCTTTTTGAGAGAGATTTATGAAGCGAGTGGATGCAGTAATTCTCTAAAGTGGATGGTCAATAATTCATTTTAAGACACTGTTAAGCTTATGGTGGAAGGCTGGTAATTGCCTTGTTGTACACTTCCTTTTGCCACCTTTCTGCTCTTTGTTATGTGTATTAAGTCCACATAGATCAAGGTGTTTTGTTGATTTATGAAACTAGAGTACGAATCATCTCAATGCTCAGCCTGTGAGGAAAATTAACTGTGACTGTAATATTGACTTTGAAAAGACAATGTAGGTGGAGCTTTTCTCTTTATCCCTGCAATACCATTTCCATAGGCATTATATTAGTGGTAAATGGCCAGTTTAAGTCAGCTTGCATCACAATACAGTACCAGGAATAGCTCAAAAAAGGGATTATTTCTGTGTTTAGTGTTGTCACGTGATAGGATATTGTTACCTTAAAAGATCAAAATTTATTATAAGCTTGAACTAGGCCAAATAAAACAAAAAGCATTTTATATTTCTATTTTATTTCCTGAAAGATTACTATAAACATTTAGTTATGAGTTTAGCATTAGTCTGTGTATGTTTGTATGTTTAAGCAGGCAAAAGAGACATTTTTTATTGTTTAAATGTTGACCAGTGATGGTGGAAGATGTTCTCCAAATCTGTACTCTTAGAAAAAAGAGTGCTACTTCAAAATAAGATTACTCAGGTAAACGTAGTAAAAAACATGAATATAAAGGTACTGGATGTAAAGTACTTTTGAAAGTAGTGACACGGCAAAATCTATTACTACTAGTACCACTACTACTTAACCAAACTTGGAATTGAACCCAGTATTTCTGGTTGTGAGGCGAAAACCCTATCCACATTGAGACTATACTGTATATACTATGATTTAAGGAAGGTATCAATATAGTTACTTTCTAATGCTACTATCCAGCCAATGAGAAGGTCCAAACTTGAGACAATTTCCATGGAAGCATGTGATTGGCTAAAGCTTCCAGCATGTGTTGAAATTTTAGTACAATACTCTGGAAATTACACTTTTTACTTTCAAAAGAAGCAAGAAAATCTTAAGTATCTATGAAAATCCAAATCAGACAAAGGCATACATTGCTGGGCTTTGCCAATGACATTAACCAAAGCACTTAAATGTAGTTACCTTCTGAAATATGAATGCATAAAACATAGACTTTTATGAGCATACAGTAAAGTGCACACCCTAACTTTGTTCAATGTTTTAGAGGCTCTCTGCTTGTCCTAGGACTTCACTCACCCACCAAAATGCTGTGTTAAATGATGAATGAACTTAGGAACAAGGAGCCAGAAAGCAGGGAGCAAGCTTGTGTTCCCTGGCATGGCACCTGCATCAGCTCAGCATTTTTGGCCTGGTCTTTAACTAACTGTAAATGCATAAGAAAGAAATGCAATATAACTTAATTAGGCTGGGTGAGTGGAATTTGCCTGTGTCAAGCCTCTGGGGATCACCCGCATGTGCTCTTGTGCAGGTACAACTGTGTGTGTGTGTGCAGGCCTTTTAGTGTACTTACTAGGCAGCTGCTTAGAGAGCCATAAAGAATTTAATAGCCTTTGCAACGAGCGTGGAAACTACTGTATGACATACAGCTGACTGCTAATAATATAGCCGAGTGTGCAAAATCAGGATCTTTTTAAATGTAAATTGATTTCTAGTAAGGCTCTATCAGGCCACAGGGTTACATCAATATGCACTATGAGCTGACAGCTAATGTCCATAAACACTTGTTATAATTTATTCAGTGGGTGTACACACTTTCTGTTGAAATTCTTGTTGTCCTTGGATGACCCTATGTTGTTTTCTGTCTGGTTGGTGTGCTCTCTGTGTAGTGGTTGAGAGCTGAGCGGTGCTGGGACTAATTTTAGGAGGCTGATGTGTGATGTGTGCTGCGACAGAGGTGTGATGCTTATCTGCGCTCTGGGGAATAGCCGTGACAGGCTTTTTCAATTGAACAAAGGCTTCTGACCAGAGGCGTTATAGCGTAATAGCAAGAAAATAAATCAATGGTTTATTATCATATAAATAGGCACATGGGCCAGGTAAACAAATTATTTTCACTAAATGTCTCGCAAACATTTAATTTAATCTTGTGAGCTTGTCAAACAGTGTTGCTCTGGGTGCATTATCAATGTACATCAGCTGGTTGATTATAAGAATTGTGTATAAACTTCATATGTCATAGATTTTCAAATGGTGCATTAGAACTGGAAAGTGGGTCAGCTGCTGACAGACAGTGGACCAACCAGCAGAGGTGGAAGAAGTACTCAAAATCTGTACTAAGAATACTAATATTACTAAGGATGTTGCTACCTCAAAGCTTCAAAATTAATAAGGGGCTCAAGCATAAATAAAAAACAAGACAAAATGAACTGATAATTTGATGAAATATTTGTTTATTTTCCTTAAGCGCTTACCATAAATGTATAGTTCAGGGTTACCATTAGATCATGCAGTTATGTCTTTTTCTTTGCTCTTTCATAGCTACTTTTCTCTGTTGAACTTTACAAATGGTGTATACCAATGGCAGTGCACATCAAATTCTACTACTACTAGTATTACTACTTTACCAAACCTGGAATCCAACAACCCATTTTATGGAAGCATGAGACTGCCTATAGTTGGTCACAAGTAAATTAAATATAGTATTGCTGTTCAGCTTAGTTGAAATGCAAATATCTTTAATTTCATGCATTGTTAAAGCAGAACAATGCAGCTGTAAAGGCTGTAGTAAAATCATTTACAAAAATAACTTTTATAAAAAGTTGGACCCACAATCAGACATGTAGAGAATCACTACCCTATGCTACCTTGAAAATTACACATTTTCTCACTTTCTTATATGAAACTTTATGTCATGTTGAGCAACAAAGAATATTTTGATCTACACGTAGAACTATCTGTAGGAGAAGCAATTTTTGGCTTAGTTCAAGGGTCATCCAACATTCAACATTTTCCTATTTTTATTTCCTAATGGTTCAAAGTGCATTTGTCTGCATAAACATAAGCCAAGTAGGTCAAGCATACACCTACCTATTTTTACAGGTTGTCTTATTTTTCATAAAACATTTTGGATTTTGTGAGAATAAATAGACTTTTCTATATTTACACAAGAGTTGACATGCTTTCCCTTTTAATGCGGTATACTGGTTCATTTGTATCTAGGAGAAAGCTAAAGACACGCATGTATGTATTGTATTGATACTCTGGCACTAATACATATTTCATTGGGCTCCCCACAGATTGAAGATATCGTCACAAGAATACAAGATGAGAAAGCAGGAGGCGTTTCTATAAGGACCGTCAAAAGTTTCCTCTCAAAGATTCCTAGTGTTGTCTCAGGTCAGTACAGTAAGTGAGTTTGCATGGCCGTACATTCAGCACAAAACTCTACAATGTATTCTTCCTCTCTAATGACTTTTTATGTATGTGTGCTGTCTCTCTCAATGAAGATGCTTGGGGACAACTACAGAATCAGTAAAGCAAACATGACCTTTTGGGCTTATGTAAATTGGTGGCACTACAGTTGCAGGCAGATGATGTCTTTGCCGATAAGATCTCAGCCACTGAGAAATGCGCCCGTGGCCTTACACTGCCCCTGTCAGCGGCAAAAAGGCAGCCTTTCTCTTTCTCTGTTCTATCTGAGGCCCTATGAGTATACACACTGTATTTCTTCATCTGTTTGTGTATAATATGAGTCAGCGCTGGGCTGGGATTGCTCCCTCTCTGCCAGCGGCTCTCTCTGAGTCACTTCTTCACATAGCTCCCTCTGGCCCCAGGGCCTCAGCTCTGTGCAGCTCCTGCCAAGCTCAGACACATGGCCAAATGTTGTGCTGTCCAGGAGAGCAGGGAGAAAGGGCTGTAGACTCTGTGTATTATGTGACATATGCAGATTTGAAAGGCCCACAGGTTTCAGAAAGACATTTGTTAATTACAACTCTGACGCTAATTAATGCATTTTCTTTGGTACCAGGGGCTGATATTGTGCAGTGGCTGATGAAAAACTTGAACGTTGAAGATCCAGGTATGCCAGCTCAGCTGAGATATTGCAGATTTCAATTGAAGAAAAAGGCCAGCTAAATATATTTAATTTACTAATATATGTGTTCCTTTTTAATGACAACAGCTGAAGCCATTCACCTTGGAAGCCTGATTGCCGCCCACGGCTACATCTTCCCAATCTCTGATCATGTCCTGACGCTTAAAGACGACGGAACCCTTTATCGTTTTCAGGTATGAGGAACACCTATAGCAGTGTCTTGTCCATCTTAAGGAAAGTTCTCTAATAAAGAACTTAGAGTAAGGGGATGATAGTAGTTTATCACAGGAAGTGTTTATTGTGTGGTGCTAATGAGAACAATCCTTGCTAAGCCTATTACTCATCCCATCAAGGTCGATAGTGTGTATCCCAGCTGGACGCTGCCTTAATCAGGAGGTGGGCTGCAGAACAGGGCCTTTGGGCCAGCCGTCTTCTTGTCAAAGGGGCTGTTTATTTCTTGCTCCATCTGATCCAACATGAACTTTGACAGGTCTGTGTGATAGCTAAGGGCTCCTCGTTGACTCATTACTGTGACTGGGCTATTAGCATCTTAATCCGACCAGCTACTGTCTTCAGCAGCGTCTTTTTTTGGGAGGTACCGAGCCAGCTGCACAATGGCTCTTTATTTTCCCCTGTCACCCAGCTAAACTTCTCCTCTCTCTGTATCTACCTCTCAATGCCTTCAACTTCACCTCTGTTGCTCAAGATTAAAAGCCACTATTGTGCGGCTCAAGGAGGGCAGCGTGTGTCACACTTGCTCATTCAGCACAGGCTAAAAATATTCCCTCTGATGTTGTTGTGACGCAACCAGCCAGCGTCATCAGAAACTCACAGAGCATTTGAAATGTATTGGCCACTTTCCAGTGCTGTGCTGGCTATAAGACTCTGACATGGGAACTGTCACAGTCACTCTGGTGTCTATAAATAGATATTACACTGAAGGAAGAAAACACTCAACAGCTGATGCTAGCAAGTGATTTATGAGTGCATGTTTTACATATTTAGCCTCAACAATGGTTACAAGAATATTCTGTCCTTTCAAAGTTAATATTATTGCTTTTTAAACTAAATACTAGTTAAATATATGATTGAAAACCACCAAGTTCTAATTCTATACCACTATTAAGGATGCATGATAGATCTGCGTGATCCAAAATTAATGGTCTTGGAAATGAACTTTGAATGTGTAATATCAGTTACGAAAGACAATTAAATATGGATAAAGAGAAATGTAGCAATCATTGGTGCCAAGGTAGTTATGTGAACCTGATGTCAAAAATTGCCATTAAACATTTTTTGACAGTAAGCCTGAGGTAGAAGAACACATTTTAACATAGTAGTGTACAACATAGAACTGTACAGTACTCATACAAATAAATGTATAAATAATAAACAGTGAATCAGGAGTAAACAAATCCTGTTGTTTTGTAGTCTCCATACTTCTGGCCTTCAAACTGCTGGGAGCCTGAGAACACAGACTACGGTGAGTCACATATTTTCTGTCATCTTTTACCTCTTCCATAAAGCAGTTAGTCATGTCCCCTTGTTTTGAGCTGAAACACAGCTGTATATCTGCTGTGGACAGCCACTGAGTATTGATCTGCAGGGCAATTCCCTGTAATCTATCTGGCCCTGAGGACCACGGCCACAGAGAATCCTTTGGGGATGAGATTAGCCTAACAAAATAAAGAGTTACTCACAGAGATATGTTCAGTCACATCGCTGCCTCTCTGCATGGCATTTACTCTAGCCTTGTTGTTTCCTTCTCTACTGCTGCCAACAAAACATTTCATTAGTGTTGGTTCACACAGCTGTGATCCCAGCAAAAAGTTTACTATTCTTCTGTGTTTGCAAAACCAATGTGACTGACATTTGTTTTGATCTTTTAATCTTTCTTCCTTTTTCACCAGCCATTTACCTGTGCAAGCGAACCATGCAGAATAAAGCCAGACTTGAGCTAGCTGACTATGAAGCAGTAAGTACAGTAATATGTGCAGCACTAAATTCATTTTGTCACATAAGAGCTAAAATTGGTTTCCTGGGGGAGACCTAAAACACCATTAGAATATTCTTCTAGCCTTTGTGCCTCAAAAATAAACAAAAATGCCTATTTGGCTTCAGCAGATCAATGCGGTCTCAGGAGAGGTCGCAGCAGTGCCCATTTTTAACTGTGGAACAATAGAAATCCACTGTACTTTGATATTCCAAATTAGCTTGCTGCAACTATTGTCCACTAGACTTCCTTTTCTCCAATTCAGGTCATTTAATGCCCCTAGGCATCGTAGCTCTTGCTGTTTCATGCCCACTAGTTGAGTTTTTTCCTGTTTGTAATGAGGTCACATACTGTATCTTTGACAGATGCTTTTTTGGCAGTAGTGATTTTAAGCACACACAGTTTGAGTTAGGCTGAAAATTATTATATTTTTAAGTCATCATAAATAAATTATAATTATCTAATTACTGCTGTTCAGACCACATTATTCTTCAGGACATTAACTTGTGGTCCCATATACTAAAATGGTTATATTCTAAAGACACATTTTCAAAATTCAATTATTATGAATTCTGCTGTAACAGTGATTCATCGCAGTGCAAGTCAGAGTGTCTGCTTGTTATTTCTGGTTAGCTATGTGTGACTTTGACATTCTCCATTCAGTTAGTTTCTTATAGCTATTTAATAATAATAGGTTGCTCTTGCATTGATGTTTTTAACAACTGGACATGCACACATCCAATTTATAGTTCATCTACATAAATATGCCCATACTTAGTTTATAACAATAATAATGGCTATAATGCAGTTATTCCACACTTTCTCACTGGAGTGAAAGATCTTGAATTTAAACTTTTATGGTATTATTTATATCTTTTCAGGAGAACCTTGCACGGCTGCAGAGGGCTTTTGCCAGGAAGTGGGAATTCATTTTCATGCAAGCTGAGGCTCAAGTTAAGTGAGTATGTTGTATGTGAAGTTGTAACGCCACCTCCACATGTCCTAATGTGACACACATGCTGATTAAATACAGGTCATAATTCCCTACTTACAAACTCCTCTAGCTCTACACAAGCCTTGGAGTGTTTTTCCCTGTGGACGAGAAAGTGTTTCAGTGTGTTATGTCACTTAGATGTTATGTCAGAGCTGACTAGAGGCTTACATATTAATATTATTCCCTGAAGAAGCTGGACATACTGGACCATGTCTATATAAGACTTCCATCTGGTGGTGGGTAATTGTAAACACAGGGTTTAGGCCAGAGGTGAAAGGAGAACTCAAAATCTGTACTCAAGTAAAAGTACTGTGACTCAAGTAGAAGTACTTGTACTAGAAGTTCTCAACAAAAGTGTCACTGGAGTAAAAGAAAAGTAAGTGTACTGTTTATTTAAGTACACAGTACTTACTCTAGTACCACTTTCAGTATTGCTATTACTGTACTATTATCCCTACTGCTAGTGCTATTAGTAGTGCAGTTCCTACTGCTGCTATGACTACTATCACTACTACCACTGTGACAATTTTTGTGACTTTGCCACCAAGATCAAGTAATACTTTGCTAATTTAGACAATGCTAGGGCGGCAATAGTTCAGTCTGTAAAGATGTTTGCCCACTAGCTGAAATGTTCGGTTGGATCCCTGCTACCAGCTTTGTATATTGTCATTGTTTCTTTGGGCAAGACACTTCACCTGCCTTGATTGTATGATTGTAATAGTGTGACATAAGTATATGTTTGTTGCAGAAAGGTACATATTCTTAACAAATGTACTGTAAATGTATTCTTAACAATCACTGGTTTAGCTTCACTTTTGATGTGTTTTTATGTGTTATCCTTGGTGCATAATGGCAATAAAAAGCAGTAGGTCATTTAGCTTTGGGCAATAAACAATTCTGAGCCAGGCCTGATCAGTAAATGTCAGTTGCGTAAGACGTTGGTCCCACCAGAGGCAAAAGCAGGCGGTGCATGTCAAAGAGATCAGATAGTAGATAATAGGTTAAGACCCTCACTAGCTTTGGGCTTTGTCTGCTGGATGTTTGTGTGTGAAAGTGTTAGCCACACAGCTGATATTTGAGTGTGAGGTGTTTGTCCTATGCATGAGTGACTTATGACTTGTGTTCATAGAATCGACAGAAAGAAGGACAAGGCAGAGAGGAAGATCTTGGACAGTCAGGAGAGGGCATTCTGGGACGTCCATCGGCCTGTGGTGAGTTACGGCAATAGTTATTTATTATAGGGAAAATAATAGTGAAAAGAATAGATAAGGGTCAAATATTATACAACTGAATTGAATTAAATGTGATAAGAAAAAATTGAATGTCCGGGGGTGCACTATTATAGTGTGACAATAGCCGTCATCCTAAAGCTCAGTTTTGTTGTTAAACACAATCAGATTTTGTGCCAGTCACTTTGCATACAAGCATCCCAGAGCGTGGCTTGGTTGAATAGCAGAACAGTATCATATTGTAAAACCAAGACAGGCAGACAATACATGCTGTAGAAACAGTTTTATCTGACCCAAAAACACGCTCTGCCTCCTGCTTCCTCCTACAGCCAGGCTGCGTCAACACAACTGAGATGGACATCCGCAAGTGCCGACGAGAGAAGAACCCACACAGGGTGAAGAAGGTGAGGAAACAGAGCAGCAGGGAGCATGGCAGCTTGATTCAAACTCAGTGTATTAGGATGTTATTATAATTTAAGAAAGCACAGTCAGTGGATTATAGTCTGACTATGAGTGCATTATAAATATATTTATACATTTTATCTACTGTAATTGCATGCTAGCAGTGACTTCATAATAAAACCCTTCTGGCTGGATTTTATTTACAGAACATTAACATCATATCAGGTGCTGAAACTGTGTTATATGTTACAACAATCCAGAAATGCCACCGTCACTGTCTCAACTTTTTTGTAGTTAGGTCTGTATATTTAACATAAATATTAAACCTAATATTGGCCTTCCTCACATTCAAACTTTTTATGACACGTCAAACAGAGAAAATATCTCTTCATAAATAATATAAATGAGCCAAGTCATTCATCATATTTACATTATAATTTACAATCGTGCTCTAAAATAATACATTTTTATATGCATAACTATGGTCTGCAATTTATCAACCTACAATGAAACCAAAACAGTACTAAGAATTTATTACCAGACCAGCATCTAAACAAAGAAAATGCCTATTTATTTGTGGCCTGGTGTTTTTCAGTCAGTGTATGGAGTTCCAGATGATGGCCAAAGCCAGCCCAGCCCGGTGCACATCAGCTCGCAGCCGGCCCGGAAGCCAACAAAAGAGGATGTACAGAAAGAAGTAAGTCATCGTCTGAAAGTCTGACACTCTTTTCCACAGGTCATTACCAGCAGCCTCTATCTCTCATCCATCACAACACCGACATAGACTGATTGGCCTGTTACCTGTTTTAACCTCCTCCTTGTCTGCTTCTTCCTCCTCTTCGTCAGATTACCTTCTTGAACATCCAGCTGGACAGACACTGCATGAAGGTCTCCAAGGTTGCAGACAGTCTGATGGGCTACACAGAGCAGTTCATGGAGTACGACCCGTTCGTGGCCGCAGTGGAGCCCTCCAACCCCTGGATCGGTGACGACACTACCTTCTGGGACATGGAGGCTAGGTGAGGCTACAGGGGCTGAAGTCAGATAAAGGGTAGCGGTGTCTTAAACATGGGAGGATTTGTCAGTTTATATCAAATCACAAATAGAACTAGAATAGGCATTTGTAAAGGTTGACTGTCTCTGCACCATAAATATATTTTCTTTAGTAACAACAAGTTATTCTGCTGGATTTCTCAGTAAGGATCCCAATCAGCAGCGAGTAAAGAAATGGGGGTTTTCTCTTGATGAGGCACTCAAAGATCCAGCAGGTCGAGACATGTTCCTGAAGTTCCTGGAATCAGAGTTCAGCTCAGAGAACCTCAGGTAAGAGCAAAAGAGAAAAATGCGTACAACCTTGTACAATGGCAGGTCCAGTAGTAGGTGTAATATGTAAAATAAAAAAAATAAATACTAGATGAAATTGGTTAAACCTTATCATTGCCATCTCTAATTCACTTTTATTCTATACAATTAGACTGTTGGTATGTAGACTAACGTAAACTCTGAAAGTTGAAAAACCAAACCAAACGTAGAAACATAACATTGTCCCATTTTAGATATGATTGGTGTGATAGGTACTGGTAGGAAGAGGGTCCAGACACACTTACGTATGCTGAGAAAGAGAATGAGTCTGGCTGGCCATGTTAGTGTTGTCAGGCTGTACAAAGAGGTTAAGAGTGGAACAACATGCGGCAGTGTCACCACCAGATTTCACAAAAACATATACACTGCACTTAAAGCACATTTTACTATCCAAATTGTTACTTCTTTTCTATGGATTGTTTAAATAAATACTACGAGCACACAACACACACAATAATAACACAATAATAAAACATAGCCATGATTATTTAACCTGCTTCACCATTAAATCATAAAATAATGAAAAAAATCTAAAGATCTGACTTCTGCTGTTGTTACAGATTCTGGTTGGCAGTGCAGGATCTGAAGCGGCGGCCATTGCAGGAAGTGTCCTCCAGGGCTCAGGAGATCTGGCAGGAGTTTCTGGCTGAAGGAGCGCCGAGCTCCATCAACCTGGACTCTCACAGCTACGAGCGCACGAGCCAGAACCTCAAAGACCCCGGGCGCTACAGCTACGAGGATGCTCAGGTACAACAGTGTCCTGCCTCACGGATGGACAGTTGCTTCATGCACACCTGCACAGAATAAATAAACTCTCTACCTGGTGGTTGTACATTTTTTTATTAGTTTTTAAATGGTCTTTGTGGTAGCTTAGACTTTGTTAGTATGTTGGGACACTTAGAAAATGTATGTAAGACTTAAAAACTATTTAAAAAAAATCAATAAATAAAAACATGTTAAAATCTTTTATTCACAATCAAACATAAACTGAGACATTTTACCATTTCATAAAAAATAATAGCTCGTTTTGAATTTGATGATAGCAAAACATCTAAAAAATGAACAGGGGCAACAAAACATTGGAATAATAAGTGGGTACCATTAAGAAACAGTTGGCGAAACATCTTGCAGCTAATTGGGCAATTTGACAACAGGTCAGTAACATGGCTAGGTAAACAAGGAGCAAAGATGGACAGAGTCACCAATCTGCAAAAACATAAGCATACAAACATCTGGAACAATTTCAGAAAAGATTCCTTAAAAATTGCATCCTGTTTTTATTTACAGTGTCCCAGTGTTTTACAGTGTTTTCGGAATTGGGTTTGTATTGTTGTAAATAATTATAATAATCTGTCAAGCCATTTTATTTTTGAAGCTGTTTACCCATAGCAGCAGTAAACTCATCCACCCACACCATATTGCACAAGTGAATGAGAAAATTTAAGAAAGAGAGGAAAAGGAAGAATGAGTGAGTGTGTTTGTGCCAGAGCCTAATGAAGCGAGTAATGCCATGAATAGGTTGTTGAGTTGTTGTTGAGCTGGTTCTCTGTGGGTTTCTCTGGCTCATGTGTGACGTGGAAAACCTCACACTGGCAGGACATTACTCAGCTCTGTCTCACTAGGAGTTCATGCCAGTATGCCAGGTTTACATCACACCCTCAAAACACACAACATGCATCATCATGTTACTATATTCAGCTTTTCCATTTAGTCTATACTGCTCATTTTTCCTGTCTTTGCTGAAATTATAGCTTTTGTTGTTGTTTTTACAGGAGCACATATTCAAGCTAATGAAAAGTGACAGCTATGCACGTTTTTTGAGATCTAACATCTACCAAGACCTTTTGTTAGCAAGAAAAAAGGTGAGCTGCACTCACTAACCTCTGTCTCACTTCAACTTTTAATGTGCTTGTACTGCTTTTCATGCCTTTACGTGATTATTTCATACAGTATTTGGCCTTAGATATTTTGCCAATAGTAAATAAAGAGAAAATAAATAAATAAAATATAAATATAAATAAAAGTGCAATGTGGATGGTTTTGTATATAGTTGTACCAAACAGGTCCGTCAAAATCTTGTCAAAAAAGCAATTTTTATGTTTGCATATCTTTAAAAAAGTAGGCATTTAGAACCCCATAGAGGTAGATGTTTTATTACTTTCAGCACTTGTTCCTGAGGCTGCTGTCCAAATTGGGCAGTCTCAGAAGGTCAGGTTGTTAATTGAAGGATTGTTATGTGCAATGTCACCATAGATTCTACACACTGCACCTTTAAAATGTTTAGTGTTTGATGATGCTAGTACTGGCCTTTGGTGTACTAACTACTTTACTTTACAATTTTGTCATGCTTAATGTTTGGTGATTAGGGTAATTACATTCACTGACTAATAAGGACTGGCATTTAGAAAAGCTGTTTAAATGCCACTATCAATACAACTAACACATGTAAATGAGAGCAGCCTGATTAGTTTTTTAAGTCTAATACTAAATGTGTTTGCCACTTGACTACTGTAGGCTACCAGAGTAACTGATATATAATCTACTGTGTAATATGGAGCAAAGCAAATCACTGCTGCCTTTCTTCATGCTCTTGTCATTTCTATTTTGGACACTGCTCTTCCTGCTGGCCTTTTAACCCACTCCATTTATCTCCATATTTTCCTATGTTTTTTTTTTTACTTATGCCTGCCCCCCTCCCTGTTCCACTAACTCCACCCACTCCCCTGAACATCATGGACACCGTACGTTACCCAAACACTCACCCTGCTTCCCCCCTTCCACAACAGCCACCTGCAGACCCCGATCAGGGCCGCCGCACCTCCTTGGAGAAGTTCACGCGCAGTGTGGTAAGTCCAAAGAGCTGGGGCTGTTCATGTCACAAAGCACACTGGCTGGCTCACAATCAGTGTATCAGCTTTTGCACTTACAACCATATTACACTTTGTAGGATGTTTAGAGGAGCGCATAATATGTTCTGTTCTCTCTAATGTCTTTGTTTTTTGATCTCTAGGGCAAGTCGCTGACAGGAAAGCGTCTGACCGGCCTCATGCAGTCGTCCTGACACACCGCGTGCTGGAGGGGCACAGTCAGACCCTGTTGGCCCGACGGGCTGACCAGGACAGGGACAATAAGGCAGGGAGCTGGAGCTCGCTACTACTGCAAAAGCTACCAGACAGCACTCGCAGGACTGCTGCTGCCGTTCTCAGAGCAGCACTGTGCAGCCTGCTGAGGTTCAAAGACAAGCCTCGGTCCAAATACACACTCACGGCATGCAGCGTACAGTATTAGCACATTGAGACTAGGGCTGCCTCATCACTTCTGTGGGACATCTGGCTCTTTGTCTGTTTCAGATGTTTCATATTTACATGTATAAGCACATCTCAGAGAATGCAGAATTATTATTCAGTCAATATTATATGGCACATTTTTGGATTCTTTTGTCATGAAATTTAGATTTTTTTAAAGGGTCAAAAAGACCCTTTGAGCCACAATTTTATATCTCTGTACCTACACCACAGTCAGCAATAAATGACAGGTGACCAGTTTTCAGTTTAAAACAAATATATCCAAGCTCTCTTTATATCAATAATATTTCTGTTATTTCTGTTTCTTATAAAGTACATGACATATTGGATCACTAATGAAAAGCAGCAGCAATCAACACTGTTTTTCTGCAGTCTACATAAATTGATTTGTCCCATGCTTCATTACATTCCAGAATCTGGCATAAGGGCTTAATGTTGCATTCACTTTGCAATATTGCATGTTCCATTGAAATGTCTATACTGGAAAATGAATATTGTGTTTTTATAACAGTGCTTTGAAATGAGATTTGTGGAACCAAGAGCTGATAAATTTGCTGTTCCAATTGTCAAAACGGACCAGTGCTTTCACAAGTTATATAATAAGCTGGAATGATGAAATGTAGAGAAAGGCTGCATCACTGTAGGTGCTGGTTTTATATACCTGGTCACGGTTAAAGAGCGCACATATGAAATAGCATTCACTTGCTGCTTCAAATTACTAGTGCCATGTAATTGTGTTGAAAACCACAGGGGCAATGTTACAAGATATACCTAATCATCTTTCTAATGTCTGTCTATTGTTCTGTGGTTCTAAACATCTGAAAGGCCTACTGCCAGTTGTGGGCCTGTTATAGTCTAGTCTAGTCTTTTATTTTTCCTTTTTAAAGCATGCATATTTCATCCTCAGCCTCACTTCTTTTGGTAATATGTGTGCCATAAGTTTATCTATTTTTTTGTTTTGTTTTCAACTGTTGCATGTTGTTGGACTATGAAGCGATATCAGGAGGAGATGGATTGTTCTCTTGAAGACCGAACAAAGTCACAACTTTCAGAAACTCTGAAACTGGGAACAAAATGTCACCCATTTTGAGTGCTCCATTGCTCCACTGAGGCCTCTTGCAACTTCAGCCTTCTTCTACTTGGACTGAGGAGATTCTAGTCACACAGCTCCCCCATGTGGCCAGTGGCTGCTACAATTCTGTAGTAGTACTTAGGACTACTGAATGAATGAATCATATATTATTTTATATTAGAGATGTACAGGTCATATTAAAATTATTATTATTGTCACAAACCAATAACCTCTTGAATATATGGTAGAGAGAGATGCTTAAATCAATGTACCAAATGTTATTCTCAGCACAAACACGTTGACACTACAGTATGTATAGAGAGCATTGTAGATGTAAATTGGCTAAATGTCATTGAAAGCACACTGTATGACATGGGCACATTACTATGCATGTAACATAATCAGGGTATTTTGTGCTTTTAGTTTTTTAATCAGCAAGTAAACTACTGGCACTCGATACACTAAAGCACCTGTTATTTATCCATAGCTACCAAATAATAAAAGCTCTGGACCTGTCTCCTGTGACAATTTCTGTCTGCTAGATTAAAAATATCCCAATCTTAAGATATCTGAGGGAAATCCATAATTATTTCTTCTTAAGTTGGACTGGACAATACCCATTCTGAAGAAGGATGTTATGTAATAAAGGACCAATTAAGTAAAAACTACTGCTGAATTTATGGTTAGCTAGTGTAGGTTAATAGCCTGCTAAAAACCAAGCTTATTAAATATAGAATAGAAAAATATGATGGCATTAACATAATAACCATGTATAAGACATAACCTATATTTTATACTCACACTGGAAATCAGCATAGAGGAAACCATAGACCTAGTCCATGTTAAGATTGCTTTTGTAGTGCTTTAAACCTGCCAGCACAACACCTATGTTTCTAAGCCTAATATAAATGTCCATATAGTTTTCTAGCAGTTGCTGGACTTCAGACTGATTTCTCAAGCAGCACCTACCAATCAATATCCCTGAGCTGCAGCCGCCTTCTTGTCCTGTTCCAATTTAAAGCCTGGGCCTTGTGCTGCCATCGCAAACTCTAGTGGTATTTTTCCACTTGGTATGCTCCTGCAAGTCTGAAGGTCAGTCTAAAAATCCATATAGAAAAAGAAAACATCCACTCATTCACTGTTTTTGTGTTTATTTTCTCAGAACAATAAAAATAGTTTAACAAACAAAGACTTCATTCTCTTCATTTCAACGTATTTACAGCTGAAAATGAAACAAACCCAGTCATGTCTATTTCATCTCCTCTTGGCTCCATTCCCACCCAGAGTCTCCCTCTCCGACGCTAGAGAGTACCAGGGCCTATTGCTGTGTCTTTGACGAGGTATACAGGCTATCCAATGATAGGTGACGTTAAAGTGGACACACTGACTTTTGCATTCTTTTGTTCAGATTGACCATGCCAGGCCTGTTTTCATATAATGATAATGTTACGTAGGTTACAATGACACTTGGTTCCACTTTCTGGCATGACTTTGGAAGGAAGAGACACATTTTTCTAACAACACAGAGAACAGGAGGTTATTGACAGGCAGCACATCCGTTCCATGTCCCAGAGAGATGCACTGCTGTGTGGAGGGTCCCTGAGGGAGGTGAAGACAGATGGTTTTGGATGCACATGCAAGTCCTAACAGACACTGGATTAATGATTCAGGGAGGCTATTATTACATTGCAGCAATAGTGAGTAATCACACAGAGGCACACAGACCTCTTCACTCAGATGTGCAACCTACAGGCCAAAAGAGGCTATTCAATGTTCTTTAAGAACTGTCAAATGCAATTAAGTTTTTAAAAGCACTCAACGGAAATGTGACAATAACTTGGCTATACAGTTTACATCTGAGCTGACACATCTCTAGTAACCATTTTGGAGATGAATGTCACTTCACAATCTGCTGCCACAGTCGTTTTAATAGTAAGGAAAAGAGCAGAGGTTTCACATGGTTGACAAAGCAGAAGCATCTTATTGCAGTTTTTTTTTTTCCTTTTAGCATGAGGCTGCAGTATCCCAGACCTTCTGAGGGTTTGTTGTACTGGGATCCTGGGTGGCGTTCGTGTTCCTGGATGCCAACTCAATACAATCACACGACTCAGTGGCTGAACAATCAACAGCAGAAGAAATCAAAGATGCCTGAGTAGTTGAGGCTATTGTGCACCTGATCAGGACAGAGGTATCCATACAGTAGAATAAGAATGGTATAACTGAAACAAGTCAAAACACTGAAATATTATACAACAAAAAAGGGAAGCAAAAAATGATCAATTACTGCAATTCATTCAAGGCAGAATGAACTCATAGAAAGCCAAAAGCCCAGGAAAAGCTTTAGCGTCCAGCGATCACACAGTAGTCCAGAGGTCTGCGTGTCGTTGTGGTGGAGTTGAGCACCATCTCTATGGCTGGGGTCAGAGGGGTCCGCAGTCCAATCAGGTTGGAGGGTCATGGCTGTCAGAGCTGGTTTCCAGTGCAGAGCGGCAGGCTGGCACAGTGATGAGGATAATGACGTCTTAGTGTCACATCGGATCACACAGCAGGAGTGGGCAGGATGGACCCTGGGGCCCAGTGCACCCTTTGGGCACAAACAGTAAAAGGCCTGTCCTTAGTGTTCCCATAGTTCAGTAGAGTTCCAGCACAGTGCACCAAGGATGAAAGAAGCTGGAGCTCTTCACATATCAAATGTTCACAAGTGATCAATACATAGCGTCAGGGGAACAGTTGCTGCAATTAAGCCACATGGCTTTTACAAGTAGTGGATGCCTTTTCATCCATTCAGTCAGTTTTATTAGGCCTGAATCAGGAGGGACGTGAAGGCTCATTAGTTCTGAGGTTAAATCCTCTTCTTCAATGTTCACGTCCAGCCAATATGCTAAGTGCTCCTGTGCAACACAGACAACACATATGCATGTCACAAATTGGTCCAAATACCACTGGGAAAAGTAATTTGATGAGCTTAAAATGTAAAAAAAATAAAATAAAATAAAAAAATACATCCAAGTACATATATGCATTTTATAAATGTATATATACATGAATTCGATTTTAAGAAACTTACCTTTCAGTTCCCAATATTTAAAAAGGTCATTGATAGCATCTTCATCCAAATATATTAAGGGGCCTTCACCATACATTTCCTTGGTTCCTTCATAATTATACAAGTTTAGTCCAAAATTAGAGCAGAATAGTCCTTCAAATGGACAAATTATTCACTAACATCAAGCAGCTCAAGTCCAGTCTGCAGTGACATTTAAATGTCTTCCATTTCATAAAAAAAATCTTCAACTGTTAAAATGTCTCCAGTGTTTTTGTTCTTTATATACGGATAATCCTTCTGCTCCAGTGACAGAGAAAAACACTCCAACATCTTCAGTTTGCATGAAGTCATTGTCAAAAAACTCTGACAATCATTCATTGCTTTAAAAGTTAATAGATATATATATTTATATATAAAAGATGTTCATAAATTACTCAACAGCGTTCAGTAGATAAAATACCACTTGCATTTCTGTCCTGAAATTTTCACTTTGTGCTTTCTGCAAACAAACAAAAAATTGAAAAAAGAAGCAGCTGATTTTTGCCAGAGGTTAATCCATATTTAAAAAACATTTTGTTGTTAAAGGTACTCTATCTGTGTCGACTGGAGATGCCATTGCTGTTGGCAGTGGGTTCCTCCAGATCGTCATCCTCAAAGCCGTGAAAAGTGGATGTGTCACTCTCTGAGGTGGTTCCGAACAGCTCCTCGGCTCCAGTAAATGTCCCGTCTTCCTTTTCGTCCCCACAGTCAGCTGGGAGTGAGAAAATGTCAGCAATAGAAATCAGAAAATAAGTATTATAAAATATCTAAAGAACATTTATTTTGTATGTACTCACCTATGCACTGGCAGACAGAACAGGGAGATCCAGATTTACCCGTTTTCTTTGAACCATGGCATTTAGTACAGTAGTTGTTGGGAATGTTTGCCCCACCTGGACCTTTTGGGCCTATCAACAAAAAAAAAGTATATATTTTTTAAATAAGAAAAGTCAATGACTGTGAGTAATTTGTGCAGTGGTTCTCAACTGATACAAGCTTATCCCTGATTATTGGATTGTTATACAGTCGCTAGCACTGGTTGGTTGGTTTGCAGTCTTTTAGCAAGAAAACTCAAACAATAATGATTGCATTTTGATATAGAAATTTCAGGAAATTATCAAAAACTGAACATTGACCTATGACCCCCTTTTGAGTCCTGTCCCACCAGTTAGGACTCACTAAAACTTACGTTTTTGTCTGTCAGTCTGTGGTATAGAGGGGGTTCTTGGTACAACTGTGCTCCTCTCTCCAGGTCGCTCCTCCTCTGCCAGATGGGAATGGGTGTAGTGGTAGCTTAGTCCTGTACGGTTTCTGTAACGTTTTGCACACACTGGAAGAACAGAGGGCACAAGATTAATCAAAAAACTTTGTGTTACTGTTATTTCACAGAAAGGCCTTACTCAATAAAGCTGTCTGAAAAAAATGTTTTCAATGCTTCTCCAGTCAGTCAATAAAAAGCAGACAGCATAAAAACCATGTCTCAGTTGCATGTGACTGAAGAACTTTTCAGCTTGACAAAAGTCAGATAATGGCTATATCAATAATCACAGCATTTGAAATACACTATTTATTCATCTAGCAAAACAAGAAAAACATAGTAAACATATGTAAATACCTGAAGGTGTCGATTTGGAGTTTTGCCTTGGTTTGTATCTGCCTGAAAAAAAGAAGCCAAGATGTGCAATAATCAGGAAGAGCCCATTAAAAGAAAACCAAATACCCCACTTGCATCTTGTATTTACAGAAACACTACAGTGAAAGGGGCTCTTGTGTGCTTTAAACACTCACCGTGTCACAAGTTAAGTGCTTTGTAGCGGCTCTGATATTGTGAATATCATATAAATCTGTCACGTGAGAACTTACTGGTTTTATTAATAAAGACATTTTTACTTACTGTCACAGACATATGGCTTGTCATCATTTAAGTCCGCCTTCCTGCGACCTGAGCCCCGACCCTAAGAAAACACACACTGTAAACGCCGTACTGTTTGTAGTCGCTAGTAATGCCGTTATTCCTGAAAGTAGTTGCTACACTCTAAGGCTTACTCTTCCTTTGCCCCGATGTCTCCTCCTGGGAGTGTCCACCTCATAGTCTTCATCATCGTCAAAAGCATCTTCTGCTGCATCTGCCTCCAAAACCCTCTGATACATACATAGGAAACATAGAGCTATAAATAAGCAGCACAGATAAGCAAAAATATTATTTTCATCCATTTTCTATGGTTGGTTGCTTGGTTTGTCTGTTTGTGAATTCAAAAAGTAAAGACAAGATTTTGTTCCTGATTTCAAGAAAGGTGAGGCATGAGCAAAATTAGTTTTTTAGTTTTTTTGTGTGTGTTTTTGGAAACACTGTCTGAATCAAAAACTTTAGGGAGTCTGTACTAAGGGTAAGTAAAGAAACAAATTGTTTGTTTTAGAGGGTTCTTCAGCATTATGAGATTTAAGGGCTTTGTAGCTTAATGGATGGAGTGTTTACACCGGAACTAGAAGACGCCTGCTCAAGTCCAGAGCTTTTATCATTGCAAGATAGGCACAGTGCCTTGGTTGACTTGGTGGTCTGTTCTCTCTGGATGCTTTATAAAATGTACTTTCCTAAACAACCTTTTTTGACAAATCCTTTGTATTTGAAGAGTTGCAAAATTTTACACACAACAAGTAATCACGTTTATAACAAGCCTATGCTGTTAAATGTATTATTAAAGATATGCTTACTAATTGTCATTGTATATTGTTAGAATTAGTAAAACATGGTTGCAATTTAAGGCCGTATGTCATTAAGGTCTCTCAGTGAGAGGGCAGTCGACTAACGAGCCCTGCAGGTCAGCTGGAAAAACCTGGAAAGTTGCCTTGGCAACCGGTTGGGGCACAACACTCCGACAGCTCTTAATGTCAGGGCTCTCTGGAGAGGGATCGAGGTGAACAGCTACCCGTCATTTGGTCTGTGTTTTATGGTAGACGACCTGAGCTCACCTGGATCTCCAGCAGACTCTCCTCGTCATTCTTAGAGTTATTCCTCCTGTCCAGACCCTCTCCTCGCAGCAGAGCCTCCAGAGTGGTGCTCTGAGTGGGCAGTGAGTCCTTGGACATCAGGCCACCATCTGCACAGACACAACACACATACATGCAATGAATCATCAAAATACCAGCAATGTTTGTCCTGTGGGGGCAGGCCAACACATGCCTATTGTCTGCTTCAGTCGTGATCAAGAAAAGTAGCAAGACCATTTGTTTCAGCCTTCAGCACTATCCAGTATATATGTCCATATCTCCACTTGCTTCACCAATAAATGATCACATGAGGAAAATCCTGTTTCCAAACCATGATTTAATTTGTCTCTTTTAATAATTGTGTTAGCCTTGTAGAAAAGGTACATTTTTAGTTTGGTTAAGAGTTATTCAGAAATAAATCTTTAAAAAGATGAAAGGACTATGGTGTCATATTTTCAGCTTACATTAAAGATATTTTTGGGCTTTTTGTTTTTATACGACAGAGACAGTAGGATAGACAGGAAATCAGGGAGTGAGAGGGAGTAATGGCATGGACCAAATTTGCACGAGCCATGTTTCAGGTATAAACCATAGCTATGTAGCTATACCACTAAACTTCAATACAACATGCCAATATATCCTCCTATAGTGAAGCCAAGGATTGAAACTAATGCAGCAGGTGAGCAGGTTAGGCAGACATGACAGAGCAAACAAAAGCTTTGACAGTCAGTCTGATTCACACAATCTCTTCTCCACAAAGAACTCCATGACCATCCACTTTCTTTGTGCGGTTTGAAAAGAGGACACGCTTCAAAGCCTCCGACTCCAGCTCTCTACAGTCTCCTCATCTTTCACTGCGTCCACTGGAGGCCTTCAGAATACTGAGCACAGGGTGCTGAAGAAACTGCAGGTAACGGGCGGATGGGGCAGGAGGTAGGCGTGAGGAGATAAAGTGGGCCTCTCCAGCATGCTACTGCAGCCCCTCACCATTGTGTCTGCACATGTTGACTTTCAACTCTCCGCGACGAGACAGCACCCCCCCCCCCCCCCCCCCCCCCCCGTCTCCCTCCATCCGTCCCTCTCCACCCATGGGAGCTGGGGGGCTAAAAATAGAGCGGCAGCAGCCTGCAGCAGGGAGCTGATTGTGCATGCAGCCCCAGTCTCCAGCACAGCATTGGTTAGACACAGCCCAGCCAGACTGTGGCTGCTGCCGTGTGCTCAGCACCTCTGGCCAGCTGCACAGCAGGCTGCCCCAGAGACTTCAGGTTAAATCAGGTTATGTTTCCCCAGTGCAGAGCTCTGGCAGACAGCAGCCTGTTGTACTGAAGGGAAGGGACAGCAGCAGTGTGGTGCTGCCGGGGTATGAGCGAGCATGAGCTCAGTGAAAAACAATAGGACACAATGGGATGTGTTTAGGAAACAAAAGCTTGCTTCACTATATCTCTCAGCCTTCTGTCTTTACAGACTCACACAGTTATAACTTTCCAAACGTTAAGGTTTTTTCCTCCAAGCAATACCAAAATTGTATCTTATCTGAACATCTTTCTGTACTACTGTATAAAGGATATAAACAATGGACAACAATGGGATGTGTTTATAAAACAAAGGCTTGTTTCACAAAACCTCTTTCTAACAGCAGTCCAATCTTCACTTGCTCTTTCAGGATGTTCAAGCTTTAACTACTTTTCTTTCTCTGAAATCAAAGTAGATTTAACATTTTCTTGCAACCAACAAGAGAGTTATGGAGGTAACAGCACTTTTTGTGCAAGATTCTTTTGTCATGTGCATTCCTTAGGATAGTGTGACATCCCAGTGGGTGCACAAGCCTTGAGCACAACATGGACCAGTTACTTGAGCACAAGCCACAAAACAAACTCCCGACAGCATGGCAGATTATGAGGCGAGATGAAGAGGGCTGAAGAGACAAGGCCAATGAGCAGGGGAGGTGGACAGGAGAAAACAGGATAGATGGGATGGCAGGAGGAAGGGCTAAATGTGTTGAGTGAGTTGTGAAGTTGTTTAAATTGGCAGGCGGAGAAGGCAAAGCTCCATTCCATAACATTTATTAAATAGTGTCTGCTGTGGCCGCACTCTGTCTTGCTGCTCCCAGCAGTGATAAATCTAATTACATGTTCTACTTCTCACAAAACAAGTATACCAGCCGGGGTGAACACAGCCACATTTCATCTTGGTAAAAATGACTGGCAGCCTGTTCTGCTTGGCTCACAGACATACACCGATATGCTTTTAGCCAGATTATTTAGAATGGTCACCAGTAATCACATGAGCTGAAGAAAGTGGTGGACAGGATGCACTGGCCAGATGCCTTACCGAGATGAAGGCCATAGATGCCCAGGCGAGGATCTGTGGAGTTGTGTAGCCGTCTCTTCTTCCTCCAGCAGCGAGCGGGGTACGTGTACATCTGTCCTGCTGCAACCCCTGCACACAAACAGGTGTCAGCATAACGACATGACACCTTCAGCCTGTAAAACACCTACTTAAAGCTTACACATCAACAGCTCCATGTACACTTAGAGATTAAACCACTATATAGCCTTGTTTCCACCAAGGAGTACAGTACTATTTAAGAGGTTGAAGGTTTAAGAAAAGCTTTGCTTTAGAAATGCATTCAGGTGTACCAGGGCTGCGGTGGTGGCGCTCCATCCAGATGTAGCAGTTGTTCTGGGCCACTCCGGTCTGGGAGTCGAGGAATGGAAGCCGGACGCTACGTTCGGCGCACAGGCGGGCATTGTAGCTGCGACACTGCTCAATGGCTTCCTTATAGAATTGGTCGCCCAGTCTGAAAAATAGCAACAAAGGTCTGTCAGACACACAGCAGTTTAACAAACTAAATCCTAATAAATTTGACTGGACATTCTTAAGAGTTAAAATCCCTTAATTATGTATCAATACCACTATAATGGCCTCTTGTTTTGGTACTCCTCATTAAATCAGTTAGCTGAATAAGCTAAAAGAAAGAGCACATCAATGCTGTTTCACAAACAATGCACTGGTTCCTTTCCTCCAATGGTTTAATTGTCTCACCTTTTTATACTGTAAATCGGATAAAGAACCCTCGCTTAAATTATTCTGTTAAAATTGGTACTTTTAATCAGCCCTGGTCACGACAGCAGAGAACAAGTGGGAGGATAAAAAGCAGTAGGAGCTGGTTTGATTCTGCTCCCACAACACAAGTTTAACATATTATTACCTACAGTATGTGGGCTGTATCAGCACTGTTATCCAAGTTACATTACCGCCATTTTAAATCTAAAGCCACTTCTCAGACTAGAAGGACTGGAGGTCTTAGTTCTACTTTTCTCCAGTGCCAGTGAGATTTTGGCAGTCCCTCAGGCTTTCACCGTTAATATTCAGAGTAAGATGGGGGAGGATATCTCACATTCGAGCCCTCAATCGCTGCCACACGCCTGGTATGGTAATTAGCCTACTTAATTAATCTCAACAGAGTGCTGAGCGCAAGGGCAGGTTCCAATTTAACTATATCAAAGACAAGGGTAAAAGGCTAGAGTTCTGAAATCTTGTGGAGCTACTGTGTAACATGTGTGTAGTGGTGTTGAAACATACAAACAACATGGTAGAGGTTCTCCCTGTACCTCTGTGTTAATGAACTCCTTCCACGTGTTCTCAATTACGACATTAGGAAGACGGCCATTTTGGAGTGGAACTAATGAGCTGCAGACTGCGAGTCGCGCCTGGAATGTTAAAACTAGTCCTGGGGGTGGCAGCGGGAGTGGGATTTGTCTGCTTCTTATACTTCCACCATCTTTACCCTAAATTCTATATGAGGTTATTTTTTCAGCATTAGGAACAAAGGCCTGACTCGCGGCATGGTTCAGACAAAGCCACAGAGTGTGGGGTCTCTAGGGAGTGAGAGACTTCACTTCGGTGTGACTGAGGAGGGTAACAGGAACAGTAAGGAGGGGACAAGTTTTACTAGCACTGTGTTGCCTTCCTGTTATCTGTACCACAAAAAGCCCATTGCCATAGAAATATTTATAAGAAATTGGGCTATTGTCACCAATAACAAAATAACAAATTCTTCAACCGCACCATTCATTTACCTTTCTGCTTTTTTAATTTAAAAAGGTGAATCTGGATCAATTTCTAACAGCAAACTTAAATTCAGAGTTTATCTTAAACTTATAGCTTTACATTCAGAACTAACCAATGTCATATTTTAAGCAGAGGCACTTGGATCTCGAAAAGCAAGACACGGATCCTCTCTGCCATCAGTCAAAGTATAGGGCCCAGATCTGGACCAGGGATTTTCTAGTTTATGTTCCTTAATAAACAGCTTGTTTGCACTGCCAAAATGTATACACATTTCATTTTGCTTACCCCTTTCTCTGATTAGGTTTTTCAATTTGCACTGTTTTAATGTATAATGAACTACTGGAATTGCCATTTTCTCAGCATTTTCTTGCAAGCATGAATGAATTGCTGACAAGCTCTGTAGACCATGAAAACAAGCAAGCAGGCAAGCAATGAGAGCATGCCTGACTTGAAACCCCCTTCTATGGGTTAGAAGGCTTCCTGTCAGGTTGAAAATTGAAATGTTTTTTTATATAAATTACCTACTCAGTTTCGGTCACTTCTTATGTGAGGTATTTTAAAAACAGCCTAAGCCAACCTGTGAGTCTCCATGCCATTCCTCCATATCAACACATCCCTGACAGGACGCTCAGTGACATATCAGTTTACTAAAAGTGCACCAGCTGTAAATGCTTCCTCAAGTACAGCAAGAGAATGCCCAAAGTGTTAGGGCTGAGAGGTGCCAAGTAAAGCAGCGCTCATGAGATTGCCCAAATACAAGATGAGATGATGCAGACTCAGAAACACAGATCAGGCATGGAGAGACCGAGAACAGAGAGATTTGCCTGGTTGGTCTTATGTTAGCCACTGGTGTAGGAACACAAGTTCAGTGGAAGACCTGTCCAATTCAAATAAGTGACAAGCCCCACACATTAACAGCACAAAGAAGTAATTTTTAGTATTTAAGCTGTAGCCTGGACACAGAAATAGAAATAGGCCTGGCCAAACAGTAGATAGTAATCAGGGCTGAATGATTTTGCAAAAATATCTAACTGCTAAACTATAGCTGTAGCAGAGTTTATACATAGACTATATTTCCAAAAGAATTAGCTCAGATGAGCTTATACTTTTGGAAATAGTGTATTAAGACCCTGCGGAGATGGGATATTTTGTTCTCCACAGAGGACATTATATCACCTAAATAATTGCAGCCTTTGCAATTTGCTAATTGCGACAATTTAAATTGTGATTTCAATTCAATTTTGTTTAATTGTTCAACCCTAATAGTAATAGTAGCTTTATAGACTTAGGGCTCAGTGGCAGAGCATACCATCCATGAACCAGGTTCATCCCAATCTCAACTCAAATTTGTAAATACAACTCTTTTTGTCCAGTTATTTTGCACAAACATGGCAGCACAATTTTGCAAGAATGAGTATGATCAACGTCTCATGCCTCTACTAAACTACAGATGCTTCAATGCATTTGCATACTGATTTGGAAGAAAGAAGTTTCTCTCTACATCTAACATGATTTGACATAACTAAGTAGGCTTAAGTCTAGTTCCTTAAGTTGACAGTGAACTAGCAGCTAAAAGTAAATTGTTAAGGTACTCTACACATATACGGCAAGTGTGTGCAGGAACAAGGAATAAAAGCAAATCTTGTGGCCAGTGGGGCCTCCACTATCAGTGTGTTCCTGTCAACGGTCCCCTGTGTCACATGGCTGGATCTGAAATGTGAGCATGTGTCAACAGTCATTTTGCATATCTGATTACAAACTACAGTTAGCAGTGCAGCCAGTACAAACCATTGAATTTAAGAGACTCTAGGGCTTGTCTGGAAACAACTCAGTCTGGTGTGCTCTGAGGCTGTATGGTGTTTGCAGGTGCAGGTCTCACTCACAGGAAGCTTGAGCCACCACATAACAACAGTGCGGAGGGGGAGGAGGTGTATAACTGACTGCATCCTGAAGACCTTATTACACCAATCAGTGCGCCCCAGTCTGTGAGGGCAGGACAAACCAGGCCATACACCTCCACACTGCAGCAGGCCTGAGTCACGGCTCTAAAATTCCCTCCACACTCAAGTCATGTAGCTGATGAATGGAGGGGGCTGCTTGATGAGAAATCAGGGAAGCTTTGGCAGAAGATGTGTCCCACCCACAGAAAAGTCCAGCTGCAATTTTAATGACGCCTCCATCAGCTCCTTTATTAATTACATATTCCAGTCGCCATTTTAATCAGCAGATTTTGGAGATTAACATCCGCCCAGGCTCAGATGAGGGACAAACCTCACAGACAAGCACAGGCTCGCAGCTCCATCCACCACAACTCCACAGCAGAGTCAACAGCACCAGCTTTCCATTTTCTCCTAAAGCGAATCATCTTAATACAAAAAGGTCAAACTGGATCCACAGGAGCAACATCCAATTAGTGTCAAGTGTGACTAATTATAATCTGACAAAAGTGTGAAATGAAGTCAGAAACCCTAGACAGAGGCTAATTATAGCAGATTGAAACACTTCATTAAGCACAGCTTATAGCAAGTAGACATTCCACATCTGAATGCAAAAATGTCTCGAAGATGAAACAGCATCTTGACAGCAGACATGCTTGATGGGACAACAGAGAAACAATGCAACATCATTTTCCAATATTCATCTCCCTCCTATTAACAACATTCAGTAAGTAACATTTAAACAACAAAGCAAACATTAAGACCTTAAATACTCATTCTAATTGTTGGGACTGTTCTCAAATTATCTGAATGGATGATGATCAAATGAATGAGTACAGATTACACAACTACAACAACAACCAAAACCCTTTCAGCATCATGTGAACTGATATAGGTATGTCACAATCATACTATTCTGACAAATAACTAGCTGGCTGACTTGAAAACCTAAAATGTCTGTGGGAAGGAAACGTCCAGTCAAGTTGGCATCATCAGTCTACCACATCAGCCTCCATATTCCAGCCTTTCTCAGGCAGTAACAACGTCGCACACTATCAATAGAAACAGTGTGGGTGAAGACTGGGTGTTGACTGGTCTGGCCCATGTGCTGGGGTCCGGGGAGGTGCGAGGCGAGGGTACCTCTGTGGAGCAGCAGATGGTTCTCCTGCTTGTGGCCAACACTTCCTCTCTCTCTGTCGGAGCATCTCTCTGACAGATGGAGCCCGGATCCTGGACCGAGCTAATCTCCAGTACTCCTCCACTTAAAGGCACAGTGAAGGCTACCTTTCCAGTCCTGAAGTGCCCCCATCCCATTACAAGCCCGCTCTGTCACGTTCACTAAATAATCTTTCATAAAGTTATATTTTCTCTTGTGGTCAAAACTGCATGAGATTGTGATAAACTTGTCCAATGTGGCACAGGTAAACAGCACATAAGAACAAAGAGGAAATGGAGAAATAGGTGGAACATATCTTTGAAGTTAAGGAGATAAAAGGACAAGTACACTGGCTTCTAGAACAAGGAGGTAGTTTGTATTTCCACCGGCACACTACACAGGCTGTCACTTTTGTCGATTTAGCTAGCAAGTATGCAAATACAAAATGCCTCCTCCCTTGCTTGCTTTACCGGGTCCTGACCACGTCTGCGCTTGGAGGAGCCAAAGTTGACATGTCGACAATTCACACCAACTGTAAACGAGTTTCGGAATGTCAGATGATATTCGCCAGCTATGCCCAGCCAAGCACGAAGAAAAGCGGCTTTTAATTATTCGCTGCTGCATGGAGGCACGTTGTCGACAGTTTTCGAATAAATTTATAGCCTACCAAAGACGACAGTCTCTTGTGTTGAATGCAAAGCGGTCCAAAGAAAAGGTTTTGCTCGTACAACCGCAATGTCAGGCAGCCATTCGTTAATGTTTGAGACTAAATGATAAAATCTTGTAAAATAAAAGAACTATACGAGGCTACTTTACCATGCAAGAAGTAGACGAAATGCATTTAGACAGCGTCACCTGCCCCATGCACACGGCTGGAAACAACATGCACGAACAGCCAGTTACGACGAACGAGTTGGCAGCAAAGTAATTATTCACAATTTCCTTAATCTCAGAAATACTTACGCTTTTAGTGGATTCTGAATGACAGCCGCCATTTTGCTACAATGTAACGCAATATCGGCGTCTTGCAGTTCTGAGGGAAACCTACAGAAACCGACCAATCAGAGCTCGGGCTGAATTCGTGGACCAATACATTTGCGGCAAAGACGGATGGGGCGTGGCCTTATCGGGTAAACTGTCAAAATTATTTTAAAGGGTTTTCCCTTGTATTTATATTGTACACATCTCAACTTCTGTACTTTTAAAGAGCCCCTTACTGTGGCTTAGGGAGATACCCAGAGTCGTTTGCTGTTTGAGCAACTGGGGGCATAGATACAAGTGGCAAAGAATACCAACATGGAAGCTTGTGATTAATTATTTATTAAAATAATTATGAATCATTTATCATCATCAATAAGCACCAAGCAAATAATTTTCCCTCACTTGATCTGAAGCTGCTGTGTTGTGGAGGAATGGCAGCAAGGCTTATAATACACAGGCATGCACACAAGTCTCTTCCTCCTACATAAAATGAGTGGTTTCACACTGCGATTTACACAAAAATACACAGCAAAGATGTGGAAGCAATATCAGCTTATGCTCTGACAGATGGGTCTGATACATCTTTAATCTTATGCAAATTTTCCAACAATTTAGTACCCACACATTAATGTTTCAAGTTAATTTCAAATAGTTGAAAAGTCACCCGTCATTCCTGCTTGATTTGTATGGTGAGGGCTTTTAATAATAACATTTATAAAATACACTTGGCAAGAACTGTATCTTTCATACACAGCAGAAAGCACACAAATTTGCATGGGAATGAACAGCGGCACAAGTAATCTGACAAGTATTTCCTATTATATGTACTGTGCAATATTAGCATCTGAGAAAAGGCTGTAAGGGATGCAAAATTCAGACAGCTAATGCTATTTTTAGGCAAGGTAGACACAACATCTTCCAAGACATCAGAAATAAAAATTCCACTTTAGGGCCAAAAGGAGACTTAGCTACAAAGCTTAGAGTGACAAAAACTACTGTGATGATAATACAGAAGCAGGCGTTTAAAGGCTCCATCTTGCTTTATCAGCTTTCCAGATATTTTTTTAAGCATGTAACAAAAAAATATATGTTTGAGGTCAAAAAATATTAAAGCTTTCAGTCTCTTAAAATGTTTACATATGCTATTGTGGCCACATTCAAACATCTGTCTTCTTTGTAATGTTTTTGATTGACAATGGACAATAAGGTGATAAACGGTGAAAGATATACAACCACTACAAAGTATAATACGACTAAACAGTAACTCATGAATATACATAACAATACTATATATTTATAATGGATGAATATTTGAAAAAAAAGTGTTTAACTTTGTCAATAATCCTTATCCAGTCTTATTCCTAGAGAGACCTGAACCATTGGGTGAAATGCAAGCTGTTTGAGAACTATTCTGTTTTTTGATAAATATTAAGACAACAATGAAAACTAAACAAATAATACATAAAAGGTATAATAGCATGTACAAATAAAAAAGCAGCTTGGTAAAGAGACATATATTCAGAGAGCTTCTTCTGAATAAACACAAGGCCATGGGTCTCCATCAAACTATCATGCATGCCAGAGGTGGTTAAAAATAATGCTAGTATTAATAATGCTAACGTTTTTTTTTTTTCCTTTGATACATAAATAACATCTCAAATGTACACTCATCTAACATATGCAGTTCTATTTTTTCATACAACCACAAGTTACATAATAAAATATTACCATTATAGCACAGACACAGTGACCTGAATATTTTGGCATACCAGATATCCACTCATCAAGACTCAAATGGGGTGTGAGCACAGTTCAGCACAGATGACATAAATCAGAAGGACATCTGGTTTTTGGCCATGGTAAGCAACAGCCTATAACAGCTGAAAAGGCTTAGTGCAAAAACTAAAATGTTGCAATACAGCATGCAAGAAACCTGCAGGGATATCTGCATGGATATAAAAGTTCTCCTTGTCATTACAATACGACATTTGAAAACATTACTCAATATCAAGAATTACTAAAACCTATTTAAACCAACCCAACAGGGTTTTCAACTAATTAAGTTTAAATGATACATATTTTTTTACATTTTCTGATAGTAGAAAAATATCTAAACAGCCTTTTGAAACATCAAATTTGGGATTTGTGTCATGAGGAAACAGAATACTCACTCTGTTAGTTCAAAGTGGAAATTGTACTTCTCACACTTAGTCAAGTAACGCACATTTTCTGGCTGTTCTGAAAGGCCACAAAAACTCTTAAATCCCAAATCTGCTAAATGTCTAAACGTACACTATGATTAATGCTTCCTTGCCACAGACACAAGACAGAACCATTGTAGTAACAGAGGTATAGCAGTAACTGAGAGTGAGTGGTTCTCTCTGGTGATCTGAGGAA
Source organism: Bostrychus sinensis (assembly GCA_020698575.1). NCBI lineage: Eukaryota > Metazoa > Chordata > Actinopteri > Gobiiformes > Eleotridae > Bostrychus > Bostrychus sinensis. The sequence goes on from CM036258.1 coordinate 21,098,652, forward strand.
GGAAGGCCGTCTTGTTAAAGTTCGCCAGGTTTCTGGTTGCAGCTGATGCACACACGCACAGGATGATCCCAGCCCCGTGATGGCACTGGACGCCGCTCAGGGGAACAGTCATCACACACTCCTTGGCCACACGCGCGGCAGTGGTGCTTGGACAGCTTGGCAGTGAAGTCTCGCTGGCAATTGTGACAGGACAAGATGTCCTGGTCAGGCACCCAGTAGGCAGGTCGAGCTGCATCTTTTACCAGACCTGAAAGAACAAATATAAATACATGTACATAACTACACAGTATTTACAGGTAATGCAATCCTGTATCCCTGTGGGAGTTGCACCTCACAATATCCTAATCAAGTTTCCCTAAATAAATATTATGTCTGTCCTCAGCTCAGACTGACTGTGTTATCCCAGAAAAGCAGGTTAAGATTTGAAATTTAAAGGAGGAGATCAGCGTGATGGCACCTACCTGTCAGGTCTGAGAGTTCACGGCAAATAAGCAAAATACCACTAGAGGGCAGTGTTTCCATACACTTTCTCAGAATATTTGATCAATTCGGTGACATAATAACCTCATATAAGTTTAGCACTCACCAAGTGGGATGTCAATAGCAGTGACCACAACCCCTAAGGTGTTTGTCACTGCTTCACCAACCTTCCTGGCAAGGTTTCCACCTTCATCCTCCTCAAGCTCTACTTTAGGCACTTCTGTTTAAAAAAAACAAAACACATTCTTAGCATGTATTGTACAGTACAGAAAAAAGAAAATAGTCCATAACGCTCCCAGAGACAAACAGGGAACACTAGTTTTTTTTACTGGGCACACCTGCATATGAAGCTCTTTGTTCATAGCAGACATCACAAACTCTGACAGGGGCAAGACCCCAGCCTCTCTCTGGGACAGGTGCAGCTTTGGAAGAGCAGCCATCACAGAAACCCTCTCCACAGGCACGGCAGTGATGCTTGGTGTCATTGTCCTGGAAGACTTTATGACATTTATGGCACACCTTGTAGAGAAGAAAAAAACACACATTGTTTGTGATAGTGTGTGTTCTGCATCAGTTTAATCTTGTGAAATGATAACAGATAGTGTAATAGAACAAATTGCCACTGGCAGTAAACATCCCTCTGGATATAAAAGTGTTGACGTGGCTGTTGGTGGCAGCTGCCACACGGTAGGACTAATGTGTCACTCACCAAGATCAGGGAGTTAGGTTTCCAGTAGGTCGGGGCGATCTGATCAGTCAGCCAAGAGGTGACGGCCTTGGCAGGCTTGACACTGAGCTCTGACACGGACTGGGCCACTAGGTTAACTCCATCCAGAAGACGCTGTGCGGCATTGCTATTGTCCTTTAAAAAGCCTTCCAACTGAAAAACAAAACAGAAGAATAGTATGATAAATAATAAAAAATAGAGTGAAATTAAAAGTATCTATTAGAAAATGTTGTTCTTACTCCTGGCCATACGTGCTGTATCTCTGTGCGAACAACTGTATCCACTGGGTCCTGGTTCCCATACCAATACTGACGGCTCCGATAGATCACTCCACAATTGGGACATTCAATGACATATCTGCACGTAGCGTAACATGTTATAGTGAAACGGCATTACTGATATTAAAAATATGACTTATAGATCAGAGTCATAGTTGCTAAAATTAGGCAGGATATAGGTAACATAAGCCAAACGGAACCCTAGTTTCTTGACTTCATAGTCTGACTACTACTCACCCAGACCAAGCATATTTAGCAAGTCCCATCCATGGAGAGTCTGAGGAAGCTGAGGTCTTAGGGACAACTATGACCTCCTTTCCTCCTTCATAACAAGCCTTAAATAATGCAACACGGAATGATGTAATTAATAATAATTCTACATATGTAGTTTTATGTTTTAAAAATTATACCTTCTTACCTTACAAGTATAAATGCGATTATCATACTGAAGAGAATAACGACAGCGATGCTTTGCCTCATGGCTCACTCCTTCAGCTAAGTGGTGCATGCTGTTTTTACACCCACATCTGACAAAACCGAATATTAAACCTCAGTAAAAAGAAGCAAAAAATGGTAATGGATTTGAAGTTCATAAAGGCACAAATTACTGACCCACAGCTCAGGCACAAACTGGAACAGGTGAAGTACTCATCAGGAAAGAAGCAGCTGTGGGCAACCAGTTCATCTGCAATTTCCCCATTAAAGCGTTCACTCAGGGCCTGTGGAAAAAATAAATTACTATATCATTATTATCTTTTTTTTTTTTTTTTTTTTTTACTTTTCCTGAGAGACTTATGTTTACAGAACAGATTAAACACAGTCCTACATGTAGAGCTTTGTAGATGACAACAGGGGTGCGTGGTGATCGGGTAGCATTATTATCCAAGAGTTGCTCCAGTTTATTTTGCAGACCACCAAAGTCAGTGGGGGGGTTCAGGGTTTGTGTGCCCCAGTACTGGACAGAGCTGAATGCCTCTGGAAATCGCGAGACCTTCCTGAAGCGATCCAGAAGCAGCCGATCTACCGACTCGAATGACTTATCTGAAATGACAAACACAAAAAAGTGGTGTTGACACAACGATAGTACTGTAAATAGTGGCTAAAGATAGACACTTCACCACTAGTTAGGAAAGTCCAGAACATTTTAATGTATATTTGCAGGGCTTGACATTAACACTAGCCAACCAGTGAATTTTAGGCATAATTAGGCCTATATCTTAACTTCAGGAGTTAGGCCTGAATTTATGTTGCTTTGCTTTACATTAATTATTTAGCAATTTATCTAAATTCATATACATGTTTTAAAAGATGTGACACCATATAGACAAAGATACAATTTATTCTGCCTACAGGTAAACCTGTTTTTTATTTGATAAATTCATGTCCATGCATAAAACCAAATTTTACATTTCATTGAGCTTGTTGCATACTATAAAATATACACAAAACCCCCACTAATTCACTTGTGGCAAGTAAAAACACTAATTGGCTAGTAACTTTTGACAAAGACAAAGACTAGCCACAGAGGACAGTCAGAAAAAAAGTAAATGTGAAGCCCTGTTTATTTGCCTGTTTAAGTGGTTTTATCATTGGATTGCAGTGCAGCAACACAATCCAACACAATATAGTTGAGAAATAATTAAACCTTCATAGTAAGCAGTAGTATATTCAGTAATATAAGAAGATCATTGTCTCTGTGTTCTGTTTGTGTTCCAAGGGGTAGAATTTTCTTTGACCTAAAACTAGTGTTTACACATTTCTCAAAAATTTGACATTCCTATTGTTAGCACCAAAGGCTAATATTTGCACAACTTATGATTTTCGCTGTGCTTGTTCAAAAAGCAACCGGTTACTTTGTAGCCTAGACATTTTAGCATTTTGAAGGATATGATTTACCTGAACCAAGTGTTTTAGTGTGGACCGTCTCATGAAAAATGACAACTGCAGGTCCCAGTGTTGACAGTGGCACATCCAAACCACAGCGCGCTGATGTTGCCTTTAGCTCTTTAGCAAAATGCTTCAAGTAAGCCTCAGAGGCGTCTCCAAGGAATTTAAAGAGGTCATCGTGGAGACGGTCTGCGTGGGTTCGATAAATGATGAGGTCGGAAATGGCCAACACCTTCAGCAGCAGACGAGTTCTCTGGCCCTGTTTGGAGCTGTTCCCCAGGAGCCCCTCTGTATCTATCACCACTACTTTATGTAGGGGGTCGAAGGCCGCCCACACACCCACAGTGCAGGACTCTTGTGCAGGAGATGTCTTGAACACCTCCCGGCCCATGAAGAAGGTGTGGTTCAATGTGTGGGATTTGCCTTCACCGGTGTTCCCAAAGATAGATACCACTTTCAGCAGCTGGTCTGGGTTGCTGTTCAGGCTTTTTATAAATGAAGTTTCATCTTTTATCTTTAGACAGCATAAAGATTTTCTGAGTTAACAAAGTAGGCAGACTTTATTATTTATATCAAAAAAATACATGCTTTAAAAACATACCTGTATTTCTTCATTTTCATCAACAAGGAGAAAACTGGACACCTTCTCAAGCAGTTTTGCCCTTTGAGATTTTGTCTCATCAGCATTTAGTACAGCAGGTGGAGGTGGAGCCTGCACACCGTTGGCCTCATATGGTTTGGGTGGTGGAGGGTATGAGGTGAGCTGGTGTTTCTTCTTGTTGCCCCCACTATGTGTACGTTTCTGGCAGTCTTGGCACAGGTTAACTTTGCAGTTCTGGCAACGGACCACAGATCGCTGCCTTTTGCCATTATCTCCATTTCCCCCATTGCCCTCTTTACCTTTACAGTTGTCACAGTACGGGACGTGCCCAGGACCTATATGAACACGCTCATGGTTCCTCAGGCGCTCCTGGTTATGGAGCTCAAGTTCACAACGCACACATTGCAAGCTTCTGCATTCATCACATTCAAAAGCTGCCTCTTCAGAACCACCACACGCATAACTCTCCTGACATATCAGACTAGTATTGACACCTTTTTCAGACGATGAGCCATGGCTACTCATCGTTTCTCACAAGGCAAATGTGAAAAATGAAAAGTCGTATGCCTCCAAGAACAGCTTTGACTTATAGAACCAGCACCAGAATTATAATGCAAACAAAAATATATGTAACGTTATACTACAAACACTGTAAAACAGCGACCAAATAAACTTAAAACAGTTGCATATTTAACAGCAAAATGTACAAAATATGAAATTTAAAACAAACACAGACAGCTGGAAGTCAATGAAATAGATTCTTGAACTACACTTGATCTTATTGCCATAAACAGTTAACGTTACCTATTTTGTACATCAGTGTTAGCTGAAATGAATCACAAAGCAATTTCTCGATGAGCTGACTTAAATCTTAAATAATACTGAAGCAAACAACGAGAAACAGCTGTCGCAAGTAACACTCCCTGAAAACATATATGTGCAAATAGTGGTGCTAACAACAGGCTAGCAAGCAAACAAACGCTGGACAGCTCACTAAACAATTCAGAACATGGTTTGTCATTCAAAGCAAAGGCGTTTAGCTTTCTGCTACTGGGTTTCAATTAAGTGTGGACACTTTGCTCCAAAAGCTGTTATTACCGAGCTATTAATGCCCGAGTGTAGCCACTTAGCTGCAGCTAGCCTTCAGTAATGTCAAGTGAGCTGTGTTACATCAACAAAAACAACCGCCAGTCGGTGTCCAATGCTCGGATATTCCCAGCTATGCGTAAAACAAGAAGGAGGCGAAAAGCGCGCAATAGTGTCCGAAAAGTCTGTATAAAGTGTTAGTGTTTTTAAATCCGTCCGAGCAGTGTCATTGTTTTGTTCTTCAGCCCCCTCCCTACCAGATTTCTGTAGCTACGCTATTTTGTTGCCAGGTCAGATCAGCTGATCAGATTATTTTCAGGCAGGGTCAGGGGAGGGTGAAGCTGTTGCATGATGGGAAACGTAGTCGTAGCGTCGTATGCCGGCTGTGTACAAATGTATATTAAAGGTTTGTAAACGGTACTGCAGACTAAATCAAAACAATGGTCTCTTTTCTGATTGGACGATCGGCAATGCAGTTTTAAAACAAAAACAATTTTTTTTAACAATAACATGTTAAACTTGGCCATTATGTAAAACATATTTTTAATTGTTCATAACTCAACTGTACTATTATTATCAGTGAAACTAATATTTGATTTAAACATGTTTATCTTATCGGACATGTGGGTAATATAAAAAATATATACTGCTCATAGCACCTTTAAGCTAACTCGTTTTGCCAATTTTTAGTTGGGTGTCATACAATTTCAAAGGAGAAAAAAAAAATTCTTTTGTGAGTTGCCCCCAAGAGGAAGAGGAAGGGGACATCTGTAGAAGTAGCTAAAGCCACCTCCTGGACTGCCACTAATATCTGAATAACATTTATGATGGGCATGGGCAATTAATGATTTTTTGAAAATGCCCCAAAATATAAAATAAAATAATAAACTGATCAGAATATAGGAACTCAAGTTAGTCAGGATTTAAGCTACGGTAAAGAGACCTTTGACTCAGTGGTGGACAGGAGTATGGGCGTCTAACCCGTGGGGGATGTGGGGGATGTAACACCCACACTTTTGGAAATTGGGAAATGTAACACCCAGGCTTTATTTTCTAAAACAGTCTGAGAGACAGACAGTTAAACTAGTTTGTCCAAACTGACATACGTTGTTGATTAATTAAGAGATTGCTCCGTAGCCTCTCTGTCCTGCCTCTGCACTCTCTACCCATCTCTTTCAGAGCAGCAGCGCCATGGCCAGGCTCTGTCAGCCAATAGCGCTGCAGAACTCATTGACATAAAACCTCATCTCTGATTGGTTACCCTGCTATAAGGCCCGCCTTTCACTCTCTGATTGGTTCAGATTCGTGTGGGGAAATGTGAACGAAGAAGAAGCGCTAATAACTGTAGCACCGACCTATATGGTTATTTATGTTGACAGAAAACATGTTTTTATCAGTATAATATAAATGAATGCATAAAGCAAGCGTTAGACACAGATGTGTGACTGCTGAGACACTGCAGCCTGGATTAGAGCAGAGAGAAAAGCCAACTAGAGCCAGCTACAGTCAAGTGCAAGTCAGTTTGCCAATGTGCTACTCACTCAAAGTAAAATATTTAGCTTGTTTATAAAGCTCAAATATATTTTATTATCAGGTTTAGAAACAGCCAGAGGAAGAAAGGGAGAGGACAGAGGCTCAGAGGTAAGAACAGGAATAATTCAGTCTGAAGATAACGTCTCACTGTTCTCAGTTATAGTAAATTACTGGTTTTTCCTGTTAGCACATCACATAAATACTTTATTTAACAGAAGCTAAATAGCTAACATAAATATACATAAATATATGACAAAATATAGGCTATTTATAACCTACATATTTTCATACTGCATATAAAATATACAGCCATTAAGAGTCTTAAGTTGAAGCTGATATTCTTGTAAGCTAAAAATAACTTCTATAATATATCTGAAAATGTAGTTCCACCTCAGAATCAGGGCTGTGTTAAAAAGAGCTGGTAAACTAAGACTATTTGTCAGTGTCATAAATGGAGCTTACAGTTTTTATTAGTAATGCATAGTGCAAATTTGGAAAATGTGTGTTATGGTGGTGTTATGCTTATAAGAGTAAACAGAATATTAAGTGAATATTTCAGTTGAACATGGTGCATTTATTTATGTTATTGCGTTAAGAATACCCCACCCCCCGGACAAACCTCATCCCCCACACTTTTGAAACGCTTGAGACGCCCATGGACAGGAGGACACTAAATTAGGCCTGACCTCTGCTCTCCATCAACGTTGGATTGGTGTGCCCCACCCTCTCCAATACACCAACTACAAAGACAACTCATTTGGCTCTACTTCCACTGGAAATGGTAATTATACTGGTCTCCAATGTTCACCACAGTAATTCACCTCTGTGTAACTGATAATTCAGCCTCTATTCAAGTCATTACCTGTTTATTACACCTAATGCATAAATACTGATTATGTTAATGTGCTATTTTTTACAGTCAAAAAGCTATTGTGACAAGTGTTACCTATTAAGTAATTATATTTTTTTAAAGCACAACCCGAATTTCAGAAATGTTTTTAGTCACACCTTTTGCTTTAAGGCACAAAAAATGCACCAACATAGACTCCCATAGAAAAATTATCTAATAGTTGATAATTTTTTTTTTTTTTTTCATGGTTACAATGCTTAACTTCAGTCCTAATCATACACAGCAAAACATCATTCTGTATATGAATATCTAGTTTTTGTGATTAAAAGTTGATTTCAAATTATGGCAAAAATCACAAAATAGATTTTTTTCCTTTCTGTAAATGCAAATGAGATTTTTTTTTGTGTGTGGTGGATTATCAGAGCTTGGGAGTGTCAAAAATTGGCATTATGATTGAGGTTATTAGGTTTTACATTTTTGTGTAGTGGCAGATAAATCATTTTTAGTCACACCTTTTGTTCTAAAGTGCAAAAAAATGCACTGCTATAGAAAAATTATCTTATAATGGCTAATTTTTTTTTTTCATGGTTACAATGATTAACTTTAGTCCTCATCAACATAGCTAACATTTATGTGGCACATACACACATCCAACACACACAGAGGCATCTGCTCAGTCTGGGCACTTTTTCTACAGTGCATTGATGTGCATATCTCGGTAAAGACTACATTTTAGATGATCAAATAAAGTTATTTCTCAACACACACTTTCACACCAATTTATGACCCTAAAACACACCCAAACCATTTTAGTTCAAAACATTTTTTTATTTGCTTTGCAGGCTTGATAATTTATACAAGCACTAATTGGGCCATTCCCCCATTTATACCTCTATCTGCCATGTATGGGGAAAAGGTGTCACCTCGTAGAAAACAATAAAAACTAAATTTCACCTCACTATCATGAATCCATGAAAAACTTGATAAAAATGTGAAATTATATTGCAATGACAGTGAATTATAAAAATTTCATTTGAATGAGAGTCACTGGCACTCAAAAATGTCTTAGGGGCAAATGTGTGACTATTTTTTTAGACCACTTTTTGAAAAAACAAAATCCCGAAATCTGAAAATGTATCCAAAAATACACACCTGAGGCAAAACCGATGCCATTTGAATCAACACAGCAAAGTTATCTACAAAAAACAGTTGCAAAACATGTAAAACTGCAAGCAGTGATAAAGGGCCCTCGCACCATTTGTATTGTTGTAAGAGTAGCTTCAGTGGGAGGGCTGCATCACCAGATTTGGCTGGATTTGAAACATATATGTATCCTTTTTACATAATTCTGGAGCTGAAGTATAATGTTTGGACACAGTAAGTTCAGAGTACTAAAATACATGGAGTTTCATATTCTAGAATGTGAGCATTTCACTCTCTCAGATGGGGCAGGAGCCAGTTTAACTGTATAAGCTATAAGCTATTTTCATGAGAAATACCCCAAAAGAAAATTAACAAATGTTGAACCTGGTCATTTATATTAATGACAAGGTCCATGACTTTGCTGTATGTGTTCAACCACACCAAAAAATCTGCATATTACTAAAAGACATTTTGCCTGCCCACCCATCTCAGTGTAATGCTATGGGCCTATAGAATGTTGTGGTTGTGTTCACATTCTAGAATTTGATGTAATCAAAACCACAGATGGAGTGCAGGGGAGCTGACAATGTTTGCAAAAGTTACAGGGGTTCATATGTTTTACAAAATGGCCTCCTTGTTAAGAACTCGTCACGGGTTTTTGGAAAGTCTTTTTCAAACTTTTGATCCCAGGCATGTCCCAAGGACTCTGCCTCAGTTTGGAGCCGATTGGATCAAATCCCTAGGACGAGTTTCTTAAAATAAGATGTAGATAATGGACCAGTGTGGCATTTTTTGATTAAAATTACTGTCCTTATTTTTGGAAATAGAGAGGCGTCTCTATAGACCTTTTTGCTCTAGTTCTCATGCTGGATGAGTGTACCAAATTTCATCTGGCCTCGACAAACTAAATTTTTTACTTCCCACTGACTTTTTTGGGGCGTGGCTATGCTAATATGCTAATAGATATGGGGTGTTTACTATTGGGTTTTTTCCTCATCCTATAGAGAATGAGTATACCATATTTCATTTGTTTAGGACAAACAACATTTTTTTGTATCATTTTAATTTGGCAGGGGGCGCTGGAGAGCCATTTTTAGAGACAGGCTTAATTTCCATATCATTCTGTCCAGGTCATAAAGGAGCACAAACGTCCCATTGGGTCGATCCAAATCCAACAATGTTTGCAAAAGTTACAGGGGTTTTTATAGTTTCCAAAAAGGCCTCCTCGTTAAGAGCTCATCACGACCACACCTTAAGACTTTTGGAAAACCTTTTAACAACTTTTGATCCCAGACATGTCCTGAGGATCCTGCCTCAGTTTGGAGCCGATCGGATCAAAACCCTAGGATGAGTTTGTTAAAACAGGATGTAGATAATGGACCAATGAGGCATGTTTGACTAAAAATGCCCGCCTTCTTTTTGAAGATAGGGTGTGATCTCCATAGACTTTTTTGCTCAGAGTCTCATGCTGGATGAGTGTACAAAATTTTATTTGGCTTCAACAAACTAAATGTTGCACTTCCAATTGACTTTGTTGGGGTGTGGCTATGCTAATATGCTTAAAGATATTGCACGATTACCATTGTCTTCTTTGTTCAGCTCTTAGAGAATGCCTATACTAAATGTCATTAGTTTAGGACAAACAAAAAAAATTAGTCCCATTTTAATTTTGCAGGGGGCGCTGGAGAGCCATTTGTAAACACAGAGGCTTAATTTATTTATTTATCATTATGTCTAGGTCACAAAGGAGCACAAATACCTCATTGGGTCAATCCAAATCTGACAATGTTTGCAAAAGTTACAGGAGTTTTTATGTTTTCTAAAATGGCCTCCTTGTTAAGAGCTCGTCATGACCACACCCCAAGACTTTTAGAAAACCTTTTAACAACACTTGATCCCAGATCTGTCCTAATGAGTCTTCCTCAGTTTGGAGGCTGTGGGCCTGAATTTTGTGCAAAATCTCGGGGAGTTTTGTGCTTGTTTAATGTGTGAAAAATTGCATTTATTTGTCAAATCTATACATTTACAATAGGGCCCTAAAAATGTCTTAGGGGTGTAGAAGGGTTAATGCCACACTTTTAAAAGACCAGGTCAAGAGATTTAGTGAAGAGATTTAGGTTTACTGTAATTTTACCAACAGAGGGCGCTGTTGGTTTGTCATGCGTTAAACTGATAAGCAGGCATTGACCTGGTTTTTTAAGGTGACAAAGAGTTTTGTGAATGTCAAAACGCAACATTAAAAATGACAAAAACATTTATACACTTATTTTTTGTGAAAAGATTGTGGAATACTTGTAGAATACTAAAAATAATGTTCCTCAACATCAAATTGCAAAGGCTTTGCAAGTCTCATCATCTACAGAGCATAACATCGTCAAAAGATTCAGAGAAACTGGAGAAATCTCTGTGTAAGGGACAAGGCTCATTAATTTTTTATTGTCCGTGGTCTTTGGGCCCTCAGACAACACTGCATCACTCATTGGTATGATTGTGTCAATGACATTACTAATTGGGCCCAGGAATACTTCCAGAAACCACTGTCGGTAAACACAATCCGCTGTGCCAACTAAAGCTCTATCATGCAAAAAGGAAGCTATATGTGAACATGGTCCAGGTTCTTTTTGGAAATCACAAATGCTGAGCTAAAGAAGGAGGGAGACCTTCCAGAGTGTTATCAGCGCTCAGTTCAAAAGCAGCATCTCTGATGGTATGGGGAGCATAAGTGCATACGGTATGGGCAGCTTGTGTGTTTTGGAAGGAACTGTGAACTGTGAATGCTGAATGGTAAATAAAGGTTTTAGAGCAACATATGCTCTAAAACCCAGCTGCTCTTCAGATGGAAACCTATATCAGGAAAGAATGACAAATTCCAACACTAAAATTCCAGAAACTCATAACCTCAGTGTCCAGATGTCTTAAAAAAAAGAGATGCTACACCATGGTAAAGATGCCCCTATCCTCAACTATTCAGACCTATCGCAGGCATCTAATGAAATGAGCTTATTTTGTGCATAAAAGTGTCAAATTTCTTAATGTAAATATTTGTTATGTTGTCCTTGGTCTATTGTGAATAAAATATCGGCTCATGATTTGAATGTTTTTTAGTGTTCATTTTATTCAAATAAAAAGACAAGTAACCTTAACATTTTTGGAATTCGGGTTGCATTTAAAGTTGTTTTTAAACCCACAAAACATTTAAAATAAGCTAAAATATATAATTAACTTACCCAGTTGAATATTGTTTGTGTATTTTAACAGAGAATTTAAAATATTAACGTTTGCTATTTAAACAATTCAAGGTTAATTTAGACATAGTAAGCCTATGTGCCATTTAAATCACATTTTTATCATATTGTTTCTTCTTTAAATGTCTGTCTATTGTGCTTTTTTCAGTTTTTTTATAGTTTTGGAGAGCTTTGCATTAGTATTTCATGTTTTCTAACTTAAAATAATGTACATAATAATAATAATAATAATAATAATAATAATAATCTTATATAGCACTTTTCTATACACTCAAAATCACTTATGTATGTATGTATGTATGTATGTATATGCATTGAAAACATCTTATATTTTAGATTTCCCAAATTTATTCTTCAAGCTTGCCATTCTATTTCTACAAAATATTCTACCAAATACTCAAATTATGTAATTTAGCTTATGCTACACCAAGGACTAAACCACTTCAGAGGAGAATCAGGAGATTATTTAAGGAAGATTCTTCAGAGTCTTTTCACATGGCATCACACTGAGGACAGAATTAACTGGCTTTTGTTGTGGTAATTATCACTTCAAAGTATCAGCAGGTGACCATTTGTCCTGAGTAACTCACACTTTTAGCTTTTCCCTCCATTTTTACTGTCAGAGGACCACCACAGGATCTCTGATTCTTATTTTACTTAGTATTTAAGTGATACACATATTTTATTTGCATGAAAATATTTATTATTGAACAGGACACTGCAAATGCACACAGAAAGTTACATACAACGGAAGAAACAAACACACCACAAATGAACAAGGCAAGGGAATTCTTTCAAATGCACTGACTTAGTGCAAAGTTCACATTCCACACAAATATATTTACAGTAAATGTACAGTTCATCAAAAACCACAATGTCCAAATAGAAAACAGCAGTCCAAACTGTAATCAGAAAAGTTTTAACACTTTCCTCCACCCACGATAAGACAAAGTTTTTAAACTTTTAAAAATGCTGAGGTTTTTAGACTTCCCCCCTTTGCATTTGTTCTTTATAGCAGCAAATATGGCACAGTCAAAAACATCTTTGAGGTTGTGTTGTGTCAAGGCTGAACACTCCACATAATCATGCGCTCTGATTTGCTTTGCCAGTTTTTTAGCCTGTTTTAAATGTACTGGTTTTGTGCTTCTTTCGTCCAGATGAAGAAGGATGTCCACATTGTTGCAGAGGTCAGACTGTGTCCCGACCAGGACTACTGGAGAGGTGAAGTTATGGGAGCGGATCTGCGGAATCCATTTTGTGGCAATATTGTCAAAGGATGCAGGGTTGACCAGGCTGAAGCAGAGAATGAAGACGTCCACATGGGCATAGCACAGGGAGCGGAGGTGACCAAACTCTTCCTTAAATGGAAAAAGTATCATAATACAAAATGTGCCAAAAAAAAAAAAAAAGAATAATAACTTGAATTTGTGATAAAACATCTGTTTCTTCGGAATACTCCTATTATAATACCTGTCCAGCTGTATCTATGATTTTGATGTGGGTAGGAATTTCATTGACATGAACAAGGCCTGGATGAAAACATGATGCACTTGGGTAAGGTTTTTTTGGATAAAGCTGGTGTTTAAAAAGTAAAATAACTTTGTGACTTACCAGTGAAGACATCAAAAGCAGTTTGCCTGTAGTCACTGTTGTATCCATTGAAGACGTAGCTGATGATCATGCTCGTCTTCCCCACAGCCCCATCACCAACAAGCATGCAGCTCAGTTCTTCTCTCTGTCTGTGCGGTCGTTCATGTCTTTGATAACTTTGTGCCATTTCTGTCTCTTATATTGCTTCTATACTATTATACTGTATTCCATTCCCAGCAGTTAGTTAGAAGTTGAACTGTAAAAGATGTCTGTTGTCTGAGGCCTTTTGTGACTGTAAACCAGGCAGGACACCTCGGTTTCGAAAGAACAAAGGCATCCAATCAGATCAACAAGCTCCCTGAAAAGTTAACTTCCTTCTGATGCACATTTACATAGTCACGCCCCCTTTAGAGCCCGGTCTTCTATGCATGGACTGTAGATGTGACCTTATACCCTTTAAAGAAATACAGACTTTCAGTGAAGACAAATCTAGGAAATCTGAACTTTTCTTCAGAAAGTCTTTAATTTTTTTATCCTTTTAACCCTATTAAAAGACATAAAACATTTAAGCCTTACATCTGATTGTATTTTATTTTACATGAAAGGGGCATTTTATGATGTTTTTAAATGAGGAAGGAGAGAGAGTTAGTTTTAAAGAAAAAAAATCTATATCACAACAACAACAACAATACAGAGAGTAGCTTTCGAAAGGTTTAGGAAACAGTGCAATCTTTTCTCCATTTATTATTGTACTTCTCTTAGAGGCCCAAAGAGGGCGGTGTTACTCTGACTGAGGCTTCCTGTTGGTACATGTAAAAATCATCACTTGCTTTTTTACCAAGTGGAAAAACCACATCCTTTTGGTGTTTGTTGAGTACACCGTATCCCTGCAGCAGGAGTGGGAAAACACTTTATCATTTAAATTGCATGGGCATTGTGAAAGCAGCGTTGTTTTTTTTTTTTTTTTTTTTTTTTTTTTTTTCTGAAATGTTTACCACTTCAGAGTTCAGACTTCTTTTCTTCCTGATCTACTACTATTACTACTGGTTAATTCTGAATAAATGCCACTCCTTCTTTTCCACACTACTAAAAATAACGTAGACTATAAATAGTTTGCATGGTGTTTTTTTAATAAATATAGTAGGCAGAAATTTTTTCAGGTAGGCTATTTTTATTCATTTTTTTCACTCAACAATTCCTGAGCCTCTAAGCATGTGCACAATAATGAGTGCTCTATTGATTTATTCATATGTGCCAACCCAAAAAATAGACAAACAAGCCATATCACAGAAGTTTGATGGTTGAGATATTGAGTTTTATTCAGAATGGAATGGGTAGTCCTTCTGTTGTTCCTCCAAATATTTTTTACTGATTTTAGGGAATGCATTTATGTCCTTTATTTTTCAATTCTCACTGTATAATGGACTTAGCTTATAGAACAATGTGTATTAAGAGAACTCCTAAGAGCTTGAATAAGTTTCCTTATCTGAGTGATCCTGCAGGAAACTCAGAGAGCATTGTGTTGTGTGAGCTCTGCGTTTCCTGTTTATCGTTCTTACTTTCTTACTTGTTCTCCTCTTTTTTGCTTTTCCCTCCTTTTCCTACCACCTGCAGTACCAGATATTCCCAGTGGAAAGAGAACAACATCTGTCCCCTTCCCTGAACCCCAGCTCTGCTCTCAGGCCACACCTCGGACAGCTGTGATTCACAATGCTGTTCCTTAACCCAAGGTAAATGTCAAACACAGGAAACGCTCTTAAAATATCCCATCATGCAATCATACATTTCCCGTAGCAGTCACTTTTGTCATCTGTGGTGCGTTGAGGCCATTCCACAGGTCAGTCCCTAAACTTTTCCAGCAGATGTCAGTAGCACGCAGATAAATGTAGTGGCAGCTGCTTGGCCTTCAGTTGGGGTTCATATCCATTACAGTAAACATGTTTTGTTTTGGCTTTCTCACTCCCAGTATAACTCCTATGTGCTTTGCATGACTAAACATGCTGAAACGCTGGCATAGATTTATACCAGTAATCTGCTTAGTAAGGGTGTGCGGCTTAGGAAAAGCCTAAATATACTTAAAAATCCATTTCATTGGCAGATATGCATATTATTTAGATCCTGTGACTTCATAAAAACACTATCCCTCATTGGTTGGTTGGTGGGTTGGTTTGTTATTCTGCTTGCAAGATTACTCAAAACATGAAGGTTGTATTTTGATGAAATCCTTAGATGAGGTAAGTAATGATCCAAGAAAATTAAATGTTTTGGTTGTGTCTAGATCAAGGAATATTTGCCTTTGCGAGATGGGGCCAATTTTGTCTGTTAGCAACATAAATAGAATTGTTAGGCCAAAATAGTGGCAACTGTCTTCTTTTCTTTTGACTTTTTCCTTCCGAGGTCACCACAGCAAATTATCTGCCTCCTAGAGTGTAGTGATTTGGTATTGATATGTCTTATGTTTCATGCCAGATATCCTTCCTGATGCAGCTCTGTCCATTTATTCAGACTTGGGACGGGCGCAAGGAATTCTCTGGATTGTGGGGGGATTAGTATAGTGGCAACTATACAGGTCACTAGTTTCTAAAGGAGCTATATTACACACAGGATCTAAATAATGTGCATGGTTGCCAATGAAATGGATTTTTCTGAGCTTTCTTCCACAATATAATGTTCCTTCATCAAAAACATACTTGGACTTGTGTTTTCTTTCATTCACGCATGTTTAAGTAGTCCTCTATTCTCTGGCACAGCCTTTCTGAGGGCTCAGAACACTCGGTTCCACAAATTTCTGCCCACTCCAGGAAGCACTGACCAACAAGCCCTCTACATCTAGTCTGCTCTCATTCCTTTATTCAACAAAACAATGTATAGCTCTGTTTCCACTGATTCACTCACAGCTACTTTTCATTTTGTTGTAAAATGGCATCATTCAAAAAGGATGTGAAAAAAGGAAGTGAAAATATTTTTGTCCCAATTCTGTTCAAAAGAGCACTCTCCACTCTGCTGCCCTCTGCTGGTCTCTTCACATTTCTTTATGGCACCAGAAAATTATTAGAAACGATTTCTTTTAAGTCACATAATGTTTTTAAAGGTTATTCAAAGTGCAAAGTTCTTCTAAAGATTATTTTAAAATAATACGTAGCATAGCAATAGCATAAATAGCATAATATAGACCTTTTAGATGCTTTTGCTGACATTTTTTTGAAGCACTTCTAGTTGAGCTTTTAGAAAAGAAAAAAAACCCATCTTATTTATATTTAGCTTAATCTTGTAAAATAGCATGACTAAGACTAGCCCATATAAGTATGTATGGATTTTTAGATGGAGTAATGGATAAAATGTTCAATACTTTGAAAAATACTGTCCCATTTTCTATCGCATACTAAATCAGACAACAATAAAATGTGTTAAAAGATTATTTTTCTTCCCAAGCCAGACATCAACACAGGACACACAAATGGCTGACAGTATTTGCATAATGTTTGCTGTATTAAGTCGATATAGTGGAGGCTCTTAAGAGAGGGGGATTAGTGTAGGGATGGCTCACAATGGGACCCCACATGAGGGACTCTCTCCCTCCCGGTCCCTATAGGTGTAAGTGGGGGGTCATGTATGGGACACGGTCATCTATACATGCCCCCTAATCTCCATGATACTGTTTGATGACAATTAAAGGTCGTGAACTGCTTAAATAAACTGCAAAACATAAACCACCATGGATTAATCTGAAGTCATCTTAATCATGACATAACCTATTGAACTTTGGACCTCTGTAGGTACTTGAGGAGATTTCGAAGAACCTAAATCTGCTTTGAGATAATGCCTAAGGTCATTCTGAGGATCTAAGCAATAGGGTGCTTTGCATTTCCTAAGTTACATTTTTATCTTGCACCTTGCAGTTACAGCTGAAACCATGAGAATGATGGCGTTTTTATGTTCCCGACCTGTACCAAGGTGTACTGTAAATAAGGGTATAGGTCTTTGCCTTTTGTGGATCAGTGTCGATTATCTGAATTAAACTTATAACCACTATTGAATGATTTGGATATGAACCAGCTTAGATTATAAGTCAGGATGTCCCAATTTCTAAATAAAGCTGTAGCATTTTTGGGCTTTTGTTGGCTAGCAAGGATCTCTGTCAATTTAGTTACTCTTGCCCCGTTAAATCCCAGCAGGAGGTCTGGCAGCGGTGGGACTAATCCTTCTTTACCCTCCCAGAGAAAGCATCGTGGGGGTCTTGTCCTAGGGATGGGCCATCCATAGTAGGACAATGCTAAAAGATCTCCCCTATATGGATTTGCTGTTTGGGTGGCCATATAAATGAATACGTTATTTATACAACACACATTTAAATAATTAAAAATGTGATTAGGGAAATGCTCATCAGACAGATTTGAGCCTTTGATTTATTGTCTTTGATGTTTGGATGGGATTATTGTGGGAATAAAATATTAATATTTCTAATATTGAGAATTGACTAAATGTATTTTGAGTTGTTTTTGTTTCGAAGAGGGTTTGTGAAAATAGTGAGTCTTTTGTTCTTAAAACATTTATTGTAAAAAACTTAAGTGGGAAATTCTATCTATCTATCTATCTATCTATCTATCTATCTATCTATCTATCTATCTATCTATCTATCCAGTATATATATATATATATATATATATATATATATATATATATATATATATATATATATATATATATACATATATATATATATATGTATATACATACTAGGTTTGACCTAGTTTGTCTGGGTTTCTGATACTAATATTACAATGCCTTGAATGTGTTTCCATTAGGTGTGTGTGACTAATTTAATTGGAAATTCCATGAAATAGCAGAAGCTGCAATTACGTTACATTGCTATTATGAATTTGTTTCTACTTCCATCCAAAAAATCCTTAACACGCATTTTTCCGATTCACGTGAGAGATGACAAGCTCTGACTCTCACAGCTCAGGACATTCCCTAACAGGACATGCAGGTCTGAATATGTGAGCTCTGTACACACACCCACACCCACACACACACACACACACACCCACACACACACACACACACACACATACACACACACACACACACACACACACACATACACACACACACATACACACACACACCCACACACACACATACACACACACACACACACACACCCACACACACACACACACACACACACCCACACACACACACACACACACACACACACACACATACACACACACCCACACACACACACACACACACATACACACACACACATACACACACACACACATACACACACACACACACACACACCCACACACACACACACACACACCCACACACACACACACACACATACACACACACACACACACATACACACACACACAAATACACACAGACACACATACACACACACATACGCATACATACACATACACACAAACATCAGCACCTCATGTCCCTCTGTTTGATCTGATCTGTTACAGGGAAGTGATAACAAACCCAACAGGTTCTCGCCCTCTGACCAGAAGAATCTGTGCTTTACCTTTTTGGGTTCTGTTGAATTCACATCAGTCCCCTCATCATTGAAACGTCCTCGTAACACACGATTAGCAGCTATAAAAGCAGGGAAATCTGAAGATTTTACATGCATGATATTTATTATACCTTGTATTGACATACATTTTTACTGTTTGTGCGCATGTTTTAAGCTTACAGATTTCCTGTTTTAAAAGCACATGGGACAGACACAGCAATACCAAACAAGAAATTTTAGAACAACAGGGAGTAACTTTTCAGGACATTTTCTGGTGCAGTAAATTACAGCACCCACAAAAAGGGCCACAAATCAGATCATTTAAACTCTAACATCTTGTACCTATTGAGACTAGAACAAAGCCTCCTTTTTCAGAAAGAATGACTGATGAGCATTGTAAGTGCTACAGAGCCTCTGAGAAGCTCACAATGACTCTGCAGCTGCATGATTGTATGGTGCACTCGTTAAAATGTAAAATGGTATTGATATGGAACCTCTGTGAGTGTGTGGGAAACTGCGCTGCTTTTCCTGTTCGCGAGCTGAAAGCACTCCAGAGAAAAATTGCAGGAAACCTCCAGGGTCTTTTTGATTCAGAAAGAAAGAGTCAGAGTACAGCACCTAAACACAAAGCACAAAGGCAACAGGATTGATTCTGAGAGCTCCATGAGAGCGCTTTTATAGAGATATATCCACTCCTATTTCACAGGACATGACCATCATCTGGACATCCATATTTGAAACTGATATTATCTTATTATTTAAAAAAGTTTCTTTCCTAGTCTGGCCTTGTTTTTATTGTCTGTGTTTGCAGCTGACAATTACATCTGATGTGAGTTTTGTTGTTATGCAATCAAGTTATTTTGAATCTGATGTTGAACCAGTGACCATGTTGCAATATCTGCTCTGCTAGTTCTGGTTAATCCTAATATGTCTTTCTATTGGCACACTATGTCTGAGTATGATTACTTTTAATCCAATGGATCTAATTGTTCTATGGTGTATATGCACTATGAACTAAATACAATCATTAGTGAGAAGATGTTAGTAAAGATTGGGCTAAGTGCACAGCATCCATGGCTATTGTGACATTGCCCAAGAGTAGCTGACTTCAGAGCTATATTTTTTGTAAACACTGATACATGTCAGTGCCATATAAAACAGGATTAGAAGATGACTGTCCGCATTCATACACATAATACAAATACATACATACATAATAATACATGCGTATACATCATACTCATTTTCTTCAGGCATCCTTCAGCCCATTTGGATGGCAGATAGGATTAGGCAAATTAAATTAAGAGCCGAAATGTCATTCCTCAAGAGTATAAGAGATAATGAAGTGCAAGGCTGTGTTCTGGTTTTGTCTGGTGTGGATTAGCCTCTGCTGGTTGGAGAGATTGGATTAAAACATCCAGATGGTTCGAGGCATCTTCTGTTTGGATTGCAACTTTTATATCAAATGTGAAATTAAAAATATATTCTATACAAAGTATGGAAAATACAATGTGGAAATGCAGTTGAATTTAAAAATATGTGATAAGACGTGGATATATATTTACTGATTAAGCAGTAAAAAAGGCCTTATGGTTTATTGCCATATCATCAGCAACTGTTTGTGTATTATTAATGATCTTCTTCTTCTGCAGTTAATATGGTCTCTGTGGTTGTGCAGCACTTATGTCCAGAGGCAGCTGACCAGAGATGGCCCTGGACATCTCTCAAAGGACCTGTCTGATCCTGGGGCACCAACCAGAAATAATAAGGTCAGCCACTAGAGCGGATGAACTCCATTAGCTGCACCATCACTTTCTCTTTAACATACATCCACGGTGACCTATGGGCCAGCGCTGACCACACCAAGGTCATGGGTCATGGTTCAGAGCGGGTGCACATTAGCATGCAGGTGGAGAACCTTTAATTAATCAGTCTGATAATGTTGTGAGGAATGTGCTGAGAACATCCTGAGGACAAGACCCTAATCTGCACTTAGAGTATTGTGTATTGTATGTGTTCTACATAATCAGTTTGCATTTTGTGCAGGACTTAATGACATTGTGTCCACATGGGACTCCAAGTGACCTCATATTGATTAGGGACGTTCATGAGGACTGCATGATAGATATGGATAGTGTAATTTAATTTGATAATAACGTTTTAATTGTAATTTTAATCTTTGCATTTTATATCTCTTATTCGTTATATTCAGAAAGAGGACCAAATATTGACCTGCTTTTTATTGTTTGTACTAATGAAGAGCTTTAGAAAATCAGTAGTTTAAAATCTTCAGGAAGTACTAAAAATACCATAGCAGATGGAGGACTTTTTGTTCACTTCTTCACACACAGCTGTTTTGATCATAACTAAGAGACCAACTTAATGATTTGGTTTGCATGCACACAAACTTGATTTTTAATGTAAGGAATAACCTTTTTGTTTTAATAATAATAGCACACCAAACAACTATGTAACTACTTTAACTACATATAGATAAATTAAAACACATTAAAACATAAAAATAAATAGATATATTCTTTGCTGACACGTGAATCTTTAAGAAAGGCCCTGCACAGCATGTTGGATTTAGGGTGTGAGCTGTCATGAGAAGACATTACTCATGACTCATTTGTCTGAGGGCAGTGTGCAAATACAGTCCAGATTATTATGACTGGTTTGCCTCCCTCTTTGTTTGCTTGGTAAGCTAAAACATCTGACTGAAAACAAAACAATGAGTATTTTTAGATAGGACTGGGAGTGTAGTATGCCTTTAAGGGTGTCAGTAGCTGACACCTGCCTGTATAAATTATATGTGCTATTGTTATACAATGGCTAGCCTCCCATGGTCACTGTATGTCCTGCCTGTCCAACATGTGTCTTACATGTGTGCCCTGTTTACATGACTTGTTCTGCTGTTAACCTTTGGCCCATTTTCAGTCTGATTTCTAAGAAAGTAGAACAGTGAGCCACAAGAAGGTGGGGTTTAGAAGATGGATGAAATCACTTTTTTCATCACTTTTTTCAGCCATGCGCGTGCACCATTGGTGTGCACATGTTTTTGCAACGTGAGCAGACAGACAGAAACCCTATATGTACCCCTCACTTCCCAGCCAAGCACTTCTAGGATCTGTCAAGCTGTACAGTGTGTATGCACTACTATATATACTGTATGTGCTCAGGCTTGCCCAGCTCTCTGTTTAAAAGTCATTCAGCTTTAGTAAAAACTAAAACAAAGGTAAATTTCTTTAGTCACTATGGTCTAGTAGTTGAGTATTTTACTACTGGACTTTCCACCACTCTGAATCGTATACCTCCTGCAAAGATGGCATTTTGAAAGCAATTGTTTTAGTAACCTTGCTGTGACGTAACTATTTTTTATTTATTTTTTGTCAAAGGTTAATAAAACATCCATATTAGTAATTTATCTAAAAAAACAAGTTGACCATTATATTATGACTCAGACTTAGCTGGCCTGTTAGCAGGTCTCTGGAGAAGTCAGCATTTCTTCCAGATGCAGTTGTACATTCCTAGGCCATGTGATACAGTAGAGACATTATTCTATAGGCGCCTGGTGGAATTCATTAGGTTAAAGAGAAGGACAGTCTTGTTCTGTTCAAGATTTTTTTAAATAAAAATAACAAAAATACAGACAGTTTTTGAGGCTGTGCAAAATGTGCATTTGCTCCAGGAAGTCCTTTCAGCACCTTTCTGGATGTATAGTTAATTGATATATATGTAGTTATTCTTTCATCATGATGTTCAAAAACACAAGTTTTGTCAGATACAATATATGAAAATGATATTTGTCAGCCCTTTACTTCCCTGTAGTATTGATGTGAAAAGATAGGAGTTTTTTTTTTTTTGTAGTACAGCCCAAGGAAAAAGCTCATAAAACACCAACTCATTTTTCAATGAGAACAAAGCTTCTGTATACCCAATAACACAAGGGCTGCATTTTTTTTTTTTTTTTTTACATAGCCCCCACCAGCAGAGACTTCTGTATTGGGCTTTCAATGCCTCTGTTTACAAAGTTCAAAGCATGTTCCTCTATGGCAAACAGGTGGTTGTCCTCCACGTCAGGACAGTAAAGCCTCATGAACTCTGCCAGTCGCACCAGGTATTCTAGATTGAGGCCCGTGCTGCCGCGACAGTTGGCAATCTGAGCGGCGATCTCAGTGTCCGGGGCAGGGCCGAGGTATATAGGGTTGTCAGATGTGGCGATGTAGACCAGGGCGGGCAGGCTGCTCTGGCCCCTCTCTCTGGGCATAAACTCCACCATCTCTGTTATGTAACCCCCCATCATGACCTCTCTGATGTTCAGGTACTGGAGGGACTCCTCTATCTGCGGGCCAGTCACCTCGTAGGCCACTCCCCATGTGCACGCCTGCAAAAAAAAAAAAAAAAACAGGTGGAGTTGAGTTACAGCTGCCAGTACACACAGTTCAGTGGCAAGTGGGGACAGTAGTCTTATAATCCAGTATGATTTTCTTTTGAAGCACAAGGCCAATTTTAACTGCACTCAGTGTTTACTTAAGGATGGAGTGTGGTAATTACAAGTTTAAATATTTGAGTTGAACAAGATGTTTGTTGCTGATGTGATTATGCAAAGTGTGGTGCATTTTATAAGTAAACAGTGAAACAGAAACAAAGATGACTTACTTCTTGATCCTCTATCAGTGTGACCACTCTTCCTGGCTGTAGAGACCAAGCACATGGGAAAAAAATCAGTGGGAAACAGATTTCCAATTGCTTTTTATCGTATACAGTACTTTGCTGTTGAATTGTAAACATATTTAATATTTAGATGGCAACAGACTAACTGAAGCTGACACAATAATGCAGAAAGAGATGCTGTTAGAAAGTGTCTTACATTTTCCTTGTCCCCTCTATAGAAATCATCTCCATGCCAGAAGCGCCTTTTATATCCTTTAATGTAGCCAACTGTGCTTCTTTTGTAAGCAAAATTGGGTTTCCACACTAAGGAGCCATACCCAAATATCCACAAGCTGCTCTTCTCCTTAATGATGTCCTGCGGTTTCATCGTTAACGCGTTTCAATATCAAAAGGCCAAAGTCGTCTATATCGCTGCTCCTGTCAACAAGTAGCTGGCGCTCCTCTTCGAGGTCTCCTCTCTTCTGATATTATAACACATTTCACCATTGCTGTTTTATAGCTAGCGTTAGAGCGGAGGTAATCTGGTAACACATTCCAAAGTGCTGAAAAGTAGCCATATTATCAAAAGATAGCTTGAAGAGCTGACACTGTCTGTCTGTGTTCTGTTCCTCTGCTGTACATAACACGTGTATTTGTTGATCACAGCGTGCTGGTACAAGATGAGCTCGTCCAATGAAATTATACAAGAGGCGGGCTCTACTGATAAATAAGCCAATCAGTATGTCTAGATGAAAACAGCATAGTGAATGAGAAGACATAAACACCTTTGAAACAATGCTACTGCTCAGTTATTTTGGCAATGATTTGCATTCCTAACGTGTGAAGTATATAATACATTCATTTTATTTTTTTCATTTTTTCTTTATACAAATTAAATATTCCATAGGTGACACTGCGCTATTGTTGATTAATACAGCTGTAATATCATGGCACCTATTACAGTAGGTCTAATAGTCAGTGATGACCGCTTAGGTAATCACGTTACCCATAAATAGAAGTATTTAGCTGTTGTGCCTGTCTGTTATATCTGTGCTCTCTTAAGCTCATTATGTGTCTCTGTTAAGATTAGATGAGGAGCACCCCAGTACTGACTGGAGTGGTTATTTGTTGGATATCATGTCTTGTTTGCTTTTCCCGACTTTGACCCTCAAGATGTAAAGGGAGAACAAAAAACTTAATTTCAGTTAATTTATTTTTCACACAAAAAGCTCACTGCCCCCGAGTGGTGGCAAATGGCATTGCTTTGTGTGTAATGTACAGTAACATAAACATAGGAGCTTATTTTGATTGTGTGGGCTTCAGCTGATCGTGGTAACATATGAATATGTATTGTTAATAAATATCCATAATAACATTTTACTCGCTTGCAATCTCATGAGCAACTTAATTTTTTATCCTATTTTTAGTTTTTGTCCACACAATATTCTACACAAGTGGTAAAAACATCTCTCAAAAGCCCAGTACAATGACTAGAAAAAACACAAATGTCCTTTATTTTCACATACAATTTTAAAATATAACTTTTTTTAATGTAATATGTCACATTACTGCCCACTGAATGATGCTCGCACACTGATTTCACATCACACTGATGGAGATGTTGTGGACAGAGTCATTAAGGCCAAATATTTGTATATGTCCACAGACAATGAAGCCACACCAGCCCTGGCTGACAGATAACTAGATGATTCCAACACTGAGACACATTACTATGCAATGACATGTATACTCAACCATTAAAGAGCAACAAACAAACAGTGTACCAGATATGTATTCATTGTTTTTTATCAGAAATATTAATGATAAAATAAAACACCAACAACACATGAAAAATAAATTCACCTTTTGGGGTGAAGTACAAGTCATACTTCTATTCTCATCATATAAATATACATTATATACAAAATAATCTTATAAAACATAAAGAAAGATCAGTGCTTCATATTCTTAAATTACAAATGAAATACTAATCATACAAAAACATTAAAATAAGCAATATTTGTTGAAGGCTTTCTTGGTATTATAGTCACATCATGTGTCTATAATTAAGGGTGATTTTTGCATAAGGTAAAACAAGGCCTTATCATGGGAATCCCTGCATGATGCAACCACATTTTACTTTTGATCTTTTTTGTGAACTCCATATTGATGTGCAAAGTAATCAGGATAAGGCTAGGCACAGGTTATTTTCTTTTAAACTTTTACATAAGGCTTTGTTGTCAATGCTGCAGCTGCATACATTCTTCATGAAAAGGGACTCAATTCACAGAACTAATGAACCGTCTACAGTAGTTTCGTCTCTTGATTTAGCACAAGGCTGGTTTGAGTTTGCATAGAGGCTACTAGAACCAAAATGGCTGGCTCCTTCCAAAGGCTTGTTGGCAGTAAGTTGATTTGTTGATTGCTGATTACTGCACTATAGCGGGGGTGCTCCATCAAAATTGTAATCTTCTTGTCAACATACAGGCATAAAAATCTTGACCCCAGGCCCATGGATGAACTTGGACAGAGCTGACGTGTTTGAAGACGCATCCAAAAGTCAGATTTCCTCATTTTTTCCTCTTTACATTCTCTCAATAGTTAATAGCTTTAGTCCTATTGCATTTAAAGAGCACAATGGCTCCATCCAGTTATCAAGTTTTCAAGAGCAGCAGCATGCAATTAAATAAATCCCAGTCTCTCTTCATTTGTAAACAGTCCACAAGAAATCCAATGCTAAAGTTCCATTCATTATACCTGTAAATGTCAACAAACAATGTCAGAAATAATGCAGACAAATCTATCAGCTCCAATATCTATTAAATATGTTGTCAAGAAAAAATACCTCAGTTGCAATAATGCATTCATTTTTCTCCTCTGCCATAACGAAGACAGACTGGTACATTGAATCTCTGGAAGAACATATTGTTGATATTCGACACTCGGGCCTTTCTCTGTGAACAAAAGGAACATCATTGTGAGGAAAATGTCAAGTGTTTTTAGAATAAACACTAATTTTTCACTCTATGTTTTATAATGACCTGTGGTCAGGACAAATGTAATTCTGTTGAGATCATTCAAATTTATCATCAAAACTTACCTGTACATTTTTCTAAAATGATGCTTGTCTTCTAATGTCTTTTCACAGTTTTCTTCTTTGTCCAGAAAGGACAGTTCGTCCTTGTACCCCATGGAAGTTTTATAGTCCGGGTGGTAGTGGTTGATGTGTTTGTGATTAGACTTTTCTCTGGTACAGTCCACCTCCAGTTCAATCTTTTTATTAGTGTTCTTAAGCTCTACAGTGGAAATAAGGTTCTCTTTCTGATGGTCAGCATTAGATAGGTTGTTGATAGTCTCTGGCTTCTGGTGCTCAGTTCTCTGCTTTTTAATATGACGCATACCCATGAAAACCATGCAGAAAAACACTACAAGAACCACCAGGCCTACTCCCACACCAATGGCTGCCAAGGTCAGTTTATCACTGGACTGCCAGCCTTTTTGATGGTTGGGTTTGGTGGCGTTTGGTTCATAGGTCTGACACTGGGGGCCGCTGTAATCTGTGGGACAGACACATGTATGCTGTCCTTTGGCTCCAGCGGTGCAGGTGCCTCCATTCAGGCAGGGTTTTGAACCACAATGCTCAGTGGGCCTGTCACAATGGCGACCAGTGAACCCCGGGGGGCAGGTGCATGTGTAGTCATTGATGCGGTCTATGCAGGTGGAGCCATTAGCACAGGGGTTCCTGGCACACTCATTAATGTTGATTTCGCAGCGTAGCCCCGTGAAGCCTGAGCGACAGCTGCACACTCTGAGGTTACCGTGGATCACACAATGACCACCTGTGTTCAACACAACAAGACCAATTAATCACTGCCTACATTCTTACTAATTTTACACAGAAACGTTTGTGTTACCATTAGCACATTGCAGTGAAGTGCATCTGTCCATCTTCTTCTCACAGTTAAGTCCAGTGTAGCCCGCTGGACATTCACATATATAACTGTGTCCATTGTCTTGCTTATTGCACTTGCCCCCATGGAAGCAGGGTTTATCTGCACAGGTTAGCATCTTGTGTTCACAATGCTCCCCTTCATAGCCCTGAAGGCACACACACCTGTATCCATCCTCAGAGTCCTGCAAACAGACAAATAGGTCCATCAAAATGTCTGAACAATGTTTGGGCTTGCCTTAATAAACTAAAAGATTCTTAGTTCTATTTACAGTAAGATGCCTGTGAACTGGGTCATTTTGTAACTTGACAATCAATAGCATCCTCTTGTACTAGCAGATAGCACAAAGCAAAAACAAAAACAGGAAAGCCTGTGTTGTGGGAAAAGAGAGAGAGAGGCTTCCGGACTCACCAGGCAGTGGCCTCCATTACGGCAGGGCTGGCTGTCGCACTGCCTGACCTCAGCGTCACAGTTTACCCCTGTGAAACCTGGCAGGCAGGTGCAGGTGTAACTGCCCTGGCCAGTGTTCATACATGTCGCCCCATTTGCACAAGGTTTGTGATGGGTGCAGTAGTTCAGGTCTTGAAACAAATAGATGCAAACATTATAAGTGGAAAACTGTACAAGATTAAAGCAAAGCTCTGGTGTTTACAGTGCTAACATTTCTCCCAAAGTGAATATTTCACCTTTTAGGTGCACCAGTATGACTGTTAATAAGAAGTTACCTTGATCACAGAAGATCCCTCCCCAGCCTTCTTTGCAGATGCACTGCCATGGCTCTGTACAGGTACCATGTTTACAGGACGGATGGAGTTTACACACATCACAGAACAGCCCTTGCCAGCCCTCTCTGCATCTGTTCAAAACAGGAACAGTTAGCCTTTTTGTTAAGTCTTTATAATAACAGTCACATCAATATTATTTAAAGTAAACAGACAGTTCTCATCTTTACGTAGGCCTAGTATATGTTAATATAGCACATTGTACATATTACTCACCTGCACTCTCCAGGAGCTGTGCAGTTACCATTTCTTTCATTACACCCCTCAAGACAGACAGCTGTAGAAAAAGCAAAAATGCATTAATATTGGAATTAAGTGGCCGATAAAAAGTTATTAATAGAGCTTTTAGTGAATTTTAAATGCTTTTCTCCCTCATTAAAATCTGTTAGCTGGTAGTTTCGTAATAAAAGGCCATTTTCATTGCTGTAGGCTCTAGGCAATGTGACATTGATTTGAAATGGTAAACGGCTGGTTAGTGCTGAGCAGATGCTTGTTCTCCTAAAGCGGGACAGCTGCCCCATTGTTGTGGGTGGGCAATGCGAGCCCTGCGTGCAGCTGCTGCCCTGTGCCCGTTCAACAACATTCAACAAAAGAAGCCGCAGTTAAGTGGCGCGTGGCGGCCGATAATGCCGCGATTAACCTCGGCGCGTGCTGCCGGGCGTGGTCCACGCGCAGCCCGGATTAAAACAACAGCACGCGTCATCGGCGAAAGTGGGCTCCAGTTTCACCCTAAGGCGCTTCTACATAGGGCAATGTACAAAAACATGAAAACTCAAACAGCAGTCCAGCTACTGCAGGGATAAACTGCTGCTGATTTTATTCACCCCGCTATTTAAATAGTATAGGGCAGGCCTACTGTTGAGTGATTCAGCCTGATCATTTATCAAAAATAATTATATTGCGTCTCATTATTCTTTTTAGTTACACTTTTAAAAATACAGCCAAATTCGACTCTTTGAAATAGTACCAAATTGCCTTTTTTGAGCTATATCTGGGTCTCTCTCTCATCTCATTCTGATTTTCCACGTTCAAGTCTACCACACACAAATAAAAGTGTCCATCTTCACACTTGCTTACGTTCTTGGCAGTATTCTCCCTTCCATCCCGGTCGACAGGCTATTTGCCCGTCAGGCTTGCAGGTGTAGTGGCCAAAACGGTCGTCTCTTGGAGTGCATATTTTGGAACAAGTGTCCCCGTAGTAATTTTCATTGCAGATGAACCGGTATGAGTACCTTAGCTCCGTCTGCGTCCCGCTCTGCGGCTCCTGGGACCACTTATGCCCTATTCCCAACTGTCTTTGGATGGTAAAAGAGCTTATCAAGAATTCAGGGTGGGTGGTGTCTAAAAAAGAATAAGGACGTATTCAGTCAACACTTTTACTATGTAGTACTAAGTGTACTCAGTAAACATTGTTAGTTTCCTGTAGGCTACATAGTAAAAAGGGAAAGGAAGTGCTAAGTGAGCACTAGATGCCAAGGGTTAAGTGCGGGCTACCAGTCACACTGGATGATAGTGTATTATAGGAGGTGCTCCCTCTAGCGGCGAACATGGCATCTTACCTCCAGGCAGCGCCGTGGCAGGAGAGTGCCAGGCTTCCACAACTAAGGAAAAAGCGCCCTGTAAAGACGAAATGGTAATACATTTTACTAACGTAATAATTTCAACAGCTCTAAAACCACACGGTGTTAATCCTGAAAGCATTAGTGGCAATACATTGATCATATATTCACCTTTATGTGTACTTTTCACAGTTGAAAATAACATCCAAAATGTGATAGGCTACCTAGAAAACTCGCACGTACCGGCCAAGTGAAGTTGAGCGGCAGTCGCAGGCGTGCGTTCTGCTGGATGCTGAAGGAGTCGGTACCCAGGACAGGTGTGGTGGCGCTACCAAATAAACATTTTCCAGGAGAAACCACAGTCTGGAAGTTCTTTAAACAAACTGTGAAAAAAGTCCTGCAGCCACCTTTTCCACAACTCTGTCCATTTGCCAGCAAACCATTAGTATTCTGAAAATCATGGAACTCTACCTCGAACACACCTGTTCCCAGAACCTAGAAGAGCACACAGAATTAGCGCCACAGAGGAAAACAAATTGTTCAGTATTCATTTAAGAATAAAACTGCAATACCTGAGTAAGTAATGATATAATTATTGAGAAGACACATGTGAACCAAACGGCCATCCTTTAGAGTTTAATGTGCGTATCCTTTGAAAATCTATATAGCCTCCCCCCAAAAACGCCCCTATTCCAAGTTGAGACACCAAATACGCGCTGGCGACACAAAGTGTAAATAAATATAATCCTTCTTCCAAAGCCTGTAGGACGAGATCCAGCTGCACAATCCGTATCCAGAAGAAGCAAAAAGCCAGAGTTATCCAGTGTACGTTAGACACTTAAAAGTAACGTCAATATCCACAAGTGAGACATTCTGCGGTCTTTATGTTGTCCATCCATCGTGCCGGTTAGAGGCTCGGGGGTTGTTCTGTGTTGGTGCCCTTTAGTGCTTGCAGTGATGCGAGCGTGCGTCGGAGCATCAGCGTGTTGTGGGTCCCAGTGAGAATGTTTGACGTCCCTCCCAGTTTATATACGGAGCTGTAGTGTCTGTAGTGCCACTGCCAGTCAATAAACACCGCCCACTCCTCTTTTCTCCTCTGTCAGCGCGGACCAGCGCTCACGTTTAATTAGAGGAGTAATATGTGCCACTGTGTCATCACTTTTCACAATAACACATATTAAAACAAGCACAATATGGGTTTTCATGTAGAATATGGAACATAACTCAAATGTTTTGGTTTTACGCATTGCTTTATTACGCACATTAATTGTTTGCAATTCATGAATGTGACAAATAGAAAGCACAGATACGATTGTTGCTGATAATCATTCCACTATAAAGTCATAGTAAAACAGGAAAACACATCTCCGGCATCAGGGTCCAATGATGTGTGTGCGTCTTTACGCGCGTTGGGACGCGCCGTGTGTTTACGCCGCTGACCCAGTACCCTTACTTTCTCTCGCTTCATCGTTTATTTAGGACAAACTACAGTAAACAGTAGATAAAGCAATGCGAAAATATATACAAATGCTAAATAACTTTGTGGTTTCTTCAAGCTTCAATGATCCAATAAAAATAATGCAAGTCAACTGGAAAACCTTAACCAATATTTGTGCGTTAGTCAGAGACTTTGGAACAGACCCAGTAATTTGTCATGGCTTTTGTCACTGCATGTTTGGTGTGGTAGATGTGGAGAAAGGAAACAAATTCTCTGTATGTTTAACTTTCTATTGCTTATTTTGAGTGAAAGCATGTGCAGGCACCCAGCAGTTTAGTCGAGTTGTTTCACTTTAACTCCCTCAATACAAAGTACATTTACACAAATTACACACATTGTACTTTGCATGAAGCATAACATGGTTTGTTGAATGTAAAAACTTTCTTTTAAGTGTGTAATTGTTTCCAAAGGGAAAAGAAATTTGAAGCTCAAACAGTAGTTTTGACTGCTGAGCAAATAAATCGATATGGCATGTACATTTCTATCACATGTAGCTCATGCTGGGCACAGCTATTGTTAGTTTTATCACATCTCGAGCAGGCCTACATGCGTGGGAGGATTTACAGTGGCAGTGAGGGAACAGGATTTAGAAAGTGTTCCCTGGCCATGAAGGTATCTGGCTAAACAGCTCCCCTGCAGAGATGACTTCATCTGCAGACTCCCACCTTTGACTTATAGGTTTGAGGTTCCACTTTAGGCCCAAAACAATAGACTATTGAGTCTGGAGTAGTGTAAGTAAGAGACCCGGACATCTCACACCTCTACTGTATTCAAGTTGTGTGGTTCCCACCATTCACTGACTCACAGGGATTGGCTGTGCAGTACATTGTTTTATCAAAGATTTTTATTCCTATTTTTATTCACGTTTAAATGATGCTACAGCAACTTGTTGGTTTAGGGTTGAAAACTGTCAGGGGCATTATCAATCTGTCCAAAATGCATCACTCCTATAGCTGCTGTCCTTTTAACATACACATTGAAATATCCATACACGTTAATATTTGATGGAGTATGGCTAAGGTTTCCCAAACAGAGCTAAGGTTTCAATGCCGTTTAAAGCTTTTGACAGTGCTAAACATGTACTGATGCTCAGACTGGGACTTGAAGGAAAACATTGGCATGGATTTGACATGAAGCAGCACTTCTGACCCTGTCTTAATATTTACATATTAAATCGATTTTATTAATGTTTTTATTTGATTATTCTGTATATAAATATAGACAGAAAGCCTCAGCTGTATTAATGGAACATTTTTGTCTTTAGTCGCATGCCTTGTTTTCCTCTAGCCAATGCAAACAGTATTGGAAAAGGCCCTTTTATGCTGCAATGCTGTAAAATAAACACAGGCTTCAAAACAGGCACTGTCCCATCTGCGGTCTTGGGTTGGATATCATTTTTCTTTTTGACATTGTTTGGTAAAGTGAACTTGCGATTGTTCTGGCCTTTCAGCTGACATTAAAAGCTCTGAAACAACAAGCCGATTGGAGAAAAATCGGGAGAACCCTTTTGAGTCACACAAGTTATGAGCTGCAAGTGTTTGGATTACTGGCCTTATGCATGTTCACAATCATTTGTATGGCAAGAAATGAATAATAAACCTTTATATTTATTTTTACCAAGATGTTTGAAATGTTAGTTTGAACAGCAATCATTTCACCAAGTGGCGTTTCTATTTGTCTAATTCCTCACATTTTAAAGTAGTCCAAAAGTAGGTCAACAGTCACACCAAGGTACTGTTAATACTTCCATATTTCCAAAACATGTAAAGATGCTCATGTCCCTAAAAGATCAAACTTACTCCTGGATTAAATAGTCATCGGCTAAATGTCACAGCGTATTTACAGTCTCTTCACAGTGGATTAAAGTGACCGACTGACTCTGGTTTTGGGCTGGTCTTCAAGAGTAATCAATTGGAAATTAGTGACAGTGCTACCAGATGGCTCCTTTTTAGTTGAGAAATCTGCCTCCTTCAGTGCTCTGCAGTTTAACACTTCTTTACACCACATTTGATCTCTTTGCCCCAATCTGGTCCTCCAATCAATGGGCCTTTTGATGTGTGCTGCCCATGGATGTGGCCCTCACAAGACAAATCACTTGCTGCCATTTTGGCTACAGTGTCACTGGCCCCAAAAGTGGTGCAACGATGTAATTTGGCTAGTATTTTGAAGCATATGATAGTGTTGTGTACAAAGATTCCAAAATAATTTAATTGCACTACTACTACTAACCCCTCTGCCTTTGGGTCCAACCATGTGGTGCTACAAAGTGCAGGAAAATCTTGCAGCTTCTTGACAACAGAGAATCATTACTTGGAAAAAATCAGTTGTCAAAGGAAAAAAGCTCATAGATGTAATTTTTTTTATACTGAAGCAGGTCTTGTTATTGCGATAGACTGTCATATTCCAAAAAGAAAGAATTGTTAATTTTTGAAAACCAAGCTTGCAATTGCCAACAGATGTGTACAGTTTTAGATAAGAGAGGAGGGGTCTTGCTTTATATTACATAATGCACTGTAAAACATTGCGTTAACTCTACATTGCCTTAAATAGTATAAGTTTTGGTTACATAAATTAGCAAGTCTCTAAACTGTAGCAAATGAGTGTAACATTTTGGATTTGAAATTAAGGGAATTTCTCTTTTTCAACTGTTTGGCCATAACTTATTGATGGGTACATACAGTATCTGTGTTTTGAAAGTATGGTTCAAATATGGCTTATAATTAAATGGGAACCAGTATGACACTTGTCATCACATCTCTTGAGAGCTTACACTTTGCCAAACTGTGTCATACCAGTTCAATCAGTATTGTACCACTCACTGGAAATGTACCTTTAGATGGATGGAGGTACATTAAAGGTGCATGATGTTTAAAGGTGGTCCAGCTTTCAGACCAGTAATGCATTGTGCCTGTAGATGTAGTTCAACTGATCTAAATTAAATTAGCTGGAACTGGTTGAAGAGGCTACAAGTATTGGTGAGAATAAAAAAATCTACAAAACATTTCTGATCCACTTTTTGTGTTCAAGGCAGCAATGACTGTTTTCCTTCCCCCGTCTTGCCATGTCATCTTGTTTTCTAATAACACGGCCAACAGTATTTAATTAAATGTCACTTTTGTCCCTAATGCTAGCCTGATATCTAATGACCATGGCTGAGTGCTGTTTAAGTGTCCATATCTTCAGACCCTGCTAATCATGTCAAGCCCCTGACATTATGTTACCTGACTAATGAGAGCCCTGGGCTGTTTTGGAACTTTCCAGCAGCCCTTCTACCTGGCCTGTTGACACAACACCTCCATGTCAGCATGCCTCTACCACTATGATGCAACCAACAACAGTGTGCTCATGAAGATGTCTGCTCAGTGACAGGACGTCTGCTGGACAACAGTGGCATTAGTTGTGCCTGCAGCATCATTTACAGCTCAGGAGCACAGTTTGGGTGTGTTATTAAGATCAGGTGTGAGGCAGCTGTCCATGTGCCAGTGTGTCATTAAAAACAGGCCACTGTGCCCCCAGACAGAGCAGGATTACCCACACCAGCAGGACTATTGATCTCCAGTGACTCCACCTTAGATACATGGAATATCAGCAGGGGCCAAAGACACTGAATCTGTCACTATAGCCAGTGGAGCCACATCCTGCAATGTTTTATACAGTTGTCTTTGATTCTTCTAATTGTGTCATAGTAACCTTCTGTATTAATGACATAAGAGGTGTGTCCAGAAAATATAATGATAGTTAGTGCTTTTGCTCTTACCTCCCAGCAAAGAGATCATGGGTTCAATCCTAGGGCCGGCTGACATGAACATGGAGTCTGGATGTCTTCCCTGTGTTACTGTAGGTTCTTCGAGTACTATTTAGCCACAAGAAATGTCTATTCCTAGCTGGTCTCAACCAAATATTGGCCTCAAATTACCCCATTTTTACTGGGTATAGATGACTGAAAATTGAGATCACAAATAATTTATGGCCCTTTGATTTTTTCTGTTATAATAAATATAAATATAGATATTTCCAGAGAGCAGAACAAATACAGCTCAGTGCAAATGGTTAGACATAAAACTTCAGCATTTATAGTAAAACTGCTCAAGACAAGTTCAACTTGAAAAGCATACAACCATTTAAAAACACTTGCCTAAGCTTACTCTATTAGAATTGATTTTTGGGTAAATAGGTAGAGGTTACAGGATAGTGGAAATCTACTGTGTTCAAGTTACACAAAGATTAGTTTGAAGCTACAGACTTGGTCCTAGTTAAGCACTATTTCTATTGACTGTTTCGGCAGCAGCTTAGTTTGGTTTAGTAAACTTCTGAGGAAGTTTGTCTTTCCACTGCACCATCCAACATGTAAACAGTGACCTCACACAAGTGCTGCACAAGCTGCTGACTTCACTGAAATTGAAAACAGCTGTTGTTTTTTGCTAATCAACAGTATTTTGGCTTGAGCATTAATTATCACAAAGACAAGGTTCACAAAAGAAAACCTTTGTCTAACAGAGAGGAAAGGCTTTTAAAAGTGTGCCTTATACTGACACAACCTGTATCTCCAGTGGAAACATTGCTTTGTTGTGGTCTGGCCTGTCTTAACACCACGTCCATGAGAAGTGCATAATTATACCCCCAAAAAACTCACAGAACACCCAAAGACATGCTTGTATAGTTGAACTGGTAACCCTAATTGTTTGGCTGAATGTAAATGTGGGATAAGTGGTATAAATAAAAACTAATGTATAAATCAGACTTATTTAACTCCTGGCTTTGGATCCACTACTTCACTCCTGTCACATGATACAGAACTGGTTGTAAAGGTTGCTGTATTGTTTTCCTCCAGAGCAACAAATCAAGTCAGGACAATCAGGAAGTGGACACATGTGACTCTGTCATTGTTTTCAAGTCTCACACAACAAAAGAAGTCTCTAAAACTAAAATACAACTTTATTTGGACTGTTGTGGTAGTGCCATAAACCATTTACATTTATAGCTGTTTTTGTATTTATACAGAACTATCTTGACAACTATACTGATAACTATATAGAGATCATGCACTTAAAAGCATATAATAGACATGCTTTCATGTCAAAATTGTTGATTAGCAGTCAAAGACTAATTATATGTTTGGAAGAAGGCACAGTTGCCTTGAGGAAATCCTCCCCAGCCCGAGTCAAAGCATCAGGACAAACCCCCCCAGCAGGAAGAGGAAAGGGATAAATGGGCATGAGGGAAGAGCCTGCTGGTGTGAAGAGAGCTGTTAGAGCACTACCAGTATTCACTACAGCACGGGCATCCCAGGAATATGATGTATTAGAGTTAATGCACCACTTGGTAGACCTGTTACCTGACGAGGGAGCAGGTGCATTCACTTTAGGGTGTCCTTTGTCTTCAAGTGCTCTAATGGGAGACATAATGAGGGGGCATTTAGACACTAGCAGGGCCTGAGAAAAGAAATGATGTTGCCTTTTGAAACATTTCACATAGACCCTAACACAACAATTACAAAGAAAGATAATTTAGTGGTATATCTAATAGAGTACACCTTTTGGAGTCTTGCCACACAGACCCATTTACTTTTGTACAGTGAGGTGGATTTGGAACCCTTTCCATATTAAACTAATCTCAAGCCCTCCAACAACTTTATGTGAAATGAGGCAGGATTCATGAAGTGGGTTGTTTCTCAGAGAGGTTGTATTTTTTAAATTGTATTGTTAAATTTTTTAATGTTGATTCTGCCCCCTGTATTCTGATTGGTCCATATTTGTTCAGTTGCGTCTAAAGCTCATTTATTTTGCCTCGTAGTGTGGCATAGGATTTGCATTGGATGCCCTTCCTGATGTAACCCTCTCTATTTATCTGTGTTTGGGGCTGTTACAGTTAGTTTGTTTGTGACAGATTGTGGCTGGATTTGGGAACATAAGATTTCTTCACCTTTATACATTGTCGTGTCATTTATCAAGGCACAAAGCATAGATGCAAATAGGAATTACAAAAATAAAAAATAAGAAAAAAATAAGAATAACAAAAACATTCAAATTTGAATGAAATGTGGAAATCTCTTAAAAAAAAAACAACATTGTTTTTTGTTGTTTATTTTACAGGCCCCAAGGTCAGCTGAGTGGAAATGGCAGTAATCAGTCAACACCATCAGCGTGATTAGTGTCTCTCTAATTTCACCTTGGCATGAAGCGCTGGTGCACACTGTCCTCTGGTGTGGTGAGGGCCTATGATTTGGCTTTAATTATCTGCACTCTTTAATGATCTCTTATCGGCCGCTCTCTTCCTTCTGCACTTCCTGACCCGCTCACATGACCTCTACATGTGCATGTGCCACATTCTCACTACACTCTTGTTTATTACAGCAGTATTTGGGGAGGATTTGTTTTCCTCATTGATGGTATCTCATATTTTTGCTATGTGGCCTTTACTTAGACATGTTGTTTCCGTTTATGCAGTTTCCGATACGGATTCTTTGTTCCTGTTGCATGTGTAAAGTTGAAAATAAGTAGTTGTTTGTAAGTAATGTGTTGAGAGTGGCTGTGGTTCCTAGAGATTCACTAGGCAATAAGTGTTAGCCAAAAGGCTAGATATGGTTAGATATGATTTTCTACTTTGTAAATAGTTATACTGGCAACTTTTGCCCTCCCTGCAGGAGGCCCTGGGTAAATGGTATCCTTTACCCCCCAGTCCGACACCTCTGAGGACCAATGTCACAGAAATTAAACCATGTAGTCACTGCTGTAAACATTGTCAGTAGCCTACTGAGCCTAATTGTGTTTAGCATTTAGCATTTAATAGCATTAAACTGCTATGTATCTGTGGCTCATACTTCTACAACATAAGTTAAAGAGAGAAGGCTGAGAGTTTGGTTCAGATGGACACATTGACAAACTTTTTAATTTTTGTAAAACTGTATAAGAAAATGAGGAATAAGTTACCAGTCTCAGTACCTCTAAATATCTTTGTTATGTCCCTGTATTTGTCCCTTTTATTTTTTGTCATGTACACACAATCATTTATTTTTTGGAGCGAAGAGCAATTGCACATCCCTTTATGCATTTTCCAAGCCATGATACTGGCAACAGAATGAAATATACAGATGGAAGATGTATATATTTCTTTGGTCAGTTTGCTGCTTTGATAAATCTTCCCTTCAGTGACCCCTGTTTGTTCTGTGAATCCTCAGTGATCCTCCCTCATAACATTGTACAGAGTGTTTACAGTGATGGATAATGCTTCAATGGGCCATTTGACCAACTGATACTTTCCACAGGATTTCTGGAGACATCTCTGTAGTCCAAGACACACTGCTATGTCTGACCAGTCTCGCTCCAATTTGACCCCAATTTTCCTCTCTTGACTTGGCAATTTTCATGTCTACGTCCAGCAGCCGACATCTCTCAAGAACTCCGCTCCCACCATAGTCGACATGCCATATTTAAAATATAGCCATTTTCTTCCATATGTGGGAAAAACACAGAAAATGTATGTGTAAGTCAAATGATTCTTCATAAGTGACTTAGCAATGCCCGTTATGCCCCTCCATGATGCAAAATGGATTTTGCATGTTTTCTTTCAAAGTTGAAGCAGCTCTAAAGAGGTTGAGATGAATAGTTTGCTGCTCCATGCAAATTAATCTTTCTCTTCAGAGTTTATGTTCTCATACATGCAGCGATTTGTTGTTGCGGGTGATGAATGGCACTGATAGTCCAAGTGCAGAGCTAGCACTATGAAGTGGATAATGTGTTTATTTTTTGTTGGATTTGAGTTAGAACAGCACTTCAGTGAGATGCCAACCACAGACATGTCAAGATTAGCATTAAATACAACACTAAGCATTGTCAGGTTACATGATGCAATACATATTATACTCATCATGGCAAAAGGCATAGGCAATTTTTACCAAGAACTTTGAACCTGGCTTAAACATTTATTTCTAACTTCCTGTCCTATTGAATAAACAGTCTCTGAACATACTCTAAATGCCATGAATTGCGCAGGTACTAATCATATTAAATATTAACTGTAAGTGATCTGTGAATTATGGGCTATGACTATGTTGGCTAACTAATAAAAAAGAAAGTCTATATGATACCACTGCATAGAAATAAAATTTATTTTGGCTCCTCTCTTTCAGGGGTCTGCACAGGGAATCATTCACATTGGATGCCCTTCCTAATACAACCCTTTCCATTTTCCTGGGCTTGGGACTGGCACATATTGAGGCTGGAGTAAGTCTTCTAAATATTATTGTGTGTTCTCCCTGGAAACTCCAGCTTTCTTCAAACATACAAAGACAAATACAGTGTAGGGGACTCTTTTTTCCTTGCTCAGTGTATA
This sequence comes from Bostrychus sinensis, assembly GCA_020698575.1. Taxonomy (NCBI): domain Eukaryota; kingdom Metazoa; phylum Chordata; class Actinopteri; order Gobiiformes; family Eleotridae; genus Bostrychus; species Bostrychus sinensis. The sequence goes on from CM036258.1 coordinate 21,138,384, forward strand.
TTGGTGTAGGGCGGTAGATCTCATGACCTTCTGGCAGCATAAATGATTTCTAGATAATGATACAAAAAAATAAAATGATGTTCCTTTGCATGCGCTTAGATGTTCTAGGGGCAATTTCCTATCAAAATATCACATTAATAATCACCAAAATGAATTGCTCAGAATTTTTCTACAGGATTCTGCTTTATCCTTCGCTACATTTGATATGAAATACAACAAAGTCCAAAATGAAAGCAGCTCAAAGTGTATGTTGTGTGTGATAAGGCGGTGAGAGAGCAGCCCTGTGTACCCTCTCACGGTAATTACAAACACAGTGCTATGAGAAGCTTATATAACCCCTGAGGAGCGTTCAGCTGACCTGTCACACAATACTGCTCAGTGTGTGGTCAGCGGCTGCTTAACACCAGGACCACTCAGAATAGGACAGGTCTACACCATTGTCATAGTTGTCAGTGATTTATTTAAGCATATAGTATACTGTATGTGCAACCTTTTGTATTTGTAAACAGTGTGTGCAGTTGGGTGCCGCAAGTTAAGCAAATATTTTTAATGCATTAGCCAAGGAAGTAGTTTTGGCTAATGGCAGCCTGTTGACTACATGTGTGTAATGTCAGTGTCTTGGTAGAGAACACATTTTTTTTATAGGAGCAACAGGGCTACATAAGTTAAAGGCTATGCTTAAAGGAACTAAATGTTTATCTTATGCTTATGCTTAGGCACAGAACAAAGGTAGATCACAATAGTTTGACAGTGCACTCTTGAGTTATTTCATCAACAACCCCAAATCCTATTTAGTTAGGAGACTACCAGATCTGGGTGCAAAAAAGTTAATTTGTAGATCAATTACATAAGCTCTGTTTTGTCCCTCTTGCCACAGTAAATAGAATATTGTATATATCTTATTTTCTTTCTTTTTCCTCCTAGTGTGCTGTGATTTGCATATTGATTTGTCATAGGTTTAATGCCTGATGTTCCTACTGAGTCTGACACAATCCAATTCATTTATCCAGTCTTGGAACTGATACATAGACCACTGACTCCTTGTGGCTGCATTATAGAATGTTTTATGAAGATAAAAGAGGCCATTATAGCACAGGGCATCATTTATTTGCTCCTAACCTATAAGTGCGCCTCTGACTTTCTGTTGTGTTAATGACAAGTGTCCACTGGTCAGTTTGAGTCACCCTGCTCCACCTCCCTGCGCCCTCCACCTCCCGCCCTCTCACCCTCACCCCATCCTCGGCCTTACCCCAAGCCTGGGAGCGGAATTCTGGGAACATTTTTCCATGTGAAATGCCGAGGTCCAGTCGAAGGGTGTGACGCCAGTGCATTGTTCCAGCGGCAAAAAAAGGAACCGCTTGTGATGAGGCCAATTCCTGTTGGTCCCAAAAAAACAGGCACTTTCTCACACCGACTTCCTTCCTCGCTTGGACAGCGCAAAACAATCCCAGACCCAGCAAGCTGCGAAGTGAGCGAAACGAAAAATAGGTTTGAAGAGGTATCTGTAAGTGGACACAATGTGGCTGAATCTGCATTATTCACCACACTGTCCCTTTAAATGTTATCTACAGACACAGGGCCATGCTAAACGTCTTCTCTTTCATGCATGTGGTTATCTTTACTGCTTCTGTCACTATCATTGCATTGTCCCAGTCATATAATGTTTGTTTTTATCTTTTATTTTAAATGCATTGCTAGTGCTTTGACTGTGTGCTTGTGTTGTGACTTATACTTTTAGGAAACTGAACGGAGAGGTCGACGAGGCTGATTGAGAGTGCAGGATTCAGGAAGCACCTGCCAGCACGAATGGCCCAGCATTTATCTGACCCTGCTCACATCAGGTGGTTTCCTTGTTTACGTTAACCCCCTCCCTACAGCTCCCCCAGGCCTGCCTCTGATTGGCTACCCCAGGCCACTCCTTTTTCCAACACATTCATTGATCTCAAGTGCCACTTCCCGGTCTTTTTCCCACTGTGAAAATCAGCTAGCCTTGCCGGCCGACAAATACAGGGGTCAGTACAATAAGCTGCAGACCAAGCTGACCTCCCAACCCCGTCTTTACAACACAGCTCTCAAAAACTGCTTTCCTGTTGCTCCTTCTACCCATACTTCAGCACTCATCAATTTAACTGACTGATAGTTGTCATCCTGCTGTCCTCTTTGTCACTAATATTGCTTGACCCCAAAGAAGCTGCAGGATTTAAATGGTCACCTGCCCAGAGTTCACCATACTACAATTTTTCTAATTTTCACGAATCTTGAATTAGAGAGAAGCATTTCACAAAACATAAAACCAGTAAATACTGTGTTTCTCATTATTTTGTGCTAAACTAAGCCATTAGCATATTATACATAAATATATTTGTATATACTACTTGGAGAATAGTAATAGCTTTTACAACATATCTTTTACCAACATGGTAAAGACTTATGATGTATCACCTAACTTATTGTTGATATCATTTTGTTGCTTCCTGGGAGTTTCTACAGGTGAGCATGGCAGAGGGGCTGTCTGTAATCATTTACTTGAGATATCTGGAAATCTGGACCCAGTGCAGGTATTTATGGCAAATAATATGCACAATAAAATGTTTTATCAGATATTATTTTTAGGAAAGTAATTGGAACTTAGGAGGTTATGTGTGAATACCACAAGTTGAGCTGGTCAAGTGTGTCCAGACAGGGAAGACACATGTGGCTATTTAGAGAATACTCTGACAAAATTATATATACCCAATACACAGGACAGTTAAAATCACACTTTTGAAATGGTTGACATTAAGGTTCAAGGTGTTTGTTGGCAGAATGTAATGGAATACAATATATAATTACAAAAAGAAGAAAATCTATAAAAAAACATTATGTAGTCTTAAGAAAAAGAATATGCCTACCTTTATTAGCAAGGCACAGTTGTTACACAGAAAGTGAAAGAAGAGGAGTAAGGGGATGACATGGAAGATATAGTCCCAGATTGGTACTTAATCTTGGGTCACTCTGCCTCATGTAAACACATGTTTTCAGGCAAGCCATAGACGTGCAACATGCTTTTTATTGTACAAGATATGGGGACATAGACTATGCGGGCAATGGCGGTAAGCTTAAGAAAAACTAGTGCCTTTCCTCTTTGGTCCCTCCCACTCCCAGTGGTCTTGTTGGTGGCCCCTTGTTGCCCCTTGTTGCCCCTGCTTTCCTTACTATCTTGTTATCTCAGCGAGAACTTCCTGCGAGCACCTCACTCTTCTAGAGGACATGTGGTAGAGCTTGTGCCGCACTACATCCACAGGCTATTGTTTTCCTACAGTTTGCCGTCGTAAATTAGCTGGAAACCATTTGTCAAGACTTGAGACAGGCAAGGGGAGAGCCAGGACAGGGTAAAAAAGGACATCAACAACAAAATCTGGTTCCTGATGTGGCCCCAACTCTGAACTCTACAAGAGCTATGCTAATGGTCTCTGTAATTGCTTCAGTTCAGGCTATTAGTTATAATATTATCCAGACTGATCAATGTAGGGCTAAATAGCGCAACTTTTGTTATTTAAGGCTTCCCTTTGGGGCTGTATCTTACATCAAATACATTTCTTAACAATATTTATCATACAATACAGTACTGTGCTAAAACTAGAAGCACTTGACCTCTGGCAAGGCACTGGTCCTAGCTTTCAATGGTAAAGATAGAGTGCACTGACTTAAACTCAGAGATATTCTAGTTCAGGGGTAAAAACTTTTTCCATTGAGCCACAAAACCCTTATATCTCACAGTTATTAAGAATCTACTAAAACTAATGTATTTGGCCTTATACTATATTTGGTCTATTTAAAAATGTTACCGAATTCCTTTAAACACTCCTGGATCCATACCAAATTAATAATTCTGTCCTTGACCCATTACTGAATTTCTTGAAATTTTATAACAAAAATAAATATGTATTTATTAAAGGACTCTTAGTTAAGAGCATTTTTCCACACCTTTACACTGTTACTCAGATGGTCCCTTTTGAATCCCTATTGACTGTTGTAACACGTTTTACACTTCTGCCACACTCATTCCCAGGGCCAACTTCACAGGAAATGTCAAAATTATATAATGTACATATTTGCGAGCCTGTTTCCATGTTGTAAATGAAAAGTGTGTTTATTTGAAATTGTCTGTAAGGAGCCGCCCCTGTTTATTCCGCAGGCTGATTCCTATTGACCGTCAACATGACCCCCTTTAATGAGGGAATTCCTGAACATCAGAGGATGTCTCACGCACATCCTGCCCCTTAATCAGACTCTACTGTCTCACCTAGATCACCAAGGTCCCACTGCACTGACCTGGAGGAGAAGAAGAAATGCATCCTTCAACTCAAAAAATATGCACTGTCCTAAAAGGTCAGCTCATCCAAATTCCAGCCTGTGTAGTGTATGGCTGTGAGTATTTAGGAGATGTAGACAGGTGAATTCACATTCATACTTGTTACAGTAAATCAGCATAGCAGCAGGACATGTAATGTGTGACTGTATACAAAATATAGGTTACTACAAAGAGTATTTAAAAACAATTTCACAATACAATCGGCAGTTTTACATGAAAACAAGATCCATATCTTTTGTGATGGATACTGAAGGACACATTTGGGGGAAAAGTGTTGCCTTTTTATACCTGATATAGTAATCTTATTTTGGGTGATTATGGCTCCCCTCAGTCCACTCATTATCTCTCTGAGTCTGCATGTTGTCCTATCGTTAAAGTGGGTTTTCTCTCTGGGTACTCCACCTTTCTAGCATGGTGATTTTTCAAAGTGAACTGGTAAATCTAAATGTTTCCCCTAATGAATGAACATGAGAGTGGTGGTCTGTCAGTGTCAGCTAACTGGTCATTGTCTATGGTTTTATCCCACCTAAGACACATAGTTGCTGGGATACACTCCACCCACAACCCCCTAACAGCAGTAAAAAGATGAATAACATATTTAGTTACACAGTAGAAGGTAGACCATAAAACACATTGCACACTCAGTAGCTGCCAGGGCAAATCTGTATAATTTTATAATTTTATTACAAACCTTTTTTCCAGATAGCCCAGTATAAAGTAAAGAGCACACTTCACACTAGTCTTCTCAAAGGGGCATTTTCTGGCGTGCTCTTTTATCCGTCTATTTATGTAGCTTCTTCCATCTTTAGCTACTGACTGCATAAGTACCTCATACATTTCCACTGTAATCCGAACTGGCCCTGTAACTTGCCACAATTGGTCTGTGGAGCAATTTTCTAAACCATTTTCTCCTACAAATTTTCTGCCTGAGTACGTCCCTGAGTACTTCTCCTGCGGGAATCCCACTGTCAAAACTCATGTTCCCATGGATGGAGAGGACCCCCTGGGAAGAGGAGATTGACAGCTAGCACAGAGTGGGCCCAGGAACAAGAGGTCTCTGAAGAGTCAGGAGGATTGTTGGATGGGAAAAAAACAAAACATGGTGAAAAGAATGCCCCCAACATGGCTATACCCTCAGCTGTGACGTGGGAACTCCTGTATGTATAAAGATAGTAGGTGTAGGTCATTTACAGGGATCTTTTCTCAGCTGGTTGTTCATACTACTTCACGCCAGAAGGAGGAACACTTGCATATAGTCTTGAGATTAACTGCTAATATATTTCATAGATTTTCATACAATGCAAAAATGATAGTTAGCCAATAGCACAGTTTAAACTAATTCATCTTTTATATACTCAAATATCATTTATTTCCCTAGCCTGCAGTCATTTGCGATATTGATTTGGCATAGTTTTACACCGGATGCCACGGCACAACCCTCTCTATTTATCCAGGCTTGGGACTGGCACAAAGAGTACATTGGCTTGTGACCCCTTGTGACTTGATTACTCAAACACAATTAAAGGTACTGGGGAAAAAAAATATTATTCGGCTTCTACAATGACTTACAATGACTACAAAGTCTTATTACCATTTAATACTACAGGTACTACTTTTACTGCTTGTAATACTACCAACACCTCTACTATCACAACTACTACTTATTACTACTATTATTTGTACTCAACACTACTTACACATTCTTAATATTACTATTTACTAATGCTATTGAGTGTTATTTTGTACACTTTTATTCTATTCTTTCTCTTAACTACTATGACCAAACAACCAACCAACTACTGATACTACAACTTGTACTACTACTATACTATTACAATGGCTGATAATACTACCACTAATATTTATTCTACTGTTAGTACCACTACTGCTAGTAAATTTTAATTTTTTGTTGTACTACTCCCAACACTACTACAAATTACTACCTAGTACTTAACATCACATGCTAGGAGGAGCAATGCTGGGAACTTGCATATAGCCTTGAGATTAGCTCCCAATATCTCATAGCTTTTGATACCATGCCAAAAATTTCAAGCCATTTTGCATAACTGCTTTGATAAGGAAATGGTGCAAAAAGGGGCAACTCTGGCAATCATCGAGAAAAATGTGAAAACTGGTGGCAGTTCCCAAGTAAAATAACGAAAACATCTTGTAAGTGTAGGGGGAAATCAAAAAGGAAGTCCCGCCCTTAAAAGAAAGTGGATTGTTCTGCTACTTTTGATTGTTTACGCAAAGCTAAGCATGTTTGCTTTAAATTATGTCACAGAAGTGCCCCCAGTCTGGTACAGGAACAAATACTGCATGCCTCGTTTAACATGAGTGTGCATTTGTTTAGCTCTGTATGTCTCCATTTCCTTATCAGCCTGGGATAAGCCTCTGGGACATGAGAAACATTACTAATTAATACTCATCAGCACAACTATTGACATCATTTATTTAGAACCCAGTATGTCTTGGCTTCTTCCAGTCTACATTTACTTTACTAGTGTTTTGCTTGGCAGTCAAATGTTTGTAGAATCTTTTAATTTTGTTACGGTCTTGGCAATTGAGCAATGCCTAGAATTCAAGTGATGTATCCTCAGTGTCCTCATTTTGCCCTGTCACTAAATTGAGTATAGAAAGATTTACTTTGGAAACAGTGTTTTCCTGGTTTGGTCCAAGGCAGTAATGATGAAGATGTTGTCCTTTGTCCACAGATGCCAGTTTCATTTTGTCTCATCATCAATCTTTATAAAAGCGGTTGTCATGGGAGCCAAAGGAAGATGGCAGGATGACAGCTGTTCAAGATGGTGAGGTCTTTAAATTGCATTATACTTTCTTCTTGGTTAATATGGTGATAGGTAAAACAAAACAGAAAAGCCATAAGATACAAAAAACAAAGTGACTGATACAGTATTTAAGATGAAAGCAGTTTGAAGATGAAATATTGAAGAAGAAAATTATATTAATATTTTAGCTCTCATATTATTCTGTTTGCTAATGTGGTTATAAATAGTGGTGGAATGTAACAAAGTAAAAGTACTTAATTACTTTACTTAAGTACAATTTTCATGTGTCTGTACATTTTAGAGCAAGTATCTGTACTTTTTACTCCATTACTTTTTTGAATTGGTTTGAAGTAAAAAGTATTTTGTGTTTGGTTTAACGTGTTTTTGTTGTGTCGTCATTGTAGACACAGTATAAAACATGCAGTAAAGTAGCACTCTTCAGAAAAAAACTCACCTACAGAGTCAGCCTCTTCTGTTGCACCATTAACCTTTAGTTTTCAGCAGTTTTTTTTAGAAAAATTAACACATTCATTAGGTCTTGAATCTGTGTGAAATACTTTTACTTGTTTACTCATAAGTACATTTAAAAGTGAGTACTTAAAAACTTTTACTTAAGTAGAAATTTTCATGTGATACTTTTACTTGAGTACATTTTTGCTTCTTTATGTTTACTTAAGTAAAGAAATTAAGTACTTCTTCCACCACTGATTCTAAATGGGCTTTTTAAACCAAACAAAATTAGTTTGCGGTTTTCAAAGATGGAAAAATACCCTAAATGTGTACTGAGATAAAAGTAAAGAAAGTGTTACCAAACAAAAGTAAAAACAACTACCTACAACCTTGACTAGTACTAGTACTACCACTACTACTATTGGTACAACAACTAATATTGCTAATGCTATACTGCAACTACCACTACTACAAACCCTACTACTGCTTAATACTGCCAACAACTAGTACTACTACTTCCAATGCCACCTCCACTACTACTTATTCTATTACTGACAGGGTAGCCCCAAGGCCTTAAAAGCATTAAAAATGTATTAAATTTGATGTTGTCCAAATCAAGGCCTTAAAAGTATTAAATTATATGGACAGGTATTAAATTTGTTCATCTGTGTCTGTAGGCATAAGATTAGTGACTAATTGCTAGCAAAACATTTTTTGTGAAATGAATTTTTCAGATTATTGTGTTAATAATTTTGTTACATGTATGCAAGAAGCAACACCCATCTTCAGCCCCAACTAAGAGTACTAGTACTAGTAATACTTACAATAAAAAATTATGCCTTTTTTGCAAGTTGTATGTGAATTTGGCAATAAATACTCTCATTAGTGTGTTTAAAATGTCTCAAAAAAAAAGAAGTTTACTTTATCACTAAAGTTTTTAATTCAGTTCAGTTTCAATTCAGTTTTTTTTTTTTTTTTCAATAAAGTATTGGAGTCATGTCATCTGTATTAGGCTAATTAAAACCCTTTCATTAGTGTTATATGTATACAGATTGTTGCTCTTTTGCAGGCAATTCTGGCAAATTTGATTCTAAGTGGCATTAAAAAGTCTTCAAAAGGTCCAACACCTGGAGCTACCCTGTACTTAACACTACTTGCCACTAATTAATATATTACTAATACGTCACAATGAGAAAATTACTTGATGTGTTGTGAAACTTTACCTGAATAAAGGTAAATATTTTGCCCATAATGTACTCAGGTTAATAATAACTTTTAGCAAATACTTCACTGTATCAAAGTACCTCAAAGTACCTAGTTCCTTCCCACCTCTGCTTGTATGGCGCTACTATCATCAGGCATTAGCAGTCTTTCTTATATGGACGATAGCATTAGCAGGCTTTATTGTCTACAGCACAGACAGTAGTCATAGGAAAAAGCAGATAAGCATCAGGGCCACATTCAGACTGGTTCCTGTTTGTCCTATGGGAAAGTAAGTCCTTACTCCACGCCACGCTGGTAAACTTATCACGCCATAGGGGAGAATAGGACAGTCTATAGACGACAAGACTCCTGCAGTGACAATACAGCTCAGTGTCCCAACTTCCTTTTGTTCTATGTGTGAGTCCATACACACTAATATACAGTTATAGTATTGTGGAAAAGTTTTAGCCAGCTGTGAAAAATGCTGTTAACTAAGAGTGCTTTAAAAATACAGGTTTTTTATTTTTATTTATTTTTGTAATAAACATTTTAGGAAAGGTCAAGGGCCAGGGGAAATGATCAATTTTGGTGTGAGTCCAGATCACTCTTTATATCCAGGAGTGTTGTATGTAATTTTGTAACATTTTATATACAGACCAAAGATACTAACTTCACTCACTTAAAGAACAAATGATTAGTTTTAGTAGGCTGATTTTTTCATTTTGAGTTATAATGGTTTTGTAGTTCACTGGAAAGAGTATTTACCCCTGAACTAAAAGATTTTCAAAGTGAAGTCCAGGTCTGGGCATTATATCTTTATTGATGCAAGATAGGACCGTGCCTTTTTGCAGTTTCTTAGCATTTTTTGTACATTGATACACCTTTCTTTGTCCATAGCAAGTCATTTCAATACTTTTGCACAGTACAGTAGTTTGACCAGTGTAACAAGATCATTAGAAGATGTGTGTTAAGAAGCCCTGATACAATGTTAAGGACCCCTGCGGGAGTTTAGTCTGTGACACAATAAATTTGGAAGTTGTGTCATTTCCTGTCCTAATCTACACCCATTTCCCCCTCATATGGGTGTCATCCCCTGGTGCAAGTCACTGAATTGCACAGTTTTGGGAGCTGTCAGACCTCACAATGAGCATTGTTCTTACGGTAGCACCCAGTTGACAACATGAGAAGTGATATACAGCGGCTAATCTCAATTGCAACATTCTGAAAAAGTTAATGTTACAAAGTGGACTTTATAATGTTTTAGTGATTATGTCTTTTTCCCACAGTCAGCTGGAGAATGCTATGTACCTGTGTGGCCGCCCCTTCCTCTTCAAATAAAGGGCTCAACCTGGAAACCATTTACTCCATGTCTTCCTCTCTTCTTTCATAATGACGGGAAAAGAGCTGTAGCCCCGCAGAGAAAAAAGCCTGATGGGAAACGGCAGAATTGGTGACTTTTTACACACGTACGCGCACACACACACAAGCCATTATCATAGATTCACAATTAAATTAAATGTGGGTCTGAGATCAGAGATATGAGCCTTTATGGTAAAAGGCATTAAAGTTCTTGTGATAAACTTGAGTCACTTCATCAAAATATATAAAAAAGACAAATTGTAGACCATGGTCACTTGTGGTTGTTTTCTCAGAGACTGTAATGATATTGGTTAATGGCACACAAGTATGGCATTTTAGAGCCATTAAGGACATTTAGCTATATTGGGTCATTCATTTGAACTGTTATCAGAAAGTGGACATAGCGTATACGGTACAGTAAACTAGGGCATGACATTATTATTTTGAGTCACAATGGTGGGAACAGTGACCTGCTCATTTTCTTCTTACTTACTCATGCTAAAAGACAATAAAAGATTAGAAAAGCAGTCATGCCATTTAAAGCATAGACATTTCTGGATTATTTTTGGTTGTGGGAATTTTCCTTTGTCACACATAAATTATAAAGATCCAGTATTTAAAACTGCATACAGATATACTAAAAAGCATACACAAATATTAGTGCCATGTTGATGTTTTATTAGTGACTAGTGACCAGAGCATTTAAGAAATTACAGCCTTTAGTGCTCTTGCCTCTCAATAAGGAGATTGTGGGTTTGATCCTCAGGCCGGCCGACTCTCAGTCTCTCTGGGTGGAGTCTGCATGTCCTCCTCGTGTTACCGTGGGATCTCTCCAGGTATTCTGTCTTCCTCACACCATCCAAAGAATTGGTAACTCTAAATTGCCCCTATTGAATGAATGTGAGAGTGAATGGTTGTCTGTCTGATTATGTTTTAAGTCTCAGCCCTGCAACTGGCTGGCTGCTCTCCAGGGTGAACTCCAGCAATGGCCCATAGTTACAGGGATAGGCTACTGTACCTGCAACCCCTAATGGTAATAAGAAGAAGATGAATATAATATAAACAACACAGAGGGTCCAGATTTGGTTCTGCGTAGCCTGGCCAGCCTCTTCTATTCAAGATATCTCACCTTCAGTATTTCAACCAACCAGTCATATTTAGGGTGACCACCTCAAAAAGTACTAAAAAGTTGAGCAATACGGTGGACTTGAGAAATAAGTTTTGCGTACATATCAAACCTCATTTAGACAAAGACACAGCTGCTATAGTTTAGGGCCTATAAAACATCTGATGTGCAGTTTGTTTCATCACCAAAAAAACACTCACAGTTTTCAAAGTAATGTCTTTACCAAATCAAGTTATAAAAATTAATTCCCGCCGAACTAACACCATGGAGAGGCCTTTCCTGAAACGCAGAGGCAGCAACACACCAACCATATGTTGAACCCAGAGATACGGGACGCCCTCAAATATCTATTCTACATTTTACACCAGGAAAAATCTCACTTTTTATAAGATCCACTGAGTTCACCCTTGCTCAGTGCCACGAAAGATCACTAGATACAACATAGGAAGGATGTGATTTCTTATATTATGCTACCTTGTAGAAATGTTATGGCAAAATGTATAAAAAAATGTATCTTTGTGAGTTAAGTGTTGTTGATATTGGTATTGTAGATTTTTATATTGTGTACTAAAATCACTTTGTCACTGGGTTACATCTTGGGGTGCTAAAACCTACCTTAGGGGTGCTAGGAGGTAGAAAATGTGGGACATGATCTTAATAAGTGGGACGGTGGGACAAATGCCTAAATGGCTGTGCAATACAACCAAAAGTAGGACACAGGTGGTCACCCTAATCGTATTTGTTTATCTGTTTCTTAGATTAGTTGTGTATTCTTCACAATGGACCAGACTATTCAGTGTATGTCAGGACAGCCCTCTGCTTTCAAACTTAATTTGACACAGACCAAACTAGTTTCTTATATGGAAAAATAAGATGCCCAGGCTAGGATCTGTGTCCTCCTGTATTATAGAAGACTCCCAAAATGCATCAGCATTTACAGTATACTGCAGTTATCTGGGAATATGGCACATGTTACAGTCATAATTCTGATCTTTTACATCTGTTTGTAACAGGTCTAATGTCAGTGACTATAGAATCACTAGTGACAGAGGTTAACAAGAAAGGTCATCTGGACAAAGTTTGTTTTCTAGAAGATGTTTGTTACTCTATTTGAAGGACTTAATCATTTCTAAAGTCAGAATCACAAATGAAGGGACATGCAGTGAGTCCAAGAGTACATAAGAAGCTGTGTAATCACCAACCAAAGTGAGATAATGAGCAATAAACCATCTTTCATCTTATACAAACTATAATCACTTAATCAGTACAGTGAAATTAACATATGTCTGATAATATTCACAATGACTCTCTGCGATTGAGCCAGTCATCTGCCAACCATGAGGCTAACAGATTTTCGCAGTAATAATGGACTGTAATGATCCTGGCCTGTGTGTGTTTTACAGCTGTACTTCCTGGATAGTGCCAGCCCAGAGGTCACCAGGGGTCAGCAGACAATCCCTATGCAGATAAAGCTAATAACACACCTGCCACACTGTCATACACGCTATTACACTTTTTACAACACCATTAGGCATTACCATACTGTAGCCGCTTATTGCACTGATAAGATACAATGATGGTTATCTCTGGTGAAGAAGCCCTCACACATTGCTACAAGCATATTATTCTATTTTGTTATAATTTAATCAAAATTAACAAGGATAAATAGGACTTTCTGGAAATCCAATAGTCTTGTCTGCCTCAATCATTTGCAATAATTAGCCTCTCCACTCTATCCTCATTACAACAGCAGCAGCAAAACACTCGGCTCTCATTAGGGCCCCAGCCATTGTTGGCGGCCATTTTGCCCTCCCTATTACCAGAACAAAGGCAGGGGAGGCAAAACAGTTTACTCACAAATCTCCCTCTGTGTGCCCACTGCTTCAGTCCACTCATTCAGGCCCAGGAAGTAAAGACCATCTGCTTGGTTTGAACTGCGCCAATCTCAAAAACACTTCTCACACATTCACCAGTGCAATTGCAGTTAGCCAGCGGATTATTTGAGTGAATCTACCTCTAAAATGGATTTCAAAGGCGGTTGGGCTGGAAACAGTTTGGGATTGAGGCCATTCCTTTTAACGTGCATATCTTAAGTCTTTGGTCTAACGCTGGCACAAGATGAATAGCAAAAGAAGCCACACAGTAGTAGCCTCTGCTTGGACTACAGGCAGCTGTTTCTTTTGATTTCACATGAAACCAGCCAAAATATGTCCACTGCTAAATGGCATGCTTACGTCTGTGTCTTCTTTAAGCTATGTTGGACTTGGGGCCCAAACAAACGCATCATGAATATTCACATCCAGCTGTCTGTGGCTCCGAGATAGCAGCTGGTCTGCTTGTGTTACTGTATCTGAGAGCCATACCTGGACCGAGGCCTTTGCACCCCACCCAGATCCCAGGAGGGATGCCATCTACTCAGGGATAATTTGCTTTTGGTGTGGATGTGGAAAACCATCAAGATGGATTATTCACTATTTTACCATTGCAAGACAGGGCTAATGCCTTGCCAGAGGTCTGCTCTCTTCAAGGGCTTCTAGATACCTCATATCATATAATATTACATTTTTGACTATACTATGGTGCAAAACATATAGTAACTTCTGCGTCACTTTTATGGATCACTGCCAGTGCTGCTGATAGAGATCTTCCCATTTGCTTTAAGTGTCATGTGGGTTTCACAACTGCCATTTATTGCCATCTATTGCTTTCCTATTAATCTACTATGGACATTTTAAGTTATAGAGATGTATTCAAGCAAGCATGTTTTAGTCTACTTTGGGCAGTCAAAGTGGCATGGGGCATGCAGACTGTGAGCCAGGAGGGTCAAAATATTTTTTAAATTTTTATATAATGTTTGCACAGCACATCTGAGTGCAAGTATAACAGATATGGCTGACAGTGTGGCCACTGTAAAAAGCAGGTGTTAGAGCAGATGGCATTACTATGACATTTAATTTACCATTTACGGCTTTTGTTGAGCCATTATGACAAAGAAGAGATCATTTAAATTAAATACAAATTTACTTTCACACAGAGAACTTTTTACTTAGTGTAATCATTGTCCTTGGGACAAGTGAATATGGTCCAAGCTTCCTAACCATAACTATCCCTTTTTAGATGACAGATCAATGTCATAAATGGCTTACAATGACCCTTACATTTTGCCTTTACACATAACACAGTCTTTCTCAATTAGCCAAATTCATGTTATATCAATCCAGTGTTATAGTCCCAAACATATAAATATGTGAGAATGGCACAGTTGGTGGACAAAGACTGTTTTTGGTGGCTCGAGTGGTGTATTGGTTGGCCCTGGCAACACATAAACGCAGTGCCAGTCTGTCAGCATGCCAGCCCCCCCAGAGCAGCTGCCAGGCCGCAGCAGCGGGCACTAATTCAGCCAACCACAGGGAGCCCCGTCCCGCCCCAAAGGTCCTCCCTGTGGCTCCTCACACCCCTCATCTGCACACACGCTCATACAAAACACGCTTTAATTATGACAAACTTGCCAGGAGCTAATCTGCCATCTTTTCAATCAAAGAGAGAGGCTCGTGCCAACATTTTAATAACTAATTATCACATATTCTGAAGAGTAAACACCTTTTTCTCTTTGCCCTTTTCACTCAAACAAAGTACAGTTCGTGTCTAGTATGTGTTTTTTTGTTGTTGTTGTTGTTGTTGTTGTTGGTGGTGGTGGTGGTGGTGTTTTTTTGTTTTTTTTTAGCAAAGCTAGTGTTTATCATTTGAAAAATACATTGTACAATATCAAGCGTTATGGTGCAGCAAGTTTACATAGGAAACAATTTGTTTTTAATATTTTGTACTGTGATCTGTGAAAAACATTAGACACAAATACTGTATGTTGTCCAGAGGTGGAAGTAACTCTAGTTAGCATACTTTTACTTGTACCCCTACTACCCCCAAACCTGGCTTGAACCCAGAACCTTGCCAAGTGAGCATGCTACCTATTTTGTTCATTCATAAACTTTAAAAATTTACTTGAGTGACAGTTTTTCTATTAAAAGAAAGTAAAATGTCTTGGTCTGGGGCTGTAACGATGTTTGGACTTTATTATCAAGTTTCCATTGGTACATCTACAACACATATCAACTTCGGGTTAATGAGAAAGATGCTATTTCAGCAATCTTTCAATTTTTATTTTTTATTTTAATGGGTGTGTCGGATTAGTTAGAGAAACAGCTCAACAAAAGTGAAAATGGAAGCCTCTATGCAAAGAAAATAAAAGCAGAATGTTGTTATCGGGGTGGGACTGGCACCAAGATGCATAAAAAAATAGATAGCATACTGCAATAAATCTACTCTACATTTTGAAAATTTTAACTTTTTTTGTAAATTACTCAAATATAATGTAATTTGTATGGGCTTTTTGGGTAGCACATCCTGCACCCTCAACTTACAATTGCACATAAGACATAATCACTGCTGTGTTTTATCTTCCAGCCAGCATATTTGAAGCCTGACATTCTTTTCTTCATCAAACCCACTGCACTCTTCTTTGCGGCTTCACCTGTCACTCTCATGCACTGGCTCCCCTCGCCTGATCCAGCTGAAGGTCACGATAGGGCTGCTTCCTTTGGAGAGCCCTGCTTGGTCCCAGCGCTCCACACTGCTCCGGTAAACAACATGGCACAGCAGTTCATAAAGATGCATATTGTGTTCCTTGCATCTGTTGACAGGACTGTGTTTAAGTAAATATGAGTGGCACACTTCCTGGCTATGGTTTCCTGCACATACATACCGTTAGTAAGGATAGACTAGTTGAAATATTGATGCTGATGTTTTGTTCTTATTTTCACCGGACTTGGGGGAAAAAAAGGCCATCTGGACAGGTCGGGCTTTCTCACGTTAAATATTTATTCTGTGCTCTGAATATGACCAAGGGAGAGCAAAAGAGGGTCATTTTGTAACATGAGAGAAAGGCAAAAGGAGGGTAGTGGGGGGGGTGGGGGGGGGTTGTTGAAGGGGCTTGGGCCAGATTTAACAATAGCTTTTTTCCTAACAGATGGAAGATTGGCTGCAGGGATATAGTTCAGTGTCACAGTAGAACCTGATATCTGATTATAGATCTCTCACCCCATAGACACAAAGGGATTACATGTGGTTACATCAATAATGAAATTGAGATTATTTTGTTGACATGCGTCTAATTTGTTGTGTTACAGTGCTGAATGCTGCCTATCAGTCCCACTGGGTCTTTGTACACTACTCAGGTAAGGCCAGCGGATCAGTTTCCCTCAACAAGCCAATCAAACAGTGCGCACCAAGCCAACTCTGCCACCTTAAGCTACTCTAGTAATTAGCAGTCAATGTCCACGAAGCAGTCACATGTAAAAAAGTACAACATGGCACAAATTTAATCATCTCACAAACAACATGCCTATTAACAGTCCACTAATCCGACCCGCAGCTTTCCCCTGATCTCAGCATACAAAGTGAAACAGACCACAATCTACATGTGCACTTAGTCAGCAAGCCCCGACAATAAATTTTAATGATGTGTTTATAGGACAAACCTGCTAACAGCGCACCAATTCCAGCCAGCTCCCATTCAAACAGGTTGCTTTTGGCTAAATTATGCTTCTTGTTTTAATAATTAACAAAGGCTATTAATTATGAACAGATCTGTAGCCTAACACTCGTCAAAGAGATGCTATGGTTGCCTAGGAGCGCTGACCTATTCTGAATACCTTGTCGCTCGGTGTTGTCAGTAACTGGAGACGCTGTGTAGTGTATGGCGGAAAGTAAATAAGGTGGTGGGGTAGGAGGACACAATGCTTTTGTTTTGGGTGCTGTCATAAGGGTGCCACAAGCTCAGCTGATCAATAATGCAAGTCTGGCACGTGTCTAGAAGGCTCTGTTGCACCATGCTTGGGCAACTACTACTACTACTACTGCTACTACAACTACAGTGACCTACAACACTTTTATTCTCAACATTTTTAAAATAATATGTAAAAATGTTTGTCATTTGTAAAGAGGAACCACAGCAAAAGATTAAACTGTCTCCATGTACAGCCTTTATGGCAAACACACTCAAAAGTCTAGGTCTAAAGATGGCCTATGTGATACATACACAGTAGAGTATAGACTATGAATTGTTTATTATTGACTTGTATCTACTATAGTGATCTTTGCTGTGACTATTTTTGCCTTTTGCTTCTTCATATTTGGGACCATTTTTTTTAAACTCTAAGTAATTAGTACCTAATAATGAAATGTAGAAGTGTTCTGTTCTGTTCTATAATAGTAGAATATTCTAAGTTTGTGTTATAAAGTATAATGGCTTTTTATCTTTAACAAAAAATTACTACTGTGTGCCACCAGAAATATCCAACGCATCACTGATGGTACCATAGTTTGAGAAACTCTGACCTAAGCGATTTTCTTTGTTTATGTCCAAACTATTTGGACATAAACAAATAGTTTGGTGGTTCCCATTGGTCAGTCAAAACAATCAGCTGTGAAAAACGGGATGCTTTACACATTTGAGCCTACATTTTGGGATGCAAGATCAACACAGCTGGACATCCTAAAGTTTGTGTTTATGTCTGTACACTACCTTTCCGACTTATGTCCAAAAATAACCCGCTCGCTTCCTGCTGTGATGCTAAAGGTGCAGTCATCTTTCCCTGTGAAGGACACATGGATGTCTGAAGTTTGGGAGCAGGCGGGGGGGAGCAGGGAGAGGAAGCAGTGACTACCGTGTGACAAGCGCCCTGTTCCTTCCTCCTGGGCCTGAGAAACAGGAAGTGCTGCACATAAGGCATTATTGTGACGGAGAGGAAATGCAAGGTCCTCTAAATTAAGAGCCCCAATCTGGTTGTCAATGACAGGGGCCTGTCCTCCAAGGCCCCACACATCACGGCCCTAACATGTTGACGGACACACAAGACAGTGGGGGATTCTATAAGCCTGTTTAGCATTCACTTTGGTTCTGGCTTGGAAAAAATGAATGGAAATACAGTTTCAATGTACGTACAAACTTGAAGTAATGAGTGTACTTCTGCTTTCTTTTTAAATGGCAGCTTTTAAAAGGTTTTGTGTAGTTTTTAATAGCACATAGAGGCAAATGTGTAGACTGCAATTCCACACTTAAATCTCACACTTTTTAGAGCAGGTAAACAGGGACATGCTGTTGTCTATGAAAAAGTCCATAGTTTACTTTTCAAGTTTGTCAATTGGAATTCATTGAGCTATTCAATTCAATTTAAATTTTATTTCTGAAGCCCAGTATCACAACAACAGTCAAAGGGCTTCACAACCAGTCAATCAAACATAAACACACAATCAAACATCCACCAATAATTACACTAAACTAAACAGACCCAGGACATCCCCTGTCCTTAGGCCCTCCTTCTCGGTAAGGAAAAACTCCTAAAAAAAAAAAAACAGCTGTGTGAAAAAAAAGAAATCTTATGGAGACTATACTGAAGGAGAGATCCTCTCCCAGGATGGACAGGCAAAATGAGTCAAGGATGAGCTATAAAATGATGTGATAAATCAAAATTTTTTACTGATTTGAGAGTTGAACTTTTGCTCAACTATATACACTGTAACATTTGCACCTTTAAAGCAGGCCTATTGGTAGATTTGACCCACTTGTGTTTAGCAGAAGCTAGGGAGGAGCTGGTTGCCAGGAGAAATTACTTTGTTCTGGGCCACCTCCCAGTTAATTAAAATCCTACTTTATCTGTTCTTTCAATTAGAAGGTTCTGGAAATGGCCCAGCCTGCATGCAGATAACCATAGCAATAAGATGTGATTAAAATGGGGGTCCATTTGCACCGTGGGCCACAGCAACGGCCTGCTGTTGAGTCCGTGCCTGATTCTGATCCCAGCACTACCTTTGATGAGGGGGCACCACTCCGCTGCAACAATCTGTGTGGCACTTCCAGCAGCAAATGATGTGATTAAGATCAGCTTTCTGAGGCGCTGCAGGATATGGCAGGTGCTGACCACCTGTGATCACGTACACATGACCTGCAGTGGGGACTGGAGCTGGAGTGCCAAGTGCACTGTTTTTGGTCAGCAGTAATCAACAGAATTGTCCACTTACAATGTTTTTGCTCAATTAACAACAGATCCATCAGAGCCCGCCTCTGCTTTTCACAAATAGAGTGCAACAAAGAAGCAAGCTGTATAGGCAATCAATCATGCCAGGCTTTAATAGACATGTGGCATTGTTTTGGTGTAGTTTGTGTTCTACCAGTAGAACACAAACTACACAATTTCTTGACACTATAATGTATTAAGATTAATTTGGACAATATGTAATGCTGATCATAATGTTGAGATGTGTATTAATTTAAAATCAGTTCATGTGTACAATGTAAATGCACTGAGGGAAATTCAACATTTTATTGGCAACATTGCTTGCAACCAGAAGAAATGCAATATAAACATTACAAATGTTTTTATGCCAGAACATAAACTTGCCCTTCTGTGAACATAAACTGACATACAAATTGAATAAATCAAGCCTTTGTACATCAGAGACTAATATTTACTGCCATCTAGTGGCCACACTAAAGAAGCACACAGTGAAAAGGTGACTAAAGCATTGCCTAACACTTGTTTTAATCTCTGAACGACCTGAACGACTGGCTGAGTGACTTGGGAGCTGCATTTGCTTCATTTATCGAAGAACTGGATTCAGAATGAGAAAGGGCCTTCTCATTGTTGACACGAGATGTCATGTCTCCAGCACTCTTCCCAGGGATCTGAGCTGTCTGAAGGAGAAGGCCTCTTCCTATACCAGGCAGAAGTGGGAAAAATGACTTCCCAGGAGACACACCTCTCTTGTTTGTGTCCAGTGGTGACTCTGTTTGCCCTCTGCCTACACACAGTGAGGCATGGGGAGTGACTGACTGGACAGAGGAAGCCTCTATGTTTTCTGATTCCAGTTTAGACAGGTCTTCTTGGTTGAGAGCTTGCATCTCTCCTTCAGCTGAGCTCTTGGAGGTTTGGGGGTTAAAACGATCAAGCAGACCCTGCTCTGTCACTGGGTACTGTTCAGCGGCCCACTCCTGGCGGTCGCAGCGCATTTGCTCCAGTTGTCGAAGCTCTTTTGGCAATTCCAAAACACTCTCCTACAATACCAACAGAAAAGCTAATTTACCTAATGGTGCCTTTGCAAAACACCATAAGCAGTGCAACTTTTAGGAACAGAGTGCAGGAATGCCATTTATTAAATCAAAACTACATACCATGCTGAGGTGCTCCAGCTCATCAGGTTGGTAGTGGCTACTTTTTAGGTATGAATCAACCAGAGCCATGTAGTCGGTCATGAGTGTGTCCAGCAACACAAGTCTGAGAGGCTGCAAGTGGATCACTGACAGAGCCATGACCTTTAGCAGAGGCAGGGGACAAGGACGCTTGTACCACATCTCCTTCTCCTCCTGTTGACACACACAATGCATGATACAAGAATAACTTATAGCATATTATGCCTAAAAATGTATTATATGCTCATATTTTTTTTATTGAGCTTGCTACCTGAGTGAGTTGGGACTTCATCTGTAGAGACAAAAGCTGGGATGAAGGCACCTTCAGATGTAGACTGATCACCTCCTGAAGAGTACTGACTCTGTCTGGAAGCAAACCCCCAGTCTCCGAGTAGAAGCACATCACATCTGCTACCTTTGATAGAAGCACAAAGAGAGAAAAACAGTCATTCAACCCAAGACAGTTTAGAGATAATGTCCCTCCTTTTACCTGAGTGTCAAAGACGTTGGTTAGATTTACTCCAAATTGAGTGGTCAGACATCCAGCAATTGCTCTGCAGTCATGAATAACCTGCATTTAAAAATAACCAAAAAAAAAAAAAAAAAAGAGAAATCTAATAACTATAGGTACAGCTTGTTTTACAGTGCCTTCATGTTCACCTTTAAAATGTGTTTACTCTCCAGGATCATGGAGAGACCATTCTTAAAGGCACGAGCTCCGAGTAACAGGATATCAAAGAGGTACACCTTGTTTTTTGTGGCAATCTAGACAAAAACACATTGTTACAAAGTTCCTTAATAAGTTCATACAAACAGCCTTGTGCATCTTACCTGCAGCCAACACAGTCTCCCATGCTTGTATATTTCCACTCCATCAGCTCCTACACCAATAACTTGTTGCTTCTTGATGTGCATTACCTAAAACGCATGAATCATAAGTATGCATTGCCCCTAACACATGCACACTAAAAATTATCATCTATAAGGTAATGGGTAAACCTACAGCAGGTCCAAATTTTTCATGAAACTCATCAATGACAACAAAGTTGATATATTCCTCGTCATCTTCTTCATCATCTGTAAAATGCACCATAAGTAAACATGTAATTCCATAGGGCTCAGATGAGATCAACAAAAATATTTCTTGACCTAGTCCAACGGCCCTCTTGTAAGGCTGAAACCTCTCCACAGTCAAGTGATCCTCAGGTTTGTTCTCCTGAATACTTAGGTGCACCACCAAATAATAAAACAGATATGACACAAATTATGAAAGAAAGTGACAATGACTGTATGGTAGTGGCTGGAGCACACTTTAACCTACCTACTGCCATGTCCCTCGTTGGTAAACTCCACTGTTAAATGGAATACAGAAGTCAGGGTTACAAAGCCAAAGGACGTCAAAATATGGCTTGTCATTTATTAATGTTATTGGCTTACCATTGACTATGTCGTGACCAAAGAACATTTTCGAGCCCGGATATCTGCACCCATTATTGGCACCAACAACTAAAAATAGATAAAAAAAAAAACTCTCACACACACACACACACAAATTGGTATAATATTTTCTACATTCAGTTCTCAAAATTGCAACAAAAAGGAAAAGCTGCCTCACCATCGGCCAAAATGATTGTTTTGTTGGGGTTGATGCGCTGGACAATGCCGAGGTAAGATGCATTTTTCAGAGTCAGTTTGATGCGTTTTCCTTTTAGAATACTGAGAAACCTAATGTCGTCCACAACCATTTTACCATAATACTGAATAAAAATTAGCTAGAGTAAAAACAACTTCACACATTAGCAAGTTAGCTAACGCCGAAGCGCAGGAGTATGCTAATTAGCGGTATCGTCAGACAACAGCGAAATCACGTGGGAGTGAAAAATGTTGCACGTGGACCAAACAACTGGCTCTTCATTTTAGCATCTATTATGACAAAGCTAATGGAGGCAGCACACCATACTGTGTATAAAATAAAACATATAATCATACGACTTTCAATAAAGTATTTGAGTGACGTGATGTTTTTTGCATCAGGCTCGTAAGGACCCTGGATTAGCACTACCAAGTGAGCAGTAGGAGCCAAAAAGATGTCCCTTTACTGTTTTTTGAGAAAAATATTTAAGAATCTCTCCTCTACAATATGCCATACACATGCGGTACTCCATTATAGTTTAGAATTGTAACTACAGTTGCCTGCTTAAGCAATGCGTCGACGCCAGATAGCCCAAATCTTTGAAGAGTTTAATTTGAGATGTACGTATGCCTACAACCACACGAGGGCACACTGACAGCACGGTGCAGGCCCATCGGCTTGGGAGAAACTCCTGACGCAAGTTTTCCCTAGGATCTGGCCAGTGGGGCGGGCACACTAAATAATTGGGCTATTGATTAAAAAAAAAGCCACCTTTGTTTTTCGAAGCTTTGCAGATTTGTGTGTGTTTAACATCTTAAATTGTTAATAATAGGACTTATAGCCTTTATTGGAGGCTCTGGTTTCCACGTCTAGCGCATTACTGCATAGAATAGAAATCTCTTCTATTTATGATTTGAACATAATACAGATGAAGAAATAAAAGAAGCAAATGCTATTGATTGGTGGCAGAAATAACGCTTAATGTGTTTTCTTTACAGGCAGTTCAACTTTTCACGAGGCTAGTAACTCCTGCCAGTCTAAGAAATATGATTATATATGTACAAATACGCTCTCTTCTGTCTCTACATATTGTAGAAAATTGCTTTGCTGCTTTCTACTCGATGTAGTATAGGAACCTTCCACTGTGACAGCTCCATAAACTAATGGAACCATCCACCAGTGTTATCTGTAGAGGAAGGTGCGCCCTTTTCCTGTTATGCATCCTGAACAAACTTTAGGGAGATGAATCATTGCGAGTTACGACTCGGGTCGGGTCTAGACATAAAAATATAGTATTTTTAACGAAATAGATCAATTATTTAAAAAAAAAAAAGAAAACGATTGCACTGTAAAGGATCGGTCATTCCTACATCATATAACCTGTTGCGTAAAGTCATAATTTGGCATAATAAATAATCTTATTTTGAAATTCAAGTTCAAAATCTCTTCACCAAACTCGATAAAGTGTCTAACTGTAGATAAAAGACATGCTGTAGCTCACTGTGTGAGTGACGAGCCCAGCATCTCGGCCGCCCACTCTCACGCACACGCAGACCGAGGCTGTGGTGAGTGTTAATTGTGTAACGCGCACTGACGAGTCAGCACAATGCAGCGGAGAGCGCGCTGGCAGCACACACAGCGATGAAATGCTCCCAGCGAAAAGGACTCAAATGGACAGCCTCGTTCAGCCGCTCGTCGCCCAGTACCTTGCCATGGGATGTCAGGCAAGGGAGAATAACTCGAACCAAAATATAACGACAGAGGGAAAAGATGACGCGTAAGTACCAGGTTTATTGAGCGTTTTGAGCTTTCCAAACTTTATTACGATGACAGTTTGGTAAAAGTCTGCTCTGTTGAATGGAAAACTATGGTCATAGGCGTTTTGAAATCCTGAAATCCTGCGACTTTCTAGGCAACAGGTTACTAAGGGCTTTTTTGCTTTTCTTTTTTTTTTCTTTTTTTGTGAACTGGAAGTCCGCAATCAACTGGTATTTCCCTAAATTAAAGGAAGGAAACTAGAACAATGAATAACAAAATACCATTGAGGGGTGGTCTTGTGTTCCATCAATAGAGAAAACATACCAACCATGCAACATAGCTTATTCCTTTTTTAAATTTTTTTAAAAAAAATTTAAAAATTTTTTAACAAAAGCTGATAAATTTCTGTACAGCCATTGCTCCTTTTCATTTTGGCCTTTTGTGTTGCTGTGTCTCTAGGAAAGTGGCTCCGGGATGTGGCTCCAAATCTAGGGTTTCTCCTCCAGGAAGAGCTCACCGGTTCCACAAACACAATCCGGGTCCGAACGCTCCAAGTAAACCCAACATGCCTTTGGGTCACCTCACAAAGGGGGGCAGCTGGGATGAGATCATTCAGGCTTGTCTGCAGTCCTTTGGTAAGTCCAAATCTAATTTAAAAATGTAATTTTTTTTTTTTTAAGTGTGCTTGCATTGTTCTGCCTTAGTTGACATTGCTAGCTTAATGTTTAGTGCATTTTCTATTACTGCAGACTGCATTAAAAATATTTTAATGTCCATGACCCGCTAACATTTATCGATTATCCATTTTGTGTGTTGTACCAAACAACTTTGATTAACGAGACTGGTGTCTGATCAATCAGGGAAAGATCGTTGGCTTTATCAAGTTGTCTGGAGAGCTCTTAGAGTTATGGTGATTGAAGAAGAGACAAGCTTTCAAATTGTTGTTGCCTGGTAACACAAATGGAGCAGGAGCAATAGAGAGAGCTATTACAATGGGCAGCACATAAAATGACATCCAGAAAGTGTGTTCGTCAGAAGATGGAAGCTTGGGCTTGCTTTAAATTCACGGTCATGGTGCATTCATAAAAATGTATGCATACATTTGATCAGAATCACTGCAAATGTGAAATGAGGACATGTCTAAGGTGTTAAAGCCAATCTGTACAGTACATTACGAGCAGAGCACTACTGGGCCACATCACAAGTGAACCCCCTGGGTCCCCCAGCATCGCCACCACCTTTTCAAATGTGAGAGTGCACGTAAGAGCTATTTGAAGGATTACCTGATGGTAGCTTAAAGCCCGTCCGAGCCCAAAGGTCAGCTCCCTGAATGCTGGTCCTCAGATGATGGCCAAGCCTTTGAAATGTAGAGCGTTACAAGGTGTGGATCAATAGGCACTGACATCATCACTCTCTCCAGACCACACTTTAGCAGCTTGTACTGCTCGTAACATACAAACATTCCCAAAGCAGTATAGTTTGTTGTGTTCCTTGTTTAATCTGTGGACAGTGTTGCAATAGTTAGAGACAAATATAGAGATTGTATCATCTTTTCTTACTGTTTTTTTCCAGGACTACTGTTGCTAAAATATGAGCATTTTATCATTTTGTTCTAGCATACTACTAAAACAAAAAGGTGTGGATTCATAAGTAGCATTAAGAACATTTATTTTCCCATTGCTAGAAAATTTGCATATTTGAAATTTGCATTGTGTTTTCTTTGACTCCTACACAGTCTGAATAATAGAGACAGAAGGAAAGCGAGGTTTGGTAGCTGTATTTAGCTAAAGCTAACTTACTGTGTTGGTGACAGAAATGCAGGCTATATGGGCCAACAAAATGTAAAAAAATATGTTTTGAACAAGAGGACATTTACCATAAAGAAGTGGCTTCCAAACGGTGGGTTTGCAGGAAGGTTGGAAATACTGTAGTTTTAATGTTAAAATTAATTCAATTGGGCTACATAAAAAGAATAGGGACAGAGCTAAGACCAGTTCAGAATCATTGCTCCAATTTTGTAATATTTTGAATGTGTTGCTATTATATTACTTCTATTTACATTTACATATACCGTAATAGGACTTTCCTAACAAAGTGTTACCTACTATGGCAATCCATGGCAATATCAGGCAATATCATGGCAATATGGGCATCCATGGGACGCCACTGATATTGATCAATGGCTGATTAAAACAATAAGGGCATCCAGTCTATCTTTTGTCCATACAGGGAAAAGCGACATGCTAGGTTGATCAGGCTGATGTATGTGGAAGATAACTTTAAAACAAGGCCATGGTGTTTGTTGGTGTGGTAATGTACAGTACAAAGTATTCCTCTTTTTCTAGTCAGTGACAGACTGTGGACAGGGGATTTCCTTTAGCAATTAACCCAGCACAGGTAGTGTTTGTGGTTGAAGAGTTGTGAAAAATAAGATTGAGCAACTGTCTGCTTGAGTTCAGCTAATGTTGTACCACTGTTGTTTGGTTGTTAGCAATGAGCATGCTCTGACTTGAATTAGACAGTGTAGATCCTTTAAAAGCTGTATAATAGACACACTTTTCTTTTCTTATTGACTCAGCCAGGTGAGATCATTGATATTATGGCTTTAGCTGCTAGTGATTATGTAGCATACCCCATTTGCAGCAACACATCTTCAAAAGTTGGGACGGGGGAAGAAAAGGCTTGAAGTGTATGTGATACTAAACAGTTAGTTCGTCATTTAGCAAAATGGCCAAAGACGATTACAAACCAGTGGAGAGGGTTGGCTCAGGAAGGGCATCCAGTGTTAAACATGCTAAATTAGTTTGCAGCCAGGATAGGAGGCAAATGATTTGCTGTGTTAACCCCAAAAGGGAAAGGAAAGAAGTAGATTAGGATAATGCAACCAGTTAAATTGGCAACATCTAAGCAATGTGACTGGGGCATAAAAGGAGCATTTTAGAAAGGTACATTCACAGTATTGTGATGCTTGTGATCTCCTCCGAAGTTTATTATTAGGAACACTTACTTTTTCAGCCTTTTGTTGCTTTCTCACAATATTTTTGAGATATATTGCTCACTGTATGACTTGATTTAGATGTGATCAACTCCATAGATCCTTTAACAGCTGTAACATTTATTTTACTTTTCTTATTGACTCAACCAGGTGAGGTGATAACAGGGTTTTAGGTGCTTGTGACTGTGTAGCACACCCTATTTGCAGGATACAAATGCTGGATTAGTCAGTGGCGGCTAAAGTGGCTAGTTGCTTATAGATAACAAAGATTAGAAGAAACATGTTGGCATGGAGCTGAGATATTTCCAAGGTGATGTGGTTTAAAAGTGGCCCCGCACACAAGTGCTTAATGTCCTTGATGGTGGGAGATAGCTGTATGAAGCCTTGAAGAGAACAGTTCGCAATGTTCCACTTGCTGCATTTATTTTCAGTTATAAACCTTGTAATAATGGAATGAACTGAATAAAAGCTGTTGTTGATTTAATGCTAATCAGCTGTTTACAACAAGTCCAAAAATGTTGGGACACAAATCTCATAAAACCATACCAAGTACATAAACAATATTATGTGTTCTACAATTTTATGAAAAATAATAGCTCATTTTGTATTTGATGGCAGCAACACATCTAAAAAAGTTGGAACATGAAAAACAAGGGGCTGGTGATACTTATACAAATCAGAAACATTAATTGGCAAGATTTCAGTATGATGACAGTGTGTAAAAGGAGCATTTTTGAAAGACAAATTCCCTATTATTAGTATTGGATGTATTGGATGCTGATGATTCTTACACTGTCATTTGGCACTGCACTAGTCTATGCTGGAAATCACTGCATGGATCAGGAACACTTCCAGAAGTCACTGTCTGTGAGCACAGTTTGCACAAATACACAGATGTATCATGCAAAGAAGATTCATGTGAACATAATCCAGAAACATTCCTGGCTTCTCGGGGCGAACTGGGTTTGTCTTTTACAGATTTTGGTTCATTCGACCATAGAACAGAAGACAGCAGTGATTTTGGCTCAAGTTTATGTTCAAGTGTTTCTAGATTGTGTTCATATATGACTTTTTGACCCCATACAGTGATTTCTAGTATAGAATCCTGCCTATTTTTATTGCAGTGTCACTTGAGAGTCTGAAGATCACAAGCAACTAGTACATCCAGTACTAATAGAAACTCTGGCTTTCTAAAATGCCCTTTTTATACCAAGTTATTTTACGCTAATGTTGTTAATTAATCTAATTAGTAGCAAAATTCTGACTCCAACTACTCCACTTCACTTTATTAGTACCGCTTTCTTTGCCAGCTTTTTGTTGCCCCCACCCCAATCCTTATATACATCTCCAATTAGATGTGTCGCTGCTGCCATAGAAATCAAAATGAGCTAGTATTTTTTCATTAAAAGGTAAATCTTCGTTTCAACACCTGATATGTTGTTTATGTTTTATTGTGAATAAAATATGGTCTTGTGAAATTTTCACATCATTGCTTGCCCGGTTTCTACCTGTATATACAACAGCCATGCAAAATGTCATGTTTATTTGCTAACACTGAGTTTGTGATAAGTTTACTATTTGATTTGGTGTACAGTAAAGACTAAGAAAGGTGGTCAAGGTCACAAAGAAGAAGGAAGCAAGCTTTACACAAGGAAAAAGGAAGTGAAAAGTGTAGTGAGAAAAGTATGCCACTGTGGTTCACATTCTGAACGGCACAGACAAATTTATACATGTGAGGTGTGTGGAAATGTTTAGGGCCTGCTGGTTTACCCAACATTCAGAGTCCATTGAGAGAAATAAACTCTGCCATTATTGTGGTTTGTTCCAGATTGACAGCACCAGCAGTAACAAAGTGCTTTTTCATTTCTTATCCTCAAACTAATTTCATAAATAATAGAGAAATGAATGTGGTAAAGCTATTAAACCTGTTAGCCCCAATCCCAGCAGTTCAATCAGAATACAATATGACAATAATAAGACAAAATGTAGTGGCAGTAACTTGTTTATTCCTTTCATGTGACTCTAACAATAAGTACAAATACAGTTACTGTCAGGGTTGAATTGACAGAATCAATGCTGATGATCATGTTTTTGTTTTTTTTGTTGTTGTTGTTTTTTTTTTCATATCACTAACTTGGACTAATCATCAAAAAGATTCTTAATGTGAATCAAATTGTGTTGTTTTTGTATTTTGCTGTAATCAGTCACTTTATGACTATATATGAACTGGGCCTGACAATATATTGCAAAGGCAACATTAGCATATTAACATATTTATCTGTGCGGCTTTAATGTTATGGTATTTTCTGGACACTTCAGTGAGAACTTGGTCCATTAAAATTTTATTGGTTGATTAGTTACATCCGCTGCAATAAAAATGCTGGTCTAATATGTTACTTTATAACTTTTAATTTTCATTTTATTGAAGATAGCATAAATGATTTTTAGATAACAATATATTTTACAGCCATCTTTTGTAAACACCTTTTTTTATCTAATTAATGTGAAGAGACTGATAAGTCCACCACATATCCTTTGGGTGATTTTATTCGATTAATCGCTGTACTGGGTATCACTTCATTCGATTAACAATTTCTTTTGTCGACTGCAGTGCTAGTCTTTCGAGTGATGGGCATTTAATATATTTAATCAACCAGAGCCTTAAATCATACTTCAGCTTGTCCAAATAAAGTCATGTTTTTTATTCTGTTATTCTGGTTTTCCCACAGTCAGTCCTTGTCCAGTATGGATTTAGTCCTAGCTTTGACAAAGACGTTAGCCCATTCTTTTATTGCCTCCACAGTAGAGGTGAGGTTTTTTGCCATCGTTTGTTTGTCTGTTTGTTTGTGCACAACATAACTTGAAAAGTAATTGTCGGATTTTGATTAAATTTTTCGAATGGTCAGTAAGGGGCCATGAAAGAAATGATTAGTTTGTTGTGTGGATCTGTATTACTGTCTGCATCCAGGTGGAACTAGATTACAAAATGGATATCTGTGCTCGCAGAGAGCTTCTAATATTTTTTAAATATTTTATATCAGTTGACTTTTTTGGGGTATTTATATGTCACAAGTCATTATTATTGCGATATTCAAAATAATCCCTAATTTGAACTATGTTGTTTAAATTGTGATTTAAGATTGCATATCTACATTCATGTTATTTACAATAATTACTGTATATCCAAAGTGGATATACAGTATTATATGTGTTAAAATATCTTGAATATTTCTCAATGTTTTTCAAATTGAAGCAGTTCTTCATTTAGTAGCACCAAGGATAACCTCTAAACATTTGTCCTTTTCAGATTCAAATGGCTGCCTGACTGGGAGCAGCCATCTGTTGAACATCACATTGACCATGCACCGGCTCCTCATGTCGCCCGATGACCTTCTGGACAAACTCATCTCTCTATATCCTTTACCAAAACCATCGCTCACTACTTTGAATAATGTAGCGGCTAATTCTGTGCTCTGAATGACATCAGATTTCTGCCTCTACTTTGTGCTGTGCTTTCTTCTGGTTGTCAACAGCAACGGGCAATCAGGCTTGTTCTTGGCTCACAATGCGTCTGGAGCTGTCACTGTAGAATGTGGAAAAAAAAAGTGGCAGCTTGTTGTTAGCGCTTTAGACCTTTTCATTGAGTTTGATGTCCAAAGAGTAGATTTCCACTTATACTTCTTTAATGCTTTATTGTCTTTCATGTTCTACACCTCACACTGAGAAATAAGCATGTTGATTGTATGGTCCATTCAGGAACAGCCAATGGCGTCACAAAGAGAATCGCAAAGGCCCAGGGAGTAGCTTTCCCATTCCAGGCGTTAATTACCTCTGCTTCGAAAGGGTCCTCTTCAGATATATATACACATAGACTAAAAGAGGATGCGTCTGACACAAAGCCCATTGCCCCACCACTATTTTTAACCCTCTTATTCAGGCCCAAACGTGTACATCAAATAAACAGTGTTTGTATGTGTTGAGGGGGTTAGGATCACAGGGGCCACTAACAGCCTTCATCACAGTCTGGCCTTGGGATTGCGTGGGCAGGTTCTTCTGCTCCCATGACGTAACTAGTTTTTTTATGTGCACCACTCAAAGCTGATTTCTACCAATCTACAGCTCAAGTGTCAGGTTATTTGTGAAACCTTTTGTCTGCTGTATACATTCAGAGGCTAGTGTTTTTGCAGTCCATATACTGAAGAACAATGTCTATATCTAGTTTGTATACATTTGATACATGCATGCTGATTGTGTTTACTCTTTTTGTTATTCACTTCCCGCTCTGGGCCAGAATGATTCATAAAGTGATGCTCATCGCAGTTTTTGCCTCCACCCACATTACCAAATGTCACTCCTGTTTGCCTTTTGGTGGAGATGAAATCCCTTTTTATTAATTAACTGTTTGTACAAAAGAAAGTTGGCATCCATATGTGGGGGGATTACTCATAACACACCTGTCCTAAACAGTGTCAGAGAGCAGCAGATACTGTGCATGGTCCACTGTAATTAGCACGCACACATATGTGGAGCTATACACGTAAAAATAACTCTTGTCTAGTAATGGCATAAACATACATACATTTTGTATAACTGTCCAAGTCCAAAAGCAAAGATCTGGAGATTTTACTTCTCTGGTTATGTGAGTTGGTATTCTGCCTTTTCCAATAATATCTTGGTGAAAGTTTTAAATGTTCAAATTCAACTTCAGTCCTATGGCATTTATCATTATCTGGAGTCATAACATGGGCACCAATGGTAGCATAGTGGTTTGGGCTCAGACATCAAAGCAGAAAGTCTTCAGTTTTCTCAGATTTCTCAGCTGGTTGGCCATCCACTTTTGTGTGTTTCTGCCATTCAAACACACACTAACTGCTCTATTCCCACAAGCAGTCAGAATCTGAAAGTTAAAAAAAGCGTCCTTTTTGGTATAACATTGAACACACTGAATGCGAGTTTAGAAGAAAGCGTGACAGGTACATTTTTGCCATGGGGCTACACATGTGATATGTTTTTACTATGTTGAATATTGCTTTAATATATGACCTGTTATTTGAATCTTCTTTTGTTTGTTCCATTGTTAAATTCAGTTTAAGAAACTGAAGGTTTTGCAGTAAGTTCAACTGATCACATTGATGCTGTAGATTGATTGATGGTGGTATTTGGACAAATACTCTGACATACGGCAGAAGTACATTTCTTTCTTATTCTTATAAAAAAATATATTATTCAAGTGGTTATTTGTAATATTGATATTGCTATAGCAGTGAATTTAAAATGTATTGTGCAGTCCTTGTTGTCACCAAATAATGTTCCATGATTTTGTGTAACCTTCCTTAAGTTAATGCGTACATTTAAAACAGCAGTGGACAATGAACAGCCAGCTGAGTGCAAAAGGATATGCTTCCTCATCAGGTCAGTCTCACTTCCAATACAAAATCTAGATCATTTTTATGGTGTAATGTTACAATAAATATCATTGACATAGTCTCTTCCTTTGACCTTTAGACACTGGATCCAGGAATTTTGGATGATGTTCCGCTTGCACCACAGCTTGACCGACAGCCTGGACCAGTTTCGTGAGCTGATCCGAGAGCAGGGGCAGGAGAGTCTCTGCTCACTTCTAGAGACCAAATGGATGTAAGTGTTAAAGTCTGGCCAGCTGGCAACTGAGACCACACATCTCATTTCCACTGAGTTGCTCACGATTTTGAGTGAATACTAAAGTTTAAGTTTACCGCTAGACATTGTTTTGGAGCATTACTTTCCAGAGGGGTTTGAGTTTGCACTTAATGAGTTGTAATAGTGAAAGTTAGAGAGTCACAAATTGGAACATTTTTGTTATACTTTTGTAGAAGCGAAAGAGATTGGTCATGGAAGGCAAGCCAGAAAATTAAAGCCAACTGTAGTAAAAAGAGGAAGGTGTCACTACTTTTTGATCACTTGGAGCCTATTGAGTTGGCTGAGCACCTCACGTACCTGGAATTTAAGTCGTTTTGCAGGATATCAGTGAGTATATACACATCTCATAACTAACTAATTTACTCATTTGTAATGTCTGTGACTTGAAGGACAGCAGTCACTTTCTACTTCTCTGTTGTAGTTTATGGACTATCAGAACTACATCCGTAAATGCTGCTTGAAGGACATCCCTGTGATGGAGCGCTCAATTGCACTGTGTAATGGTGTGTCTCAGTGGGTCCAGCTGATGGTGCTGAGCAGACCAACAGCTCAGCTAAGAGCAGAGGTTTTCACTAAGTTCATTCACGTGGCTCAGGTATGGAATGTATTGACTGTACTTCCTTTTCCAGATGAGCAAAACAATCACAATACATTTCCCCTTTAAATACTTTCTATGATATACTGTATGTCACTTTATACAAACGGCAATTACATATTTCATAAACATAGCTTCTAATGATTTGTGATAGTGGTACATATGAAGACATTTTTTGACATATAAATCATAAGAATCTGTCTCATGAAAGATCAAAACTTTATTGTTATTAAAGAGTTTATTCGCAGTATGGAAATTATAACAACCATATAACTATAATATACTGCACTGTCCATAGTAGAAGAAATTGGAGATGTAATGGTCGTCTGGTGTTGTGTAATAGCAACATAATCAAGTCTTCTTCCCTTTTGGCATTTCTTTTCTGGAGTTGCCACAGCAAATCATCTGCATGTCAGTGTGCAGTGGCTTACATACTGACTTTGCATAGATTTTAGCAGCAAAGCAAGAATGTACTCTCAGTTTGTTTCCTTTTTGCAGATGTACAGTTGGTCTCATAGTAAATGTAACTGTGGGCAGTTACATATTTCATATACATAGCTGTAAATTGGGGGCATGGTGGCAGAGCAGTAAGAGTTCTCGCCTCCCAGCAGGGAGATCGTGGGTTTGATCCTTGAACCGGACAACACACAATCTCTCTAGGTGGAGTCTGCATGTCCTCCCCATGTTATTGTGGGTTCACTCTGGGTACTCCAGCTTCCTCCCACCATTCAAAGACATGCATGTGTTAGGTGAATTGGTGACTCTAAATTGCCCCTAGTGGATGAGAGTGAATGTTTGTCTGTCTGTGTATGTCTTTGCATCAGCCCTGTGACAAGCTGGCCCCTGTCCAGGGTGAAGATAATGAACATGTAATGGTTTTCTGGCACTGTGTACTATTGGCTGCAAAATAACCAATCAATCTATCAAATTAATTACATAATAATCAGTCATTTTATCAAAATAAAAATCTGAACAAACAGTAAGGTCTTGAAGTGTGACCCACAGCCTGTAATGTGTGTGAAAGTGTAAGAGTAAGTCAGAGATAAGTGAATTGTGGCTGTAGTCAGTGATCAGGCTGAGCTTGATAAATGTACTTGGATGTGAAGCTGCATGTGGCATGTGGAGAAGTGATGTGCTCGCTTCAGGGAGCATTTAGACTGCTTGTACTGTGGAGGACCTCTACACTCCACTGCTGTAAACCTTAAAACCCATGGGTCTTACAGCATATTTCACACTGTATTGCTCCAGTGGCAGCAGGAATAAGAGCACTGAAAAGAAAAGGGGAAAGCTTTCACCGAAAAGAATGATAGGCCCAAGCACAGTAAGAAAAAGGCAACAATATAAGTGGCTTATGTAATGGCACTGTTGTGGAGATTATATAACCAGGGTTACCTGGAACGAGCTTAATTGTGCGTGTTATGAGTGTGTGGAGTGACTGATAGGTGTACTTTGTGTTTGTGTGTCCACCAGTGTCTCCATCTTATGCACAACTTCAACACACTAATGGCTGTGGTGGGAGGCCTGTGCCACAGCTCCATCTCCAGACTGAAGGACACCACCTCACACGTCCCCAGTGAAGTTACCAAGGTAATGCAGCACTGGTCTGTTTATAAAATGTAATAATGATGTTGTTATATTTCTAAGAGTTGATGCTATATAAGGCTAAATTCTTCATCACAGATTTGTTATTTTTGTCAGTTTTTCTTTTTTTAAATCTGAGGTGTACATCCCATTTTTGCTTTGCACGTGACCTATCATGACCTCTCAACAAGAAAACCTCTTGGAGCTGACTTTTTGTAAAACATTGACTCTTCCTCTTTCAAATTCCTCAATTCCAAACAAGTTAGAGCGAACTGAGCTCAGTAAGAGTGTGGTTAGGTACAAGGGTCTTCACCAAGTTAACTAGTAATATTCTAGTAGTTAATAAATAACAGAAAAGCCTTCCTGACCATTTACTATACATACTAGAGGGCAGAATTATAAATAGCAAATTTGTTTCATTATTTACAATTACACATTGTAAAAAAACATCACTACACAAAAACCTTATCATAACCATATGATCATAATAGAGGTTTCTCTTTTTAACCTATATTTCTCTATTCAGGTACTGAATGAGATGACCGACCTTCTCTCCTCCCGTCGAAACTACGACAACTATCGGCAGGCTTACCATAAGGTCACAGGTTTCAAAATCCCTATCCTGGGCGTCCACCTCAAAGACCTGATTTCTGTCAACGAGGCCATGTCGGACTATGTGGAGGACAACAAAGTGAACGTCCAAAAGCTGCAGGCCCTCTACAACCACATCAATGAATTGATCCAGCTCCAGCAGATCCCGCCCAAGCTGGACGCAAACAAAGACCTTGTCCATCTGTTGACCGTAAGCGCACATTCAGAGACGCAGCTCCGAGTGATTCAGCCACTATTGAACACACCAACATGCAAATGAGTTTGTTACAGCACTTGGATTCTCTGGCGCTGTGGGTGTGATGAGAGTCTATGATCTGCAGTATGTGGGTGACAAACGGACTGTGAATGACTGAGTTCAAATTGCTTTATTGTTATGTTATCTGTGTATGAGGTGCTTTAATCGCACTTGAGTGACAGAATGCCCATGAAAACACAATAGCTTTCCTGTGACCTCATTTTGCTCTTATGAAAACACATTTGGAGGGCAAGTTTAGAAATAGAAAGGGGTGTTTGTCTGACACTTTTTTTTTCTCTATCTTCACAGCTGTCTTTGGATCTATACTACACTGAAGATGAAATTTATGAGCTATCCTATACCAGAGAGCCCAAAAACTGTAAAGCACCTGTGAGTGAAGGATGTCAGTCAAATGTCTGTCCAAATTTAATAATTTTGTGTATTTTAATGATTTCCTTGTTTTCTATCAGCCAGCCACCCCCTCTAGACCTCCAGTGGTTGTGGACTGGGCATCAGGAGTGGCTCCCAAACCGGACCCCCGAACCATCAGCAAACATGTGCAGAGAATGGTTGACGTAAGTCCTGTCTAACCACTCAAAAATGTTTCAGCAACATTTTTCCTGCCATCTACAGGCTATTAACAACATCCCCTTTTTTTCACAGTCCGTGTTTAAAAACTATGATCACGATGAGAACGGCTTCATCTGTCAAGGGGATTTTGAGAAAATTGCTGCTAGCTTTCCATTTTCCTTCTGTGTCATGGACAAAGAGAAGTGAGTGCTCGACAGGTCACAGACTTAATTTACAAGTGCAAGTAGAAGAGGAAGTGAAAAAAGGTGGCATTTATAATGATGTGTCGTGCAACAGGAAGCATCAAATAGCACCACAACCTTAACCATGCAACATTATTAGATTTTATTGTTGTCCAACCCAAACCACACAATCACCCCAATGGATTTTTAATGTAAAAATGTCCTTTTTATCAGGGAAGGCATGGTCAGCAGGGAGGAGATCACAGCTTATTTTATGAGAGCCAGTGTCATCTGCTCCAAACTGGGCCTAGGTTTTGTCCACAACTTCCAGGAGACCACTTACATGAAACCCACCTTCTGTGACAACTGCTCAGGATTTGTAAGTGATAATGAATCCATACAAATATTTAATGTGCTTTCATTTCAATGTATTTTTCTCCCTTTCATCCTGCACAGTTGTGGGGTGTCATCAAACAAGGCTACAGATGCAAAGGTAAGCACCCATATTTTCTCTGTCTAGTTTGGACTGTTCAGTAAAGGAGCAGTTGTTTGTTGTACACAGAGTCTCTTGGGGAGTAGGTAATGTAGAGCTATCTTTAGTGGGAGCGCTGTGGTTTGCCTGTGTTGCATACAGGTAGCTGAACTTTGCAGCTTAAAAAAAAAGAAAAACTGAAAGTCAGTGCAGCATGAACCACAATTTTCCCCCTCCCCCATACTTCAAAGGATTCGAGAAGTGTTTGTTTGCCTCACATTGAGCATGTAAAGGTCGAAGTGGTGCATTTGCAGAGCAGGGAGAAGTTACTAGATACACCTTTTCTTGTTGAGACATGTTCACTTGATCTGTTTTCATCTCTGTTTTAGATTGTGGAATGAACTGCCACAAGCTCTGCAAGGACCAGGTGGCGTTCGAATGCAAGAAAAACACCAGAGTAGCCGGTGCCATCGACAGTCCCACTCTCAGCTCCACGTCTGTCACCACGGGAACTTCAGAGGGTGGGTGGGCACGGCGGGTTTCCTAGCACAAATATCTCACACTTACATACAGTAAATGGCAAAAGTAATTCTCCCGTTACCAAACAGATTTCCTACACTGCATACAGACATTCTGATTTAAATCTATAATCTTACATATTTGTTTGTTTGATGTTTATGTTTATTTGCGTCTAAATTATGTTTGGCCAGTAAGACATAATGCTATGGGCAGCTTACTGGATGACTCCCCTACAGCTGTCAGGTGTCAAATATTTTACATACAGTAATTCTGCAGCTGCCCTCCTACAGAAAGGAATGCACAAAATCCATTGTTGTCTATGTTGCTCTAAATGGCTTATTATTATTTTACCTGTGAAATTACAATGCACAATTAGGGTTATTTTAATACAAACCCAATTCTAAAGAAACAGAATGCAATTATTTGAAAATCTCATAAAACCTTATTTTATTCACTGTAGGCTATAAACAATATATCAGGTGTATTTTAGATATTTTACCATATATCTCATTTTCAGCTTTTTTGAGATGTGTTGTTACCATCAAATTCAAAATTTTTCATGAAAATAATCTCAAGTTTAGTACCTGATATACAGTTACACTTATGGTGTATTGTGAATAAAATATATTTTTGTATGAGATTCGAAACCATTAAATTTAGTTCAAATTTATATTTTCCACAGTGCCAATTTTTTGTAATAGAAAAGGTAATATTTTGTATATTGTGTGATCAAGTTATACACCCCATAGTTACCCATGAAAGTGGGTATTTAGTGAGAACATAGCTTTTATGTGTCAATGTCCCTTCCCTAGGTTCAGAGGACAGTCCCTTCCCATATCCTCCAGATGACTTCAAATACTGGACTCCATCCTCACCAGTAACTCCTAATGAAAGGCCTCTCCGGGTCCACAGCGGGACACAAACTGACTTTTCTCAGCCCACCTCTCCAGTGCATGAATCGGGCCAGTCTCAGCCTGCTTTACTTGTCCCAACAACAGGCTCCAGCCTCTCCTCGTGCCCCAGCCCTGTACCTCAGAGGAAACAACGCCACTGCGCCAAGTGGGAAAACAGAGCCTCAGTCTTACAGAAGCCTAAAGATCCGGATGAGGAGGGCAAACCTGCATATGAATCTCTTGAGGCAGTGAGTAGCAGGCCTATTTATCTGTGTTATACTAGTACATAGTAGATCTAACAGCTTCTTTGTGTTCCCCAGGAGAACCAGCGGCTTCAGAAAGCCAATGAGACACTGCGCAGGAAGCTGAAGGAGACAGAGAGAGAAGTAGACATCCTAAAGACACTGCTGAAGAGGCATGCACTGCACCCGGTGGAAGAGGACTCATCTTCATAGGCAGGCATGCACATACACATACACATACATATAAAACATACAACATACATACCAGACTGTGACTGCATACATACAGCATGCCTAGGACTAGGCAGTGTGTAAATTATTAAAAACAACCATGGTGTTGGGGAATCCATAGAAATATCATATAAATGTGTTCTATACTGACATTCAAAGGTAACCAGGAAAAATGGTTAAAGGCTCAGTTGTGACGTTATAGTTAAACTGATGGTGCTTATCAGTAGAAGGCCAACAAATTGTTGAAACGTGTGCAAGAAAGCGACTTTACAAAAGGATCGTTTTAAAACTTAAAGCTGGTGATTGTCAATATGATTGTAAATGTCACCTAAACATTCAGTCTCACTGAACTATCATCTCACTTGTGTTGTTAGTTTTTTATTAGTAGTATAATCTAGTTGTGTAATCGCTGTGTTCAATAGCACCATAGTTAATCTGTGTCACTCAAGAAATTATTAAATAAAATATTTGAACTATATTATATTTTAGCAGGGAAATGAAGTTAATTGTTCATGTTAAAAATAACATGATGCCATAATGAATGATAAGCCACAAAATACTTTCAAAGTGCAATATTAAAGTTGTTAAAGATATGACCTTTGAGGTCTGCAGCAAAATACTGTAAATGCAGATCTGTCATGGTGTAATTTTGTTTATGAAATGACTTGTTCTGTTCATATTTATTGTCTGAAACACTACACATGTTTTGTATACTGGTACTTTTAAACTATTTATCCTTGTGTGTGCCAGCATTTAAGTGTGATCCTGTAGGGTTTTTACAATTCAATTGTATAATGCAATTACCAAGAGATTGTTTTAACAGTGATGTACTGTGAATGTAAAATGTGGATTGAACATAGCATATCTACTGTGCCAATGTATGGAAGTGCCATCTTTATTATTTCTTTCAGTATTATTCTGTATGTACCTTGTAATAAATAAGTTAGAATAAATACATTGCATAAAAACCTCCACTGTCCCCTGCCTTTATATGTTATGACCACTTGGTGTCACTGAAGCATTGCATTAGCTCTGCATTATTGGTTAAATAGATTTGGGATTATATTCTTGTGTACATCAACATAATAAAAGTGACTTCTAGGTTTTCTGGGACTGCAGGACAATACTAATATGTGTAATGGTTCCTCTAGTATAGCATTAAGGCAGTAATGGTATGCTGTTTAAAAAGCACAAATTAAAACCAATCATCTTAGTCATCAGTCTATAAAGGGTCATTTGTCCCTAATGCAGTGAGTTTACTAAACAAGCACTGGTGAAGAATTAAGCAGCACATTTTCAAATGTTTTTATTATAGTGTTTTTCTGTACTAATTGTCTTTTGGTATTTTTATACTGCAACCATGTCTTGTATTTATCGTATTGTGTTGTATTTGTTGTACAGTGTGATTGATGGTGAACGAAAGACAAATTTCCATTGAATGGACAATAAAGTTAAAGTTAAAGTTATCTATTTGTCTCAGTACTGTTTTCTGGTCATCTATTTTAAGTAAAAGAAAGTCATTTGACTCTCTGTTTCTCTGGTGTAATGACTTGTTGCTTTGCTTTGGCAGTGGGTGCAGAACCATGCAGTGAGAAGGCTCTGAGGCAGAGCAGCAGCTCCACTGGCTAGCCTTGGTGACAGCTAATTGTGTGTGTGTGTGTGTTAATGCTAGACTATTTGCCATATCATGGTTATAGATAAAATAAGTGCCAACAAGAACATGTAAACTCAAGAGGGAAAACATCTCCAAAATAAGAGCTTCATAGAAAGGCAGCCAAACATGCAGAGATGGACAATAAACAAGCTTTACTAAACAAAATGTACTAATGTGCATTTGATTAAGAAAATTTACTTTAAATATATTTTCAAGTATAAAGTCTTTAAATTAGTAAAATATCATTAGCAATAGTAGTAGCAGTAGTAGTAATACTATTTATATTTCTAAAGGACATACACTTGCCATAACAGCAATATGTGTTAAATCATAGAGACAAAAACATTTTCACAATGAAAGCTTCATAAAGCCTGTATCACTAACATGCATCCATTCTAAATACTGCCATGTCATCAATGGAGAATACTTAGCAAATGTGGAGAGTGATAATTACTCACCTGGCTAAAGGAGAAAGAACACAGTTAGTAGGTTAACCTCTGCGGTGCACAAGGTGACCCAGCATCCCATAGGAGAGCAAAATATGACAGTTCTGCCTAATTACAGCAGCCAGACAGAGATGATTTATCGCCCAGACATCAGCGCACATGGGGGAATTGGGCCATTGTGAGCACCCCATAACTTCACGAATCTGCTAAGTCTAATGAACACATTCTGAAACTAATTAGAGAAAGATATGGAACATCCCATTATGTCCCCCATGACAGCACAACATGGGGCCCAAGCAGAACACAACACATTTAACACCAAGGAACTGCTCTTTTCAGACACTCGTGCCTGTGGGATAGAGCCGTGCCACCACCGACTACTCCACTAATTCCCCTGATTATTAAACTTAGTTCATTAAGTTCTAATGATGGCCGAAGGAGCCAAGTGGGAGACTGTGGGTAACTGTGAACAGAGACACAGGCAGAGATAGAAGTGAGGAGAGAAGAAAAACTATGGAGGAGGCAGAAAGATTGTGTGAAGCCATGGTGAAATTTTTAATTAATCTTGATGATGGCGGAGGAGTGAGATAGGGGATGTGCTGCACAGAGGTCTACAGCTGTGTGTAGCAAGCATATCAGTTAGGAATAACTCAACATAATAATTACTGATAAGTGAAGATAAGGCACTTTGAGTAACACGTAAACAAACAAGGAAATGATCAAATACAAGCATACAGATACTTTCCTTTCCACATTGTTACAGAGTGGGTGGGTGTGGAAGAAAACAATCTCTTGTTTGAGGACTCATTTTCATATTTTTCCATAAAACCTTACAAGGACTACCCTTAATTTTAGCCAGAAAACCATTATGATGTTTTGATTTATAATATGATTCAGATTGTTAATTTAAGTTTCCATACTTTATGGCTTAAGCTAAAAATCTCTGTATTTGTACGTGTCCTTCTGTCACCATTTTTCTCCTTTATAGAGACATTTTTGAGCTAGATGTCATTTACTTTTCTTTTTTACCTTCTATTTGTGATTATAATGCAACTGTAGGTGCAAAAATTCATCGAAAGCCAAACTAAAAACTAAATTTTCATTTAGCTGTTATGGGATATGAAAATAAGCCTGTTGAGGTGCAGGATTTACAAACATTTGCCTTAAAATTCTTTAGATGTTTAAGTTGCAGCAAAGCCTAAATTTGAAATGACTTAAATTGACCTTATTGTAGTTACTTTTACATCATAAAAATAAACATGAACAAAAGAGTTGCTAGGCGCAGCAGCAAAATTGGGACTGTGGATGAGAGTTCTTCAGTCTTACACCCTTGTTTACTGGCTTTAATGCTGTGTAGTTTCCTGCCTGAAAGGAGGGGTATGAACAGTTCATGTGCTGGTGCAACTGTGGGTTGGCTGGGTGGGATGGATGGATCCTTGATGGCAGTTGCTCTGTTCCTGCACCAGCTGAAGTAAAAGTCCCTCAGGGAAGAAAGGCTACTGTTGGCTATTTTTTAAGCAGAATATTCCTGTCAGCATCAGAGCAGCTTCTATAGATGACACAGTCACCACCAAAAGGTTGTCTAATAAGTATAGTAGTATAGTATAGTAGTAAAATAAAAATAATTGTTGAAGTGATCTTTTTCAATATATAAAGTTGTATATTCTGTATATAAAGCCATTTTTCTAAATATAAATATTTCAGGGGAAACTGCTGAACAAAATAGGGGTGATGCATTTGCAAATAAGACATTATTATTTAGATTCTTCTACTTTGCCTAAAGTGAGGTAGCCATTACATAAATATTTTACCTCAGGCCAAACTGCAGGTCTGTGCTGTTTAGGTAATGCTATATTTATGTAAATCTATTGCACCTGTCAGGATGATTGATAGCTTTTTATTGCTTATTAATTCTCCTTTAGGTGCACTTTGCCAAAAGTAGGCAGTGAGTAGAAAAATACCCCAAACCCCAAAACTCTGAAATAATTGTTTGTTTTTGTTTGTGTGTCACATTAATGTGGAAGATACACCAATCAACATTATGACCATCTGCCTAATATTGTTGGTCATAATGTTATGTGTTGTGACCAATTGGGTAATATGCAACCCCATATGCAACAAACTGTAATGTACTGCATATACAACTTTGTATCAGAATCAGCATTAACGTCTTCATCAGTTTGCACTATAGCAGCTCTTCTGTTGGACTGGACCACACGAGCCAGTCTTCACTCTCCATGTGCATCATCTGCTGCTGGTTTACTACTGTTCCTTCCTTGGATCCCTTTTGATAGATACTGACCACTGCAGACCAGGAACACCCCACAAGAGCTGCAGTTGAGGACATGCTCTAACCCAGTCATCTATAGCCATCACAAATCCAAAATTTGACAAAAGCAAATACAAACATACTAGTGGTGGTGAAAAGTTATTGTGGGAGGAAAAGAGTCCCCAAGAGAAATATATGCATAAGTTATAGTGCCACAAACCCTTGGAAACATCATATTGCAAGATCAAGAAAAAACAAAGCAGTACAGAGTGAAGGAGGGATGAAAGATGGAGCAGAGAGAGAGTTTCCCCAATGAGAATTCCTTATGAAGGTGAGTAACGCACAGCAAATCAAACGCCCGTCTGCGCCCGGCTGTATCTGAAACCACACTGCTCTCAACATCTCCTTCTGTCTCTGTGGAGCAGCGGGACACAGATGGACCAGCTCACTTATACCTTTCAGGAAGCACACTCCACTACCTGCATCTAAATAAGAGATAGAGACAGGTACAGGACCAAGAAGACTAAACAACACCTCTATTTCATTTCACATTTCATATTTATTTATATTTGAAGCCTATTTAATGGTATAAATCGTGTTGCTTTAATATAAATTTATATCCTTAAGATTTCATTTCACTTAGTCACAATGAGCTATTTGATTTTAATGAGTAAGGGAACAAGCTGACAAACTCGAATCATTGTGATGTGAATTTAATAATTGAAATATTAAACAACCAACAAATGATTCATTGTCAGCAAATCAGGACAATATTTTCAGGTTTTAAATACTTAACAGACATGGTTCCAAATGCCAAACTAAGCCATCTTATTTCTTCAGCCCTGAAACAAACTAGCCATTGCTTGATGTACCTTGCCTTAGCACCAAAGTAGCGGGTTACCCTGTAACCCCTAACAGAACTAAAGAGCAAATATAAATAAAAGATCATGTGACCTCCATATCCCTGCAGGACACATGATCTTGACAGTGGGTTGTGGAATTTCCATTTGGAAACGTGTCTCTTTTGTCTGGTAAAAAGAATGTATGCTTTTTAATGTATTTAAATCATAATACCATTTTAGATGAGCTTTTAGTCCCAATGAATTCGGTGGGAACTCTATGTTTGTTTGTTTTTTTCCATGAATGAAATCAATAAATGCTAATATAGCTAGTACAGATAATCTCTTCACCATCATACACTAGCACCAGTACAAAAGAGTACTAAGAGATTTAATAAAAATCTCTCTAGTAACATACACAGTTTCATCTTAGAATGTAGGTTTTCTATTCTACTTATCCCTTGGTCAAGGAGGATACAAATGAACAGTAGACATTGACTTTAAAATCATTTCCGTGCATAGAGGCAGAACTTTTGCTGTTTTCCTCCAAGCCACGCTTGTGCATCTGCTGCATCTCATCAGAATGCAC
This sequence comes from Bostrychus sinensis, assembly GCA_020698575.1. Taxonomy (NCBI): domain Eukaryota; kingdom Metazoa; phylum Chordata; class Actinopteri; order Gobiiformes; family Eleotridae; genus Bostrychus; species Bostrychus sinensis. The sequence continues at coordinate 21,182,900 of CM036258.1, forward strand.
TAGCCCTCAGACTCACACTATATATTTACACAGTGTGTCTCTAAACAATCAAGGTTTGCTGCATATATGTATCCTATTTTTCAGGACAAATTTAATAAGATGGGCTGTGCATTTCACATTGAGACAAGGTATATGCTGTGACGGTGCATAAAACACAACATGGACAATAAATGAGGCATGGCCGCTAAATATACCCTATAAGATGGAAAATACAAATTATCTGCAACAGTATGTTATTAGAGAGAAGCCACACACTCCCAGTGAGAGAGTGTGGATATCATTTTCAGTTAAATGTTTCCCTAGCGGGTTGAGAGCCACACTTCTGATTTAGCACCTCACTCTAAGCTAATGTTTCAATCATGCTCAAATTTCACTTTAACAATTTAACAATTTTGACAAACCCATCTCATCTCTGCAGTGTTTTACCACATCTGCTGATAATGACCAACAGTGGAGAGTGTTCCTGTCCATTTACTCACACCATTACTCTTCTCTCCTCCATCACACAAGTGGTCACAGAGTCTAAATGAAGGACAGCGTGGTGCTTAAGAGGCAGATGGTCCACTGGGCAGTGGTTTTCGTGACCCTCAGTGTAAGGACAAGCCTGCAAGTACACAAAATACCTTGAAGATAAAGTGACACATGTAGCTTGCACATCACGCTGACGTTTTGCCATCAATATCACTTACTGACCACCAACTATCCATCACCTAAAGGTCACACGCAGAGATGGCACTATCATTCCTGAAGCACATCTCCACCATATTCTCTCTTTGAAGGTCAGGTATCCAAGAAAGAAAAAGTAGAAGTTGTATAGTTACTTCATAATAAAAAAAGGCAGAATTTTAGGCCGGGTCTTTATGGATAGGGTGGGGAGCATTTTATGTACAAGTCAGATGAAAAATGTAAAAATGTTAAATATTAAAATGTTGTAGTGTATAGCTTGACAAAATGGAAAAAGGCTCTTCCACATGCATACAGTATGAAAACTAAACTGTAAACTCAAAGCCATGTAATTATTGTAGAATCTATGCAGCCAAAGCTAAAAATTGTCCTGAGGTGAAAGAATAAATACTCCATAGCAAGCAGCAGAAGTTTCATTACCTTCTTTTTAATCCCTTCTTTTCTGGACAAATTATAGCCTGGTCAGCCATCCTAACTGCTTTTCTATTTTACACAAAGAATGATTCTCCCAAGGCTTTGATATTTAGCAGGCGAAACATAGAGACCAATAGAAACTGAGCAGATGTTTCTAAACTGCATGATTTGTATGTGTATTGTATAAAATTATGTATTTAGTTGAGCACAATGAAACAGCTACTTAATTAAACCTTTCATGAATGTAATTGTGTAGAATTTAATCCTCCATAAAATCCAATGGAAGCAACTTGTTTGTCATGGGCTGTCAGGTGTGGCATTGCAGTCACAAATGTCACCACTAAATGCTACCAATAACATTGTTAAAAGGTGTAACAAGATCTGTTTTGTGGTTGGTATTGTATTCACTTCTCAACATATACCAATTATTCTATATTCTAATACAACCACAAGAGACTTAGACAAATAAAAATACTTTTGAACAGCCAACATTCTTGAGCTTCTGTTTCACATGTTGCCATACACTTAGCAACATCATATCCTTATATTATCATCATAGATCACCTTTGTCTGGCCCTGGAGCCTCTAATATGATGGGCTAAAGTTAATTTGGGTCAACCTGAGTGAAGTTAAACCCATCTTCCACACATTCCTCCTCCACCATCTGCGAGCTGCCAACCCACAGGGAGTAGCCAACTGTTCCGATTAATGTGATTTGATGCTTTTCTCCTCCCCGCCGCTGTCTCCAGAGAATGACCATTAGCATTGCATCCACTTCCTACAATATAAAGATAACAGGAAAGCAGAGATAGCACAAGTTGGATGTTTCAAATTAGTGCCAGCCCCGCAGACAAAACAGAGACATACCTATGTGCAGCCCATCAGTCATTTGCTGGAGGTAATGACGTTCACAAGGCCTAATCTTTCCATCGACCTGAGGGTTTTCAGAAATATGGCTGACTCCTGACCTTCCTCATGCCTCGCTGACTGCGCCCGAAAAGGAAGCAAAGAAAGATAATGTGAATAGACAGTGCCGACCTGAGCAGACACGACTTTTCATTTATACGTCATATCACCAGGGATCTTCTGTGGCTTGCCAGAAAATCTCAGCGTCGGCATCCCAATAGAATTGCCAGTGATGCAATGTGCTGTACAAAACCTGGGGAGAAAGTTGGGAGTATAATGTTTGGGGCTGAAAGCATTCCTGACTGCAGTGTTGTGTGTGCAAGGTGACAGTAAACAGCAGTCTAGGGAAAAAGTCATATTAGAGATACATTATTGTTGAGTGGTGCAATAGGATGCAAGAAGTTAGGGAAATTGACAAGGGAATAAAATGAAATTAGTGAGCAAATATAAGGTCACATAGTGGTCAATCTTACTAATGCTTCATACACTTTAAATACAAAATCAATTAGCATAATGTCAGATAATGTCAACCATGGCCTACAATGATTAGCATAAATCATCTGCATAAAACTTACTTATATTTTAGCTTGTGTTTAGTTGAGCAATAAAAGACAAAACTTAGGATAATAAAGTGTTGTGTCCTACTTGTATGTGATTTTCTGGGACTCACATATTTGCTTGCCAGACAGAATTGGCGAGCCATCTTGCAGTTAATACAATGTAAGTTTTTACAGGGAGCCATGCCATTAGGCCTATCTTTAAATATTCAGTGCAAGAGTTTTCTATTTTTGTTGCAGGCATACAGCTTTACTATACCTCTCTACGTATGATAGCTATTGTCTTTAAGCTGTGTGTGTTTAGTTCCATCTAGAAAAGCATGTTTGAGCTGAACTTGGCCATATCCCTGTTTTGTGCACTGCATGGGCCTCTTCTCTCTCTCATCACCCTTGCTCGACCTCACACTTAGTAGCCATGGTAACGCTAGGTGTCACTTCGTCAAGCTATTTTAGGAAACTATCATGCTTTATATAGTGCCACATGTACACTCACTAAAGCCTACTCCAGCAGAAAGCTTAGCTAGTTACAATGTTTCACTCAAGCTAATCTCTTCTCTATAAGACATAAGTCATATTAGACTATAAGACATAAGATGCAGCCTTTTTGTTGAATGAATGACTCTTTTCTGTTCAAGCACTATTCTCTAGTGAAAAGTGGGAAGTGCTAGCCACTTTGCCACTGGTCTGGCATATGTTTAACAGATGTATATGAACTCTTTTAGAGTTTAATTAACTTCATTTATTCATCGCCAGTGTTAGCGGTAGGTTTAAGTAATCTTGTTAAAACACAAGGAACTAAGGGGCAAACATAATTTCCTATAGATTTTTGCCTGCCAGTGTAAAAGTCACTCAAAGCTTCTTTTCAATTAGCTTTAGCATCATGCAGCTTTATGCAATCATGTATCTTGCCACTGTACTTGAGTACCAATATTATTTCAATTTTACTCGCTCTTTTTTTTTTTTAACTAACAACTATTGTTTAAATCGGACCTTACATTCACATAGTGTTGATGTGAGCCATTAGTAAAAATAGTACATTTCTGACACTTGGCTTCGTCTGGGGATTTTCACTTAACTTCCTTGACACTTGCAGCGAGACACTAAATTGGATGTCCTCCTCTAACTTAATGTCAAATGAGAAATAGGTCATAATGATGTGTGTTAGATATTCAAAAGGACCTGATTAAATCTCAGTCCAAGCCATCACTCAACATAATGAGGGCTTCAATAAAATATGGATATGCCAATAAAATATGGATACTTGAAGCGGTCTCCAGAAACTTTAAACCTGCTTTAAAATTTGTTTATCTTTCATAGCTGTCAAGAGGTCCTGATTAAGCAAAGGTATTTGCAATTATTAGCATATATTTATTTGCATATTGTAATTTTTTGGGCAAATGTAACCAGATTGCCCCAGTTGTGGCCCTAGATGCTCTCATTTCATCTTGTCCACTGGCTGGATTTTTGTATCAGTGATGAGAAAAACTAACATGGACAGTGGATGTGACAACACTGGCCTTGAACTAAGGTAAAAAATAGCACATTTCAGATGAATTATGCATCGAAAGAGAGGCATAAATTATGCAGCTAAACAAGACAAGGCTATGTCAATTACAGATCAGACTTCTTCCATAGTGACATAAGCTGATATTGTAGTCATCATTTTGGTATCATCTGTTATATAATTTCTTCTACTGCATTCAAAATCATCTAATATGATATTAACATAAAACATGTAGAAGGGATAGATCACATGGTTATTTTATACCAACAGATAAATATGCTTGAGGCCATTGTCTGAGAATAAATGTGAAAATATAAAATATAAAACTTGTCCTTCTTTCCTAAGGGCGACAATGGCTGTCCAACTCACATGGACTGTTGTGGAACCACAGGGAATTGCTGCTGGCAAAGACAGATCAGATAGATCAGATTTCTGACCATGATTACTTAGGTCTACATCCAACCTGCATTATTGGAGATTGCAAGTGATTCTGATAAAGGCTTTTAGAAATAAGGGCCAGTATGACACACAAATAGTTGTTTTGACATCTGCAAAATCCTCACCTCTTGTTTTATTGTTTATAAGTCACAACATGAACCGGTGTGACAATGGGCTCTGAAAATAGCTTCATAAACAAGGCCACCAACATCAATCTGCTCTCACCTGCTTCGAGAAGAACATTACCGTGGAGCATTAGGGAGCGTGCGTCTAGAGATTCACATTCACACAAGCAGCAGAGGAGGTTTAACAATTGAATGCAAAACCACATGATATGAATAATTAGTTTTACAGTTTCCATTTTGGTGTAATGTGATTTTGAGGCACATTAAACTGAAAAAGATTATGCAATGTTCTAATCTCTGTATCAGCAACTTGGATTTATTGTTGGCAATTTAGCAAGGGATTGGGATAAAAACCTTGCTGATAAAGTATTTCTGGGACTGTCTTACTTCTAAATGCACTAAGGCAGCACATTTCAGTAGTTATAACAGTTTAAATATATGATAGTGTTAGCAGATACATGTGTTGTGTAAGAAAACGTGTTTTAGCCTCCCTGAATAGATATATGAATCCCTTGTAGCAAAAATTTTATCATCACTATTTCATCATTATTTTACAGTGGGCACAAATAGAAAATCTTCTAGTTTAGGGGTAAATGCTCTTCTCATGGGAGCGGTTAGTGTTCTCGCCTCCCAGCAAGGAGGTCATGGGTTCGAGCCCCGGGCGGACCAATACACACCATCACATGAACTCTCTGGGTGGAGTCTGCATGTCCTTCCTGTGTTACCGTGGGTTCTCTCCGGGTTCTCCGGCTTCCTCCCACCGTCCAAAGACATGCATGTGTTAGGTGAATTGGTGACTCTAAATTGACCCTAGTGAATGAATGTGTGAGTGAATGGTTGTCTGTCTGTGTTCGTCTCTGTGTCAGCCCTGCAACAAGCTGGCCCCCTGTCCAGGGTGTACCCCGCCTATGGCCCAAAGTTACTGGGATAGGCTCCAGTCACCCGCCAAGGACACAACAACCGGATGAACTGGGGACAGCGGGATTCAAACTGCCAACCTTCCAGTTATAGAACAACCGCTCTAACACTTTACCCTAGCCTCACATTTCTTGTTTGCTCATCAAAATCTGAGCATTATGTTTGGTTAAACCACCAACAATGGTGAAAACATAGTCCAGTAGCATTTACGTAGTGGCATCTGATGATGATCACATGGTTGAACTATGGTAGCCTTAAAGGGACATGCTGTTGTCTGAACAAACCCTATGGAAACAGGTCAGATGAAGTGCTCACTTTAAAATTTTAGAAACTAAATCAATTGGGTTCACAAATGGAATTCTTTTTGTATGTTCAAAAAGGAAACATGAATGTGCTCTTTGCTCAGTTTGTCTGCTCAGGGCAAGTGAAGGAACTGGAAGTAATGGACCTATAATGGTACTTGCACAGGGCTTTATAGATAATACAGTTTCTGTTTTACTATTAAATTAAGGAAAGGTTTAAAATATACTGTAATGGTGATTCATGATGAGCTGTATAACACAACATAACATGTCATAGCATATTAACAAAAATATCAGTTTGTTTTATAGTAGGTTGCTTTTATCACTTATATTGAGAATGAGCCTGCTTTAATCCTGTTCTTTTGAAAACAGTACAAAGCATTGCCCACACAATTTCTGCCTCTGACAGACAGAACAGTCTGATTCACCTAGAATAGCTTCATTATGTAATCATATAAACCACTAAATGTAAATTCACTCTTCATATTATACTTTAAAGCACCTCACTTCTAACACACATCTTTTGGTGATATTTTTCAGATAGAGATGACAATGCCTTCCAGTTGATTCTCCTCCTGTAGAAGATGTGTGGGATGTGGCTGTGTTTTGGTGGTCCGACCCGGCGCTGGAGGGTGAGGCGACAGGTGCAGAGACCAGGTAACTGACATGATGCAAAGAGACAGCACGGTGAGTCACCCCAGCCCACAGATCGCTCTTGCATTAACCTGCTGCTGCTCCTAAACGATTACCTATTTATAACCCTTCCACTGGAGTCCCATCTCCACTGACAGATGAGGAAATCTGCCTCCACTTAAGCTCTGTTTTTATCTGCAGAATAGTAAAGAAATAGCAATAAAGTCTCAATGTTTAATAGGTTTAATGGAGTCTTTTAAGGCAGATAGCTGTAACATATGCATGCCGGTCCCTCAGCACACCAGGGACTGCAGATTTAGCAGGCCTGGGAACATTTAATTGTTAATCCTTCTCATTGGGCTAATAATGCGTGAATATAACCGTATCCCTGCAAGCAATAGAGCCGAGTGTTATGCTTGGCTGACTCAGCACATACCTGCATAGCACACTTTTAGAATAACACAGCCTTATTGCCAGGATTACTGCATGTTATTCAGTAGCATTAGTAATACTCATGTTTACACATCAGAACTACAGGCCTATACCTCTTTATTCAAAAGTTAGATGGTATAATTTAGGTACCAAAACAAGTTGAAATACTATTTACCAGAAATCTTGTTTTGGTTTAAGTACGTACAGCAATATAGTGTTAATGCGCAAAGTTCTCCAAGCATTCATTCATTCAAACAATGTAATGACTTTCTATTTAAACTCATAGCCAGAATATATTGTAAATATTCAAGATAATTTTGGTAACTGACAACCAATCATTTAATGTCAGAACCTGTTAAGAAAACAGAGAGTATCAATGTTTAGCTGTTTTATTTACTGTAGCAATTAGCATATACAACAGTTATAATTACAGTATAATTAACTAAATATTATACTGTAGGTTTCTACTGTTTCTCCCTCAGTAACAAATTACATTAGCAAATGGAACTTATTATCAGATCTGGGTGTTTAATTCATGTACAAGTACAAGTACATTTTCAGAAACATATTAACAGTAACCATTCATTTTGCCATCTAAAAACATCTAGTGTACTGGTTTTAGTTAGCTCCCTTTGAAAAATTGAAGAAAAAAAAATGTTTCTCTTGTCACTAAACTGGTGGGCAGCTTCTTTGATTATACTGTATACATAGGTCTATTTTCTATAGATCTATAGGTCTGTTTTTTCTGAATGATTTTTTTTTTTATTCTTTAACAGCTAATGCAGGCTGGTATCAAATCTGACTGTTTTAATCTACAAATCAATAATGCCAACAATGAGCCCAGCTGTTATGTCATCTTACATTTTTGAGCTCTGACTTCTGCCATGACATCTCCACATTAGAAGGAATCCATCATATTAATGATCTGGAGGCCACTTCATTATTCACACAGAAGCCACTCGGCTGTCCAAATAAATTATCATTGGTGTTCCATTAATGGAAGTTTTCAAATCTCGCCACAGAGGATGCCATTAATGTGCAAACTATGTCTCTGTGGAGCAGGAAGAGCAGCTGTACTGTACCACTGCTGGCGATGTGTGAAGACAAGAAACTCCCCGCTGTCTTCATTCGTTTGCCTTCTGTGAGCGCAAGTCCAAATATGAGTGGCGTTAACTATAGTCGTTCTGCACTCTCACTCTCCTGAGTTGCACACTTAGCACTTTTTATGCACTGCTAAGAGGATGTGAGCTTATAGGTGAAGGGTACAGATACAAAGTGGTACTTCTGCCTGAAATGGTGGATGACAAATTCTGACCTTTCCCCTTGCTGATGGAGTGCTCTCGGCTAATTTGACACATATTGCATTTGTGTGGTAGATAATAGGGAAGGCGAAAGGCTCTGTTGGTCCCTCAGGACTGCCTGTACAGTCATTGTTACTGCACACAGACGTGGGCTCACATCCAGACACACACTGTTAATATTCTGATTGAACATTTGTACAAGGACCTTGAAAAGTCACACACAGTGCAACTTTGAAACACATTAATGAAATTGCTTCTCATAATGTTGGCATTCAGTGGCTATTATGTTTTTTCATGATGACAGCCTACCGTAGGAGCCGAACTCATTTTCATTTACTGTGGATGTAAAAGGGCATTTTAATTAATTTCTTTTCATGCCCTACAGTCTGTCTAGCCTCACTATCAGACCTTAACAAATAACTACAGTGAAGCTCAGTACGACGGCTCTGACAGATTAATTCTGTTGCAGCCTGATAGCAGTGTTTTATGGTAAACAAACTGGACTTTATGAAGGCTTTTGTTGTGCCTCCTGGTTTTAAAGCTCAGTTTGCTCTATTAAAAGAGATAACATTGAGTGAAGTGGAACATATTGCAGTTTGCAAACCTTATTCCAATTTGTTGACTGTTGAAGAGAGTTACTCATGTCAATTTACTAAAACCTACAATTACAATTTGAAGTTAGAATCAATACCCATTATTAAAAAAAAAAAAAAAAAACTCCTGCTAAATCATGCTAGATACATATCATTAGTGCAAAAGACAAGATCAGATTTTTGTGACTGTTAAAAATGTACCCTTGCCAAGTAATCCCAGTTTTCAAGAAATATACATGTAATCTATTTATATTTAAACATAAATGTCCCATACTGTAATGGTGTACAATCATCATATTTTTGTGTGCTGAATATAGAGCACCATTTCGTACAATTGATTCCTCCTGCTCCGACACCGCTGTACTTTTTCCCCTTCACCATTTGTCTTTTCTTTTAGCTATCTAGGTTAAGGCTTGGATGATGGCTTCAGCTGTGTCCAAGCCCAAACTCCTCTCCTCTACCTCCTGTGGTTGAATCCATAGCAGACAGTCTCCATGTCCTGCTGTTTTCTTATGCTGACCTCCTTATCCAAATGGATAGGTATCACCTGCTCCATCAATAAACACTGCAGAACAAAGGAAAACGCGAAGAACACATGCTGACTTTATGTAAATTAGACCCAGACACAATATTGTTTGTTGTAGAACAGGTGGGCGTGTTGTACTGCAAACGTGGAGTATTTAGACATCAGTGACAACCTAATACTAGCCTGTTTTTATTCCATCCCAAGAGCTGGAAGGTGCTATACTGGCTCATTCGCAGAGTTAAAGCTTATAATCAAACAGGAAATAACACACAAACGTCCATGTGGGAAAAGCCGCTTAAATCCCTCCCTTTCTTTGCAAAACCCAGATCAAATTGAGTGGTTTGATACAGTACTTTCTTTGCCAATCGGATTAGGCTGATTAATTCCCAAAAGTATTTAAGCGATTAGCACTGGTTAATGGACCTTTGTAAAGTTCACGGTGTCAGAGCTGGCAGCGATATCAAATGCTTGGAGTAAAGTGAATCAAAAAGGTAGCTGTGCAACAATTTCCAGCTGCTCAGTTGTTAGCACATTAAACTGTACAGCCAAAGCAATTACCTGCTTGTTCAGCCCCAATGATTACTTTGTTTAAAGAAATCTAAGAGGAAATGTTTGACAAATAGTGCATCTGCTTTTTAGTGACATTGTGGCTAAAAATAGCACGGAAAATGGAGCAGAAGAAAGGACATAAATATTCACAGGCCATCTACAGAAAGCTGGCGAAAGAGTAGTCCGAGGAGAGATCCGCTTCTAAACTATTCTGAATGTGACACCATTGGCTCTTGTCGGCTTGTGATTTGGGTGTTTCTCACTTGTGGATGTTGCTGCCGTGCCACAGATCTTCATTAGAAAACCAATAGATGCCGCCAAGAACCGAGCGAGACAAAGATGAAGCGGGGAAGGAGCAGGATACAGGTTGCCATGCCTTCTGTGCCCCCCTCTTCTAATATACTCGTCTCCTGAGGGAGCGGTATCCATCATGGCTGTGGCAGGGCTGTTATACCACACGGGCGGCGTGCGAGTGAACACAAGGTGACTCTGAGAGAGAGAGAGAGAGAGAGAGATGTGGCCCGAGTGTCTTATGAATGCAGCCCCATGTTCCCCCCATAAAGTAACCATCAACACCTTAATGCATCTCCCAGTGAAAGTGACACAGACCAGGCTCACACATTATTAACTCCAGACACTTTTATGAGCGCGAGGAACAGAGTGCTCCTCCTGAATAAGATATGTATCCCGTGTGCAGCGGCTCCTTATCACTCTTTTGATTCTTGCATTCCTGCCTTTAGTTCTTACATAACTATGGATAACTTCCCCTTTTTTTCCTCCCCCTCTGTGAATTCAGTTAGCTGTGTGGGATCTAGTATACCAGTGGTTCTCAAACTCTGGCATGGGTTTCACTGGTGGTACACAGGCTTTTTCCAGTGATAGCTACTCAGGGGTCTTTAGCTGTTGGAGTCCTGGTGTAGTTTAATTTAGAATTGAATCCAGCGTTATTCTTGTTTAATGCTGCTCTGTTTGGGGCTTAAATTTTGATGTCTGCTTAATCCTGGTTTATTCCTGATTGAGTCTTAATTTAGTCTTGATTTAGCTCTGGTATAGTCCTGGTTTAGACATTTAGCCCTGGTACTTTTGTTACTACTTTTGTTTTGGCTCAAGCCAGTCTGGGTGTAGTCCAATGTCTGTTGATTACCTATTTAAATGGTATTTGGAAAGCCAAATATTTTCTCTGGTGGTACTTGAACGTACAGTACGGTACGTGAACAACTGTATTTTATTATCCATGTGCCTTGGCAAATACATCCACATTAATATTATGTAAACAGTGTTACAGTGGTAAATTGTGGCAGGGAATCATAAGCAGCTTAGCAGAGGGGAGGTTAAAGGCAAAACCAAATTGGCAGCCTCATGATAAATGCATGGGATTTGTTTTAAAATATTAATCAAATATAAATGCGCAATGAATTTAACAGTGGCTTATTCTTGGACTATGTTTAGAAACTAATTATGAACAAGCACAGTCCACTTTAAGCCTGCTATTGTGGATTAAGGTAAGATGACATGTTTTTGAAGAAGAATGGTAATCTCAGTATTTATGCAGCAGATAAATACTAGATACTAAATGTATCATCGTCTGTTTAGTGTTGTGCCTGTAGCTCAGTAGGCGTTCTCGGTGGGATACAACAGCGAAACAGCTTGTGATACGTCTACAATGTTATTTCCAGTGGGAAGTGGGAAGACGCGCAGTTTGGATAAAAATAAATCACTTCTCCACACAAGAGGCATCGTGTAGAGATGTAAAAGTCCAGCCTGAGACACTGCCCTGAGGAATAATACACCCCAAAAGACAGCTGTGAAGTCTCTCTGTGTCTATTCTGTGCTCGCTAATAGAGTAGAGCCGAGCGCGCACCTCCGCACCTCCGCCAATCAGGGCGCGGAGAGGAACCAGCCACTGGAGTTGTTTGGCGCCTGAGCTCAGAGCGGCAAGTCTTGTCAAAGCGACGGTGACATGGCAGGCGGAGGAGCGAAGTCCAGTCTCTTTGTCAAACACGGAATAACGGCGTAAATGGACGTCGTAAAACAACGATTGCATCCTGGAAATGATGATGTGGAGTGGAGAAAGATGTCTGTGTGCCTCTATGTCGAGTTACATGCGTCGAGGAACGATGACCAAAGCTACGAAGGGGTATTTCTAATACAGGTAACACTTTACTCTAAAAATGTCTTTGTTTTAATATAAATAAATTACTTTTAGCAGTTATGTGTGAATTCATAGGTTAAAAATATGTGCTAAGTTATGTTATTTATAGAAATCATTTAGCGCACCCTTGAGTGTGTTGGTGTCCTGACGGGATGCGTACACAAGAGAAATTTGAGTTTAAAATAGACAGAAATGTCATATATGGATAGCATGTGCTCTTGATATTGGGTATTTCTCTTTCATGCATTACCCACATGGGTGTCAAGTCCAATCTCCCCGTGTCAGATGAATAATTTGTGGATTTGGTCCGTGCTTTTTGTTGTCTAATGTGGTGTGTAATGGAATTCTGTGTTATCTGGAGAGAGCGCAAAGCCTCAGAGGCACGTGAGGCTGGAGTCTGCAGAAAACACAAGATGTAATGGTCCGTGGGCTCGCAGTCAGCCACTATCTGGCCTGCTGTTATTTTCAACACTGCACGGTGAATAACTCCGTGAGATTTACATCGTGTGTCAGAGTTCAAAGGTCACCCGTACTGGAGATCTGCGTTCTCCTCGGAGGGTCAGGGCGTCATTTCATATGCATTGGTGAACAAATAATTACACTAACACAATTATAATTGAGTTAATACACCTTCTCACCTAGTAAAGTAATTTGGAGTGTTAATTTGTTCAGATTTTGTAATCACATAAATCATTTTCTTCCTATAACGTCTTGAAGGGCATGGTAATGTATGGTTTATTTGGAAAAGTTTCAACAAATGCATAAATGTAAAAAGGAGATGGATCAACAGCTGTTATTTTATTCAAATATCAGAAAATTACATTCAATTATGGGATACCATCTTTTAATTTCAATTAGGATGTTTATTCAAATTTTAATGGCATATTTATTACATGTCAATTCACTCATTGCATCACGGTCTGTTGCAATGTCAGACATTTGTAATTTTAAAAATACGCCACTAATTTTCTTCCTTTTCACTCAGCTCACCACTCAGCTCTACGACCTCTCCATTGTCCGCGGGCTCAAACATGAAGAGTGGTCAGGGCCAGTTCACAGACAAGTACTCAGCATGCGGTGTCAAACAGTAGCACCCGTCACGGCCACTTTCTTTTTCAGAGTACAGACAGAATGGCTCTGACATGTGGGAGATAGCCTTCTTTGAATGTTTATAGAAAAGGAGGCTGTTGGATAGAGGCAACAGTTGTACATAGAACAGATGGTGGTTTTATAGTTCAGTGTTGCGAGAGCTAGTGAGAGGAATGCTGATTTCTCGAGTAGATGAATATCCCGCTCATTTAATTCAAGTCTTAGACACTAAGGCCACGCATTTCTCATAGAGGTGACCAGGGTGAAACAATTACTCATGTTGAGGTGCCACTGAAATTGATCTTTCCTTAATTCCTTTTCTGTGTTGCAAATTGCTGCGGGCAGAAAGTCCATTATTGCTCCTATTGTCCTATTGTGTAGAAGTAGTACACTCCATAAGAAGTTGTGTATAATAAATTGTTATGTCTAGTCCAAAACAGTAGGGGAATTTGGGTAGCTATTAAGACTATATGTTACATACTGTTGCAATAGCAGGGATATTTAAATTGGCCACAAGAGCTTTCAGAACCTACTTGACTCTGGTTACTCCAGGCCAGCCCTTAGCAATGCCAAAAGGGCGTTAGAAATACAGGCTATAAGTATTAGGTATAGTGCTTATTCCTGTGAGGTGTTGTTGGATGGCTGGAGCCTATTCCAGCTATGGGCTTTAGGTGGTATAGATCCTGGACAATGATCAGTTATTTACAGGGCTAGAGATCCTTGACAGACATTCACTCTCACATTGACTGGCGGCAATTTAGATCTACCAGTTTACCTAAACTGTTCAGGCATGTCTTTGGATGGTGATGAGAGGAAACTGGAGTACCTGGAGAGAGCACATGCATACGCATCTATGAGAGCTATAATAGCAGTCAGTTTATGTTAATTTGTTGATGGCGGTCAGCACAGCCGATTTGTCAGTCACATCATTTTTTGGGGGAGTCTGTTTTAGCTCTTTTGTGCATTGTTAGCTTTCAGCTGATCTCAGCCATGGTCCAAACCAGTGAGCTGGAAAGAAATGTTTTTGTAACATCTTTGGTCTCCGTAGTGCTTATGTGCCTTAAAGAACTAAAAATAATTAGTCAGCCATCTCAATTCTTTCATTAGTTTGGCCCCTTATGACTTATGAGAGGTGGAACAACCTGATGCAAATTAAATTACATCTGTATTCAAACAGATAGATATAACAAATCAGATAATAGTGGCAGTACCAACATGAGCAGAATAAACTGCATCTAACTTGATACAAATTGAGAAATATACAACCAATGGGAGAAACAAAGCAACCCTAAAGCACACCTCATTTTAAATAAGGAGTGGTCAGATGGTTCAGTCTTGTGTGAAAACACAGTGAATCCAAATTCAATAGGAGGGTAAATGGGTGTGACCAGGCTAACATGTAACTATTTAATTTGTTATGCATGAAGAATCTTATGTTAATTTGTAAACGTATTTTTCTTTTTTTCCAGCTGCCAAATTATTGAATCATCATTGGATACCATCATTCTTTCACAATAAATTGAACTAGACCTTTAGTGATGGAGAGCCTCAGTGAACTACAAAATCCACTGCTGGACAAAACAAATCGACAAGTGGTCCACAATGACTACCAGGGCTACCAGTGTGACTATACAGGGCAGCCTTACCAGGACAGTCTCATCGGATACTACTACACAGGAACTAATGACAAACATAAGACTCAGCAGTTCTTAGACGCTACTTCTCTTCACGTTGCTGTGGAGGCCTTTTATAAACCCAGCTTCATTCTGTACAAGGATGACGTCAGCCTACACAGCAAGGATTCCAAGAGCGAGAGCTTCGAGACAACGTTCACTGAAAGTAAGGATGCTGTGACAGATGCAGTCACCACTGAAATCATATTGGACAACACACAGGGGGAGAAGGATGTGAAGATCCAGACTGTGTCCTATGAGGTGGAAGAGGAGCAGGTTCCTGAGTATGAGGTAAGAATAAGGAAGGCACAATGTCAAGTAAACATGCAATAAACAATAATACTGCAACATAATGGATGTTGTTTTTAGGAAATTCACATTGACATTCACATTTATAGTAGGTTGCATTATAGTTTAACTAAGGCTATGATAATGATTTCAATGCTTGTCACGCAGAATATCATCACACAGTATTATTGCTTATTATTGCAAATTTGATGCTATGCTATATGCTATACATATGTTATTTAATATATGGATATTTCAATTGTTCATTTTGCAATAACAATAAATGTATAATATATTGTGTCACTGTGCTTGTAGTCTACTTTAGTGATCTGACTATTTAACAAATTAATACAAAAGCTATACTGAGACCACATAATATCGGGATAAAAATGCAAAACATCTGCTTTCATTACAATGACAATATGATCTACACATGTCCTTTTTAGCATACCAAAACAAGATTTGTATTCTAATTTATATTTTAAAATGGCAGTTTAATTTACTTCGTATTTAACCAAATAACTTGTACTGGTCATAATAGTTCTACTAATTTTATATACTGTACACGAATGTCTGTCACTAAGAACACCTTAACATTTGATGCATTTCAAGTAGTTTTTGAATAGGAATATTCTGATTGCAGTAATGATATATTTGCAGTACATTACTGCATGTAAAGCACGCTTGGCTCTGTTTGACACAATTAAAGACAAATCTTAGGGTCATCTCTAAACCGAATGCGGTGGCACCAAGGCTTATTATTTCATTTGCTTGTCTAATAGACTGCTTGCGTGGATCATGCTCTGTCTATTCTTCTCTACAAACGGCCAATTTACCAGAGTCTTTCAAATCTAGTGCAGGGTAATTGTACGCTTTTCACCATAATTGCATTCAAAGAAAATGACACATCTGATTTTATCTAGCCAGGCAGTTGTTCTTTTAAATCCATAACGACATCCTCCGAGGAGAACTGAGACAGTGAAAGAGCAAAGGCTTTTCAGAAGTGGTGAAAATCTCATTTCACCCAGGGATGCTTGTGAAATACCCAGGGCTCTGAGCTGGCAGAAGAAGAAGTATGGCACCCTCACTGAGATGATGATCACGCCAGCTCTTGTCACTCGGAGGCCTGGCAGATTGATGGAAACGTGGCGGCAATCACCATTAATGCCATAAGTAATGCCACGCCTCGAGCATATTAAGGGAGATTGGGCTGATGTGAGTGTGCCTGTGCAGGTGAGCCAGCAGCTAAAGTTATTCCATGTCAATTGAACAGAGCAAATGAATCTGATGAAGAGAGCTCAGATGAAACTGGGCTTTCTTGCAGGGATATTAGACATCTCTCTCAGCACCTGCGGTTCCAGACTTTCCCCACCTGTGTCTGGATGTGTGTGTATGTGTCTGAGTGCAGAGAATGTCTTTGGTGAATCTCAAAACCTGCCAAAAAGTGTACAGCATATAATAACTTTCCAAAGTATAAAAATCTAATATTCATGCACCACTAACTCATAATGGTTAAATCTAGGAATAAATTTGCAAGGGATGTGGGTGAGTGTGTTTACATATTGCACTTGAAATAACACCGCATTTACGTCATTCTGTAGCGGATTGTGGATACAGAAACACCATCACAACCACAAACAACACCATCAAAAAACATCAAAGGAATTGGCTTTTCCATTTTGTCATCTATACAAATTCATCATAACCTAATGTTAACACTTCTAGCTTGGCACCTTTAGTTGGTTTGACTAAGATTTATATATAAATTGAGTCTGGCAGTGTTTTCTAATCACTCACTGACAGCACATATACATTAATGTATTGTGGTCTAACGTCTGTAGCCAAAACCCACATGTAGACTAATGTTTGCAGTTTTTATGCTTACCAATGAATGCCCATGTTTAACATTATAGAAATAAAGCTACAAGGACTTGATTTTTCACAATGAGAGCCTTCAAAGTGTTTTGAATGGCTCATCAACTCATAACCTTGTGCTAACTTTAACAATATAATCCTCTATGTTCTAAATTTGTTCCAAAGAATTTGTTCTGTTCTGTACTTAGAAGTAACTCTAGGAAGAAAAGCACTTGAACAATCACATCCATAATAAAAATATTGGAGTTGAAGTGGGTGACAGCTCTAGTGACCAGTGTCAACATGAACGAAACATAGCAGACTAATGAATAATGAATATTTTCTCCCCACATTCCTCTTGATCTTTACATGAAAAACAGCAAAAATTAAGTGGAACTAGAGGACATGTAGTTTGTGCCAGGAAATGCTTACCATCATTGTGACAGGAGGAAATAAATTGCAGCGAACACAGAATCCAGAGGTGAGTGGATTGCTGCTACTTTGACTGCTCTGCTAACAGGGTGCAGAGGTGTGTTTGTCCCCTCCTGACTGAGCTAACAAGGCCTTGGAGGGTGGTTGTTAAAGGCATCGTGAAAAAGTTGGAGCCCCATCAGTTACACACCATCTGAAAGGGACGGGCATGGGAGAGTGTCCCCAGTTGGCCGCTCTCTGTGTCTTTGGACCTGAATGCTCCAGTCACTCACTGTTCTTATCAGATCTGCCTACAGAGATGAAATAGATTGCTCTGTCTGTGCTCACTGGACTGGTGTATTGATGAGCTGTTGTTTGGTTATGACCTGTTGTATTTGTAATGGATCACATGTGGTTGTACAGGTTGACACTGTTCATAGCAGATCAGCAGATAAGAACATTTGTCTTTACAGATATGGCTGTTTGGGAGTGGGGTTTCAAAATTAGACATCACGTTTCTCAAAAGAGTTGATCTGCTACAGTGATGGAGGGTTTAATGTTAGGCTTTAGTCGATTGTGCCTGTTATGTTAAATCTTGAGCTACAAAACTAAAAAAAAAAACAGATATTGCAGAAAAAATATGTGGACCCATAAATCAGTAGACTTTTGCCAAATTACAGGAACAACTCCTTCCGGTTTCCTGCCTCCAGACTGTACTTTAATTACCTTTTAAAATGGCTGCTTCATCTGCTCCCTTCTGTATTGATTTCTGTTTTGCACTGTTTCTTTTCCTGTGCATTGATTGATCCCTGCAGGCTACAAGAATAACAAATGAAACCAGCCTGTTTTGTTGACTATTTATTTAGACAAACACCCGATATGTCTCTGAGACGTCCTTTTCCCCACATCTTTTTCTTAAAGGTCACCTGCGTATACGCGTGTTGAGCCAGTGCAGCCTTTGAGTGGCATTTGAATCTATCATTCATTAGCCTGCTTTGCCCCTGTGGCCCTGCTTGCACTGTGTTGACACTGTATCACTGCCTGTTGAGTGCCCGCTGTCTGTGGTGTATCAGAGAGAGACAGGAGAGACTGTGGAGGTCTCTCATTGCAGTAGAAGCAATTTAGCACATAAATGACACTGTCTTCTCGCTGTTTCCCCTGTCAGCCTGCAATGATGGACCAATCCGTTAATCCTGTATTATCTGTCAGGCCGCTCATGGCTGTTGACAGAGCCACCAAATCCTTTGCGGTTGACTAGGCGCATGTTTTCCTGGCTACTAGATGAACAAGGGCACATAGTCTGCCACGGACAAGTTGTCACCTCTGTAAAGATGTCCAGCGAACACAAGAAAACCTACCTGTCTGTTATTATTTTGGTGTCATACTCCAGTTCAGTGCACTCACCATTTGTCTGACTTTATAAATGTATATCTGTTTGATATGTATTTTTTTCTTCATCTGTCGCTGTCTTTCAGAGTGACAGCTCCAGCGATAGCGAGAGTGAGGATAACTTCATTGTGCTGCCCCCGCGGGACTACCTGGGCCTCGCCATCTTCTCAATGCTCTGCTGCTTCTGGCCCCTGGGCATTGTTGCCTTTTACTACTCTCACAAGGTAAAGGCCTCCAGATAGCCAGTCTGTCATTAGCTCTGATTATACCACCTTCTGTTTAAGGTCAGTGAGCACAGGAGCGCGAACAAGTGCTACCATAAGCTATTTTCCACACAGCAAACCGCACACTGTTGTTTTACATGACTGGCTGCATAGAATTACATAGTCAACACATCAGTCTTGTGTACTCTAGTCAGGAAACCATTATCATATTTTGGTTTATGGCACCTATATGAGCAGGTCTGCTAATGTATCTTGACATTAATGTGCTGCATAGATGGTACGCTTCATATGTAAATATAGCAACACCTTGGGTTGTAATTATGTCAGGAAATTATACAGGGAAATAATAAAGTCAGGAGAATGAATAAATAAAAGGCCAGGCTCATTTTTTGATAGGAAACCATAACACCCAAACAACACATTTGTCAATGTCGGAGGCATAATGACCTAATTGCCATGGTAACTAATGGCTCCCCGAGAGCATTTTCTTGTTTTCTCTCTTTAAACCACAGCTTAACACCTACTCATACACTCAGTGATGATGAGTAACACTGGCTTATTTCACTCTCTCTCTTTCTGTGCTTTGTTTTGTCAGACCGGCAAGGCCATTTCAAAGGGAGACTTCTCCAGAGCAGGAATGAGCTCCCGACGAGCACTATTCCTGGCCGCTCTCTCCATTACGGTCGGGACAGGGATGTATGTGGGTGTGGTAGTGGCACTCATTGCCTACCTGTCCAAACCTGGACATGTATAGCACTAAGACCAAGAGAAAAAGGGAAGAACCACTGGACAGCTGTCTCCAAGTTCTCCTCATAACATAGGATCTGCTAACTTGCGGTGTTGTATGGAACTTGGATTAAATATTTATCTGGACTGAATCATAATTTGATGTGGCACAACACTCCCACTGAGGTATTCCACAAATAGAAGAAGAAGAAAGCTCAAAAAACTTTCATATACTTATGTTACAAAGAAATTGAGCTCCTGACATTGAATTCAAATGGAACTACTTGCATTCCTTTTTTCACCCAACTGTCAACTTTACATTACATAAACAACAGGCATACTCTGTCAGTAAATACTAACGATTGTGTATTGTCCACTTTGTAATTGGATCCCACTGGAAAAATAATTAGCCAGTGGATTTTGAGTTTATTCAAGGGTATATGGGCAAACAGTTAAAAGTGGCTCTTTAATAGACAACCTTACAAAAGCAATTGTCAGAGTGTACACAAAGCTGCTGAGCAGTGGTCTAGAATGCTATTTGTGTTTATTGTGTACTGTAAATTTAGTCAATAAATTCATCTGGCATGATAATGAAGCCTCCTCTTTCATGTCCTTCACATTCACTGTAGAGAAGTGCTGTCAGTCTGAATTGTCAGGCACACGGCATTATGTCAGCTATTTGCACAAGCACAAGAATCTGCTCTAAGTGGCATGGCTACTCTTCACCATCTTTTGGCATCACTCATTGTCCTGCCTCAAGGTGACTTTAGCTGCCAGAGTGCAGCGAGTTCCAGGAACAAAGGCTGCATCTGAAGTCAGGATGTCAGGAGTAAATGGCAGCAGTACTTTAGTCCACCCGCAGGCCTTGGAAAGGTCTTTCGTGTAAATTTAATTCTTCTGCCCCACCTACCATCCTTTCAGCTCATTTGCCTTCAGAGATTCAGAGCCAGTGCATCCTAATCCACTCGGTGCCCTCCGGGTTAAACTCTGCAAACAGTGTCAGTGTGGGAGCTCAAACAGAAGCTTGGCATGTAACAATGCACCTCCCTTGCTTCAGATTGCCTAGACAATGTCATTGTGATACATTTCTGCTGGTAACATTTTTTGTCATCAATTCTAGAAGAGAATCATAAGAACATGCAGGTCATACTATTTTGAGCCTTTGCCTTCACTACACAGACTTCAGTCATTTGTAGTTGGTCATTAAACATACAGTACTTTGCAAAAGTCTTTGACAGGTTTGTACAGAAGATGAGAAACAGAACAGAGAAAGGTGTATTTGTTTACAAAAATACACAAAATAGACAGTACTTTTTTAAATACCATGTGAAATGACCATTAAATACTCATTCCATTGAGCTACAAAACTCTTACATTTCACAAGTGTAAAGAATCTAACTAAGGAACAAATCATTTGTTCTATTTGTGAAAAAAGTGTACCATTACAGTACAATACATTTTAAGGGGTATGGCATGGTAAACACATTTTTGCAGATGCACAAACTATATCTATATTTTTCTCTTTTCTATATTTTTTCCCCAATCAAGCTCCTAATGCATCAAACATTACTCCATAGCGCAGTCCAGAGTGTAAAAATGTGCTCTTCTTGTCAACAGAAGCTGCACAGAGAGCTGAAGTGGCCTCAAGTGAGTGGAGAGCATCATGTGTTTTCTTTTCCTACATGGGAAGCTTCACCCACGCTCACTCTATCTCACACAGTCACTCCCTGCTCTCAGAGTTTCACAAGCAAACTGATTTTATTAGCCAGCCTCCCCCTCATAGAGCTAAAAGTTTCCAAGATGCAAATCCAAACTCTAGCATAGAATTCAGTCCATATTTTATGACAACTCCTCCCAAAAAAGACAAAAATAAATGAGTCCCGCCCAGAGATCTGAGGAGAGAAAGCGTATTTCCTGAAGACAACCATGATGAATGGCCTGAAAGCTAATGTATAACAAAGTGAAAAGCAGCAGAAAACATTAGAGCCAAGTGTTACATTAATAAGAGACATGATGCACTTGACTGTTCAGGTGACTGAAAGGTATTTTCTGATCCCTATCATTCGTTTGATGAAATACCTGTCAGTGCCCCTTGCTCATGGGCAAAAGGTGTAAAAACAAAATGTGCTCTGCTGTGTCCAGAGTGGAATCTGCCAAAGTTTAAAAGTTTAAGTTCTGTCTGTGATTGATGTTTAGGTCAGCCATATTGAATTGGATTTTCAGTTTTTTAACCACCTCATGCTTATTTTTAACTCTCCATCTGAACCCACAGAGCGACAGTGCATATCAAAATGTCCTAAAATATCTCCTGGATTTGGGGAAATCTCAGTGTTTTTGTACAGCAGATGTGAAATCAAGCACATGTATTGTAGCTCATTGGCAGATTACAAACATTCGCATGCCGTTTGAACTTCATCCAGAGAAGCTTTTCTTTGCAAGGAGTTACATTTAATGTATATTTGATTATTCCTGGGACATTTTCTGGGTCAACAGCCTCAATGACGTCTGTGGCAAGGGATGGAGCAGAGCTCATCATGTGCGCTCTCTGAGATTTCAGACTATTTACAATGTAAAATGGAGTTGTAATTAACATCTCAGAATTTTTAGAGACAGGAGACATTTTCCTGCACTTTTAGAGAAACATCATGGACAAAGGTTAGATATGCATCAATTTCATAATTCTTTGATTAGAAGGAATATCCCCTGAACAAACAGACCTGGATTATTTCATGCAAAAATGTAAATTTAATATATGTCCGGTATTTCTTTAATGTGTGTACTTAAGCTTTTGTTTCGTTCTTTAAAATCTTTGAAGCATAAAGTTAAACAATCTTTAACTAAAATAAATCTAAGGTGAATAAATAATATACTACATTAATAATAAACAGGCCTTACATAAGAATAAGAATAAGTATAATTCATGTGCATCCCTTTCTAAACACATTCTTTGTTCCTAGCTTCAGACGAACAAATCTGCATTCCCTCCTGCTTTCCTCCCTGGCGCTCTCCAAGAGGAAATGAAGACATCCCTACAGCAACGTGAGCACAACAGATGCCAGCATCCGTTTCTGAAAATCAAATCTCTCTCTTTTCTTTTTTACTTTCTCTACTTCTCCTCCCTATTGAAGCTTCACTTTCACTTGCGACTTAGACTCATCTTTGAAGCGTTTCACACATGCGAGCTTATCGGCTCTCACACCTTCGCCAGCGCGGCTACATGCCTCTCTCTGTGTGCCAGTACACAGTCTGCACTGATAAGGGCCCCGCAGTCTCCTCCTCTGGCTTCACTTATCACTCTTAGGCAACAAGGGACCACTGTCTATCGTCCAGACTTTTTTTAAAAACACCTCCAGGTTTTTTCCTCGAGCCAGTAGAAGGATCCCATACAGTGCTCAGATAAAATTCAGAGGTGGTGTTTTGTAATTGCCTTATGATTACCTGATACTTTACAGAGAGTGAGGGGCAGTAAGTATGACAATTAGAAAAATATGCAATAACTATGCTAAATATGGCAATAATGATATGATTGATAAGAGATGGATACCCCTATTAGGGTTAAGGCTTTAATAACATCTTTTCTTGTCTGCTTTTCCTTTCTGGGTTCAGTGAATTGCATATTAATTCATTTAGTCTCTTACACAGATACAGATATTTTATTTTCCATTATGTCAGTAACAATACATTTGTGATATATTGTGCAGCCCTAGCAGTAAGTAATGAAGAGCTTGCGATGATGTGAAAGTAAACAGAGAGTTGATGTGTCCAGATGAATGCGGTTGGCAGGTGAAACTGGCCACAGATGGCTTGCAGAAAATACAGCACACAGAAGACTGTAGGATGGCTGGTGTTGTGCCACATGTCAGGGAACATTTTGGGATAAGAGGGACAGTGGGGTTCTTTAACTGATAAACCACATAAAAAGCTGCCATTGCAAGTAAAAGCTGTAGTATAACAGAAGGGTCTTGATCCATACAGCTGAGATGTGGCCAGGTTATCTAGGGACACTGGCTAAAAACTTCCATCATGCAGCTGTAAATGGGATAAACCTAATCCTGTCAAATCTTTCATATTCGGTTTCCTGGGGCCAGCACCTTTGAAAAGCAAACGGTAAATGCAGATCAGCAATGTTTTTGACATTTGGAAAAGCAAAAGATAAGAACAGCTCAGTTATTATTTTAAAAGGAAATACCACTAGGTCATCAGGTTAATAAACAACAACTGAATTACATATGGGTCTTTTCTCTTTAAAAGTGAATCAAGAATCCAACAGAAGCCAGTGTACGCTTTGTGCCACTTTCAAGTCTGGGAAAATGATGAGGGCCGCATCAGGAAGGGCATCTGATGTAAAACCTATGCTAAATCAATATGCAAATCACTGCACGCTCGAGGGAGATGACTTGTATGGTGACTCTGGAAAAGAAAAGCCAAAAGTGAAGAAGATAAAAGGTAATTCAAAATAACTGTAGCATGAATCTAATACACTTATGATAATAGTGCTCTGCTGCATTGAAGTGTAAAAGTTCAACCACCTGCTTCTTGGGGTGACTTTGATAAAAATGAATGCTGAGGGTGATATGAGCATAAAGCAGACAGCTCATTCAGGAACGGTATCAATCTTGTGTCTTGTGTGAGCAGCACTGACACCTCAGGCACTGACACCAATCGACAACTATTGATCAAGGAGTCACATCCAACCACATCACATTCTGTTATATAACATCTTAGTTTTCCAGTGACAGGGTGTGGGATTTTTAAATGCTCATTATAAGTGAGTCAGATGTATTAAAAAAGCGTCTGGGAACCTATAATATGAAAAGGTTTTAGGGCACGACCACTGCTTTTGTGAGGAGCTCAACACCGCCTCCACGTGGATAAAAAAGTTATTAATTGACGAAAACTCAGATCAAAGCTAAACACAGAGAAACAAGTTTATGTATTCTCATTAATGTATGAATAAACCTACTCAGATCTGCATACATAAGAAAGGACTCCTGTCAGTTAAATATGCGCATATATTATAGTCCTCTACATGTGTTTATGCATGCATTATTCCACACAGCACACATGATGATTTATTAATATTAATAAGTTTACATGTTTGTGCTTAGGTAACATTTGTATGAGCACGTTTTATTTATTTATTTTTTTTTTCTTTCTTTTACAAAACATACAACAAATGGTCAGATTTTGGCCAGCCACAGCTGATAACAGTTAGATGTCTGCAGTCTGTTGTGGTATAGGCTCCATTATACAAATCTACAATAACAGCATATTACGTGAATGACAGGCACACCTCAATACATTTGAATATTGTGGAAAAAATATTTCAGTAGTTCAAACTCATAGTGAAACTTATATTCAGCACACTCAGAGTGAAATATTACCAGCATTTATTTATTTGTGATGATTATGTAGCTAATGTAACATTATGATGTATAGTACCTGTTTGTCCGTGTCCACATGTTTATATAGACCTTTCACTGAAGTCAAAGAGGAACAGCTAAGGGAAGAGGACGGTTTTTTTTTTTTTTTTTTTTTTTTTTTTTACAATTTACAGATGTTAAAGTAAAAGTAGTTTTCCATTAGTAAGTACAGCTCTTTAAAAATTGTACCTAAATAAATTACTTAAGTAAAATCTGCAGCCTAGATTTTTTATAACTCTCTGTGTAATGTTAATAATAATAATAATAATAATAATAATAATAATAATAATAATAATAATAATTTTTGTATAGTTTATTGTTAGTGCCCCTGGGAGAACTTGTCAGGAGCAGTGGGCAACCACAGTGCAGTGTCCGGGGACCCTTCTCCAGTACCCAGCTGAAGGATGAGCCTGATCCTGGGGTGTATGTATTAGGGTTAGGGTAGGATGAGCACCTGACCCCCAGACACAGGGAGAACATGTTAACTCCACACAGAAAAGCCCCAGTCCGAGACTCGAACCCTGTGCTGTAGTGTCAACCACTCTGCCACTGTGCCGAAACAAGAGGACATGAGGTTAGTTAACTAGTGAGAGAGAGACGATGCAGAAGATATGGTTAAATCAAGGCAGAGGAGTGGCTGTGGCGAGCCCTGAAGAAGAAAATATTCTCATTAACCACGCATGGCAAGTTATTTATATTTAATATTAATTTATATATTCATATGACACTCTAAAGATGTTTGTACCTAATGCCGATACACTCCAGCTTCACTCTCGCTTAAGTCTGTTATAGTTTATGGTCACTGACAAACCTTAAAATTTCAGTTTTTTTCCAAATATATGACAGGGTTATTGCCTACGGTTAGAGGTGAAATGCTGCTCTCTTGTGGTGAAAATATGTTAACACGTCAGTCTACTGTATTGTAGCTATGTCAAGTCACTTTTGTGTTAATTAGGAGTTAATCCGTACAGGTTTGTAGCGTTATACCTCCAAATATTTGGAGGTATAATTTGGAGAGACTGACTTCAGGCTCTGAGGCTCTGAGGCTCTGCGTTTGGCAACGTCACCAATATTTACCACCTTCAACCAGAGCCGGTTCATCTCCAGTATTATAGTTATAGTTCCATTTCTATTTATCCAATTTCACTTTTTCTAGTAGTATAGCTGTGTGTGTTTAAAAAAAATAAATAAATAAAAAAGCAAGGTATTCAATCTAGGATTTTGATAAACTTGATAAACATTGATAACTATTAGCAAATAACAAAAACACATGACTAAATTTTAATTCAGAAACTAGATTTAATCTGAGAACTACAACCTGGCAGTTTTGTCTTTTTTCTCCTAAGAATTTCCAGCATAGTACGCCTTGCCTTTATGTTTAAGTTAATACTTTATTTCTTCTACACTGGACATAGAAGGGTTAGCAGCTGAGAGGGGGTCAGACACTAACTGGAGGGTTGGTAGTGTGATCCCCACTCCTTCACTATGTATTTTTGTGTATATATTTTCTAATATTACAAATATGAAAACTCGAGGTAAAAGGATGAGGAATACTATGCAAGAAGTACATCAACAATTACATTTAAAAACAAAATTATATACACTGTAGTTGGACTAAAAGAAAGATAATTTTTTAAATATCTTTGTAGATATTTTGTTTTAGCTTTAGCATCTAGGCTTACAGAGTACGTCTTTATATTTTTTTCCTCCCTCACTGGGGGGATTGTTCATAGTTACTTTGAGTAAAGAGTTTTAAACAGATCAGAAGATAGAGGGGGTTGTCACGTCCACTAACTAGAGGGTTGCTGGTGTGATTCCCATCTCTTCACTTTTTATTACAGTAATTTTACATTTGTAAAAATGTAATATTAGGAATGCAATGTAGGAATACTATAAAAATACCTACAAAACATATCAAATCAAACACATGAATAAAGTTACCTTGTTATTATTATTATTAGCTTTAGTAAACATAACCCTAATCCTACAAAGTGCGCCTTATTTCTCTTCTCTCACTGAGGAATGTTCAAAGTTACTTTGAATGCTGAATTTAAAATCAGGAGATATGAGCTTTGTTCACTAACCTAACGGTTGGTGGAACAATCCCTGCTTCTCCTGTTTGTGTTGTATTTTAGTAGTTGTGATTGTATATAATAAAAAAATCCAGAAGGAATTCTCTGCAGGATTTTACTTTTGTATTAAAAAAAAGGGCAAACCTCAACAAAGTCTGGCTAAAACCAGTGTAAAGCTGATTCTAGGTTTTACCCTGACAGTTCTGATTCCTAAGTTTTCCTGCACAGTATACCTAGCTGTTTAGCTTTGATATGTTTAAATTAACTTAATAATTAATTACAATTATTATTACATAAAAAAAGAATTATTCTTCTCACATCGGGATAATGTATGTAATGTTATATGTTATTTATGATCTGTGGTAAACTGTGTTAGGTAGAGGGGGTTGTCCACTAACTGCAGGGTTGGTAGTGCGATCCTTCCATAGATTTGTGGTCCTAGTTTAATCAAACTAGGACCACAAATCTAAATATATATAGATTAACACAGTTAATCTGTTTTTTAATCAGTTTTCACAATATTTTGTATTTCCCCTAGCATTCACAGTAGGTCTTCAGTTTGCACTTAATGCTTCCCACACTTTTAATATAAAAAGTGGGGCATTACTTTGGAGGGCTGTCCACTGAATGTAAAGCCAAGCAGCAGTGACCCACCCTTCTGTTTATGTTCCCAAAGATGAAGGTAAGAAATGTTGTTGTATTTCTATCAGTTATTTTTCCCTCTTCTTCTCTAAGTCTCACCTCCACATTTGAAAGACAGAGGACTGTGAGGCAGAAGAAAGATATTCAGTGTTTCATTGGCAAGTCTAACATTGATTTTGTCTAATGAAGTATTTCTGTTGTTATATAGAGTATGTCTTCAGAGATGTGTCCCGTTCTGTGGCTGATGTCAACACTGAAGTATCTTGTTCCTGGTGAGACATTATTAAGAAAAATCAATTATTTTTTTATTAAATACATTTTTTTTCACAAAGAATAACTGTACTTGTAGCTGAGAAGTTCAGCCCGGCCAGAGTGTGACCTGTCCACAGTATCATCCAGATATTCATCCTAAGAAATAGAGCTTCACTCAAAGTGAGAAGGCCTTCTATTTCTAATCTTTAAAGACATTATACTAATGTACCAGTTTAATCAGATATTTTTTGCCTCATAAAGGGAATCTAAACTACCTTTCCTGACAAAGTCCTCAAAGCCAGAAGAAGTCTGATCCACAGGAGCCACAAGAACCTCTGAACACTGGTAAGACAAAAAGCTTTGATTATGTCTTAATGATTCTTTGGTGAGTATACAGTAAATATAACCTTAATTACCTTTCCTGATGAAGTTTTTGTCTGCTAAAGAAGAAGAAGAAGCATATCCATGGGACCACAGCCACCACATCGTCCAGATCAGGTGAAGAGGATAATAAGTCCTGATCCGAAAAACAGGGCTTCACTCAACTCAAGTGAGAAGGCCTTCTAATTTGAATTTATATTCTCAGTTGTTACATTGATGTAGCTGTTGAATCTGGCATTTATTTTGTTTTATGAAGGAAACCCAACTTTTAACCCAATTTTTTTTACTTTTATATATATAAAAAAAAAAAAACTGACAAAACTGACAATATCAGAGATCAGTGAAAATGTTAATATTGTTATCTGAAAAATAATTTATTAAGAGTAATAAACATCACATTTTACCACTTTGGTGAATATATATAGGCAAAATACACAAACTATGTATTTTTAAAATGTGCAGAGTAATATATTGTATAAAACAGAAGAACAGACAATTGACATTTTTTGTTGTAAGTGCACTATTACGTCTATCCAGCAGAGGGCAGACAAACACCCCATTTTACTCATTACATCTTTGATTCTGAAGCCTGCTACTACACTCGCGGTCTGTCCCAAAATGATCAGCGAGCACTTCATCTTACCAATGAAATCCTACTGCTTAGAGGCCCATCAAAAGGAAATTAAATGTTAATATTACATTAGTCAAAAAATCTTGGTATAAACCTCCCCCTGATCTCACTTTGCATGGATTGAGATGATCTTATGATAGTCTTCAGTGAGCCGCCTGTCCATCAGAAAGGATACTGTTGAATTACCTCCTCATATCTAATGTAAACAGCTTGATCTTCAACAAATCTGATCTCCTATTCCACTCTCACAGGATTAAATAGCTTTAGAGGAGTAATCCCCACTATACAGTATGTAGTATGTCTTGGCCTTAATAACTGCAATTGGGCTGAGGCTCCATTCAACCGCAAAATACATCACTCACTCATATTATTATTACATTTCAAGAAGATGGTGATCATTTTCTGTGATGTTTTCCAGTTGTGTGGTTATTATGAAATATATAAATATATGAGTGGTAACCAAATTTGCATATATGAGTTGAGCCCAAAAAAACACAAAGTTTACTTCAAGTGTAAGTATAGTATGGAGGCTCCAAAAGCTCACCCAACAATATGAAAAGCTTTAAATAAATTAACGTTATTGACTTAAATATATACTGCACATTTGCTGCAATTGGCTGAAGGTTAGGCAAACCAAATGGCCGATGTAGGCAAGAAAGAAAAAGAAAAAAACACAAAATGCAGACAGAAGGCAATGTGTTCACTCATTTATTTAAACATTATTTTACTGGGACAGCGGACTGGAATAAAAAAAAAAAGCTTTTTTTAAAAATAAATAAATGTGCAAAATTTGCTGATAATGTCATTATATATTTTTATATTCTAGTACAGCAAGTTTGTATGCACTTATCAATATCACCATTATTTTATTCCATTATATCACGCGAAGAAATTAGGACAGTGGCATAGGCATAGACATAGACATAGTATATTACTTGCATCTGTATATTGTTGTCTGCATGTTTGCAGTGTTTTCATTAGATAATAACTTCAAAACAAACAGGTTTATAGTCTTAAGTTGTCTATTAGCTGTCTGTTTATGCCATTCAGTGCTAAATCCTCCCCCTCATCAGTATTTATGAAACAGCATGTTGCATCTGGAAAACTGATAAATCTTCAAGCTGAGGTCATTCAATCCAGAGCTGGAGTGCTTGTGCTCCTTTTGCTACTGTCCCAAAAGCACTGGTCTCACAGTTTAATTTGAAATTGAAGGCTCTCAGCTGCAACAGATTGTGGGGACTAAGTCAAGCATGTAGCCAGAGACTGTCTCCTAATGAACCAAGGCAGCAGAGCATCAAGTGACTACAAGTGGCTCTTCCAGAAAACAACAATTTTCATTACCTCTTTTATCTACAGAATCATAACTGTTGACATCAGCTGAGAAAAATGACACAAAGCCGCCGTATTTAACAAAAGATTATTTCTATTTTTGTTTTATATTTGAGTTGTACATTTAAAATAAAAACACAACCATTTTTTTTTCACATTACAAGAAAGCGTTGTTAAAATTGTGCCTCTGTCAGAGATTATTACATCAATTATATACAGTGCAGTAAATAGGACAGGACATTACTTTCTTCCTCTCAAAGGAGTTCTGTCGGTGGGATGGTTCTCACTTCAGATGTCACCATTTAGTACAAGCAAACAGGAAGACAGTACAATAACGTGTAGATGCCCCATTCAGAAGTGATGACCGCAATGTTAAATATTAAAATGCCACTCATCTGTCTGTATACACCACAGTAGAATCTATATACAGGCTTTAACACTTTGACCTGTCCAGTCAGATGAGGTCAACAACATTAAGTGAAGAAGCATGAACCAACAGAAGTGCTTATATCACAGTCAGATGTTTGAGTCATGGTCCACACGGGTTGACTCAGCCTTGAGTACATGTCTCTATGGACTTTTTGGCTCCTCTGCGGGACTGTCCTGGGCATCGTTCGGTCTCTCCTCAGGTGTGTGTCTTTCTGTCCCTCTGTCGTGAGAAACTGTCCCCAGCACTTTGGCACTGTGCTCCTGTGCCTTGGCCCTGAGAGCGGCGATGCTGTTCTCCCTCAGTTCCTCTTTAGAAATGCTGGACTTGCTCTCTGCCCGCTTCTCCTCCGCCTCTGCCTCCTCAGCCCGCTGTGAGCCCGGCTGCGGCGGGGGCGAGTCACACTGTCCCGTGGCCTGGGGAGCGCCGCCCTCCAAAGACTTTTTGTGCATCCCTGCAAAAAGTTGCGGGTATTCAGATTTAGAATAGCGCCTGTTGATTGGTAAGCCATCTTGGACTGGAAACAGTAAGCAAAAATAGTACTGGTTTAGAAAGGTGTTTGAATGGACAACTGTAATGCATTGCCAGGGGAGAGGGTCATTAATCAGTAATACTAATACTTTAGTGCCAAAGTGTAAATAATCTATAAGCACAAAAATAAAAAAGCAATATATGCTCTCTTGAATTGAATGCGAATCAGACTTTTGATTTTTTTTTCCTTGTGCATAAAGGAGAAGTAAAACCAAAAACCTAAAAAAGAAATAGAAGGCTTCAGACTACCTGCTCACTGTGGTGCAACTAGCTTTGCATTATTTGTAGCTTCAATAATTTTGCAAAACAGAAAGAATTTTAAGCTGTTATAAAATAAGTGTGATTAAATTCTGTGGTGGTAAATATGACTAAAATGACTTGTCCAAATCTGTAATAAAATGGCGATAAAGAATCCTCACCAAGCAGCCAGGGTGCACAGGACTCCATGATGCCATCTTTAGCTGACTTGAGGATGGACTCTGGCAGAGGGATGGAGTGTCTGACCATGGCACCGTACAGCCCATACTCCGCCATGACAGTGCTGCGGCCCCAGCACTTCTCCCTCTTCCTCCATTTGGCTCTGCGGTTTTGGAACCAGACCTGCAGCAGAAGTAGTGTAGTCAGTGTAGAACCCATTATCACTTCACTGAACAACTAATTTAATCACATGTCTATAATCACAGTTTGATCTCATTTATTGTATTTTTTTATTTTATTTGTAAGTCAAACTAGGCCCTGTGTCAGACCTTATATTAACAATAGCTATAAACATGACCTTCAGCCATAATCAGTGATTAGTTGGCCATTGTTCACAGTGTACCCTGCCTCAGGCCCAAAGTAGCTGGCTCTCCATAAATAAGTGGTAGAACATGTTTCAGAATCATGTTCACAGATACCTTCTTTAAATTATACAGCTTTAACTTGCAGTTGTGCAAACTGTGCCACAGACAGTGACCTCTGGAAGTGTTCCTGATCCATGCAGCCATTTCCAGGACAGAATCACGTTTGTGTGCTTTTACTATATTATATTATTATATACTTGTAAAAGACTCTCCCCCTCCAACATGCCATTTTACTGAAATGTATCTAATTATTTATTTTGCAATTGTTGCCTTGTCCCATTTTTTTAAGATGTGCTGCTCCCATTAAATTAATAAAATACTTAATATACTAAAATACTTAATACTTTAGGGCATTTCTTATCCTACTGTAAGCCATGAGAGCGTTATCAGAAGGTATTTTATTATTAAGATAGCACTAAGGCTATTTAGGCCATGCAGTTGTCATGGGAAACTGAGAGTAAGTTAAGATAACAAGTGTGCACGTTTCATTCTTCCCTTCATTGATTTCCCATAAGCCCCAGTGGCTACAGGTGTGAAGGATGTGTGCCTCCTGTCAGAGCTCATCTCCAGCTCACTGTACTAACTTATAGATGCTCTAACTCATCAGGACACTTGGCTACTTGGTACTTGGCCACGACATAGGCCAAACTGATTGTACAGCACAACACAGCGCCGGTAAAGACCTGGGTTAGGGCCCTCTCTGTGGGGATGAGGAGGAGGGGCCCGGGCCTGAGCCACTGGTATTAAATTGAAAACGATCAAAGCATTTACAGGCCTCTTTTGCAGGTAATTCTGATGATAACCCCCTTTTCCATAGGAGACACTTTTTATGAGAAATTGCTTCTCTGGCTCTCAAAGGGAGGCGGCGAGGAAGCTGCGAGGAGGAGCGACCCTGGGGCACGCTGAGGCTGATTGAAAAATAAGTTAATTTCAGGCCCAATCGATGGCGGCCAGGCGGGCAAATATCACGGGAAATTAAACTAGCTGGACTCGCGGGAGCAGCGCTATTGACCCGTGCTAATAAATTCAATGTAGTTATTTCATTTGAACTCCCTGCGTCACTCCAGCAGCGACGGCAGCGTCTGATTTAACTAATTACACTCAATGAGAAAATTGGGTGTTCATTTTATTTGGGAGAGGTTCCTTATTTATTTGGCGCTATTATTTATTCGGGGCTGCACTGTTGCGGGTCCGTAATGAGAAGGAGATTAAAAGGCGCGCGGCAGATGGATGGTCCAGGTCACACGGCAATCTTCTTCCGCCTTGAGAGCTTGATTAGGTCGTTAGCGGCTGCTTCTCCGACAACAAATTGTTTCACATCCAACTGAGGCTGATGAGAGATGATGCGGTGTCCACGGGTCGATTTACGAGGCTCTTTTTGCACATTACAGGGCGCTGCACCACCAAGGGCCCGCGCCAACTTCACCGCCGTGACTGACGCACAGAGAGAGGGCCGTGCTCAAACTGCACCAGGCATTTACTGTCACACACCTCAGGCAAAAGCAAGAGGAACTGTGACCAGTCAGCTGTTAACTTGACGCTAACAATGTTTGTGGCTTTAATAACCTGCTTTGTTCTGTGCAAAAAAACATTTGTCTATTTTAAATTCAGAATATGACAGCTTATAACTTTTTTAAAAATAACCCAACTTGATTTACGTTACTGTCTTTTTTTAGAGAGTTGGACTTTTGGATGAATTTGATAATGTGTCACTGTGTGCTTGTCAGAGAGTTGTGAATTTGATGATGTGTATATGTGTGGTGTTGTTGTGGGTATGGGTGTGTGTATATACTATCGTATATAGGACTGTTGTGGTCCTGCTGGTTGGAGTTTATGTGTGACTTGCCCAAGAACTACAGATGGAAAATTGCTAGCTAAATCAGGTGCAGAGCATCGTTTCTTTTTTGTATATTAATGTTTTCTGTACATTGTTCTAATTTAACAAATACATACATTTTGCATTATCTTTGCAATTATATTGTGCAGTTATATTTTGCTAGGTTTTTGAATGCTGGTTATTTTGCAATTTGTGATAGCCTAAACTCTTTATTTGTGTAAAGAAATGTGCACAAAGTAAGGCATTTGAAATAACAGTTAAATTAACCTATATAATTTCAGCAAATTGTAGCCTCCTTATTTTTTGCACCTGCATAATTTAACTACAGAGTTATTGGGGGCTCTGCGTAAAGCTAATTATGTCAAATGTGTTATTTCAAAATGCAACACGCTTACATTCCGTGCACAAAAACTGGATTATTAAATAGTTGAAAAACACTGTATGACTGCGCTCATGAATGAAAATAGCCCATGGGCTAAATGAGCCTTTTACCTGTATCCTGTCTTCAGGCAGCTCTGTCTTCATGGCCAGCATCTCTCGTGCGTAAACATCTGGGTAGTGGGCTTCGTTAAAGGCCTTCTCCAGCTCCTCCAGCTGGTACGAGGTGAATATCGTCCTGTGTGGTATTTTATACAATGAATAAATATAAATAATAATCATCTAATTATGAAAATCAACTGCAATGGCACAAGTGCAATGTGTGTGTGTTTTGTATCATAAATAAAATATAATAAAGAGACGCGTATTTAAAACGGGGAGCAGCTAGGACTAAAAAATAAAAACACAGAATAAAACAGTGCAAAAACGTTTGAAACAATGTGCCTCGATTAACTCTAAGTGGACTTTTTTATTAGGTATATAAAACAAGAAGCAAATGTAGCAGATCTGCCCTAACTGACTGGAAAAAATGCGAAAATGAAATTGAACGAATAACACTACATGCGCCCGTTATTGGCTCTAATATGGGCTAAGAAATAACTTCTAATGAGCCTGCAGGCGTAGATTTGATCTTAGTCTACACGTATTGTCTTTGGTGTGATGGTGCAGGCCTATGTGTTTTTATCAGGAGAAAAAAAAAATCAACTCACCGGTGCCGCCTCTTCTTGCGTTTCTTGCTCTGATTCACCGAGGACTTGGACACTTTACGCTCGTTTGAAGAAAGATCCTCTGAGTCTGGATTTCAACAAACATCAAAGTTAAAGAGTCAGAAACTTAAAGGCCATCACTGAGGCACCACCGACTGAGGCTAATAGAAAATAAAAGAACAATTTAGCAACATGACCAGATTTGAAAGATGTGCATTTAAAGATTACTCT
Source organism: Bostrychus sinensis (assembly GCA_020698575.1). Lineage (NCBI taxonomy): Eukaryota > Metazoa > Chordata > Actinopteri > Gobiiformes > Eleotridae > Bostrychus > Bostrychus sinensis. The sequence continues at coordinate 21,218,271 of CM036258.1, forward strand.
CCTGCAAATCTTAAATAAATGTTGGTTTACTACGATTTGCAACACGGTGTAATTTGGCACAATTATAGGACTTTCATGGCGTACTGTAATGTAATGTAAATTAAGGAGTATAGTGAACCTGAGCTGGCGGACTGACTCTGGTCCAGCGGGCCTATCGTCCTGTGGCGAGGCTGCAGGTGAACGTCCTGTGCCTCAGACAGCACCGTCTCTAAAAATGCCGGCTGGCTGTAAAAGGAAGGGATGCCACCGGGGCCGAGTAGTCCCATCCCCACGCCCACAGCGGGGCCGAGCACGGATCTGGCGGTGATCAGGTGCGCCCCGGCCGGCAGCGTGCGCAGGGGGCTTCGTGGGGCCACGGTTGGCTCCTTGTTGAGCCCCAGAATCTCCTGGATGCCGAAGCCCGTGCACCTGGTTGGTGGGTTCGCGCCACCGCTCTTTGGCGGCTGATTCGCGCCCACAGAGGTCTTGTCCGGAATGTTTAAAGTTTCCGAGAGCACACCGCTTTGTTTTCCCGTCATGTCGAGTGCGAAACGTCAAAGGCCTGTTTGTTATAATGTGCTTTTACAGGCTAGTCCCCAGTGCATGATCCTCCGCGTAACACAAGAGTCCTTTAGAAAAGGCTCCTTTTATCCAACAGGTCCATCCCAACAAGAGGCAGGACGCGCAGCCAATCAGCTGCCAGCATTCTGGATTCCTGTGGATCATGGATGCATTATACGCCCTTTGGATACACTGAGTTGTATCAGAATTTCTCTCAGCACTATCTGACTGTGGATAAAGCAGACATGGATTTACAGCACACTGCAGCTTCGAGGCAAACCGCACACACCGAACACAAGGCGAGAAGAAGAAAGGACGAAGGGAACCGTGCTTTCGCGCTTCACACCGGCACAAGAGCAGCAGATGCTGGAGCATTTTTCATAGGAACACTTACTGTAACAGCCACACGCTTTACGCATCAGGTTGGAAACAATAGCTTAAGGCCAAATGACAAGGCACATGCGGCATGAGTAGCTCATTGCTTGTGGCTGGCTCTAATTAATCAGTGTTTGTGAAAGTGTAGGCAGCAGTTGCGGATGGAGAGTTACCTCAATGCAGACTAACAGAACACACCAGGATCTTGTTACTTTTAGCTCAAAACGTCGCACAAATTACGCTATGATGTGTGCATCTAGACGCACGCTCACATGAGTGGATAATTGATCTCCAGATGCTCCGAGAAACTCATCACACGAGAATCAAAGGCCCTCCCAAAACGACAGCTGGACCACAAACCACTGCGCGCGGCTAATCCCACTGCAGCACCAGCCGCAGATTAAACACTGGTCGTGCAAATGATGCACACAATATGGACCATTTCATGACATTAATAATAATAATAATAATAATAATAATAATAATAATAATAATAATAATAATATTATTATTATTATTATTATTATTATTATTATTATTATTATTATTATTATTATTATCCATGCTCATCACAATTATAACAGTTTAATGTTTAGTTTATAGTCTTAGAGGCTGCTTGGCAACCATGCAGAGTTGTGTCAAATTAATTGGCTATTTTTAAAACAACAATATCCTTTTATTTGTCATTTTGGGAGGGATACGTGTTGAAAACAGTTACAACATTTAGCATTTATGATTTGGCCTAACAGAATAAAACGATTTAATCTGTTAAGCCCACACATTTTAAAAAGGCCAATATAAATAATGAGATATATTGTGCAGTATACATTACTTTTTTGAGAAAAACCTACTGTGTGGCACTCTGTGGTCCAGTAAAGTTACATGCCAAATCCTAAATTGACTTCAGGCAGGCAAGGCTCAGTCCAGTCCTGCCTGACATATTTTACATCAGCCAGTGCGGAATGAGCTTCTGATTGAGGAAAAAAATATTGCTGGTGCAATTAGTGGTTGGCCAGTAGAAACTAATTAGGGCCTATTTAGTGGAATACTATTAATGAAGAAATCAGTGTTATTAGGATATGCTAATGACACATCAGCCTGCTGGGATCAAGCCATTTATTAACATGGAAGGGTGAGTGAGGATGACCTGTCAATTACTGCCCTCTCTCACTCCATCATCCTCTGCTCAGTGCTGCAGTCTGTGGGCTGTGTTTGTTTACTGCAACACTTTCTCCTCTCTCTCCTCTCTCTCTCTGTCTGTTTATTAATCCATCTCCCATCAAAATGGCTGCATGCTGATTTGCATGCAGAACACAGGCTGCCTAATAAGGCTCTAGATTAGGAAAAGATTTAGTTCAGTCATTCGTGTAGATTGGGTTGCCATCAAAGACAGCAGGATCTGACGGTAGCAGATTAAAAAGTAAACAGCTGTTGGACATTTTTGTTCATCTACCCACTGTCCCCTCCTTTGCCTTTTTGGGCTTAATGCTAAATCATAAATAAAGTGATTTCTACCTGTACATTGGAACAAACTATGGATTTTTACCAAGACAAGACGTATACAAACAAACAACTGTCAGCTTTCTCTTTCTTCAGTTATGTCATCAACATAAAATTCTGTATTGAAGGCGCACGAGCCAAAACATTATCCAATTTAACTTGTTTTACCGAATTGCATGCAGCTTTTGGAAGTTTGTGGTTAATCTGTGGTTCATAGGTATCCCAACATCCAACCCTGTGAGTTGTAACAGGCAGTGGGCTGATGACAGGGCACATGTGGAGCAGAGTCAGAGGGAAATCTCCAGCACAGTCAGAGCCTCTGTTTTCCCAAAGCACTCAGGGGTGAGATGTGAGGTAAGCCCCTCCCGCAGCCCACAGAAGGACTTTGCAAGCCCTGCAGCTTTCTCATGGCTCCTCCACAATGGCATGTTTGGTAGCTGCCTGTCGTCATTGCTTAATTAGGCGAGGAGTTGATTAATTTGCAGTAATTGACAGCTAATTTAAGGACTGAGGGCACATTGGATTGACGTTTGTCGGGGCATAGGGGCTATGTGAGGTCAAAACAACCGATTGTGGATAGATGGAGCTGGTGTTTTTCTGCTTATGGTTGAGCAGAGCTGTAAGAACTGGCCTGTTTACTGGAGAGGCTGAGGCTGACACAGAGCCACCAGTGTGGTAACATACTGAGGATGTCAGTGTCACTTACCATGTCACTAGGATCAATATTCATCAGTCAGCATCAAGTGGACACATTCAACTAGTGCAGTCCATGTCGGCCCTAAAAGGAGTAGACCATTGAGCATTTTAAACTAAGTTTCATGAATGTCATTTACAAAACACAATGTTCAACATTTTAATTTGAAGGAAATGTACAATATACAGGATTTACAAAGGAAATGTTAATAAACCTGATCCATGCACCATGGCCTTTCCTCTACTTCATATCTCCTACCTGGAGAAAGCCGGATAACAGGAGTTGTAGTCGATTAATTCAGGAGAGGTTATAGTGTAATGACCATTACTTATTTTTTAGCTAAATGCTGTGTACAATGTGCTATCCCAATATGCATACAACATCCAAATTTGTTTGATTATTCATTGATCATTCATTTTTATGTAAATCCTGAATGATATAGCCTATAAATGCATCTCCAAAACATGGCTTAATTTTGTGAATTCATCACTGTTGTTTTGGCCTTCCTCAGAAAAAAAACAGGAATTTAATCTTTATCACATTGAAAAGGCCAATGTTACATACTTCAGAACAGAGTTGGACGTGGTTGAATTGTTAGGAGCCTAACTTAAGGGCCAAACATGCCCCACGGGGTGAACCAAGGTCCGCGTGAGGCGCAGGGGGTGAAGCGAGCCGCGGAGGCCACGATGGCCTCTGTCCACCCGAGGTCCGTGTGAATCGGAAAGATGATTAGAGGCTTATTAGTGGCCTGGGGAGAAGTGTAACCTGTTGGGAGTGAGCGACCAGAAACCCAGCGACATCTCCAGCCGGGAATAGTCCAGTGCTTTGTCTTAACTAATTACGGCGGATGGCTTTCTTTTTGTTTCCCATTCGGCATGCCTGTCTGATTCTCTTTTTGCTTGGCCGCTAGCTCCAACAACAGCAAAGTGTGCTAATTAGAAAAGAAATGGTCCTAGTAATTATGTCAACTCTTATTAAGGACGATAACAATGCACAATATTATTTTTACGCAATGTTTTGTGTAAAGGACCCTGCTTCCACTGCTCATTAAGTGAAAAGCATGCCCCCGTAGCTCGGAGAACACTCTCAAGTCGTGGCTCCGTGTTTGCGCACATGGCACAGAGGCATAACGTTAACGCTGCCCTGCTGGAAAGTGAAGGAAAAGTGAAGGAAAAGTGGCGCCTAATGTAGCTAAAGAAGAATCACACAGGACAAATAAAATAGACAATTTTTATTGTTAAAAATTTATAATACAACTTTGACAAATTTTGAGAGAAGCACTTTAACTTGTGTGTAGAAATAAATATAAATAATATGACAACATATTAAATAGCCTACAAAGAAATTATTTGTATTTTATTGTCGTAAAACTAAAGGTGTAGATTTCAGAACATCTCAGGTTCGTTTGAAGACAATTAGTTTTGTTCTGATTCAACTGGAGAAAGCAAAGGTGCGTCTCTCCCAGCTCACAGTCAAAATGTCTCCATGTTACTTCTTAGGCCTCTCCAAGATGTTCAAAAACTTCCCTCTGGTCATTTCTCTGGCTGTAAAACAAACAAACCAAAAAACAATACATCTAATCATGCACTGTAAAGAGCATGACATTCTAAAAGAAACCTTGGATGGATGTTGGTGTTTTTTCATTAGCCGTGGGTTATGGTAAATTTAATTAAATCCTGCACACTTGCCTGCAGCTCTAGCTTTTTGAGTACAAAGGTTTAGCAATGCAAAGCATGTATTTAATATCTGCACTGTCACACTGAGAGGTAATTTAGACAAACATCTGTTCATTCAACAAAGCTGTAGCTACCAAAGAGTCTAGTGATTGCCTGATAACTGTTTCAGTGCTGTGAAGTAAGTCCTTTGACCTACGGAGACATGAATGCAACTGATGAAGGTATGAGATGAGAATATTGAAAGGCAGTATCCATCCATGAACATGAAGCTGGCTAGAAATTCAAAAATAGGACATAAACTAAAAGAACATTACGTAGTAAGAACTGTAAAAAGTTTAAGTTTAAAGATTTACAAAACCTGTACCAAACCAAACCCTTGCACTTTCAAGCAGAGAAGGTAATCTAAAAGAAGTACAAGAAGCTAAGATGACCTTAGGGAAGCGCTATAACATTTCAGAAAACATTAAGCATTTTTACATTGTCAGCTTTTTACAATGCATTGTTTATAATGTACACACATGTTTAGGTGGCAGACATTTTGCTGTAAATGTCAGTATACTCTGAAACTGCAATCTTTGGTTCTAGTGTTAACAATAAATTAAAAAATGCAAAAGGTGAAGACATATTTCTTATATCTATGCAAGGATTTTAATTTTTCCAGATTGTGAGGCTTTGTCTTCACTGGGACAAATATGATTTTTTATTAATATGCATAAAGGGATCATGTGAAGCACCCTGAAGCATTACTAGCATTATGACAATGCAAGGTTCAAGAAGTTCTTAAGAAAAAGCCATCCACCTTTATAAGTGCTGCCAGACACATGTAATCATCTGAACTGGCTGCTGCGCCTGTGTGCTGGTGAGGGCAGGCCCATCTCCCCTCTCCCATAGTCTAATGAAAAAGCTGGAGGAGTAAGTAATCTGGATGAGTTGCCCGGAGTGGAATGATAATGGGCCGTCTCTGGGCGTAGGGCCACGTCACCTCCATGTGTCCATCACTGGGTTAAAGATGATGCTAATTGAAATGGGACGGATTCATTTTGAACTTTGCTGTCCCTTCAAATCACCCCAAACAAAGTCATTAGGAGACCCTGGGACATGCTTAAGGTGATCTAGATTGAAATGATACCCCGCAAATTAGATAGGGAAAAGCAATTACTGACACAAAAACCACAAGCCTAGTGATGCCACTTATTTAAGACTGCTGTCCCAAGAATATTAGAGGGGAGCAAGTTAATATTTCTTGATTTCTAATGCGTCGTACCTCTCATTTGCTGTCTCTTTCTTCCCTGTAGATGAGTATAATCAGGAGAACAGCGCTGATTGTGCCACTCCTCCTGAGACCCCTTGCCCTTATATGCGTTTTATTAATTATGGTTTCATTTAGCCTCCAGCTACCCACAGACTCACATCCACTGACTAAAGACACTTTTATTCAGCTATCTATTTATGATGGGAGGCTCCAATCAAAACCCAATGATTAGAAGGGTTTACTGTATCAATAAAAATATACACTCATGAATACACATGTAAATAAAACAGCAATGCAGTTTCACCAAGACAAACAATTAGCTACTTTATATTTCCCTACTTATAATCCTATGTGTGATGTGCAAATGAATGCAATTAGTTTTGAGCAGATATTTATTACCAGATGGGGACAGGAAGATTCAAACGTGCTGGGCTACACACTTGGATGATCCCCTAGACACACACACAAGCTTTGTCATACAACATGGGAGATCAATACTGATTAGAGGAACTTAGAGATTTGTTTAGTTGATTAGAAAGGTCAATTACTAATTTTGCACTAAGTTAATCAGCATCTTGTTACGACAGCCATCCATTTTAAATGACACCTTATGGATTCACTGGACCATCTACTTGCAGTGTTGATTTGTTCCTCTCCAATTATCATTTAGCCTTAACTAGTCTCCAGCATGTCAAAGTGTCTCACATGATGTCTCTGAGCTAACATACAACCATGACATGTACCATATAATCATCATTTAGTGCTTAATTGAAATCCATTTACCAAGTCATGATTAAGATAAGGACAACGAACAGAAGAAAAAAAATGAAACAGATATTTCTACAGCTATCGCATCAACCGAGTTAATTTTCCAAACAGTATACATTCAAAGCAAGAATGTAACTCTAAGTCATTAAATTATTGTCACAGAATTTACTGTGACATTTTCAGATCTCTAGGCCAAGAAATGTTGTTTGTCTCTGATATACAGTATATTTTTTTATTAATCAGTAAAAACAAAGCTTGAACTCCAGCCACAAAATTGTGCTGATACCAAGCCGGATAAATAGAGACGACTGTGTCAGGTACCAAGTACCAATGCAAATGATTTAAATCAGCCATAAAAGAACAAAGCTAAACAGAACTAGCTTATGGGACTAAACAATCACAATAAACACAATAATCAGATTAGTGCCTTATCTTAAGTGAAAAGCCATAAATTGAAGGAAATACTTCAGGCCATTATTGTGAGCAGTAGATTTAAATGGGTTAATCTATTCCATCACAAAGCTAAGTGTGCCCTCATTTAAACAGTATTAACCAGAAAAGCCAGCAGTGTTTTGTTGCCTCACCTCACCTCTAACATGCAGGATGTGCTCGACACTGGCAAATCATTTTCATTTGGCGAATCCCAGGTGGTGCAAATGTAAATGCAGACGCTGCAGTATAACATCTTACTTTCCTCTCATTTATGGCCAGTGATCTCAGTGTCATTGTCACAGCCCCCTCCCAGCCCCCACCACAAATCCCCTGTGTATAAAATGAGTGTAATCATCACTTCGCCTTCGCCCCCCCTTTTCCTCGATGGCACGCTCCCTATGAGCTTCAGGCCCTCTCTTAGCAGCAGAGACAGATGACCACCAGGGTTAACTGGAGTCCTGGACCCAGCCCTGACTGCCTCGGTTCACTTTCATTAAGAGTTAAGAGGACTTAACTGACCCTCACTGGCCATCTCCGAATGCTGCTCCGCTATTATGGCCTGTAAGCTTTATTTAATGGGTTTAACATCCACTTTCGCTGCCCTCATCTCAGGGGACAAAAGAGACACTCAGGGAAGATGACACACACAAACGCACGGGCAAGGAGAGCCCCTCCCACTCAACACCCCCGCCTCGCAGCACATACACCTGACGCTCATGTTTGTGTTCAAAATTCAATTACCCACTTATTGATACTTCACAGGGATATTTAAGATGCAGACACGAGCCGTGATTTCCCAAGGGAGCCACTGCTTCCTCTTTATGTCCCAACCGAGAAGGCCCACCCCTCCCTCTCACCATGCATTTTTGCCAGGCTGACGCACACACACATTCACACACCAAAACAAACACATCTGCCCCTCCCAGCCCTGCCCCAGCCAAAGCCTGTTCAAGAGGTGTCCTTATTAATAGGCAATCAGTCAAAAATCATTCATTAAAAAGCCTAAAAGGTTTTACACCCGTGCTATGATTAGCTGGGAAAGAAAATCCAATGAATTCCTAATGCCTTTATGGAAATGAGGTGTCATTTCCGATCTGCTCAGGGAGGCAGCAGGCAGGCAGAACTGAAGGATGGTGTATGTGTGTGGCTTTGGCTGCCTTTACTTTCATAGCCCTCTAACACTGATCCCTGTTTAAGATATGGACATGCTCTATCAGCTGCATTCTGCCATGCCATGAAATGTTAAGAAAAATGTGTAGGCAACTGTGAAGGATTTACCAACACAGAATCAGAACTATGTCTCAGGCAATGTTTGATTAAAGCCCCCAAGTACTGAACCACTTATTATCTGGCAGGAATGCAAGATGCCGCTCACATTGATATGAACTATGAATAAGAGGGAAAAGGTGAAAGGAAGCGCAGAGTGGAGTCGTGGAAGTGGGGAGGACAGAGAGGAGGATGTGTATTGCTGCTGGTGAGGATGCATCCCCTGTTCTTCATTCAGCGGCTGTCAGCGCAGACACTTCATAACCGCCCGCCTCGCGGTCAGCCGCCCTGATGGATTGATGGAGGCACATTAGCACCAGTGGAGCCCACTGAATGCAATCATATTCAGCAGCGGCAAGGCTCTAATAGGCTGGAGATTGATCCTGAGGCTGAGGAGGAGGCGGTGAACGCGTGCCCATTAGGAGCTGTCAGGGCTGGCCGACCTTCAGGCTCACCTTCACACAGGCACATGCAACAGGGGTCAACAAGAGAGATACAATGGTGTGGGAGACAACAGGTGGGGCTATACCAAACGCACACATTTCTCACAAGCTGTCACTCCAGGACATTTTATCAGTAGTAGATTTCTATAAACACAATATTAGTTCTGAATAATTCTTTCATACAATGTGCTATACTACATATCAACTACTATTCAAAAAAACAACAAAACGAAACATAAGGGTACATGATGGCAAAGCACTCAAAGGAGAAGGACAGCGGGTTCAATCCACAAAATGAATTCTGTGTGCTACCATGGGCTCTCTTTTCCTTCTACTGCCTAACGTACATGTGACAAATCTAAATAGCCATAGTAAATAATAATAAATAAATGTGAAATTAAAAATTGTCCACTAGTGTCTATAGTGTTAGACCAGTGATAAACTGTGTCCACAGTATGCAAGGATAGACTCCAGCTACATACACCCTAATACAGAATAAGAAGAAATTTTTTTTTTTTTTAAAAGTCTCTTTATCTCAGGGGTCACCACAGAGAATAATTTGCATGGTTCCTTTGGCAGGTTTTTTGGGCCAGGCACCCTTCTAGATGCAACTAGCCACACAAATGCAAGGAAACAAACAACTTCACAAATAAGTGTAGAAAAATAAAATAAAATACTTACATGCTAAGGTACCACAAATTCACTGTTACAGTAATTGTACTACACTAGAAAAATAAGTAATACATTTTTGCTGCACTAAAAGATACATTTCCAGTTTTGATCAACCACATCCCACTTCAACCAACACATAATTAGCAAGGGAATTGATTTGGTAACTGGAGAGACAGTAACAAAGCAAGCTATACAATGACTTTGACATTTCAACTAGATACAATTTGAGAATAAGAAGCAGAGTCAGCTCCCCTCCTAATTACTAACATGTCATCGCATTACAAGTGTTAAATATTGGCCACTAGCCTTGAGTCCACATGTGTGATAGAGCACAGTCAACAAACTACCTGTGCCTCAGTAGCCCAGGCCCTACAGTGCATCCCAGAGGAACACTCAGCTTTCAATTACCTCCAATAACAGCACTTATCAGACTCCTCAGCTTTCCCCAGAGACTGAGGGCTTGATGCCCCAACTCAGCGGCCCACGACAGGGGCATTCATCACAGGACAGAGTAACAGCTGGGGCCTGAGGAAGAGGCACGTGCCAGGCCCCTCAGAGACTACAACAGCCCAGCATCACACAGCCATCAATGAGGAAGGAAGGAGGGGCAATAACCTGTGTAGCATCCTCCCTTCATATACATGCACGCTATATGTACCAGTATAAAGATTTATCAAGGTGTACTTGAACAGCAAGGAAATGAAATCAACACTAGTTCTTTTATGGTATTTGTGGTGTAGAGGAAGGGGTCCTGTTGTAACCAGCATTTCTCAGTGCAATAAGAGGGGTGAGTTTTCACTACTTGATTGTGCTGTGCCCATTAAGCAGCCTCCTCTTTAATGGTCCACATGTTGAAGGGGGAGGGGCAGTAAATCCTGTTTCCTATCCTCCCTCTGCCGCACCTCTGCAGGGGCGCGTTTACGGCGACTGAAGAGTGCACAAACATGATGAAAAAGTAGCTGAGATTTACAAGGCCTCCCCTGACAGCAAGGAAAAGGAGAAAATTAAACCAGAGAGCATTAAACAGGCACCCATTACAGGGCTCCTCCAGCACCAATAATAACCATCATTGTGTCCCGCCATCCAAGGTACATGACATGATTGCAAAGCCTGCAGTCCTCCACCCATGACAGCTAACCTCCAGATGACAAGTTTTTGGGGTGTACAAAGAGTATAGTACACACTGATATATACAGTACTGTGCAAAAGTCTTAGACATGTTTTAAAAAAAGGCCACAAACAAAGAAACAGCATCTCAATATACAAAAATAAACTAAATTGCAAAAGAGAAGAAGAAAAATCAAAAATAAAAGCACTCATGGAGCATAGACCTCTGCCAAGGCATTGATCCAATGTTTGCAATGTAAAGATATAGTGTCTCAAACTCGAATATGAACTTCCAGTTCAGGGGTAAATGTTCTGAGCCACAAAACTCTTATATCTCACAATGGTAAAGAACCTACTAAAATTATTATTATTTTTCTTTCAGTGAGTGAAGTTAGTATCTTCAGTCTGAATCTCAAAATAATACAAAAATCCCTTACAACAATTCTTGATCTAAACAGTAATCTGGATCCACACCAAAATTAATAATTTTGTCCTTGGCCCAGTACTCCCACAACACACCAAAACAAAAATAAATAATTAAAATCTACATTCAATAAAGCACTCTTAGTTAAAAGCATTTTTCCGGACCTGGCTAAAACTTTTGCACAATACTGTACATCTATACAACTATGCATTTTGCTAAATGAGCTATAGACAAAGGTTAGTCAATAACTGAATAATGTAAATTTGAATTCCCATTTGTTACACCACAAATGTAATCAGTTTAGTTCACTGGTCCATGAGCGGAGAGCAGGGCAAAAAAGCATCAATGAATCAGTTTATCCCATTTATCCATAACACTTTACAACAATGTACCCTTAGAAAACACAGAGAGGTTCAATACAACACATGGCGACTTTTTTACATACTTCCAGTATTCCAGTAAGAGTAAGGCCATACCACAACTCTTCAATGCTTGTGTGCATTTTCACTGGAAAAATAAATTCCTCTTTTTACTCTTAGGGAAATATGAGCACTTAGCTGCATCTCTCTAATCCACACTCCACAAGGATTATGACAATGGAGGCAGTGGGGAATGGATTAAAAACTAGATTTGGCGTCCATCAAATGCTTGAGCTCCTGTTGTTTAGGCTCGTCTGTCCCTGATTCTTACCCTTTACAGTTTAACAAGATTGACCCCAATCCATTTTCAACACCTATTAATCATTTTGTCAGTGTTGATTGAAGACGTGTATATTAAAAAAAACTAAAACAACTAAAATACTTTTTACCTGCTCTAACCTTAAACTGTTCAAAATTGCCCACAATTTCAGCAGATCTAATTCTAGTATTTTTAGATACTGATACAAAACCTCAGGCATGTGAGCTCCATCTAGTGGTACACATAAGATTCTACAGTTTTGGTCAAGGCATTTACCATAGCTCAGTGTCAGTCTCTGATTCAGACTACACACATACTGTATTCTCATGTTATCTAAACCGTGTTAAGTTTTCTTATGTGCATTTAGCTAATGTTACTTTTTTTCTGAAGCCTCTAAACAATTTTATACTTACATTCCTCTAAACCCAGTTGATAGGCAAGATTCTGAAGACCCTTGACCTTCTCCATCAGATTGGCTGTAGTCAGACTACCCAGTTCTACAAACACAAGGAAACGTCAGGTTCAATACATAGAATTAATTTGTTCAAAGGTTTTAGGTTAAATGCTTTAAGCGTTACCTTTTAGCATTTCAATGTCCTCACTTTCCAGTTCAGCCATCCACTTGGGGGGTGAATTAGTAATAGACTTGGGAGTAAAACAGAAAAAGTACCTCAACACAATAGTCAAGTCACAGCCAATATATGACACCATGTAAAAAGTATTAGGAATATTTTATTAACAAATTACAGAGAATTGTAGTAAATCTAACTCACATTTTTACAGGAAGCAGCAAATTCAACAACTCCCGGCACTGCACAACAGAATAACAAGACAGAGTAAACATCAGACATAAAAGATCATTATATTACAAATAAACATTAGCACAATAATGAAATAGCAGACATACACTGTTCAGGCCAAAGGTCTGGTGACGCTCTGTCCAGTTTCTCAAAACTGAGCAAAGAACTCTCAAAGTCTTCACCTAGGGAGACACACACATATTGGTCACTAGGTAAGTCATCAGACAGGGCAGACTTTGCTCTTCTCATGGATTCATAATGGTTATTGCATTCGTTTTAGGAGAATATACTTATTTTACTCAATTTGATATGACCACAGTTATTTCCAGTCGTATAATGACAATGGTTTCGGTGCAAGAATTCATCATAAATAAAGCATCTTATAGCCCAGGCTTCTGGCTACAGCCTCTAGTATCACTACAAAGGCCTCTGGATCCATTGCCTTCGTAACACACCTCAAAAAGCAAGTTCAAACGACTGTATTCCTGACAGTATAAACAATGTAGCAAAATACAGAGGGCACATACGACATGTATCCAGTCATAATACGCAGACCAAGTCTTTATTACAACATTCTGTGCAAATGCCCACAGCAAAGAACCATTAGTAAACGATTACTATGCCGTGAAACTTGTCAACCATGTAATTTCACATGAAGGCTTTTGAGTGGCATAATCCCAAAACTGCGAAAGAACATAGCTGGATACACAACGACACGCGTATTGTAAAGGCAAGGGTGAGGCTGTATGATCGCTTGGGGACGGCTGTGTTTTGCTTCGACGTACTCTAGGTAGACAAAACATACAGGCGACTGGAACCTTTAGCTAACGGAAAACCACAAATAGTCAAAGTAAAGCGCTATGGTTTGACTTAGGACGCTAACTCAAAGAAATGTAACCGTCGCTGTGCATTCGGTGTCATTAAATAAGCCCAAACAACATTTTATCCACAGTAAGGAATTAGAATTTACCTCCATTTGGAGACGCCATCTTCACAATAAACACGTGACATGTGATGACCAATCACAGCGGAACTTCTCAATGTGGCTGCATTTTCTAATAACTATCACTAGAGGGCAACCTTTATAGAAAAAAAACACTGTACCTTCTGAGGTTTCTTACCTTATTTGAAGAACGCCCCGTCAGGTTCAACAACAAGCATTTAATCTATAAATACAAATTAGTTTGCAGTTTCCTCCTGTTATAGTAAGAGTCCAAATCCATTCTAAAGCTATGTTAAGTAATAAAAAGAGAAGTAATAAAGAGAAGTAGGCTATGTGGGCTACATTGTAATGTACTAAAAACAATGAAAGAAAAACAGCCAGCTACAAGAATATCATTTATTTTCATTTCCACCCTCACTTAAACACACATAATCCCAAAAACAACTGCTGAAAGAAAAACAATACTGTGAAACAAATCTGATTACACAGAGTCAAAATACTGAGAACTAGACTATTAAGATATTTTAAAGTTGCAATTTAACACCAATCCATCATAGCAGGCTAGCAGTAATCAGATGAGGGAGGTGTATGAAGTGTCTTTTCCCTCATTCACTTATTTGAGGCACTTATTAATTATTATGACATAGTCCATGTTTTCTCCCAGAACGGACAGAAATTAACATTACCAAAACAATAATACACCTTGACTCAAAAATCTCCCAAATTACAGTTTTTCTATTGCACTAATTTTTGTTTGTCTTAAAAAGTAAACCTTACACAATGTAGAAAGCATACTGTACACACAGAAAACACACCACGAAAGTACTGTGGGCTACTTTGAGAGAACTCTGAATCCACTAAGACTGTATGTAGGCTATGTTAGTGTCATAACAAAAATTAGAACTCCCAGGAATCCATCCACTTTAGACCAGCCATACGACTCTTGGGGTTGTGTGCCAGAGGTCCAGTCATGCCATAGGAGAGTGGGTGAAACAGGTAAAAACTGACAATGACAAAGTAGCAGATTTCAGCAGGATACAGACAAAATGTGTATGTACTTTATTTATGAAATATGAATAGGGATTTTTGAAAAGCGTTACTCATAGGCTAATTCACTGTGCTTACCTGTAAACAATACTTAACAGAAGAACTATGTGACCAATGCTCTGTATCCAGTCTGAATAAGGCGCACGAAAAAGTAGATCTGTGCTTTTTAACCAAATGTCTACAGTAATTCCTGTAAAAACAGACAAAATGACATGTTTTTACCTCTTAATCTTACCTAATATTTATGATGTGATCATGTAACAGCGTTAAGTACCTGTTAACATGCTGCTAAAGAGCATGGCAGGGAAGTAATGGTGGTAGTACAGCACACGACCCATCGTGTAGAAAGGTGCATAGTGTAGCAGCCAACCTAGAAGCAGCAACCCCCCTCCACTCCTCAGTACATGCAGGTGCTCTAAAACAACATAAAAACAACATATTATCATCATGTAAACAAATGGATATAGACAGATAATGCAGCTGTACAAAGATTCCTACTCAGTCTCTTTGGGCCCAATGAAAAACCTCTTTGTACTGTTACAGAAGCCATTGCAGCCATTAGGAGGTAAAGAGCCAAGCTGACCAAGTTTATCCACCAGACCACCTGAGAATATCACATTACAAGAGCTTTGGCATACAAAACAATTGCCTCAAATACATGACCAAACTAAAGAGATGCATACAGGGTTTCCCAGTAGGTAAACACGATAATCTGTTTTATTCACTCCAGAAAACCTTAATCCCTGTAGAAAAAAATAAAAAAATAAAAAAACAATTAAAATACTATATTTAGGATTTATAAGCTGAGAAATGCACCTGATAATTGATGGGCCAGTGCCATGGTTTGGAGTTAATTTCGTTGTCTTTAGGTTTTAAACCACTGTTTCCCTGAAAACACAATATATACAACACAGATTTATTTAGCCCTTTAGAACAATCAAATCAAGGACTCAGGTAAAACAAATAAACCAAATATTAGCAAAAATAAGTTTCTTACCCTTAACATTACAATATGTGACTCAATCAAGATCTCCAGAAAGTGTGGCTTAAGCACTGATAGACTGATGTTAGGCACTGGTAACAAAGACAGAAAAAAACAGAAGTTATAAGTTTAGTTAGAAAATGTACAACAGCACACAAAAAAATTGAATTTTTCATACATTTGGGATTAATATGATCTTCAATGTTCCACTGAGAGCTTGGGGTCTCCTTCAAGTATGGACTACAGGTTACCTCCACCTGTTCCCAGCCCCTTAATAAGCACATACAACTGTTAAACCAATAGTAAGTGTATATTTTTATTCCACAAAAATTTTACAAAAAAGTTAAATTACCATTTTGGAAGTGTCCTGCCAGAAGAGTAAAGCACACAACCAGTAGCTCGATGCAAAAGACGAACTTTGCTACGCAGGACTTTGACCAGGTCACCATTGCGACCCCCACACACCTGCACTTGCCAGAGGTCATTGGCATCTCCAGTTCCATTCTAAAAACAGAAAATATGAAATGGGCAAAATCGTCTGAAATAACAATATTTTAAAAATATACATTATGCACATACGTACAATGCCATAGCCTGTGATTTGAAAGTGCTTCTTTGTTAGAGGTGCTTCATGAAGGTGACTGTGTAAACTGCGTGTAGTTCTATAAATGGAAAAAAAAAAAAAAAAAAAGAAACATAAGTTTACAATTTGTTATGATTATGCCCAATTCTAGGTTCTTACTCTTTGTGCTCAAGCCGAATGATATCACCATGTCGAACTAAATCAGGGTTCTCAGGGTGAGCTTAAAGTGAAACAGAAAAGCATTGAGATATCTAAATACTGTGCTCATATTGTTATACGGCAATTCATATTTCTGAAATTATCTCACAATTATTGTAATCATGCTTATGAACCAGCCACAAGTTGTTGTAGTCTTTATGGAGGTACGCCGTCACCTGTTGCTGGCGTGCTCCCACTCCCTCTGGATATAAGTGCCAGTGGGAGTGCAAATAGCCCCCCGCAATGCGAAGGTTTTTCATAGTGATGGTGGAGCCATATGCCAAGTCTGTGCCACAGGAATAACACATATCAGATAAGATAGTGAAGGCTATTTTCCTTGATGAGAATAAAATGTAAGTCATCATTAGTCCATAAACACCACAGAAATTAATATACTATAGTGACTGTCCAACAACTAAGGGCATAGTTATGTAGTCACAAACATTGCACTCACATTCAGGCATAGATGCATTGTGTAGATTGTTCCCAATTAGACGGGACTGAAAAGCTGAACTGAAGAAGCCATCTCCTGGTCCACTGGTAAGAGAAGTCAAACAATTACTTAATTATCATATGAATTGTATGTGACCACACAAATAACAATAGTTTCAGCTATTCCTTACCTTTTATTCAAAACAACAAAATGAACTGCAAATATTGTAATGTAAAGAAAAAGGGGCAGCAAAATGAGTCCAAAAACACGAGCCAGAAAGTGCTTTGCAATGTCACCCTGCAGCAAAGTAGGTTTAGCATTTTTTATGGATATTGAAGAGATGGTATAAATAGTAATACATTGCTATTTACCAATGACAGGTTCAAATCTCCAAAAAGACTCCAAAGGTCGGATACTGTGTTTAAGCCCACCAACGTAATGATAAACAGACCAACAAATTTAACACCTAAAGCTCCAGCAAGGTTTACACCAGTCAGTACCAGCCACAGCCACCACGAGGCAGAGAAAGGCCTGAAAACCACAAAAGTTAATAGTCAAGGGATAAAAGGCAGATTTGAAGAAATGCTGATGTCTTACCTGTGTGCCTGCTGATTAAACTTGACCATACTAAGCACTGCTGCCATAATGAAGAACATAAGTATCGGATCCAGTAAGATGTACTGTGATATAGTGATGCAGCCAGTGTCTGTCAGAAAAAGAGCATATGTTCATACAGGTGCACATCAATTTATTACATTACCATAAAAAGTCACAATCATGAAATTTTAAGAGAAACACCAATTCAGTACACAGAGTATGAAATATTTATTTATATTTGATCAAATAAATTGATGATTATTTCAGTTTCTGAAAACCAAAATTCAGTATCTGATACAACATATGTGTCACTTCAACTGCTGAAATAATTTCTCTTTTCCACAGTATTCTATTTTGTTAATGTGTGCCTCTACAAAAATACAACTCAAAAAAAAAAAAAAAAAGAAAAAAAAAAAGACGTATTTAAATTAAAATTCAATTAAAATTACTGACCAAATAAGAGCAGGGAAGCAGCTATGAGAGCTGCCATCTGAGACTGGGACAGTTCCAGCACTATGAGGTAGGCAAAGATTGGGAGAAAGGAACCCAGCAGGGCGCAGAACTGTAAGAAGATGCACACATATAAACATGGCATAATATCATTGTCCAGTAATTTGATTATTTTATTCTAATCATCTTACCCCTCTCATCCCCCAGTAGTTGTGGTGTGCATATCTGTCTCCAGGCTTTATGAATGGAAACGAGCCATCATAACCAGTCATATAACCAGCAAGACCTATTAGCATCTAAAAGACACCAAAGCCATTAGGACCTACCTATATGTGTCTACCATAATAGTTAAGTTATATTTTCCATCTACCTTCCCAAGAGGAGGATGTACATCAAAGAAGAAGGTCCTATTGATGTAGTAGCTCCCCATTTTACCAAAGTGTGTCTCATCCCAGCTGGAATAACAAACAAAAACATTTCAGACAATACTTGCAGATGTTGCACATACTATGTACATAAGCATGACACGTATGACTGCACTCACCACACATGTGGGGGCTCAGTTATCTTGTAAAGGCGTGTAGAGAAGGATATTCCCACCACCAGTGGCAGAAGAGCTTTGCTGGGTGGTTTAATACCTGCATGTATGTCTGCACACCCACCTGATGTCCCATTTGAGGACTGGGTGTCATCTTGTTTTTTGAACAAATGTGTAGTTAAATTTTGTTCTTGTCCCAAGCTGGCAGTGTTTTTCCGGTGTCGCAGTGATGAAATGTCTTTTGGATATTTGCACTGTGTGACACATTCTTCTTCTGCCATTTGAAACAAGCTCCTCTGTAAAATGTTCAGATCCCCTTCCAAGCAAGAAGAGGTTTACTGTGGTGCTATCTAACCATATGAGAAAATATCTAGTTATTAAGGTTATATTAACCAGAAATGAAATCTACACTGTTTTGAAAAAGCCATATATTATAACTGTTGTCAACACTATTACCACTGACACTGGCTGTCAATAGCCTATAGAGTTACATCTCAGATACGCTAATGATAGACACACAGACGCATTAATATACAAACCTATTAACGCTAGTATATTTTCTTTTTTATACTACCGTAAGTTTGCATGATGAGTAGACTCTGCAGAATGCACATTTTATTTCAAGCCGCAAGCAACTACCTGTTTTATAGTGAAAATACCTTCATTAGCACCGCGGCTACGGCATGAGAGTGGACATAAGTGAACGACTCACGTACAACGCGAGGTGATTTCTGGGAGGTGTAGGCCAGCGTACGAATACGTGGTGATAGTGCAAAGCAAAGGTACGGGGAAACTAAACACAAATTCCCACAATCCCTTTGGAAAAGCTGCACGTCCACAGCTAACCAATTGGAAAAAAAGACATGGAAAAGTAAAAAACAAAAAACAAAAAGGAGCGTGCACAGTGTTGCCAGATTGGGCGGTTTCCCGCCCAATTGGGCTACTTTTGCTCTCTCTCGGCGGAAAAAAATAGCGTTGGGCGGGTGTATAATATTTGGGCTATTTTTAGACTTATGGGGCGGGATTTTGAAAATGCAAAATAAACTTATTTTAATAATATTTTTTAAATTTCCTGATCAATAATTGTATATATTTGCTGGTCATTGATTAATAAAATAAATTTGTAAAATAGAAGTAGTAGTATTAGTGTCATTAGTTGTCAATCACATGTCTAATTATGGACCTCTGATTGGTTGAAAAAAGTAAACACTCTCACAGCCCTGTGAGCGCGGACAGGCCAACAGTGTTTCCTCTCAAGCTTGGAGTTTTAGTGTTTAGCAACCTGCCGAAGTGGGGGAAATACAAGAAATCGTACAGGAAGGAGACTGGCCCAGAGCTAAAAATGTGGATCGCCCCTGTCCCGGAGGAGTGCAAGTATGTGAGAGAGCTATTTGTTTTTCTGATTACACTCAATGTGGAGACTGTTTATTACTTTTTCCATTGGCAGTTGTGAAGTTTTGTGTGCTCAAAATATTATTATTATTGTTATTTCATATGTATTACAGTTTTAACATTAAGATTGTAGAATGGTTGTGATTTGGGCGGGTTTTTATTGCGTTTGGCGGGTTTTACGTTATATTTGGGCTGGAAACTGTCAGTCAGATCTGGCAACCCTGAGCGTGCAGATTATTATTGGCCACTAGAGGGAGGTAGAATATAAAACACATAATATTAATATTTTTATCAAAAGAAATACAGGCCTATAACATTGCCTACGTAAATCATTGGAACTGATTAAGTCAGCTATACTAAACCGTAATACGTCATATGTTAAGAGAAGAACTTAATAATATGCAAACTAATATGGTGCATTTATAATGTGTGGTATGTAATGCCGGTAGTGAAGTAAAAGTACTTAGTTACTTTACTTAAGTACAATTTTCATGTTTTTATACTTTACTCTACATTTCTGAGTTGGTTTGAAGTACAAAGTATTTTGAGTTTTGGTTTAAAATCATGTGTTTTTGCCGTGCCCTCATTGTAGACACACAGTACTTAAATATAAAAGATGCAGCAAAGTAGTACTGCTTTAGAAACATTCGAATAATAAAGATAGAAAACCTCACTGACAGATTCAGTCTCTTCTACTGCAGCAGTTTGTTCATTTCATCTGGAATCAGCACAATTTATTTTTTTAGCAAAATCTCTCACAATTACCACATTAATGAGTTGTCAAGTCTATGAAACTTTTACTTTTTTACCTGCAAGCACATATAAAAGTACTTTTGTACTTTTACTTAAGTAGAAATTTTAATGTGATACTTTACTTGATACTTATTTTACTTTACTTGAGTAATTTTTTGCACATTTACCTGTACTTTTACTTAAATTAAGAAATGTAATACTTCTTCCACCACTGTGCAATGCTAACCTGGCAAAAGCCAGAGTGATATAACGCTGGCAAAGAGGATTTCATGAATTTGTGAACTCCCAAATTTCACGACAATACAGCTTACTGTTCATGGTAGATGCAATGCATTGATGGTAAAAATATATGATTATAACGTTGGGTCCTGTACATCTGTTATAGTCACATATTGTTTAGTTTAAACACACATAAATATTATGTTTAATAGTGTAAAAAATGCTTTACACATTTTTTGTATATATTTTTTATTTTGACAACTGAAAAATATTACAGTCAAGAGGTAAACAAAATGAGCATATTTTCAATGACCACAGATTTAAAACAACTAAATGTTAGACTAATTTCTGTTCTACTTAACCACAAACAGGAACAATGGATATGGATTTGAAACACGGATTTGTTGTAACAGAATGCGGATATAAATATAGTATTTTTATGAATATCTGCTGGTGCAATTTCCGAAGATATAAAATGTTGTCACACCTGAGTATGAAAGACAACAACAAAAAAGAACAAAACAAATCTAAACAAAGAATGGATTGTCTGGTAATAGCTATGGTACATTCATGATGAAAATGTCCAAAAGAGTTGATAATAATGCTCATAATCACTAATAATTAGTCATGATGTTGTAATGCACAGTGGTGCTTGCATTTCAATGTCTCTAAAAGGTCAAAAGTTTGCGTCGAACAGTGCTGCCACTTCCAAAAATATATTTCATTGTCTGCTCCACAGGGCAGGATACATACAGTTCTTCTGGTACAGTGTCAGCCACTCTCCTCATACATAAAAAGATATGCTTACATTTTTTTACAAACATGTATACATCTACATAAATGTTATATCAGACAAGATATAGGTTGACCTATAATGCATTAATAGAATATGGAACAAAAATAATACATAGTGCTAGATCTGTACAAAAATACCCACCCTGTCCAATAAAACCTTGTCTTTATATTCCATTAGAAATGCACATATGGGAAGGGGCTGTTGTGATCCAATTGCATTGCTTTGCATTGGAACTGAAACTGGTGCATTGTAACATGGAAAATACTGTAAGGACACATTTGTTTTTACTATTAAAGAAATGTACAAATGTATGAAATGTACAAATTAATTAGCATCAAATATCAGCATGTTAAAAATAGCATGTTTTTTAACCAAAACATTCAATACTGGCAAAGAGATAAATACAGGGATCAGCAATTATGCTTTATGTCACACACATTTCAGGTTACGTTGATTGCACCAAAAGATAATTTAGATCATCATATACATTTATAGTCTTTCCAAAGTCTCACACTGTGAAATGTTCGCTTAAGTGTTTATGGTCCAGAATTGTTTTTTAACTTATTTTTTAACTTATTTTATAGGCAATGGTGAAAAATTACAAAGTTACAAATTATTAGCCCCTATTGATTCATACATAATTATGTAGGCCAGATATTAAAATGATACAGAATCTGTTTTGGCCATGAGCTTCCACCAGACATTTACCTTAACAGTGGCACTGAGTAGATGTAATGTTGTTGAAGTGTTCAGACAAGAGGAGTAAGGTATGCCATCTGAAATCTACTTAGTTTGCAGAGGCCCGTCAGGTCAAAAAATAAATAGGCTAGGAAAAAGTAGCTGGAAATAGTGTGGATTTTTTTTTTATAGAATTAGTTATTGGATACAAAATGTCAGTGCACAGAATCCCTTTAAGGCAAATCTGGTGAAATCCTAAATCCCATGTGATACATTTACTGCTCAGTTATGTGTAATGGGGGTGTTATTTATGTACTTTGTGTGTATACTATCAGGGGAATAAAGTTTGGACGTTTCAGCATTGCTAGCCAAAAAGGGGCGTAAGGTCAAGTCTTTGGAGCAGGAGAAGCCACGACTCAGTCACTGTCTTTTCTGTTATCTGTTTCTGTTGGCCGCTCAGGGATTGCAGGGATGCATTTGTGCGGCTGCACAGAAGCCACAAAGCCGGGCAGACAGGTGCACTTGTATGACCCCTCAGTGTTGGTACACTGTCCATTCTGACACAAAGGCACCTTGTCGCTGATGTCCTCACACTCGTTGATGTCTGGAGACAAAGGGGATATGAAGAGTTAGTCAGCAGGGACTGCACAGCTGGAACAGCTGCCTGGACAGGATCTGTCAGAGAGGCCTTAGGGACTTCTGTCAGTTTTTTCTTTGCCCTTCAACACTTGATTCAGTAAAATAGTTTGCATATATTTTTTAAAAACAGATAATGCAATCAAGCCAAATTTGTGTTTTAATTGAACATTACTACATGCAAAGTGTTTTTTTCATATCCATATCTTGGAGTTACAAACACAATACACTTGAAGTTTAGCAGCAATAAAAGAATATATTTGAAATGAAGCTGAAGAAAGTAGCAGCCCTGTGCCAATATAAGCCACCACATGTGTAATCAAAGGGTTATAAAGTAAGTACATGCACTCAAACAAGAAAAACTGTGGGATAAACCTCAGTGCCATTTAGAGGTATGTGCCAGGAACAGGTTGAGGTGCGGTGCTATTGTGTACCTTAGATCTCCATAAAAATCAAAATTAAATAGTAAAGCATACACAATACCTCAACTTCAAACTATCAAAGATGTCGTCATGTTGCGTGTAAGCTGACTACAATCAGAACTTGAATCAGCAGCTGTCTGAATGTTAAATTGTTCTAAATGAGGTCCATAGGAATACAGTAAAATATTATGTTTCTGTTTTGGCCTTGGAGTGAATTTTCTTTCTGTTTTACAGCATGGGAGGTCTGATTGTCATTTTATAAGAGTCTATCTGCAATGACCCCTTTTCTGTTTATATCATGTTCCGCTAGAGAAAATGCTGGTGGTGATATTTTCTCAAGCTTGCATGGCATAGGCTGCACAGCTCCCACATGTTTTCAGCGTCAGAACTCAATTTTCTTGGGAAAAATGTCTGACCTTGAAGATAAGTTGTGTGTGGACAGAATATTGTAATCATAGCATTTCATTATGACAAGAGAGTCTCACTTTCCTACAAAACAAACACAGTACACTTAAAAGATATTACATCTCATGTAATTCACTGATGGCTCTAATTCAAGGCCTTCTAACCCTTGGCAGAGCTGCACTAGGTAAATCCAAACCAAAAGTTAAGTCACAATGGTTTTCGGGGAGTTTCACTGCTTTCATTAGTTTCCAATAAAACATACACTAATGCAAAGTTGTAAAACCAAAAGCCTTGTTGTGAGCTTGATGATATAGTGCACTAGGACCTCATGACTAACACACAAGAAACCACAGCAAGGAGTTCACTGTGGTTTGATTGCAAGATTAAACAGCACATTCTGAAGTCAGATGAGATCAACAAAATTATTCCTGAGATTTCTACATGTTTTAAATGGGAGTTCTTTTAGGAAAACTTACCTATACAGGCCATTTTGTTCAAGTCAAGTTCATAACCATCAAAGCAGTCACAGGTGTAGCCTTCCCTCACTCGAACACAGCGACCATTTTCACAGCCGTTTAAGATTCCACATTCCTCGGCTCGAAGACCCTCAAATCCAGCAGAGCGATCTAAAAGAAAATCATTGTATTCATCATTTTAACATTATTTTTTTCTGAATGCATTTTTATACTTAACTACTAGAAGAAGAAAAAAATAAAATAATAATTAATTGACAAATTGCATCATGCATCTATACAAAATTAGCCATTGGCTAGTTCAAAAAGACTGCAATTTGGTAGTCAATTAACACAAGAATGAATGTAAGCCAAAGGCAGATTTACCAAACACAAGTAAAAGTAATATACATTTTATGATTGTAATCACAATTATCAGTAGTCACAACTAAAAGTATGTTGTTGATAACAAAATATTTAAATGTAAATCAATGGTTCACACTGCTTTATAAATGATAAAAGTGAGAACAACAACCATAATTGTAGAGATACAATGCATGCCAATAGCACAAAAAAGCAAGTCAATAAAGAGTAAATGAAATGGTGAAATGAAACAGTATAGCCCACCTCTGTAGAGAGTACAATATACTTACCAGGATAGTCTACTGGTTGTGGGAGGTTCTCTCTGGGTCTATGAATAGGAACCCGAACAGGAGGCTGTCTAACGCTGTAGTCATTGTCGTTGAAGAGAGGAACACTTTCAGGAATGTCATATGGACCTGCTGGGCTTCCATAGTTGTCCCAGTATGGTGGTACAAAAGGCTCTGCCCCATCGTCTGGTCCCTCAATCCCATACTCATAACCAGGCCGCTCTCGTAGACTGTCGGAACCCCCTCTACGTGGCAGGTTGCACATTACTGCATAGTCATCTAAAAAACAAAAAAGAAGTATCAGGGAAGGGTTAAACAAGGGCATAAGGTTCTTGCTCCCTTGTTCTCACCAGATTCTTTCCTCGGACAGAAGGCACACTGTCCACTCCAGGCCACACCATACAGGCAGCAGCACTCAGTGTATGTGGTCCTCTGTCCTTGCAGTGGTTCTGAACACATGTTGTCTCCCTCGAGGCGCTGCCAGCAGATGTCCATATGCACATCGTGTTCAGGCTCAGGAATTTCTACAACAAAATAGAGGGTTAATTCAAACTGACAAACGTGAGCAGAACCAGAACACATATTTAGAGCAAAAATGTTCTACGAAAATGACTTTTGTTTGTTTGCTTTTTGTAGTTCTTGGCAGAAGTTTTTTGGTGATATGTTAGCATGTGTGGCTAACCTGTAGTATTGAGGCTAATACAGCGGCGCCGTGTATTGTCAAGCACTAATGGAGGACTACAAAAACAGTTGAAAGACCCAGCAGTGTTGACACATACTCCGTCCACACAGGCATTTCCTGACTCGCACTCGTCATAATCTAGACAAATATTTCAACATAAATAATAATACTTTGTGTTTAGGTTCAAATGTTTTTGAAGATTTTGAAGCATTTCTTACCCACACACTCCAGCCGGATGTTATCATAGTAGAAGCCAGAGCGACAGTAGCAGGTATAGGTTGAAAACAGATTTGCGCATTGTCCGTTCTTACAGATGTCCGGTCCAAACATTTCACATTCGTTGGCATCTGTTTGAAAAGAGTTTAACAACCAGTTTGTCTTGGTCAGAAAATATGCAAATGCAATTCACAATTCCTATAACAAATACTAAAGGTTTTCATGTACAGTAATGTGAAGGAAAGCAGTCAATTCTTTAATGTATATCGTTAGTAGACATGAGAAGTACCTATATAGGGACGCTGGTCTCCCAGAGCTTGTACATTTGAAACAGGCACAGATAGTAATCCACCCCCGTGAGGGCACAGCTGGTTAAAATCATCTAAAAATAAAAGAATCCATGTGTCCATGGGTAAGCACAGATTAGAAAGTTTTATATGGAATTAGTTACATCGCTACCTCAAGGCCAGAGTTGGAAGAAGCACCCCAAATCTATACTCAAGCACTGTACTGCCACTTCAAAATAATATTACCCAAACAGAAGTAAAAGTAGAGAACAAAAAGAGTCAGAGTTGTTAGGTTTACTTAAGTACAAGTTTTTTTTTGCAAATGCACAGCAAAATCTAATTATACTCCTACTACTGCAACTACTATTACTGCTATTATTATTAACTACTATGGTTAGTACCACAACTGCTACAACTACTTCTACTGCTACTGCTCCAACTATTCTGGACCCAATCCAAGGTGTAGTGCCCACTTTGCCACTGTGGTCAAAATAATGCTTTTACCCATTTAGAGACTTCACTTGACTTACAGTTACAAACCTTTTCTTCCAAAAGTCTACTCAAATAAAAGTATGTTTTAAAATAATGTTAAAAGATAAATGAGTACAGGAAGCTGGTTACTTTTACCACTGCTTGTTGCAATAACACATCTTGATTCTGCAGTCATACCTCTTCCAGGAACAGGACAGGCATGGATCTCACAGTTGTCCCCCCAACCTGCTCCCACTGTGCAGCAACATTCCTGTTTGGTGACGTTTCGGGACAAAACATTGTCACAGAAGTTGGCATCATTTAGATTATAGTAACATTCCTTCCTTTCTTCAGATGCAGAAACAGAAGGAGGCAGTAGAACTGTTGGTTTGGCCATCATATCATCTGTACAAATAAAGAAAAAGTTATAGAGATTATTTTAACAATGAAAACTGAATATTTTAGCATTTCAAAGTTGACTTTGATTGCAGCAACACATCTCAAGAAAGATAAGACAGGGCCTTGTTTACCATGGTGTAGCATCTCTTTTTTTGTGGTCTATAAACATCTGTGAAAGCAGTTTTTTGCAGATTGGTGAACCTTTGCCTATTTCTACTTCTTTCCATAAAGCTCTTTTTATACCCAGTTATGTTACTGACCGGTGGATCTTATTCTTAGTCACTGTTGCTCCCTGATTATGAGATTTTCAAATCATTGTACTCGCTGTGTGAGACTATACAGTATGTGCACGCCTTGAGCAGGTAGTAGCCTTACCCCTGCCACTGCTGAGCCCGCTCATTCATCCAGAGGCATGGGCTCAGGCATCTCACCCTTAAGCTGCCGGCTTAGCCAAATGGAAACACTGGCATGCGAGTCAACACACCATTCACTCTCACATGATTGATTAGCACACGTCGAAAGCAAACAGTGGAATGTGGCAAAAAGCTACACAAAGGCATAGCTGGGGTTTAGTGGCCAGGCAGAAGGAAAAACATCCCCAGTGAGAGAGCGCCGCTTAATAATGTAAATACACCCAATTTGTGTACACACAGGCCTATCGCACTGCACACACAATGGGAATTCCATGAATGAAAATGCTGCTTATAATTCATATGTACTCCTAAGACAATACAAAGGATGGTCTAATGATGCTAGTTGACGCATGCTATACCTTTAGCTTGTTTGTCTTATTGGGAAATAGGTTTACATTGACTAGGCCCTGGGGTTATTTGGCTGGCTCTACTACAGCAGTTACTTCGTTATTATCCAGAAGGATTAGGCCATTTTTTGGAGGCAATCCACCCAGTCATAGCATCAGCCTGGAATGGAAACAGCCAGGTCAAAAGATTCCCTGGACAAAGGTGGAGTTAAGTCATGTCCACCTCGTCACCCTTTCTGTTTGGATAATGAGAGACGGCTCATTAAATCAGAGAAAACTCAGTGTCCGAACGATGGGATGGACTGCGAGCGTTATCCCTGGTCTTTTACCGATGGGGCGGCACTGGCTGGTTACGGGATCAAATTCCTCATTGGCGCTGGGGCAGAAGCACAGGAAGCTGCCGTCGTGGTTCTCACACAGGGCCTCCCCGCATCGCGCCTCGTCCATCTCGCACTCGTTCATGTCTGAGAAAGAAAGGACAGGCTGGAGGTCAGTCAAAGATTAGGCACGTACACAGGCACAAAGGTCAAGGAGAGGTCAAACAGCAAAGGCTCAAAATGACACCTAAAATCAGCACCAATGTCATACATAATTAGTGGTTGCAGTGACTAGTAAATTCATATAAGTGTAATCGTAAACATTTTGATGTAAATGAATATACATACAGGGACTAAAGGGTACTTCCACAATATGTGTAGTCTATACAGTATCTGACAAAAGTTTGGACAAACTTTCTGATTCAATGGTTATAAGGTGTACCCAAATTTTGGACTCTGCACTGTAAATTTGAAAAAAATTAGTAAAAAAGATTATAACCTGTTATTTATGGATTAGCGTGAGTTAGACTATGACTGCAATTTTTGTTACTCTTTTTGTGCAAATTGTAAATTGTCTGTTTTAGTGGTATATGTGGTGCAACAGGTGAAATTAAAGCCTAACGGACTGTTAAATACAATAAACTTTCGTAAATTAGTATGTAATTAGTCCAATAAATGGTTAAGATAGTTATCTTTTGCCTTTTAGCAACTGTTAAAAACTATTGTACTTACTGTATTTAATGAACACTGAGTTAAGGATACATGCAAGAACTATGAATGCATACAATGTTTCTGGATTTAACAATGGTTGAAATATGATTTACTGATACAACATATGGTATAATATATTATAATAGTGAGCAGATGTGTACTTATAGTGTATAGTGTATTGTAACATTATACAGCCTGTTGAAGGCGAGTATGTATTCACAGCAGTAACGTACCGACACATTTGGTCATGTCTCCAGGAGGATTGGTGTAGCCTTGGTAGCACTGGCAGCGGAATGACCCGTCTGTGTTCTCACACACGCCGTTGTTCCCACAGATGGTTTCGTTGAGGCACTCATCAATATCTGCAAGAATGAAATATGCATACAAGAGATGAGTGTCATAATAACATTTACACTTTGCAAAAGAAATGACCAAGCTGCTTCTGGAAGCACACAACAGCATTTCCAAAATAAATAGCTCTACAATTGTGACTCTACTAAAACAACAGATTGCATTCATAGCAAAAAATAACATTGGCAATCGTTGTGTGTGTGTCGCAATTTATTAAGAAATATATTGATTTATTAATATTATTTTAATAATTAAGAAACACTTTTTCTCCTACATTGGCTACTTTCTGTATTTTTGCTGCTGGTAATCAAGTCAAAACTAACACTTGTACAATATGCACTCATTCTAACTGGTGAAAAGTGCGCAGTGTGAAAAAAGTAGTGCTGTCAATCGATTAAAAAAATTAATCAGATTAATCACACTCTTGGCCTGTGATTAATCACGATTAATTGCAATGTATAACTTGATAGATTTTCCATGACAATATGCAACGTTTAAATAAAAAAAAAGTCCAGAGAGGTTGAGTGTGTTTTTACTTGGATAAAAAAATACATCTCAGAAATAACTTCTGAATATTGTGAGAGAGCCTTTAATAAGTCTGTGTAGTAACTGAGATAACAGTGTCTGCTGAACTGTGCTCTGCATTAAATCTACTGAGCCTCTGCTCTGCTCCTCTCAGTGCCGCGGACAGGGGCGGGGCACGGTCACCTGTCCGCCGTGAGCCTGCCGCTCTGAGTCGAGAACTGACGCTTTATGGAAAAAAAAAAAAAAAAAACGCAAATGAATGGTTTGTAGGAGTTTGCGGCTTGTGGCTACTTAAGTTCAGGGAAGGCCATGGATTGCCCCCCCGCTCTCACCGCGGGTCCAGGACGCACAGAAAGCTCCTGGGAACGGGCACGGACAGAGGCAGTGAAAGGAAGCGATATAAAAAGCACACGCAACATTTATTAGTAAAAAGTTTTACACGAGACTCGTGAGGGGAGGGAAAGGAGAGGGCTGTAGTGCAGCGGCCAAAGCAGTGGACTTGTCCTGAAGTCGAACCACAGGCAAACGTGTGAGGCAGCTGCTCTCTCTCCTCTGTCGCGCGGGTTGTTCACCGTGAAAACAAGTCAATGTTGTGATATACGCACATTTCCAAGACGGTCACGCGCCCCCCGACACGGCTTCATGCCCTCCAAAATGCTTTGAGAAGCGCTGCTGTTACGGCAAAACAGATCGTGTGATTAATTTGCGTAAATAAATTTGAACGCGTTAATTTTTTTTCTATTAATCGCATGCGTTAACGCGTTAACGCTGACAGCCCTAGAAAAAAGTGAACTCAATCTAAACATTCGAAAGAACTAGGCATTGGCCCTATCCCACAATGCTCAGAACATGACTTGAATTGTGGATCTTCTAGTTCAGGGGTAAATCTGTATATTGATATACAAAGCCCTTACAATGGCAATCATTCTGGACCCTTTCTCACCATAGTATGCAAGCTTTGGCCCATTACTGGCCTTTCTTGAAAATGTTATCAAAATCAAATTCATTACTTTTTGAGTTATGTTGTGAAAAACCGAAAACCAACCAGCCAGCAGTGAACACAACCTTGACAGAGATAATTACAACGCCACAAATGTTTTGGGTTTAAATGTAGTTAGAAATTAATGAATGCCTGCCAATAAATCATAAAAAAAACCAAAAAAAAAACAAAACAAAAAAAAAAACAGAAATATGTATGCCAGTCACGGAAACATTTGCATTTGTATATGAAAAGTTAAGGCTGAAAAAATAACATTCAACACATTACAATCCATCAGTGTTGATCTGCCCATTGTTTAAAGCAGTACAGTTAAAACTAAAATTTCACTCTTCAAGCCGATCAGGTTTCTCTGCTGTATTTTGGTGGCTACATAATGTTGAAATGAGCATGAACAAAATGGATATTATTTTAAAAGGCGTGCAGATTCTTTTACAGTTCAAACAACAGATGAAAGTCGGCTTAGCTCCAGAGTCTAAGATGTGGTGAGAGCAGAGCTGCAAGCCATTAAATCTGCAACACTATGACAGACAAGAGTTGTCATTTGTCATTTTTGGATCACACTGACACAATTACAGGACGCGGCACCATGTTTTACTATAACTATAGATTGTTGTTGTATGACCACCCTCAAGTTCAGGCGCCATGACAAACACAAAGGCAGTTCACTTTAATCACAGCTACTTGTTATGATGGTTTTATTTATGACTTGCTATATCCAGATCATGTTTATTATTTAGAATGAGTTCCAGATATCCATGTCATGTCACAAATATTAAAAGCTTTGTCATCCAGCAGCAACTGAAATATTATAACAAACTGATTCATGGAGTCAAAAATCAATAGCCCCCTTTAGTTCCAGCAATAAAATCCAGACAAAGTGATAGAATGTAAAGTGCCAAGCTTTTATGTAATGGGGGTGAATTTGCTAAATGTCTTTGAGTGCATTCAGAATAAGGATGCATTTGGGTGTGGCCTGAGTTACATGTATCCAGAGGTGAGAATGGTATTGACAATGCATATATGTGATGTATATTGACTGTAACTAACGCCAACAAGTTGCTATGCTGTTGCATGGGTGAAGGGTGCAGGCTGGATACATAAAAGAATAACTATTTTTGGGGTAGTAGTGGATATTTATTGGTACGCAAAAAGTCCCACTTCAGGGGTTGCCACAGAAAATCATCTACCTCAATCCATCTTCAAAATTACAATGTGTAAGTCATATTGTTGTTTTTTTTATTATTGTTGTTCTGTGCTCTGAAGGGGGCCAATGTCACTCACTCATATGTTTTCTAAAACAGTTTTATTGGGTCTCGGAGGACTTGGCTGTCACAAGAAGGGCTCAGGGCCAGAAAAACCCCATGGTATTTAAGCAGACAGTTTGGACAGAACCACTACTTCCTGTCTGCAACAAACCAATGCTTTCTCAGCAGCTGCCAGCGTTCCTGTCCTGACTTGGCATCTTCTCATCTAACATGCCTCTGGGGTCACAGAGAGAGGCTCCCACCAGCTAATAAAATGACCAGGACAAAATTGCCTTTGTCAAATGAACAACCTATTGCAGGGAATAAAAGCAAGTAGATGTGGGTTTTGAATGGCTGCAGGAGGATAAAGGGGGAACAGATAGAAGCAAAGCGGACACCGCCAACACATAAGATTTAGATTTCACGGCTTTGGATGCCAAGAATGTGTGGAGATAGTGCAAATATGAGAGAAATGACATTATTTCGAAACAATAGTTCAATCAGAGCAGGGTTTATCGGCGTGTGAGGGACCCAAGTGTAAAGAGCTTAAGGGGAATTTTGGAATGACAGTAAAGTCCAGCTGGGAGGTCCGAAAGGAAGGCGATGAAAGCCTTCCACTAATATAAGAAATGATCAGTGTGCAGGCATGTGCAGCATGGAACACAATCTGCTGAAAAACATATGCTAGAGTTAGGACGAGGTGCAATCAGAGTAACATCCCGGGGAGGAATTAGAGCATGCAGACCAAAACTATTTAATTTTTTTTTAAAATTCTATTCTAGAGTGGCAAATGTTTTTGCGTCTGGGGACATAATCAGCATGCTAATCATTGTTTCAAGGAAAAAGTGATACCAATATAAAAATGCAGGATATGAAGTTTACTACTTCCATGTAATCATGCATTACATCAGAACACATGCAGTGCACAAGTGCCTTCTGGGAAAGAAAAGTTTGGGGTAAGACGAGGTCTGCATGTCCTCCCTGTGCACTGGTCAATGGATTGGTCAACTGGCAAATCAAAAGCTGCCTATAGTGGAAGAATGTAAAAGTGAATGGTTGTCTGTCAGTTCTGTGACTAACTGGCCATTGTCCAGGGTGTACCACACCTCCAGCCCATAGTTACTGGATAGACTGCAGGCACCCGTGAGCTCTAATGGGACTGAGTGGAAGTGGAAATAAATTAATGAAAAAATTACTTTAGTGTAGTAGTTACACTTTTAATGGCCCAAAAGACAACCTGCTTCCTAGATACAGTCACCTAAGAAGTACAGGGGTTAATCATGATAACATAGAGCACATGGTGTCAAGCAACATGAACACAGAGGAACCGCTGACTGTTGGCTCACTTTTAACAGCCCACACGTCTCCTCTGTTCTCCGGGCAACCCCTTGTCTGATTGGACACATATGCAGGGGTTATTTCACATGAGGGGGCAAAGATGAGGTGAGGTATAGCTTTTCAGGGGGAGCACTTTATCTGCCATTAGATCTACTACCTCCCATATCGACTTTCACTCGACAAAAACATCCTTAGTACACACGTTTGTGTTGCTATACATTGGTAGGTGGCTGGTATAAGGCCGACCACAGACAATTTCCGCCCATGGGACAAAGAATAACTCAAGAGAATTTAAGAGCAAAATGAAGAACTAAGGTTTAAAAACCCTAGTCTACAAGTGCACATTATACTGTATAGCGCTACAAGAATTCCTTTTCTCATGCCCTCGTAGAATGGTACAGCAGTGAACTCTGAGATGCTGAGATGGAAAACACCCTGTTTTTTCCCTTTTGTATTATGGTTCCTAAATCTTAATGAGAGCTGCAACGTGAGCCAAAGACAACCGCTGCCCCTTCGACAGCCAGTGAGTAAAAATAAAACAACGCCCCTACACTGAAACTGCAAATTACAGCGTCTGGCCTCCACTTAAATATCTGATGATTTTTACAAGCAGACAAAAATGCCCTAGAGTAACTGAGCTCCCTCTCTGGACTTTTATTGAGGTGACGGCAGCATGTCCCACAACTTCCCATCGTGAGGTGAAACAAGCTACCATTGTGTGTAGCACCCGGCTTCTGAGGCGCACAGGGCTTGGTTCTCAAGGGCCAGATTGAGAGTATGAGTCAATGTTTGCAGCAAGGTCTGGTGAAAACATGGGCAGCTGGCAACATAACATGGCAACAAGGGAAAGATGGTCAGACAGGGTCAAAAAAATCACCTTCAAACAATCCAAAATGATAATAATATTGGGTAATGTGAGGATCAGAGAGTTGGAAAGTATGACTATGATAATTTTTTTGATCATAAATGCTTTTGGTTAGTCTTTGGGTCTGTTGTTGTTTCCATGATCAAAGTATCTGACACATAGCATAATGATTATGAATGAAGTCAAGTGCAATGTGTTTAGTAGAAGTACAATCAGGTCAATACATAGATGCGATTTGCTATACAAGTAGTATTAGGTATGCGCTACAGATATGTAAAGGTATTATCACAGTTTCAGCTATAATACTGTAATAATAAGGAGAATGTGGCTTCAATCCCAGTCTGACCTAGTTTTGTCCTGATTTGGCTGTGGTTTAGTCCTTGGATAAGTTTTGGTTTAATGTTGATTTGGCCTTAGTTTTGATCAGAGCTATGAGTTCCACTATACACAACACTGAATTCAACTGAATTTTACTTTGTCAAAGAATTCAAATAGTGCAGGTCACACTGTTATCACAATACTCAACGTAGTTATCGCTCAATATAGTTATCGCATATTGTAAGATCAACTCTATGTTATATGTTACTATAAAAAGAAAGAGAAGGGGGTTCACAGCTGGTTCTTATCAGACTCCAGACCTTGGTGCCAGACAGACAGCATCATAAAAAGCAGTGAGGAGTGGGCCACACTGGGCTGAGGTCAGTGCTGGGTGGGTCTGGAGGTCTGAGCTGACAGTGATCAACACTGCAGCAGCATGTTCTCCCCTGATGTGGATTTTGTGGAAAGTCTAATAAAAAAAGGCAGGGTCCTGAGAGCCAGTGGAGTCATGCTGGAAAAGTCTTACACACAGTGACCCACAAACCCAAAGTGACCATGTCCCGTCCAACACACCATTCCAGTCTGATGCTCTCAGGCATCAATTACCTTTTTAGCCCGACACTCAGCAATGACTATTTGGAAAGGGTATTAATATGACAAAAATATTTGCACTTGCTGTTTATCTTCCATAGAACCTATAAAGCAGTCTTTTCGGCGTTTATGGTAAGGACAACACAGACTCACAAGACAAAACAAGAGCTATCATTGTGCAATAAAATGTTTCATATTTGAAACCCTAGGTGTTTAATCCAGCCAATAAATGCATTCTGAACAATTTGG
This sequence comes from Bostrychus sinensis, assembly GCA_020698575.1. Taxonomy (NCBI): domain Eukaryota; kingdom Metazoa; phylum Chordata; class Actinopteri; order Gobiiformes; family Eleotridae; genus Bostrychus; species Bostrychus sinensis. The sequence continues at coordinate 21,253,396 of CM036258.1, forward strand.
AGATGTAACTGTTGTTGATGTTGGCAAACTATGGTTCCAGATGTATTATCCCAGCCTACTAACCCAGGTGACTGGACAGCTCCATAAGGACACAAGGAGTTAAGGGATTTTCTACACTGGCCTGACACACTGCTGATCATGTTACACCTCATGTCTCTGCCAGAGGCTCTTTGTGTTGGCAGAAATATGGATTTAAGTCCAGTTATCAGCGCTGGCCTCTCACACGGCCCAAGATGACGGTGCTATCCACTGTGCAAAGTGCTCTCATTTCACGGCCACTTCTCCACGTCTCCCCCGTGGACTCTAAAGTACTTTTGATACGTTTTTTTTTGTGCCAAACTGATTGTGAAGAAGGAATGCAAAGTAAAAATTTACAATGGCATGCACTATCTGTAATTAAATGAAGGACAGTAAAAAATAATTTAAAAATAAGTTACAGTCTACTGGACAAATTTAGGAAATCTATACTTTGGTTAACATCTAAAGAACTGTATCTTTTGTTCACCTTATGGATATATTCAGCATAAGAGCAAGATTAAAAGAGAAGAGGGAAAGTTTACCACTGATATAAAACAAAAACATGTACAATGAATTAATTACTATTTTTAGATCAAAATTACCTTATTTTGAGTATCTAAGACACAGTGTTCAAGAAGTTGAATGAGTTGTCCTCTTACTGTTTGGTTTGCTCTCTGAGTGCTGCTATTAATACTAATTATTAATTTGTGTATGTGACACTTATGGAAATTATTAACATTATTTTTTGGTGCCAATTGGATATAAAAGTGCTAAAAAATACAATTAATTATTAATACATCATACATTAACCAGAAATTCTCTACCACAGTAGTCATTGCCAGCATTAACTTGTCAGAGGTTAACCTACTCACCACAGTCTGTGGCGTCATCTCTGTGGACACCAGGCTGGCAGCCCTGGAAGCACCGATAGGATCCAATGATGTTCTCACAGTGCCAAGTACCACAAGGTGAACTTCCAAACTCAGTGCACTCATTCTGATCTGTGAGGGGAGACAGATGCTGGTTGGTTAACATACAAAGGCATTTACTGTATGTACTATTGCTGCATGATATTGTGATGTTATGTTGTATAATGTAATAATCATATTTCCACTTGCTTGGTCAAACAAGTCTCACTTATTGCTTTTTACAGCCATTCCCAACTTGATGGACCCACATCAAGGCTAAATAATACTAGTTTTCCCACTCGAGGTCAATGGATTCTATAGCTACTTGTATGAATTCATAAGTTATTGTGCAGCCCTAGTGAACACTGCACTTGTTCTTCTAGTGTAATGTTCCTTCAATGAAAATCATCCTGGAAGCCTGTGTTATAACTGTGCTCCATAAATGCAGTGAGTGACACAAATGGCCAAGAACAATATTATGACAGCAATCCAAGAACCTGCGAAGGAAATCAAAGGGAGACACTGCACGAGCAGAAACACCTCCTTCTCACAATGGGGTCATTCACATCGCCCTCAGGAGAACAGACAAGTGCAGGGCTCCAGCCAGGCACCCTCTAGTCCTCACTATTGAAATCCAGATCTGGAAATTAGCTCCCATAGGTAATGCATAATCAATCATAAGCCTCCACTCTGTGCTCAAATCTAAATGTAGCATGACAATCAAATAGCTTAAGCTGACAAGTGGAAACCTCAGAGCAGCTATTGCGGTAAATAATCGCAATTACATATAAAAGGATGCCACTTGAGAGTTTAAGTGTTGTTTTACCTTCACAGTCAGCTGTCTCAGAGTTGAACTTGAAACCTGCATTGCACAAACACAAATAGGAACCATCGGTGTTGACGCACCGGCCCCGAATACACACGTCCTTACTGCATTCATCCACATCTGTAAGAAAAATACCAGAGCAAAGATAATTGTAGAGGGGATTTGGACATATTAATTATCACTAAATATCTCCAAATATATCCTGCATTCGTTAAGCCTACAGGGAGCACCAAATAATGTGTAATCAAGCACACAAGATGCATTGGCCAGTTGGAACACTTAACGGTATACTGACAAACAGGAAGCAAAAAAGGGAAAAAAATTACTCTACGTCAGCTACCCAGGATTAGAGCATTCCGTCTGACTGGTAAAAAATAATAATGAATGCTACATGCTTGATTAGCCGTGGATTGGAGGTGGATAATTGCAGCATTACAACATGTAAGTTTGTTAGGTACTTAGACCTGGGGTGAAAGGTGGGGGAAAATATATTACGGAGGAAAAGCCTGTCTTCCTTTTCCATCTTGTGATAATTGGAATCTTCGGGAGAAGACAGGGTAAACACACATTTGCAAAGACAAGGCGGAAAAAAACTCTTCAGACGATAAGTAAACACATAAATATGCCATGACTGGATAGCTTTGGATCTAACTCAAGGACTTCAAAAGCTTTTATTAAAATGTTCAACAGCCTCATGGCACGAATTGTTGATTTAGATTAAGTATAGATGCTTCAGGGTGCTGTCTTTCATTTATTATGTACTGCACTGTGCAAAAGGTTTTTTTAAAAAGCCAATGAACAAAGAAAGATGTATCAATGTATAAAAATACACAGAATTGCACTCAGAGAAAGTACACCTCTGTCAAGGCACTAGTTCTATCTTGCAATGAGAAAGATATAGTGCCCAGACCTGAATTTAAACTTGAAAATCTTCTAGTTCAGGGGTAAATGCTCTTTCCATTGAGCCACAAAACTCTTACATCTGACAATGGTAAAGAATCTAATAAAACAAACCATGAGATATATTAGTAGGTACGTAATCTGAATCCACACCAAAATTAATCACTTTGTCCTTGGCCTATTACTGGCCTGTTTTTTTTTTAGAGCACTCTTATTTTACAACATTTTTCACACCTCACTAAAACACTTGCACTGTACTGTATGTTGTACTTGTGCCGCTGATAGGGTGTTCTGCACAAGGCCAAACATGATTTTTGACTAACCGGGCTAAAGACATCGGTCATCACTGTAAACTTACATGCCCTATGTTGGAAGGATCTGGCTTTTATTGTGTCAGACAGGCAGACACAATGGCAGACTCAGAGAATATGTATGACAACTGTTGATTTATAGGATAATTAGAGGTCTGTATTTGTAGTGGCAGCTGGCCAAAGTACCTGATGCAGGCTGGGCAGCATGCACAGCGGAGGATATCTGCCACTTCAAGGCCAATGATTCAGTGTACAAGTGCAAATACTGTCCTTAGTCAGTCACCAGTCAATGTGCCAGCACTTAGCAAGGGCTTGGAATAAGCATTACCTGCATCACATCACATCACGATACACTGTTGCACCGCCAAACATTGTGTCATTGACTTTGCTCACCTCATACAAGACACACCAGAAACAACACAGATTGGGTTCTGACATCTTAGCTCAGTTATTTCATATATTTTGACAGAAAATGCCCTGGTTTGTTTTGAAAAAAAAAAAAAAAAAAGTTCCTTTTACTGATGATCAGACTCTTTATTTTGCTATGACCATTGGGTCACAGGGTGCGGCTGGAATAACATCAAACTGAGAGTGAGTGAGCTGAGACAGTGGATTAGGACACGGACAATTACACCAAAAGGCTGGGCCTAGCACTCCTGCCAGGGTCATAGGTGACACTAAACACCAAAAACAAGAGGGATGGACAAGGAGACGGCCTCATGCATGATGCAAGCCTAGTGGAGATCAAAAAGCAGGTGCAACTGCAATTTTCTAACTTGGCCATTGCCATTGTTCTGTCTGTCTACAAATTAGGTCTAGTATATGATGTCATTTTTAAAAAAAAGTTTACATAATGTTTTGGTGTTAAAATTGTTCAAATACAGCCTATGTTAACTTTCAGGATTCAGCGTCTTTGCACAAGGACAATAACAATGTGAAAAAAAAAGCCGGCATCAAACCACAAACCCTCTGGCAACTGGATGACCCACTCTACCTCCTGGGCCACTGTTGTCTTGTAAAAACAGCTAAGTTGGTAAATTAGGCTTTTGCACAAAACATTACTTTTTATAAGAACATCTTCTGTATGTGGCTCAGATGGTTAAGTGCAACCATGTAAACAAACAACCTAGGTTTGAACCCTGCTCAAATTTAAACAGATCCGGCAGAACTTTGGTAAATGGTCATGGTAAATGGTCACATTTTTATATAGCGCTTTTCCACCTTCATGGGCACTCAAAGCGCACTTTAAGCACTTTATGACCACCTGCCTATTATACATATGTGGTCTTACTCTTGTTATTTGTTATGATGACTTGCCTCATATACAGCCCCAGTTGCAACAAATTTCAATGCACTGTGCATTTTGACACTTCTTTTAGAACCAGTATCAACTTCTTCAGCTGTTTGAGTTTGTCTGTTGGATCAGATCATGCAGCCAAGCCTTCACTCCCCACATGCATCACCTGTCTTTGTTCATCCCTGTTCCTTCCTTGGACCACTTTTGATAGACACTGACCACTGCAGAGTAGGAACATCCCATAAGAGCTGCTGTTTGGATGATGATCTAATACCAGTTGTCTAACCATCACAATCAGCCTTTGTCAAACGTCACTCAAATCCTTAAGTTTGCCCATTTTTCTTGCTTTTAAGGCAAGACCTTTGAGGACAAAATGTTCATTTACTGCCTAAGATATCCCATCCACTAACAGGTGCAATGATGATGAGATAATCAGTGTTATTCACTTCAATGGTCAGTGGTCATAATGTTATGCCTGATTGGTGTACTTGCTTTGCTTCATTCCAATTTATCTATTCCTGTCTATCTCTAGTGTTACTATCCAAACACATTACATTTTTATAAACATATTTCACTCATGGGTCTGCCTCACCCAATTACAGTTTAAATAATGTTTTTCCACTGCCATCTCTGTTCCTGCTGCTGTGTGGTACTATACAGTACCTTGGCAGCCGTTCCTGCCTTCCATGGTGGTATATCCATCAGGACAGAGGCATATGTATGACCCCTGCGTGTTCTGACACTGTCCTTCCCCACACAGTCCAATGGCTCTTGAACACTCGTCGATATCTGTCACACACGGCCACAAAGAAACACACAGCTGCCAACATGAGGTAATAGACAGGAAACAGTTCACCAGAGTGTTATGTTTCATGTGTCATAGTGGGTGTCTACAGTAGGGTAAGTGTTTTCACCTTGGCATAATGTCCCATACGCCAGCTCCATACCACTTGGACAGGAGCAGCTAAAGGACCCGATCGTGTTGGTGCAATGGCCTCCTCTGCACAATAGAGGGTCTTCACATTCGTTCATGTCTAAATGAAAGTAAAAGTATGTCAGCAGTATGTCTTGTATTTGTGGAAAATTGCTTATCTCAACTGGTCTGATTGTGGGACCCACTTTTGTTGCTGGTCATTTTACACTTGTGTGACACACTAAATGATTTTACTCCCTTCATGACAGATGCATTTTAAAATCTATTTTACTATTCAATGTAATTAGAATAATTTGTAGTTTTCAAATAATCTGAACATTGAAACTACATTCAACCTTCTGTGACCCTCTTGGGAGCTACTCTCGTACTGTAATACGTCATATAGGTTTAATGATCCAGCTCCCATTGGTTGATTTACACCACTTGTCAACACTCAATTATTTGATGCAAACAATACAGTAAGAAAATACAATAAGAAAGCACCTATTTCAGTGCTTTCTATGTCTGCTTACACAGAGAAGAACCCAAAAAGAGAAAATCAAAAGTGGTTTTATACAATGTTAAAGAAAAGCTCTAATTTTAAATTTGATGTATTATTTTGTAGAGAAGGGTATAGTATTGTTTTTTATATAAAATAAAAGCTGGTAATATAGATGTTGTATAGATGATGTTGTTTGGATGGTTAATGTTGTTTTTACCTGGCACCAAGATGGTTACAAAAAGGGTAATGTTCCTTTACCACACACAGTTGTCGAGAATATGATTCATGCAGACCACAGTGAAAGTGTCAGAAAGATTAAGAGCAGTAATGACTTGAGCTCACTATACTATGTCAGATTGTGACTAAGAAAATGATTACACATAATGCCATAATAAGTGGTGACGATGAACCACTCCATATTAGGTACCTTCACATGAGAATCCATTGGGTGCCACAGAGTATCCAGGGTCACAGGTCATGCATGAGAAGGAGCCCTCTGTATTGGTACAAACACCCATAGGACACACTCCCGGAGTCAGGCACTCATTGATGTCTGCAAGAAGAAGTAATAGTAGAAGAATCAAAGTTTATTATTTTAAACAAATTAGGTTTTAGGTCTACTGTCTTATCTGTTAAAAAGAACTGCATTGGGACTAACATGTATAATTAGAAAAGCCCTTATTAGATTGCACTGACAGTGTTTTATTAAAAAGGGTGGAAAGATAAGTATGCAGAACGGCCATCAAGTCCAACAAGGCACGCAGGTGCCATATAATCGCTGTATCTACAAACAGTCATTGCCTCCCTCCAATGTGATCACTAGACATTCCTAGTGAGTCGGTAGAGATTGTGTTTCTTAAGTTGAAAAAAGAGTGTGGGCCATTGTTAAATCATTGAGACAGCTCTGTTTTGCCTTTGAGCGAGGGAAGCAAGTTCAGTAACATGGACACCGAGGGAGTGGTTGACTTCATTTCAAATTAAACCGTTAATATTTTCCATGGCATCAGATACGTTCATTAAAATCCTATCAGCGGCCGGCGTTGGCTTGTTTTATAAAAGCCGTTTCCCAGAGTCTGGACATATCAGTGGGGGATCTTCATCTCATGCTAACATCCACGCTTTCATTTAAAACAACAGCGTGGTGTATATGACTAACTGAATCTATTTAAATAATCATTCCTTTTTCTTCTTCCCATGAAGTCATGACAGATTCAACCTCCCCAGATTCGTCAAAGCAGCCATTTCACTGCATACGTCTCATAAATCATGTCATGACAAATTACAGAGCACCATAAAGATTTTGTGTAATCATGTTCCGGGTTGCTTTGTATTTTGCTTTACGGGACCATGAGCAATAACTGTCCTACTCAAGTTTTTGAGGGTCCTCACATCCATTAATTTCTAAATAAAAATAAAATTGAGATTTTTCTTCTTGTATTTGTGAAAAATGTCTAATTTATCTACCCAATAGCGTATGCAACAGTGTGAAAGAACACCTTAATACAGTGGTTCCAAACAGGTCAGGTTTTAGAATCCAATTATGTTTCTGGTCATTTTATTTGTTTATTCAGGTTATTGAAATTATTTTAATTAAGCCTTGGGACACATTGTAATTTTTAAAACTATTGCATGTAATTAATGCAGCATTCAAACTTTATTCATTTATTGTCAACCCACTTTTGGGTCCTGTCCCACCATCTGGGAACCGCTGTCTTAATACACCATATAATGTCGATTATCAAGCTGGTTGTTGTCAACACTGAATTAATTGCTACCAATAATTATTTATTGCTAACCTTAGCGATACAATTCAAGGTAAGCTCTAATTATAAATTTGATGTATATTTTTGCATTGGATTCCTTTTTATTGAAACATAAGTAGAAAATGTAGCTCTTTTGTTGTTTTGGGGTTCAACATAGGTCTGGCTCTGAAATGGATAAAAAAAGCTCCATTTGTCTCATAAATCATGTCATGACAAATTAAAAAGTACCACAAAGATTTAGTATTGGAGTCTTATTGAATTCTGTTTTAAGGGACAATGAGCTTTACTTGTCCCATTCAAGTCAATGTACCTTCACAACTGTAACCATCGCTGGATAGTTGAAGTCCTACTCCACAGCTTCTGCAAGTGTAGGATCCTGGAGTATTGACGCACTGCTGGCCTGGGCACACATTCACCACCAAGCATTCATCTACATCTGGAAAGAAATACATGGATACATCATAATAAAGCTGACCATCATTGACTTGCATCAAAGGCAGCCAATTGTAATCAGTTGCATTGGTAACGACTAAGACAAATAATTACGAATGTCGGCACTTCTGTGCTTTGAGCCGATATCTGCAGGACATTTGCCTGACATCATCATTTTCTATTTGAGGATTGGTGTCTCATTGTATTTGGTGAGGATCACATGAAGGGTGCCAGAGCTGGAGGATCCAGCTATGATGTGATGTCTGAGTATTTGGGGATTTTGAGCTCATTCAAAGGGCTCTAAAAAGAAGCTGTCACACCTGATGCTGGTTTGCATGGTTTAGATCCAGAAATGAAATGTATCAATGTTGGCACAATGGCAGGGTTCGGTGTAGGGGCAACCCAAAGACTAACCATCACACTGTTGTCCGTCATCGGAGACTCTGAACCCAGGCTGACACACACGACATGTGAAGGAACCAGTCAGTATTTAAACATGTTCCCTGGGGACATGAACTGGGGAGTCTACACTCATCAATATCTGAAAATAAAATAGTGAACACAGTATAATTAACAGACCAAAATCATTGTCAGTAGCCATATCATAAGTCTAGGTAAAAGTTTATGTGAACCTTTGAGAAACCGCACCTTCACACAGCTCTCCATCATATGATACACTGTAGCCTGTGGGGCAGTTCTCACAGGTGTAAGAGCCCTCCGTGTTTAGACAGATCCCGTTGGCACAGGTAGAGAGAGACTGGCACTCATCGATATCTGAGCCACACAACACACACACAGGCATTCATCAGACTGAACAATACACAGCAAACTACAATTCAAATGCCGTCATTATTTTTGAATAAATAACCATAGCTGGATCTGAACCATACCCTCACACCTCTTCCGGTCTGGAGACACTCTATAGCCGGCCTTACACCTGGTGCAGGTGTAGGACCCCTCGGTGTTAGCACAAACTCCGCCCTGACACACGTCTCCCTGGGTGCACTCATCCACATCTGGAAATAAAGCCCACTTTTACTAAAACTAAGCAGAGCAATCATCACTTCATTCCAGTATTTGTTTTAAACTGCTGTTTGTATAAATCATTAGTAGAGGATTTCATACCTTCGCATCTTAGTCCATCAACAGACGGTCCAAACCCAGGCCTGCACTTCTGACAAGTGAAGGAACCCACTGTGTTGAGGCAGATTCCCACAGGGCATGCATTTCCAGCTGCACACTCATTGACATCTAACAAAAAGAAATAATTTGCTGACATTATAATGCTGTCAGGAGAACTAGTGCTGAACAGTATGCAGTCAAAAGCTCTTAATATTTTTTTGCAGACCTTCACAGGCTTTGCCGTCAGATGTGACTTGGTAACCATGGTTACAGCTGCACTTGTAGGTGCCATCCAGATTCAAACAGCGTCCATGGAGACAGACTCCCGGAAGCACACACTCGTCCACATCTGCCCAGAAGAAACAGTTACTTTTCCTGATGGCATAAACCTTCTGTGTAAACAAAAGAGATGACACTGGTAAAATGTGTTGCTTGATTTTTTTGACCAAACTTCACCCTGGCAGGTGTTGTCCGATGACAGTTTGTATCCTTGGAAACAGTTGCACCTATAGGAGCCTTCTGTGTTGACACACCTTCCGTGGCTGCAAACAGTTTGATTCAAGCACTCGTTTACATCTGCAAACAAAGGTCAGAGGAACTATAAATAAAATGGCCCACATCCTTCTGTACTCGCCTGGAAACAGTACTGGGGAAAAGAGATCAAAACTTCATTAAAATCTAGGTACATGAACTTTCTGCAGGGCCACATACCACAGGAGGTATGTTTAAACTTGGCCTGTTATAAATTGGAATAACAGACTCTTAGCTTTATAGCCCCAGCAAGGAAATGAATCCATTGTTACAGGAAACCCATACAGGAAAGAAAACAGTGTACACAAAATACGTATTGTGTCGTGTAGCAGTAGAAATGATTGGGGCATAATTAGTGTGTAACAGCAGTCATTAGGTTACATCAGCAGATCATTATGTCTTTTCCACTCCATGAGTCAAACTGTTGACCATGGAATTATGTCGGCAATAAACTTTCTGCTGAAACAATGTTTTATAGTGGAATCTATCAGAGTGTTAACAGTTTTATAGGTAAGGCGAAGGTGTGGAGAAGGAAAGAAAGAAAAGTCACATTATGTGAATAATGTGAGCTGAAGGTATGAAGAAAGAGAGACATTATAACAGGAAAGGAACCATGTGAATAAAAGATTTGGAAATACGTCGAGGTGGAAGGCCTACTCCAAAGCTGTACTTAGGTACTGTTACTACAAAATATTATTACTCAAGTAGAAGTAAAAGTTTTTTCTCTTATGGCTCCTCCCTTATGGGGTCGTCACAGAATATCAATCACACTTTGATTTGGCAAGTTTTTACATCAGATGCCCTTCCAGTTGCAACTAGACACATACTGACACTGAAGTATGCAATTTGGGTGAAGTGTCTTTCCTGAGTACACAACAACAATATGCACTGAGTCAGAGCAGGAATCAAACCGCCAACCCGAGAGTGAAAAGTATTTACTTTAAAGTTTACTCAAGTAGAAGGTATTTACTGCTGCTACCACTACTTGTTCTACTAGTACAACTACTACTACCAATACAATGTCTACTACTATTGTGGCTGCTACCACAACAACAACTTGCTCTTGCTAGTACTACTGCTACTATCATTACTACTATTACCCCTACTACTGCAGCAACCACTATCATTGCTATGTAAAAATATATTACTAATTTCATGTTATCTGAGTAAAACAAAATTACATGAGTAAAAGTGTGTTTAATGTACTCAGAAAGTAAATGTAACTACTGACAGTACATTACAGTTTGCCACTGAGAAATAGCCAATAGTGACTAACTTGAAAGAGACACAGAGTGGGTTTTGTCTGGCTTTCTGAGGGTCCTGCCAGGGGTCTGTCAGTGTGGCTTGACGCTTGGTTTTCTGCAATCATCCAGCATCACTAAGTCCTCTATGATAAGCCTCGACAAGGCAATGGAGCTGTTTTTTCTATCATACCAGCAATTAGGCTTATCCCCGATTTGCTCAATTGGCCTCAAAACTACTGTGCTGCTGTCAATTGACTGAGGCAGATCCTGGAAGCCAGCTCCTACTGTTTAATGTGACTCCCACTGTGCCAGACGTATACTATAGTGTGGGCCTTTCAGCTGCCGAGCAAAAACATTTACCTTCATTGGTTTCCCTCATTTAGCTCTGTTCCTCTGTTTGACTATTTAAAGACATTTTCAGTGGAAGGAATAACACGAGAGGATTTGCAAAAACGAAACGTGCCAAGATGGTATTTTCTCTGGAAGCAACAAATTCATGGGACCACCAAAAATAGAAAGTAGTGCCAATGATGTGTTTCAATCAGCGTCAGGCCCACTTAGGAATGATTTCTAAAAACCAGAAGCTCCCCCTGAAGTTGATCACCAGATTTTCCATCATTCCTGTGAGCTCGTAGCCTTTTCACATCTCCAGAAAATTCAGTGCGAGAGCTTGGGTTTCCAAATAAATTAGCGGGGTTTAAGGTCAGAGAGAGGGGATGTGGTAAGTAACACAACTCGGGGTGTTATGTAACTTTAGGTGTGTTAGGTTTAAAACACACGCCATTTTACACTTTTGCATGTTATAATAATAATTAAATGAATCAGAAACAATGCTGTGTAAAAGTAGAAACAGATTTTGCATTTGTTCTGATTTAGGTAGTTAACCCTTTAATTACTTGTCTTTTAGGTCCTCTTACCTGAAAATAGTTGGATCAGTGAGGCTTAGTATTACAGTAGCCACAGCTCTCTAGCAAAAATATGCAATGGCCAAGAAAAAATATTTAGACTCTCCCATATTAAGGTATTATAAACACACCTTTCACAGGAAATGGTATACTGGAAAATCAAGAATAACAGTTTATGTCTTCAAACAATAATGGAAGCTACTAGCTGGAGAAGTTGATAAAACAAAAAAAGAAAAGTGCACATGGAAATAGTGAATGACCAAAAGGGCGGAGGTCTGAGCTCAGTCTGACCATGCACAATATAGCAATCATCACTGTGGTTTGTGTCGTCCCACACAAGACATTAAACATCAGTTAAGCCTTTTGAAGCATAAAACAATATATTTTGCATTCATTTTATATATTTCCTCAGACAGTGGCCCTTTTAAATAAAAAGGTGTGAGCTAATTCAGTTTGTGGTAGTAGCTGACCTGGACTGCATCATAGTCTGTCAACAGCTTGTTAACAGCTTGTGTATTTGCAACGTTGCTATGGATATTTTTGATGTAGCTTGGTCTACGTAAGTGTTACCAAAATCCGGAAGCTTTTGCAGTATAACAGGGAAACCCAGCATATTTCCATTCTGTGGTACAAGGTTTTACCCTCAGTTGCACTGGGTACAGTGAGCTGCTGTGCTGGTATAATAGTGGTGTCGTCTTACCCACACATCTGTCATGGACAGGCCTGAACCCCGGGCCACAGGCTTGGCACAGGAAGGAGCCCAAAGTGTTGAAACATAAGCCGTCAGGACAGGAGCTGGGGTCTCTGCACTCATCCACATCTGCTCAGGACAAAGTAACATACAAATAGTGCTTAAAATTAAGAGACTGCTAATAAAACAAAATGGTTGAACTATATTCACAGTTGCCCTCACAGCTGGATTTGACCATAAAAATATTTTTTCCCAGCAATTAAGTGTATTCCAAATTCCCTATATATATTCTCTTTCTTATTGGATACCCTTTTAGTAAACTCAGGTAAGATTTTTTTTTTTTTCATTATGGGTATGAACAGTAGTTACCTTCACAGTGGCCTCTCCAGGACTTGGCATATCCATTGTTGCATTCACAGGTGTAAGATCCTTCAGTGTTGACACATTTGCCATTCTGGCACTTATTGGGCATGCTGCACTCATTAATGTCTGCCAGTTTGAATGAAACCCAGGGAGAAAGGAAAAGAAAGTGACTATTGTGTTCCTGGGCATTAATTACACCAGGCTACTTTTAAAATGAACAGCGTTGACAGACGTAAACTTGTGGTACCCTAACACACAGTAAGAAAGCTAACAGCTGCCTGTGGCGGTGGCTTTCCCCCATTGGAAAGCTTATATCTCAGGTGTGTGCTTCGTCTCACCTTGACAGAACTTCCTGTTCTGGGTGATCACCTGGCTGTAGCCGCTGTAGCAATGGCAGGTGTAGGAGCCAAAGCTGTTAATACAGCGTCCCTTTCCTTCACATGGGTCCTCCTCACATTCATCTACATCTGCAAATTGACATACAAGGCAAATTATGTTGCTCTCTACTTTTAGTGTCATATGTAACAATAAATAAACATGTCACTTTATAAAAATATATCACAAAAAGAACTGCTGCAAACACACGGGACAGTTGTCTCTCAATGTGAATTTTATACAAAAGATGCGTGGAGAGTTGTCTTTTTTAGCCTAAATATGTGTTGAGATGGTAAGGTGTTGTAGGGGAACAATGCTAACCCCAAGTAAGCTAGCATGTACAGTATGCAAGTATTTCATACTTGAAGCAAATATGAAATGTCCTAAAAGGGCAGAATAAAACAAATTTTGTTGTGAGCTACATCTCAAAGTGCTGCTGTACTGCTATTCCATCTCTAAACATGAGTTCATATGTTGAAAAAGAAAGTAGAAAAAAAAAAAAAAAAAAAAAAAAAAAAAAGCAGGAGGCAAGAATGAAGGGGAGTGAAGTGCTATTACAGTCACAGTTCTCCAGCAAAAACGATTCACTTCCCAAGCCCTAACTCTGGGAGCCTGTACTGTACGTGCAATCCTCACAGATGGAGCTGGGCCCAGTTACGTCCAGAGCAGAGGCCAAGACCTTCACCGTGAGGCAAGGCATCATTGTGGCGTGGCAGCTCTTTGGACGCCCAGTAAACTGTTGTCAGGCATCACGGCACAGGTCAGCGTAAACAAACGGATCCTTTCCATTCTGGCTCACTTTTTTTCTTGCGGGTCTTGCGTCTTTGTAACAGTTTTGAAGAATTGCCATTGAGATGATGAAAGACAGAACGCCTGGTGTCGGCTTGTCTGTGTCTCTGTGTATTTTTCCCCTTTTTGCTTACCAATACAGTTGGTCTGCAGAGCGCTGAGCTTATATCCTTGGTTGCAGTCGCAGGTGTAGCCAGTCTGCACAGGGATACATTTCCCATGACCGCATATGTTCGGGGTGGTGGCACACTTGTCAACATCTGCAAAAGAACCAAAAAATCACCACTAAAATAAATATTTAGGGCAGAGGACAATACCCTTGACCAAGAGTTACATAATTTGACAGAGTAAAAAATAAAAACTGAATTCCTCCAGCACATGTTGAGAGAGTTTCTTGCAGTTTTATAAGTTTTGAATGAGAAGGCAGTTTTATGGGACTGTAATGTTCTAAAAGGTGCAATGGAGAGCTTACAGAGGGGTCAGCGAGAAAACTGTCATGCACAGTAGAGCTTGACACTGGTGGTGTTCCAGTCTTTTTCTATCTTAATGGTTATTTGCTACAAGAGAGACCTTAAACTACGCTTTGCTCAACAGAAAAAAAAATATTATCTACTCTCTTCTACAAGTGACATATTCAGACAAAAGGCGTGCATAATGTAGGGACAAGAGAAGCCTTCTTTCCCATTTATTTTTTAAGGTAGCAAATTAAAAACATCAAAAACTATGTTTTTAAATGGCAGAAATGAATGGTTGTTCTTATCTATGTTTACTCATTAAACTAGGATTGGTAGTAGTTTCTAGATTGAATATGAGCATACACTAATGTGGCCATTCACATTTTCTGTAATTATTTGTCTGGCATGAGACAAATTAAGAACCTTATATTATGTAGCTAATTAGATATGCTAATCGCTACATTAGATAAAACGACTAAATGTTTCCTAACTAGGCTCTGACATTTCTCACATGTAGTCAAGTGGTTGTCAATTGCCAAAAGCATCTTGACTATTCATATTTTGAGATAACTGGTGGCAGGGAGCCATTCTGTTGACAAACACTAAAACTATATATCTATACACGATTAATGTAAATCTCCCTACTTGGTGAATATCTCCACCACATTTTTTCACACTTAGTCAGTCCTGTCTCCTGTTTTCCCCTGACTTTCCAATCTGGCTATGTTTCTTTCTGGACAGCATCCTCTTCCAAAAGGCACACTGATTCTTGGTTTCTCACCCTTTGTGCAACATGACATATTTAAGCCAAATTGGCGTTGAGAAAAGGGGTCAAATACAAGCATAACACAAGCTCTTCCCAGCTAAACTCCGGGTAATCGTGAAAATATGCCTCAAGAAATATGCTAGAAATAGACAAAAGATGAAGTTTCTCCTATGTGCAACCTGCCAGTGATGAGCTTGTGTTAGACATTCAAACCAGGGGATTGATTTAGGGTGTATAAGCTATTTAGTTACCTGAGTTTGTTATAGTCTTTGAATCTGGTCTCTGGTTGATGATTGTTGAGTCTGGAAGAGAGGAATGAGTAGAGACAAAAAACTACAAACAAATAAAACTTATTTACAGGAGGTCTAAAACATACTGCTTATTATCTCAACCACTCTACACTGGGCTGACAGCTATTTTTAGATCATCTGTTCTGTGGTTTACACAAAAAAAAAGTTAAATGACCAAAATAAACTGTTTGGACGCATGGGGTGTAGACAACTTTAGTCAATATTTTGACTGTAATGAGGTTATAGCTCTGGTAAAATATGTCCAGATGAATCAAACAAGCACAGGACAGAAAAAAACAATCTTGAATCACAATAGTAGTACAACCCCAAATCCAAAAAGTTGCAAAAGCTGTCCAAAAGCTGTGTAAACATAAATAGAATGTAATTTTTCACAAATCTCATAAAATCACAACACAAGCTATCAGGCGCTGAAACTGAGACTTGCTGCCATAAATTGCTTGCTGCCATTCTATTTTTCTGAAGTGGTAAAATATCATTGTGAATAAAATATAGTTTAAAGCAGAGCTCAGTAACTTTTACCTTAAATAAACAGTTTCGGAGTCGGTGTGATGGTTAAATTAGTTGTTTTAGCGTAAATAAAGCGTACAACATCTCCCCCTGGTGTCTCTGGGCCGAAAGTGACACTTGAAAACAGTGACCAGCTTCGACCCGGTGTCACAGAAGACTTTGGTCTCGCGAGAAAGCAGTACATCGCAGTAAGCAAAACAACAAGCCAGCGATAGCTTTATTTCTTGATTTTCATCGTGGCAAAGTAGCCACATAGCAGAAAAAAAACTTTGTATGGATACAAGGAGGGGAAACAAAACTAAAGCCAAGCGAGGGATCACAATAGGAGTCAATTGGACTTGTGAGTGTTTATGATAGTGCTTTACTCCTAAATGTAGGGGGAGCTCTAGAAGAAAATGAGACAAAACAGCGACAAGAAACAAGAAGAGTTACTGAGTTCCGCTTTAATGAGACTTGCAAACCCTGGTGCTGCATTTTCATTTACATTTTATACAAGAAGTGTTCTGTGGCAACAAGTAATGGGAGCAAATGCTTGAATAAAGTAAAAAAGAAAGAAATACCTGGATATTTGAATGGTGAGTCAGTCACAACAGCTGGCTAGAAAACAGCACATATAACTTGTTAAGTGATTCAATTACATATTAATGAAGCTGGCTCCTGTCATGAAAGTCATTACTGATCTCATGTGGGTATGAAGCGAAATGTGGTCTGAATAAGTTGTGCAATCATAACAGAACCTCCAGCTGAGAAAGCTAGAGCATATCGCTGTAAGATAAACATGTCAGAAACGTGTGCCTCGAGCCTGACAGGAGCAGAACTCACCGTGATCAGAATTTCCACATCTGTAAAGAGAGAGACAAGGAGAGTTCAGAAGGAGTAAACACTGACATTCTGTTCATATTAGCAAGTATAATACAATCCACATACATGACAACTTGTGTTTCTATGTGTCACAGCATTGGAGGTCTCTATTTCAATTAAAACAAAGCTTACAAAACATTTATCCCTGACTCACGTTGCTGTATCTGAGAAGCAGTGTTGACTACTTGAGTTAAACACTGAATATTTTGGATAAAAAAAATCTCTAAATATTTGCATGAAAACTCTCCTTAAACAAATCAAATGCTGTGGCTAGGCCAAGAAAGTGTTTCCTAAGCCTTAAATCAGAAAGATATATTATCTGAGAAATTAGAGGGAAACTGATGAATGAGCAACATGGATTTGCGTGTGTGCACAAAGCTAATGCACAGCAGGTTTCACTTGATAACAGGATTAGCCCTTGAAATATGAGAAACTTTGCAACAGAATTAATGGAGATAGAAAACGTCCTGTTGATGTTTGACATATCTGAATAATATATTTAATTTGGTTGCTGTAAAAAAAAATCCTTCAGTTCAGCCAGACTGCAATGGATTTTTTTTTTTTTTTTAGTTTTTATATGGCCTTTTTATAAACAGTATTTAAGTGAAGAAGTATTGGCCAAAGACATCAGGCTAAGGTACAGTACAGATAAGTTTTCAATGCTAGGGGCCAAAGCGTACCAAAACAGCATCATGTATCACCCTACCTGTAACCCCTTGAGCTTAATTAAGTTCAGATTTTTACCTGAACCAAACTGTGCAGTACCAGTTTAGTCTGCACTGCAACACTCAATGTCAACTCGTCTTCATCTTAAATTTGCCCTGTAGTACTAACCCTCTGGCTGTCTTGGTGTGTTGTTGTCCACAAAGGGAGGGTATGGCCGGTGTGGTGTGAATGGTTGTTGTGGCACGTGTGGTGTCTCTGGGTACACAGGATGCTGAGGTACGTGTGGAGTATGAGGATGACTTGGATAATGAGACAGTGAGGGGTCAGAAGATGGGAGCTGGGGATAAGTGGGGCTTTCCTCCTCCCACGACAGGCCTGTGCTCTGCAGCTCATCATCGTCCAGCTGCCGGAGAGAGATCTGCACGTCTGAGCGGGAGTAGGTGTATCCATGACCCACTGGACAGATCTCCTTAAAGTGGTCTGCAGGGAATGAGACAGACAGCAGTCTGAGATAAAGAACATCATTTTTCTTGCATTTGAAAAAAAAAAACTGTTCTACTACCCAATAAAGTATGGATAATAAAAAAACCTTAAGACATAATGTAGGACTTTTATATATGAGCTTTTATTATCTATCTGTCTTATTTATAGGTTAACGAGGAACACTATTGCGACCATATGGCTCAGTGGTAGAGCTGTGGCGCAAATACAGGGCAACTACAGCCTGCCTCAGCATTGTGGGTTCATGGCTGAACTCTTACAGTTTGCCAAATGTCTCTCCGTGCTCACACCCCCATTTCATACTATACTGTCCTATAAATAAAGCCTAAAATGGTCAAAAAATATCTTGAAATTGGGAACACTGATTTGGCATCGGTTTTATGTCAAGTGCCCTTCCTGACTCAACCCTCTCCAGCACAGAGAGTACAATGACTTGTGACCCTATATTCAGACTGCAGGCAAAAGTGACCCAAATCTGACTTTTTTGCCCATATGTGACCTGTATCAAATCTGTGCTGGAAGAGGCAGGAATTGTCCCGATCAAATGATAACAAGCTGAGCAGACAGCGCTGATGGAGCTAGTCAGTGAAAAAAATGAGGTTTTAAACCTATTTTTTTTATTTAAGGTGACAATCCTGTTAAAGCTAAACTAGAGGGGTTGTATTATAACTGTATTGAGGAGAAATGCGAAGAGAAATAATATGAGAAATATTAAGAAATTAGAATGAGGAGTGTCGCTGACTGATGTATTCAAACATTTTCCACAATATCCTGAACTTATTCATAAACTCTGAGTCAGTAAAGCCTTTCACAGTCCCACCACGCAAGGGTCCGTCAGGTCTTTTTTTATGTATGTGTGTCACTTTAGGGCCAGAAAACGGTTCACACATAAGACTGATGGAGGTCACATTTAAACTGTAATGTGAACAGCCAAGCAAAAAAAAAAAAAAAAAAAATCAGATTCCAGCAAAAAATCCAAACGAAGCATCAAGACCAGCAGTGTGAATGTAGCCTTTGAGACTGGCTTTGTTAAAGGCTAGTAATACAGACATAATACAGAGAAAGTGTTTATTCCAGTCTGTGTACATTGCAAAACAAAATACAAATAGAGAAAGGGAAGTAACGCAAAATGTGGTTAAATATTCCAATTGATTGAGAGAATGAATAATGAGGTATGGGCTCACATCATCAGTTTAACACTGAACTCAGAGCTAAAAGTCTTGGGCAAGCTCTAAACTTTCATCTGATGTAATCAGCTTGTATCAAGGGCCAGGAACCAGGAAAGAGGACAATTTTGGGTAGCATAACTGTATGTCTAAAGCCCCACTTTTCTCCTATAAAGCTACCATGAAGATTTGCCAGAATATTGTGGCTTGTATTGCTGCCAAAAGTTCATAGCAATAGCATAAGCCACTGTGTAATACCGTTAGGGTGAACTTGATGCATTTTTCTCTGAATGTAAAGATTAGGTTTCTCCTTGCTTACATAGCTGCCAGGCCAGAGAGCTGTCACCAAGACCCACCAGCGACAATTTCTGGAAAGATCTTCACAGTCAAATAAGCAAAAGCTGCTATACGGGTAAGAACATTGTTGGATCATGTAATACTGCCTTGACCTTTGAACTATTTAGTGTAGAAGAGTGTGAGTGTGAGGTTAATAGAGGATTGGCTTGCTAGATAAAAGGATCGAGACTGCACCTCTTTGTCCGTGAGCCCAGCAAACCTCAGCGATGGTGAATCCATTACAAGTGAGAAGCGGCCTGTCCTCTAGCTGACCTGAAACCCACAACTCAACGCCAAAAAGAGTCTGGAGCGAGGATATCGGTAATGACAGATATGTGGTCCCTGTAAATGCTTGTGTAAATGCAGGAAACGTGGATATGATAGGCTACTGAATGATGAATTTAAAGTGTAAGGTGGAAATGGGGCTATATATGATCAGCAGCCACATCTAAGGAAAGAGAGTAAATATGGAATGAGGGTCAGTGGGCTCTTGTTACTGAATCGCCGGTAATGGTCCTGGCAGCATTGTCTGGGGTTCAAACTGCTTGTCAGGCCGCACAAAAGCTAGTGTCCTCGTAATCAGAGGCAGTGTGTCTGTGCACTGCATCTGTTCCAGCCTAAGCAACACCACGGAGGTCTGTGTGTCTGTGTGTGTGTGTGATATCTGATCCATCACGGGCCCCTTGAATCAGTGGCCAGTACAGACACTCCATAAAACTAGCCTGTTTCTCTCACCGACTTTGAAGATTAGATTGGTATGAAAAAAGATGACAACTACTTCCCATGTTGCACTTGGCCAAAGCTATTTATTACTGCAGCAAAGGTCTTTAGTGGGCTTTCTCTCTAAGGGCTGGAGCGACAACACAAAACTGACTCCCAATGTTATGTAGCTTCCAAAATATAAAAACTGTTTTGTTTTTGGTGCTGTTCCACCCCAAACAAATTAGGTTATGTTCACATGTTTTACATGCCTTGCAGGAATCAGAACAGTGACTCTTTGCAGCATTAGGGTTAGATTTCATATGATCTATCAAGCATATTCTGAATGTGTGGTTATATGAGTTACTTATGAATAGCACTTGCCTATGTTAGATTCTGGCTATGTTAGATTCTGGTGTGGACATAGTCTGGAGAACAGGAAGTAAGCCCGACTGGGCCCATCTATTTTAGTGATGAAGGGCTATATAAGACCTTTAAACACCAAAGAATATGCCAATAGAATCAACTACTGACAAATTTGTTGGTGTTTAAAGGGAAAAATATAAAAACACTGGGGGCATTTTTTCAACAACGTTTATCACAAGATTATATAAAATTGGTGTAATGTATAAATGGATGCACACAACTTTGTTTACTGTTTTAAAAGGGCCCTATTATGCAAACTCAACTTTTCTGAGCTTTCTACCATGTTTTAATGTTGTTCATGCATCAAAAACACAACTGGAGTTGTGCTTTTTGTTTCATTCACGGATGTTTGAGTAATCCTATTTATTTACGTTGACTTCTTGAAAAGACAGAAACGTCTTGTTTAACTGATGTCTGCCATTTCCACCTGGCCACGCCTCTCCACCCTCACGACCCAGTCCCATTCAGCTCACACCTCCCCGGCAGCAACCAAACAAACCCACTGCTAACTAAAGCATTGCAGGAGCACCATGGATGTATAATACATCCATGAGCAGCACATGTTGTGAGGAGCTGAAGGGGTGTGACAGCAGCTGGGCCGCAAGGAGGAAGGGCTCCTAATCAACAGGGACCTAATCTCTTTCTCACAAAGTCAAATGATTTCTTCAAATAGGGTTTTTTCAATAACTATTGCGCTTTCTGACCAACAAAATGTAAGATGTTGATCTAGAGGTGTCCTAAATTGATTTAAAAGACACACAAAAAAAGCATAATATGGGACCTTTAAAGGTAAGGTGTGTTGTTTTTTGGCTTCTTTGCATTGCCACATCTGCAGCATTCAAATAGTCAGTCTAAAGTACTGGTCAAGTTTACTTGTTTCCCAGAATGTGCCTGTACTGACAAAAATGTAAGAGGCACAAGGAATCTATACAACACCAGCCGAAACTTCTGGAATATTCATGTATATTTGATGTTGGAAAGAAACGAAGTAGATGTACAATGAAAAACTAGGCTGGCAAGTCAGAAATCTTCACACACTTAGCTGAGTGAATGGGTCTGATACCTATCACATTCAAAACCATTTCCAATAAAATCAATCCTCTCTGACCAATCATAACCATTTATATAAAACTGAGAGACTAATTCTTTGTATAGATTAGACAAACACGGATGTCAGGCCAGGTAAGGACAAGGAGCCCATACAGCCCTACTTCTACAAAATGGAATATCCATTTGATGTTATAGACAAAGCAAGCAAATGCACTTTAAAAAGCAGGTTTTCAATTTTGTCAGCAGTAAAGCATACCTGATCCAGGGAGAGGACAGCGTTCGCAGGTATGCCCCCAGGCCTTGCCCACCCGACTGCAGCAGCAAATCTGCTTTGTGATATGTTGAGCAAGAGGCAGAGAGCACGTCCTGGCTGACACCGATCGGTAGCACAGTCCCCTCTGGTTTGAAACTGCCTTGTCAGCTGCAGAGAACATTCACACAACCACTGTATAAGTTACACATTACTCCACAAAGGTGCCTTTGATTAAGTGTCATAGATACTTACAGATGCAGTGGCTCCTGGCAGGGTCCAGCATGAATCCTGGTTTGCATGTGCACCTGTAGCTGCCTTTGGTGTTAAGACATTCAGCATTCTTGCAGATTCCAGGGAGCAAGCACTCATTTATGTCTGTAAAATATGCAGCATGTCATTCACAAAAGAACTTTGTGCATATTTATTGAGGAATTATTCTGAAGTCATAGTTTTGAAACATTCTGAACTTCTGGTGAACTGCCTCAAACATGCAAGTATCAATATCAAGGCTATTGTTGCACATTTCACATAAAGAATTCAAAGCTGTCCATCTTGCACACCAGCAGATGTGATGTAAGACTTTAGAAATCATTTGCACTTTAAAAAGATGACAGAACCTATCAATAGATCATTTAGTCAGAACTAGCAGCTGCTGGGAGGCGATGAAATGTAAAAACCTACAGTTGCACAACAACGATGTTGACGTGAGTGAGATGCACAATGTATTCCTGTCAGTCAAATCTTTGAAATAAGGAAAACAACAGGAATACAGACACTAGAAAGTCAAGTTCGCTTCCTCAACATCTTTCCTGTACAACAAAATTTCAATGTCAATGGGTGGAAGCCAGAAAGTGTTCTTTCCTGATGTGATGACCATTGGAATTTGTTCATAAGTCACTAAAGCAAAAAGCTGGCCAGTTAACGTGCCAACCAGAAGCATAGGGGGACATTCTTGAGCCGCTTAGTCATGCGGTCACACTGGGGACCAGGCAAAGTTTGTTGTTCTTCTGTGTTAAACAAAGAGTACATCATTAGGTCTTTTCCAATTGCTTTGACGACTGGAACCCGACAGCCTGCCACCACAGATTTCCCCAATTCTAATTAATCGGCCCTTGTTTGGTTGTTTTCATTCATGCCTGGAAAAAGTGATCTTATAAGGGCATCAGGGCTGATAGACTAAAGTGAACTCAGATAGTTCTGTTTTCTTTAATGAGCACTTGTTTCTTCTTTGTTTGTCCATGTCGCTAAGTTTGTATTGGGTTTATTCCATACATTTAAAAGGGGAGGAAAAATAAAACTAGCTGTAAACACATTGGTGAATTATGTCTCCAAGCAAAAACAGGCCCATTTTTATATAAACAAATGTATCCTGTCAGTACCTTATTAGTGTGAAACAAACAGTAATATTCTGCATGCATGTATAAACCCAATTCCAAAAGTGTCAGTACACTGCATCTAAAAAAACAAAACAACTGAATAATAATAATAATTTGCAAATCTCAGGAAACCCATTTTATGATATTTTATCTTTTTATGAACATACCAGCTCAATTTAAACTCAGGGGCAGCTACACATCTCATATAGTTTGGGACAGAGCAACAGAAGGCTGGAAACGCAGCTGATACATTTTAGTGCCATGTTATCAATTAACCTGCTTTTTATTATTATCTTCAGCTTTTCCAGCCTTTGTTGCCCCCCTCCCAACTTTTTTGAAATGTTTTATTTACATTATCCATATTGCCCCATTTTTTTGGACTTTGGTTTCTGTATATTCAGGGTCAACTTTAGGTCCAGTCCTAATCACATGGGGTCTATAATCCATGGTCTGCTTGAGTCCCAGATTAGTGCTATTAGACTCTGCTGGTGGGATGACTCGGATTGGAACTCATATCCATGACAAGCTGTCATGACTCGTATAAATCATAACTTGTATTTTGAATTTATGCTCGATCGCTCGAATAGACGTAGGCATCTGTGAATGTTAACAATTGAAGTAATCATACTATAGCCTTACCTGACCTTTATTTTACTAAAGCTTCAGGAAAAGCATAGACATAAACACCTGGAAAGTTATTTATGGACTATGTAACAGACATTGGCAGAATGACTGTGTGTGTTGTGTAGCTGCTGTTACTGCAAAAAGGGAGTAACTTGAAGGTTTATACCAAACAACGTTTGACCTAAAGACAGAGGTGGAAGACATACACAGAAATTGTGTTAAAGTAAAAGAACTGTTAAAGTAATATTGTTCAAGTAGAGGTAAAAGTACTCAAGCAAATAATTACTTAAAAGTATTGCAAAAAATATTGAATAGAAATTTTCCTGAATTACTCTTTAAGTTGTATTTGCAAAATCATATACTAGTACTACTGATACTACCATCGCTACTAATACTCCTACTCCTACTGCTACTACTACTACTTCTACTCTGTAGCCGAACCTGAACCCCAGAGCCGTCTAGGTGTGAGGCAAGTATATCACCCCTTTACCACCAAGAAAAAAATACATTTATTCATTTAGGGATTTAAAAAAATTACATTTTCCTCCACAATTCTTTAGTAGTTAAGTACCCAGAAAGTACTTTTTTATCCCAAAAATGTACTTAAGTAAATTAGTAATTAATAGTCTGTATCTAGTTCCACCCGAGCCTGATGAGTATTCATCTATCAGTGGATTGTTGATTGCATTGCTTCAAAGCAACCCAAGTTCTGACACTGTACAGCAAAAGGAAAAAAATATGAAAAAATATACAAAATTCCAAATGCCAGAATGTTGATTTTGTTGTTAGCTTTGACTAACTTGATTCAAAATTTCAATGTGTTATGTAAGACTTCCAACATTCATTCTTTGAAGTGGTGTATGAGTAATCTGCCCTGCTCCATGCTCCAGTCTACCACCCACAACTGTGACTTTCATCCAGGAAGTGCTGCTACAAACGGCCAATTCAAATGAACAAGATCTGAGAAGCAGCTCCTACAGATACCAGGATAAGGTCAATCTTATCGTATAGCTCTGGCCACCCGGGTCAGCACACAATCAGTGAAAATAACAAAATGCCTGTTTTGGAATATAGGACAAGCTCTTCACTGTTGTGAGCTGCTCAATGTAGAAACCACAATCAAGCCGGACACTTGAATAGTAATGACAAAATCCCAGCAAAGCAGCTTTCTGGATCGTTTCTGCCTCAGTGGAACGGCTAAAGAACAGGACTCAAGTCTAAAGCTCTCTGGTAAACACTGTGGCTAAGTCAGCAATGCCTTTTGGATCTATGGGAACAACAGAGAGAGGACAACATCTTGAAACAATCATAGGAAAAGCATGAATAATACAAAGATAAAATTGTTGGCAAGTTGACACTGTTGGACAATAAGAATGTCCTTGTTCACAGATTTTAGTTTTTGCCTAAAACTCTTTCCCTGACCCATCATCACATGACAACATCTTTACAATAAAAGTGTTCCTGCCCCATTAGTCTATGTAGGATCCAATAAATTTTGCTTCATTTAATATGACACCAATAATCAATAATCACTTTACAGAAAAATCTTAATGTCAAAGAGAAGTGCATGTATTTTCATGTGTTAGGATAGAATTTCTTTCTTTTTTTCATTTAGGGTTTCCTCTATTGACAACCAAAGCTTTTTATAGCAATTAAAATAATTCCAGTGTCGTACACTAGTATGACAAATAAATACAAATTAAATTCTGAAAGACTTTCCACAGAAGTGACACTGTGGGTGGCTTCTCTTAAAAATGGGTGACATGTGTAGCCCATTCCAGACTGCTATATTCCAAAGAGGACAGTGTATGTTCACAAGATACATTTGTATTTCTATGCAGACAGATAGATGAGCAGACAGCCACACAGCTTTTATCATAATGGCATATTTAGATACCAACTAACAAACTGTTAACAAAGTGTTTAGACATATAAATGTAGCACAATAGCAGCCTGCTGTACTATTCAAAGCCAGTTAAAAGAGAGACCCCTGGTACTTGCTGCTGGACTTGGAACAAGGTTAATTGCTGGCTTGATCTAGTTCCCATAGCAACCAGACATAGGCTGAACTTTTTTGAAGGCTTGAAGTTTTTGCTGTAATGAATACAACTTTGCAGGTCAAAGAGCGTGGGATAAGCTGACATTTCATGTCTGATATACATGATTGTGATACATTGCATTTATAGCTTACCTTGACAGTGTGTGAGATTGAGCCTTTTATAACCTTTGGAACATTCCACTTGTCCGTTTGCAATGACCGCATACGCTGCAAACAGAAAAAAAACAAAAAACAGTGAACACAAAGACAAATGCCTCTTTGTCACAAAGCATTGCATTCACTGCAGAAGAGTTTACACTATAACTTACAGATGTGAGCATACTGGCAAAATGAAAAATAAGGGGACCCAGAGCTGGGCCCTGGGGGACTCCAGGCTGAGTGTATGGAAATAGATCCCCATCAAACAAGCATTTACAGTATAACACCACTGCCATCCAGCACAATGTAAGGATAACACTCAACGTCATCTATAATTATATTACCTACAGCTCTCCTCTCGCCCCAGAGACACATGAAGAGAGTGCTTATATCATAAATATGTGGAGGAAACCTACACGACAGGCCTGACTGTTATCATTAACTACAGCATAAATCGACTTTAACAAGAAACTAATATGTTGACTGTATACCAGGAAACGCAATATCAACCTTAGTGAAAAGTGACGTTTGTTTGTTTTGCAATAAAAGTGGTGTGCGCTTCAGGTGTGTTGTTTTGAGGGGCTGCTGTAAATAACAGTTTGTTAATGTCCTGTGCGGTCATACTGTCACTGTTATTATTCATTTAGCACCCAGCAGAGCCCAGCATGCTCTGTTAACTGTACACTAGGGTCAGTGTGACTCTCATTCATATGGCACAGGGGAAGTCTCAAAATCTGTGTTTGTGCAGAAAGCAGGAGAAAGTTTCATTTGTGTATAACTGACAAAAACAGCCTTCAATCATGTAAAGGTCTTGATTTCTTGAATTCAACTGAAATGTTACTATGTGAAAGGGAGCTATTGTATATTGCAGGTTATATTGTTATTGGCATTCACACTAACATATTTCATGCTTTAAAAATTTGAGCAGCACTACTTGCTCTCATCGTGACATGACATTGTAAATTTAAGGTGACAAAAAGCTGCATTTCAAACACTGACCAGCAAAAAAACACATCTTTCACCCCTGGCAACTTGCGCTGGAAAAAGGACAAAAAAGCAAAAAGCAAAAAAAAAAATAATGGTGTACTTGTGACAAAGGTTACAGCATTGTGTCTGACATAGATTTTGGCACATTTTTAACGATCTTGATGCAAGTGACCTGAGGACAAGTTCTATAAAACAGTTCTAAAAGTCCTGTTTCTTTTCAGTTTTCATTGGTTACAAGTGGAAATAATTAGACTTGCCCTTAACTTTCAGTACAACAATACCATTCAAATAAGTACAGACAAAACAAAAATCCACAATCTGACATGCATTTGTGTCACTTTCCCAGGAGTGACTGGAATGTGTGCCACACAGAGGTTTTTGTGGGAATGAGGTCTGGCCATTGCGGTGATGTTATGATCCTGCTGGGACCCAGTGGAGCGGGCTGGGTCAATTCACCTGGGGCTCCACAAGGGAGAACTAGGTCAGCATTAAAGGGGTAACAGAAAGGGGGCTAACCATATCAAAGCACTGGGCCTGTTGCTGTCTGCCCTCCTCCTCGATATCCTCTTAGAGCTGTGGAGTAATGAGCTGTTGTAGTCGGGGCAGGGGCTAAGGACCCCTGTGGTGGTGGGATCAGCAACAGTCTGGCCTGAGTGACAGTGGGGCGTACATGCCAAAGTGAGCCCAGCGGTGGAGCTCCCTAAACCCCAATAAAGCTTATTAGTATGTGTGATAGGACAGTTCAGATACAAATGGACTTCCTATGAATGAATAAATCAACGTGTAAAATCCTGGCACATACACAGAGGCTTAAACAGTTAACTTGTTACCACATTTACCGCACATTTACACTAAGCGTTCATAACATTTTACAAGCATGTGGTTTGTAATTTGGCTGATTGCACACTACACATGCATTCTTCAAAATGCTACTTTTTTAGTTTACTACATTTTTATAGCTCCCCTTGGGGTAACTTGTTGACGACAACTTAAAATAAACAGCTGCTGAGATATACAGCATTCCTAAAGTATAGTTCAGAATGCATTTAGAAGGGAAAGGCCTGGTGTTGAGTATCTTTTTCTGGTATTTTTTTTGGTGTTTAAGGATAGTAGCCAATAACACTTGCATAGAAAGGAGTCTTGAGTTAGAGAAGCTCCCATTGCAGCATTGGGTATGTCTGATTACATAGCAAAACACTGCAAAACTATAAAGAGGACAAGGGGAAGCAAAATGAGCAAAATAGGGTTAAACTAGGAACCGAGGCATTGACCCTATCTTACAATGGTACTGTAAGTCCCCAGACCTAGAAACTAATCTTGTTCAGGGCTAAATGCTCTATCCATTGAGACATATCTCACAATGATAAAGAACTTTCCTAAAACTGGATCCACACCAAAGACTAAAGATTTCGTCCCATTACAGACTTTTTATGAAAATCTGAATCTTACTTTTTTTGCAAACACCCAAGCCAACATGACAGCATAATTTCCTTGGCAGAGCTAAAAATATCACTTCATTCACACAATTTCCACATTTAATGGTTTTCAATAAATCACAACAAACTTCAATAAACCCAAAGCTAGTGGTTTAAGGTAGGTCCTCGTATTTGGTTTGATGTATTAGTATTATTCATTAGCAAATAGGCTCAATTTTATTTTTGTTGGGGGTGAGAGGCTGGGAACATGATGATAGAAAATTTTCAGGTAAGGTTTCACTGCTAAAGTATTTTGGCCTTCAGTGTTTTTTTTCCAGTCTATTTTGCTTTCTTATGCACATTCAGTTACAAATATACACATCTCTTTTTATTTATGAGCCCTTAATGAGATACCAGTGGCACCAGCCCCATGTGGCTATGTTAAAACTTTACGATGTGCTAGTTCCCATGCCTGTTCCTTTGGTCATTTGCGTAGACAACATGGCATTACAGAGGCAGTGGCTTGCAACACTGGTCTCAAGTTGCGCATCATTAGCATCGCCCTTGGTTACGAAAAGTTTAGCGTTGGACCAGTCTGTATCCAGCGAGGGTGCAGACAGAAGCATCCCAATCTATTTAATCGTCTTCCACAAAGGCCGCAGAATAATTTATTGTCTATCTCCATTCAATTGTGTCTAGCATTCCATTGGCAGTGGTTCAATAATATTTGGCCAAGTCTATAAGTCTTTAACCTAATCCATTTCAAGGTCCTTTTAGTTTTTATTTATTGGTTTGTTGTTTTGACCTTAATTCATTCAAAATTTATCCTTTAAGCTAATTTCTAAATGCCTGACGATATAGATTTGAATAAAAAGTGGGCTTATGCAAAGTAGAATTAAAGCTTCGACAAAAAGACAGAAAGAGTGAAAGAGGAGACTTTTTTCCATAGCGTTATTCAGCTGTACAGAAGTCATTAATTGTTAATTTGGTACAATCATGTGGACCACCTTCAACGTCGCTCTGTGTTAAGCCGAGAGCGATCTGGTCCATCAATCACTGGGAAGAGAGCCCTTTACCAGCCTCCCTGTGGATCTGATGAGGAGGAAGCCTTGGTGTTTGGCCCCTTGCCTTAAATGACCTGAAAAAGTGTAAGAGACCAAACGGAGCCGGCGTAGATGCCATCCGCAAGACGGCAACAGGAGACAGTCTTCCCTTCTATTCCACTGGGGGCAACTCTTTCGGAAAACAACTGGGCCAGGACCTCCTTAAGACCCTTTCCAGTAAATTACTCCCTGACAGGCTGCCACAGGACAAACTGGTGCCATAGTCTAAAACCCAGAGGCCAAAGAGCACTAATTATTGAACACTGTAAAGATTTCTTTGCTTGGCCTTTTGCACCAAGGTTTGATGGAGAAACGGTTAAAGAGAAATTATTTCCTTTCTAAACTGTTTTTAGTACTTTTAACATTTGGCTTTCAGACATGGCCACTTTATACTTAAACTAGAAGCACTTGGAGAGTGCCTGACCTCTGCCAAGGCACTGGCCCTATCTCATGATGTAGTGGCGAGACCTGGAACTGGGAATCCTCTAGCTCAGGGGAAGCATTAACCATCAGGCCACAATGCCTGAATAACAGAAAACTTCATTCACACTAACCATTTGTTCCTTTACTGACCCCTTCTGTTTGAAGTTAGTATCTTAAAATGGTCCAGAGTCTTAAAAAAAATCTGGATCCACACCAAAAACTAAGTTCTTCATTACTGACTTTAATAATAAAATATCATCAAAGTCCAAACAACCAACACTAACAAAAACATTGGTTACCGCCTTCATACATGATCTATATATCCAGTCCCATAAACACATACACACTAGATCATATAACTATGATCTATGAAGTATTTGCACATCTTAAACAGAGTTGTGCCATAAATCCATCCAACTGGATCAACTCATGGCTCAGGGGCGAAAAAGCCTTGATGAAGAGATTAGTTGATTTTTCTGCAACATTAAATCTTTACTCAAAACATTCGTTACATCTTTTCTATTTGCAAAAGCATGCTTTTTACATCTCTTTTTGGACTCTGGACTGTTTTGGTTAACAGCCCTTTTCCAAGTTGCTAATGGCATCAAACACATTCAAAGCAGGCCCACATTCCTTAAAGATCCCTGTGGAAAATCGACCACCTTAGCTTGTTCCAAATGAAGACATGCCCAGTACATTCTCTTTAAAATATAATGGTGCACAATTAAGAGATGCAGCAAAATCTTTCAACTGGGATCAATTTCTGGTGGTGGCTGGCACGGCTCATCCATGCTTAGGCACATTTAGTTGCCCAGCTAATAGATTCCATCACTCTTGTTGTAAAAGGATAATGGTGTGTCAGCATGTATGAATCAAACGCTGTCAAAATGTTGTGACGTCTTGGTTTAATCACTGTATGAGAAGCCGTTCTGGAGCAGTTCCATTACATCTGTTCTCTCGCCGCCTTTTTAAGAAATGAAGTCGTTGGATTTCTGCTTCTCATTGGTCATTAACGAGTGTTCATGTTTGATCAATGCTAATGAAAAGCAATAAGCACCGACGTGAATGTCAGATTGTATATCAGGAGAGTGGATTGAAGGTTTGGGAGGGGTGTGGGAAGATCTGGAAGTCATAGAGCACTGAGGGCACCCTCCTTACTTTCCTTATTAGATTGCATTGATTTATATCTGATGAAAATAAAGTCATTGTCGATGATGAAAAAGTGAGTGCAACTCCCACAGATATGAACGGTGACCTCACAATGACCCTGTTGACTTTGGGAGGTCAGGTTAGAGGAAGCCAAGGCTCCTGTGGGTGCGGTGCTGGAGATTCTCTGAAAACCTCCCAGCAACAGAGAAAGTCATACAGGCAAGTAACACTGCCCAGTAATGACAGCTGGAAACCAAAATCCCATTAATCCTGAAAAATACTGTAAGGGAGGGACAACCAGCACTATTATCCTGAGTCATGGCAGGAATGTTGCATAGGTCACACTTGGACCAGGGAAATATCATTATTCTCAGTATCCTAAAAAGTACCATGTGTAAGTATGTGTGTTTTTTCTTGCATGTGAGTAAAACGACACAACCACCTACTAGCAGTTTTGTACAAGGAAATGTCAAAATAAAACCTTAAGATAGCTTCTAGGCTTTATTTTTTCTACCTCTAGCCCGATCTTCCAATGGTAAAAATATAGTACCCAGATTTGGACTTGATCCAGGACTCAGGAGTAAATGCTCTAAAGCCTTTAATACAACCTGAATTCCGGACATGTTGGGAAACTTGCTTAAATTTGAATTTAAAAAAACTAAAAAACTTTCAAATCACATGAACCAATATTTTATGTACAATTGATAAACATAAACAATTTACACTTTGATGCACAAAATGAGCTCATTTCAACTTTGATGCCCTACAGGTCTTAAAATTAAGGGTGCTCCGATCGATCGGCCGCTGATCATGATCAGCCGATCATGATCAGCCGATCATGGCTAAAAATAGAGTGATCGGTGATCGGTAAAATGGGCCGATCAGAAGGGCCGATCAAATTACAATAAACACACGAGGCTCTCACATTTACTGTCCTGCAACTCCGGTTTGATTAAACAGCAGTAGCGTTATTTTAGCAGGATTTTTAAGTTAAGCCCTGGTTATAACTAACACAAACCTGCCCTGGAGGCGCTGCTTTGTGTCCCCGCCTGCTTTAGGAGCGCACGGGACAGAACCGAGGCGCAGCAGTGCGTGTATTTGCAAACACCAACGTAAATAGAGCTACAGCTAACCCGCTAACAGTTACGTTAAAAGGATTAAGAAAGTTCAGAGTCTGCCTGTGTCTTGTTGCGCGGAGAAAACTGTGCGTTTTGTGGCTTAAACTGCACCAAATGGCTGCTAATGGAAAGAGAAAGTAAAAAGGCAGCCCATGTGTCCGTGTGTCTGAGAGGAGCACCTTTCATCGTTGTCTTCTCTGCTCTCTTTGCACATTTTCTTCATTCAGACGTTGTCAAAACTGGCAGCAGGAGCTGTCTGCTCTTTAGTCCACTGTGTTTCAACCTGGTTTGGCTGCGCGTTACGCGGACACAGGCGCTGCACCCACGGACTCGCACCAAAGGCACCAATTAAGAACAGCTGATTTTTACATCAGCGGAGCATTCAAACAAAGCCACAGACACTGGGCACACATTAAAGGCCAATAATGCAACAAAACCTCTTCTAAAACAAAAATAAGTAGAATTTTGTTGTTCTTTTATATTTACAAAAGCTAGAGTATTTTTCAAATGGAATTAATAATAGCCTGCATACAATACATTACTACATTGAAGACCACTGATCGGTATCGGCCATGATCGGTATCAGCCGATCACAGCAGAGGCTGATCGGTGATCGGCCTCAAAAACCCTGATCGGAGCACCCTTACTTAAAATAGTTGGGAGGGGCATGTTTATCATGGTGTAAACCATGGTATCTCCTCTTCTTTTCAAAACAGTTTGAAGACGTCTGGGCATCAAGGTTTTGAGTTTTGGTGTTGGAATTTTGTCCAATTCTTGCCTGATATAGGTTTCCAGGTGAAAAGCAGCTGGGCCTTAGAGCATATGTTGCTCTAAAACCTTTACATACCTTTCAGCATTCATAGGTACTTCCAAAACACACAAGCTGCCCATACTGTATGCACTACTTAACGCAACCCCATACCATCAGAGGTGCTGCTTTTGAACTGAGCGCTGATAACACTCTGGGAGGTCTCCCTCTTCTTTGGCTCAGCTTCTGTGATTTCCAAAAAGAATGTCAAATTTGGACTCGACTGATCATAGAACACTTTCCCACTTTGAAAGAGTCAGTGGTTTCTAGAATTATTCCTGGGCCCATTTAGTAATGTTATTGACACAATCAGGCTGATGAGTGATGCAGCGTCGTCTAAGGGCCCAAAGACCACTGGCATCCAATAAAGGTCTTCGGCCTTGTTCCTTACTCAGAGATTTCTCCAGTTTCTCTGAATCTTTTGACGATGTTATACTCTGTAGATGATGAGATTTGTAAAGCCTTTGCAATTTGACATTGAGGAACATTGATTTTATTATTAATTATTTAGTGTTCCACAATCTTTTCACAGATTGGAGAGCCTCTGCCCATCTTAATTTCTGAGAGACTCTGCCTCTCTAAGAGATCCCTTTTATAGCTCATCATGTTACAGACCTGATATCAATTAACTTAATTAGTTGCTAGATGTTCTCCCAGCTGAATCTTTTTAAAATTTCTTGCTTTTTCAGTCATTTGTTGCCCCTGTCCCAACTATTTCAAGATCTGTAACAGGCATCAAATTTAAAATGAGATCATTTTGTGCAGAAAAGTGTAAAATTTCTCAGTGTAAACATTTGTTATGTTATCTATGTTCTGTTGTGAATAAAATATTGGCTCATGTGATTTGAAAGTGTTTTAGTTTTTATTTTATTCAAATTTTAAAAACGTCCCAACATTTCCATATATCAGTATGTATATCACGAAGATAAAAAATCCACTAAATCATTTTGTTCCTTTGCTGGTGCCTCCCAGTTGACATTAGTATGTTCTGGGATATTTCTACCTTACTGTGGTACAGAATCCTGGTTCTATTCTGGATCCACACCTAAAACCTAAAATTTCTTCCATGGCTGATTACTGAGCTTCCATAAAAAAATGTATAAAATGTTGACAATGGCTTTCTGAGTTATCTTGCAAACAAACAAACCAACACAGCCATAGCCTCCTTGCTGGAGGTAAGAGAAGACAAGGCCAAAAAGGCTGTTGGTCAACAACACTGTATTAAAGTCTGCTGATAATGTAAAGAAAGTGTCTATGTTAGTTCATGTCATAGAAAAACATAAATAGAGAAAAGAAAAGTTATCTGAAATATGGATAAATACTGTATATTTATTAATGTTTAGCAATCTGAAGGATTGCACTGGTCCTATGCTGAACTCAGAGCTAGAAGTTTAAGGTAAGATCTGAATGTTGTTTTGTGTAATGTGTTAGAATTCTCTTAAAAACTTTGTAAGAAAGACACTTTACACTTTTGTGTTTTGAAAGATGGACAATGACTGGGGCCAGAAGGGGCTGATATATACCTGACCTTCCATTTGCCAAATCTTGTTGATGTGTTTTCAATTGTACAGTCATAATATTTTGCATTTAAAGTATAATCTAACTGTTACATAAATGTACCTCTGGTTGCCAATTCCCAGTAATGCCTGTGATGGGAGGAGATACTGTCCATGTCACCTTGCATTAGGAATCACACTTGTAGAAGTAAACCAAATTTTCAGAAAACTGGGGGCAGTTATTTTTTCACTTCACCTCCTTATTAGAAGCAGAAGAGGGAGTGGACTACTGGCTGTTCTTTTCGACTTGATCTGGATCTCATTACGCGCCAGGAATCCTCAGCATGTGATTTCGAAGCCATGGGGTCCTGCGAGGCTTCAGCTCAGTGTGAAGGGACACGCTGGCATTAGTGCTTCCATAACACAGTCTCAGACACATGGACAGACATGTTTTTTCTCCAGCTTTTAGTGTAGAACATATTTTATCTTGGTGTGTAACACTTAATGATGCCTAGTAATGTAATGTCCTGTATTACAATCAAAAATGTACATGTATGTTAGTAAATGAAGATTACAATTAGTAAGACAATAAGTGACAAGAATTTAAAAAAGTATAGTTAACATACTCAAATAGAAGTAGTGAACAAAATTATTACTTCCTTGGCCAGCTAAGGGCCGGTCAGTTTGAGGGCCACTAGAGCCACTGTACGTCAATGCTCAAGGTTCAATGGCTGCACTGGCTCATCTGTGATTTGGCGCTATTTCTGTGATCTGAGGGCCATCACTCCCATTCCCCTCTAAACACTGAGCAGTGACTGGCTGTTCATGCTCTGTCAGGGACACCCCCTGGAAATCCAACTTGAATAGTACAGAATTGTGATGGCTAGACGGGTTAAATAGTTTGTCAATTTACAATAATTCCTAATTTTCTACTGTTAAAGGGATCTATCCCAGCTGCTTTATCATAATCAACACTGACATACACACCAGGCACCACCTCCCACCTTTATAGCTCTTCGGAATAAATGGCCTTCTACTACTTCCTTTCAGCTTTTCCCATCAGGAACCTCCTAGCATGCAGGGATTTGCATAGCAATTTGACTGATGGATACCCTTTCTGACACATTGCCAGTGGTGGCAGTAGCTCAGTTGTTTGAGATGCTCGTCCACTAATCCAAAGGTCGATGGTTTGATCCTCACTCCAATCGTTGCATACTGTTGTTGTGTCCTTGGGCAAGACACTTAACCCTCCTTGCCTCCAGTGTCTGTGTACTGGAGTGTGTGAGTGTTTGTAAGTGTGAATGGGTGAATGGTTCCTTGATGTAAACCGCTTTGAGTACCCATGGAGGTAGAAAAGCGCTATATACTGTAAATGTGACCATTTACCATTTTACAACCCTCTCCATTTATCCAGGCTTGGGACTAGCACTTTGAGTACAGTGGCTTGTGACTTGTTGTGGGTAGATTTACTACATTAAAATGTAATAACTATAAAACACACAAAAAAGCCACTGTCTGCACCAATATTATATTGCAAAATAATGGTCACATTGGCTTCATCTAACCATCAATTTAATACCATAATAAAATAAACGCATGATCCCAAGCAGTAACTAGGCTTTTGTGACATCATTATCACATACTCAACAAGCACACAAGAGACTGTCATAAATCTGCATGATTTTTCTCCACATCAGGTCGACAACTGATGCACTGGGAGTCAGATGAATAAGGAGAAAGAGCAGTGTCTTTCAGGGGTCACACATCATCTCTGTCAAACACATAAGGAATCACACAGTACGTCTGGACCAGAGGGGAGGTGTGCACTCCGTGCGTCTAAACTCAGAACAATAACACTCAGAGGAATTCTAAGCATTTCTTATTAAAGCCTTTTCCAAGAATTATGGGACCTATACTGTAGTATGGGACTGTATTTTGACATATATTTAGTCCTTTTATATGCTTTATTCTTTGCCTGCGTGTGACCTGGGCCCGAGGCCTAAAGTATGCAGCCCCCAAAACAACAAAAAAATGGACAACTGTGCACTGACTCGCTCTTTCACAAACTTCAAAGAAGGACACGGAGGAAAACATCTGGGAGCCAAAAGAGATCGTGCCCGAGACTTAGGAAGAGCAGGAATCTAGCATACCAGAGAAGTCAGAGAGTGAAGAAAAAATGACGCAGCATCGTGATGGATGGAGAAGCCTGAGAAGGGTGACGTCTGCTTCTGATTAAAGTCTGCTTTAGACTGTAGGAAGGCTATGGCACCAGGGAACTGCTGAGAGAGCCCACCAAATGTGTATGCGGTTCTATAAAGTCCTGGTGCAGAGGGGACACAGTCACACACATCTGTCACCAACTACAGTAATGGTGTCACCACCCACTGAGCCTGTGAGAGTACAACCTGCAGCTGTTTCAAACCTACCACAGCTCGCCCTGGAAACTGGAGTACATGTGGCTCAGACGATGCCCACAGACTGGGTGGCATGCCTGCCAGGCTCTCAAATTAAATACTTCAATTGCTCTTTATTTATGCTTTATAAAAGTAAC
The DNA here is from genome assembly GCA_020698575.1 of Bostrychus sinensis. Lineage (NCBI taxonomy): Eukaryota > Metazoa > Chordata > Actinopteri > Gobiiformes > Eleotridae > Bostrychus > Bostrychus sinensis. The sequence goes on from CM036258.1 coordinate 21,290,530, forward strand.
TGTGACACTTAACATAAGCTATATACATTATAATGCATAATGTCATTAATACATTGACAGTAATATGTTTTACCTGAATAAATATGTTTTAATATTTATATAATAATTAATATCGCCAAGTCAGCATCAATATAATCATTATTGGTTAATTTTGTTGCACTTATTGAAACCTGGGGCCATGGATGGCTAAAGTCTATCCCAGCAACTATGGGCCTGAGGTGTGATACATCCTGGAGAAAAAGTTGCAGGACTTTAGAACTGTACGCTGACAATTTATGCACGTTTATTCACCTTTACATGCATGTCATTGGTCGTGGAAAAAAGCCCGTGAGAACCCATGGTAACGCAGGAAGCACATGCAGACTCCACACAGAAAGATTGTTGGCCCAGAGAAACCCACAATGTTGATGTGAGCCAGGAGCACCAACCACTCTGCCACTGTAAATGCCAACTTCTACAATCTCATATTTATACTCTATATTCATTTCTTAGAAAAATGTATCAGGTAATTTATTTGTTTAAAAAGAAATTCATGGAAATGCCTGTTATAAAACAACTATTGTTCAATCAAAAACATGCAGCAATGGCCTTACTATTGAGTACTAAACTTTGTGGAAGGAAAGATGACCAAATACATCTTGCTTTTATGAAGCAATGTTCACAATCAATAAAAACAATAAAATGTACATTCCTAAAGTACTGCACAAATGAAGCAAACCAGCAGCCTAGATTAGAGCTAATTTCATTTAAGTGCGTAATGGAACACAGTGGAACAAACAGTGAGTCACTCTCATGGCTTTAGTCAAAAGGGCTTACCTGGTTTGGTTGGACATTTTTGGCACTTGTTGAGACCCCAGGAGGCTCCCACACTTCCACAGCAATCATCCTGCTTGGTAAGACCTGGCAGGGGCTTGCCACACTACAACAACAGCACATGCATGAAGTGCAGAAAGTGAATTTTTAGAGCCATTGTTGGGCTTGCACGCTTGTTCCAGCACAAGTATGTGTTGGCAAGCATGGGTTTAGTAAGCATGTCATCTGAGGCTAGTTAGCTGAGAAAGGACATAAACAGTTGACTTTCAGGAATAACAACACACCTCCTGGCTTGCTTTATTAAGACAATTGGCTATAATCGTGAAGACAAATCAGATTGTACATATCAATGTTGACCAATAGAAGCTAGTCTGACTCGAGGCACAAGTACATTCTTATGCAAATACCAGTGACATACTGGAACTATAAAGAAAATACTGTCTGTTCTGTTGGAATATGCAGATGATCAGGGATAATAAGGTGTTTTCTCTTCAAATAAATATACATGCAGCACAATTTCTTTGTGGAATGTTGTTTTCAACATCTATGAACAGCTTTGAGTTTGCAAGTGCACATTTTACAGCTGTACAATGCTTATTACAATGTATTATTCACATAATTAACCAAGTTGTCATTCATATCCAATACAACAAACTCCCCAGTAAGGAAGGCAATGAGAAGGATCACACTGGATATTCAGGGTGTGCATGTTTGTTTTAGGCCAAATTTGTTTTAGGCCTAAATTTATCCTAACCCATAACATGTCTAAAGCTGTGCAACATGAGATGGCCAGTGTGGGCCAATAAATCCCTACAGTATATAAATCTTAATCACAGATGGGCTTCCTGTTTGAGACAGCTGAGTCTATGTGTCAGGAGTACTGTGTGTACTGTAGTTCAGTTGTACCAGCAGTAACACTTCATCCCACTGGTTTCAACACCTATATGATATACCATGATAGTCCTAACCCCTAACCCTCCTCCATGTGGCTTCCATCAAGTGGTGACAGTGCAAATCGAGTTTAAATGACTTAACACCATACCTGTCCATCCACTGTTTCCTGGAAGCATCTCCCCACACCACCGTTCAGATGGTGATGTGGCCTGAAGGAGACGTGGTCATTGCTGTGATGGTGTCTGTCTGTGTGTTCATTGGTGGCTTCGTGTCCATTTCCAGGTTGAGAGCGCTGCTGGACTGAGTGGGCCCCTTCTGTTGCAGGCTGTCTCTGGCCAGGCTGGACACGAGCAACTTGGTGGATCTGGACTTCAGCCTCTGGAGGGTGCTGGATGTGGACGTTCACTATTGATGGGTGGAGAGACGCTGAGGGAAGAGAAGAGTTTATGTAATGAAAAGATGGTTTATAGTTGCATATTTTGTAGAAGCATCTCAAGCCAAGAGGATAAAACTTTTGTATACATAGTGCAATCTGAGAAAAATCAGTTAACATTCCCCGCAAAACTATTCAACACAAAAACAATCCATTCTGATTCATTTTTCCAATATACAAAGGGAACTTCCCAGCAGTGAAGACGTTATTATGATACTAAAAACAACAACGAATGGTGGATTTTCTGCATTTAATCAGATAATATCATAGACCAAAAACAGATTTGCGGAGAGGCTAAGAAGATGTTGCAATGTGGAGAATGAGGGCTTTTGTCTGTCTGACAGAGGGGAAGCATCTATCTTCAGGGAGTGCCAAGGCTTTTTCCAAGAAGTGTGACCCCATTCATGAATCATAGTCTCGGAGACAGACAGCAGGGTGAATCCAAGGGGAAGAAGTAAACCTTATCGAACTGCCTCGATGCATGCATAAAATGACGGGACAAGATAGATCGCGTCTTGTGAATATTTAAATATTTTACAGACATTTGGATCAAAATTAATTACAATTGTAAAATGAAGATATGTTTCTTGAATCTAAAAGGGAACTTCTGTTTCTACTTACTGTCAGACAGAGCACAAGGCTAAGTTAGGAAATAAAAAATGACAACAAGATAGATGAAAAGGGAGAAGGACATTTGCGTTTAGAATTTGTCTTCATAATGTTGATTTCCTCTGTTTTCAGTACATACTTTAAAAAAGCATTAGGGAGGCATCAGGAGGACACCAACTCATTTATTAAAGTGAAGTTAAAAGTGCATCCACAGCTGGGTAAACTATACAATGAATAGTTTGTCTATTTTACAAAATTATAGAGGCCATTAATGTCTATGTTTGAAAAATTACCTTGTTGGTTGGACAGTGGTAGAGTGTACATGGAGTGTGAGGGTAATTTTGGCGCTGGTTGGTTAGAATTCTTTGGGATGGGAGGGGTGGGTCTGGGTGGAGGAGGGGCTGGGAGGTGGCAGAACTTCCCTGTAGAATTTGACGGACACCAGCAGAGATCCCTGCCAATACAGCGGCCTCCATTATGACATGGGATCTGACAGAAAACTGCAAAAAAGAGGAGAAATGAATTATTGGATGTAATAGATATGACACAATATGATATGTAAATAATATGAGCTGCAATATTTGAATATTGAGGAAACTAGATAATAATGAGAACTTAATTTAGAACTAAACCAGGACTATATTCAGAACAAAATCAGGGCTAAACAAATTGTCTAAACCTATTTTTTTTATTTGGATGAACCACCATTTCACTTAAGACTGGACACTTGACATTATTTTCATGGGCACAGATAAAGTCTGTCACAATGAAGACCTTAACAATAATCCAAAAATGATAATTTTATAATGCAGCACTAGTATGTCATACTCAAGGTATATTTGGCAGGCTTTCCAGGCAAATCTATGGAGGAAAAAAAAAACAAGCCGTGTGCCCCATCCTCTCTTCAAAGCTAGTCAAATCTAGTGAAGTCAAATCTACATTCAGTCTTGCTTTTGAATGAACCGTAGTCACCATAGTGCATTTGGTTGAGAGTCACACACTCAAGTCCCCACATAAACAAAAAAGTAACAATGGAGAAAACAGAGAGAGGGAAAGAGGGAAACTAGTTTACATTCCCTTTCACAGTAGACTTGTGGCTGTCTATTTTCAAGATTATAACAGATTTTTTTTACGTTTTATTATAATAAATTTGCAAAAGAACCAGGAAGGTGCTGGTATGAAGGATAGAGAATTTGCATGTATAGTCTTTCCTTGTGAGGTGTAAGCAGTGGTCATGCTGTTCTCTGCTTTGGCACTACATTACACTTCATTCTACATGGCATTGATAAGGTTTCACTTTTACCCCAAGGGCAGACCCAAGCACATTCTTCTCTTATGTTTTTCTCTTTAGATCACATACTAATTACATACTGCTGCTACCCAATGAGTGATCACTCAACATGTGATCATTTGTGCCAGGTAACAAATAAACAGACATCTATGGGCTGCAGCGAGATAAAGCATAAATTCACAGAAAGAAGAGAGTCAAGTCAACTATATCTTAAACTAAGTATGATTTATAGTTTGTAATTTACCATGGCGAAAGAAAGGAGGACGAGAGGCAAAGGCCAGCATTGTCCAGATGGTGCATTGCATTTCATTGGCTTTATCTTTTGGGTGCCAGCCTAGCACCCCGCACACCTGGACCTACTATCATCTATAGACCAAACACCAAAGACTCATTGCATAAAGATGTCCAGACATAACTATGACCAAACCATAACCAAAGCTGCAACAGATAAATAAAATAAATGTGAAATTATCTTATTGCCTGAAAATGTTCTTTGTGCTTTTAGAGATTGAAGAGTAATGCACTTGATACACTAACAAGGTGCAAACAGGGAACAGAGAGACGCTGGACGCTCTGTTGGCTTGGCATGTAGAGAATGAGCTGCATGTCGAGAAGCATTAACAACACAGAGGCTAAAGCTGGAAGGGAAAGGTAGAATCAGCAGAGAAAAGGATATAGAATGAAAGGGATTGAGAAGACATCGAAAACATGAAAAATAAATGAGGAAAAACGTGATGTGGTTAGGAGAAGACAGTTAGAAAGTTCCCCCTGATTAGACATGCCGGCATTATTATCAGCTATTAACTAAATTCCCCTCAATGTGGGATGCTGATCTTCCCCGGATGGTCAGGCCTATCCCACCGCAGCACGGGATGGAAACTATTTTTAGACCTCCTCACCATACCGCACTGTCTGCCTGTCTGTCTATCTGTTAAACAAGCACACTTCTCACTCCATAAAGAACCTCCTCTTATTCCCAATGTCAGGCTTTTAGGTTACTCACTGGGGGCGTTATCCAGGGAGCTTGTTATAATTACCCGGGCCAGATTTTACTGCGCTGTGTACGGGAACATTACAACGGCATGAGATAACTGTTTGCTGTCCACTTGACATTCCACGACGAACACGCACACCCCAAGCAATAACAGGATGCAAAGCTAAATGGAAAGCAATCTTGTTTTAATGCTACCACATAATGAAGGGAGATTTAGAAAAAATAAAACTGAGATATAAAAAAGGTGAGGTACCAGGTGTCATCATGGAAAGGGGCTCTGTTTTTAAAATATCAATGATACAAACCCAAAATGAACTAATACACATAAATCAACAGGTTTCTAAAGCTTAACAAAGAGTCTGGCATGTTTAGTCTCTTCACTTGTTAGTGTGTGGCACAGACACCTCACCTCAGCAGTAATTAGCCTAAGCTAAACCCTTCAAATTGATGAGAAAGTGGGAAACATGCAGGGGTCTTGGCTCTGGCTGCCCCTTCCCTCCCTATGGACACCCCTGTGTGAATGTGTGGTGAAGCCCCCTGGATAAATGGCAGGTTTAATGTAATCCCTGTAAAATCCTGTTCATGCTGATACTCTTTCTCTTGTGCCTCTGCCTGTGTTTTCGCTGGCTGCTGCTCTCCCAGCAGCATGTTCAATAGTTTAAGCAGCCACAAAGAGCTGTGCTAATGTAGGGAGCGTGGGACCACCAGTTCCACGTGTGTGTGAGGAGGACATTAGCCCCGTTTTACAGGGCACTGCTTTAAGCTGCTCCACCACTGACTCCCCCCGTTTTTCCCCTTGTCTCTCTCTTTCCTATTGATAGGGTTTTTTGTTTTTTTTTACAGCAGCTTTCAACAATAATCTCCAGCACTCTGCCTTCTCTCGGAGCTCCGTATTCAGAGTGGACAGCATGCTGCTGCTGGGATCTAGTTTTGTCAGAGCTCACCCCATAAAAAAGGAAGGAGAAAGCAAAAAGGGACAGAAGGTGAAAGTGTGTGAGAATCCGCTGCTGAACTGACAGAGTGTGAAGATAAAGAGATGATAAGATAAGAGATGACAGAGACTAGACAGAGTAAAACATCAGAGTCTCAGAGGCCTGGCTGTGACACTTACAGAGTCTGAAGCCCTGGCTCTTGGGCTGCTGCTGCTGCTGCTGCTGTTGTTGTGGACTCTCACTGTAAACAGTGGTGATGTCTCCCTTCTCACAGCTGTTGTAGCAGCGTCCACCGCTGCAAACCCGGCGGCAGAGCATCGGGGTGAAGATGATCTTAATGCGGTCCAGGTTCGCAGTGAGGTTGGCCCCTGGGAAACAGACACACACCTGGGTGAAGAGAAGCAGCAGCAGAGATAAGCCTGAAGCGACCTGCATCCTTCCTCCTCAGCGTGACTGTGACAAACTCCTGGTTGAAGCGAAGGGAGGTTTATAAGAGTGCGAGGGTGTGTGCTGAAGGCCGGCCAGTGGCATGCTCGCAGTGGAACAAGCGATGTGCCACAGGCCAGCAAATAGTGAGAGGATACTGTTAGGTATCCGGCTGGACTCCAAGCACTTTATCTAGGGCAGAAGGTGTTCTGGATGTGTGTGTGCTCCAGAGACAAAGAGAAGTGAGTGCAAATGAACGTTGTGTAATGGTGGGAAGCTGTTCAACAGCCGTTGCCCTGGTACAGAGCTCAAACATACGAGAAACTGGAAGCACACAGCTGTGTGCGTTGGACAGCACATCAGAGTAAGAAGAAGGAAGAAATAACAAAATAAAAAGAGACAAGACAAGATCATATTTTATGTTTTGGTGTGGTTAAAGCACTCAGCAGCTTTCAGTCAAAGGGTGATGGTGCAGATTCTCAAAGGCAAACATATAGTCTGATCTGCTGGGCTGTTTATGGATCCACACACATGTTGAACACACAGTTCATGCGGCTCCATATAAAACGTCTGTGTGTGTGATGCAGACCATGAGCGCAGAGGGAGGAGGGACAGAGTAAGGAAGTGCAAACTGGGACGCTGCCAGTTTTTTCTTCTTCATGGCTAATGTTCCATTCAGTGATGACAACACAGGATGTGTATGTATGTATTTTAGCCAGAATAGGTTGTTTGTTTTGATGTGGCTAGGGAAAGTGGAAATGTTAAGTATCCGTGAGTGACGAATCCAAGGGGAGATAATCACTGCACAGATTATCTGTGGCTTAAATGCTTACCTGCTGGTAATACCGCGTTGTTGTGCTGTCCGTGCAGCGGGCTATTGCTGGGAGGCCTGTATGCTCGGCCATGTCCATTCCAGTTGTTGGAGTAGCTGTTGCTGTTGGGGAGGGCGTTGGAAGTGATGGGCCCAGTGGAGGATGGGTAGCGCTTCACAGTGCGGGAGGTCCCGGTCTGCTGAGGGGATGAGTCAGGGGGTCCTCTTCTCACTTGGGTCCTGTCAGTCGAATCAACGCAGGGAGATACAGATATGATCTCAGAGAAACACTAATAGGGGTGCAGCCATCATTTGTGTATGTGCAATACTGTGAAATCCATGTTGCATGGCTATTATGTGCAACAGAGACAAATCAGCCACACTTGATTAGGTCATGGCATTCCTTAATTCATTCTGGGCCAAAATTTTAAGGTTTTAATAAATCCAATTATTGTAGGTGCACAGGGTTTCTGTCCAACTGTCATCATCTGTATGCATGATGTGAATGAGGGTTTTGACTGGACCCTGACTTCTGACAAGACTGCTCATATTGGCTAAAAGGCTTCCAGAAAAAGTATATCAAAACCTAGTTTCTGTAAGTCTGCAGGTGGTGAGTGTGAGTGGGAACTCTCTCTAATTAAACACATTCAACACCTTCCATCTCCACTTCCAAACCTTTCCATCACTCATTATATCTGCTTGGCTCCACCGGGAACTGGCTGTTCTGTCTGCTTGTGGTCAAAGCAGGGAGCAACATCCTGAGTGTTGCAAATGTCTGGAGGAAGTATTAATACTGGGGTCGAAGAACAAAGCACAGGGAGGGCTACATGGGTCATTTTCTTTTTAAACTGGTGAGCATTTGATTTGGGTCAATTACCGCGGCTGTGTTGCCCCACCTGGAACCTGAGCTCATGTGGGTGACCTGGGGAGGCATGTGCCATAGAGAGATGATGAGATGAGAAAGAATTTGGCGGAGTGGAGATATTGCCCCACACAAAACATCTGGAGCCCACTGATCTGGCCCGACACACAGTCAGCAAAGCAAGACAAAGACAAAGCAAGCCAGACACATCAGAGGAATTGGCTTTACAAAGCACACCTGTGGCCCTGTAAGGTAAATGAGACCATAATCAAATCCTGAATGAGGACATAAACCATACTTTACTTTGTGTTATAAGAGCTTTGAAGCCACACACTACGTATTTACACACTGAATCAACTCCACACAAAATAAAAGTCAGTCAAATAAACACGCTACACAATAATGCACACAACCCAGCTGCACTAGATTCACTGCAGGTCTACGCACGTCTCTTTTATTCAGTACAAACCACATTCCGGCTGCCAACGGGAACAGGACACTAAATGAGAAGGGGATACAAATGTTCAATAATGGTCGCTCACGTCATCTTTACAAAACACAACAGGCTGCACCTCCACCTGACAGCTGCCTGCCCAGATGGAGATACACAAGGGCGGATCTTGGGAATAAGGAAAAGGGAAGTCAGCCGTGCTCCTGTCAGTCAGCATCACTCTAAAAAGGTCAGGCGGGATGGGAGGCGTCTAACGTAGCTACATTGTCCAGTCGCTATTGGGTTTTTCCGTCCCTTGCTATGACACCTGGCCTGAGAGCATCCTGCCTCACTTCCTACGCTGCAGCCAGATGTTGCTCTTTCGGTCTCTGTGGCGTTCAGTGGTTTTTAAGTGACTTCCTCCCAGCATGAGCTCACCAGTGCCCTCTCTGCCTCCAGATCAAGGGCCAGGCACGGCACTGTCTGTACGTTTGATGTCATCATTAAGAACTTCAAGGCCAGCCTAATGCACAGAGGAAGGATTCCCCCCTTGTTCGACGTGACCTGAGAGCAATTTGGGAGACCTCTGCCAAGTTTACATGGAGCACATTTGGATAGACAGATGGGGAAATGTTTGGGGTATTGAAAGATGGCCATGCAGTTTTAATTAAAATGCTGATGGTGATGATAATGCAGCTGCTGAATGAACAGAATGCACATTATTAATGCCATAGTATTAGACTGCAATGGAAAAAGAGTTCATAACTAGGGCAGAAAACTGTATTTTGAAACCTTAGGTACAACCTACAGCACGGTATTTTATACTCAACTGTGTCCTTTGCATGGACATGAATTAATCATTAGGGCTGCCACAGGGTTGTCACAACAAAAACACAAAATGTACATTCTCTTTTACTGTTTCTGTGGCTTTACTTGTTTGTCTAATAAAATCTCCACTCTCAGCACATGGCATGTGTCAGAGACTATGTATACTTCAGCTAGGGATTAATCAATTATTTAATTAGTTGATGCTAACTTTAATAAGTGATTCTAAAAGATTATTACGATAAGTTAATGCAGCCCAAATTTAAATACACAATCCTACTTAGAAATCTGTCTGCAACATGCCATTACAGCCCCATTTCAAACAGAAGAGTGACTGTGTCCAGCAATCCTGGTACCAGTTTACAGTTAGTGAGTCCCTCTTAACCTCCTGCACCACTGTCGCCCCCCACCCACATACCAACCAACACAGATTAAACTGCTTCAGGACCAGTTACATTTGAAATACAAAGCACTGCATAAACCTGCACTGTTTCAAAAATATGATTATTATTGGTTTGATAGGATTCATTTTGGTGGAAATGTTGGTTTAATGGGGAGGGGTACAAGAATGGGTCTGTGGGTTGGAAATGATAAAGTTTATAACATTACTCAATATTAAATTTGTCAACCAAAAAACATACTGCACAATCTTTACTGCACAACCCTCTTTCTGTGAGGTTATGGTGCTACCCAACACTGAGATTTAATGGCTTCTCCCAAATTATCTACAGGTTTTGCAACCATACTTATACTATAATAATAATGGGGAAGCACATTTGCATTGTATATCTACTATTCTATATTCCTACCATAGTCCAAAGATATTTATAAATACAATGGTGAATTTAAATTGCCCCTAGTAAATAAATGGTGGTCTATAAATAAATAAAATAAATGGTCTATGGGTTTTTTTAGTCTGTAACTGTGTGGCTATTGACCAGCCTCAAGCCCAAAGTATACCACTCTCCAGCCATTAGTGATCCCTGACGTGATAAGCGGAAGATAGATGACCTTGCTTGACATGTTTTGCACCAAAACAGACTCAAGTAAACATTTAAATCTGTGGGTTGCAAATGATTAAATGAAAGGACATTTTCTACAAAAACCTACTCCAGTAAATACACAGAATACTTGCATGTGGTCAGCTAATTTCATGCTACACGCTGCTTGACAGTAACTCCATGATGAGATCTGACATTGTTCATCTTCTTCTCATTAAAATGAAAAATGCCTGTGTCACAATCATGTACACATTCTATACAGAGTTAAAGTGAGAAGTGAAATCATGCTTTGTCAGTTAGCTGTCTGTTACATAACGAGGATGACTTTGTTTAGTACATGACATCTTTTCCATGGTCCAAACATATGCTCTATAATTATATTTAAAGAGAAACAATCTTCTCTTATGCATCGACAAATCTCAGTCCAAACACTTGATCAAAGCGTGTCTTTATGTCTGATAGCAAAATAGGCCGCTGACTTCGACATAAAGCCACTGGCACTGTCCACTAAGCCTATTTATCATTCATTTCATATGGACTGAGAGCAATTACAGCTAAACTCCACCGCCTGTGAGGAAATGACAAATCACACAGATAGCCAAGAATTTGCAATGCTTCCAAATGTGTTGCAAAAGTATCGCTTGGCACTAGCAGTGTACAGTATCATTATCACTGCATTGCAACACATAAATATTAATTGTTGAAATGTCATACACAGTGAGATGGCTCATCTGAGGTGTGGGAGATGAGGCGGTTTTGAGGCAACAGCACGGCATGAAGAAAATAATGGGAATGGGCTGTATCCCATATGCACACTTTGTTCTCATATATCTTATGGGACCACTATGAGATTCATGATGCATTTATAAACAATAACTTTTGGACTGTTTTCTAAGATCATTGTCTTTGCAACTTACTGTACACATGTGCATGTTGGTTAATGTTTCCCTGTACTTTATTTTTTAAATGTTCCCGGGTGTTTTTTACCTGAACAATTTATTAAAAGCAACAATGCAGTTGATGTACCGTTTCATCGTGGTAAAGAAAAAAATGAACTGAAAGGCAAAAAGAGGAGTTCAGAGTAGGGTCCTACACATCATACGTTAGTATAGGATGCTCCGGGGACGCCTTCCGGGGAAGGTGTTTTGGGCATGTTCCACCAGGAAACACTGGAGGGGCTATGTTTCAAGGCTGGCCTTGGAAATCTTCAATATTCCCCCAGAGGAACTGGAGGAAGGGGCGAAGAAAGACTGGTCATGTTTGCATCATCTCTAGACTGCTGCAAGTCATTCACAAGAGATCAGTTTATAGCTGAGTGGTCAATACATCTATTTTTGTTTCTGGTTTACTATAATAGCCTTTTTTTAATGCATTTGCATCCACATGCAATTTCAGCAATTGTCCCCTTTATGATGTATTAAAAGTAGTGGTTGTCATTGTAAATGAAAATTAGTTCTCAATTAACTTACATGGTTAAATAAAGGTTAAGCAATTAAAAAATAAATTAAAAGAGTATGCTGTTTTTTGATCAGTCACAGCAGTAAAGGTAGTTAGTGCACATGGTTTATCAAAACAATCAATATACAAGCAATGCTTATATCATACAACAGCCCCCTAAAAAAACAAATACAATACAAAACAATATGGCCATTGCATCCATGCGATGAACAATGTGTGAATCTGTTTAGGATGTCTTAAAAAATGCTTAGCTGCACTAGCTTTTGGGACTTTGGAGAAACACATTTAACTGACAAAAAAGGCAAAGTGAGCTATCATAGAGACGTACGTTTTTCTTTGTCTGAATGTGTAACAGCATGTATCCTCATGGCTTTGTATCAGAAAGCCGAGACACATTAAAGCCCCTCCCACCATCCCTCCACTGTTTATGCACTATACATTCCTCACTATTAAACAGGAGCTTCTTATATCACTGCAGAAATAAAAGATTTATCTGATGACCCTGTTTTCCTAAACATTTACACATGTTTAAATGCACTGACCCAGATCTGCGGAGACTGTTTACATCTCCAACCTTCCTCAGTCCACTCCAAAGCTGTTTATGTAGAGCCCCTAACCGTAATGTATGGGCCACAGCTGATTCATTTACTAATAGCCTGGTCTCTACGGTGCTATCATTACCTTCTGTCACTGCAAACATCCACATGAGAAGAAGCATATCTGTAAGACAGCAATAATGCATTTCAGATGGAGGAAGGTTTTTATGGGTAAAGTGTGCCAAATCAGTTGGAACGAGGTTAGAAAATGTCACTGTAAACGGTTTTTCATAGGCTTCTCAGCACTTAGAGCCCAGCACACAGCTCCACTTTGGCAAAGCCCGTTTTTCATTTTGATTTGTTTGAGAATACCAAAGTCTGAATCCACATCTAATGGCTGGGGTTGTTGGCGTAAGGCAGCCAATGCAGAAAATAGACTGATATGAAAGGCTTGGGCTGGAAGTTGGATGGAGCCACATGGCATTGAGCTGAAAGTCTAAACAACAGAGGCTGAAGAATTTGGCATGAGATTCCCGGCTTGGGTCACATCGATCCTAGCGTTGTCACTTGCCTGTTACACTTCTGGCGCCACCTTTTCAGAAATGAGTGGCAAACCTGGAACCACACATTCCCAACCAATCAACAAAAAGCTTACTTTATCCCACCGAGCAAAATGGACTCATTCTTTTTATTTAAACAAAATCTTTAATGGTTCCATTTACCTCTTTCGAATGGCGCGCCTTAGCCAAAAATCTGTTACATAAGCACCGCACATAATTAGGGCAATTTGAAGGCTACTTGGTAAATAGGAAACTAAATGATGGTTATCAAAGTGCAAGTGTAAATAAAGGTTTGCACACATCCATCTAATTCACAGGGAGAGTTGAGGATTATTGTTCATTCTGAAGCCATCAACAGTCTAACTAATGTGAACAGCCAAAACATGCAAAAAAAAGTGCAAACAGCAGCTGAAACAATGAAAACTTTGTACTTCTCAATCACTGCAAACAAGCTCTGGCAACAAAGGAGAGGAAGATTTATGGGCATATTTGGGACATTTACTTTGCAAAGATGGAGCACTGAGCCCGACGTGAGGGGTACAAACAGTTTGCGGAGGCAACAAAGCACCCTGGACAAGCGCCAAGACCCAAGCTTTTAAGTCCTGAAGTCCTTTAAGTCTTTCCCAACATGTGTCGAAGTTTGATCTGGTCTGCATATTAGAATAAACCATGAGAAAACATACTATTGAACTATAACAGAAATGGTGTTACACAATGTTAGAAAAACATGTGAAATGTGGTAATGATAAGACTTCAACTGGCATTACTTGAGCCACGAAAGCCCTTTTTATAAGCCATGGTTTCATTCAGAGGGGCTATATGTATATGAACACAATACATTGTTTTTTTTTGTTTGTTTGTTTTTTCACAGATATTTCACCCTGCTGACAGTTTGTGAATGGGTGTCATGTACAGCATCCCAGTATATGTGACGATATATCCATAACTAAATATTATGTGACTGATGCTGTAACTAGATGTATGGAGTTACAGCAGCCTCATACTTTCTCCAGCTTGTTTGTACAGTACCTTCTATTGTTAGAAGATATGTTTTGCATATCTTCAAATATACATGCTATCAATATTAGCACATTAACTCCTGGCACTGCCACTGACTCTGATGTTAACATAGAGATTTGATTAGGTTCTATACCCTGCACCACACACGGTCCACACACCACTGACTTGTTTGATTGCATTCTCCAGACATTTGCTCTATGTATGAACATATTTAGCAGGAGAAAAAAATTATTCTATAGATGTCTTCCAACATGTATGATAGAGGCAGACAATTTCTAGCAATATCAACAACTTCCATATCCACACTGCTAAGAACTGCCATAAGATTTGATGAATCAGAACTTTAAATCAGTGGTCTAATTGTGGCATCCAATTTTATCCTTTATTATTTTATTAAGTCTTTACTTTTCACAGTTATTTTTCTAAATTATTTTGATTGTTTTGGCACATATGTTTGAAAATGTGTTTGTTTTCTGTAGGGCCTTGTATTTCTTTATATGATACACTAACTATGGCAAAGTGGATTAAAAAAATGCCTTTCATTCGGCATGTTCAATTTGGCTGCACCACAATTTCATTTTAAAACCTAATTATCTTGACACATGACCCTCACAATGCACAGTGTTTAACGTATCTCTTTACTTAACATGTGTATAATAAGATGTTTTGTAGGAGCAAGCACTACAACAGCTGGTGGTGAACATTTCCCAGGCTGCACTTACAGACAGAGGAAGGAGAGTGCAGACTGTTAAAGCTGGTCCCAGGAGGTGATATTCAAGAACATTAGCAAAGACATACACACTTGACTCTTGTTCTTGTTTTTCTATTCAAAGCCCAACAGTCTTATGAATCTCCAAGACATTACGCCTGATAAACTTCGCACAAGAAAACATTTCAGATTAGCCGTAGATGTTATCGATATGATTGGCTCTGATACCTATTGCCAAGAATGATTTTCTCAGTTCAGAATTTGATTTAACCAAAAACAGGATTTATTGCTGATTATTGATAAGGGATTGATTATTAATTGGATATTTTAAGTATATTTTGTTCTAATTTGGATGACTCTCGGGTCCATATGGGACAAGGTGAAGAGTTTAAATTGGACAAATTTCTCAAGATTGATTGGGAATTTTACAGTAAAAGATGTCAGAGGTCTCAACTAGCTTGCCCATACCAGAGGTGGAAAGCAAGTAATGGCAGCAATAGTAGCAGTAGTAGCAGCAGTAGCAGTACATTTTGCCACTTGTGAAAAGACAACAAGTAGTAATGGCAGTAGTAGAAGCAACAGTGGAAGTTGAAGTAATAGTAGCAGTAGCTGTTGTAGTAATAGGAGGAGGAGAAGAGTAGCAATAGTAGTTGTAGAAGTAAAGTAGAAGATTTGCTGAGCAATTACTAAGACTAGCAGGGGCAGTAGTAACAGCACTACTAGTAAGTGTAGTAGCAAAAGAAGGAGCAGCAGTAGAAGCAGTAGTAATAGTAGTTGAAGCAGCAGTAGCAGTACATGTGAAGAGAACACAGATATTTTGTACTTTTATTCAAAGTATAGATATTGGGTATTTTTACTTCTACTATAACATATTAAAGTTTATTTAGAAGTAGCAGTACTTTTACTAAAGTACAGTTTTGAACTACTTCCACCTCCCTCATACTCAGAGCATATGCACCAGTAGTGTTTAAACCGCATTGTGGTCAGATATCTCATTGCTCAGGCTCTGTGCAGAACACTTGTTCATTTATCATTGACCACTGAACTCCCCATGTGTTACTTTCAATAAATCCACGAGACTTGATCCTTAACATACACCAGTTAATATCATATCCATCCTGTATCACATTTTCATTATGCTGGTGTTGTGAGCTCCTCTTAGCAACAAGTCAGGGAGCGTGATTGTGGTTGCGTGGTCAAGGGTTGATTGGAAAAGCAAAAATAGCTTGACACAAACCTTTGTCACTTTAACAGCCGACCTTAAATTACAGCTTTTTGCGAGTGTTTAATCTCTGCGAGTAACTGCTCCAATCTCTGCAGTATTGGCTGTTCTCACGCTTTGTTTCGCAAGCTAATTTTGTGCTTCGGCTTTTTACAGGAGCAATGGGGAAAGGCAACACTCTAAGGATAGCTAAGGACACAGAAGCAGCAATATGTGAGGGATTTCTAAAACTGTGATAGAATACAAATAGTGCTGGAAATGGGAATAGGTGTTTCTGTTTTAGCCTAGTGTTAAGGGTATACACAGTATTTTAAAATTGCTAAGGTCCAAACATATCTTCTTATTATCGTAAATATGAACATTAGACTTCCATATGATTAACCTATATCATTTATTCATCTTCTTCTGCCTATTTCCGTTCAGGGTTACAGGTCAATGGAGTCTATCCCCACAACTATGGGCCTTAGGCAGTGTACACCCTGGACATTAGCCAGTTAGTCAGAGGGCTGACAAACACAGAGACATACACAGACAACCATTCACTCTCACAGTGTTGCACTGGCGGCAAATTTTTAACTCACCAATTCCCCTAACACACGCATGTCTTTGGATAATGGGCGGGAGAAAGAGAACCCATGGTAACACAGAGAGGGCATGCAGACTCCTTCCTATAACAACTGGAGAGAAACAATGTGACTGTGGGGGACTCTAAACACTGTTAAAATGTCCAGAAGAACAAAGGCTCCAATCACCGGTGATCCCTGTTAGGAATAAGGAACCTTGAGGATGCATATAACTAAGGCTTTATGTTATTTTTTTATATCTTTCCTTGTACATTTCCTTGTAATTTGTCTATGTCCTTGTTTTAAATCAAGGAAATGAATACTACCTTTCTGCATAAACACAAATGATGCACTTTAAACTTTTTCCTCTTAAAACAAGGACAAGTTTGACTAATAGACTTTATACATGATCACATAAGGCCAAACATCAGTGAGCAATTAAGGGCAGGTTGTTCTTTGATAGGATCTCTCATTATGACAGGGATAATTGTGGGTCCTGGCAGAATATTTCCCCTTGTGAAAACCTGGGTGTGTAAAGGCTTTATTGCGGCAGCGGCCACAGAGGCTGCATTAAATCATGCTCTCTCAGTCTGGATGGCCTTACAGGAATCCTCTGGTAGCAGCCAGAGACTGGGCGAAATGAATTACAGTGGGCTTGGATTGAATCAGAGCGCGTTTTTGTCCCTCTGGGGAAGGGGCTAATATTAGAGCAACAACTTCACATGCAAAAGCAAAGGTTCTGGATACATTTATTTAGCAAAAGCTGTTTTATGGCTCAGTATAAGTGTTACACCAACAAATGAAGAGATGAAATTTCACTCACTTTCATTTGCATAACTTCCTCTATTGACGACATGGAAATAGATTAGGTGTAAGTATGACCTTGCTGAGGTTTTGAAACACTACATGATTATAACAAGCAAGTACTGCCGTCCAGTTAATCTCAAACTAAAGACAATGAAATAAGCAGCCTTTTCAGTCTCCAAGGGACCAGCAGCACTGCCAACCTGTCTGTCTTTGCTTCAGGCTCTAACAGTCAGCTTACAAAGCCATCTGAAAAAACCAGAGGAGCTCCACTCTCGATGGAAACAAGGCAGTGTGGTTTTTGTGGTTTGAGAGCCTTAACCAAAATGCTTGGAGACGTGATGAGCCGAGAAGCCATACAAGCCCCTCCAGATTTCGGTGTTTTTTTGTCATCTCTCTGATCATTCACTTAGTACAACAGGTCAGCAGGAAGAGCCATTAGGAAGTGCTGAGTGAGACGAGGCCTGTGCTGGTCAGTGTCAGGAGTCAGACTGCTCTGACAATGAGTCTGAGGAGATCTAAGGAGGGCTCCAGGGCACTGCTTTAGAAGCCTATAAAATCTCACCAGTTGTTCAGAGGACACAGGGAAACTACTGACAAAACAGAGTTAAAGGGCTGGCTTGTGTCTGAAGCCAGTACTTAATCAAAATATCTACTAATAAATTTACGGCAGCAGATGCTAGGTATGAATCCTACAACCCTTTAAACACTGCACTGTTTGTACATTAGGAAGACAATTTGCACTTTTCTTTCATTGCCACATTAGATAATTTGAATAGATTTTTTTTTTTTTTTTATTCTCAGTGCCTTTCATGACACAACCCTCTCAATTTATCCTGGGATGGCACTAGCATAATTTGTGGCTAGAGTTTTTGGTGTCTCATTGAGAAATTGAATCCCTGACTTCCCACACCAAAACTACTTCACTACTGTAGAGCCCCATAAAGCAATAGTGGATATACTGTATGGGGTAGAAGGGCTATGAGACAGACCCAGGGCAGGTTAAAAACACTGTTGCTTACTTACAGTATATGGTCACTTCATTATGTGAGCAACCAAAGTGTGTACTGCACTACCACTACCACCATCACAGACGACTATACTCAGCTGACAAAAGTCTACCTCCAAAGTTTTTTTAATGTAGTTCCTTTCTAATAGTTTTTACAGTATATATAATATATAGAGAACTGACACCCCACACTGTAACCTGGCAAAGGCCAGATTAATTTAACGTTAGAGTTAGAGTTTGCGCAGAATGTACTAACATTACATCAATCTGGATGAAGCAGCAGCTACGTTGCTAAACAATAAACCGCTATCATAGTAAAAGCATACATTACATTTTTGTTGATACATGTTGTTATTAAGTATAGCTAAGTGCTTGTTGATTTCAGGAAACCTAAAACATGCTCACTCATGGCAGTACTGCCACACCATTGGCCCGCATCCAAACAAATCGGTGACAAGATGGATTGTGAAGTTTGTGAACTCACAAATCTCACAACAATCCAGCTTGCTGCACAAGTTAAACAATACTGCACTCGTCAAAACACCAAGTAGTGGTAACAACGTTAAGCTGATAATATATATAACTATGAGTGCTAACTGTAAACAGGCAATATAAAAAATACAAGAGAGTGAAATATTTGTTCTCTGTGCAGAATTTCAGTGATGTGTTAAGTGTTGTTTGGAGATTAAACTTGGTCCGACTCTACATCCAAGACAAACCCACACATCCTATGTGCAGCTAATTCATGCTTTCAGCACCGTGGCTCATATCTGGAAGATGGAGCTTACTGATGCTGTCTCCATCTGTATGCACTCCAGAGAGGGACACAGCACTGCATTCTGGGATTCGCTCCTACAGCAACTGCTTTTCAGTGCTCGTTCCTCCAACAGCTGCATTTGCGGAGGGCGGCTTGATGAGGAGGATTTGGCTAACTGTACTGGGCCTCACTGGCACTGCGGCAGACAGTGTATTTCAGTTTTGGATTCAGAGGGAAACATATCAGTCCCACGCCGAAGAGTGAGCTCTCTCTATGGCCCTTTGTTCCCTTTGGCCCATAGCAGGAAGCCAGAGACTCTTGGGACTCATTTGGCTCTCAATTTATATAAAAAAAACAGCACAGCATTTCTTCCTGACCTGGCTCGGACAATATCAAGTGTTAAGCGTTCCATATTGGAAAATCTACATTGCAGTTACGCTTCCACTCAAATTAGCAACATTGGGTAGGCTAACCTTTGTTTTTCCTGGCAGCAGGAGGGTTCACCTGAGGACAAGCATGGTCCGGAGCTGAGTCTGCACTTTGTCATGTTGGTGTTAAACCAGTGGTGGCAGAGGTACCACAAAACCACAGCAAAGGATGTCCAGCCTTGTACCGGAAAGCCCTCTCCCATTCATATCACAAGTACAAGGGCTCACCAGCGACCAGGGTTAGGTCAAAGGTCAAGTTAGTAACACTACTACGTAATACAAGCCTGGCCCTGTTCAAGTTTATTTCCACAATATCCACACAAGGGACACCAATCAGTGTAATACATGTTCTTTATTTTGGTCGAGTTGTCACTAGTTCAAAAGCTCCTATATACTTTGTGGCAAGGGCCTGGGGTTTAACTTCTCAGCTCTAATTTAACAGTGCTTCTGCAGGCCTCTTCTGTTTGGTAACATCCAAAATGAGAGACTCAACATTGGTTCTAGACATGTCATCCTCGAGGAGCAGAGCAGACCACCAGGTTGGGGACAGCTTTCCCAGGCATGTTTGGATGTATAATTTAACCTTAAGAACACATATCCCATCAAGGTCCAGTGCATAAAGGATATTTTGAAATGCAGAGCTACAGTGGGATTCTCTGAACTCATGATCTGCTGAATTATGAGTGACTTGTTGAGTGGGTTTCTATTCAGCCTTTATGATCGTGTTTTATTCTCGCTCTGGACATGATATTTGAGTGACGCTGAGCCACCATTATTGCAAGGAACTTTCAAATGATAACAAGAAAAAATCTAAACACACAAATGTTTTACAGGTGCAGAGGTCACCTAAGGGATTCTGACAGCAGCTCCTGTCTGAGCTGCTGGGGTGTTTTTTCTGCAGTGGGAGTGAAAGGACTCAGTGATCCACGATTAACATGTAGAACTCCCACTATGACCACAGTTTCCTCTGAGAAACGGCTGTGTGGCTGTGCGTAAAGCCTTGAGTCAACAAGCCGCAGAACCACCAGTATTAGTCACCAGCAGAATGGTGGGGCCGATAGAAGTAAAGCCACTAATGCAGAGAAAGTATGTCTCACCCTCTGAACACTTCATCTCCATGGGTGTTTTTGTTTTCACTCAACAGCGCTAACATGTTCCAAGGTGGAACATGCAATCTGAACATATTTGGAGCTAATTAAGTTAGACAATTTTCACAATGGCTGACCCTCTGGACACAATGACGCCTATTATATTATATTTGTCAACAGACTAATATATTTATTCAGAGGACAAACTCGATTACCATCTTAAATGTGTTTTCCCTGTGTGGCATGCTTGTGTTCACAAATTGTCTTTACTGTATAAACGATAAAGTTGTTTGAATCCTAGTTCTGACTGGGATGCTGTGTAATCCGGTTTACATTTAAAAGCAACATGATCCAAATCTTCAAAGCTTTTAATAAATTTCTTTATGCATAACATTTGTGTCAATATGGTGTTTTCATGATATTGTTATTGCAACAAGGAATAGTTGTTAGTTATAGTTAAAATGACAATTCACTCTTAATTTTCCTTATCCATAACAGAGTCAGAAGTCTAACCAGATATGCCCAGACTTCCCTCAATCCAAAATCTCTTCTAGCTTTTTGTGGGAATACCAAGTCATTCCCAGACTAACCATAAGGCATAGAACCTGTTTCCACTGTATCAGCATGGTACAGGACAGGATAAGTCAGTAAAATCAGCAATGTGAACAAGGCTGTTGCAAACCTTAAAAGAAGGCCTCATTCACAAAGCATCCATCATAGAATGCTGCAAGTGACACAGCCAAATGTCTCCTTTGTGTCCACAAAGTACAACTGCACTAGCATCCCTGTGAAGGTATGCAATAATAACATGCATTTTTATAGGTTTGATAATAAATCTTTTATCAGTTTACATATTTCTGGGGTGCATGGTAGCAGAGTGGTTTGCGCTACTGGCTCTCAGCAAGATAGCCATAACAGACAGATGACTACAATCTGTCTGAGTGCAGTCTGCACGTGGCTTCCATGTGTTATTGTGGGTTCTCTCCAACTTCCTCCCACTCTCCAAAGAGATGTGTGTGTTTGGTGAATTGGTTACTCTACATTGCCCCTAGAACATTAATGTGAGAGTTAATGGTCATCACTTCTGTCAGTGTATGTCTCTGTGTCAGCCCTAACTGACCATTGTCCATGGGTATACCACTCTACCAAATTATTGCAGGAATAGGCACCAGCCACTAGTGACCCCTCACAGAAATAAGCAAAAGATAAATGAATATCTTCTGTTTGTTCAATACTTTTTTGTTTAGAATAAAAATGACTCATTGGAAACTGCTTTTGACCGAATCTGTATCTGTGTTATCCAGGTATCTGTCAATAATTATGTAACACAGTTATCTTTACAGTGATGACCTGCCCAGGCTGCAGCCACATCCTGCTTTCTCCTGCTGTTTCCTGCACTGATGTCAGAGCCCAGCGGGGTGTGGAACTGATGAGAGGGACCTGGAGGAGCTGCTCAATACACCCTCTGTGTGTTATCACTGTTTGGCTGGGATAGGAGTGAGCACCAGTGGCCCTGACCTCCATACTGGGAGCTACAGGATCTCACACCCACAAGGAAGAACCTCAGAACAGGAAATAGTGGGTTACACTTCACAGCAAAGTCAGTAGAGAAAGCATGCTCACTTTAGAGAATATATTCAAATGTGTATTGACTTAATGGTGCACAGGGAAATTGACTGTATCCTGTCATTAGTGAAAAACATAGTTGAAAATGTTGCTATAGATGTTGGATGTATTTTGGCATAAATTTGATAGCCCTTACTATGTCAAAAAGCAGCACCAAGGTATAGCTCAGTTGTTAGAGCATGTAGAACAACTACAGCTTGCCTTGGCAATATCATGCAACCCTAGTGCAGACAAACCTGTTATGACATGTGGTGAGCTATGAAGTGGACAACCAATAACCAGTCTGGAAAATTATCCTGTGCTGCACAATATCATCCACTTATCTTTATGAATTGTGAGGCCTTTCTCTTCTTGACTGATGTCTTCGTATTATTGCCGTTCATTCTATCTGGCTTTATAGCAGTATTTCTTGGTCTTGGCGCCGCTTGACACGCTGGGTCAGTAGCAGGGTGCAGCTGACATAACAATCCGTCCGCTCCAAGACAGACATATAAGGCTCCTCGCACCTTTGTTTGCAGGGGAGAAGATAAAGAGTGACCGTGGCATGTGTGGGGAGGCCTTTGCTCCTTGGGTGTAGAACAGCCAGGGCCAAAATGATCTAACTGAGCCAGGGCGCATGGACTCCCTATTCCATAATTGAAGTTTGGCACCCGTTTTGTCTCACTCTTTCTCCCGGTGACCTCACATTGCCTGTGCTTTCTGACGCTTTGGAAAGCTCAACCTGACATATGAAACTACAACTTGCATCGCGCATTGATCCACAGGGAGCCCTGGTCCACCCCTTAAAAATAATCCTGGGCTGAGAGAATAGAGGACATTTGCTGCAAAGGTTCCAATTATAATCACACGTGAAAACCAAATGTTTCCTATGTTCCATAAATTGTTATGCATACATTTACATTGGCAGTAAATCCAAAATGTCTTCCTTTTGAGTCATAATAATTTGATACATGCTCGGAAATGGTAGCCTGGACAGCCAGCAACATTAACTTTCTTCTCGAAATAAGTGTGTCTAAAACCCTTCCCATTAAAGCCTTTTTACATTGAATACCATCCTACCGGCCAACAACTGGTCTAAAACTATGACTATTCATTCACTAGCATATCTATTGTACACCATTATTCAATCTTCTACTGAATTATCTGGGGCCAGGTCATAGGGGCAGCAGTCAAAGCAGAGACGCCCTGACTTCCCTCTACCTAGACACTCCCTGTAGTGTGTCCTGGGTCGGGGTTAGTCCTTCTTTCTAGGTGTGACATGCCTGGAACCCCTAATCAGGGAGGCATATAACAGATACAGTACCCACCTAAGCTGGTCTCACTGGATATGGTGGAACAGACAATGGCTCTAATCGGAGCTCCTTCCAGGTGACAGAGCTCCTCACCCTATCTCTAAGGGAGCGCCCAGCCACCCATGGCCCAGTGCTCATGACCATAGGTGGAGGTAGCACACCCCATAAATTATGAGCTTTACTTTTGGCTCAGATTGTTCTTCACAGCATTTTGAATTATGTTAGTTGTTGATGGTTATTGCTTATCATTTTTCTAATTGGTTCTATGTCCAGCCCCTGAAATTGCTACTTGAATGAAAAATACAAACCATCCTTATTCTAGTCACTTTTAGTAAACATAGTGTGCAGACATAGCAAGGGCATGGATGACTCAAAATGCTGTCTGCCTTTTTTACAGTCTTCAACCTGTGGCCATCTATTTCGACTTGACCCAGATCGGTGAGTCAGCTCTCAAATATGTCCTGTGAAGAACAAAGCAAGCATGTGCAACGCAACTGTGCAGCCTCAGAGCTCTTGTATTGATTAGAGGATTCACTATGACTTTGAGATAATTGTTTTGGTAAGGCGGATGTATAAAACTCTTTTTATGAAGCATCTGCCAAAACATTTAGTAGGATATCACAGAGCTACTACAAACACGTGGACGGGTCAGCCAAAAAACTCCGGCCAGAGTGCAAAAATGACACAAGGCCTTGACAATTAGCATGAGCTGCACCATAAATGTCAGCTGTAATTATGAATGTTTCTGTGTGTTTTGGTGGAGAGAAATTATCCAGATGACAAACTGGCTAAGGAGTGCAGGATGACCTCAGTGCCCAACAAATTATGGCACTTGAACCGAGTGTGAGCAAAAAAGCAAGGCCTAGATCCAAAACGGAAAGCAATTTTACAAGATAAACCTAATTCTACAAGCGATATTAAACTATTGGCATCCGACCTGCTTCATCAATATACTCTATGGTATATTGATTAACACAGAAATATTGCCAACAAGACTGGAAGTGAAGGAACAGTCAGAACTCAAGCCAAGAAACTATTAGGCATGTCTGATTAACAATCTTTAGTGAATTAGCCCAATGCAATGACAGAAGCCTTAGTCTGAGCAAAAATAAGCTGGATACAGTTGCATTCATTCCACTAGATCAAAAGACCTATTGAAGGGGCAAGGCTTTCAAATGGATAATCTACTTGCTCTATTTCCATAAAGCGGCCTAATACGTGTCTGGTAAATCATGTTATATTTTCCTATACTTTGCAGAATTACCCTAATAGGTTTTCAAGGGAGGCAGCAGATGACGCCAAATGTGCTGTACTCTAAATTTGTTTTGCCTAAAGTGATTTAGAGATTTAAGCATCATCTGGTTTGATTTATTTCAAAGATAAACACAGGCAGCTCTGAACAGGAGAGTAATGAGCTACTGTTTGTCGGTAGAGTGGACAGGAGCTGTTAGATTACAATGTAACAGCATGTTTCCTGTTAGTGTGAATTAATGTCAGTGGTACATGAGAGAGCATCAGTTTGCACACATCACCATGAATACATAAATAATCATAACTATGAGTATGAGCACTATGAGTAAGTAGACGAAACAAATTAGCTCCATCCAGAAGTTCCATTCAATAAAAACTACAAACTTTCAGATGCAATTTTCCTGAAGTAATCTGATTTGTGGCTAAAAAGAACATGTTTCAAAATCAATACACCATCTCTTTTCAACATCTCTATACAAACCATCTTTTTGGAAATGTTAAACCATTAAAAACTTGTTTTGGGGACTAATGAAAATGAAAATTTTGATGTTTTTTGCGGCTGAGGAATTGGGCGACTTGGTTACTTTTACTGGGTTCTTGCTCTTACTTTCAGATGTGGAGTTTATAAACTGCCTCATGTTGTAGCACAGTTGGGTGACTTACGTGGAGTGGGTAGGCTGTCTGGTAGTGGAGGGCCGTGGGGTCTGGCTCCTGGTGCTATCAATGGCGTGTCTTTCACTGGGCCGTCTCTGTGGTTGGTCTTTGTGGAATGGGTTGGTCCCGGGCTGCACGCGCCTCAGCGCCCCTCTGTCACGGATGTACACCTGCTCCGGAGCGACCTCCTCACAGCGGGGCCCCTGGAAGCCCGAGCGACACACGCAGGTATGAGGCCGACTGCATGAGCCACGGTTCTGGCAGGGGGGCTGGCAGTCAGCTGAAGAGAGAGCACAGATGGAGATCAAGTTTTTACCAGGTCACGGTGAAGCATGTGCCCCCGGTACAAGCAGCGGTAGCACAAATGGATTTCCCTGATTTCAGCACACAGTGCTTTTTAAATTGATTCAATCAAGGGACCATTTGTTTCATGTCTCATGCCTCTTGTCCATTTCATGCAGCTGAGTGCCTGAAGGAGCTGTCAGATTGCATTTCTATTGAGTCTTTAACAGCACCATTTCGCTTAAATGTAGATGATCTCTCATTAAACCCTTATCCAGTTTCCTTGTAAAGTTAAGCCTATGCTTCATGAGCATAGCCTCAAGCACTTCTGTGTGCAGTGATTACCTACAAATACCTTTTGTCACTGCTCTAGAATGCACAAGCAACACAAGCAGCACATAAATGTAATAAAGGAAAGAGGTTGTAAAAAATGTGCACATGGGAAAAATTGTGAAGGGAATGCCAACTGAAAATAGTTGACAGTATATCATAGAGAGACTGAGGAGCTGTGCCTTTTATTTAAAAAATAAACTCTATTTGAAAGAGCTTACTGTACTTGAAAGATAAATGTGTGGATAATATTTATCAATAGTCTACAAATACACAGCGTTGAGGTCATGTTGTGGTCATGGTGTTATTAGCAGCGAGCCCCCTCTGTCCTCCCCATCACTGCTCAGATAGTTTTAGTACTTAAAGACCTGTGGCACGCAATTTAAAGCAAACAAGCCTTCAATCTTGTGACACGCATGTATGTGGTGTACAGCACTGCAGGATTTATGACACTGTCCGTACACAGTAAATCAGGCCAGCGTGCTCTGGTGGCTAAAGCAAACACTGGCCTTCAGTCAACAGCAGTGGAATGCTATTGACACAGATGCCATGGACACTGACAGATCGAGAGCACCGCCACCGCACCGGGCGATGGGGAGTCCTGCCACTTAAGAGGGGCCACAGTGGGTCCGAACATGGCCCTATACCTGCAGCACACTTCCTGTTATTGGCAAACTGTCAGAGCTGGGGCAGCTTCGACATGACTGGACCCCACAAGTGCTATTCGTCATGACGTAAATTCCAACTACAAGTAATAGAAGGAAACATGACGTGATGTTGTGCGACCACTGGCATTAAATTTAACAAAACCAAATTGGGCTTTCTGTCTTCATCGCAAAACCACAGCGTTAGACATTAGAGGGCTGCGGTATGAAGAAACTAACAAATCCTGGATCATATAACACTGACGATATCCATGTTCTGATCATTTATACTGAGCAAGCTTTAATTAGAAACAGTGATTCATTTTTAAAGAACCACTTTTTGATGAAGTGTACACATTTTGAGGAATGCGATTGTAAATTTATAACATTGTATGCGATTCGGATTTTCCATCAGTGGCTAAAATAGGGATTGTGGTCTGTTTTGCTAAGATATAAATACATCATGGAGCAGCAGTACAGGTTTGGCCTGGTGCCACTGCCATGTCCCAGGTCTGCTCAAACTCAAGTGATGAAGTTGTGAATCACGTCGTCGGCCATAGATTCCAGTGACATGATGCTGCCGGTGTTGCGCTTTTTAACATGCAAAATTTTAGCTGTAAGCGTACAGCTACCAAAGACATGCATGTTTAGATGAACTGATAAATCTAAATTGCCACTAGTAAATGAATGTGAGAGTGATGTTGACTGTCAGTGTGTATTTGCCCAGCTGGAAAAAGGTTTCTTTCCCTCTCCAGTTTGGTGAGGAGCTTCTGCCAAAAGTGAATGAGTTTAAGTATTTCTGGGTCTTGAGTGAGGGAAGCATGTGGGGTAGAATTGACAGACAGATTGTCGTAGTGTCTGCTGAAATGTGCTTGATGTAAACTGTCAGTGTTGTGGGGATGAAGGCTCTCAATTAACCAGTCAATCTCCGTTCTTACCCTCACCTATGGTCACAAGCTGTTGGTCATGAGTGTAAGGGCAATTTACAAGCAGCTAAAATGAGTTTCCTCGGCAGGGTGGCTGGTGGCCATTAGTGAGAGGGTGAAGAGCTTGGTCACCCAAGACAAACTAGATCAGAGAATTAGAACTGACAGTAATACGTACTTTATTTGCCTCAGTTGCTAGCACATAGTTAATTTGCATAAATCCAGATGAACTCACAAAGATGCTATGTGGTTTGTGTTAATGTCCATTTCCCATCTCTGCAAAACTAAGCCCTTACTGGGGTACAATAACAACCATTCTCGAGTGAATACTGGAATATTAGTGACAAACAGTGGCATTAGCTTTCAGTTATTGCACCACACTGTAATCATAAAGCTGTTTCTGTCACATTTAATTTTGCAGTATTGCTATTTTTGAGATTGTTCAAAAACAAGAACTCAGAACAATTCCCTTTACTGCATCAGTGAAGTAGTGCCAGACAAACATGTGGTCTGCCCTGACAATAGCCGGGACAGTTGAGTGGCTCTGGGCCCACTGCACGCCTGTGGCATACAGACAGCTACCTCTAGGCTGCTGAACACATTGTCACAGTAATTGCTGTCGTGCAGATTTGTCTTGCACATCATTAAAACTAATTGCCTCGCATTCCATCCATTTCACAAATATGTGCAGCAATTATTACTTTGCGAAAGTAATAATAAAATGAGAATCCGTCGGAAATAAAAAGAACAGAAATGGCAAACATTCCTGGCATTACCACTTCAGCCTCAATTACGGCTGAGACGCATTGGCCAGGTTTCAGCAGATGACTGTGTCCAGATCCAGTCATCTGAAAAGAGGAGACTGTTAGACTGCTGGTGCGCCTCCCCAACCCCAAACAAACAAGCTGATGCAGACACAGCATAACACACTATTAATAATGGAAGGGGTATTTTGAAGCTGGGAGCTGCTTGTCTATTTCGCTGACACTCAAATTTACCAATATGCAAGATTCCTATAGAAATAAACCAACTCTTAAGGCCCTCTAGAACCATGTTTAGATAAAGTTACTTTTACACCAGGTTGTGGTTGTGCCCCACCCTACCTGTACACATTCAATTTCCAGCTTCAGACTCATCAGATGTCAGCTCACTCATCATCTGACAGTCCTTTCACCTCCACAACATTTGTAACAAACTCCACCTTCAGGAATACTCCACTTTTCTCCCCTTGCTCACCATGGATGGACTTTGAACCCTTGATGCCTTTCCACCTGGTCTAAAAGTTGACCCACCTTCCTTCTCTGCATTATGTCAACCAACTTTGTAGTTTTACTTGTCATTCTGCCAACACTGTAAGTCCCTCTTTCTCTTTCTGTCTACCAGCAAGCCTTCTTTGACCAACAGTAGCCTAATTTGGTGGTTGCGATTAAACCAAACTCCAACCAATCCAGTCATGTCATCATGTTGTTAGTGGGGGTGGGTGATATTGACAAAAATTAATATCTCAATATTTTTTGGGATTGTCCCAATAATGATAATCAGACAACATTTTGAATAATGCCCAAAATGTGTTGTGTCTATTATGTCTATTATAAACTCCTGTTTACAGAAATATGTAGCCTATCTAATTACATTTTTAAATTTTCTGCCAAAGACAGCACAAATAGATATTATTATTATTATTATTATTATTATTATTATTATTATTAATAATAATAATAATAATAATAATAATAATAATAATAATAATAATAATAATAATAATAAATTAATTATTATTATTATTATTATTATTATTATTATTAATATTAAGGTTAAAGTCATTAATAGTATCATTAATTTGACTATACACAATAGGGACATTCATAATTGATGATAATGGAATATAGATATTACAGGCTACAGTAGGTGCTGGCCTGGGACTATAGGCTGGTATAGGCATAATAACAGAGCCTGTTGTAATAACTCTGTCCCACTCCACACAGTCATGTGTCTGATGGGATTGTTTGGATGCACATATGATGTATTGAGTCCTATGTCAACGTCTTGCGCAGCAGTCAGCGCTTGCATGCACAGCACAGTGTTAGCAGTGAGTTGCTGTGCTGAGAGACACACAAACTATGAGAGTCATTTAAAGTTTCAGACAAAGTTTGAGACAAAGACAAAAGCACGTCTGTTTCTGAAGCACTGTCTGTCTGTCTTTTGCAACATGGGGATGCACAGCCATTTTTTACTTTCACTTTGAAACGTAGCAGCGAATTAGTGTTAGCCCAAGCGTTTTAGTCAATAAACACATTCAAGAGGATCTACAGGTCTGTCCTGTGTGCCCTGGAGGGAAATACAGAGGGGAAAGCACACCTGAGCTATTGCACACCCCTAGTTGTTAGTGATATGTTTAATTTCGCAGAGCTTTTACATCAAATGCCCTTCCTCACACAACCCTCTTCATTTATTTGGACTTGGGACCAGCACAAAAAGAACACTGGCCAACATACAACATTCACAAGAAAGTATTAAAAATATCACTGTTTTGCTCTGATTTCTACATGGCTCTTGTTACCAATTATAAACTGTGTATTGCATGTGCACAAATCACAATAGTTGCCCCATCTCTATTCCTTCTCCGATTGGATTCTCACGTTTTAACTCTGATATCATTGCCAGTCCATTATAATCCAGCAGAGATGGGACTTCCCCCCTGCCTGACCCAATGTAACACAAGCCATCAAATCTTTACAGTCTTCTCATTCAACACAGCGCAATCTGAAACCAATATCTGACCAAGCTCCAACATGCCCAAGAACCTGCTCACTTCACAGAGGTCAACAGTGCACACCGAGGCTGAACTGGCATTTTTTGGAAAGTAATATTGATAATGAGAGGATAATAATCTAGGAAGAAATCTCTTTTGACTGAGAACATTATGGCCCATTATGAGATTTACAGACTGGAAGCTGCGCTGGAAAGATTAGGGTTGAGGAGAATATGACAAAGGCTTTGAGTAAAAGACCTTTTCAAATCTCGTAACAGAGAGACAGGAAGCAGAGAGAAACGTGAATAAAAGACTAAATGGGAAAGGGAAGTAATGGCTGCAGCTCACATTGGTCTGTGAACTCTCAGAATATTGTTAAGGTTCAGGAATGTGCAAAGGCAGACCCAGGGACAGACTGGATTACATAATAAAGATACAATATAAAGTATATGTATCTAATTGCAGTGCAAAATATTTAAAAGTAGTCTTTACCATTGCATAACTTTTCCTTTGTGGTTCTTAATAATTACATTTTAACAAACAGGTAACTGCGCTGGTTTAAAACCATATAAATACATGAAAATATACAGAAGTTGTGATTTATTTGGGTGTCTGGTGAACATCCTGTGAAGTCTGGCTCATATTAAAGATTTTATAATCCTGGCATATTTTGGAAGTGGTACAGATAAGACCCCACACATGAAAATAAACAAATGTTACTTTTTCCTTCTAAAAGTACATCCTTATATCATACAAGAGCCACACAAGTTGTGTCTCTTATTATAATTCAAAACTGAAATGTGTTGCCTTACCACCAGCATAAACTGGAAACAGCTGTTGCTAATGAATACTAATATGCTAAAGAAGGCTGTAACACTTAGTATAAAAGTATTCTTTTATATTCAAATATACTGTATGACTAAAAAGTAGAAATGTTTCTTTATTTTTCTTTTCTTCCTTTTTTTGACTTTTTATATTATCTGAACAACAGACGTAAGTAAAAAACCTTAACTTTCTGCTGGAATTAAAGGTCCTTCCTGCACCACTTTATTGAAAACTTGCCTTAACAGAATCCCTTGATAATGTGTTCATACTGAACACAACTGTGGTCAAAGGTGACAGACATGGCTACCTAAAGAATAAGTTTTAAGCTTATGCAGTCTACATGAGAATTACCTCTTGACAAGATCATACATTTTTTTCCATGAATTCTCTGTCCATTTAAGAAGAAATAATTGATTGAGCGGATAATACAATTGCCCCTAATCCTAATGATTTCAACAGAGTGTTTATCTTTTTACCATGTGATTTCCACATGCTTGATGATGCTAACATGTTGAGCTTGACATAACTGTTTTAAATGAAAGCCCAAGCATTCCTCTCACAACGTTCAAGGTACGGAATAACTGGGTCAAATAATCAATTACATATTCATGTTTACACACTGACATTACATTATAATTACATTACATCAACCCAACATTTGAGGTTACTTTAAATGTCTGTCTTAGAACTCTGTAATTGTCTTTTGTTTAACGCATTGCCTGTATTTCTATGCATTTTACATGGCCTCTATGTATTTGGTGTTTCTCTTTATAAGCACACATGGTCACAACTACATGACACTCACTCTGTATTATCAGCAGCAATAATTCAAAGTTGGCAAGTTGTTTAGACTAGGCAACACAATTTATCCACAAGAGCATGTGATTGCTAAAGTTTCTTATGTATTCTCTTTATCTATTTAAATCCTTGATAATAAAGTCTGTATTGCTATAACAAAATGAAATTAGGTGACAGTTTTTTTTTTCAAATAAAAAAGGAGCATACATTTTTAATTGGAACATCTATATTGCTTTGTCAGACACATAACAGAGGAACTTAATTTTCTTGAGTAATTCAGTATTAGCTCTTAGAGGTTAGAGTTATGATAGAGAGAGTAATATTTCACCAGATGAAGGTGCCCCCATAACAGATGCACACTTTTCACTCACACTGTGGCTTCTCAGTGCCATGCAGTAGTATATGTTTATTCTCTTAACCCTCTTAGTTTCTACACAGGGATTTAGTTAACCTGTAGCTGACCCATGACACTGTGTACATTACTTTTAGCCATGCCGTATCTCTATGCCTCTGTTCCTAGCACCCCGCAAACTCCCACATTCACCATCTATAATGAGCTGCATGGCGTGTGCTCTGCGGGCCAGATCTAGATCCGGGGGTGTGTGCTTCTCTACCACATCTTGTAAAGCTGACTCGCGCCGAAAAACCCACAAACCCCCAATCCTCCTGGGGGATCGCGTCCCAACAGTTTCCATATGGCCTTAAAGCGGGAGGGCGCTGTGATATATGGCTAGCTACAGGACGTCCTAACAAAACTGCGGCCTCAGTAAGCAAGCACGGCTTGCAGAGCAGGATGCTTGTTGTTAATGTTGTGTCAATCAAGCCTGCACTCGCAATTTCAAACAGGAAAGTTTACCTCTATGCTTTATGATGCTAGCAGGATAAAATATTTCCAGAAAACACTATCAGTATCTTTTGCTAAGTTCATGAACAAAAAAGTCCACATAAAGCAAATAGAAAAGGAAAGACATCCAGGTTTAGACACTGAGCAGTACCGCATTTTTCTTGTACTATTGTCCGTGGTAGCAATTAAAAAAACATGTGGTGCGCAAGGCCAAAACAGAACTCAATTGCAACCTCTGAACAGTCAGGCCAGCTGGAGTGGAGAAAGCGGTACTTCAAAACTCAAAGTGAGCTGTCCAGAGTCTGTGTTAATAATGGCGTTTTGGAGGGTGGGGTCTATATTGATTACAGGATCTGTCTAATGGGCCATAATTCTCTGCCGGCTGCCACAGAGAGGTGAACCTTCGACTGCGCGACCCCCACAAATCCACACATGACACCAGGAGCCGAGGAGGGCTGCTGCGACTGTCTCCAGAGCGGTAAATTTAACCACTGTGTTCTTGACGTCACAGGAAGCACTTCTAGTTCTTGTAAAACAGAAGGTGAAGGCTTAAAGAATGTTGGTAAGGTCGGTTATTTTAGGTATTACAAGGCTTTTTTTACAAGTGGAAAACTAGGCCAACAAACATCCTAATATTTCATTTACATAATCTACATGCATGCATTTTATGGTCTCCAGAGTGATGCAAATTGTTGAATAGAAAACATACAACTAATCAGAGAAACAAAGTATCAAATAAAGTCCCCCCAATTTAAAGATTTGACAGAAAGGACTGAATTTGGTAATGTGGTAAAAAAAAAAAAAAAAAAAAAAAAAAACAGATATAGCCTGCTCAACAAGAAGCATAACCAAGAGGTGTGCTGAAAATGTTTGCAAAGGGGAAGCCTTTTCAGATTATTTGGAGGTAATTGGATGAAGCACTGTGACCACTTACCATGAGTTGTTTCAGTCAATCATAGCAATTATTCATATGATGTAGCCAAACAACAAACGGATAGACTTGAGCCAGACAAGAATCCAGTATGCTGCACGAGGTAGAGTTAGATTAAAATGGGGGACGGTTCCAGATCCATTTCTCTTTGCTAATAACATAAATTGATCTGGCTGGTCAGGCCAAGAGAAGAACCAACTTTCTGCCACAGTAGCTGATCAACAATAGTTGATAGAATCATCCTGACATCTCCTGCAGTGAAAGGGTTACAGAGTTCTGCAATAAGGTGTTTTGACAATTTGGAGATATACACTCTTTAACTACAATATTCCCTACAATGTAATGGAACACAGTCCTTTAAAACATATGTCAATGCTTAACTTTTTGCCATGGTCGAGCAACTACCTTTGACTTCATAAAGTGTATTACAAGATGATAAATTTGTTACAATAAGCATTCTATATGTACAGATATTGTTTTGGGTCGCTCAGGGGTTAGCCACAGCTCAGGGAGACAGCTTGTATCTATTACGTTAGGGTGCTAAAGGTACAGGTCCCAGTACTGGAGGTTAGCAAACTCACAAGTGTCCTTCAGAACTTCTACAGCTGCTTTAAACATGGAAAAAAAACTATAACAGATTCATAATTTGTTGAACAATCAGGCACAAAATCTAAATAAGTTTTCATGGCATCCACACCACTTCTGAGCTAACAGATGGAAACACACTTGATGCCATAATTTCAATGGGAAAAAAGACAAAAAGGTGCAATGGCAGTAAGGGAGAGGATAAGTGTTATTTTAGGAGCTGGAAAAGCTGCAAGACAATCAAAAAGAACCTCCTTTTTTGTTGCACTTCAGTCTGTCAATCACTGAATCCTTAAGAGAGTAAAAACAACTTCATCCTTCCACGTGAATGATGTGTCTTTCATCTCTAAGACACAGGCAGGTTTAAATCAAGGCCGGTCAGTACAGCCATATGCCGCACAGAACCCATTCTTTCTTCAAAAACACAGTGAAGTACGATGTGGTGAAATGAACTGTGGGGCAGAAGATAAAAGGCGGCACTTCAGGGAGAACTAGTTTGAGAAAAGCATAAAGTCAGGTCTTATCGCTGCAGTGGGGACTAGATTTTTCTGTTCTATATTGTCCCCTGTATTATGTGTGCAGTAGACCACACCCATTACTTAAACAGCCAAAGTTAACTGGAATATAATCTAAGATAGATGTTTGATGAGGGCTGTGAGAGTGTCAAGATTGTTTCAAGATAAGCCAGCGCGCTTTCCAGGAAAACACTTACAGTCAGGTAGAAGCAAAAGCCAAATGTAATAGTACAAAGATAAGAATGAGATGCCCGATACGAAATGTATTAAAGCCTGTTCCCTTCACTGGGGCTATTTGATTTATTTTTGCTTGAAGGGTTATTTTTTTAATGTAAAACTTTAAAGTAGTAACTCAAGATTTTAAATTGAGGGTTTCTGTGTTTAGCCTTAAACACACCAGTATTTTCACAACTGATATTGTAATGTTGTGTAAACTGGTCTTCAATGTTTTCATAAACTAATGGGTTGGCTTCCCTGACCAAATATGCTAGGTTCTTATTTTGGAAATCACTTCTACTTCACTCCAGTATTACCATTCATGTTTGTAGGAGTGTTTTATATAAATGATGGTCCATTGGCTATAGTCACTGACAAGCACAGCACACAGATTCTAAGTTAGGGTCTATACACCTAAGCAAACGTGACCTCATCAAAGTAATTGTGTGCGCATTTTGATAGCAAAAGTAGACTTTCCCATTCATTTTAACAACAGAGCTAACCAAAACCAGTAAACGGTAAAGGTGATTTCAGATTATGGTTGTCCAAAACGCCTTCCAAATAATAGTACACAGAACTAGTAGTCAGTTGCATGAGCCAAAATAATGACTTTAAGCAATTCTATATCAGCTAAATAAAGTATGGAGCCGTCTATAATGTTCTCCCCCCAGATACATGCAGGGGTTTTGACGACCCTTTTCAAAAAACCCTGTTTATGCACTATTTGTGATGTTGGCTAATGTTTATTCAGACCATAAAAATGTACCGTGATCTGTTTACTCTGCAGCACCTAAATGCACTTAACAGATCTATTGCTGGCATTTGATTACATGTACGTTAGTCCATCTTTAGAGATGTCCATGTAAGATGTTCTAAAACTAGTGCAGCAAATACAACCTTGCAGTTTGTTTTCTGTCCACTGGTGGCATCAGTTTATGAAGGTCAGGGTTGCCAGATTTGGGCGGCTTTTTAAGTGTTGCCGCGAGTGAAAAAAAAATTGTCTGCGGGTTGGGCAGAGCTATTTTTTTGTAAATGATATTTTGAATGACAAATATTTAACCCCTTCACGCCGTATGTCGCTAATTCGCAATGCACCATTTAATCCAAGACTGCTGCAGAAATAATGCGTGTTTTCCTTTGATGCCTGTTCAGGCAACACTGTGTTCAGTGTGAAAAGTGCAATGTTCACCTGTGCTTAAACAAACATAACAACTGCTTACGTCTGTGTTTACTGTTGTATTATTCTAATCTGAACAAATAATTGTTGGAAACAAATTCAGGCATTAAGGGGTTAAAACCAAAAGGCAGGCCAAATCAGTTCATCTCTGTGTCTAAGAAGCTGCTCTGTCTGTGAGAGAGGTGCGGGGAGCGCGTCTTTGTCACTGGAGGAGCACTTCTTTTGGCGCAGTGGCACTAATTACGGTCACACAGTATTTTCATACTCTATTCTGCGGGTTTTGGGCAGTTTTTAAGTTGCTGTTGGGTGGATTTTGACTTTCAGACCTGGCAACCCTGAGGAAGGTGACAGACTTGTTCCTCATGTCAGGCATCTACTATGACAGGCCTATACACAAACATCATCCCAATCTGCTCAAGAGAAGCGCTAAATGTCAGCACAGAAGGGGATTCTGCAAGTGCTAACAACATGAGGCCTAAACATGAGTAAATACTGCCAAGTCAACACCTGCTTTCACTTTACCAGCTGACCACAAAGCACACATCTATAGTTATTGCCTTCGATTAATAACAACATCTTTGGTTAGTCATAAAATATATGAACCTGTGGTTCTAATTACTGGACAAAAACAGAGGTAAACAGGAAGCACCCCTGCAGTTCTGTTCATCTTAAAGAGTCTTGTATCACCGCTCTGTTGCATGGAGTTTGTTCCAGCACACCAGTCTGCTAACCATCTATCCTGCAGCTAACAGACACCGCCAGTGCTGCCATGCCATGGGCAGGACCCAAGTCTCCAAATGAAAGCCAGGGAACAATTTTCTAACAGACCCACGGAGACCCAGACATACACCATTTTTTAGGAAACATATTTTTAACTCCAGTTCCTGCCATATATTTGTACTGAACTCAAGCCATTTAAACAAGGCACGTATTGTTAGGAGGCCATACTTCTAAACAACCAATCTGAAACCTACAGTTGATAGTTTTAATATTCAATCCTTTTGGTGAAAAGGTTCTAGACACGGCTCAGCCTCAATGTGTTTTTCCAGTTGTCAGGTTCATTCCTTTTCTTTCCCCGGCTGTGAATGTGTTTTCTCATGCTGCCATCTCCTAATAAAGCCGGCTGGTGCGAGGCGTGGACAGAAATAAGGATAGCCTGAGCCCCTGTTCTCTACATGGAGGTCTTCTTACGTGGGGGTCTCCTTGTCCTCTGTCTGGGCCCAGTGTTGGCACCTTGCCGGGCCGCGGGGTTTCACTCAGCTGATGATAGCACAGCCTCCAGTCAGACCTGGGCCAGGGCCAAGCTGTAAGAGGGTCCAGATGCTTGGACCAACCCCTGGCCTGCTCTGATACACTCTCTTGTTTAACATTCACTACGTTTACATGCAAGTCAAGAAATTCAAATTATTCTCTTGGTCCAATTACAACCAGAGTTTTAAAGCTGAAGTATCCAATTTAACTACTGCTGCCCCAGGCGCTGTAAAAACCAAATCTGTTACCTATAAAGCTTCCAACATCGCCACTCACCAACAACCAACAACAACTACTTGTCTGCTTTTATTTTATTAACAAATATAAAACTCAACCGATTTGCCACCTCAAAATACAAATAATTGACATCAAACTGACATCTGAAGCTTACCTTAAAAGGGCTATATTATGCAAAATTAACTTTTTTTTTTTTAGCTTTCTACCATGTTATAATGCTGTTCCCTCATCAAAAACCTACCTGGACTTGTGTTTTTTTTTTTTTTATTCACGCCTGTTTAAGTAATCCTGTATTCTCTGGCATGGCCTTTCTGATGCCTCAGAACCCCAGGAAGCACTGACCAAAAAAATAAGCCCTCTACATCTAGTCTGCTCTCATTCATTTACCTAAAAAAAAAAAGATCTACAGCTCTGTTGCCTCTGATTTCTCACAGCTGTTTTTTTTAGTTTGCAATAAAATGGCATCATACTAGAGCTGGGCGATATAGCCTAAAAAAAAAAAATCTCAGATTTTTTCACAAAAAGTTTGAATTACGATTTAAAAACATTTTTTCCCCCACTTACTTAAAATCAAACTGAAGACAACAGAGAAATTGTCCAAAACAAGTTTAGCTTTATTGCTTTGATTTCCTCTTGAGGTTAAAGTGCAATCAGACAGGTCTAATAGAAGAGAAGGCCCTTTGATTTTATGGGGGATTTTTTTTTGTCTATAATTCTTCTTAAAAATATTAGCTAGAATTGTAAAAACTAACAAAATCTGTTTTTAAACATATGTAAGGTGGTAATTAATCTAATTAAAAATGTTAACCTGTATTTGGAAAGGCCAAGTGTACCTGCTTTTTAAAATTATATTGCTGTGTTATTAGGCTGTTTTTTGGGGCTTCTGCAGCTGATTCTGATTCTGTTCCTCTCAGATCTTCTCTGGTGATTCCTGTTGTGTGCTCTAGAACATCCAGTCATTAAAACCAGAAGAGGTTTGCTGTGCTAGGTTTTCAGGAAGGTTATTAGCCTGCAACTTTAACGTTTAAAGAACAATGACCTCAAACTTCATTGTTGTCTAAATACACTGCCCATTCAACTTTTTATCAACTATATCACCATGGCAACGCAGACGGGCTTTTCAGAGTGACACCAGACAAAACTAGAAAGTACCGTGTTCATCTCCTCCTTTAGTCCCATCCACACCGCTGCTGCTGCTGAGCACCTGCGACCTCATGTGCGCTCGATCTCCACACGATAGCTCCGTGCTGCTCCTCTATGCCGCACTGTTTTTATGTGTGCGCCCGATTTCGGCACCGCACCTCCGTCCTCCGCATCGCACCTCCACGCCGCTTTGTGGCTCAACACGACCTCTGCCGCGCATTACCGGTGCGCTGCTGCTGAGAGAGTTACGGAGTTTGGACAAAGTTGCAGGGTTGCGCTGAATTTTGGGGGTTTGCTTAATTTTGCATTAATAGTTGTGATCGCAACATTGCGAAATCCTGTAGGGACTGACTTTGCAGCGGGGCGCTGTTTGTGCTCCGTCTGACGCCGCAAACCCAAACCAATTCCACACAACTGACGACACTGTGCCTTTCTAAGGAAGGAGTTCTTCCCTGCTCGCTGCCATGTTGTTTGTGTACCTCTCTAGTGTGCGGAAGGAGAGTGGGCGGGCCTACCCACTATGAACTATGGGAGCCCAGAGCGCTGGTGGTGGACGTTTTTTTTTTATTTATTTTTTTATCGATTTTTATTAATACAAGTCGACCTGCCCTACAAATTCAAATTAATCAAAAAAATAGATTTATCGCCCAGCCCTACATCATACAAAAAGTTTAAGGAAGTGAACAGCTCTTTTTCTCTGTTTATGTTCAAAAGAGTGTAACAGGGCTGCACTCTGCCCACTCCTGGTGCCCCTTTAAACTTCTAGCACTAAGTTTAGCTTTTAGTGCAAACCAGAATTTACCTCCCTCTTGTTAAACATGGTTACGTTGTAATTTCGTACCTGTGTTTTATTTGACTTTAATTTTTGTTCAAATGATTTTCTGTGTAGCACTGTTCTACTCTGTAAAACTAGATCTATCTAGAGCAAAATAAGGACTTTCTCTAACTTACCCCAGCCGCTATTATTCAAGACCCAATCGGTGTGTCCCTTATCGGGGTGTGCCAGCGGATTGAAATCCTTAATAAGACCGCCTGTATGACACAATAAAGTCTATTTTTTTTCCACAGATGATTCTCATTACAATATACTATTAGATGATTACACGTTTCCTCAAATCCAATGAAAAAATAATAATTTAGTTCCCGTTTAATCAGGCTATGAGCATAGTCAGAGTATACTCTGCATGTGAACAAAATAACTTACTGAGCCTGTTACACCCCAAAAGTATGGCTGTAGCTCAGACTTGAGAAGTGGAAGAAGGCTTTTTTGCTTGAGCTGGAGGGAAGAAGATCTAATTAAGAGGATGCTGCAGCTAATCAGTTTGTTGTGTAATCGACCGGCTCAAATGTGCATGCGTGTGAGCGGCATAATTAGCAGAGGAGACACAGGGAAACGGTAAACAAGTTTAAAAAATGGTTTACCTTCAGAGGGCTTTCTTAGTGGAGGAAGGATGATTGCTGTGTTGGTTTTGCTTAAGTTGTAAAAAGTAAAGATAACTTGTGCTAAAAAAGCTCCAAGTCCAACCTGTTATTTCAGACTTTAACAGAAAACAGGGGTCGTAAAAGTGAAATTGAAACATGACATGCAAAGAGAAAAAGCAGAATAATGTACGGCTATTTTGAGGTGGAGCCTTGTCAAATATAGGTCATTGATGACAGGCAGTCTAGAGAGTCAGACAGAAGTGCTGTGTTTAAATTAATGTCAATTACTCATTCTCAGTCGGTGTCTTGTACTTTTAATTATTTGGCAGCTTGCTTGTCCAATTTTCTGTTGTGGTCAAATAAAGTGGAGGTAGTTCCACCCAAAATAATTAAGAGCTCGAGTCAAAAAGAGCCAAGTGCTAAGTGTTGGACCTGAGTTAAAAGCGAAAGGCAAATAGCACATGATGAGCAAGAGCATAGGGGAAATAACACCTTGGGAAAAGTTTCATAGAGCAATTTGACTTGTCAGGACTGTCATTAGTAACCATTAAGGCTGTTATTTTTCAGTCTGTCTGCATAGAATTGCACTCAGTCAAAGGAATAAAAATAGTCAAATGTATAAATCTTTGTGATACAAGTTGACTTTGGTTTTGTGCCTTACTACGCTGAATATGTAAAGTACTGTGCAAAAATGGAAACAGCATTTACCCTTGAACAATCAGATCTTTGAGTTTTGTGTCTAGGCCTGGGCACTATATTGTTACCATTGCAGGATAGGACCAGTGCTTTGGCAGAGGTTTAAATTTTTCTTTTCTTTTTTTTTTTTTTTTGCAATTGTGTGTATTTTTGATCCACCTTCCTTTGTTCATAGCCCTTCTTAAAACCCTGCCTACAACTTTTGCACAGTACTGTATATGTTCAGTTTAACAGCCATTTAGTGAATGTGTATACAGCATATAACTTACGTTTGATGCAACGATTGGTTCCTGGAGCCACAGCCCAGCCGGAGCAGCACTGCTGACCTCCACACACGTTAGGCCTGAACAGATGGGATACACGCAACATGTTATGGTGCATTAAGGCACACACAGAACACCCTCAAGCACAGTAATATAAAAGGCTTCTTTTGGATTGAAGTCAGATGCTTCCAGGGATATGACTGCTTTGGTTGTTTTCAAATCACTATGAATTAGCTGTCCTAAAGATATGATCTCTCTAGAGAATACACTATAATTGGCTTTTATGTAAAACAAAATTCCAGAGTCACTGATGTAACATTATTTAATTGAGAACCCACATGGAAATCCTGACCACTTTCTCAGTGAAGTGGAGTCTAGAATTCATCCCATTCAAACCTATTTCCAACTAAATTACTTCTTCCTGACCAATGATAATCTTTTTATGAGAGAAGAGTGGACTGGACTAGGAGATGTTTTGAGGCTTTTGATGCTTCTCTAATTAGTTGTTTGATTTTCAAATTAGGCCAGAGTATGTTGGTACAGCCCACTGTTTTCAGATTGGTTAGATGGCTTTCAAGTTGCATCCAGATATAGTTTAATTTACAAACATTTGTTCTGCCACCCTGAAATCCAATTGAAATAACAGAGACCAGACTAATTAATTTAGAAGAGCACCTTAGAATTGCTGGCCAGGTTACCACATACAAATAAAACAATGTAGTTATCTGTGGGTTAAAAGAATTAGGTGACACATACAAAATTTAAAAAAGCAGTACATTTTATATCACTGCACAAATGAAAGATGACATGTTCTAAACTGTTATAACTGGATGCTTTGCACTCTCTAATCTGCACTTGCAGCATGAGCCAATACTGCAGTGTGAGAGATACAGTAGATGAAAAGGCAGCAGACCGCAAGAGCAGCTCCGGGGCAATAGTTAGCAGCATGTTGGCATGGATCTGTGCCGCATCATCTTTCACATCATATTACAGTAAGTAGGTGTCAGACTCACTGTGATTGGAGGAGATAACGAGGATCGCCCTTTGACCCTGAACACCTTGTGCTCATTACAGTGTGAGAGTGTAACAGAGGAATCCCACTTCTGGCAGACTTGGCCTTATGAATCAAATGCATCAGGTCAGGCGCGTGCCAAGAACATCAGTCAACACGTTCATTCACAAGACATATGTAATAAAGAGTTTTATACAGTGTAATTAGCACTGTGCCCTGAGTTTAAATAGGTAAGTCTTATGTTCTTGCCTTTTTGAATGTAAGCATGCCTATTACACTCTGACAGGTGAAGTGAAAACAGCGGGAGTCACTCTGAGTCAATGTAAAGGAAAGTGAACAGGCTGCCAGTGCTTCGGGCTATACTAAATGAGTAAGCCTAAGTGGGAATTCCAAAAGGAAATGTGTCATGAAAAACACTTTCTCTAACAAGCAGCAGATGAAGCACACTGTTTCAAAGTGTTAAAAGCAGACTACTATTTGGTAATCTAACCCACAGATTTATGTAACACGAAGGGTTTACTTCTTCAAATCCTAAAGACGCCTATTCATCTAACACTGGGATATGTTGTTTTTGGCAATGTCAAGCAAGACGTCCGCCCTACGCTGCAATAAAGCATGTTGGATCTGAACTCACGGACAGCTATTTTCTTTATGCCCCGAATCGACAGTGCCTCAGTTCAGTCACGCATCAGTGAGAATGTCGGAGTGACGGATATGTTTGGAAATGTTGTTCTTAACCTGTGATGGAGAAGGGACTATTGCTGATGCATAAAGTGGGGACTTTGGGTCCATGATGGAGCCAAGACAAGTATTGGAAGTAAGGTGTACCAATAGAAACAAAAGGAATTAAATATCAGGATCAAGCAGAGGTGGAAAGTAATCAGACCTTTTCTAAGTACTTTAACTTCTACTTGAGTAATATTATTTTGAAGCAATGTTTTTTTTCTGAAGTAATCCAGCCACAAAAGGTCACAAGCCAATGTACTCTCAGTGCCAGTCCCATGCCCAAATAAAAGGTTGCCTCAGGAAGGGCTTCCAGCATACAATATATCCCCAATCAATATGCCAATTACTGCATGATAAGAGGCAGATGCTGTGGCACCTACAAAAAAGAAAGGTTGAAAGTAAAGTATAGTACATGTACTTGAGTACAGAGTTGCATAATTCTTCTTCCACCTGAGGAATCAAGCAATATACTGTCTGGCGAAATGACTAGAAAATTGCTTACTGACAAATGAGCTTCAATAGTTTTGGCTGAATTCCCATGTTGCATTGTCTGTTTATATTGGCCATATAAATCATAATATCCCAACTGCCAAACTAAGACAAACAAAACAGGCAATAAATTTACATTATATTGTCTGCAAAGGTGAGCCGTTCAAATCCCGCCTGATTATTATGTAAACAGTCTCCATCCTTTGATTATCATACTTTGTCCCGTAGAACAAACTGCAACGGATCCACTGGAACATGGAAACAAGTTATCATCCACTCATGTTTGTGCAGTGATAAAATAAGATTTGCGCTGCTGAGAAAGAGGTGGCCATCCCAGCAACAGGTGTTTCTGATCACAGTACAGCCACTAGAATACATGGCTACAGGCAATAGCTTGAAAGTGGGGCACGCACATTGAAGTCGTGTAATTCACTCTCCTTAACAGGCTTTGGAAATAGAAGTCATGTGGTGGTAAATGGCTGAACATGCTTAAAACAGATACAAAGCAATAACATACCAACCTCAGTATCTGTTCCACCTCACTTCATTTGCCTAGTGTCCTGCCATGACCCCATGTCTAAAAATGCACAGGTCGGATTCCCCCTTTTAGCTGGGCCGCTCCACTTGTATG
Source organism: Bostrychus sinensis (assembly GCA_020698575.1). Lineage (NCBI taxonomy): Eukaryota > Metazoa > Chordata > Actinopteri > Gobiiformes > Eleotridae > Bostrychus > Bostrychus sinensis. The sequence goes on from CM036258.1 coordinate 21,334,523, forward strand.
ACAGCAAAGGGCGTTCTGTATTTATTAGGCAACACTTTGTAGTCATTTGTGGCTTGTAAAGTTACATCATCACTGCGAGAGGAAACCACTTCCTCTACTATTTTACAGTAAGCCACATGGACTGTACAGTAAAATAGGCCACACTGATTCTTTTCAAGTGATAGTTCAGTGCTGTGTACACTGGGCTTAATGGGGTTATTATGGGTGGTTAACATGTTACCTAGAATAGAAAATTGCAGTGCTGTGTAGTTTTGGAAGAAGCCAGTGAGCATTGAGCAAGTGATGAATGGAACTGAAATATGTATTTAAAAGAGAAACAAAACTATTTTTAGTTCAGCTGCTTTACATAAAGGTTATTTACATGCATTTATTTTGACACATGACTGCCCCAGAAATTACTATTCTTAAAATATGCAGCCTCTTTTAAATAGCTGAAGTTTGGATTCCAAGATATATTGTGGAAAATTCCCCTTTGTATCTCTCCAAGGACACAGATCATTGTGTCGTTGCTCCTGACTGCTTCTCCAAACTGGATGTGCAAATTCTACAAAAACTAACTAACTAACTAACTAACTAACTAACTAACTCTAACAGAGACATAATCATGTGCAAAATCCTCTTTAAGTTGGCTGAAATGGTATGATTGCGCACGTAAACCTTACCCAATGAGTCTCCTGGTGGTGCCAGCAGCGCTGTGCCTGGTGCTCTGCCTGCGGTTCACCCTGGCTCTTTGCTGTGGGGAGAGCTGGCTTGGCGCTTGTCTGACGCTCCGAGGTGAAGAGGAGACGTCTGCTGCAGCCTGTGGCCTCTGGGACTGTGTTGGCAGGCGTAGTGGAGTTTCAGCTTGCAGCATGTGCGAGGATGCATCGTCTCCTTGCTCCCTCGCCGCGTGACCTTGACTCCTAAATTGGGTTTTGTGTTGTTTTTGTTGTTGCTCCCAAAGTGACTTTTCTGCAAGTGCACCTTCCCTCCTTTCACCTGTGGAGTCACTTCGGCTCTCTCCGCTTCTTAGCACAACAACAGCCATCACAATTAAAATAGCAACTCCCCCTCGCTTCATTTTGAGCTAATTTTTTAAAAGTACCGCGAAAAAGTTAGCGCGTAAAACCGCAACTAGCTGTAATCACAAGAGAGTTAGCAAACAAGGAAACAATGAACAAGTTGCTCAATAAGACGTCATCCTCTCCCAGGAATGAAGCATGGATATTTCTTCATAATGTCCAGGTAAGATTTAAAAAATACCTCAAAATCACTTTACACTAGAGTCCAAAAAATGTGCTCCTTCCCAGCGCTGAAAAGCAAATAATTCAAGCTAACATTATTCCATCTGTTTTGTGGAACATGAAAAGCGGCGCAGGGAAAAAAGTGCCGCGCGTTGGCTGCAGTCAGAGCTGCTGCTCAAGCTCCACTACTACAACTTCTATTGCTCCAAGTGAGAAGACTGCAGAGAGAGTAGCAGAAGCGTGCTCCCACACCACGCATATCACCCACCTCCTTGGTTCTGAAGTCACCGGGAATTTTTGAAGGGATTGCACGCTCTCTGTAAGTAAGGAAACACCCCCTTTGTCGGCTGCGTGTTGTTGCTCCCACCAACACCACCACCGCACAACTTGCTCTGCTCCATACGCCCGCACTCTCTCCTCTGTCTGCCAACTTACATCATGTTACCGTGCGTCTTTTTTGACAAGGGCTAAAACGGACGCTAGATTCAAAGCAGCTGCCTTAAGCATTAGCATCAATCTAAATGTAAGTTGACAAGTTATTTAAGACTCCACAGTGGTCATAATTGTTACATTTGTACACTGTGTATGGGATTTTGACCAGCTTGTGAACGCATTACATTTGGGTTGTGTCATTATAAAACGGAATCATAAATGTAATGCATGCACCTAAAAATGTTTGCATAGCATGATTTAGGGCTTTCTGAGCAGTTGCATGCGGAGAGGCAAAACAGTAGTGAAAAGGTAGGGGGAAGTTGAATGTGAAACCTTGGAAAACTTGGACAGATTATGTAACACAGCGCATTTGTCTGCCTCCTTGGTCCATGCTGCCTCATCACTTTCCCTATGACTGTCTGGAAACAACACATTTCTTCTTCTCCCCTAAGATCCCGAATAACCCAGAGAGAGTTGGCTCCCGCTCCTCATTCAAGCCACAAAGATGTCCGCCTGACTCTCTCATGAGTGGTCCCCTAGCTGTGTTTTTACCACGCTCTCTGGACCGCCATCCAAGACACACAGCAGCAGTGGAGAGGAAGACGAGAAGGCAACTTGTGAGATATAGCAAGAGGAAAGGGTTTTTAAAAGCTGACTGGGCGCTGAAGTCATCTATCAGTGAAAAAGTTGAGGGCCAGCCAGCCACCATCCCATAGGAAATGTAATTAAAACTCAATAAAGAATAAGTTGGGGGTGGTTGTGTAAAATGTAAATAAAAACACAATAGAATGGTTCACAAAAACTACAGAGTATTTTGTAAAAAAGAATAACTTATTTTGAATTTGATGGCATCAGCATGTGTCAGAAAAGTTGGGGCAGGGGCAACAAAAGGATGGAAAAGCTGGTGATAATAAAAACAGATAATGCAAATAATTATGTTAATTGGCAACAGTTCGGTTAGATGATTAGATGTATTAGATGCTCATAATCTTCACATCCTTAAACATTAAAAACATCCATATTTCAGCTCTGAAAATCAAGGCACGGGCTCAGTAAACAGTTTACACAAATGCAAGGTTAAGCTATATCATGCAAAGAAGAATCCATATTTGAACATGATCCAGAAACAGTCCAGTCTTCTCAGGGCCAAAGCAATTAATAATGGGCTAAGATAAAATGGTATACTGCTCTATGTTCCAATGAACCGAAATTTGAAAAATACAAACCCACAGCAGCAACAGAGAGGGAAACAGATAGCAAGAGGAAAGGGTTTTTAACAGCTGGCTAAATTAGTACCAAAGTCATCTATCAGTGTGAACATTGAGGGTCAGCTACCATCCCATCAGAAAAGTATTTAGAAAAAGAAGCTTATAACTGTACAGCGCTCTCACCCCAGCCCTCATAGCGTCTGTGGCCGGGGGTCTGTTTGAAAAGTACCATTGACCCCAGAATCCTTTAGCGTGACCGGGTCATGCACCTACAAATGTTGGAGTGAGAGAGTAGCTGGCTTTACCAGCCACCTAATCTTTTCTCTGCATCATGTTATAATCCCTGGCCCTAAGGAGGCTTGTTATGAAAGTGGGCCTCAGCAAAGTTAGCATGGCCCAGTTTGACACAGTTTGCCGCATCTGGAGGGACTCTAGAATAAATACCAGAAGGATGTCCCTGGCTATGACCAACGCTTCAACACAAAGAGTTCTTTGAAAACTCTGGCATGACACGCAAGCCACTCCTATCATCTTTCAAACTCCAAACAGGATCATAACTGCATTACACCACACAGATTCTTACAGAGTAGAGGTAACACACACAAAATCTCTTAAGTCTCATAATTAGGTTGTGTTCACGTTCTTGAATCTGATGATGTAAAAAATTCAGATGGAGGCCAGGAAGCAGTATAGGACCTGATGTTACTTTAATAGTCTAATGTAGTGATTGTAAAAAACACAAAACACAAAAGCTAGGTTCTTCCATAGATTTTTGGCCAGCCCTCCATCTCAGGCTCACACTATAGGCCTGTAGAATGTTGGGACATCACATGAACACGTTGAAACAAACAAGCGACGTGTGTGTGGAGAATTCTCAAGATGGATTTGAATTGCGGCCAGACTTTGAGCAACTGAACCATTTCAACAGGCTTTTTCTTACTTTTCATGGCTACTAATGAATAATCAAAGGAGGCCACTTCACACCTCTACCTATCAGTGTATCCCAGGAGAGACACATTTGCATCCACATAGCAGAGAGCGGACTGAATGAGGCTTTGGGATGTTGAACGAGTCGAGGGGTCAGAGTTCAAGTGTACCCATTAGCAAGCCAAACAGTATCACTACCCCCAGAATGTAGGCCTTTCATTATATAGGCAAGCATCAACAGCGTATTCTTCGCCCCGGCTCTAGAATTTTAAGTGATCCATGTGAATTGGCCTCTGTGATGACTTTCAATGGAGCAAACCAACAAGAAACGTCAATCTCTTCATTAGCTACCTTTTACCGCATCAAAGCCTCCGAGTCTATTTCCTCTTGCCCAGTAGCTAGCATAAAAGCCGCATTGTCAGAACTGGGCAGTGAGCACAATCTGGCAGAATAAGGTAGAGGTTTTTTTGGCACGTCAAAACCGAAATTAGTTCCTTCATAATTGATAACATTTTTAGGAATTGGACATGACAGCATTTCCTTGGAACGTACATTACAGGAGACCTCCATCTTGTTCAGTGAGTGGTCGGGCAGTACATTAAACAGACATTCAGACAACAAGAGGAAACAGTGGGAGATAGAGGAGGATAGATGTAAAGTGCTAATAGGCAAAGGACTACAGGGTCTTTCCCAGCTTGTACAAATGAGGTGCTGTCAGCTGGGTAAGAGAAGTAGGTCACATGGATGTTACTTAGACCAGGCACTTCCACTTGGCCCTTTTGAGATATCCATATTTTCTTCTGGGAGTATCAGGAAAGATTTGTATTAGTTTGTGCGTCAAAAACCAAAGTGAAAAATGTTAACAAGAAGTTTTGGCACCACTGACAATAAACTGAGCATACGTGGTTGAATGTCACATACAGTGTGTAATGCACCACAGCTGAATGACTGGCTAATTCATTTATGGGTGTGAGATGTTAACAAAAGTATTAAGCACCCCACAAGTGCTAAAAGAACCCTGCAAGGAAAGTATTACAGAGATTAGATTAAGCACTTCCCGTTTAGCTCCAGTGAAAAAATTCAATGACTTTGTTGTAGAAATGTGGATTTGCTCTCAGGAGTAGTCAGCTCGATGCCAAGTGCACCAAATTAGGCATAATGGCCAAGAGCATTCTGAAGAAAAACCTAGACAAATCTCCTATTGTTTTTCCATAATCAAAAAGCAAAATCATGGTTTACAATTGCACTTTTGCTGTCTTCCAAGTGGCCACAGAAAATAGATACTGAATAGATACTACTAACAAAATACAATATGTGTTCTAGTTATATTGTCTTTTATTAAAATGTTACTTTCATTGTAATTTTAGTAATAGTAAATCTATTTGCAGCTAGAAGATCCTAGGTTCACCTCAATTTGGGGTAACAGTATTAATAACAGTAGTAGTAGCAAAAGTAGTATTAGAAGTAGAGTTAGGAGAATTATTAGTAGTAATAGAAACCATTGTAGTAAGGTTAATTTCTGTACGCAATTTTTGTACACAATTATAGATCCAAAATTGGTTTTGTAGATTGTACATTAAACATATAATTTATATTGAATACTTTTACTTAAACATGAATAATATTCTTTAACTGTCAGCCTTTTTATGTGGGGATTGATTTGGAATATCCTAGTCACCTGTGAGTGGGGATCTTGAACTTCATCTGATGTCTTTTATCAATTCACTACACACAAAATAAAAACAGCTTGGCCATCCCATAGCTGTCCAGAAAAGTACTGGACATTAGAAGAAAATGTATAAAATACTGGTCCACCACTCAGGAGATCCAGAGTTAGTTTCAAATACAAAGGATTTGATCTATGACATCCTTGGAAGCCTATTGAATAAAGAGCAGATCACAGTGGCCAGTGGTTGGTCAAAAAATGCAACTGCGTCAAATTTTCCTAAACCCTTTATTCTACCCTTAATTGTGTTGTATAGACCCTTTGACCTTGTAAGCTTGATTTAGAAGTGGCTCTCGTGAACTGTGATGTCACCCTGAGCATGATAAATGTCTCTGGAGTGGGTTCATGGTGTGGATTGTGTCAGCCAGTTAGCTCCAATCACAACTTGCCATAACTTTACAGAATTGTACATTTACAAAAGGTACAGCCAAAAGGAGACTTAACTATTCACATTTATCTATAATCAATCACTGTGTGAATAAATAGTACTATTTATGTCTGAACAGGAGTGGGAGTGAGCTGTGCCCTCTGCATTCTTGTAAAGTCTGGACTGTTAGTCATCACCTTTTCTTGGCTCCATTAGACCATAGACTGAGGGTTTAATAGGTGTAATAGATCATTTGGTTTCTTCTTCTACTCTCTATTTTCTTGCTCCTACCTCTAATTTTCCTGGCTCCTCACCCCAGGCTCCTTCGTGTGCTTCCCCAGCCACAGTGACCTGGTCAGAAGGCGAACTGGACCAGCGCCTGTGCTGCCATTACATCTCTGGGGGTGATAAATGACTACAGTTGGCTTTCCCAGTGCTGCAAACTGTTTCTACCATCCAGCTAAAGAAAATTAAGGTAAAGATTCTGACAACATTAACTCTCAGGTCAACAAAACCTACATTTTTCTACATAATGCTTACCTCCAGACTTTGCAGCTTCTTGATATCACAGTGTTTCAGCATGTCAGCATGGAACACCAGTAATAGTTGTAACTTTGATGTGTTGTCACAGTCGTCATAGAGTATTTTGCCTTCAACTTAGCACTCACACAGCTTGGCCAGCCATTCTAACAAAACAAATCAAAGGGATTTGTTTTGACCAGAAAATAGAAGGCAGTACCAACTTATCACTTGGTTTCGATAGCTTAGTAGAATTGATCTCTGTGGAAAATGGCTTGAATTGGGGAGGTTGAGGTTAGGGTAGTGGTCATACAAACTGACATTAGCACATTGAGTGTTATGAAAAAATTAACTCTTTGGATGTCAGAATTGAGATATGACAGCAAGTACTCCATCCAACACTTAGGGTTAAGGTTTTTCCAGGACTAATCACAGCCAACTCTGCCAAGTTCATACAGTATTTGCATTTTGGGGATTTGTTCCTTGGAGGAGGTTTGCAACCACTTAAAATTGAATTACGCCATGTCTAATGCATTTGCTGAAGTTGGTATAGCGTTAACAATTTTTGGTCCCACTTCCAGCTTTCACTACTCCTTTATATTTACTACTTTATTTCCACAAAGAAAGACCATTAGTTTGTATGGTGATGTGAATGTGGTAGAACATATGGCGGAAATTAGAGCTGGGTTTGGTAGTTATGGTAGACTTTTTTATGTTAAACTACAGCAGGTTAAATTAAATCAGAATCATAAATGTATACTGTAACATGTAAAAACACATAAAATATGAATATGAATATCATTTCAACAGTAATTAAATTGAACATGTGCAGTAATTATGAAAAAACTGAATAATGTCATTGAGTATGGCTCCCCCAACCTGGTCTCCTCTATTATAACGAGCAGGGTAGTAAGGGGACAAGTGAGTTCTCAATAACTATCTGGCATACTAAAATCAAATATGTGCAATTTCAGAAATGTCATTTCCGCAAATGAACTTTCTATGTTGTCTCTATGTTGTCATTTCTATTTGGGTTAACAGTGACATCACTAAATCTAATCTTAATAATGAAATCCAATACATTTTGTTGTTAACTAGGGCCTTTAAAAATGCTGTTCACAGTTACATAACAAACGTTATTTCCCACAATGCACCTTTATGGGCCTCAGGAGTCCTATCTTATTTAGCACAACAGCCCAATAACATTAAAAAGTCTATAACTCTATAGAAATACAAGTACGGTGCAATGTGACTACTGTAGTTTTGTCCTATATAGGGATGCAACAACTTATCAGATAAATTGATAATAATCAATTAGTGAAATAATCGTCAACTAATTTAGTAATTGTTTAATTGTTAACTGGAGTATTTATAGACTCTGAAACATGCCATGTCCTGAGAGAGGAGGGTTTATTACCAAGACAGAACAGTAAAGCAACAAAAGCATTTAAAAACAATGTACATTTTGCATTTTTGATTAAAAATATCTTTGTGTTTGTGTATATGCTCTATCCAAATGTACTCCAGTGGCATACTCACGGCTTCGTCTGGTTAAAATTTTGTAAAAAATTAAGTGATGTTTTATCACAGTTTTTAACAGGAACTACAAAACACCTCAAGTTTTAACCACTTTACTAATGCTTCACTGTTCGATTATTAACCGAATAATTGTAACAATTATAGACAGAATAATTGATTATCAAAATAATCCTTCTGCATGTTCAGTACATTTAAAACATACACCAATCAGGCATAACATTAGGATCACAGAAAAGTGAAGAGAATAACAGATTATCTCTTCATCATGGCACCTGTTTGTAGCTGGGATATAATAAAAAGCAAGTGAAATGGGTTTAAACATGGAAAATGGGCAAGGTTAAGGATTTGAGCAAGTTTGAGAAGGGCCTAATTGTGATGGCTACACGACTGGGTTAGAACATCTCCAGAGCTGCAGCTCTTGTGGGGTGTTCTTGGTCTGCAGTGGTCAGTATCAAAAGTGATCGAACAGATGAGCTACTTGAAGGAAGTTAATGATGGTTCTGATAGAAGGATGTTAGAAAACACAGTCTATCACAGTTTGTTGTGCCTAGATCTGAATATTAGCCAGGTGGTCAAAACACATAGCATATGACTACTAATAATAGACCGGTGCTAATATGTTATGCCTGATCAGTGTATTTTATAGGTTGCAGAGTAAACATCTTTGGCAAAATGGTTTTGTATGCCTGTGACTAAGCTAAGGATTAAACCAAAGTTCACAAACTGGGCAGTAGATTAGATTTGTCTGAGTAATGCAGGTTAAGCACTTTCACTGCTGGGAAACGATGAGGCATAAATCCATTTGTGTAACTGACTCACCTCTGACACATGTACCTTCCAGTCTGCAACAGCTACACACTACTATGGAATGTTACAGTTGTTTTTGCCAGGCTAATTGCTCACTGTTTCTGCTCCTTCTGTTTTTAAGATTTTTTTCCTGTAATGCTCATGTGTGCTGACATCTGCTCTCTATACAGGCCCTCGTGCTCTGTTAGCCATGAACCGAGAATCATGTGACTTAACAGTTAGGTGAATGAAACATCTTCTTCACTGCCCTCAATTAACAGTGAAGGTCGAGCGCCAGAAAGTTATGATGCGATTTAACCCCCTGCATGAGGTCAATTTGACCTGAATAGCTTCCCATTAAGCATGATAAATTTGTTATTTTTCAAGCCATTAAACCTTTTCTCCATAGTCCATTTAGTCCAGGAAACGGGCTGGCCTGCTTTTAATCTGGGTTAGTTTAAAGTGGGAGAACTTCAAGGAAAATGGGAATGACACAGCAATTAGCAGAGATGACTTCAAAGTGTTTTCTGCCACGGCTTTCTGCTAATTATCGGTTACTGGTGTCAAATGGGGGATCCCTTCAATCAGTGTGAAAGGGCACTGGCTTAACATCAACAACCGTGTATAACAAAGAATCAATTCGAGTCCAGTGTATAGAGAAGCCATCAATGCAAACATTGTAATGAGCGTGGAATCTCTGGGACCCAGGATAAAGGCATGTGAGACGCAGGAAGAGTGCTGACTGCATTGACCTGTCTGTTAGAGCCCCCCAGGGCAGCCCACTACAAGGTTTCTGTCAAAAAGACTGCACTATTCATCAGGCCATTTCGAAGAATCTCTTTGAACTGTCATTTTATTTTTGAGTCTGAGCCCACCCCAGGAGAAGTCCAGTTAGGAACAACATACTTACTAGTCAAATAGAAAGAAAGACGAGATAGAAAATAGATTAATACTGTATGGAAACAAATCAAACTACAGCAGCTTCCACAGGACAAAAGTCAATCTACAGCATTCAGCAAGATGACTTTCTTAGGGTAGTGAAGTCTGGATTCTTATTTTCATTCAAGACATCTTCCACCCAAAATGATTTTCAAAATGATTGACCGACCAGTTTGAATTCCCAAAAAATGGTGCAGGCTCTGTTTTCCAGGTTTTTGGCCCAAAAGATGACCTCCAAGGGTCAAATCTCAAAGTGCAGCAGCTTACAGGGGACTCGGGCTCCAGAGAGACAAAAAACTAACTATGGCAGCCATGTAATGTATAAATACTCAAACTACAATTGCAGCATGTGGGGGTTAAAAACATGAAAACTAAAAGTGAAACTATTGCAGTCTCAGAGAGTCAAAACCCAGTCTGTAGCTGTCTCAATAAGTTCAAAATCAAAGTACAGTGACCATGGAGGTCCAAAACCCAAACTCCAACAGTCTCTTTATCTTTGCATTCTGAAAAATCTCTTTGAACTTATTTTATTTTAATCTATATTCAGGTCCAGGCCTACACCAGAGAAGTCCAATAAGGAGCTAAAATGTTGCTAGCCACATAGAATGATATATAATAAGAAATAGAAAATAGCTAAAAAGATGAATACTGTATAGTAATATGACTTGCAGGAGTCTGCTAAATAGGCCGTAGTTCCTGGATGTCCCTGGTCACTGCCCAGCTCGTAAATCACACCCCTGAGGGAGCTTTTGAGCTGGATGTAATATTGTGCAACACTGTCCACAAGTCTACCACACCGAGCTCCATCCATTCTCCCAATACACAAACATGCAAGCACTGAAATTGGCATGTTCTCAGTGGAGTGTGTGAAGTCATGACATGGTTTGCGTGGTTTCAGTCCCCTCCATATGGAACTGCCTTGTCCTCCCACGTCTCCCCAGAGTGCTGCAGTGGGGTTTAAATCACCTGCAGGCAAAAATACAACAAGCAAATGAAAAACAATGCAGCCGATGAAATGGATCTCCATCAGCCTGGCCCAGAAGTAGAGCTAACATTCCAGTTGAGTGTAAAAGTATTCATATGACTCAAGATGCTAGTACAGCTGAGTATTTGAGTGGAGCGCTCGGTGGGGAGCAGGAAGAGAGGCCCCGTGTGCCCAGAGCCCTGTCTCCTGAGCAGTACTAAGCACCCAGCAGGCATCAAGGCCCACCGTTCATTAAGGAGCCAAGTTTTAATAAGCCCGCAGACAGACATGCTGCTAAACAGTCTCAGGTGCCAGAAGAGGTGAGTTTCCTGCTCAAACTGATCCTCATGACTTCACATGGCACTGTAATGCATCTGTGCAAATAGATAGATATAGTTTTAGCACTGAATAAAGGTACCTTTGGATGAAGTTACACTTGTTCTGACCTAATATAAAAAGTGGGGTTCATTCATTAATTTTCTTCAACTTATTCGTGCCACCTAAGACTCCATGTCTTGGGTGGCAGGAGCCTATCCTGACAAATTTCAGGTAGGGTGCACCCTGGACAAGGGCCAGCAAGTTGAACATGAAACAGCCATTCACTGTGACCTTTATTCACTATACGCGGGTGGGAGGAAGCTGGAGAACCTGACACACAGAGACTGTTGATGTCTGACCTAAGGATCAAATCCATAACTTCCTTGCCATGAGGTAGGAGCTGCCAACCACTCTGCCACGCTCTCCCCAATACACAGATACAATACATCATATAGAAACAAATTCATTCCCAGCACTTTTTCTTTACAGCTCAGCCCAGTATATTCCCATTAACAACTATTACCTTACTAATGCAGTTACTAACAACAGTAACTTATTTTAAGAGGTTCAAGAGGTTTAAGAGGTTCAAAACTCTACAACTACAGTGGCCTCAACAGGTCAAAACTCAAAACTACAGGTGCTTTAAAATGTCAAGATTCAAAAACTCCATCAGCCTAGAGGTTCAAATACAAATAATTACACAGATTACATTCTAAATTACTATAAGCATTTCCAAATTTTCCAGGATGCATGGGAAACCTTAATTGCAATCAATATTTTACTGTCCAGGCATCTACCGTGCCGTAAATAACAAAACAGGATAATGATATGAAAATTCAGTTACCACAAGATTATCTCCCTATACAAAATAGTATTGTTCCTCTGCAGCTCTTGTAAACACTGGACATTGATGAAGATAACATAAGCTGAATTTGCTGTTATAGAAAATGTTAATAAAATACTATATCCTAACTACAGTAAGCCATTAATTCTGCTACCAGGCCCTCTACAGCTATATGCTACAGCTATATGAGATAGCTATAGCTATCTCATAGCAAAAGTATCCTTTCCATCACCTGCTCCAGCAGCAGCTTTCAGACCAGACCCCTAGATAAGAGCAACATTTCCAAGGCACATACTTTACAGAATAATAACATAAGCACATAACACCAGAGCTTTATCTCTCTTTGGTTATGAACTGAAGAGTGTAATAACAACTGCAATGTCAGTGTGAGGGTGCACTCTTTGTAAAATGAATACCCTCCTCTTTTCTCCATCTTGGCACAATCCACACCAGTGTTTATGTAGGGGAAAAAACTACTTCGGAAAATGAATAAAAACAAGGTGACAGCAGAGTAGGAAAATACGCATTGACAAGCGGTACAATTATCCAGACTGTTAACAAAATGATAAGCTCATAAAAATGTCCTTCAACTGTTCCTACTTAACGATACAGGCCTGGAGATAAGATAACCCAGAGGAATCAATCACGAGGCCTGTATGTAAGGACGTGTAAGTGCAGCGTGTGTGGGATGTTTAGATACAATGCAAGAAAAAATGTGGATTAAACACTGGCCCAGTCTGTACCATCTTAGTGAAAAGAAGAAAGAAGACACACCCAGGCTAACCTTAGGATGTATTGTGCAAACTGCAAATATTCTTTTTGCAGCATGGCATTACAAAGGTGGTCTTTGATTGGCTGGTGATCATTAAGAGAGCTAGCTGATTGGCCGGCACATATCTGTTCAAGCCATGGCTTCACTGTTCACTGCTTAATAAGGAATGACAGCCGTAAAATTTGCTGATTTTGAGAGTTAGGGCGTAGGGTTTCAAATCATCCGAAGACACTATGCAACATTGTTCATTAGGACAGTATAACAATACCCCAAGTAAATAAATATTAAGAATGTTTGAATATAAATGTATTTGAAACATGATTATTATTAGCTAATTTTAGGAATGTAATTGTTAGTGGAAAAAATAAGTCAATTTTGTGTCTTAGATTTTCCTGACTGACAATACTATTGAATACAAATGTTAGCTAGCTTGTAGCTAACTATTCCCCAGCCAGTCAAGCAGCACTCTTAAAAGTCAGGAGCCAATCAGAGAAAGCAGCGATTCCCAGAGTGGGGTCTGGAGCCCCCTGGTGGGCTGTGAAGTTACTGCAGAGGTTGCCTGAGTTGGTAAACATATTATAATTACCGGTAAGTACAGTTACATAGTTGTTTAAAATATTACTATGAAGCTACTTTAGCCAATAGTCTAGGTTTTTTATAAGGTTTTTAATAGAAATTTATGGAGAAAAACCTGACATAGTCTTTTGAATATAGGGTGAGGTTTTAATGTTAGGGGTCTACATGGGATTTTCTGATTTTTAAGTGGGCTGCGACACTCTTGACTTTGGGAATGGGTGAGAGAAAGCCATCCTTCAAAATGAAAAATTTTGTGCTAAACCTGCCATGTCAGATGCTTCCTCATTAAAATATTGAACACAGCTTGTTTACCTTGTGGCATTAAAAAAAAAAATCCATATATATTTAATTGGCATATTTTTAAATACAAAAAGGCTAGCTAGGTTAATATTAGTCCTACCAGTGTTGCCAGATTGGGCGGTTTCCCGCCCAATTGGGCTACTTTTGCTCTCTCTCGGCGGAAAAAAATAGCGTTGGGCGGGTTTATAATATTTGGGCTATTTTTACACTTATGGGGCGGGATTTTGAAAATGTAAAATAAACTTATTCTAATAATATTTTAAAATTTCCTGATCAATAATTGTTTATATTTGCTGGTTATTGATGAATAAAATTAATTTGTAAAATATAAGTAGTAATATTAGTGTCATTAGTTGTCAATCACATGTCTAATTATGGATCTCTGATTGGTTGAAAAAAGTAAACACTGCAGCCCTGCACTCATTGTGGAGACTGTTTATTACTTTTTCCATTGGCAGTTGTGAAGTTTTGTGTGCTCAAAATATGCTATTTCATATGTATTACAGTTTTATCATCAAGATTGTAGAATGGTTGTGATTTGGGCGGGTTTTTATTGCGTTTGGCGGGTTTTACGTTATATTTGGGCTGGAAAGTGTCAGTCAGATCTGGCAACCCTGAGTCCTACTGCAGTTTACCGCCCCCATTTTTTCATCTTGTCGTCCAGTGTGATGTGATGAGAAGTTTGGTAATCATTGGCTGGGATTGCTCACAGAAGGCCCAAGCATCTGTCCACCATTTAGCATAAAAAATAAATCCATGTTTGCTGAGTTCTATTACTTATTAAATCACTATGAAGATGGATTGTGTCAAATACGGTAACTATTTTATTGAAGTCCTTATCGAAAAATCTACTTGTGTGTGTCTGACCACATCTGGAAGCCACCTGGTAGCTGTTAATTATAAAAACTAAACAGAAAATAGCTCCATCTCCTTGTCACAAACACCCAGGAACTCCTTAGGTTGCATAACTGCGCCTATTATGTCATTTTAGCAAAAAACAGGGAGATGGAACCTTTTTTATAGTTATATGGTAATAAATACAAGGTGTTCATGAGTGCTGACTGAGAATTTAAGTGTTACATATTATATTTACTTGGAAGTTTATTTCTCTGCAAAACTCACTTGAGACATGTTCTTGGGCAAATTCTTTTGTGATGAAACATTTGTTAAGCCACAAAATATTGCTGAATTATGTAGATATATACAGAATTACAGAAGAATCTGGAGCGTTATGGGAATTCTTTTTCACTTTTTAAACTGTTAAGATTTTTGAGGACCTCCTTTTAAATCAAAAACAGAAGAGAATAAAAATATAATTGACTTGAAGAAAAGCTTGTGATTTCTTATGTTTTGGGAACAAAGACTCACAAGTTGTGGTGACATAGGGACATTTCTGATTTTTAAAACAAAGCCACATAGTCTCTAAGGAAATCTTAGCTAGCTCGTGTGTGTAATGTGTGATTCTGAATATTACATCCATCAATAGACCACTACATATTAGATGTATGTGGTAAAACAGAAAGGAAATAAATATGTAGCCATGTATTAAGCCATGTGTAAAATGCATTACATTGTTGGTAAATTGGTCCTGGACCTTCTTTTCTCAACATAATTTGTATATGTCCCAATGTACAAAGCTCATCCAATGTCTGTGTCCTTGTGGAGCATTTGGCCCGTTATGATTTGACATTATGGTTAGAAAAGCTATGGGACACCATCAGTTTCCTGAAATATGTTTTCCAATTGGCAGGAGTGAGACAAGGGAACAATGAAAAGAAAGAAGATGTATCTTCTTAACAGCCAGTTGACTGATTATGATGACAGGGTAAATGGTAAAAATGTGAAAAAAATGTATGAATTAATTTTTTTTGACTGTCTTCATGCAAGAGGAAGAGGTCGTCCACAGCCTGGACAGTGTCCTGGAGGGCTTTTTTCCTCAGCTTTGTCCAATCCAAGCAAACAGACGTGAACCCTATCAGCATGTCTCTGCTATGTCCTTCAGCTCCGAGCGTGGATATGCACTGATATGACTGACCTCACCAAGGTCTTTTGGATTTTTATGTCTGTTTTGTTTTAGCCTGTCATTTTAAAATTGGATGTGCCCGATGAAAACTTCTGAACACAAAAGTATCTTTGTTTCCTCTTCCCCACATGACTTTTATCTTTGACTAATTGCTCATTAAGCACACAAGAACATCTATCCTTATAGCATTAAAACAAATTACTCCAGGAGAATGAGTCATATTATTACTCATGTAAACAGATCTGAATAGCTCGTGTGTTAGGAGAAGAAGTCTTTTAACTTATGTGCCTTGAAGGTAGAGTTAAAACACAAAAATGTCAGTGATATAACCAGTGTGATGACCCTTGATGGGGTCCCAGTGCTGAGGCCTCGTGTTAACCAGTCACCGTTAAAGACAAATATACAGACTGGTTCTCGCATGGCTCACACCCGGAACAAAGCAAACACTGGCTGCCATGTCCGTGGCCTCTCTCATGTCCTCACTTGCATCTGACCTCTCCAAAGTGTCCTGGATGGTATCCTCATCATCACATTGGGTGGCTGACACCATTGCGTAGGAAGGGCTGCTGCCATGAGCCACAATGCTAGCATAAGCAACGTGGATACCTTTACATCATAGCTCTATAGCTGCACCTGGATTCTGACCTGACAAGAAAGGGAGTGTATTCGACATACAATATGCAGCAGATCATTTGCATGGATACTTTGACAGCTTTTTATACTGGATACATTTCCTGACGCAACCCTCACCATTTTATCCAGGCTTGGGACTGGCACATTCTATGGCTGGTGTTTTTGGTACCCCTGTGGGGGAATCAAACCCCCGACTGCCTGCAACAGTGGAAGTGAAACTAACCACTAAGCTTTATGCTTAGGATTGTAATAGATTGGGTTTTTTTTCAGAGCATGTCAGTCAGCTGTAGCCAATCCTGTGCTTGCATACAGTACATGCTTGAATTAGGGACTGGCTTAATGATCAACACCAATTGTATAAACTGGATAAATGGCAGTTTATTAGTTTATCTGGCGACATTTACCTGATAAATAAAATGATGCAAAAAGAAAAATGTCAACTGAGAAAATGAAATGCAGATAAATACTGACAATTCTTTAATGCAGTGTTTCTCAGAGCTAGAGGTTTAAGGTAAGCTTTAAACTTGTGTATGGGGTTTTGAGTGGCAATATGTTTATTTTTTAATAAATAATAAAAGCAGGCAGGTTGCTAAATTGTTATGGGGAGTGATCGTTTGGGGTTTGGACACAGGATGGAAGGAATTTTCAGGAAATGTCACTTTCATAGTATATCTGCATAGGATTGAGACATAAACTTCATTGATCAACAATGGAAATTGCTTAGCCCTGATGTCTACACAATGCAGTTAGAAGAATCTAACAAAGTTGACAACATGCCTTTTGTTTTTCAAAGGGTTCAAAGGAGACAGACGGATATGATCCAAACTGCAACTGGGGCACATTTGGAAGCAGCAGATGATAGGATGCAGTCTTTCTGTCAGTTCAGCACAGCCTCACCCTGTTCCTCTCTCACTGGGGTGGTCCCTGGAGTCAGCGCCGACCATCTCAGCCCAAAGATGTTCTGGCAGTAAGGAGCACAACATCAGCAATTTCCAGCAGGTGGCCCTTCTAGTGAATCATCATAGAGAAAAGAGTAGCGTCAGTGTAAGCCTATACAGTGCCCTTCACACTAAGTTAAATAGGTTTGATAGCATAGCCAGCATCTTGTCTTTTATGTTCTGATGAAATCACTTTTTCACACAAATACAGTCCTGACAGATTTAGCATCACATCACAGAGACTTAAAAGGTGTTGATGAGTGGCTATGTGCAGTAAACACATGCCAAAGCGCACTATTGCTAATCCGTACTCAATAAGATGACGCATATGCAGGCCAGATGTGGCTACTATTATAGTGAAGTTGTTTGCACGGTTGTGGTCAATGAAAGCCTTTTAATACCGCTTCCTCTCACAAGAAAATATGAATGAAAGCAATCCCCACTGAGCTGACTAACCATCTGCGGTTTCGTAGCTACAGGAATTACTAAAAGCTGTAGTGTTTTTATAATTGTGGCTTAGATCACAAATGAATTCACTATAGAGACTAGCATGCAAGTTCATTCACTCATAGTATCTACATTGTGAGCAACTCAAATGGTTTGCACGGTTTTGTTGGTGCTGATTTATCGACATAATTTTTAGTGAGCTAGATCCAGTTAAATTCTGCTCTGGTGTTGCTCATGACCACCTCATACTCTTAAGCTCTTTATGGCTGTGGTTGGAAATGAAGGCAAGTGCCAACCACACTTTGGCACATTTTATGCAACTTCAGGGTGGTATGAATCCCATGTAAATGTTATTCCTCTATCAAGATAAATGAGGTGGACTTAAAACCTGGTCTGCTCTATGATCTATCGCTAGGCCCAGTCACACATATGGATACATACAGGCAAAACAAAATGGAAAGCTTCTTAACCTCTTCCACGGTTCAAGAAGTGGATGAAGAATTTGAACCTGCATGTATAGTTAAAAGGTTTGAAGTTGATGAGACATTTTTTGCTGCAAACGTGCAAATCCCTTCATTGTTTCTCCATGTGACAAGCATGCTGACACTAGGGGTGGAGCAGTGCAGAGATGTTTGTCAGACACTTGGACAGTCTACATTACAGGCCCTGTCTTTACAGAGGAAATATAAGAGCAAAAATGTTTCCCGACACATAGAATATAATACAGCTGCATATCCCAGTAGGACAACTAACCCCATGAATCAATAACCTCACTGCAGTCTCATATATAACACCGACAGGCGTGAGCGAGGGGACACTTAATCTGCTCACAAACACTTTTCCACGAGTGCATGAGGCCATGAGCTCGCTCGTCTCTGGCCTCAATGTGTAGACATTGATCTAATATTCCAAAACATGTGCCGCGGGCTTTCTCTGATTTAGCCGGCTGTTTTAATGAGGCTTTATATTCTACACAGGGCTGCATGTCCGGTGTGGATTCACAGGATCCCAGCTCTGAGAACCAGTTCTCAGCACTTAAATCACACAAGATTGATCAGGGCATTAGAAAATCTGTGAAATGTCCAACAATGTAGAGAAAATTGTGTTAATCAGCCACAATATCCAAAGCATACTTTCCTTACTGCATTTAGTGTCCAGCCCATTGTCAGCACTGTTCTGTGCGTATAGGGCCAGTAATGTCCACAGCAGAGTCATCTTGTCAGCGCTAATAAAAATAAGTCAGTGAAGCTTTATAGGACAACTTCAGAAACAAGAACAGACAGAGAGGCCAAATAAACTGTTTGATGTAGTTAAAATCAGGGGCCCACAGTTGTGTTTGAAGGATGTGCAGCTTTGTACTCAGAATGCGAGGTGGACATGCCTGCAAGCAGACGGTGACCTTACGTGTGTTGAAGTTTAAACAAAGGACCTTTTGCATGTAAGTCAAATCAGTACATTAAACAGTTAGGGGGAACTACTTCCTGTCTATTGTCCAGGCCTGTGCTGGAGCAAATCTCTTCTGTCCTTCAACAGCTCTGATTACCATTGGCCTCTAAATCGACCCAATCATCACAGATGATGAATACCTGCAGCCAATCCAGTTGGCAGTTAATCAGAGACGTCCAATCAGGTAATGAGGACCTGTGTGTTGGAATGGGAAGCAGACAACCCCATGGCTGCTGAGGAGACAGGAAAATTTGTTCAATCACATTGTAAAGATACTTCGGACATGCCATAACTGTGTTTGCTGCCCTGGGAAGATTCCTGTCTGTGTACAATTACATTTGATCAGAGACACAGCTACCCGGATGGACATCTCCTTGGAGGCAGGTTGGTTGACTCAGAGATGGGAAATGAGGCGGCGCGTTTTCAATCTTGTAAATTCTGTGCTTGAGAAGAACCACCCATAAATTTACTCCCTCGAGAACTTGGCATCTCTGAACTCTGAACCATGCACAGTCTGGAGATGTTTATGGAATACAACATGGAGAATTTGTCAGAGACGCATGTTTTCTTTGGGAATTTGTATCATCAACTATGTTACAAATAAGCAGCTTTGTTGCACAGTGATGTCCCACAGGTTCCTAATGCAACTGGGCACATAAGTCTTAGTGAGGGCCAGAGGATGACTTTCTGATTTGTGGTCCCTCTTTTGCAAACATTCCTGGGGGAAATTTGAGAGACCATTATGCAAATCCACAGGTGCATGCCAAGAGCGAATAACTTGGACTTCTACCTCCAAGTACTTCAAGATGCTGTGGTGCCTGCTTCTGATAGTGTTCAGACCACAGTGATGTGAGACAGGCCCAAAACATGTGGGTATAGTGTGTGTAGAAGCTCCAGTCTTCAAACAAACCAATTAAAATGGATTGCTGCTTACCCAGTCTTAGTTTCAGAGCAGTGCAATGCATTTGTCTTTTAATGTGATATGGCTAGCAGTTATGTCATCATAACCATAATATACCAGTATATCTTTTATTTTTATGTCTGTCATTAAAATACTTTATCTGTGCTAGAGAAATTAGGGAAGTGTGAAGCTGTGTTAAAGTATGACATGATAATAGAGAAAGCTGAACTTACTGATGCTAAGCAGTTGTGACAGACACTAAAGAATATCGAGAATGTAATGTAGAACCGACGCCACCTGGCGTCTGAAATAGGAACTACAATTGAACAATGTCATTGACAAAGAATTTACCTTTAAAAGTTATAGAAAACAACGCGTATCCGTCCAAATGCTAGTGTGATTTCAGTCAGTCCATCATTTTTATTTCCATAATAAAGAACCTGCAGCGCAGAGTCTAAAACATTCATCAGCAGAGGCTTGCCATTAAAAAAGAAAGGTACCCCAGCTTTAAAAATCATAGGCAAATATTTCACAATATCTACACAGCTAAAAGAGCAATCTAATCCCGGAACACCCCAAACATAACATACATATGAAGCAGTAGATGTAGAACAGTAAATGCTGAACAAAAGCAAAACACTAAACAAGGACAACAAATTCAGGACATTCTCTTATTCGCTATGATGAGGCTGTCTTTGAACTTTTCCTCATCTTTTTCTAAGGACATCATGTCAACATTGCACAACCCAAATAGTCCCATCTAACTCTTAACACTGGAAAGGCCAGCCAAACTTTAACTCTGGTGAGAAAATAAAAATTTACCCCACAATATGAAAATGTGGCAAGGTTTATAAAATTATGTGAGAAAGAAATCTGCTGTTAAAACAAATGCTTCAGATCAGTTGGACTGGCCACTCTATGCAAATGGGCAATGATTATGTAAAATGCAAAGGAACTCCAACACCACAACAAAAAACTAATATTTCTGTTGGCTCAGTATTTTGAAAAATATACTGCAATTTTAGAATACGATAAACAAAAGACTGCTCTGTTCCCATTATGCATTAGTGCACTAAAGATATGGAACAATATGGGTAGTGGTGTAATCAGTTGAGCGTTTTACATGAACACAAATTGTATATACATGTGCCAGTGGATGCATAGGTGGCTTTGGAAATTCTGAGGTAAACCCATAACAAGCTGTTACTGTCAAAATCAAAAGCCATATCATTGTATAGATAACAGTTTTCCTATATATGGGCTCTCCATAACATCCAACTGATTATTCCACACCAGTTCACATGTGGTATGTATCCAAATGTCAGCATATTACCTATCACTGTCTATGATCTCCATCACATCTCCCTGGATACAATCAGAGGCAGAGGTCATGAATAAGGCAGGTTATAAAACATAACAAAAACATGTACAACTCCAGACAAAAAAGGATCAACATAAACTCTTGTTGAGATGCAATAAATTACAAACATACAAATAATAATACAATAAGAAATAGCTTGGCTTCATTTTTAAAAACCATTCATTTTAAACAGAAACAAATTATATTAAGTCAACCCAAAAACGTGCAGCAGTGAAGAAATCCCTTCTCAGTAAAAGTCCAAACACAAGAACATGTTTATACACACTAGTATGTACAGGTAATGAAATAAAAGAGTGATATCATATATTTACATACACACGTCAGTCCCTGATCGTTTAAGGCCAAAGTGCAGCAGGTGCACAGGTCACCCACAACACTGTCGGTGGCTGTTGCACTTAAGTGTTCCTCAGTTTAAAAAAAAAAAAAAAAAAAAATTGCGATAATAGTCAAGGCCTTTGCTCTCACAACTTCAATCTGTCAAACATATAAAACTAAGGAAACTTTGAACATTAGAAAATAAAATTAGCCCAAACCATACCCTTTAAATAGCTTAAATGTCAGTTCTTTTTTCATAAAGCCAGGTATTTATATACATACAGTAGCACTAGACTGAATCCTATTCCAGTGCAGCCTTTGGGGACCTCCTCTCATCCTGAGAGTATAATATAGTAGAGAGTCTGGGTTAAATCTCTGCTAAGAAGTCCACTGTTAAATGGAGATTAAATAAAATCGGTGGGCAGTGCTGGAACCACAGATGAGTTAAGAGTCAGAGCATCCCAAAACCTTCACTGCCTTCACTGATGGCCAGCTTCAGCATCTTGTGCAGTTCCTCATAGGAGTCATAAGTAGGGAGGCACAGCTGGTTAAAACTGCACAGACAAGGGGAATACAATGTTAATGCCTGTTAAAAATGTGAATTTGAAAATGTCTAGCAAACTAATTGCCATAATGAAATGTTGTTGGTATTTAACTTGTATTTCTGTTTAAAAGAAATGAATCAATGCTTTATTAAGACTTGTTTTTCTTGGAGAAGTACCAAAGTTGCATGCTAACTTGTTTATAGAAAAGAAATGTGACGCACAAAGAAAACGATCTTAATCATAAATCGAGAGTCATTGTTAAGCAACAAAATGTTAATGCCACAGAAATTTTGTGGCTGGAAGAGCTGCACGAACTGAAGAATTAAATGAACAATGAAAACAAGTAATAAAAGTTGTCTTATAAAAGGAGATAATTTATGAAAATGTATTGCTCATGTCAACATAATAAAATAAATACAAGGTGATAATGGTCTCTCCTAAAATGCCACACGATTTGAGGATTTCCATCTGACTGAACTAGCAGAAAGAATGTTGCACATAGTTCTGAATTTGCAGTGTTCTTACCAAGTGTGTGCAGTGGGCAAAGTGCTGTGTGTAGGGGCGGCAATGATCTGGAAGGAAGGGCACAGAGTGTTGAATCCTCCAGGTGGAAGCTGCGATGAGCCGGTGGTGAACTGCAGCAGACGGGCCAGCTCTTCTTGAGTGAAACTCGACACCACTGCCCAGAACCACTTCATCACCTGTGTGGCAATAACAGAACAAGGTGTTATAGAGCAATAAAGAAAGTAGTTATAGAGACATGCAGCTAAATACAGATTACTTTTTCTCTGAAATGCCACGATCCTCCAACAATTACAGCATGAGCTTTGAAGTCTTGCACATTTATGTCTCCTGTTCCACACATCAGCAGCTATAAAAAAAAAAAAAACATTATGCACTGATTTCATAAATGTTCTTCAGTTTCCAAGTCAAAACACATACCTCCAACTCATTCTCGTCAAATATGGCTAGCAGATTTTCTGGAACTAGCTCATTCAGTCCTGCATGTGATTAAGAAAGTACACAAATTATTTGGCCATTACCAGATTAAGGAGCTTGGATAATGGGAGATGCCATGAGCTCATGCTGTTACCTTTCAGGAAGTGTTCCACCTCATCTCTCACCTGGCTAGCCAGCCTGTACTGGGCCAGCAGGTTCAGATAATGCATCTTGTTATCATTGGTAACAGCGATCTGTGCTCCCCCTGATATTAGCTCTACCACCTGCATAATCAGAAACACAAGAAAAAAAAAACATGTTCAGTAATAGAGCTATTGTCTTGCTAATGCTGAAAGACATAAAAGCTGTCAGATAAGAAAATATGGGGACAGGTCACAAAGATCATTTGGTGCAACATATGCCTCTTATAATAAGATAGCAGTCTGGATTGTGTCTCAGAATGGGGAAATACCCCAATAGTTATTGTGGACTTTATAACTAAGCAACAAAGAGGGCCCTTTTTTTGCTCATCCACCTTTATGTAAACTTACCACTCCCCCTCTTTAAGCACTCCAAGATGTCTGCCAAACAAGCAATATGGTTTCTTTTGTTTGGTTTATTGCTCCTATCTTCTGTGAAATGACATCAGAGATAAAAGGGGGGGTCCCATCCCAACAGTTGCCTCACCTTCTCCAGCTGTCCTGCTTTGCTGTACTTCTCCTCAGCAAACACCAAGTCCATTTCACTCACGTCATTGTTTAGGATGAAGCACACTTTTGTTTTGTAAAACTCCTGGTCATCTGTCTCAAAGTACTGCAAAGCCAAAAACACAGGGACAAGATGTTTTTACTATAAACATTCTGAAAGTGTCCCATATAACTGAGTTATATAAACAACAAAATGCATGGGTAATTGCCATGGTAAAAATACCAACAAACAAATTAGGTTTATTGGCTTTACAAGAACAGTTCAAATGTTCCATACCTTGTAGTTCATCCTAAGACCAATAATCTGAGCCAAAAAGGACCTTGTGAAGCGGGCTCGGACCAGCTGCTTGTAGGCGCCACCCAAAGCCGACTCATACAGGCACTTCCCTACAACACGGCCAGCAAACTCATACATTTTAAGACGCAGGTGAGGAGGCCTATCAGGATTTGGGTGCACCTGAAAAAGAATGAGGAATGTGTTTCAGGAGATGAGATACAGTAGGTTATAATAAATGATATATAGAGTGCCAAAGGTTAACTTACAAGGCCCTGGTTGTTGTCACTGAAGCGCGTGAAGAGCTGATTGGATGTGTCAAAAAGGGTCTTACAAATGAGCTCGAACCACTCCCTCCTAGGTCCTCCCCAGTCCAAAGCTACACAGGGTTTCAACAGTGGTTAGATTCATAATATTCACTATTTTGCCATATTGGAAATCACTTAGATTCAGCTGCTATAGGAATCTAGGGCACTGTGGAGATGAATACCACACTGCATTTGGTCTGTTTATCACATTTTCAATTACTCATTTGTTTAGAGATTTGTGAGTGAGCGTGCTCTTATCCTATCACCACTTAGAGTAAAAACAGAAAAAAACAACAGCATAGTGCTGTACATGCGGGTGGAATTTATTAAACAGCCAAAATATTACCTTCTTCATCTTGGAACACAACCTCAAAGTTCTTACTCCAGTCTGACACTGAGAAGTTTCTTGTGGCCTTCAGAGACTGTGGAAAAAAACAAGAAAGAAACAAAAACAGCAATTTTTTACTTGCTTTGTTATGTTTCTTTTTTATTAATAACAAAATTTAAGAAAAATCTTTGCTTTGTAGTTTAAAAAAACTCACAGAATCCAGAATTGTGTGTCGAGAGATTTTTAGGCAGGTCTTGGTGCGAGGTTTCTTGGAGTGGATGTGCCTGAGTTCACGCTGAAAGAAGTTCACCTTGTCTTGGAACGTTTCAGAGCCACCTGACATTTAATGCAATCAATAGACTGTTACTGCCATCATCAAGTGCATTTCTTTCCTTTTACAATGGTATTAAGATACCCACCAATGTTCTTGTGCAAGAAGCGAATGAAAGTAGCAGCCATGATGTTTCTATCTTTGCAGCTGAGTTCCACAGGAGGTTGTATTCCATCATCCACTACTAAAGTTAAGTATTTGTGAACAGGGTCGGGACCATGGTAGGTGAACTAGGACAAAAGACAGACTGTTACTTTACTGCAGGCTTTGATTAATAAAATTACTTTGTTCTTTAAGAGGCGTACCTTTGTTCCAGGACATACTCGAAAGGTAAAAAGGCGCCATGGAATAATCTTTAGGTAGAACTCCTTCACTGATAGTTGCTGTTGTGAAGTGAAATATAATTAGTTTGTGATAAATCCTTAGAAAATATAACTAAAGATGGTTGTTTACCTTTGGCGATATGTAGCAGTAGACCTTTTTTGGTTTCTTGACTTTCTCTGGTTGTCCCTCCACAGGAGAGTCATGCTCATCCTCTTCGTCACCCATGGAGGGCCTCCTCTGAGGAGCCAGCAAAGAGGAGGCTGGTAACTGCCACGAAGAGCTGCTGTAGTTCCCACTGTTGTAGAGGTAGGCCTCAAAGTAGATGCTGATGCCTGGCGTAGACACATTCTTCTCCACACAGATCTTCTCATTCTCTGGAAATGGGGTGCAATTCAAGTACAAATTGGCTAAGACTTGAGATCCAATCAGAAGTTTATCAAGTTTGCCAGAAGATTCCTTACCATTGAGAACAATAATGTCAAACTCCCCATTGCTGAGTGGCTGGTCTTTGTAGGAGATCCGGGCCCTGAAACAGCCCGTCTTCCTCAGGGTTAGTCTGAGCAGGACCTGGCACTGTGGCTTGTTGAGTGAAACAGATTTACTGAAGCAGTCTTCAAGGTTTTCATCATCTACTGTACCCAGCTAGAGAACCAAAGAAAACAATACAACTTTGATTCTAAAATAAGTAAATAAATCTCATGTGTGATGGATCACTTCATTGTTTCCTCACCGAATGCATGTGGACACTGTAGTTAGCCTCATCTGTTAGACTTGTTGAGTTACTAGTGGGATTTCCATATTCATCCCTGGGTTCGATCTGCAAAGTGTGCTGCTGGCCATTTGTTAGCACCAGGGTTGAGAAATGGTAGGCAATTTTAGTTTTGGAAGGGACCACAGTACCTAGAATAAAACAAAGACAATATAATATAGATTTGTTGCAGTAAGAACTGGCTCACTTTTTTAACAAATTAGTCATACCTGGCTGAAATATTTTGTAATAAGGACTATAAGCTACATTGAGCCCTCCTAGCTTCACAGCAACTTCATAACGCCCAGCCTTGCGTACTGTGAAGGCCACTTTAACAACATTGGATTCTGGCTCTTGCAGGACCTCCTGGGTAACTGGGATATCCAGAGCCAGTTCAATGTGGGTAATATTGACCCTCAGTCCAACAGGCCGGTGGGCGGGAAAAGGCTGTCCATTTTTATAAAAGAGCTAAATATAGAAACAAATGGACAATCTTCATATAATCATAAAGAATATCGACTGACTTTTAATTCTACTCCACCTACCTGGACCCTAAAGCTCATCGTCTGCCCCACCTCCTGTGGTTCCTTCCAGTCCCATGACACTTTGCAGGAACGTGGATCCAGGTAATTTCCCCGAACATAGTCATAGATGCTGCGGTCACCGCGTCGCCCTGGATCCTCATTCTGGAGAAAGCTGACCACTCTCGCTGCAAGCTCACAAAGGAACTTGATGGTAAAGACAAAAGCTATGATGGAAACAGTAATTCCACCTGTAAAAAGTAAAACATATGATCAATTGTCTTAAGTGCTAAATGTATATTATAATGATTTAAAACAGCATGAATTCACTGGGCATCACATATTCATGTCAAGAAACTATTCCTGTCACTTTGGTGCTATGAATCTTTTATAATCATTTAACTATTTTAGATTTAAGTTCAATAAACATAAATAGGATAGTCATTACAATGAGATTCTCTTTAAGAGCAGTCCTTCACACAGTAGCATAGTAATTAAAACTGTAACAAATTAAAAAAAACATATGTGTGTGCATAAAATGTAAAGTGCAATGTACTGCAGAGTGCAAAGTATTAAAACGCGCCATACAGTTAAGGTGCTAGCTCATGTCAGGCTTCCACTAGAGCTCTCACAGCCCCAGGGAAGAAACTACTACTACTACACTGCAAGTAAATGGGTAAGAGCCTCCCTGCAGTTGGTCAGGTCTAGGTTCAGCAATGTTATGTGCCCAAAGAATGAGGTCAGCTGACTACATGCATACAGTTGCGTGCAAAAGTATGCATACCCAAAGCATTTTTCCTTTATTGTTGCCTTAGAACCTGGAATTTAAATGGATCATTGAGAGGTTTATGTCAGTCACTTTACATCACATGACAACAACCATGAAAATGCAAAATATTTTTTATTGTGAAGCAAATAAAAAATATGACAGAAAAAACAAAAACCTTGAGTGTGCAGTGGTGGTGGCAGTCTCCTACTGTGGGGATATTTGTCATTGGTGGGAAACTGCTCAGAACTGAAGGAATGAAGGATGGGATTAAATACAGGAAAATTCTTTAAAAAAAAACGACTCAAACAGTGCTGCACAATGCATCCAACCTGAAGGAGCTGGAGCTGTTTTTAGATGAAGAATGAGCACAAATTTGATGATTTTATGAACCAAGCTCATAAACACTTATCCTCAAAAAGTTGAAGCTGGAAGTCCTTCAGAAGGTGGTTCTACAGAGGACTAACTTGAGGGTATGAACACTTTTGCACACTCAAGTTTTCTGTTTTTCCTGCTTCACAATAAAAAATATTTTGCATTTTCATAGCTGTTGTCATGTGGTGTAAAGTGACTGACATGAACCTCTCAATGATCCATTTCAATTCCAGGTTGTAAGGCAAAAATAAAAGTGAAAATGGTAAGGGGTATGCATACTTTTGTATGCAACTGTATACTGAATGACCAGGTTACTCCATCAGTGGATTTTTTCTTCCCTGATGGCACTGGGTTATAAGAGGATGACAAGCTCAAAATGTGAAAAGGTGGTTCAGGGAGCATGAGACATAATTTTCACATATGGACTGGCCACCACAGAGTCTAGACATTAACTGCACGGAGAATCTTTGGGATGTGCTGGAGAAGACTTCGCACAGTACAATACAAGGTCTTGGAAACAAATTAATGTAACGCTGGACAGAAATAAATGTTGTGACATTGCAGGAGCTTATCGAAATGATGCCACAGCAAATGCATGCCGTAATCAAAGCTAAAGGTCCAACAAAATACTAGTGTGTGACTTTGGCAGACAGTCACTCCAGCGCATCCTAAAGATTCTAAGTGGGGTCAAGGTCTGGACTCTGTGATGGCCAGTCCATGTCTGAAAATGATGTCTCATGCTCCCTGAACCACTTTCAAATTTTGTGCTCGATGAATCCTGGCATTGTCATCTTGGAATAAGCCCATGCTATCAGGGAAGAAAAAAATCCATTGATGGAGTAACCTGGTCATGCAGTATATTCAGGTCAGGTCAGTTGACCTCATTCTTTGGGCACATAACGTTGCTGAACCCAGACCTGACCAACTGCAGGGAGGCTCTTACCTATTTACTTAGTTAAATCCAGGTGGTGACTTTTTTTTGGCCAGTCAGTGTATAAATGACCTTTACCTTTACAATGCCAATATAGAAATTAGAAAAAGAAGTTTTATCAATTCTCCTGTCAAATACCTGCTACAAACTCACCAATCACGTAAAACATGAGGTCTCTTATCAAGAAGCAAAGCGCCACAGTACAGCCAAATATGAGAGCTCCTGCTGAAAAGACAAATGTCATTGTGAAAATATGTGACAAAAAGTGATATAACGTAACCTTTGATTTGTCCTTAAAAGAAAAAAAAAATGATTTGACTCTTACCAACTGACCACTTCTCATTCAGACGCCTCTCTGCAAGGCTGTGTACCAGCCGTATCTCGTAGTCCTGGTCACGGCTTCCCCGAGATTTCTGGAGGATTTTGATGCCAGTTGACAACTTGATGTAGTCTTCGTAGTAGTAACCCCAAGCAGCTAGAGAAAGCTGCTGTGTATTGTCAAACTGGGAGAGATCATCTAGGTTCATACAACCTAAGGTCTTCAGTCTGGAGGGAAAACATGACTCGGGAAGATTTAACAAAATAGCTTCCTAATCTTTTAACTGGCTAGTGTCCATAAATGTTTTTGCTTGACTGCATGCACAATAAGAACAGCTTACAGCCTGAAATAAAAGCATTTGGTTTGTAAAAAAAAAAAGTATACTATTGCATAGTTCTATTATTTCCCTTGGTCAAAATGTATCTGAAAAACTAGGGCACTTTTGAATTTCAGTCTTTTTAGATTTATAGCCAGACCACACCACGGGCACACTAAATGGATATAAAATAAAAACTAGGCTAATATAACTTTATAGTTTAAGCAGCAAAATGAAGAAATTGCTAGTGTTATAAAAAATGTATGACCTTCAGAGGTACATCAGAGACAATCCAAATCCAAAAGATAAATTCACAAAAATAAAACCATGGCCTCATCACAACTACTTGAATAACGCTGAACACACAAACATCTGTATTGCTACAGGGTATCACACTACAGTCTATGAAGAATTCTGTTACTGCATTGACCTCTTGAAACACTGCAGAGTCTACAGAAAAGTCAGTGACAGTGTAGAGACTGCCCCCCTGTGGACAAGTTCTTCATACATATTACCTCAATAAAAATGTTTGCCAGCATATACCTTTCAGAAATGTGACACTTACGTATTGTAATAGTGTTCTAGGTTTTGGGAGCAAAGCCACTCCTGGAAAGCAAAATCTCTGAGTAGCTGGATGTTGGCCTCTGCAATCTCCCTCCAGTGCTTCTGTTCCTTCACCACCTCCTCCAGACGACTTAACACACTCAGACTCAGCTCTTCCAGTGTCTGCACATCTGCGCACACATACACACACACAGAAAAAGCTATGTGGCACTGGCAACATTGTAGTCCCAGATATTTATTTCAAGAATAACATTAGGTCAGATTATTTTAAACAACAAATAGTATGTCAAACCAATTACTCAAACACATTTTATGTACAAGACCAAATAACAGACCAATCCATCACTGACCTTCAAATAAGTGTCTGTACTGAAAGAGGCTATGTCCTTGGAGCCATTCCTTAATTTGACTTTCTTTGCCTTTCTTCCAGTGCACTTCCCAGAAGAAAATCCACGACACTGAGCAGAAGAGGAATGTCAGGAAGAAGCGGCGGTCCATCAGACCATCTTTCAGCCTTCACAGAGACCGCTCTGTACTCACAAAAAAAACTCCCATTCCTCAGGAGGCTAATTTGTTTCCTGCATCAGAGGACACATTTACTTACTATTATTGTTAATAAATAGTGTATATTGCTATGTGAGCTAAAACAACTTGCAATTTATGAATTCCTTTTAAACTTGTTATAGGAATTTGAACTGCTGACGGTTCCACTAAGTAAACATGCATATACTCCCTTGATGTGCTTGATGAAAGAATAGATTTAAATGTAATCCATAACACTAAAATATGCATGAACAACTTGTCGTAAATATAATTGCAAACTGTCATTAGCCCCTTTTAAAGTTGCAGGGACAGCTAAACAGAGTGAATGTTATTTTGCTGTCAGTAACAGTAACAACTGTTTCTAAGATCGCATATTATAAGACGGAGAAGAATTTAGTATTTAGTTACTTTGTAAATGAGGTGATAAAGCGGTGACCCAGTAATACACCTGCCGTACACACGCCCATACAAAGAATTTCCGTTCACCTATTTTTATTTAGGTTGACGGATAAAATACACAAATCTCACTTTTACAATAAAACATATGCACAATTTGCCCTCTATTTTACTGATGAACGCATTGTTACTGTTAGGACAATGCGTTCACACTGGTTACCACTGTGCAAACAAAAACAACACAGTTTGATGTATCGATGCTAATATTTAGCCAAGTTAGCACACAATGTCAGCGCATTTTCTTTATCGTACTAGTGTAGTCAATTTTGTAAATGATGCTACACATTGCTTTCGCGTTGCATTCGTAAAACAGCCATTGTTATAGCAAAATAAAGCAGCCCATATAAAGAACCGTATGATATTTAAAAGGAAAGGAGACACTACACTACCTTCGTCTGCTGGTTAGCTTAGCGACCGGAAAATGCCCACAATCTCCGTCGAGCGTTGATGACGTTAGGGGTTTGCGCACGAGGAGCGGAGGTGCTCAATTCTTTACTAAACTTACACTTTATCAAGCGTGAATCATGGTATGTACAGTTATTTTCTTCACTGCTTCTTTTTTGAACAAATTGTTTTACGTAAAAACACTTAAAGACAGAAATTGGTTCTTTGTGTAGTCGTGTGTTAGCAATCGTATTGATGTAAAGTGTAAGCTCAAGTTAGCTTAGCATGTTTGCTTAACTACGTTGGTATTGAGAAATATAGTAACGTTGGCTTTAGTTGCTATGGTAGGCTATATTAAATATAGATACATAATAAAGATAGGACAGATGTAACAGTTAGTTCGTCAGATTGTGAGAATATTAACAAATCTAGTGCCTCAAGCTTTCAGAGTTTACAGTAGATCAGTGTGTTCATTGATCATTCAATCATTGTCCAATGATATCTTATGTTCTCTGATTTTTGTAAAACAGGGGAAACAGAAAACAAAGAAGTTTGCTGCAATGAAAAGAATGATCAGTCTGAAAGATCATAGAATGTGAGTTTTGTGTCCATAAAATATATATTTTTAATAAAATATCTAGCCTACCTTTAGTATGTAGCTACATTTATGTAATGCAAATGTCTATGGTGCAATACTAAAAAAAAACATCTGCCTTTTCATTCACTGTTTTGTAGAAAAGAGAAGGATCGTGCTAAAGCAAAAGAGAAAAAGAAAAAGGATCCCTCACAGATCAAAGAGAGAGAGGTGTAAGTTGCCTCCAAATGGCTTAAAATGATCTAGGACCTGGGCTGGTTGATCTGTTTCTGATTAATTGTTCATTCTTTTGCAGACCAAAGTACCCCTCATGCTTGTTCTTCCAATATAACACTCAGCTGGGTCCACCATACCATATTTTAGTGGACACTAATTTTATCAACTTCTCTATTAAGGCCAAATTAGACATTGTTCAGTCAATGATGGATTGCCTTTATGCTAAATGTAAGCACTAAAATGTATTTAAAATGTATTTATTTTAATAATGCACAATTTCTACATTTAATTTAAAATTTTTATGTAATTCCTTTTAAATCTAGGCATACCATACATCACAGACTGTGTGATGGCTGAGATTGAAAAGCTTGGGATGAAGTACAGAGTAGCACTTAGGTATGAATTGTGATATATGTACATTTTAAAGGATATTACCATTTTAAAAGTAGTTTGCGCTCAATATAAATTTATTTGTTGTTTTTATTACATTATAAATGCAGGATAGCGAAGGATCCTCGTTTTGAACGGCTGCCATGTACTCATAAAGGAACATATGCAGATGACTGTTTAGTCCAAAGGGTAACACAGGTAAATTACATACATTCAAAGATATATTTGATCTACTAACTGTTTAAAAGTTTTATTATTAGTAGTATAGTTATATTATTAGCATTAAATTAATGGTATAGCTTTTTAAAAAAAAAATTATTAATGGTATAGCCTTTTTAGGTTTTTATTCTCAACCTAACAATTCATTTGTCAGCCAACTGATATGTTAATAATGCAATTGAATATATTTTGCAGCACAAGTGCTACATCTTAGCAACTGTTGACAGAGATCTAAAGAGGCGGGTTCGGAAAATCCCAGGAGTACCAATTATGTACATCTCCAATCATCGGTAACTCTTTTTATACCCATAATATCAAACAGTATATCATGCATAGATTTGGTAGAATTTAATCCACAATTTCTGCTCAATTTCCCCTTTCTATTTCCATTTAAGGTACAACATTGAACGAATGCCTGATGATTATGGTGCTCCAAGATTTTGATATTTCCAACAAATTGTCGTATATGTACATAAACAAATGATTTCTATTGGGTATTATTTTGCGTGTCATTTTACCAATATTATTTGCTTTGTTGAGACCATGTTTGTAAAAGTTGTGGCTTGAATATAATAAATCTGCTATTACAAATTGCCTTTATTTTGACCATTACCATAATACAGACATTTAGTTGCATAACTGTGTAAGATTTGCAAAATTTTACTATTTGCATCAATCGTTTTCTTTGATTTTCTGATGAACATTTTGATCCTAACGTACAGTTAAAGTGTCGCCAAAATAGTCGTAGAATACGTTAGCACTTGAATGCAGCACTTGTCACGTCTGAGATATGTGTTAACCATTGCGCATGCGCGGCGTCAGGGAGTGTCTGGGAAGCTCGCAGCCCGCAGTCACTGAAGGTTGGAGCATCTGCATGAACAATGAACAGACTCTCATAGAAGAGGATACTTTGGTGAAACGGTGGACTGGACAGATAAGAAATTGAAAGAAAATGGGTTTACACTACCACAGGGATTTGCTGTATATTTACGGTTTACATGACCTCTAATGGTACTGGATATTACTAAATAACAAAAGGCTAATTTGCTGTCTTGTCTAATCAGCTTTATCTTATTAAGAGAATGAAGGCGTTGGATTGGCGAGCTTCTGTGTTGATGGGTGGAACAGGGTTAATATCATATTAGGTCTTATTGATTATTATTTCCAAAAGGTTTTTGATAAATGCCTTATAGAGTTGCTTCTTGATGGAGGGCTAATGCGAGTATATAGTGCTTGTAAGCACTGTGTTTTTAGGAATCATCACATCTTCAGCTGCTCTAACTTTAAAGGTGACTTTGATTTCTCTGGAGCTTCTGCTGCACTGACTGGCACATGCTGCTGGGTGTCATGTGTTGGCCATCTGCTGTAGCTGGCTACTTAAACCTGGAAGCGGATTATCAGTGAAAGTCATCAGTCAGGACGCTGCAGTGCCAGGACTCTGCTGGTTACAGCGTGGAGGTGGAGGTGGAGGTGGAAGGAGGGATGCTGAGGACAACCGTGGGATCACTGGACGAGAGAGATGAGGAGCAGGAAGATGAAGGTGAAGACGAGATGCGGGATGGAGGGGTGCCTTTCTATGTCAACAGGGGAGGCATCCCTTTGGATGAGGAGACTTGGGAGAGGATGTGGCGCCATGTGGCCAGAATCCACCCCACAGGAGAGGATTTAGGGAAGAAGATCCGGGGTGCCACTGACCTGCCTAAGGTAAAGTGGATAAAGCAGGTTATATTATTAGACTGGTATGTACTTCACACTAGCCATTCAAACCTTACATGAAGTGGACACAATTTACACCCATGTGGTGGTGGAGTTGTGGCAGTGTAACACAGTATTGTAATGACATGGAATCTTCATTACTACACTGAATATAAAGAAGCATAGAAGTGAGACAACACTGCATTCTCCTTCTGCTGTGAATATTGGGATTGTATGTTGACAAAGCAATTGTATGGATCCTCTGTCTTTCCAGATTCCAATACCAAGTGTGCCTACATACCAGCCTACCACCACCATCTCACAGCGCCTGGAAGCCATACAGAAATACATCAGGGAATTGCAGTATCCTATTTATATAACACAATTACATGTTAGTACTTTATCTCATTGTATTCAGGTTATGTTTACACTGTCTTACTGGCTCAAGGTAAAAAGTAGGCCACACAGATAGCAGCCAGAGCCAAAATTTATAAATTATTAATCAAGTATAAATATAACAAAATACTCCTCATTTATTCTCAATGCATCACATTATCTATGTACTCAGCACCTCATCAGATCTATTTTGCCTTCACAAGCTTTCCCCAGAGCAGCGTGTTTTCACCACTTATATTTGATCTTCTACACCCATGACTGTACATCCAAGTATGACAAGGGTTACTATGTGCAAAACATTGTTCTGCTATCAGGCCCTCAGAACATAATTACCTTTTTCTTGTAGACAGTAGACACTAATGTCCCATACAACTGCTGTATAATAAAGTACATCAACTTGCATTGAGACAACCAAATAAAATTCCCCATCAGTGGTCGCAATTTTAACATACAAATTCATTAATATATTCATATTTGGCAGATTAGTGCACATTAAAATGCAATGGCATCTTAAGAGACAAAAGGAAAGTTTGGGAATCTTATAGAATTGAGTCAACAATTCTATACAATTCCCACGGTACGTTCCACACATTGTCTGTGAAGCCCTTAACTATATCTTACAGATACAATCACACTGGGACTCAGTTTTTTGAAATCAAGAAGAGCCGACCTTTAACAGCGTAAGTACACCTTTATTCATGTGATCACCAGTGTTTGTGCATGTGTCCCTGTCTGACACATGTTGTCATACTGTATGAGAGTGGATGTGACAGACTAAACAGTCACAGAAGCCGTTTTTCTGCCTACAGTTGTTAGATGCATGACACTCAGCTGTTTCTCACCAGGTTTACCCCAGGGTTTTAGAAGTAGGAAATCAGTGTAACTGTATATGTGTTTGGAGCAGATGACTTGAAAACACAGTGTCTGGCCTCCATCTATTAGATTTATTAACACAGATTTAATTTCCGTGGGTCATGGAAAAACATATTAGCTGCATACACCGGTAAAAGGTCATAACAGGAAAAATGTCTGTTTATTTGATCAAATTAAAATTCAGTGTATTCCATTTTAAATTGTTCTCTTCACAGATTAATGGACATTGCTAAGGAGATGACACGCGAGGCCCTGCCAATCAAATGTCTGGAGGCTGTAATCCTGGGGATGTATCTTTATAACAGCAGACCAGCTTGCAAAAATAGCAACCCTATAATTGTAAGTCAGAGATGTGATATTGAATACTATTTCCTTGACTCTTAATGGCACAGTTATCTCACCAACAACATGCCTGGTGTGGAGCGCTTCCCTCTCAGCTTTAAGTCTCAGTTCTCAGGGAACCACTTCCACCACATTGTGCTGGGAGTTCACAGTGGGGGGCGCTTCGGTGCTCTGGGTATGAGTCGGAGGGAGGACCTCATGTTCAAGGCTCTGGAGTTTCGAACACTCATGGACTTGGTGCAGGAGTATGAAGGAGCGTATAGGGGATACTGGCACACTCTGCGTAAGGTCAAGATTGGCCAGTATGTGTCACATGACCCTCACAGTGTGGAGCAGATAGAATGGAAACACTCCATTCTGGACATGGACAAGCTGAGCAAGGAGGAGCTGCGGAAAGAACTTGAGAGACACACCCGAGACATGAGGCTGAAGGTACAGTATAATAATTGTTAAAAAACACAAATAGTCCTGCATTGATTGCCAAATTTGGATTTTGGTTAGGGCTGGACCATATTAGAGAAACATGCTATATGCTGTAACTCTGCTGGATATTGCAATAACAATATGACTGTCAATATTTAAATACCATTAATAAGGTTAAGGCTTTAATAACCATAGACATACAATAAATTTTAACTTGAAAAGATACAAGGCTCTGGACTCACTGGTCAAATCTAAAGAATAAGACCACGTCTAAAATTAGAACTTAATTAGAACTAAACCATGAACATTCTATGTAAGTGTTTTATTTGGTCATAACATAATTCAATTTAAGGCTCCGGACACCTATTTTGCAACTCTATTGAATGGAAGGCCATAAGATTGTTGCGATACATTTTGTTAGCTGCAAAATGAATATTGCTGATATTTCACTAATTTTGTGTGTGTGTGTGTGTATTGTGCAGTTTATTTTTACCACCTAACACCTTTATAGCACTGCCAAGCTGATAACAGCACATGAGGACATTGGCAAAACTTAATATGATGAAACTATCATTAGTGATAATATATTCATCAGGGTTTTTTTTGCAACTTCTCCATGCATGATGACACTAAACTTGACTTGCCATTTGAGGAGTAGTTTCTCATTAACTACCCTCTCATCACTTCTCATGCCTACATAATGTACGCAGCCTTGGATGCTGAGCTTTTCCGTATCATAAAACTAATGTGATGGCTTCATCCGGCTCTGCTGTGTGTCACACTTGGCCGCCTCACTCCATCAATAGCTGACTGTTTGCAGTGAGCGCTCTACACAATCACATTAAGAACATGAGCTGCTCAAGACAAGGATGTGCTGACTGTGCTCACTGCAGTAGTTTGTGCTGTCTTCATATTTGTTTGTGGGTTTTTTGTGCCATATTTTAGATTGGAAAGCCTCCACCTCCATCACCCACCAAAGACAGGAGAAACAGCATGGGTTCACCCATGAAAGGACCAGGCAGTCCCATTCGCAGGATCAGCCGTGTAGAGAGACGGTATGAACGTCACTTATCTGTCATTATCTGTCTGTTGCACCATTTTACATAATTATAACATTACTTAGGTTTCAAATGAGCTGAAAATTGAACATATATATTATTTACTCTTACAAATGAATGTTTGATTTCCTACAGTCCTTCAGCAGAGAAGAAAGTTTTGGATCAGAAATCTTCTGGGGACATGAATGCATATCAGATTCGTGTCTGAAGACATAAAGATCAAGTTGTATGATCATGCACTTGCAAACCCACTCATTTGGTGTTATATAGTCTTTAGGTATATTTTATTAGGCGCATTGGCTTATTCACAAGGCACTGTTTTCAGTAGGTCACCAGCAACCTTTTCTTCTTAAACAAACTGATTGAGTCTGTGTTTGTCTATGTTCATACACATTTTGAACACTTAGAAGTTTGGAAGATTTTAAAATATGGTACCTAGTAAACAACAAAAGTTTTGCCAAGTGTATGCGTTATGAAATGACACCTCAGTAAACATACCACTCAGTGTTAATGTGCTTCTACACATTTCCCTAAGTTTCTGTGGTATAATATATTTTAGTGAAAGCTCTAATGGCTCTTCTGCTTTCTTTTACCGTAAGTTTGCAAAAACATTTAATGTAATTTCCACTGAGCGTCAACTCCTTACTTAGTTTGCAAACCCTTGTGCCTTGAACTTTTAAAGAAGAGATAAGGACCTGCTGTGATTGCTTGTGACAATGAAGTAGAAGTAGGAAAATGAACAATTAGGAAATGTTAATGACAATGCAGCTTACGGTTTTATTTATTGTAAACTAGGTTTTGAAAAAATTAAAACACACTGTATCAACAACTTTATACAGTATTGTTTATTTATTTATTTATATTGACTTTCATTTTTCACTCGCCTTAAGTGATATCAGTTTGGTGGAGCTCATTTTTAAAGTACTTGTCTCTGTTTTTGTATTTTTGTATTCTCAAATTGAGATTTAATATCTCCCTCAGTATTGCTGGTCACCAGTCAGCAGCTTTTCATATTTTGACATTATGTATAAATGTTTTCTTTCACTGTTCTATAGATGTTTTTTGTACCGAACAGGGTTATTTTAACTCAATAAATGATCACACACCTGAACCTTTGTCTCTGACCTTGGTATGAAACCTTACATTATAAAAAGTAAATACTGAAGGTGAAACTACAACTTGTGAAAGTAATTATTTAATTAGTATTATTTGTAATTGTGTGGGATAGAATTTACCATATTTTTGTACTGTGTAACTATTGAATACAGAGTAAGACTCAGACATTTACCTTTGGAAAGCCAAAATACAGAATTGAGCAGCTGCCTGCAACCTAAAAAACTATTTTGCAATACAGGTAAGAGGTATAGTGTAGTTATAGTTTATCTATGTCTAAAGCAACACTGCATGTGAATTATAAACCTGTATATGGAACATATATAAATCTTGACCTATTTTTGGTGGGTCCAGATGTCACACGTCAGCCCATGTTTAGAAGAGCTGGAAACAGAAGCCACATTGGCATACTGTGGGGAAACTTGCTGTCTTATTTTCTTCATACATTTGACACAAACAGAGCAACCACTGTCACTGTGGAATTGACATGTCTCTTTGAAGATGAAACCTCTTTGGTGAAGAACATTCACATGTCCATTAAAGGTCTTTTTTTTGCACATCCACACATAAACCAAACACACTCCAGTGCTATGCTTCCCCTCTGACATACAGTAGACTTGATAAAGTTAACATTAAGGTCACATGGTCAATAAAAATCTTTATTGTACATCTTAACGACTTAAATATAGCCCAACTGAATGAAAACTCAGTTGTCTTTCAGAACATAATTAAAAGAAATTCAAACATTTTACAAAGCTTTTTAGCTAAATTATTAATGCTTCAGTCATTCCTATCATTTAGAGTTTTGTTCTGCAAAACTAAATTTACTTCTGGCACTTGTGTTTTTGACATTCATCTTCAAACCTTAACTATACAGACAATCTGTAATATTGCTTTAAACCACTGAACACACAAATAAAAATATATTCAAACAGGGCAAGACCTAAAGTATTTAAACAATGTTTCTTTAAGGCACTGTTTGTCCTTCATTATGATGCAGTAATGTCTAGTTGGAATTTAGCCAAAAGGCTGAGGTGATCAGAGGGAAATATGTGACTGGGAAGACCATTCATTGACCACAGCACATCCTCTGACAAGAGGGAGAGGCAACCAATTAGCATCAAACCGTTACTCACATAACTGCCATCTCCTGAGGAAAAAACAAACATCAATTAATAAAAAACACTAAAGTAAATGAGTAGTTAATAATAATTCCCCCTACCTTCTTCCTCTGTGTTTATAGTGTGTTTCGGAGAGTAGAAGATGTAGTCTACTGTGGCCCCCACTTGAGAGTGTAACGTTGTAACTTCTGCATTACCAGAGCCTTGAAGAACATGTTTATAGACTGACTGCAGGTCCAACCGGTGAGTGAGGATTTGTCTAAACCTAGGACACAGAGTAAATATGAGTACAATCATAATAAAAAATAATACAGTTCAATGGACTGTGCTGACCTTGTAGACGTGGGGTACGCCTTTGAACAATCTGCACAGAAATAAAACACTTAAGATCATTATGCTATTTACTCAAGTCAATGTGTGTTTATGACTGTACCTGGTGTGATGTCAGTCACCCCTGGGATCAACTCCATGTCTTGTGGCCGTTTACATGCAGCTGGGCAGAAGCGCAGCTGCAAAAGAAACTTGTGACTGTATTGAAGAGTTCCTATAAAAAGAACAAATATGTAACAGACCAAAAATAGATCTGTCATTTTCAATGAAGAACCTCAAGCACAGACCTGCTTTCTGCTTGTGGCTCTCAAAGACCTGGTTTACTGAAGCGTACTGGCAACTGTCAGTGATGCCGAGAGTGTTCGGCCACAGGGGAGCATAGAGTTTATGAAAATGTGTTTTATATGACAGATCCTCCTGCCCCGAAATCTGTTGGAAATGTTTGTCATAGTTACAGATAATATAATATAATATAAAAATAAAAATGAGTGCTACCACCTACCATCCAAGCTGGAAGGCCCTGATAATAGAGCTCACCTTGAGTGATCAGCTGGTACAGAGGTGTGTGAGGGACAGAGTTAATGTCCCCACATAATATAATATTACAGTGTTCACCCATAGCTTTACGAGACTTGACCACTTTATCCATTTCTGCCAGCAGTATGGCAAGTTGTGCCAGTTTAATATCACCCCTCCTTGGATTAAAGAGCAGGTGAGTGTTTGCCACACAAAGTGGAGGGCCCTGTGCCTTGACCTCCAATCCCTGGCCCACCATTGGTTGAAGCACAACAATAATGGCCACATTGTGACGGTCCAGCAGCTCTATCTCAGGCCTGAAAAACTCCACCTCAATGATGGATAACTCAGAAAACCAACTGCTACGGTAACACGTAGCACATCCATCTGTCTTAGTTCCTGTGCGTCGTTTATACACACAAGTGTAGCCTATAGAAACAAAAACCTATGTTTATTCTGCATACTAAGTACTAAATAATATGGTAGGACTTACCCATTTCAGTCAACACTGGATACAGTTGTTGATAGAAGTGGTTTTCCTGCACTTCTTGAAGACACAGAATCTATAAACAAGACATAGCATAGATTATTACAAGAAGTGGACAGCTGATCGGTGTGCCCTCTTACATACAAAGCTTGCAGAAATAATACACTGAAGAGAAAAACTAACTACACACAAGCTTTAAAACTGCAACCCAAGACACTCTGACTTGCCTTGGCGTCCCATTACACAATAGAAGACTTTTAATATTGTCAGCAGTCTGAGTGCCTTGGATTTTTTTGCCTAAAACCTACTGTGTACCGGTATTGATTGTAACATGTAAGGGGGTACTATGCTTTGCAATTTTGAATCTGTTTTTTCTACATCCTTGAAGAGCACCTAACTTGCAACAACTTTTACCTGATGGTCAATCTAAATAAAGAACAGCATGCTAATTGCTATCTGATTGTTTTAATACACAACCAATGTAATGTTAAGCTTATTTACATATGATTTTAATAACATGTAAGGTTTATACACATTTTAATTACATGACATAAAGGTTCTGGTAAATAATTTTAATAAATACCACAGATTTAGTAAAAAGTAGGTCATAATAAAACAAGGGCCCACAATGAGAAGTACTGAGTTTTAAGGGGTTGTCACAGCAAATCATCTAATTCACATAAGTCATTTAAGGAAAACCCCTTTGGCTCCACATTATTCATGCATAAAGGCTGGGGCACCAACCAGTTCACTAGCAGGCAGCTTACAGTTATTTCTTGTCCAACTACTCTTAATACCATTACAGCTATAACAAAAAGCTTATGACTAACTATCTTGCCATTACTCTTTACTTACGTCTGGCACCCATCTCTGTATCTCCTCTACGAGCAGCCTGCAGCGGAAGCTCCACTCCAGCACCTCAAGGGGACAGTGCGTGTAAAGGTCTTGGTTTGCCTCCAGCAGGTCCTGACTAAGTATGTTGTAGGACATAACAGTGAAGTTCATCACTGTCTTTGTAAACGGGAAGGGTACTAATGCAGGTGCAGATGCAGAACTGTCTTCTATGTCCTCCCAGACTCTCCACATTACTAAAAAATACATAAAAAGAAATGAAAATATATTTAATTAGCAAAAAAATACTTGTAATAAAGCTGTACAACAGGTTCCAACCTTCAAAGGGTAGCGTGTGCTCCATTGTAGGATAATAGCTCACTGCTGGAAACTGCCACAGAGGGCACTGTACTTCATTTGCCAGGCCAGGACCCACAGCAAAGTGATATCCTGGTTGTGCAAGCTGTTGTTCTCTAAAGGACATTTCTGTGTGAGTGCTAGAGATAGGAGGGACGAAACACATGCTGGGACTGTTTTCCCCACTATCTTTACTTGTTTCAACAACAGGAGCTATGTATTCATCCCAGCACTCCATTCCTTCAGTTGCAGGTTTTGATGATGTCACTAAACAGCCTTCAACAATGGACATCTGGAGATGTGTCTGTTCACTACAGGTGAAGTTTTGCTTGCTGTCTTCAGCTGAAGCAAGTAGCTCTTTCAAACAGGGAGGCTCTGACTGAGTACTGCATGTTTTTTCTCTGGTGTCCTCAGTCTGTAGTTGCCCAAACTGCTCGCTAAATGTCTGCTCAGCTGTAATAACTGTAGACATAAATCCTTCATTGTTGCTGTTCTTTGAATCAGACTCCTCATATTTGGTAGTTACTTCTGTCTCCTTTTGTTCAGAGGAGTTCACTTCATTATGTAGTTTTGGTAAGTCTCCAAGCGCTGCTGTCGGTTCAGACTGCACCTCACTTGTCTTTTCTTTAAGCAGAACTGTCAAACAGTGTTCTTTGTCCTCCAGAGATTTAGTATCTTCTTCCTTTACTGCACTCATCCTTTCTTCCGTTTCTCCACAGGACCCACTGCATGGAGTGAGCTGTTCTGTTGTCTGAGGATGGGTAAGCTGACAGGTTGTGACAGCACCACCATCCCACACTGCTGTGCCATTAACAACTGCTGCAGGGGAATACTTCTTTGAGACCTCTGTAAGTTAAGATTAGGGACATAAATAAAGGAAGTTTATACATATATACATATAAACATATATACAGTATTTTATATTATATTATATAAAAAAGATCATACCATCATCATTACCACAACATTTGTTAAACTAAAATGTTAGTTCAATGTTTACACAATTAAACAAGGGCAATAAAGTTTTACTGACAAAAAAATAATAGTAACCTTAACGCAAAGCGTATAAACTAATGTACCATAAAACAAACATGCAGACTGTGTAACTGTTAACATTATGAAGTACTAGCTATCCAACTGCATATACAGTTAGAAGTAAATGTTCACCCACCTAAAGTGGCGAAAAGAAAGCGCTGTCCGCAGTAAACCCTGAAGTTAACGCTAGCTACTGTTAGCTTCTGGTAGCTTCACATGGGAAGCTGCTACTTGTTTGTTTTAACCAAACGTTTTCAGCCGACAAACTCTGAACACACAGACACACACGGAGTCGTACTGTTAATAAATTACCTGAGCGTCGACGAGCCAGGTACCGTGATAAAGGGTAGAGCCCATAAAATAAAAGGCTGCCAATCATTTTTCTAATATCGACTCGCGCATGCGCCCAAAGTTTGTTTAGTACTCCAACCTGATCCAAACATAGTCCAGTTATGGTTCAAAGGTCAAGTCTATAGATATGTTGTATAGCTGTGACAAACAGGTCAGTATCACTATGTAGGTGTAAGATTTTACCGGACAAATACTTATTTTCTAAATGTATGACTACATTATTAAACTAAAGTATCACATAAACACATAAAATAAAAATACCTTTTTATTTTGTTAATGGAATAAAACAGGTTTAGTGGTATACTGTGTTCCTATGTTTACATTTGCCTTGTTTTGCTAA
This sequence comes from Bostrychus sinensis, assembly GCA_020698575.1. Taxonomy (NCBI): domain Eukaryota; kingdom Metazoa; phylum Chordata; class Actinopteri; order Gobiiformes; family Eleotridae; genus Bostrychus; species Bostrychus sinensis. The sequence continues at coordinate 21,378,414 of CM036258.1, forward strand.
TCAATGGCAACAAAATTTTAATAATTTATGCACCACCACATGGCATGCTACCTTAGGTATAGAATTACCTGGTGAACACCAAATGCCTCTTTTATTTCACTGTGCCTGTTCACACAGAGCACACACAGAGTTGATGAAAAGGTGTTTATAAAATGGTTTGGCTGTGACACCAGAAAAATCATGTCCACACTATCTTTTGAGTCCCTAAGCTTAAAAGAGGAAGATTGTGCAACACCAACTGAGCACCTTTGGGTCCAGGATGAGTTGGACACAGACTTAGAGTCAGATGGTAAGTGTGAATCATTTCATTAAGAATTCCCTGTTTCACTGTATAATTTTGCTGTGTCCCTACACAGGTTATTGGTGAGTATAATTACACTTTTACTTATTAACAGAAAAAGAAGATGGCAATAAGGAAATGTCCACCGCTGAAGTGTACTCGGAGGCGTGCACACTGTTAGGTGTTGTGCCAGTCTCTTATTTTTTACGAAACCTTGGCTCTACAACTATTAACCTCAACCACCATGGGCTGGGGCCTTTGGGCTGTAAGGCCATTGCTATTGCCCTGGTGGTGAGTGTGAAACTGAGAATTATAAGTCATAAGTGTGGCATCTAAAATACAATAATAACATAATACACCATTATGTTTGTATCTAGACTGACATGCAGATCAACACACTAGGACTGGCTGACAATGGCATATTAGATGAAGGAGCCAAATATCTGGTAGAGATGCTGAGGGCTAATTTTACCATTCAGCATGTGGTATGTAGTGCACTGGGGCTGCCACCAGAGGTCACAAGAGCTTTTTACATCTTTAGTGCTGTTATTTCATTGCGTTTACCTTCATTGATCCTTCTCTTGTACAGGATTTGTCCAAAAACTGTCTATTGAGTTCAGGAGCTCAGTATGTGGCTAACATGTTGCTGGACAACATTTCATTAAAGTCTATTAAACTATCAGGTAAGCCAGCAATAGAAAAGACATGCAACTGCCAAGTAATATGCATATTTACAAAATAATCCCTGAAAGTAACTGTAACAGCATGGACTTGCATAACATGTCATAGATTGAACATTTCTTTTTCAACAGGAAATGGTTTTATTGATGAGGATGGTAAATACTTTGCAGATGCTTTGTCAGTGAGTTATGAGCATACGTCACAAAAAACACATTCTTTTCAGTTCATAAATGATGTTTAAAAAACTCAACTGTTCTCTTTGTGTTGTACATTTAGAGTAATTCCAGAATAAAGGAACTGGACTTGAGCCACAATGAGTTTTGTGGCAAAGGAGGGGAGCATTTGGGACTTCTTTTAGGTAATTAAACTTTTACTAATTATTCAGTAGATGTAACCCAGTGATGTCTTCCCTTTTATTGTACAGTTAACCATTTGTTCTTTTTTAGCTAACAATGAAGGGCTGGAGGTGCTGGATCTTAGCTGGAACCATCTTCGAATGAAAGGAGCTGTGGCCCTTTCTGCCGGACTCAAGGTGAGGCATTTCAAATCACTAAATGTATTTATACATGCTGATAGAGCACTTGATTTTATGTTCATTTTATTTATTTATTTATTTATTTATTTATTTATTTATTTATTTATTTATTTATTTATTTATTTATTTATTTATTTGTTTGTTTATTTATTTATTCATTGCATATTTAGGTGAATACAATGCTCAAACGTCTTGACCTTTCATGGAACGGTTTTGGAAATGAGGGTGCTCTGGCCATGGGAGAAGCGCTTAAATTCAATAACACCTTGGTTCACCTCAACCTCAACAACAACCGTCTCACTAATGAAGGAGTGGGCATGCTCTGCAAGGGTCTGGAGTTCAATGACACACTGCGAGTTCTGCTGGTGAGATGGGTTTAGAAGACATTCATCATCATCACAGCTGCGGATACATCAAGAGGTAAAATGAATTATGACTGTACAGTTTATGTTTTGCTCCTATAGCTGGCCTATAACTCTATAACAGTAGAGGGAGCTCTTGCTTTGGTCAGTGTAGTGAAGAACACACTGAGAAGTGCGTTGGAGGAGATCAACATTAGTGTGAGTCTAACTTCATTATTATATTGCATATGTAAAAATTATAATGGAAACTGGTATGTGTAATTGTTCATGCAGAATGTTCTGGTAAATGAAAACTTTGTGCATCTGTTGGAGGTGACATGTCAGGAGCACCCCAGTCTGGATGTTCAGTATGGTGGGGTGGGGGGGTTTATTGCCAAAAAGCCCCCAAAACGTGTTGATCCGATGAAAGTGATCCAGGTTTGTTTTTTCATACACTACAGTTTCTTCAGATCTCTTCTTGTCTATATGTCTTCTTATGTCTCTTTTGAAATATTTTAAAGGATTATTTGGATGAGCGCAAGCTGCGACTTTGGGATTTCTTCCGGAACATTGACAAAGATGGCACCATGAGGGTCCCTGTTGCGGAGTTCAGAAAGGCTGTGCAGGTTTCTGATTTCATGTCATTCAGCTTTGCATTAGAATCAGTAATATTTTATAGAAATTTTGGATATACTGTTTGTTTCTTAATGCTTTCCAAAATTCCACATCATTAGACTCAAACATATATAGTTATTAAAGGAGTGTCAAACTAACTGGTCTTCAATAATTGTTTATTTCTATATACTGTATACAGCAATCAACTATTCCTTTGGATCGGTACCAGATTGAGGAGCTCATTCAGAGGCTTGACCGTGATAAGACAGGAATTGTAGATTACAGGTGAGCTATAAAATATAATTGTTTTTATTTCTTGATTAACATAGAAATTCTGTAGTATTTATTTCAGTTTTTGGGGTTCATGGTTGCAGAGTGGTTAGTGCTCCTGCCTCTCAGCCTGGAGGTTGTGGATTCAATCCTTGGGCCAATCTCCCCAGGCATTTTGGCTTCTTTGTACCATCTATAAAAACATGCATGTGTTAGGTGAATTGTTGATTCCAACTTGTCCCAAGTGAATGAATGTGAGAGTGAATGGTTGTCTGTCACTATATCAGACCTGCGCCTAAATGGCCATTGGTGTACCCTGCCTAAGGCCCAAAATAGGGATAAGCTCAATCCACCCACAACCCGTGACAAGAAGCAGTATAACCATATATCCATATACAATTACAATATTTTTTTCTGCAGGGGTCTAGCAGATACAAGAAAACAAATGATGAGGGACCATCGACGCCATCTGAAGAAGGTGGAATCCCGTCAAAAGAAGGAAAAACAGAAGAGTGACCGCATCCTCAAGACCTTCCAGACTGCCGTGGAGGCGGTCACACCACACGGCTCTATGGTCATATCTCCAGGAACTGCTAAAGAGGACTCCACCGGCCCCCAGCCCTTTTCTGCCACCCCCCTGAGCTCCTGGCACCACATTGTCATGTCTCACAGCAGCCGTTACCTCAGCAACGACCACGTTCACCTCCCCATGATAGGAAGCAGCACCCACTACAGGCCCACCAGTTCACCCGCCATGAGGTCCTACTCCCATCCCAACCTGCTGGACGATTCGCCCCGCACCTCCAGGGGCAAGTCCATCTCTGCCCAGGGCGTCCGGTCGGATCCAGAGATGAGCCGTCATTCTACCCTGACCAGATCCAGACCAGCTCTGAACCCCAAACCACCAGAGGGCAAACCCAAAAGCAAGAAAGTCAAGAAGAAGAAAACCAAGAAGCGTGTGGAAAAAGACACAAAGAAACCTACACAGCCTGTAAAATAGTTTATCTTGACTGATTTATGTGATGCTAGAAATATGAGGATAATGTAGAGAATAGAAACACAAAGTGATATAAGAAACTGTCTTCAATATTCAATTATTAGTTAAATAAATTTTTACTTGTTCTTACCCCTCCACTCAAAGTACTCCATTCTTAAAACAATTCCACAAGTGAAGCAGCAAGGCATTTTTTCAACTTAATAAATTTTTTGTCTACAAACAGTACAAACAGACAATCATGGTTATTTATCTACCCATTGTAATTAGGTTGCAGTGCTAATTTGTTGAAGACATAATGCGCATAACTGTCTCATCCATGTTCTCTTCTTTTTTTTTTCTTTTTTTTTTTGCAAGGCTTTTAAGTAGCCAAGACACTGCCTTCTTATGTTGTTCTTCAAAATGCACTTTTTTTTTTTTTTACATTTCTACACGTCTTAACCACATCTACGTAGTCACAAGTAGTCAGCATCAATTCCTCCATATGCAAACAATTCTGTAACTTGTTGCTTTGGGAGGATTGTGTTACTATTTTTCCAAAAATTGTGCCAGTGGTCTGAAACGTGAAGATTCATTTTTATTTCTGATATTTTCTTCTGTTTCATAGATTTAATGTGTTCCTATATTTCTCTTTAATACTGATATTGTGTGAACAGTAAGATGAAAGACGAGTAATTTATTATCTAACATATGAAGACCATAACATTAACTAAACATAATCTGATTTATAAATAAAATCAAATGAGCAAATGCTTGTAATAACAAATGACAACACTTTATTTTCTTTGTCCAGATTTTGTTTTAAAGATTTAGATTTCATCTTTAAATCGTGTGTGTAGTCTTCTGGTCAGTGTTCTCCATCCCTCCATCACATGTTGTTCTTGCTCTTGTATCCTCGGAAGATGCTGATGCAGTTTGTCTTCTTGAGGTCTCCTGGTTTCCTTCATTAGATCCACAGGACCGTTTGAAGTACTCAGGTATGAACAGTTTTATCAGCAACCGCTAAATAACAAGCACCAAGACCACATTACAACTACACCACAAGTATATAGCACATAATCTGATAAAAAAGTACACAATGTATTGTGATCAGTCATAAGCCCACAGTGTTAAGTGGTTTCTGTGGATCTTTGACAGACAGGGACTTCACCAGCAAAGGTGTTTTACTGTAGGTAAAAACACAGAAGGTAAAAACAAAGAAAAAAAATCTGGTTAATCTGGTACATCAGTGCAAGGATAGATTATAGATTTGAGACAAAGGAGCTTCTCACTTGTGTTGAGTGAAGCCCTGTTTTTTGGATCAGGACTTTTTATCCTCTTCACCTGATCTGGACGATGTGGTGGACAGGTCAGACCCTGAGATGAGACACATCTCTAGATAAATATATAACCACAGATATAATTTACTAGATAAAATACACGCTAACTGTAGTACACGCTAACTGTCTTACCTGTGTTCCTGTAGTTCCTGAGGTTCTGTGTTCTTCTGTAGGACACAGGGACTCAGGAAAGGGGGTTTGAGTTTTCTTCATAAAGCAGAGGAAACAACTGATTAAAGTGCTGACATGAGTATAAACATGAGTATAACCTGACACAGATTATTGATTAAAAACAGAGCATATTCTCACCTGAGTGGAGTGAAGCTCTGTTTTTGGATCAGGACTCCCTCTAGTGGGTCTTATTCTCTTCATCTGAACTGGACGATGTTGTGGTCGGATCACACTTTGGCAGGATTACACATCTCTAATCCTAAAATCCTAAAAGTGCAAATTTCTGGCTGTGGTCCCATGGATATGCTTCTTCTTCTTTAGCAGACAAAAACTTCATCAGGAAAGGTAATTAAGGTTATATTTACTGTATACTCACCAAAGAATCATTAAGACATAATCAAAGCTTTTTGTCTTACCAGTGTTCAGAGGTTCTTGTGGCTCCTGTGGATCAGGCTTCTTCTGGCTTTGAGGACTTTGTCAGGAAAGGTAGTTTAGATTCCCTTTATGAGACAAAAAATATCTGATTAAACTGGTACATTAGTATAATGTCTTTAAAGATTAGAAATAGAAGGCCTTCTCACTTTGAGTGAAGCTCTATTTCTTAGGATGAGTATCTGGATGATACTGTGGACAGGTCACACTCTGGCCGGGCTGAACCTCTCAGCTACAAGTACAGTTATTCTTTGTGAAAAAAAATGTAGTTAATAAAAAATAATTGATTTTTCTTAATAATGTCTCACCAGGAACAAGATACTTCAGAGAAGATATACTAGTTTTGATTAAACTAGGACCACAAATCTATGGAAGGATCGCACTACCAACCCTGCAGTTAGTGGACAACCCCCTCTACCTAACACAGTTTACCACAGATCATAAATAACATATAACAATACATACATTATTCCGGTGTGGGAAGAATAATTCTTTTTTTTAATGTAATAATAATTGTAAATAATTATTAAGTTAATTTAAACATAATCTAAACAGCTAGGCATAAGGTGCAGGGAAACTTAGAAATCACTGTCTGGTTAAAACCTAGAATCAGCTTTACACTGGTTTTATCCAGACATTGTTTAGGTTTGCCCTTTTTTTTAAATATAAAAGTAAAATCCTGCAGAGTATTCCTTCTTTTTTAAAAATGTATATACAATTAAAACTACTAAAATACAACACAAACAGGAGAAGCAGTCCCACTAACCATTAAGTTAATGAACAAGCTCATATCTCCTGATTTTAAATAACTTTGAACATTCCACAGTTTTTGAGAACTGCTCTTCATCTGTGATGTATGGAGTCCACTAACTTGGTAACTTGGTGGGTATCACAGCCCAGCACAACTGGACATTCCACAATTCCTCTACATTTCTTGGTTTGGCCTCAGGGTTAAGGTCTGGGGACTGTGGCACTCCATAACGTTAATCTTGTAATCCTAAACCAAGATGACGCTCTTTTATTGAGTGTTTTGGGTCATTGTCTCGTTGAAACACCCATTTCAATGGCATTTCCTTTTCAGTATAAGGCAACATGACCTTTTAAAGCATTCGGATATATATAAACTGATCCATGATCCCTGTGATGTGATAAATAGGCTCGACACCTCAGTCTGAGAACCATCCCCATATCATGATGCTGGCTCCACCAGGCTTCACTGTCTTCACAGTGTCCTAGGGGTGGAACTCAGTGTTTGGGGGTCGTCTGACACACTGTCTGTGGCCCCTAGAGCCAAAAATAACAATCTTACTTTCATCAGTTCACAAAATGTTGTCCCATTGGTCTGTAGGCCAGTTAATGTGTTTTTAGATCTTTTTTAATCTCCTTGGAGCTGATCATTGGCTGAGCCTTTGCCATTTTAACTATTCTTTGGTCCATTTGGATGGTAGTCTTTAATTTTCTTCCAAGTCTTTCAGGTTTTGGTCACTATTTTAGAGCATCTGAGATAACTTGAGCAACAAGTATGAAGTTCTTCTGAACTCAGTGTTCAGTGTCTCAATGTTTCAAATGACCCATTACTCAGATTTTTTTAGAGAAATGTGATATAACCAGCCTGCACAACATGGTCTGCCTTTGTCCTTTCATGAGGGACAGCTGTAACACCTGATTTCTCACAGCTGCACACCACACTGGTAATGTTTTAAACATACCCCTTTAATTAATTTAATTAATAAACACCTATTAGTAAGTTATTTACATGTAGCAGCCCTGCAGAGTAGCCCTGACATGCTCCATAGGAAAAACTTTGAACAACACCTCACTGTAACAGTATTCATCATCATGTCAGATGAAGACTACACCTGCCCAGTGCATAAAGAGCACTATTTGTATAACATTGCATTTAATAACAAGTGGGAACGCAATCAGATGGAGTAGATTTCTTCATTCCAATGCAGGAAACACGTATGTTTTATTAATTGTTTGCTCAAGATGTCAAGGCCTTTTTTATGCGCCTCGCCAAATAGTGGTGTGAACAATAACAGGTGTGTGTATGAGCCGCTTCATCAGGCTTCTGTATATAAATCCTACAGCCATGCAGCTACCTCATTCTCAAGAGCCTGCTGCAGAATGATTGGCACTCTGTATTTTCTCGCACTGCTCAGCTCCACTCTGGCCTGGGGCGTAAGTATGGCACCACTTAGATCCACTCATTCATCTCTTTTCTTTTTTTCTTTGGAGGCTGACCTCTTTTTATGTCATGCTATCTTAGCGTGTAGACATGTGGAGCGAGATAGCTGCCAGGAATGGGACAGGAAGTGGAGGAAGTTGTACCTGTGATGCCTTCCTTCCCAGTTCCACCTTTCCCATCAAAGACCTGATCATGGTAGAAGAAAAAGCAGGGGAGATCTCCTACCGACTAGAGCTGGAGATAGGGAAGGTACTTTCACATGTAAACCTGTAGTATCTGCACTTGGCAAAAATGTATGTTAATGTTCTTGCATGTTTTAGCTGGAAGAGTATGAGATCAAAATCACGGCATATGCAGAGAAGATTGTGAAGCTGACTGGCAAAATTGAAGTGATTGAGAAGAACCCAGATGACTACAATGATGCCGACCTAGAAGCCATCAAGGTGGAAATTAAACAAGTGGAGGCTTTGATTCAAGAACTACAGCTTTCCATCAAAAGCTCCACCACTGTCTTCGAGTCTTTGCATGTACAAGTAAGTATTTAGCCAACAGTCAGATAAAAAAGTGCTTGCATTTGCATAGACTGACAACTACAAAGCAGTACATAGTAATAGTATTTGATTTACTTTTTGCAGATCACAGCCATGGTGAGCACACTGGATAAGCTGGAGAAGACCTACGACAAGAACTTGGTTTTGGTGACAAGACGCAAGTACATTAAGATCCAGGTACAACTTGAAGAGTGTGAGAGACGCCACCAGGAGATCTTCAATCCCAACATTGGTGAGCTCCTTTTCCACAGACTATCTTCAAGTTGATTTTATCTTCCTATTAAAGTAACTTATTTTTCTGATTGCAGGTTCCTGTGCACACACTGGAATCATTAAAGTCAGTAAGCCTATTGTAAGCCAGCTCAATGCTCATCTAAGTGCTGGATATAAATACGGAGGTTGGGGAAAGGATTCCAAACCCATTCCGGAGCGCAAGTCTATGTACTGGTACTCTGGTTACTCTAGTCAATCCATCCATGATATTAGGTTCTATACTAACTACAAAAACCTCATTCTAAGGACCCCGTTCTTGCATCATAACTTAGCCAGTGGCTGGGCCGGTACAGGGAACAACTTCATAATAAGAGAAAACTGTCTGTACTATCAAATAAACTCTCCATTTGGGCTGGCAAAACTCAATTTCACTTCAGTCAGATACGAGTCTAGAGTAATTGCCGGTGCTAGCTCTAGTTTCTCTTACAGTAACTCTCCCAACCAGAACTTTGACTTTTCTGCTGATGAGACTGGTCTGTACGTGACTTATGCTAAAGACGAGACTCGCGGTCGAATGGTCATAGCTAAAATCAATGAGGCTTCTTTTGGCATAGAGGAAGAATGGCAGACTAGTGTCTATAAACCAGGAGTGAGCAATGCCTTCATGGTGTGCGGTGTGCTGTACACAGTTAAAACGGTAGATATTCACACTGAGGAGATTTTCTACATGTTTGACACAAAAACCAAGCAGGAGACCTATGTGCACGTTCAGTTTGAGAGGTTCCAGGATAAGTATTCTAACCTGGACTACAACCCCACTGACCAGAAGCTCTACATGTACAACGACGGCTACTACGTGACCTACCATCTGTGGTTCAACCAGACAGCTACTCCAGCCACAGCGCAGCCTCCACTGATTCAGAATGAGAGCATTCAGAATATCACTGAGAGTGTCATGTAATCAATCAGGAAAATTATTTCTTTGAATAATTTTTAACTTTTATTGTAATCACAAGTCAATATTATTTTCCTTCTATTCATCATCTAATAAATAATCTTGAGCATTATACATTTCTCCAGTGTGTTTTTTTTCATGCCATGTACAAGTTGTCTTAGATGTTAACTTAACATGTATATGCTTTCTCTTAAATATGAACAATAAAACATGGTTTTTAAAATCAAATATTTAATGCAGTGTGCTGAGCTGCTGAATTATTTTAGATAGGATTAATTAATTTAGTTCATAATAAGAACCTAGTGACAGCTGATCAACAGCAGTCATGATGCTGACTGCTCTTTCCATGCAGGATGTCACATCTGGCTGTATTAAAAGTATGATAATATTAGGCCCAGATCTGCTGGTCACATTAATTGTGGGTAATATGGACTAAAAATTATATCTCAATATAGTTGCATATATAAATTATATATATATATAAAACACACACACACACACACATATATATATATACATATATATGACAGTGAAAATTATTCATACCCCTGGCAAATTCTGACTTAAAGTTACTTTTATTCAACCAGCAAGGTTTTTTTTTTTTTTTTTTAGCAGAAATGACACAGGCTTCTCCCAAAAGATAATAAGACAATGTAATAGAGGTATCATTGTGGAAAAAAATATTTCTCAGCTTTTTTTTTTTTTACATTTGAACAAAAAGTGGCATGTCCAAAAATGCCCTTCTCAATAATCAATAGAAAAGCCTTTATTGGCTATTGGTATTTTTGCCCATTGATCTTTAGCAATGAGCTCCAACTCTTTCAGGTTGAGGGTCTCTTTGCCATTACCCTGACCTTTAGCTCCCTCCACAGATTCTCAATTGGATTCAAATCAGGACTCTGGCTGGGCCACTGCAAAACATTAATGTTTTTGTCCGCTAGCCATTTCTTCACCACTTTTGCTGTGTTTTGGGTTGTTGTCGTGCTGAAATGTCCACTGGTGCCCAAGGCCAAGTTTCTCTGCAGACTGCCTGATGTTGTTGTTGAGAATTTTGATGTGTTGCTCCTTTTTCATGGTGACGATTACTGTGATTAGGTTCCCTGGTCCACCAGATGAGAAACACCCCCAAAACATTAGGTTCCCACCACCAGGTTTGACAGTGGGGATGGTGTTCTTAGGGTTGAAGGCTTCTCTTTTTTTACACCATATGAAGGATACATCATTGTGGCCAAACAATTCAATTTTTGTTTCATCTGACCATAAAACAGAAGACCAAAAGTCTTCTCCTTTGTCCAGATGAACATTTGCAAAGGCCAAACGGGCTTTTTTGTGCCTTATCTGGAGAAGTGTTGTCCTCCTTGGTCTGCGTTTGTGGAACCCAGCGGTGTGCAGTGTGTGTTGGACTGTCTGCTTTGTGATGTTGCCACCAGCAGAGCCCAGATTCATCAGGATGGCCTTGGTGGTGATCCCTGGATTCTTTTTTACCTCTCTCACTATTCTCCTGGCCAGCACAGGTGTCACTTTTGGCTTCTGACCATGTCCTCTGAGATTTGTCACAGTGCAGACCGTCTTGTATTTTTTAATAATACTTTGCACTGTAGCCACTGGAACTTTAAAACATTTTGATATGGTCTTATAGCCCTTTCCTGACTTGTGAGCAGCCACAATGTGCAGCCGCAGGTCAGAGCCAGAGCTCCTTTGTCTTAGCCATGACTGTCCACAAACCAACAGCAGAGAGCTTCTGTTTTTCACCTGTTGTATTGATTAAAACAGCTATTTCCAATGAATCAGGGTAATTAGGATGATTTAGAAGAGCATGGACTATTTGGAATGGTATAGAACTTTGGATTTTCCCATAGACTGTGACAGTTTGCAAAGGGTATGAATAATTTTGGACATTCCACTTTTTGTTCAAATGTAAAAAAAAAAGCTGAGAAATATTTGTTTCCACAATGATACCTCTTGTACATTATCTTATTATCTTTTGGGATAAAAAAAAACTTGATGGTTGAATAAAAGTAACTTTAAGTCAGAATTTGCTAGGGGTATATAGGGATCGCCACAGTAAACCAGTTGCATGATTTGTCAGGTTTTTACGCTGAATGCACTTCCTGCCACGACCAGCCACATACAGTGACTGTGGGTGAAGTGTCTTGTCCAGAGACACAACAATAGTATGCAGCATAAACTATGTAATGTATCAATATTTACAATCAACTCTCATTCCAAATCTTGCACCAAAATATGCTGTATTTTAATCCGCTTATATATATATATCGCTCAGCTCTCTTTTTATAATCCATTTTCTCACACATAAAACTTAAGTTAGTCATGCATAAATTATACCACTCTTATTTCATTAATTTCCTATAAAAGTTATAAAAGTATATCCTTTTATAACAATACCTTCAAATGAATATTAAGTGTATGTATGGCATTCAATTTAAACACTTTTATACTGAAGAATGGTCTATTTGGCCATGTGTGTTCTTTACCACTGTTAATAAACCACATCCTGCTTCTTAACCTATCACCAAAGGTTGACACCACATTCAGGATATTTATTATTTCTACAGATGGTGCCTTTCTCATCCAAACCCCAAGTCACATCCAAACTAGGGTACAATAAAGATACTGTGAGCAAACATGAACACAGAAATAATCATTTGAAACAACTAATAAAAATGGAAAGACAAAACCTACTCCTGATGGTTTGATAAGAAGTGCCTTTAAAAACCCAAAGTCACTGCAACAAGGAGAGTTGAGAGTCGACCAGTTAGTCATGATGCTGTCGGTTCTGCTGCTACTGGTCAGCCCTGCTTTGGCCTGGATTGTAAGTAACTCGCAGTGTTATTAAAAAAGGCTTTAATGACATGTGATTGAGGTATTTTACCTTTTCAGCCGGTGGAGGACTGGGAATCTGGCAACGTGACTGCATCAGTGGGTGATTCTGGTCAGTGTGTATGCCATGTCTATCTTCCAGACACCACATTCCCAGCTGATCGTGTTGAGCACATGCAACAAGTCAGCAATGACCTGATCATAGAAGTGGAGATCCAAATGAACAAGGTAAAAACATCATCTTCAATAATGTTTTAAATGACTAATTTTTAATTGTGCCAATCTGTTATTTGTTATAGTTGGTGTCCCATGAGGCCAAGCTGAATGTGTATTTGAAGGACCTGTCACAGCTGACCAGAAGAGTAGCCATGTTAGAGAGCAGTTCCGACAAATACATCAAACTGGATTTTGAGCTGCTCCGGATTGAGCTCCGAGAGTTCGAGGCTCTGGTGTCCCAGCTTAGGGAGTCCCTGAACATCTCATCACCCCTCTTTGACAGTTTGTACACTGAGGTGAATACATCCACCTTATTACAAAGTTGATATAGCAATATTAAAGTATGATGTTAATATAACATAATATTTGTACTTCCAGATCCAAAACATGACAATGATTGTGAACCAACTGGAGATCTATGACAAGAGTAACCTGGAGGTGATCCGCATTGAGTTTGCTAAGCTGCAGAAGAAATTGGAGGATTGTCAACAGGATCAGAACTTCAAGCCAGATATTGGTAAGATGCCAAGAACACAGTCAGTGACAAAATTCTAGAGCCTAGAGTTAATACTTTTTTTTTTTTTTTTTTTTTTTTTTACAGGCAACTGCAATCACACAGGAATTATGAGTTTGAGCAAGCCCAACGTCATCCAACTAAATGCTCACTTGTCTGGCAGTTATGTCTATGGAGGGTGGGCCAAAGACTCCAAGCCACTCCGAGGCTATGAATCCATGTATTTATATGGTGCATACAGTAGTCCCAATGTGTATGACTTCCACCTGTACTCCAACTATGACAAACTGATCCTTAGGTCAGGTTTTAAAAGCTATGACCTGCCAAGTGGATGGGTAGGTACTGGTAACAATTTCATAATTCGCAGCCATAGCATTTACTACCAGCACAGCACAAACAGTATGTGCAAAATAAATGTAACCACTAACAAATATGACTACAGAGTAATCTCTGAGGCTAGCGGCCACTTTTCTTACAGTTACTCCCCGAGCCAAATTCTAGACTTTGCAGGTGATGAAAGGGGATTGTGGGTAATGTTTGCTTCAGATGCAAGCAAGGGTAAGATCATTGTGGCTAAGGTAGATGAAAAGTCATTTGGCATTGAGCACCAGTGGAACACAGGAGTGTACAAGCAGTTGGCTGGTAATGCCTTCATGGCCTGTGGAGTAATGTATGCCACCAGGTCAGTGGATCTGACCACAGAGGAGATCTTCTACTCTCTGGACACAAGAACTGGAGAGGAGAAAGAGCTCAGCATCCCCTTCCAGAAATTCCAGGAGAAGTACAGCTACCTTGACTACAACCCCACTGACCAGAAGCTCTACATGTACAACAATGGCTACTATGTGTCCTACAATGTCAAGTTCAACAGTGGATAACATGTCTCCTAAACACCTGATTTGTTGTATAATGATTGATGCAACTAATCTATTCTATTCATAAAGCTATGTGCTGTAATACATAGCCAATACGCTCCTTTTTTCCTGAATAAAATCAAAGTGAAGCATCTTACTCAAACGACTCCTTATTTTGAGATAGAGTACTGTGCAGTCTTAAAACAGGGTTTCAAGATTTTCTGAAATGTTCATGATTTAAAAAAAAATCTGTATTCATTAAAGCAGTCTTAGTTAACAGCATTTTTCACCTTTTTTGTTTGTTTTTTACCTCACTAAAACTTACATGCTGTTCAAATAACTGGGCACACATTAAATTTCTCTATCTCTACACTTCCCTTTGTGGTGTAAAAAGCAGCAACATAATAGCCAGTTATCTCACTGTGTTTTTGGATAAGGTTACACTCTGTGGCCCACCCCAGCCCCTCCTCACTTCCTGTTGGTCTCCCCCCATCAGCTGGCCTTCCCTCAGGGTTGGCAGTTCCCCTTTGTGCTGATGTAGGAGCTGGCTCCATCTGGTACTGAGCTGCAGTACCCATCAGATTACATACATCTATTCACAGCAGGCATCAATACCACAAATATTAATATATGGAATAAAAAACGGTATATGTGAATTTTTCTTTGCTATAAATGAAAGTCAGTGTTTTCTGTCTATAGCTCACAGAAAAATAGCGCTGTCTCTTTAAGTGAGGAAGCATCTGCTAGGATCAGGGATGGGGGGGAGGTGGCTGCCTTATGTGAAATGGTACCCTGGAGTGACATCATGCTCAGCCAATGGGATGTCTGGCCTGAGCTGTCTCCGCCTCTTCCTGTCACTGGGATGCAAGTGAGTGTGTGTGTTGCTGATGCTGCTGCTGCTGCTGGGCGGAGGACATGCTTGCCTCACATCAGGTACACTGCCTGTCTATACCTCTTCTATTTCTGTTAGCCAAACATGTTTTTTTCTAAATGCTTATCTAGTGATTCTTGTAAAAAGGTTGATGGATTGTGCAGGAGTAGACTGGAGGTGGCTCTGTGTTTTATAATACTCCTTAGAGAATGTCGCCACCATGACTGGTCCCACTACAGTGTGTGTGTGTGTGTGTATGTGTGATGTATGTGCCTTATACATACGCTAAATGGGAGAGAAGACATGCTAGGTCATAGGAAAGGTAAGATCTAAGAAGTAAGAATGCATGACAAGTAAAAGACCAGACATCAATGTGCTATGTCTTGGAAGAAAGAGAACAGGGGCAGGATATCAAATTAGCTTGGATGATTGTAGCATGTTGTACCAATGCTACACTATACATTTTAAGGATTCTGGTTTCCAAAATTATGGTTCTCTCAAGATAATCCAATTTATGTGATTCATGTTGTCGTGAGAGTGGATGTCTAAACCTACTTTGTACAGTGTGCTGCATATTTCACATATTTTTGAGGTTGCTACACATCCTGTCATCCTCCTGTCATTTTATATCTGTTAATATGTTACAAAAGGTGTGCCTTCTGAGCCACGGCATGTGTCATCTAAAATAGAAGGGAAATATATGAACCACATTACTGCATCGGTCAGACTGTCAACTCTTCTCAGGTGATCATGTCTGGCCACAATGAAGTGCGCCTTCAAGTCGAGCGCAAACATCCACTGAGCCTGAAAACAACAATAAGACATGAGTTGCGTTGTTGATAAAGCCAGCACACAAAGGTGAGAACTAGTTGTTGCAGTCTAATAAATCGTTATTTGATTATTTATACAATCTTACTAATATTGTTGTTATTGTGTGTGTTAAGGCCCATTAGGACCTGGTTTGGTCTAAATCAAGGCAGCAATGGCGAAAAGGGATTACCTCGTGGAGGCGGCCAAGCAGATCCGCATGGCCCTGGACAGCGAGGTCAACGAGGACTATGAGGCAGCTTTTAGTTACTATAAGAATGGGGTGGATCTACTCCTCAATGGAGTCCAGTGTAAGTGGATAACATGTGGTTTGTGATGTTGTGGATTGAGACTGAAATTGCCATGATTATCTGACCTGCAGTTCCCATGTTGGTAAAGAGGTGAGAAACAAGGCCCGTCATGTGGGAGGCAAGGTTTGATTCCCAGAGAGCCAAAAAGCCGCTCACAAGGTCACCTTTGTGCTAGTCCCAAGCCGGATAAATAGAGGGGGTGGCGTTAGTAAGGGCATCCAGTGTAACTAATATACATATACTTTATGCATATACCAGATTAATAATGTGATCCTTAATGTTTTGCTCTGGTGACCCTTAAGGGGGCTGACAAAAGAAACTTATTCAGGTTGGGATTAAATTAATTTAAATATAAAGGCTAAATAGGAACTAAACTAAGACCTAATGTAGGTAATCTAAGGAAATCTAAGGAAATGTGGAAATCTAAGCTATTTGATGTGAGTGAATAAAGAGTAGGAGGTGTCTCAGCAGTACACTCAACACAACATGTGACTGGAGTATGTGGACCAGAATAAAACTAAATAAGGAAGTCACAAACCAAAGGTCACTGATTTTTTTCTGCTGATCCAACATTTCTATGTCATTATTTCCCAATCTTTATCCTATCAAGTGAAGAGGTTTGTCTACACTAGACTATTTGAACAAGAGGACAAAGAGGGGTGTAGTTTCTTTGTGATTAGTGGACTTTACTGTCTTATAGTGGATCCAAACAAAGAACGGCGGGAGGCTGTGAAGAGAAAGACAACGCAATACTTGAAAAGAGCTGAGGAAATCTTCATAACACATCTGCAAGACAACCTCGGAAAGGGAAGCGCCCATTTAGGGGTAAAAACATGCATTTATAAAACTGCACTAGCTATACTGTATTTAAAAATAAAAAGGAAATTATTATTCTTATTATGACTATTTCTGTTTTTTTTTTCTTGCAGGGCTACAGCAGTCTGAGATTCCGTCCAATCAGACACTTGAGCTCGCCTGTAGAGGATCTAGAGATGTGCAAAGTGGTTGGAGTGACGGATAAGGTAAGAACTGTACACTAAAGACATGTTTTTTTATCCTGAAATTCTGACTGCAATTCTGTTATCTTTTCTGCCAAAGGTCCTGGTTGTACAAAGTATGGTGAATAAGGAGACATTTGTTGTAAAGGTGAGTCCTATTCACTCTTAGTGTTGTGTATAAGTCATCTGGCTCGTACCTGCCTTTAAATTATGTGGCAGAGCAGGCAATGAAGCCTCTCACTTTCATACTCATACATGTTTTCTGATGGGTTGTACGTCTATCCAATTGCATTCAGATTGCTCTCAATTTTATATGTAGAATTAGAATGTCTGGCCAGGAAATTACTTTAGATTTGTGAAAAGTTGTCAGTCCAAAACCTGGACAACATGACATGATAACATGCCCTGCAATTGTAGAGTCAACCGTATAGTCAGCCTGATCCTGGTCATTCCCATAAAAAATAGACCAGGGTTGTGTATCAATGTAAAAGTCCCATTATGTCCTCTTTAGATCCATCTTATCAGTTAAGAAAGTCTGTTTTACATGGTAATACTGCATATTATACTGGATTCTGTATGGGTTTGTTTTACAGAGTTTAGTCAAGTCGAGCTGGGAGAGCAGAGATCAGCCAACCATCATTCCTCAGGGCGTGCCGTACATGGTGAAGCTGCTGAGGTACTATGTCAGTGAGGATGCTGTGTACCTGCATCTGGAGCATGTCAGAGGTAAAGTATTCTCCGTAAACACTTATAGACATTACTACTACCCTTGCTGTTAAGATATTGGGTGTTTTAGGTGGGAGGCTCTTCTCCAGGCTACGCAAGCTTAGGAATGAGAAGGCCAAGGAGCACCCTGATTGCACCTTTCCTGAACAACACAACACCAAGATGAAGACCAGTCATACCTCACCTACAATTAGCAGTGACTACCAGCAGAACCATAGTGGGGAACAAGGATCGGTCTCACATGGATCAAACTACGACAGCACGGAGACAGACTTCATGCACAGAGTGGACAGCTGCAGGACTCACTCTTATATTGAGGAAACAGGCTGCTTGCAGAACACACGTTCCACATTTTTTAATAACCTCGACCGGTTGTCTTTACACTCTGGCCCCTCCAGGACACAGCTCAGCGCCCACATCCATCCACCAGCTCCCAGTCTGTGTTTGCACTCTAGCGAAACTCAGGAAAAGCTCGCTCTTCCTCTCTCATGTGCACGGGTCAGCCAGGCTCTCGATGTCATGTCCGAACTCAACAAAAAGAAAGCAGGAACGGGTCTCTTAGAGTGTAGTTCAGATTTTGAAATGGCCTGGAAAGCAACGGAAAAGAACTGTGAAAAAGTTAATCTTTATACAGTGGCTGACAGTGAGCATGCATTGGGACAAAATCTGAATTCTTTTCCAAAAACAGGAACAACAAACAGTGAGAATTCCCCTGCTATTTTGTACCTTCCTCTCCATTGCCAAACCCAGATCCATGGCAGAGCAGCGTGGGATACCAGTATATCTGAACAAGGATCATTTTTAGGTGACAACATAACCAGCACAAACTTACAACACAGCAAAGAAAATAATAGTCCCACCTCTGAGGAAAAGAATGGGATGGTTGTGATCCGGAGTACAGACCAAGCTGTATTTTCAGAATACACGGATTCCAAAATTACCTTGGACACATCTTGGACATCTGCTTCTTTCTGTAACAACTCAATTGGCAAACAGGGTCCATTTTTGCAGATGTCTGAAAGGGAAAACAAAACTGAAAAGAATTTAGCAAAGGGGAGCACAGAGGAGGCCTGTGGAGTTTTAAGTAAAGGTGACAAGGAAGCCCCAGTTTCAGGTTGGTCTTGGTTTGGAAGTACACAGCACAAGAGAAGGGAGACGCTAAAATCAGACAGCTCAGAGGGACAGGGAGAAGAGCAGATTATTGAGGTGGACGGGTGGTGTCATTTACCTCGAATACCAGTGAAGACGTCTAAGCCGGATAAAGTGGTGCAGTGTTGGGGGCTTCCAGAGGCTGAGGTACGAGTGTGGGGGGCACAGGTCCTGCTGGCACTGGAGAGTCTGCATGAGCAAGGCATCCTCTGTAAGGACCTCAACCCCAGGAATGTTCTGCTCACCAGTAATGGTAAGTCTTAATGCTATAACTGCTACTACTCTTGCTGCTACTGGTGATATATGGATTTCTGTTTCACAGTTTGCAGTACTTCTGTTACTGTGTGAAAACTTACATTCAGGCAGTTGTCTATGAACATACCAAGTGGAAAGAGTCAGATGATCCATTTACCTGAAACATTTAGAAACAAAATCAATTTAGATGGTAGGTCTAAATTTTGTAGTCTTTATCCAAGATTTTGTGCCTAAAAATGATAATGCAATCATTTTTCAGTAGTGCGCAGTTTGTTCACTTGAGCAGATGACGTTAGGTTATATTGAACTTTAAAGGTCTATTTCCAATACATAGAAACACATGGTTTTCACCAGTTATGTCTATGTTTTTAATTTAACTTGTATTAGAGGTGTCACAATTCATTTACTACAACAATGTATCTTTTTTCTACAATCCACCTATATAGATATGCATTATATTGTATTGCATCGTATTGGCCTACAGGAGGTTTATATCAATACAAAATCAGCAGTGTAAAAAAAAACATCCTTTATATTTTAATTGTTGGTTAAATTAAAATCTTTTTGGATGTAGTTTTTGATAAAAAAAAAAAAAAACTTTATATCTAACTTCAACCACAGCTGCTGAGCTAGATTTTTATACTTTTATTATTTTTTGGCAAAAAGTTAATGTATTGTATCGTTGTAGGTGATAAATCATGTCAAATATTGTTCTTGAATCACATCAAAACAATGGCAAATGACACACATCATATTGTTGCAAAAACATATCTTTACACCCCTAACTTGTATATTACACATTTTTAAACACCGCATGCATTCAATAATGGACTGATATGCAATGTGAAGAAAATATGTTAAACAATCACAACACATTTTTAGTTATATGAAGACAAAATGTGGTTGTTTTTCTAGTGGTCTTCACTTGCTGGCTATCAAAAAATGAAATACTGCCATAAATACTGAATTGTTCTCCAGCTTCCTCCCACCATTCAAAGAGATGCAAGTATAGGTAGGTTAATTGGTGAATCTAGATTGGTCATAATGAAGGAATGTGAGAGTGAATGGTTGAGTGTCAGTGTTTGTCTCTAAATATCAAAATCTGCCCTACAAATAACTGGCCATTGCGCCCAGGAAAGAGGGCATCAAAGAATAAGGAGAAATACTAACAGTTTCATTAATGTGCTGCCTTGTATACATAGCCTACATGCAAAAATGCACTGTATGTCAGTCTGACCTAACCCTAATGTTTTCACAGGAAAAGTATGTTTGACATTCTTTGGACAGTGGAGTGAAGTTCAGTCAGAAATTTGCTCTCAAGCCATGGAACAGATGTATTGTGCTCCTGGTAAATTTTTGGAAGATTTTTCCTTGTTTTAAAATGCCCTCTAGTGGAAAGACATAGCTATTTCACTAAATAATAATACCTTTGGTATTGTTCAAAATTTACAGAAATTGGGGGAGTGTCCAGAGTCACAGAGGCGTGTGATTGGTGGAGTCTTGGCGCGCTGTTGTTTGAGCTCCTAACAGGAATGGTGAGCTAAAGTATCACTTCAACTTTTACAGTTATAATTTTATGTGATGTTTTATGACATAATGTTTTATGTGGCATAGCATATTTTTCCACGCATATTATTAATTGCAACTCACTGTTTGCAGCCTCTGTGGCAACTCCATCCAGCGGGAATCCACTCCCACACACAGCTGCTGATCCCAGACCACCTGAGCGCCGCAGCTGCATCTCTTCTCACTGAGGTCAGCATTCAGGCAGTCTACTACAATATTAAATGTGCAATGAGAATGAAGTCACTGGCCTATGTTATCTGAACCATGTCTTTTGTGATGCAGTTGCTTCAGTTTGATGCCGGATATCGTCTGGGTTCTGGAGGTGGAGGTGTGAGTGACATCAAGTGTCATCCGTTCTTCAGCGCCATCTCCTGGAAAGCTTTGAGCTGCTAGTCGGTGGGATGCATACAAGAAATGTAGAATTTTGTGCTTCCAAAAGGGAAATAACAAAATAAAAAGAGACGCAAATAACTATTTCGAACCATGTTTCTTCTAATACATAATTTAACTTTAATGTGTTAATGCTGCGATTATAAAAGAAGCTAAACGTATTTCTGTGTGTGATTGACTACACAGTCAGTGGCACAAAGCATATATTTATACAAAATGGTCTGAACAATAACATAAGGTTTGTAATGTGCTCATAGGAGTTCTGGAGTTTAATGTTCCAGTGGTAAACAATTGTGCTGCTGCAATTCATGTGTAAAGAATAGGTTGATGAGAACTCTCAGGGTCCATTTTGTACACACTCTTAAATTATTTCACACAAAAAAGTATTTAACAAGGTGCCAGTATTATAATGCAAATTTTATTTTTTAAAAGTTTCTTAGTTTCTTTTAAATAGTCTTTTACACAGCATTTCATTTTTATGAAACAGATGGCATAAACATCTCTTCCTCTCTTTGGACATTTGATTTGAGAACAGTGTTTCTTTAGCCCAATGCTCATTGTTCTTTTCACACCCAAGATAATTAAACATTGCAATGTAGCTTAGTCAAGTTTGCCATTCATCTGAAAATAAGTTGACATTTTCTATTGTATATAGAAAACATAGATGTACTAGTAATAGTTTTTGATCTAAGGACCAGCACCTATTATACCCCAAAACCTTAGCAGAGCATTGTTATCCCTGCAAGCCTTTAAAATGTCCATTGCATATCCCAACTGTTCCCCAACATCCCTTTCTAGTGACTTGATACAACTGCAGTTACAGTAAAGTTCACTGGGTGAGTTTGGCCATTGCCTGTGGTTGTGGTTTTGTATGATGGAGCCTAAAGATTTACATGTCCAGGAGCAACACCCTAGGGTCCTCTACAACAGACTTGATCTTGCGCAGGAAAGTGACAGCCTCTCGTCCATCGATGAGGCGATGATCATACGTCAGAGCAACGTACATCATTGGACGGATCTCCACCTGGATGACACACAATACCGTTATTGACCCTGCTCCCAAAAAAGGATAATTAAAGCCCAGAATTTCTTTTTGACAATGACTGAACATAATAACTTACTTTGCCACCAACAGCAATAGGCCTGTCAAAGATGCCATGCATGCCCAAAATGGCAGACTGAGGTGGGTTGATAATAGGTGTGCCGAACATTGATCCAAACACACCACCATTGCTGATGGTGAAAGTTCCTCCATCCATATCTTCAACAGCAAGTTCATTTTTGCGTGCCTAAATAATAATAAAGCCAAAAATTAACATACAAATAATAAATCAATACATAAAATCGGAATATACACAAAAAGATTACCTTTTCTCCCAACAAATTGATGGCTTTTTCTATGTCAGCAAAATTCATTCCCTCTACATTTCTAATTACAGGCACCACTAGACCCTGAAACAGAAGTAAAATTTAGAATTCAATGGTTTTTTTTTAATAAAAAAAGTAAATTGTAGATAATTCATATCTTATCTTACCTTTGGCGTTGCTACAGCCACACTAATGTCCACATAGTCCCTGTACACAATCTCTTTGGTTGTATCATCAATCACTAGTCAAAGAAGACAGAGTTAATGTACAAATTAAATTACAGTAATTTGTGCAAAACATGCTTTAACCTATGGAGTCACATGCAAATGAAAGTTGCGAAAGCCACAATCATTTTTAGATTCTTTAAAACCAAGTAATAGAGAAAACCTCCTTTAGTGGTTGGAAATAAAGAGGTCAGGGTGATGGGAGGCAAGTACACAGGGTGGAATGGTTTTGAGGTTTGGCAATAAAATACTCTGAAACGCAAGTCTTTGTTTACCACATATCCTTATATAGTGACTTGATACCAACTCGTGCAAAGACACAGACATGCTCCACACCACCAAGTGAGCTTTCTCAGTCTTTTACAGTCAGATATGTACCGGCATTGACAACAGGTTGGTCAGCAAGAGCATAGGCAGCCGCCTTCACAAACGCAGACATGAAGCCAAGTTTGATGTTGTGTTTTTTCAGAAAGGCATCTTTATAAGACTTCCTCATGTCTGATATGTTGCTGTGGAAAAAAGAAAAACATCAGTCAACTTGAAACTTTTTATCACAGCACACCGTCATTGTTTTCATAGCTATTAAAACTGCAGTTGCAAATTACAGTGAATTAGACTATTGAGATTGGCCTGCTAATCATTTCATCATTGCTCATTTTTCTTTTGTATCTCACTTTTTAATTGTTTGTTTTCCTGTCTCTAACACTGTTGAAGCTCTAGGGTTTCTTTACTAACATAATTAGCCCCTCCCAAGACACAGACTCTCCGAGAAAGGAGAGAAGAAGCGATAAAAATCTTCACTTTCTAGAGCCTGTAAATCTTATTGGGCTGTCATAAAAGCCCATATCGGTTGAGGCAGCTCCTGCACTCAGCACACAGGTCTCTGTGGGCCCCTGCAGATGCCCCAGCCCTCTGCTCTGACTCGCTCCTTCGGCTCCAGATGAGCCCTAGCCTGGGAAGTCTTCCTCCAGACCGTCAATGTCAATCTAATTAGGATACATAGAAAACCCTGAATAGCAGAAAGCTGACACCATACATTTGCGGGGAAAAGAAATCCTCAAAGTGTCCTCTTTAGTGCTGAGGGCAAGTGCAGACAACAACATTTCCTTGTAAATTAATAAAACCTGTTTTAACAATTCTTATCTTGGTTTTAGATGGCATTATGACCAAATATTTACATTCCTGTGTTTAAAAGGGTATCAGTTTTCAAAAAGCTTTTCCTATTGGGCTGATTCGATCTATAACCATCATCTTTTGTAACCATTTGTGTTGTGTTGTTAAAGCTTTTAACATGTTACAAACAATATATAAATATATTACTGTAAATGAATGCACACTTTGAAAAAACAAAACAAAAATCTTACTACTACTCTGTACAATATCGTATATTTGTGAATGCATAATAATGTAGGTTAACTAAATTTGAATTTCCTACCTCATGTCAACCTCATTAAAAGTAGTCAACATTGCACAGGTGTTTTGGGCTTCCTTCAGTCTCTGGGCAATTCTCAGTCTCATGCGGTTCATCTTGACCTGATTCACAGAATACCAAGAATTCAGCTTTATTATAGAAGCATTAAATATTAATGACCAATCAGGTATTAACAGTACCAACCCTGTTCTCAGTCCTGGCCCCTTTAGCCACTCCTTCTACTTGAGCCACAGGTGCTGCTGGAGCTGGAGTGGGCTTGATGGCCGAGACTATAATGAAGATATACAAAGTTAATACTATAAGATTTAAGAGCTTTGCTAAAAGGGAGTATCCAGAGAAAGCCCAAAGATTAAATCACATAATCTAGAGTAAGAGTACAGATGTCACACAAAACACTTCTCACATGACACAGACCTTCTGTCTCATGACAACTAACCTGGTTTGGTGTCCATAGCATGTGCTGGTACAGGTGGCACAGGGGGCATTGTGGTGGGAATGGGGCCCACGCCGGAGAGTTGGGGTGGGGGTGAAGAGGGGGCAGAAGTTGGAGGGGCAGCAGCAGTGGGGGCCTCGACTTTAGGAGCTTCAGCAGCTTTAGGGGCACCGGCTAAGAATATGGACAGAAATATTACGAGTTATTAAAATGATGCCAAAAAAGACTAGGCTTTACCTTAATACAATGTTGTGATCATCTATTGATCAGTTATTACCTACCTCCTTTTCTAAGCTTGAAAAGGGGAGTTCCTCCTTCAACTTTGCCTCCATCAGGAACTAAAAGCTCCTCAATCACTCCAGCTGCAGGAGAAGGAACTTGGACTGATGTCTGAAGGCAAGAATAAATAAACAATGATGACATTCAAATTATGATGGAAAAAAATAAAAAATAAAATACAACCGTAAAAAGTAATAGTCCCACAAAAGATTTACCTTATCTGTCTCAATTTCACACACCACTTCATCCTCATTCACCGTGTCCCCAACAGCTGTGAAAAGAAACATCTGCTTTAGCATTTCAGTCATTAAAACTATTAATTTTAAGTTCATTATACAAAGTACATGTTGAAGAAGCAGCAGTTACCTTTTTCCCACCTTACATCCCCCTCTGTGACAGATTCTGCAAATGCGGGAGTCTTGACTGTGACAACTTCATCTCCTACAAGATAGCAGAACAAAGGTTATGTTTTTGTTGACCCAATAATCCACAAATATAAAGTGGTTTAAACATACTGTAGGCTGCAGATGTCCTAAAGTACTGTATTTGGAAGACACTGGACCGAGGCTGTGAATTTCTGATTTTAAAAAGAGAGAGAGAGAGACTAATAATAATCAAGTTGTTACAAAAATTACAGGAATTGTTCAGAAAACTATTAAGAATGTAAATTAGTCATAACTGTATCTTGTCAGAAAAACTATGATTAACATAACAAGATATGAGGAATTAATAAAAAAAAACGTTTGGTTTTATCAAAGTGTGCATACTTACATATTCTTGTTGTAAATGACACCATTAGTTGAGAGAGCTGTAGGAAAAAATAGATGCATCTGAAATCTTTGTGGATATAGTAAACTACAGTTTGAATGACAGGACCACATACCTGCAGTAGCTTGACGGGCTAGCACATTATTTCCCTATCAAAACAAAAGCACAGAATTACAATCAGGATTCGAGTTGACAAATTTTAGGTTTGAATCAAAAGTATAGAAACGTCAGAAATTCTAGAAAAGTTGCTTAATATTGTGAAGTCACTGTGCCATTCAAAATACAATAAATAAACAGAGACGACGCAGAGATTTCGGTCAAGGGTCACTGCTACACTATGACCTTTGACACCATCAATAACCAGCAGTTTTGTGTGTCTTGCAAATCCATGCAGTTTTAAATAGTGTTCTGAATTTATATTAAAATGTCTTTCTTATAAACACCACCACCAATTTGAGTGTAAACGCTTTGTTCACTAGAACAACCCAAAATGACAAATGCATGAGCACAGAAGCTACCTCTCTACACAGTATGTATTTAGCAAGCTGATGCTAGCTAAGTATTTGTATAATTAGGATAGTTCTTTACAACTTAGGAAATCAGTAAAGTTTTTAATTGCAGAACATAATTAATACTTAAGTACTGCTTCAACATTAACATATTCAGTGGGCTAGTACATTCAACTTGAACACAAACTCCACAAAAGATCTGAGGGAGTGAAGTGTCATACTGTCCTTGGCTTCCAATGTTACGGCCTGTGGCCTACAGTAGCGAGCTGGCTAATGCTAATGCTAGCTCCTACAGACAATTCACTGAACACAAACGTAGCAACAAGGCTAGGTGTAGCAGCAGCAGCAGTGTACGACGGCCCTTGTTGCCTACCTGGCGGATAACGGAGAGGGAACGTCCTAGATTCCTGGTGAGACACCGGGAATGAGATAACATGGTGGCTGTGTGACTGCAGCCGGTCAGCGGAAGGGAGCTGCGGTCACAGCGATCAGCTAAACTAGAGCCAAGAGCGAGGAAGCGGCGTGGGACAAACCAAGTGGTCCAACCGGAGGGGTGAGCGCGTCACGAGATCTCTCTTCCACTTTCTAAGGACCTAGCTGAAAACACCCAAATAATAAGAAAACAAACAAAAAGGCATTTAATTAAGGTTATTTCAGACTAAAATGAGATTATTTCACTTTGAATGTTTCACTTTTTCCTTAAGGACTATTTACAAATTTTGTAAATTGTATTCAACATATACAGTATTACAATATGTTTAAGGTGTGTGTCAGCCCATTTAGTTATTGCATGAGTTTTACTAAATGACGTATAGGCTTATTACTCACAAGACTTCTACAAGACTTCTTCTTTATTTAGCATAGTTTGGCTGTATTAAACTCAAACATCATTTCCAGTACTTGGGTCTTATCTCCTGTGACTTTTGAAGCACAAATGACCACGTTATTTTCGCATGACCACGCCCCCACTCTCTGTTTGATGGTGCACCGCCTGCACTACCCTCCCACTGTCCAGCTCAGACAGGACAGGCCAGTGTCTCAGCAGCTCGTCCCAGCGCAACAGGTAAGGTCCCACTCCCGCACTTCATCCGTGTAAGCTGCATGCTCTAGCCTCGTGTGACAAAGTACATGTCTAATACATTTCGCTTACAATTCTTCTCTGTAGTTCTGTGGTTTTATTTGAGTTTGTGTGCGTGTGTCACGCATGCTTTCAGGTAAATCACTCATATTGTCCTATACAGTTTTATAAAAGTATTTTATATATATATATATATATATATATATATATATATATATATATATATATATATATATATATATATATATATTTATATTTTATATTTTATATTTTATATTTTATATTATATATATATATATATATATATATATATATATATATATATATATTTTTACAATTTATGTGTTGAAATACTTCCCTTGAAAAACTAAAATAGCAAGCATGCTCACTACTTTAATGTTTAAAACAGAACCATACTAAAAAATAAGTTTAAAATTAAGTAGGCTATATTTTTTTCGCAGATTAAAACAACGTCAGTGTAGGAGACAATTGAGCAATGATATAAAAAAAAGCACCAAAAAATACTTTAGTAAAAAAATCATAAATATTTTGTTATATTAACTTTATGATGTACAAATACTGTACACAAAATAATTAATTTTCTAAATTACCCAAATACAAAATATTACTTTTACCCTATTATCAGTTACAGATCCCAAAATAATTATTTAGCTCAACAAATCACTTTGAAAGAGAGAGAATTATGTGTTTTTAAATCTAAATTATATTATTTTGCTTTCAGGTAGCATTAAAATAATCATAACTGTTATCCTTAAAATTAATTTAAAGTAATTGTCTTATTTGTATTATTAAAGTGTCAAAATATGTATTTATTTATATAACTGGGGTTGTTGTTCGTAATGTTTTTGGCCAAATGTTTAACTGGTAGATCATAGATGCCCTCCGATGAACGTCAGTAAACTGATGCACGATTGCTATGTGTTGCTTCAGCATGGTGAATTTATTTTGTAATAAGCGTCTGAGATGTTCTTTGGTTGTCTATTCTGTATAATGAATGTGACTATATATTTTGAAATTGAATTAAATGTATCATATTTATAAGGTACAAAATTAGGCCCAATAGGCTAGGTTTATTAAGCTTAATATTAGCAAATTACAATGTTAATTTTCTTATTAATATTGCAAAGTTATTTTTCATTTAACGGTACAGAATTTTAATTTTGAAGACAGAATTAATAATTTAGAAAGTGGTAGACAGACTCATGATAAGTGTGGAAATATTTTTTTCATATGTGTTATTTAAACATAATTCATATTGTCCTAATATTGCTATTTTTCAGATTATTTTTTGCAGAACTCTTTTCTGCAGTGTGTTGAGTGAGCATGAATCTCAGTCTTCCTGATCAGACCATGCACGGCTCTGGTGAGAGCTGCCTGGACGAGGACAAAGCTGAAGTCATGCTGCCCTGCTTCCGTCGAAACATGTACGAGGAGCCCCTGTCCACATACTCCAATGGCTCCATCATCTCCCAGCTCCTGCGCAAGAGTGTCCACAGCAAGAGACCGCTGGACGAGGGACACTTCTACCTGTGCAGCACTGACTCTGGCCAGGAGGACCAGAGCAGTGTCTCCTCAAAGGACAGCATGGCGGAGGCAGCTTCCCCCAATACTCACATGTCCACTGGGGCAAGTTCAGAAGGGGAGCACCCCATCAGTGACCACCTTCAGGCCAAGAGAGCACGAGTGGAGAACATAATCCGCGTTATGACCGAATCTCCAAACAGTCGGCCGCACGGGGACGGTGAGAAGTCCGAGGCAGAAGTGAGAGAGGCAAGGGAGATCAGGGACACTTACAGGGAGAACAAACGCAAACAACGACTGCCTCAGCATCAGGAGCACAACGGAGGAGCCAGTAGAAGATCAGGAAATGGCAACAACAGTAAGGATGAGGAGTGTCACAGGCTGAAAGAGCAGCTCCACAGCATGCAGAGGCTTCTACGTCAGCTGCAAGAAAAGTTTCTCCAAGTTTATAACCAAGAAGATCCAGATAATGATGAGAGAGACGACAACCTGGATGAGAGCACAGAGTCACGTTACGTCAGCTCTGAGGAAGACTTTGAGAGGAAGAATAACAGGGTGGCTGCAGAGTGTAAAGACAGAGATAAACTAGGCCACCTGATGCACCAAAGAGAAAGTCTGGAGGAAACACTGAAGCAGGAGCTGTCCAGGGCCGTGAGCGACTGCGTGGATAGAGTCTTCAGGAGAATGCCACCTACAGGGCTGGACATGTCCCCCCAGCAGCGCATGTGCTCCTCTCCAGAGATCAGCACTGACAGAAAAGGTTGTTCTACTAAAGAACATCCCAAAAGTGAAGAGATGCCAATCAAACCTCGCTCCTTAGAGTACTACGAAGAGTCCCCGAGCCCCCAGGATCAAACAGAGGCACTGTCACTGGTGGTTCGTAAGCCTGCTGTGACCCCACTTGGCTCTGTCGCCCCGTCAGTGAAAAGGCCTTTCCCCATGCACCAGGCACCCTTTCAGTTCAACTACAGCAACCCCCTGCACGACAGCCAGATCCTTGAGCACCTCCTCAAGTACGGCCCGCATTCCAACTTCCTCCCCTGCATGCCCGCCACTGCTATGGACAGGAGCTCCCCAGACTCGGTGGATTTGCCCTGGGACGCCATCACCATGAGGTCCAAGGTGACATCGGGCCACCTGGGACATCACGCACGCCCCTCTGCTCTCGGGCCAGTCACTGTGGACAACCTGTGTCTTCCTCACGTCAAGCTGGAGTGTGGGGAACTGCAGGGCATGGCTGAGCGGAACCCATATATGTCCCTCAACATATCCTTTTACCATAATGAGTTAAATATATACATTTTAAACTATAGTAACAACATGCTTCTAAAATTTACAATATTAACCTTACCAAAATATTTTTTACATTTTAAAATCTCTTTTTTTTTTACTATTTAACAAGACTGCCCAACATATTGCAAATTTATCATTGTTGCAATAATATCAATCGTACACAACATGTATATCACAAAAAGCTACTTGAATGGACAGGGCCATGTTACATGTCCATGTAACATACATTTCTCTGTGAAAATAATTGTCCAAACAGCCTTAAGTCATTTTGTGCAAATCCAAAAAAAAAACAAAAACAAACAAAAAAAAAACCAAAAAAAACCGCACCAAATAAATAAAAATCTAATTTAGTCTTATTTTAGCCCTAAATTTAGTGCTGTATTGGACATGGTTTAGTCCTGATGCGCTTTTGGCTTTAAACTGATTGGACCCATCTATGACATAATGGTTTTGAAGAAAAATAAACTTGTGATTTTTTTTTGCTATGGCATTATTTCGCCCGTCACAGTAGTAGTGTAAGCTTATGTTTTTTTTAGGCCAGGCCATTATATTAATAAATTGAATGTTGCATAATGTACATTTATATAAATGTAAACATTTATCTAAAACTATTTAAAGCAAAGTACTTAAGTGTTTAAAAGGGTTAATGAGCAGCAGACCATGTAAACATGTACTAATCATGACTACAAAGCACTGACAAAATAAAACATCAGTATTTAAAAAAGATCAAAAAATTACAAGTAATTTTAACATTAGGTATACACTGAAGTTTACTAGCTGTTTCTCATCCTAATACAGGCAGCAACAGTCCACAGTAAAATAAAGAAAATTGTGAGCTCTCGATATTGAAAATAGTTATGGCATATTGCAAGTTTTCCTAGTAATGCACAGCCCTATTTAGTTACATTTAGTTATTATGTTATAAGCTCTTCATAACATAAATCATTTACCTTTTGATTTTTACAGCAGCCCTCTATATCTATTTGAACAATGGCTGGTTGAGGTTCAGTGCAGCGCGGGCAGTTTCAGTAACAAACTTCAAGGAGAATTTTTTCTTTGATCTTACTAACCCCATAGAAAATTATAGCATCTTCTTTAATCTGAGCCGAGTAATGACTTTAAGTCTAGAAAAAGACAAATAAAAAGGAATACAAGGCTTTGATAAGAATTGCCAGGAACAAAAGCCAATTTTTCAAAGGCAGAGAAAGCATGGGTTTGTGTTTCAGGAAGCGTCGTTTTTTCTGACTTGAAAAGGTGCAGGATCTTTTTCTCCATCATCAGTGATAGTGGTGCATCTAAAAGGTCACATCTGAGTGCTGCTGGAAACCACAAGTGCCTCCCTACAACAACACTTGAGCTCTTGTCTTCAGCATTTGTTGTCCGATATCTCTGTCAGAATAGATACAGTTGGGAATATGATAACAGTATTTTACTTCATAGGAACTGAAAGACAAACTTCTCCAAGAGAGGCTGCTGTAATTATTTAAACATTGTGTTTAAATAAGTAAACAAAAAATACTTTTTTTAAATCTCAAAATAGCTAAATTCCTAGTTCAAAAATCCTAAATGCTCACTAAGACATACACAAAATGTTTCAGTTTTGTTCATTCTCATTCACATGAATATAATGTGGCTGGTCTTAGGATTAGCTTTCTTGTTACAGAGCTGTGCTTCTCTTTGAACAATAGAACATCAA
The DNA here is from genome assembly GCA_020698575.1 of Bostrychus sinensis. Taxonomy (NCBI): domain Eukaryota; kingdom Metazoa; phylum Chordata; class Actinopteri; order Gobiiformes; family Eleotridae; genus Bostrychus; species Bostrychus sinensis. Next base: position 21,410,079 of record CM036258.1, read on the forward strand.
TCTTTAATATCAACTTCCTTATTTCAAAGGAAGTATAGGTTCCCTAATAAATGTGTGGTGTAGTGACCTGATAAGGAAATATTATGACCTAAGGCGTTGACTACAGAGGCTGGGCTTGTCCGTCTTCGTGGCCAAAGAGAAAGACTCGAGGCAGAATTAAATTAATTTTTTATTGTCACGAATGACAATATATGGAAAATACAGTGATATACAGGTATATAGCCCAAATATATGGTTCATATCATGTACTTACGGAGGTCCAGTTTTCTGAAAAAACTTACACAAAGCAGCATATGCTGTCTTTAAATCAACCTAATTATATCTCAGATCAGCTCCTCCTTTTAAAAACGTTTCCAAACAAACTGTCGTAACTGCCAGGCATGAAGTGCTCTGCTCTCTAATTAAAAATCCCTAATCACATTTTGTAATTCTGTTTTGCCAATAAACACATGTTAGGGTCATTATTGACTCTCTGCTTAATGCCGAGCTGTTCTTTAGTCAAATTGAATTTAGCCGCAGATTAGGCAACAAAATACTCTGGGCAACTATCACTTTGCACTGTGTGTGTCACATGTGTGCAGATTGTATTTGGCCTTAACCTTAATGTGAACATCCAGGAGGGTCTCACGCCCAGCCATCTGAAGAAGGCCAAGCTCATGTTCTTCTACACCCGCTACCCCAGCTCCAACGTTCTCAAAACCTTCTTTCCTGATGTCAAGGTAATTTTATTCAATTATTACAAACTACTCTGTGTCTACTTGTCAGTGTGCGTTTGGGGCAGAAAAATTTCTGTCGGAGGAAGGAAACAAAGAGGCAGAGGGTTTAAATAACAAAGGCGCTGAGCTGCTAGTATGTCCTGGGGGCAGAGGGAGATACACGGGCATTCTCTCTTTTAAAAGGCCACTCCAGTCAGCAAATGGAGTGACAAAGGACTCTGTAGGAACGGCATTGCTATTGAGTGTCAACACAGAGTTGGTATTAGAGATGTGGTGCAGTAGTGAGCAGGCAGTGGACTAAACACAACATCCTGTGGCTTTGGGGCTCGTGTCAGACCTCCTTTAGCTCTTCTCTTGTGCTACTCTGTTGTGTCCTTTTGTTGGTTTATCCTGTTTGCTTGTGCCATGTTCTCACCAACAACAATATGTCAGTTTCTGCCTTGTTTTGTACAATGACAAGAGGTGTAGGTGGTAATTAGTTACAGTTACTTAAGTACTTTTATGTAAGTAACAACTGAAATAGCTGTACTTTGTTAGAACATTTCCAACAAAAGAAAATCATTTTTCAAAATCTGTTAATGAGTAAAAGTAGATTGTAGGTGGGACTGTGGCTATCACCGTCCTGTCTGCGAGAAGGTATCACTCTACTGTAGTATTCAGTAGCAGTAGTAGTAATTGTTGTAGTAATAGTGCTAGTCATAGCAGCAGATTTTGTCCATCATATTTGTACAATAAATAAAATGTTATTCCACTGTACTTAAAGCACAACAAGTAACTTTCCTAGAAAGTATACCCACTGAGAGACTAGAGGCTTAATGTTATTGTGAACAGTGAGGTTATGGCTCACATAATATCTTGGGTCTTAAGGATGAGAATATATGTGATGTTTTCTGGCAAAATTTCTTTTCTCTTATGTTGGTAGCCTGCCCTGCTAAACAGTTACTTAGACGCGTGTGTGATAAGTGCCTTGTTGGTTTCACTTTCATGTCAAGAAACCATCAAAGCAAATATGCTGCTATTTAAATAAGTTCCCAGCTCCATATTATGAGGTCAAATTTTTACATTGAGTTGGGTTTAGTAGTATTTTCAACACTGCTCTTACATAAGTTCATCACACATTTTTAATTCTGCTTGACTAATGTAACAACATTACTTTTACTAGTACATTTGTATATGGCCTCTTCTGCCTGGCTCCTTATTTTGGGCCTAAGAGCCAGTGCGGGCCCCTGTCCCGGTCTGCTGTGACCTCCGAGGTCAGGGGGGAGGATGCCTGGGCTGCTGCCTGCTAACGTCTCCTCCTTGCCTAAACTCCGGTGGTGGGAAGTGGCAGCACACAAAAGCCGCCTAATCCTAGTGTCTGATTCCATCCTATCACCCCGAGTCAACGAGAGAGAAGCTTCCTTGTGTCCTTACGCCAGCGCGCTCTCACCCGCTACACCAGAGAGAAGACGCGTCTTTGATGCTTGCCCAGCCCTTAGGCATTTTTTTTCCTTTCTTTCTGGATGACGAGATAGAATAACAAGACTAATGTCAAGACACACAGCGTCCCGACAGATGTTTTTTCACCCTGAACATTGGTGGGAAAAGATCAGAGTAATTAATGTCAAAGTGAGTGACGGACCATCAGGTGGCTCTGCCCTGCAGGTACGAGACGGACTGAACCACAGCATCACACTGCCATTTGAATTTAATTGAAAACACATCTTCATATTTTCAAGTCGGGTGAAATTGAATTTTCAACCAACTTTTTCAATTAATCTCACAGACAAGTTGTCTTTCTATTTGCTTGTTGAGGTCAAAGGCTAATACTGTCTATGCACTTTCTTTTCTTCTGCTGCTAGAAATAGATTGTTCTAACTAAATTAATTTCATGCCACTATTTCTCCTTCTCTCTCTCCCTAGTTCAACCGCTGCATCACGTCTCAGCTGATCAAGTGGTTCAGTAACTTCAGGGAGTTCTACTACATCCAGATGGAGAAGTTCGCCCGCCAGGCCATTGTGGACGGGGTCAGTGACATCAAGGACATCACTGTCAGCAGAGACTCCGAACTGTTCCGAGCACTCAACATGCACTACAACAAAGCCAACGACTTCCATGTAAGTTTCATTAGTTCACCCTTTTCATTCTTGTACTGTTTGCGCAAAGTAAGCAAGTTAGTTTGTCAGAATTGTGCCACGTATGCCCTTAAAGTAGTCGCGTTTTTCTCTGCACCTGTGGCAGTTCAGCCTTTACTGCCATTATCTAAATTCCCGAGTGATGCTTTATCAAACTGTGGGAAGAGGAAGCCGCAAAATCCCACTAAAACAACTCAGGATTAGAGGACCGGCACGCCTGAGCGAGGCCGAGATTGCTACTGATGCGGAATGCTGAGAAAGACGCGGCGGATTCCGAGGGAGAAGGGCGTTTGGTGGGAAAGGACCGGAGCGTTTTCTTTACCTTGGGACCAAGACATTCCTTTCCCAGGGATGCTTTGTGTCAGGAGATGAGGGGAAAGAAAAATAACTTATGCTAACAACTGTTATGTTCACCGACAAATGGATGGGAAACAAGTGCGGCAGAGCAGGTTTCTCCCAGCATTCCTTGCATTGAGACCCAGTGCATTGATCGATGCTATCCTGACACGGCATTATAGCTTAATCAGTCAATGTATTGTTTTTAAATGTGTAGTAATATTCCAAGGGCAATTACCTTCATCAGTATTAGGCTTCCTCAAGGTTACCATATTGTTAATGTCCCTGGCCAATTCTGTATAGAAGATGTTGACCACTAATGTGTATGTTGTAAAATAATCAGAATCGTTCTAAATGTTTTACTTTCTTACTGACATGAATTTGACCAGTCTCAAAATAATGACTTTTGACCCTCCATATACAGCTGTCTACTGAAGTTATAGCCGATCTCAAAATAAATTAAATAGAAATAGTGTCAAAGTAGTTAATAAACACACACAAAAAAAATCAAATTATTATAAAAGACGATTATTTATTATAAGCTACTCTTTTAAGAAACTAACCAAAATTTTGACTCACTGGTAGAGTTTTTCCATCACAGTTATATATGGTGATGATTCTCAACTGCTGTCATCAGTTCCCTTATCATTTAGTTGTTTTTATTATGTTGTCCACAGTTAACCTTATTACAAACTAAGCAAAGTCTCACATAATATATAAAATTATGTGCTCTATGTCGTGGGTGCAAGTCTGGACTCAGGCCATTTCCCTAACTTCTCTCCCTGCTCTCCTCTATGACTTCCTGTCACTACTGCTCTGTCTTGTCTTTTAAAGTCTAAAATCGCAAAATATACCAGTGTTGCAGGGCATAACATATATTAATATGCCATGTTTACTTGATCAGATAATTTTAGTGAAAATCCACATTATCTGATCAGGGTCTAACCCCAGTGGGACCTTGTTTGTTTGTATCTAAGGATTATGAGTAGTCAAAAACCCCTCAAATGAAAGCTTACTCAAGTTCAGGTTTTTGAAAACAAGAGCAGCTAATCAAAGCAAGCCTTTAATTGAAAGTTAATGCTTCCATCGATGCATTTATAGTGCAGAGAACAAAGAGACGCGCTCCCTTTTATCAGCGTTTGAAGACTTGCCTTACATTACTTTGTATGTTTTGAGGAACTGACTCCGTGCTGCCTTCAGCATCACATTAAGGATTCATATGGAATAACTAACAAGCCCTCACCTTTTCTCCTCTTTGTTCCAGGTTCCAGACCGATTCTTGGAGGTTGCAGAAATCACCTTGCATGAGTTTTACAATGCCATCTCTGCCTCCAAAGACTCAGACCCATCGTGGAAAAAGGCCATCTACAAGGTGATCTGTAAACTGGACAGTGAGGTCCCGGAGGAGTTCAAGACGTCTTCCTATTTATAAATACGGCCGCCTTGTATCATCTGCTCATGTAGTGCTTTTAGTGAAGTGGAATATAGAACAACCATAGCCACTGTGTAAAGCTGTTAGTGAATGCTGTATCATTTTGTTGATTTGATTTTAAGTGTCTTTTTTGTGTGTTTTAAAATACTATACTGTAGCTACGAAACGTTTACAAAGATCTAACTGTGAAGCCTGATTTATCTGAAGTTACCATCATTTATCATCATCATAAGTTTGCATTCATTTTAAAGCAACTCCTTGAAACCTTTAGAATGTACATATACTACTAAAACCTGCAGAGTTTCAAGTGGTGAGTCGGGACCCTAAGCTGTGTGGGAGACATTTAACCTTAGCAGGCTGTGCAGTGAAGAAAAGTGTGGAATATATAGTTATGTGAGACTAAGGTGAAGTTGTAGACAACTGAAACAATTGTCAGTACATAAAAAGTTGGTCCCAACAAAATAAGGAAAAACTTTGGGTCCCAAGAAGACCCCAGTTGAGTACAATTCTAAAATACTAAAGCAGATTAGTTTGTGGAGAGCTCAGATGGGACTATCCTTCTATAATTTTTCTCTTTTTTTTTACATGGGAAAATGCAATTGGATAGACATTTACCCAGAGACAGAAATTTTAATATGCAAAAAGGGCCCTACCATCATACTGCCCCTGGACTGATACTATTTGCAAAATATAAAACTAATCAAAGAACAAAGCATTACATAAAGCTCAGCCCATTTTAAATAAACAGTTATAATGTGTTTTACTTGCTAGAAATGAATGACTTATGAGCTTGATTGATAAACCTAGTGCACTGTCTCCAAAATGTTGTTATTGTTCCTGTCTCCAGAAACAATCAGTATGAATTTGAGGCTATTATTTGAATGATTTTGAGTTTTTATATTAGAAAGTCCCAGAGTGTTGCATTAATTCCATCTTTGTATTCTTTATAGGCTGCTGTTGTGCTGTATGTTGTAAAGCTGTAACTACTATACTATACTAAACTACTGAAAGATGTACATGTTAAAGATAAAAAAACATGTGACCATTACAGTTTTGAATATGTGTAAAGTAATGATTTTTTGTTTTTCAGATGTGAACTGAATGAGTACTGCAAATAAAGCACAAAACTATAAGTGTGTGTAGTTGTATTCTATAACTTAGGTGATTTCTGTATGTCATCCCATAAAAGGTGCCTCTAATCCACAGCTGTTAAACACTGCCATCCACATTGTTCCCCGAAGCCAATTCAAGTCAGCCCTCTAAGGCCCGGATTCATTGTTCGAACTGGCCATACGGATGCGGACAACGGCCGTGTCTTAAAAACACCCACAATGCATTCCCTCTTCGTGACTAATGCTCAGAGGTGACCTCATGTGAGTAGTTGTGCCACACAGGCAAAATTCCACCAGCCCATTGACTCTTTCTTCCAGGCACCACAGCTCAAAGCCAAATGGAAACACAGTAAATCCATACACCGCCAATTCTGAATAAGTTGGAACAATCTGTAGGCCAATTGAAACAGAATGCACTGATTTGCAAATACTTGATATCGTTATATTGTTTATGGTCTATTGTGTAATACAGCTACAGTCACAAGCCAGTATACTCTTTGTGCCAGTCCCAAGCCTGAATACATGGAGACGGTTGCGTCATGCATCCGGCGTAATGCTATGCTGAATCCATATCCAAAGTGGTTTTGAGATTTGCGAACCATTGCATTCTGTTTTTTTAAACAGACTTTACTGTACACATTGTCCCCACTTCAGAACATCAGAAATAGGTTTGTACTTCATGACTTAATACAGAAAGCTTAGACAAAACAATATCATTTTAATAAGAAAAAAGAAATGAAAGGTCAAGGTAAAATGTGTACATAAGCATTGATTCAGTTTTATATATAAGAACATCGAGCTTCTTGTTGCTGACTGAGATAACACAGCCAGTGCCCAAAACCAAACATTTAATTGGAAAAGCTGTTAGGTACCCAAGCACCAATTACATCAGAAATGATAACATTAAGGAAATTAAAACAATAGTTTGAATTGCTTCATGAGCCAGACTGGAGACAATGACGCCCAGTAATCTTTTAATACACGTTTCTTTCCAATTAGATCCGTCTCCTTCAGTAAATTAATTTATATTCTCAACTCAATTAAAATGCCTCTGGTCCAAAGCAAAGTGGCGTGCTCAAATTAATTTGTTGTGTGACATTTTCTGAACAAGACTTGGTCACCTCTGATAATAATGAAAGAAAACAAAGAAAATGCCTTCAGTTGCTGAGCAGCCCCAGGCGTTAAGAGCCTTCACTTCAACACAGCGATGGAAATTATGTCCGGAGATAAGAGGGAGTATTTTTTTTTTAAAACAAATCATGCTTTGTAATGAAGATGAAATGAAAAGTAAAAGGCAACAGGAATGAAGAATAAAAATTAAAGGAAAATTACTTTGTTTGAGATATATGCTAACCACTAATTTTACATTTGCTCATAAAGCTGATAATAATGTTACACAGAGAGAAGTAAAAAAAAAAAAAAAAACATACACACGTTGATGGACAAACAGTTCTTGAAGTAACAGCGTCCTCTAGTGGATCTTTGTTGTAATGTAAACAATACAATGTCCAAACTATCCAAAAAATACAAATTTATTTTATTTATACATCCCAACATTACAAATCTCAAATGAGGTTGCTTCAATATTACAACCTCAAAGGTGTTTTTACAGAAATACATAAGCAAACAGACTGTACAAGACAACCTGCAACGGGAAAAAAGAAACCCTAGGAAAAACTGAAGAACAAAGGCCCCTAAGATGGACAAACAGATGTGTCCAGTACAGTTGGACATAAACTATTTGCAAATAGGTTACTATATATACAAATAAAAAATATTAGATTTTTAGGATTATTAGACCATATAATATCCCACAAGAAGGGAACAATTAGATACGAAGAAGTTGGGGTAAGGGAGAGGTCAGGAAAAGTCCATGGACTGGGACTGGAACACAGATGGAGTCACCTGAGGTCCAATCATCACAAGGACACCTAACTGTGAGCCAGGCATCTGCAACAGTATCCACTACACCAAAAGATAAGAAAAGTAAAAACATGGGCTGTGAGTTTTACAATACCCTGTATCCATTTTTACCAGAGACTATATGAAGTATTTTGGCCAAACTAAATATGTTTGTGCAGAGTGTGGCTATGGAGTGGAATGATTGGCAAAATGAGGCCATGTCTATGACGCGGAGAATAGAAAAGACAAAAGAGGGATCAAGCCCTCCAAGGCAAACCACAAAAGGAGCCATGAGACCTTAGGGGCCATAGGGACGGGCCCCCAGTCTAATCTCATGCCTATAGACACTGGCTTTTGGTACGTTCATAGTAAGAGGGCGCACAGGGGCCAAGCGAGTGCAACTTGAGAACGGAGGACGCTGACTTTAGGCTGCCCTTCAGACATCTACTTCTTGGTGTAGTTGGGTGCGATCACCAGTAAATCTTTATTAATTTTAATTGGAGCCCCCATTTAAAAGAGCAATTAAAGCGGATTAATCGAGCCCATCCCGTATAATGTCTTCTGTTAATTAGTTTGTCAGCACTGTTTTAATATGGCTTAATGACTTCATATTTCAGGGATGACATTAAAGGGATGCTGAAAGAAAAGAAATGGCCTTATCACAACGTGCGGCTTTAATAGGAGATGTCCCCCCAGCAGCGGGCAAGGTCAGGCCCGGGGCCGTAGGGAGGAGCAGGCTCTGGGTGGCACCATGAGGTACCTCTGGGGAAACAGCTCCACACTCTAAAACGATGTACTGTATGCAGCAGAAAAGAGCAGATTATAACTCCCATTATGTGCACAAAGAGAAGTGGGTAAAAGTCATTAAGGGTTAGATCTGTCCCTGTACTTAAGTTTTCTGTAACAAATATTGCTAATTTTGATTACTGGTGAAGATGAAAGAATGACTAAAAAGTCATGTTATGCTTCCTAAAACCAGATAACTTACAGCAGCCTATGAGCAGATTAAATTATGTAAAATTAGTTCTGATAATCAACTTTTGTAAAGTATGCTCCAATCTAGATCAACCCTCTGTAATTAATTGTAAATAAACTTTCATACATTTAGAGAACAATTTCAGATAGGAGCTTCTAATGATCATTAAGGCAGCTGGCGTCAACTGTTCTATACTAACCCTTAGGACAGAAGTCAGTAAGTTTGAGTGCAGTCGGGCCAAATGATTTTTGAACCGCCACTTGCCAGGCCACATGAATGGACACACATTTTGTCTGTCTTTGTTCCTTGGCAGCTTTAAATGAACATATACATGATTACGCATACAAAATATATAGATCAAAAAATAAATACCTTAAAAATAAATAAATAAAAATCCTCACCCCAACAGCACCACCCCATTTTGCTACATTTTTACGCTGCACATTAGATAAACATTGGATACTTATTGGATAGAGGCAAAGGTAACCATGACAGAAGGAGGTCACATGATAGAATGCTTGCTTTATTGGTTGGAGGCAACTAAAACCATAATACCATGACACAGAGCTGTATGCTTGCAAATAGAGTCTTACAGCAGCCTCATTCACTGACAGCCCTATGGGGTTAAATGCTATCAAGTAACAGCAATTAATAAAATTGGATATCAGCTAAGGGCCAACTTTATTTGGCTAAGAGCCAAGTTTGGCCCACTGAGCCAGGGGTTGCCTACCCCTGCCTTAGGACTTCAAGATAAAAATGATGTCTATGCTACAGAAAGCACACAACATAACTGCTACAAGACCATGTTTGAAAGAGCTCTCAATAAACAGGTTACATTTTGTATCTGTCATCAGTGTGTAAACAGGTCAACTAAGCTCTATGTGGTGGGGTTTCATTCAGCTTCTTTATCCAAACCCAAAGAAATATCTTCACAATAACTTCCTACTGTAAATGGACAACCTACCTATTCAACTGTAAGTGCAACTAAACTCTGTGTTGATGTTTTTGCTATTCAAGACCAAACCCACCTCCTAGGACACACTGAGCTTATGAATGATCTATTGTTTGGAGTATCTTGTTCAGTGTGATGTGGTACTTTGATAATGTTGCTATGTATTGTAGTTACAGTCTTTACAGAGAAATGCCAGATGGTCAACAGCAGCATTAAGGCCTGCTAATGTTTGAGTGTGTGATGTTAACACACACAGAACTGATGTAGTGTAACAGCACCTTGCAGTGCACACATTATGATGTTCCCCTCAGTGGAACACCTAAAGCCACAGAAGCAGATAAAACCAACAGCACATCCTCCTTATTGCAGCCTGCGCTGGCGCGCATCCCTGCTAATTTGAGCGTGCCCTCGCACCTCCACTCTCCTCAGCACATTCATAAATCTCATTCCCATTATCCCGCTAATTAGCCAGGATTACAGGAGCATGTAATGCCCCCACTTCCCAATAGATGGATTGGAGGACGCTCTCTTTGTTTTGAAATCACTTCCTGATTGATGTACAGAGCCCTAGTTTGCAATTGTAATGGCCCAGATGTTAACAATCAAATGCGTTTCCGCTCCAGGAAGTAACAGTCTGTCATGGAAGAGGAGCCAGCCGAGCGTGTAACGACACATCACAGGAGTAGAAGAAGGAGGCACCGCAAGGGAGAGCATGGAGAGAGATGAAGAAGAAGGTGAGGAGCAGTAGATTTGGACTGATACTGCACATAACGTCTCTTGCAATTAAGAGAGAACTTTTGACAGTGATCTTTCAAATACATTTTTTCCTAATAATTCTAGGGTTTGCTTTTCTTTGCGCATATATTTGTAAATTTGCTGGTGTGTTGAAAAACTTTATCTTGTGTTACAACCTTTGACAAAAGTTCTCAAGAACCTGAGATTGAAAGATGCCTCCAGCATTTATTTCCACATCTTCCACTCTGAAAACAATTTATTTTTCACAAACAGTAGAGGGCACTATTGTCTTACAAAACATCCTTCCTCCACACTTTTCTTCCACTTCCCTTTTTCCTACCTTTCACCAATAAATCACTTTCCCAGATAGTTAATGGATATAGAAGCAGATCATGAGTGAGCTATCTGTGGGGCGATAATTTAAGTGAAGATCCCCGCACTGATTGCAGTGAAAGGTTATTTATTTCAACAATAATGCAGGACACAAAGGGGGGAATCTGGGCAAGATTACCAGCTAGGGTACGCTAGAGTGCTCAACTCCAATGGAGCAGCGTGTAAATTGGGTTCACTTTCCCCAATGAAAATACAGACTGCAGTTTATTTCAACTTTATGCACATGGAAGGCTGTGCTTCTCTCTCAAGGGTGGCTGGGGACTGTGGAGATGGCTGTTCCAATGAAGGGAGGGTGGATTTAGACCTTGAAAATGCCCCTTTTGTCCCCGAGTATCTAGGAGGCCGAATTACTGAGCCACGGCATGGTCCCCTGTCCACAAAGTCCCACTCGCATTCAATTCCAAAGCAGAAGAAAATTTGTCACGACTAACTGGCAGTAAACAGTCCTTGAGTGTGCCTTTATTTTGTTGTGTGTTTGCGACTATACATGTTTGTATGCTGGTGCCTTGTGTCCACACTGGTGGGTACTATTGATTGACTGGGATAGAGCAGAACCACAGGCCACAAAAGCCAAGTGGGCACACAGATACTCCAGTTGTCCTCTCATGCAGAAAAATGCATGATTAAGGCTCAACTGACATGTCTAAAAAGTCCTGGAGAGACAAAAGAAAATGGCTCCATATGTTGCCCCATGTGGTTACAGCTTTGCTCAAATATGGCACTGCTCGTTGTTTGCTTGCAGTGGCCTCTAATCACCGGGGCCTGAAAGAACAGCACCAGTACACAGTGAGGTACTTAAAAGCTTTGGCACACACTCATGGCACTTGGGTATATAATGTATACTTTTACATGTCTATCATCCTCTAGGCTCTCAACTATGCTGTCAGCCCAGATATGCATCAGACATGGATCCAATGCTGTGTGCGATATAACCATTGGGTAAAGGATAGGAGCCCTTGAGCTGCATGATAAGCACTGTCACCGGGACGTAACATATGTATCTATGCTATGCTTTGCTTAACGCTCCAGCGGGCCCAGCTTTGACTTTACCTGGGGTGGCAGGTGAATCCCCCAAGAGTGAGAAGATCACAGCGGAACAAGTAGCGAAGAGAGGGTAAAGTGCAGAAAACACTATGGGGTTTTCCAGTGGGACCCCAGATGGACCTAATGATCTTTAGAGCCAGCTTTCCAAATCTTATCAGGCGATGAACAGAGGGAATATTTGGGTGGCTGCTCCCGTGGTGGCATCTGTGGTGCACCCTCCCTCTGTGGTGCACCCCAGGGTGTACCTGCTGGTCGCCTTGTGGCCCAGTGGCATGTGACAAATGGTGACATGCTTCTGCTCCTGTGCTTTTGTTAGATGGGCGTCCCTCAGATCCATATGTCTGCAAAGAGAAGAATGGAATAAGAAAAGGCGGCGCAGTCAATGGCAGCTTTAGCCAACGACAAATGAAAATAAAGTGATATCATTCTGCTGCATAAACGTATGCAATTCCCGGCCATAATGGGCTAGTGGAGATGAGTATATGCACTGCCGTCATTTTATTTACATATGGATGAGTCCATTTTTGTTTTTATGCACACCACTCTCTTCATTAAAATGTGCAGCTCAAGTCATTCAAAGGAGAATCATATTTCATGGAGGAATAAGGAGAGTTCCAAAGGATTTTGAAGAAATATAACAAGAAAGAGGACAACTGAGCCAGGCCTTCCACTGAAGTTCTAGCAGCCATTATTAAAAGTGCCCCATGATTGATAACCTGTCAGTCATCGGGATAATCAGGACCAATCGGGTGTTTCGCAGCCAGCTCTGCTTCCCGCCCTCATCCTTTATGCCCCTATCACCCCCAACACATCCACATGCCATTGAAAACCTGTAATTGAATGAGTTTTTGTCATTATTGTGATTAATCATATTAATTTGAACTAATTAAGAGATGGTTCGAAGTTATGACAATTAGATTAATGAAATTAGTTTTAACTTTCTTCACTCAAGCTAATAAAAAGGGAAATCAGAGCAGGACTGTTATGAAACAGTTGGCAATCTGGATTTTGGGACTAATTGAATGTCTGATTTTATTAATGATGAAATTTATAAAAGTCCTTGAGGGGAAAATTAACGCAGATTCAGCTGCTAAGAGTGGAAAATTAATTAGAATTCCTGGAGATATTCCTGCCATTAAAAGCACAGGCCTGTTAACCCGGGTCCATAGTGAGAATGGTAAGTGTACACACCAGCTAACCACTGTGACTGAAAGGAGATATATTAGGTTTTAAAGGATAGCAAATAAGCTTTAAGTATCTCTCAATTAACAGGGGTCATGGTGGGTTTACTCCTGAATTTATTTCATATTTTTACATCAATTATTTTAGAATAAAGGTTTAGAATTACTTGCCTCAAGGAAGAATACATTACATTGTGTTTAAGTATATTTTATAATAACATGTGTATCTATTAATCGCATAAAAAAGTAGAATACAAATACGGTTGACATTTTAAGAAGGTACTTACTTTTAAAACAGGAAACAGGAAAGGTCTCACTTCTTCTACGACCATGTTAACCTCCTACTGTATCTCATTTAATTTGTTAATTAACTTCGCTTATTATAACCTCACATTTTCTTTTGTTTAATTTCGTTTCACTTTCCTCTAGCAAACAACAATATCCAACGCTACTTTAACTGGAGGTAAGTAGGTAACATTTACTGTTTTTGAGATGCTAGTGGAGGTTGTTCTTGCGCCTTGTGGGCCCTGTGGCCGCTGAGTAAACTGCAGTTAAAGCAAATTTAAAAAGAAATGTAATGATTCAGCAATATTTAAATCGTGCACCCATTCAGTTGCTTTGCTTGCAGATGCTAGGATAATCGTAGGTAGTTTTGTGAAGGTTTGCCTCTGTAGTAGAGCAGTATAAAGTTTGAACTCACGACCACTGGCTTCACCAAATAGCCTTATTCTCAGAGACAGGTAAGTTAACATATATTTGCATATTACTTGATTATGTAGTGAAAGCTTCTTCACAGAACCTTTAATACGTGTTTGCTAAATATTTGTTTATGCATTGTGGAAAGATGTTTAACTTTGTTGCCCTGGGATCATTTAAAAAAAAAAGTGATTTTCTATTCGAGCCAAACTGTATATTTTGGGCCCATTCCAAGCATGCCCTGAGCTGCTGCTTGGCCGGTGCAGGTGATTGACACACAGGTCGACCCCTGCCACTCCGGGTGCAGTGGGGGTCTGACACTTGTGTTGCACAGGTTCTGCGTTGCTTTAGCTCTGCATATTCACCAGGCTGTCTCCCCTCTCTGCAGGCCAGTTCATAATTAACAGCTGTTGGCTTGTCAAGAGTGGCCCTGGCCCGTGGCACACACACATATGTATATTTATATTCACTGTGAAGACCCCCTCGCCATAGATGGATTTCAGAGGCCGTGAACCCACCCACCTTCGCTGAATGATGGACACTCACCTGAAAGCGCATGCAAGTACTCAGTCAACCCAACACATCTTGCTGTTTTGCTTCTTTGCTTACTCTCTTCCCTCTCCCCTCCCTCCCTTCTGCTCACCACCTTCTGCCACCGTGTCAGGAACTTTTGCATTAAGTCCAGCCGGTCTGGTCTGCCTGTATGAAAATGATGTGTGCAGCCACTGCTGGCCCCTGGCTATGTGTGTTTGTCATGCCTGTTTAGCTGAAGTTGAAATGTAAATATAGACCGTGGGAGATCTTGGCCGCGATAGGCTGCTTGAAATTCTAATAAACAAGTAGCTGTCCACCTGTAATAAATGATACCCATAAAAGGGGGTGATTCCTTGAGCAGATAAAGATGAAAAGTAATTGTTTGCGCTCACACAAAATTAATCAGATCAAAACAGGGGCAATCATTTTAAAGAGACGCCAGAGCCATAAAAAAGGCAAAGCCGTGATAAAGTATTGGCTATCAGACATGCAGTCTGGAGGTGAGCATTACAATAATATGGAGGGCCAGTATTCATGTGGCTGGAGATAGCATTATTGCATATATTCAAAGAGGGGAAATGTTTATAGTACATACGTTTACCACAGAGGCTCCCAAAGACATTCAAGATACAAGGTCAACCACTCTGTAGACTTCACAACTGTTTGGACACCTGCTTTTTGTTAAATGTAGTCTCGGTGCTAATGTACTTTCCAATTTGCAATCATATTTTTAGTTTCAAAATTACTTTATACAAAAACTTTCCTTATGGTCCCACTTTACAATGGCAAGATTCTACTACCACACTAACACTAAAATAAAGAGATTACCTTTAATTTCAAGCTCTCAGTTGCAGACCATTCACCCAACAATCACCTTAGAAATCCTTTAAGGTGTCACTTAGTTTTCCTTTCCTGTATACAAGTTTTTGTTCTTGTGCTGTTTCTCTGTAAGCAAACATACAGAGCCAGTGCAGGAATAGCCGCTTTTTTTGGTGACCGACAGCATCCCCTTGTCTCCAGAATTCAAAATTATGCTTTGACCTTTATTAATTATTAGGCCTACCAAATTAGTTACAGTACATACAGTAAATACAAGGGCACATTAATCATAATTATTTTTCCTAGATGAAAAAAATATATGTTTGACTGAGCTTTAGTTTGTGTTTGTTTGGCCAATCACTTGTATTGGAAGTAGAACTCATGCCTTTGCTGTGCCAACCAGGGGTGTTTCCCTTACCCAGCTGCCCCAGCACACACACAGTTGGTGCCATCCACTCTGAGGGCCCAGATAACTGACCCTGGAAAGAGAAGAGGCAACACAAACATGGCTATTTTCACAGCTTGGATATACTAAACACACAAAGTCCTGTCCAGAAAAAGGGGACAATAGAGTGGTGCAGTGCTGAGGACACAGAGTGGATGTGTTCAGCTCTTATGCCTTGGCTCGGTTCCTGTGCAATGTGTTTACCAGAGCACTGGAGAGAGACACAGATTCACGCAAATAACGGCAGCTCATGCCCACCGGACACCTTGGAGGCAGTCCATAGACCCTTTGTCATACTGTATAAGGCCCACTATAATATCTGTTTCAAGTATTTCTAAATATTTTAAATGCTTAGCAGTCCTTAAAAGATCATGTTTTTCTGGCATTTAAGAAAAATGTTTAGCACCTAATAGCATATTGTGAATGCTGATGATGAGAATATTTAGAATATACCAAAAGCTTTGGGAAATGCTTACATTAAAGGGGGTCTCCTACCATTGGTTGTAGGTTTACATGGCTCGTAAACATTCAATTAATGCTTTCTGGTTAAACAGTGTTTGTTTATTTTAGCATTGACTACATGCTCACACAAAAATACACTGGAGTCTGTTAGTGGTAAATAGAAGAAATCAACAAGTCTGTGTTCATCTGGCTGCAATCCTAATTGAGGAGAGGCTGAGGGTTAGACTTGTCTGGATGGTATGTTTCGCTTTGGCAAGTGTCTGTTCTAGTTACAAGCAAGAGATTGCTCTTGAAAGTGATGGAAGCCATGGCCAAAGGCAGCACTTGTGTGAAACTCTTAACAGCCACTGAATTCCCAGCTCTCTTTATTCTTGTCTGGCAGGTTGTAATGGAGTTAATTGTACAATAAAAGCTATTCTCTAAATCATTTCCTTTCTGTCCATACAAGATTGATCACGGAACCTATCCTTTCTACTGCTGTAATTTTCATATTTAATGAGCGTGACTTCAAAACTATTACACTAATTAGTCAAATCTCACATATCGCTAATGATGCTCGCAGTAATTAATATTGTATTTAATTAAAAAATGACCCATTTGAGTGGCTGCATGCAGGCGTTGCTGGTTGGTTTGCCTGCGGGTAGAGGGGTGTTTGGGTGTGTGGGGGCTGGGCCGTTCGACAGCAGCAGGAGATGGATAGAGAGGTAAAAGAGATGGGAGAGAGGGGTGAGGTGGGTGAGAGGGTGGGGGGACAGGTGTAGTGGCGCTGCAGATTTCCAGTTTCCTGCAGCATATGTCTGTGTGGTTAGCATGTGCTCAGACCCCTTCTGCCTTCACTGAGGCAGCCAGCCTGTGTGATTTATGTGAGGCCCCTGTTCCACTGTGCATACACTGGAAAATCTCCAGTTTACACAAGAATTGCCTGAAAAATGAGATCTGTGACTACATTCTTTTCATTAGTGGCTTACGCTAGCGTGGAGTGTGGGAGCCTCTGAGCTCCTAATGATGCGCACGCAGGCCCGTAGCCTCCCAGCTGCTCTCAGCCTCTCATTACCTGCAACATTCATGTCACAAACACTCTTATTTAATTTCCACAACAATTAAAAAGAAAAACAGTTGCTAAACTTGTGCAGCTTGAGGCAGTGCAGTGCTGTGTGCTCAGCGTTTCAAACTAACTGTTTGTGAAGCACACCTAACACACGCATTGAGATGTTCAGCCATAAAGCACAAGCAATAAACAATAGCAATATTTTGATATTGTATTCCATGCACTACAGCTCCTGGAGATATGAAAGGACATTAGGATGGATATACAACAATGAAATTTTATTACCAAGGGACCCAGTTCACAAATGCACACTTAGAAAACAAAAACCATAGCTGTCTATCTGTGAAGTGACAGATATTCTGGGCATGTGGTCTGTGCACCTGCAAACACACTATATTCAATCTCTTCTATAGCATAAAAAACATGCAAAAAACAGCCACTCTCCCCCTCCTTGCCCCCTCCCTCTCCTCCTCTACCTCTTCAGCCATCAGTAACAAACAATGATGCTCTGGTCCCGGGCAGCAGTTCAGTTCTCTTATCTAAATAAGATTTAGCCTTCATTTAAACGGGCTTCCATCAGTTTGGAAAGATGGCAGAGGAATAGTCAGTGGGATAGAAGACCTAGGGCACCTCATTTTATCTTTATTTATGTCTGTGTGCTCGCTGTGTTCCCAGCAGCAGCACTGGCTGTGCACATGCCACTGCTGCGACGCACTCAACAATGTAATTGGGGTGATGAAAAATTATCGTGATTGGGGGCATTGCATTCTCCCCCTCGCCACCCCTTGCTCCCCAATCCTTTACCCGCTTCTCCCAACAGCAGCCCCCGCTCCCTCTGCCTCCCTCGACCAGTAATAACATCTCCAGGCCCATCTGTCACCATCTAATGTGACAAAGTTTTTATCGCATGTATTAAGGCGGCCAGATTAAAAAGTAAATACGGCAATCTCACCAGGCCCTTGCGCTGGCAGGTTATGGCGCATTTCACGGTGGCCTGAGCACCTCATCAGTGTTCCGCCGCCTGTGCCCCTGGCAGGGAAACAAACAGGCCCCCGGGGAGCACAGCCTGGGGGGTGGGGGCACTGGGAACCTCTGCGGAAACCTCTGTGGCGCCACGGAGTCAAGCGGGTTGCGCTTGGCTGCGGGGAAAAAAGACGGGGATGGGAGGTGCTCGGCAAGCAAGGGGGATTGGGGTTAAGGAGATGTTAACGGATACCATTAATGTTATATGTCTTCTTCCCCAAGAGGTGCAAGGCAGCCTATATTGCCCCTTTGTTCCCTTCAGGTTACTCTCCGTGGGTAAGGAGTGTGGAAAACTGCATGGAAGGAGAGGAGATGAAGGACCGGTGCAGCAGAGTACTTCAGAATCTACAAAAGGATGGTTCAATGATCTTAAAATAAAGGTTTCAGTGATGTGGCCATTTCAGCTTATGGTCCTAACCTCTGTAGGAAACCTGGAGGTTAGCAATGAGAGTGAAGGAGTGCACAAAATCAAACAGAAAACAAAAGGACTGGAGGGATGTCGTGACCAAACATTTTTTCTATATAAATCCAAATAAAAAATACAATATTAAAATACGCAAGAATAGTATACTCAAAATTTTAACTTATGATGTGAAAGTATTGTGGGAGTCTTTATCAACTGTGTAGCTTTTAGATTTTTATTAATACTACTTTATTACTGCTACCCAACAGAGAATTACAGTAACATTGAAATTGCTCTTCCATAAGCATCTTCTTCTGCCACTCAGACGAAGATACTTTTGTTACAAAGTGAAGTGGGTCTGAAATGCCTTCCATTTAGGCTGTCTTTAATTTTGAGTGGGATTTTATATGATACTTTATTTCTCAGATTACATGTATGGTATATTGTATGCATCAGTCCAAACAAGCAGTTTATTCTGCGTATGTTGGTTCCTCCCTCATTGTCTGATTGGTTAAAGTCTTTCCTATTGCATTCAAATTATCTACATTTGTTTCGTCCGCCTCCTGGAAAGAATAAGGGCAGCTGGCCAGGCTTAATAAGCATAAATCTAAAAAACTACGGAAACTCTGATGTATTTGAGGTATTTAAAAAAAAAAAAATGAAATCTTGCACATGAAAGAAACTGACAGTAATGAATTTAAGGTTTTTCATTGAAAAACATGCAAGCAAAGTCTGTACAAAAACTGTAACCAAAACGCTTGCGATAATTCCAGTTGTTAGATTCACTTTATCTTTCTTTTTGTTCTCACCAGATAAACCTTTCATGTTGTAAGCATGCTCCTGTAAAAATACACTTCTCAGTGGCTGGTCCATGGTCAGTGGTTTGATTTTAAACTGGGGTGTTTTCCATCTGTCCCATCCCTGGCTGCTCTGCACTCAGGAGGAACACTGTGCAGCTCTTAGCACTGGGGCTGGCAGATGGGGAACTGAATGCAGTGTCCCTGTCAGATTAACTCCTGTAATGGCTCATTTGGGCTCCTATGAGAAGGTATTAGCACATGTGTTTCCCACGTCTGTGCTGAGCTCCATTACACCACCAGGAGAATCCTTCATAAACAGAGAAACGCACACCTCAGGAGTCATCTAACAGGGGTAGACTGAGTGGAACAGAGGAGCACCAAGAAGTCTGTGGAAGAGATTTTGGGATTTGATTGCATATTGTACAAGGAATTATCTAAAACTTGCAACCATAAGTAGCATATACGGGCTTTGCTGTTGAGGATTTAGTCCAGGCACTAATGGCGAGTTTTGGCCAAAAACATGCTTGCATATTTTCAGACCTACTTGTCTGCTTTCACATTCAAACAAGGGACTTGCTCTTGGTCTATTTATCTTGTTAACATTAAGTCAGTTACAGAGTCCAAAAATCCTGCCTGGAAAAGTGACTTGATGCACCGTGGCAAAACTGTGCAGAAAGTAAATATAAAAAGAGAAAAAAGGAAGCAAAGTGAAGTGCACTCACACAGTGCTTAACAAAGCAGAGATAACTGCAGGATGAACACAGCCCAAAGTTTAAGATAAGCTTTAAACTTCAGCAGATTGACTAGAAGACTGTGTATCGTCTGGTGAATCTGGAAAACATTTAGAGTAGGCCAGAGCAGCTCCCTGCATGAAGAAACCATTCCATCCAGCACAGAAACTTTTCACATCCCTTCCCTTGTCCAAATTTTTTTGTTTCTAAATTTAGGTTTTGTTTTGCCAAGAGTTACCAAGATCAAACTTGAATCAGATGTGACTGTAAAAGCCAATATAAAATGGTCACTATAATTTTTATGTTTTGCATTTGTCCATGGCCAATGCTATATGCTGAGATAACTGCAGCATTAACACTAAACTCAGAGCTGAAATATTAATGTAAGCATTAAATTTTGGTCTAATACAAAGCAGGAACTGGCTCACTTTAGCCTAGCATGCAGTCTGCTAAGTTCTTGTGAGGGATGATAGGTAATAGTTAGAGCTTGGTAAAGGTTATTTGTGAATTCTAGTTTTCAGTTTAAAGCCACACAATCCCACAAATACCAATGATTCCTATTATAATATTATATCAGGTAAACAAACAGTTTCCTCAGATACAAGGAAAAAGTGGTTAGTGTCCCTTTAAATCATTGTGAGTGAGTTTTAGTGTATTATTTTGTGTACTGTTCCTAATGAAGTGGCCAAGTGGCTGCATCAGATGAAGCCTTAATGAATGTTAGCGGCAGCAGGCTTGGCAGAGCGTCTGACAGAGCAGGCCGGGGAGATTGTCAGCGGAGCACCTGGGATACTGCGGCGCTGACAGCTTTGTGACAGGCCGCTATCTGTAGCCACCTCCAGAGGGAGAGCTGAGAACATGTGTAGCTGTCTCTCCACTTGTCATTAGGGGCTGCTTAGCGTGAGGGCCCCAACGTGCCACTCCAGTTCACAATTAACTTCACAGGGCGCCGGGTGTGACAGACAGCGGATAGTAGGAGACGGTGTCGGGCCGGCAGAGAGGACAGGATGAGTGCTGTGCAGTTCTCCACCACAACAGATGCTGGTTCAGACACCCAGACCCCTGTGTCACTGACCGGCCTGAGCGGGCATGTGCAAAAAGACTAGGCTTCAATGGCAGTATGTCCACGCTGCATAATGTAGCTACTTTTACATTGGAAAGAATCAGTGACAGCCTGGTATGATACACGATACGCCTTAAAAGGCCACTCAAGTGATGTAGGTCAACAACTGTAAGTAATGTCATGTGCTTGTCATGTTTTCTGCTCTGAAACTTGTGAGAAGTACTTGCAAGTAAGTACTTTGTGGTAACCTGTGTGAATTGAGAGGAAGACTATGCATATGAATGGTAAGCCATCAGGAGCAGAGCACCTTCCATCATAAAGAACCTATCCCACCCAGAAAACAAACTGTTCACATCCCTTCCCTCAGCCAAATAGAGCTCTCAAAGCGAGAACAAAGCTACTGTACACTGCTGGTTAAAACCTTGTAGGAACCACAGAATATTGCAACTTGACAACTGTAATATCGACATATCCATTATATCAAAAGGATAATGCGTTTCATGTGATACGTCTGTTGTTATTTCCTGTCATCTAAAACACATTTGTATGATCAGATCTAGCAGTAAAAAGCCCAATACTTGAGTTTTTGAGCATTTAAAAAAAAAATCTCTCCTTCTTGCTCTTATATATTTGTGTTTGAGTTAATTTCATCAGATTTTGCATTTTGCTTCTCTTTTATTCTGCCTCTTATTCTTTTTTTTTCCTGCTGTTTTGTGGTGTAAGCAGTTAGGACCAGCGCTGGAATTGGTATCTTTCCAGTTGGACTTGCTGCCCCCAATATGACACTGTACAAAGATGTGCATGAGCTTGGACTCAACTGATGAAGTGATCCTGAATGGGACCATCCCCCCCTTTGTTCTAAGCATGCATTTGGTCAAAAAATTCTGTCTTTATGCTTTATGATAAAGCCCAAGATCATGTAGTGCAGAGACCAGAGTAATTTTTGAATAGAACAGAAAAAGGCTTAGGTTGGCTGGTTAAGCAGAAGTTTGTAATTTTTATTGTTTAATATTTAACAGTTATCCAGCACTATAAAATGGAGATTTTTTTTTTTAACTGTGCAATTATGTCGACCGCTTGTGAGAGGCTGATGTTTTTGAAATGACAAATCTGTTCTGAGAAGAAGCTTAGGCCTTGTCTTCTGCATCTTGAGCCCTTGTTCACTGTGTGTTGGGTGCATGATGTGTTGACAGGCTTCTGCTTTCTGCCATCCAGGCCACACCACAGATGGAGGACACCCGTGGAGCTGAAAAGGCCAGGGCCAAACACTTAGGAGTCAATTCACCCGAAAGCGGCACTCCAACAAAGGTCAAGTGGACACATTACTGCATCCGCCGAGGAAGACATGGACTTTATAGGGCGGAAGAAATCAATTCATAATCTCCTAAACTGAAAGGATTTTTCAGTGTGTGCACATGTGAGTACCGATACCTGCTATATCTCTCTATTTCATGTATTATTGAATGACCTATCATGCTCTTGGTCTTAACACGCACAAACATTTCACCTTATCCAACTTTTTGGTGTTGCACTAGGAATCCAAATAGTACCACTGTTATAGAACACTGAAATATAACATCACAAACATGAAAAGAAGCGATCGTCCAGCATTTTGAAAAGATATTCTGCACGTTGTAAACCCAACACACTCCATTGCAAAGAGGGAATATCTAATAAAGTCCTAACACCTTTTTTTCAGCCCCTCCGTATTTCTGCCAAGTGGCCATCTATCATTGATTCCTGTAGCCATTGTGATCAGATATGTGAATGACCTCTCATTAAGTCAAATGCAGCAGATTAATCAGGGCCAATGGGTCCTGTTCAAGAGCAGGACGGCAGAAGAGGGAGAGAGACATAATGACTGGGGTATGAAATGAGATTGAGAGAAGGAGAGGAGAGGGACGTAAAGACAGAGCAGAGAAATGGATCACTTTTGTGAGCGGGAGAAAGGTGAATGAGTATGCAAACTGTGCAGTGGATAGCACTCTGGCACATACCTAGAATTACTCTCAGCTTATAACAATGTCTATACAATGTCCAATAGAAATTACGTCCATTGAAGTGGCATTAGGAAAATGTGACAAGAAATAGTAGATATTATTCTATCACTACCTTGTGCAGCAGCTGGGTTCTTGTGAAATTTGTGAGTTCACAAACTTTCTAAAATCAGTCTTAGCAAATGATGTGGCAGTACTACTGACAGTTATGGGCATATTTTAGGTTTGACTATGATGTGTCCATTTTACTACTACTAATATGGCTGGTTACTCACTGTTTTTTTATGCTATTCATGAGTATCAGATTACACACACACATGCACAACATAACTAACAGTACTGCTTTTATCTGATTAAAAAGAAACTGGATCAATGTGCCACAACAAAACATTCAAATATTATATAAAATATTTGAACTTACCTAAAATGTATAGCTTTGAATTCAGTGTAAGACCTATGCGATCCAGCCACTATCACTGCTGCATATGAATGTCTTCCTGGGCCACTTTCAGTTGCATCTTCATTCAATGTCTCAGCTGCCATTGAGTCAATGTTGACAACTAGAGTAGACCAAACAGAACATCCCCAGCTCAAGTGCTCTGTCTTTCTGAGCATGTGATGAACCAAACTTCCAGCATGCACTGAACATTTGCTCCTAAAATTCGTGATGATTTTCACAAATAATTTTTTTTTAAATTTGCTGTCAGATTATTAAACAGTTATTCCCAAATACAGGACAAAATAGATACTGATTAAATTAAAGCCTAAGCTTAAGAATAATTTTCTGCAAAACAGTGCTCAATGTACATTATGTACAGAAAAAGAACATTATCTTTTAGACTTTTAGTTGAGGACTCAAAATTAAGAATGGTCTTAATAAAGGTAAGATCCACCTTTGAAAAATATTTTGCAAAGATGCTTTATTTTCAACCAGCCAAAGGATAAGTAATATTTGGTTGGGCTTCCTCATTTCTCATTCTGTGTTATAAAAAGAGAAATGACTCTATCTTCTGCAACTATTAGTAATGCTTTAAGATGGTCAGGACATCTACAATAGGATAATATATAATCTAAATTCATAAGCCGTAATGTGCTGACTTCCACTCTGACTTCAGCAATTATTCCAATGGAAGCAGACATCACCCGGTTCTATAGACAGAAGATTTAAGCCACAAAAAAGGTGTGTCTAGAGTTATCAGCAGCTTTTAGCCAAAGAAAGAATATTATTTAGTATCAGAAAAATAGAAGAATAGCCTAGTTTTAATTCGGTCTGTTTATTAAGTGTTGTGGTACTTTTTAAATGGATTGTGCCGTATTCAATTAAATAAATAGGAAAATGTAACTTATTCCCTACTGGAGTTAATTATCAGCACACTCCCGAGAAGCAGAGAGGAGCAATTACACAGACTTTCTGTTTCCTAATGGGGGCAATGAAGACAGAATTTTAGAACAACTTACTAGTTTTGTAAAACCTCAACTACTGTTGGAGCATTTGTTTTTTGTTTTTTACTTTTATCATATCAGTGATTCTTTGCTCCTCATATATATAATCCAGCATCCCATTTTAGAAATATTTCAGTGTGCCTTTCCAAATAAAAATGACTGACTCTATGGACTGACTCTATGGTTGTAAATGTTATGTGTATGATATGTATTTTCTCCTGGCCCCATTTACAGCAGAGCATTGCTTAGTTTTTATAGCATTGCTCCTGTCTGCTACTCCAAACTGGCAGTGGGTTGATAGCTATCTACTGTGGGAAATAGAATAGCTATCTAAAAATATCCAATAGAGCTACAGCACTATTCCTTGTGAGTGTACATCAATCCTTTATGTGTTATTGCCCCCTGATCATATCACTTTGTTTTTCTCTTTTGCATGCTGTCACCTCAGGTCACTGTGGATATTGATTGGTCAGCAAGGTCAAGTGTCAGGAGCCCTCTGACCACCTTGTGCCTGGCTTTCAACACTAAGGCATTAGAGGCGTGGCTTTATCATCATGTCGTCATATTTTATAATGACCTGTGATTGGCTGTCCTTGTTTGCTGTTGATGTTGTGGTGAGTGTTTGCGTTGGGGAGTGGTTCTTGTTGTTTGAAGGGTGCCTAGTTACAGTAATAGGAGGTAGTGAAGGGTGTGTTAGGCTTATTGCACAACTCCCTCTCCTTAGCATCTTTGTTTAGCGACATCTGATTTAATTAACACTTCAATTAGATGTGATTGCATAAACACTCTGCTAATAACAGCACAAAGCCACTTGTACAAGGCACAACATTTGAAGGAGTTTTTCTCATTATGGCAATGAGAGCAATCTTGTTTAACAAATGATAATTAGGTGTCATTAGCACATACAAACTGGGTTAATTGGGGCGCAGGAGCACACAGACTGAAGATGGACTGACGAAAGTTCAAAGAGTAAATCCAGCTAAGAGGACTGCGCACTCCAGAATTATCACTCACATCAGCTATAGAGCTGGACCAAAAACAAAATATGAATCATCCATTATGGTATGCATTTTATCATACGCTCAGGCTCCCTCTTATCGTCCCAAGTTTTTCCCTCTTTATTCATGGAATATTCTTGTGGTAATCTGTAGCCGCTTGCACCATCCCCCACCGTTACAACAAGATGGTAGACTCACACCTGAACTTTGATACTCTTTAGAATAATTGCATATCAGCATACAGCATCACCGTGGTGCACACCAAACAAGCTCTTATGCATGGCAAAAACCCCACTGTTTGCATAAGCCCATTTATTATGAGTGATAGCGCTGCCTTCACTGACATTTTGTAAACTGGAAGCGCCTAATCTTGTTTGGACTTGATACTTATTAAAATACCAGAATAGTCGGGCAGTAGATGTCCAGAGCAAAGCTGGCCATGTTCTGATAGGCGTCTTGTTTTTTGGTTACAAATATAAATACATTTGTCTTGGCCGGTTGGCTGGTTGGCTGGGTGCGTCCGTGTCCGACGCGCTGTCCGAGGTGAGAGGAGCCCTGTGGCTGCCCGCCTCAGTCACATGATTTATGATCTAAAAGCAGGGAGCAGGAAGACGTGGCTGAATATGAAAAAGTTCAGTGTGTAGCTCTCTTAACAGCAGGCCTAAGGAAACAGGAAACACTGTCAATACCACATGAAAACCATCAGATGTGTGGAGCTTGTCTGTAGTTAGCAGCTGAAGACAGGCAGGGGGGAAGTGTTGCTGAAATAATTAAATTCTACAATGGCTGGCAGATATCTGAATGTGACTTTGCATGCCTCCAATCCTTTATCCCTTCCCGGTCCGAGTATTGACAGCTAAAAACAACAGCCATTATCTGTTAATTACATTAACATTTTATCAGCGGCGGGTTGCTGGGGTGCATGTCCCGCAGCTGGAAGATAGCTGTCAGTCAGCAGCAGCAGTGCACAGGGGAGTGTGGGAGAGAAGGAGACTCTACAGAAGGAACTGCCCCAGTGCCCTATACCCCTGCCCCCTCCAGGTCTAACAGAGGGCTGACAGGAGCTCCACCTCCTCACTTATGTCTGTGAAGCTTAAGATAACTGCTGACACCTGCCAAGCTGGACAACCCTGAGGCCAGACACTCACCAACTCAGCACAATGGACTCGAGAGTCATGAGATCAAGCATTTTAAATGGACCAAACAGAAAATCATTTATTATATTTATTATAACTCCTTAGAATTGAAACTGTAATAAAGTCAGGATTAGGATACTAGGAGTTTTTTTTAGGTGTGAGTATTTGCTAATTAACATACAGTACAAATATGAGCTTGACATTACCTTTTGCATTTATTCATGGGTGTGATGTGTCTGTTGTGCAGCACTTTGAAACTGAAAAAAATGCAGCACACAGGCAAAGGACATTATCCTATTATTTAGAGGTAGGTCTGTGTCTATTTGTTCTGTCACTAGAGGAAATACAACCCAGATAAAAAGGACTAATTCTTTGTAGCTAAGAAAGGATTGCTGGCCAGGTTAAACTTAAGCAAACTTTAATCAAGGTAGGTATAAATGTTAATGATCAATTCCTAACACAGAAGTTCAAATCCGTATGCAATCCATTTGTATAGTAGCGAGGACTAAAGGGGGAGCTGTTGGGTTTGCTGCACTCTGACAGTATTCTGTCCCATCTGACTTGTGTATATCAATGCACAATAGTCTCTGGCTGGGTTGGCCCAGCAGCTCTGTTCTCATTACAGCTCTCATATGTTTTATTTATGCTGTCTGTAGCGTGTCCAACACTGGCACTGCCCTGGTGCCAAACAGGGGACAACAGGATTCAATGCCAGGCAGCACTTCAGCACTTGGCTAGCCTCATTCAGTGAGGGGAGCCATGGTTTGGGGCTCTGGCTGTAGGCCTTTTGGGTGATCCACAGACCTCAATCACATTACCCTCTGGCCACTGCGGGCTATGGGGGTCTTGTCGTATGGGACTTGGCTCTGCCCCTTCCTGCCTTTCAGCTCTATGTATTGATCGGGAGCTGGACTTATAACTTAATATTTCACCTGCTTATTTCCCCCACCAAGGCAGCTTCCTGTCAGTGGGACGACGGGGGGGATCAATGGGAACCTTGTCTGCACAGGGGAAGGTCCCGTCAAGGGTCGCCCACTGATTGACAGGAGCCTAGCGTCCAGCTGGCAGCGGGACAGCTCACGGTCAATGAGAGGACCCGTGTCACTCAGTGCGTAAGCGTATACTGGCCTTCCATGCAATTAACAACGCTATTATGTTATGCCATGTGGAGATGAGCTGCAGCGTCTGGCCACGGAGGGGTTAAGGGCCTGCAAAACACATATTCGAAAGCATACACAAAAAATGCTAAGAACCACTGCTGACAAAGAGAGAGTAAGAAAGAAAGAGATATCAAGTGTAGTAATCAAAATGAAAAATGGGTCTCCAGCTACTTTAAACAAGAGCTAATTTATCACCAGAAAGTACGGATAAGTAGCCGAGTTGTTGCCGTTCAGTAAGTACCCGTTCTGCACCAAATTATTCCACCCCTGCCTGCGTGCAACCATAAATCATACACTTCCACACATCTTTTCCTATTAGTAGCTGGGCTAGGCATGGGCGCCTGCTCAGCTACCAAACACAGACTAATAGGCTACAACTTTTAATTTTGAGAATGCAACTCCCCCTTCAGCGCTCCCCTCCTCCAATCATTCATTTTCTGGTGCTCCCCCCGCAGACCCCCGCTTTTCCTCACAGCACGGGATTCCTATTATCACAAACAGGAGCATTACCCAATCATGTTTATCACCGGGTGCACGCCATTCAAAGGCCTGATTGTAAACGCTGTCCTCCCACTAGTGCAGGGTTTGTGCGCTGAGTCTGGGGACTTCATGTTACAGACAGGAGCACAGCCCACCACCACAGATACAACTGATCTTTTACCTGCTAGTACACTGCTCCCCCAATGTAGTCTACAGCCATCAGTGCAGATAGGAGAGAGGCTGCACAAAATCCATGCAATAAGCAGCACTCAAGTATAAATGTGTGTAATGCATGAATACAATATGCTAAAATTATATATACAAACAAATGATCTGTGTGAGAAGTATTTGTTTTTCTTTTACATTTACAATTATACATTTGGCTTTTATCAACATGTCGACATTCAAAGTTTACATGATATTTTCTTAAATCATGGACATTGCTGTTGAATATATTAGTGTACTAGGGGTGTAACGATACATTTTTGCAACGATACGATATGTAACAATTAGAATAGTTTCCATATGTTTTAATTATGATATTAGCTAATTTGGAATGATACAATTTGATATGATTAAACTCCTTCATATCAATAATTGATTCAGCAACCTTTTGCCAAAAATCATAAATATTTACTCTCAAATGTAGCATTGTGGCCTGGGTTGATTATGTCCAGCAGACAGAGAGCAAAGAAAAGAAAAGTTGAATATAACATTTATTTAAAACACAAAAATTTCATTCAAAAAGCTGTAGCTGATTTTATTTTAGCATGCAAATTTCTAATATTGATATTTCCGATATTATTAATCGATATTCCATTTATATTGATGTACACTTCTTAGAAAACGATACGATTCTATTCAAGGTAACGCGTATCGATATAGTTGTATCGTAGGAAAAAATATTGATACATCAATATAGTTACTGTATTGTTACACCCCTATAGTGTACAGTTGTGCAGTACAGTATCTCTTTAGTTTATGATGGTGAAAGTGGGTAATCAGTTTTATTTTTGAAGGTGTGTTGCATTCAGTGCATTAGATGGTTGAACAAATTACACCAACATGATATCTTTTGCTTTTGTCTAAGAAAGCTATGGCTGGATAAACTGTTAAAACTGACGCTTGTACATTTCTCAGCAGCTGACGCAAAAACCTATATGTCCCTCTTTTTCAGATAATGTTAGTATTTATAACAGAAAATATGCCTTGGGCTCAAAATATATTTAGTCAAAGTTATTTGTGAATTAAATCAATCTGATCCTTTTATCTGATTACAGTTAACAGTTACAGTGTATGTATGGAAAAGTCAATAATTCATATGTAATGTTTTACCCAGCTTTGGAGTATATAATGTTTCTGCTATAGAGTAATCCACCTCTAAAGTCTAGAGTCCATTCAATACTGAACAGACACTACTCAATACTGTAGAATTTATTGTTCAGATTGAATTGTGTGCAGCCTTTCTGTGTCCCTCACCTCAGAGAAATAACAACAAAACAATAGCCAATGCAATGAATTCATCATTCAGAACAGTGTGTTGGATTGGGGAGTCCCAGGGAAGACATGAGCGTCGGTCCCAGTCAAATGCTAAGGGGATGTTCTCAGTGATGGATGGAGTCTTTGACTTCCAGTAGAAGTGGCATGATGGCCTGGCATCTCTCTGAAGTGCTCCGCTCGCATTGTGACCAAATCCTGTTATGTCCCTGTTTCATTGTGGTGACAGCATGAGGAATGCTTGGTTTTGTTCTCCCCACTGTTGCTATCCATCATCTGTGGAGAAAGAGAACGAGAGCGCTGTGGCACTTTGCGTCGCACCTCCACCTACTCACACACACCTCGCACACACACACACTCACACACACACGTACACACACTCACACACACATACGCATTGAGACATCCTATCTTTCCCACAGTCCTCTCTGCTATACGTGTGCTGTTAAATTATCCCTGCTGTTTTCCACATTGTCCACACTTCATTCCAGGAGAGCTCTCTTTATGGGCCCTATAACGGGACAGGGGAGAAGGTATGCGCAGTAGCTCTATTCAAAAACACTTAGCTCTTAAAGACAGCCTCCCCTTTCCCAATCAATCTCCTACTTAGAGGCGGATGTAATTTGAGCTCGGTCAATGTGCTTAGTGTTGAAAGCATCCTGCTGCGTTTCCCTAACCTGAAAAAAACGAATGTCCAAGCATCTAATTAAAGCTTGAGTCTCACTTGATTACATTCTGCAGCGGTCAATGGGTGGGGGGTGTAATAGTTTAATTATCGCCACCCCCCCCAACCTCAAAACGGTTAAAGCTAATATTTAATTAGAAAATAAACAGAAATAGGAGGCCTTGGTATCCAATCAGGATTAATGAAGCACAGCGAGAAGCTATATTGTAATAAGGGGGAAACTCCCAGCTTATATTGCCACATAAAAGAATCATAATTAGTCAAACGTAATTAGCAGAACATTACAGAAGCTAGGCTGCACTGCAATGCCTTTCATGCTTGTGTGAAGAGGAAGGATACAACCAATCAATGGGCCTATCATTTGACAGATATGGATAGGGTTGTATAAGATAACGTAGCGTACTTTATTCATCTAATGTTGTAAAAACTGAGTTACTGCAGGAAAGGCCTATTGTTAAATGGGATGAATAAATACTTTGGAAATGTATCATACAGCAATGATGAACTAGTAATATTAACTCATACTAATATAACATCTACATTGCACATTTGTTTTGTCATATTACTGTCAATGACATTGTTACTGTCTTCTGTTCTACCAAGTCTGTCTGTCCTGCTGTTTGATTCCAGGTACACCACTCTTGTCTCTTCCTCCGCCTTGGCTCCTAGGGAATATCGGGTATATTAAGGAGGAGAGTCACATAGTTAAGTTATTCAAAGTTCACAGTACTCCAGTTACACTATTTAGAAAGCTACTGGGCAGTAGAGGGGAAATTAGTTATTGTGTGTATACCTCCAATATGCAACCCACTAACTGTATAGTACAATATACCAAATCAAAAAATGTATTCATTGGTTTCCACTGGCCTCTACTGGAGCTAGTCGCTGTTCCTCTAAAAAAGCAGCAATACAGAGTTGGTGAGAGCTCCTGTTAACCCAAAAAAGATTATAAATATTCCAAAGACATGCATGTATTGGTGAACTAGTGAAACTAAAATGCCTTTCGTGAATGAAAGGTTGTTTGTCAGTGGTTGTAGTATTCATGTCTGTTGTGTATGTTAGCCATGTGAATCCACGTCATTGCCCATGTTGTACCCCACCTCTCTCCCAACATAGCTGTTTATAGGTTTCATCCATATGTGACCATTTATTGGATAAGGGGTAGAAAATAAATGAAGTCTTTCTTTCACTTGTACCATAGTGCTCTTGGGTATACCACAAGTCTAATACATCAATATTATGTTATATTATGTTAATTCTACTCGTCTAGTAGTCAGTTCTGAAACACAAACTTCTCCTATAGGATTTTAAACCATTGATTCAATGTTTATAAGTTGAGTAAAGAATGTGAGTGAGATCCAAATGTATGAAATAGTGTGATTGACCAAATTCCTATGACACTTTAAAGGCTCTATTAAAATCTAGGATGATTAAGCCTAGATGACGTCTTTACAATAAGCTATTAGCTGATTAAAGAGTTGTACTCACATGCAAATAAAATGTTTAGTGCCCTTTTACTTATTTGAAAATAGAGTTTTTTGCTCTCTTTTACTTTAACACAACAATAATATAAAGCAGATTGATAAGACTTCTATGATTATTCCTCCTTCTATACTTATGAATGCCAGTAAGGATAAAGTGTTGAGATGTTTATTGGAGAATATCTCACCTGAGGGGATGTAACACTGTTGTTGTGTGAGCTAATAACCATCTCCACAGATTCTGCATGTCAGTGTGATAGTGTGTGTGTATGATGCAAACCCAAGTGTGATCTTATCTCATAAAGAGGCTTATAAATGTACAACTATCTTGTGTCACATAAAGACGCACGCTGATTTATTCCTATTGATCATGAGCTGAGGGCTGCCACAGTCTCGTAACGGAAATCAACACTTCCTCCCGGCGCTCTGAGGCAGTCTGGCTTCTGCGTAGACGTGTGCATGAGTCGGATTAAAAGGCAATTTATGCATGATTTCTCACGCTTGACTTGAAAGTAACTCCACAAGAAGAAATGCCACATGTTTAGCTGCATGAATATTGCAATAGGAAGCTTCACAAGTGCACAAACCAACTTTAAAAACAAGTGACAAGTGTTTACCTGACAGCACAGCTGACCAGTGCTGGACAATGACCCTCAACCTGTCTCTGTGTGGCGCCCCCCGGAGGTGTCATAAAAGTGGGCCGGGGAGCTTTGCCTGTGATGACAGAGTGCCAGGCTGTGCTCCCACCAGGACCTAATTTCCCCCGGTGAAAATGGATAGCACGTCTACAACGTAGCTTAGTTTAAAATGCAAAATGTGGACATTATCTGGCACGGAGATTCAGCGGCATCCATCACGCTATGCTAATGCAAGCCCAGTGGTTAAGATATTCTAATGTAAGCCACCCTGGAGATGTAGAGGAATTAACACAAACAGAAGCGGGGCGGCGGGAACACAGAGGGGTCACCAGATAGGACGGAGGAGCAGAGACAGGAGACAGGCACACTACCACACACATACACACACATCTCACTGCCTTATGCCAACATCACACACAAACACTAACTTACACTTATGTCAACTTAGACAAAATGGAATCAGATTTAAATCTGTTAGTTTGACACATAAACAGACATCAGATGTTTTTATTTGTTCACATAAGTATCATCTCAGTAAGTATTCATTTTTCCACATGTCATATAATCATATAAATCTAAAGTAAATTGTCTTAATTCTGTTGGACTGAAACACCTATTTACAGCGATAGACACTTCACCTTGATCAAGATAATGTTCCAATATGTAAGTAGCATGGACAGCCAGACAATTCACCACATTCTTAGCAAAGTGAACTGGGTCTAGAGCCCTTCCCATCAAAGCCGTTTTTCCACAAAATCAGTCCCCCCTGACCAGTCATTACCAGTTATCTAGAATGGGCTTTCTCCGATTGGTTGATTTTTTTTTTTTTTTTTTTTGTTTTTGCCATGCCTGCTCTTAGGATTTTCATTGGTATCTACCAAAGTTGATAAAATTAGGTTGACAAACCATCCAAATTCTTTTTTTTTTTTTTCTGGTACGGTGGTCTCTGTCTATTGGAGTTTGATTTCCATGGGCTGTAAGAAATAAAATAGACCTTCAACTAACATGAAAATAGGAGACAGTACCGCCCCATTAGAGATTAACACCTATAATTGGTCAGTAGGATAATTTTTGACAGACACTGGCTTGAATGGTTAGGATTCCAGACCCACTTTGCTAAGAAAATGAATGGGTCTGGTTTTGTGTGGTTAGACAAAAGTAGTTTATATATTATAGAGTATATTCATCCTCAGTCATTCCTCCAGTATATAGCTGTTTTATTAAAAATGAGTTCAGACAGGATCTACACACTATTGTAACTGAATGACCTCAGTAAGAACTAAAAGTCTTTGAACTTTTATATATTTTTTGCTTTCTTGTTCATGTTCATAGCTTGTATCTTTTCTCTCCACAGTTGTAGCTGACACATTGGGATTTCTCTCCCCTATCCCTCTCCTGTGAGTCTGTGGTCCCACCAGAGCCAGTGTCCTGAGCTGAGCTCTGCCTCGGTCCCGTGCTCCTCCCGCCAGCACTGTAAGGGAAGGCATTATTATCATTATATTAATGTGACATTAATTGCTTTTACTTTTTCACTCCATTAAGTGTGCTCTATCTCTTTGGGAGCCTGGCCAGATGGTTTATCACTTCCCGTGCTGTTGGTAGCACCATTAACGGGCTAAGACACTGGGCTATAAAATAATTGCACCGCAGTGTTGGAAATGTTCATCGTGCTAATTGAAAAGTAATTGCGGAGGTATAGTGCAACTGTCACGTCATAAAAGGCTGCCACATGAGAGGAGGAGGGCCCACCAGTAAAAAGGCTTTTGTTTGCTCTTGTACAGCAGTGGTCAAAGCAACGGCAGAACAGGGTTTATGCAAAATGTTAACAGGACCAATGATCCGTTAAAACACAATTCTTTCATACGTATTTATGTAATATAAATATCACAGCAGCGTTCTCTTATAGCAGTGATTTATATGGCAGAGTGGTTTGTGTGTAAACCTTGCTTACATACTGTAAAATTAACTGTATAGAATAAGTCAAATAGGGTAGCATGGGACTATCAGCAAACTGCAGTAATATGTTTCTAATCTTTGTCTTTCCTTCGACTTTCCATCTGCCTCATAAACTGATTCGAATATTAATTTGGCATATGTTTTACTCTGGATGCCCTACCTAATGCAACCCTATCCATTTGCCCATGCTTAGGACAGGAACAAAGTTTTTAACTAGTTTTTAACTCCTAATCGCTGGATTAAGGTGTTTCTAATATTGCTTTTATAAAATATTTGCTACAAGGCTTGATACATTACAAGAATAACCTGCTCTCTGTTATTATTATGTGAACACTGAGAACTTTAAGGCTTACAATATTGTAACTCCTTTTGGCATAGTTAAAATTGACACTGACCTGTACTGGTCAAACCGTTTTAACGTTGGAATATAGATATTTTTAATACTTGCATTTTTTTTTGCAAATAACAGGCATGCATGCACAAAAATATTGGGGAAAAAGTATGTTTATTTCTTATGTTCAATTCAAAGTGAAACACATATAGATTCACAACACACAGAGTGAAATATTTTAAGCAATATTGAAATTTATAGGAATAAGGAAATGAAGAACAGTTGAGCTACTAAAACTTCTTTCCTGACATTCCTCATGTGCAATCACTGCCAATGAATTAGTTGCGGCAACCCTGATATTCCACATATCCTGTTGTCATATAAATCAGAATTACAATTTCAATAACCTCAGCGCCACCGTTAATGAGCTATGATTTACTTCTAATGAACTTTGGATATTGCGTTGCAGAACCATTGCGGGGTACGAAATCGTTAAACTATTAATGTAACATTATAAAATGCCATTAAGTTGGCAATTAATCAGCTTGAAAAATAAAAGGAAGATTTTTACTGCTACATTTCTATAGATTTCTCTTTTTTTATCTCTGCAGTTTTCTGATCCACACAGAAGTTGCATGTTTGAGGAGCCATTTTGAGTGCGTGGCTTTGATGGATCAGTGTGTATGTGTGTATTGACGAGCGGCTGTTGTTCGGGGTGATGCCGCGGGCTAACGGGAAGGCCGCTGGGCATTCATCTAAGCCGTCATTACTGAAACAAAGCAGCCTCTCTGTGCTTATCAGCTCCTCATCGACTCCTCCTCGAGCCCCTGTCGGCTGGCCAATCCGGCGTATCGACACCCATCGACTGGGACCTGAGACACAACGGGACAGTGAACTTGTGCACATCAGGGTCAGGGCACGGGACGGGGGGATGTCTGTTCAAGACCCCCACAACTGGACCAATCAATGAGGCGCAAACAAGGCCTCAAACTGAACACAGTGATGGCAGCAGAGATGGAAGAGAACTATGTACTTTTACATAAGTGATTTGTATAGCTTATGAAAACATACACTTTTACTTTGACTCAAATTAGGTCAAAGTCCAGTAAAGTCTCTAATTTAGTACTTAATAATTACTTTTATACTTCTTTTTTCCCTCTGCAGTAAAGTGGATGGTACACTTTTAGAAGGGCCCAGGGGTTGACCCTAGCTTTGGGTAGAGTGTAGTACTCGTAATAGTAGTAATAGTAGTAAGGGTAGGAGCACGAGTCGTGTCAGTAGTAGAAGTAATACTTTTTTTGAAGCAGTAGGATTAGTAGTAGCAGTAGAAGTGGCTTCACAACAAGAACAACAACAGGGCCTTTCTGTGTGGAGGTTGCATGTTCTTTCTGTGTCTGGGTGGGTCCTCTCTAGGTACTCCAGTTTCTAACTTTACTTTTAGTTGATTACAGATTTTCTACTGTAGTAGTACTTTTTCCATCTCTATATTGCACTTGTGATATTCCAAAATGGCTGAACGATCTATTGTGTGTAGGTCAACCTGTGCTGAGCTCCAACTTCAACCCTTCACCTGACTTCCCCTCCCTCCGTACTATTGCTTCTTTCTTCTCTTTTCCAAGGTCAATATCCCGAACAATTAGTCTGGGGAGGAGGAGTACGACGTGAAGCATGGTCGCCCTATCTCCAAATGCCCCCTCAAGGGCTCCGGGGGGCAGCCACGCTGTGTCAGAACCAAGTGAAAAGTGTACCCATTCGCTCTTTATGTCTCCATTTGCCACCCTCATTAGGGCCATTGATGAGCACTTAGAAGGCCCCTGCTCAACCACACATCACCCCGGTCAGGTCGGTCCTCTCCCACATGCACCTCTGCCCAATCAGAAAAAATAGCATTAAAACCAGTGTGGAGGAAAAAGACACAGCGCACCAGGATGGTATCTGCGGCATGTATTGCGGTCATACTAATGTAATATTGATTGGCCCCAGCAGCCGCCATGGCACCATAACAATAGTCCATTCCTGCAGACCAGTGGACTCCAGCCTTCTGTGTGTCTCCCACCTGTTCAAGTACATGTATGATCTCTTCTGCATTAAAGGGTTCTTTGTATTGTGCACTCAGATAATACAAAAAGAGAGAACAAATAATAGGAGCCCTCACAGTGAAGGTAAAAAAAACACCGGGTGAAGACTTACAGTATATAGGGCTGCTGGTAGAATAAGTCTAAATCTGTATTAAAGTCAAAGTACTGTGACTTTTGCAACAAATTTTATTAGTACAAAAATGACATAACTCCTTTTCCTACGGGTTTCTCCACGTGCGTAGAGTGGAGAAACTGAGCACTTATGCAAAAGAAGGTACCTTTTTGAGCACCATTTTTTTGCTTGAAATGTAAGGATTTTGTTTGAATTTTGCCAGCAGATACCACCAAAAACCATGTCATTGCATGTAAAAAACATGTCATTGCTAAGTATGTCACATCTTTCCTGCTTAGTAGTGGTTTAGTAGTACTTTTTTATAGATGTTTTAAATTAACTACTACTGCTCCTCTTAATGTACTGACACTGTAAAAGATTACCATACATTTATACATTGATGCTTACAGTATATTGTGTAGCAATACCTAATCTTTCTAAATTATAAAAGTGGGATAACAGTGAATAAATACACACTATAAAGTCTTAGTTAAGTATTTGTTTAGGGTTAGTAACCAGTTAACATAGGTGTAGCTAGACCATTTTAGGGGAGCTACAGCACCTCTAAGCTGAGTTTTAGCATCCTTAAATGTAACCCAGTGGCTATGTGATTCCCCAGTAAACATTATCAATATTAACAATACTGACATAATTCATGAGTATAAGGTTTAATACACTTTGTCATACCATTTAGTTTCCTTCAGGTCTCTGCTCCCTCTGTCCCTTTCTTTACTTATAAATGTGTGATCAGGGGTCAGACAAACTGTAGCCCATAGTCCTACTCACACTATAGCTATAAATATAAGATTATAAAAAGCACCATAATGCAAGAAATTACAATATTTAATATTTTATCCAGTGCTTTATGTTTCTTTTATTTGTTTCTTTCTTTTCTTACAAGGACCTCAGCAGCCCTAAATCTCTAATGCTAAAAATGCCCCTGCCAGTTAGATGTTTATTTAAGCATAGTGGTGAGTTATTTTAAAGTGTTACCAAAAAGTGCATTTGATTGTAACATCTATGGTTCTTTTGCAAAAGAATCTAACTTACATGCTCTTTTTTTAACCTCTATCTCTGTATCCAGACTCCACAGGCCTGTTCAGCCAGAGATGGAAACAACAGAAGCATTCCAGTCATCAGGGAGGAAGATGAGTGTGAAAATACAGAGGTAAAGCCAGTGCAAATGTTGAGTGCTGACAAACTGCTCCCTGGTGATGTTATGTTCAGCCATATACAGAGACACACACAAAAACAAAAAAACAAAAAAAACCCACACACAAAATGATTATATTGAGCTACAGTTTCTGTGTTTGTTCTCACAGAGGAAGTGGGTTGAATATTTAGTTGAAGATGTCATCTGATGATGTCATAGTGAATACCAAATTTATGAGATTGTTCATTTGTTTTGTCTGCACAGCTGTCCTGCTCTGTTAGCGTGGACCACACACACTCCAAGCAAGTGCTCCCAAAATAAAAATGTGGCTTTCATGATGGACATAACACAGCTGATATTCTTGATGCCTCAACAAAGAGCGGCAAGGATTCCATTTCTGATTCAAGTGAGTGATTTGCATAGAAAAGTTCATAAGCACGGGACATAAGGATACGGTCGTAAAAGGGCCTCATAAAAAATGTAACTATGACAGAATATTAAAAGTGGCCGTAAATTGAAGGCAGGCTGCAGAATGACCCTTTGCCGAGTGACTTCCTCTCTTCCTTTCCTTGCTTCTTTCCTTGGTACCTCGGTAGCACTAACTGTACACAGAGAATAAACCATCTTCCTGCAACCCCTGACAGATACGCTTGTCTCTCACACTTTCATCCTGCCGGATAGTTAAGATTTAAGATAATGACACCACGACTTTCACGTTGATGCCGACATTGAATCTTTTTAAGAGGCCTCTTGCTACTGGATCCGGGGCGGGCCTGTCAGCGGACTGGCAGTGAAAGAGTTGAATGTCTGGAGCATTCTCGTTCTCCCCCCATGTCAGGAAGAAATTGTTCGTAACATCGGGCCCCCCTCGCACTTGTCTCAACTCATTTATTTCAGCCAAGGTCTATGGATATAAATAAAAGGAAATGTTACTGGAGCATTTAAACTCGGCGCCAGCCTTGAGACCAGTAATGTAACCACATATCATCAAAAGTGCTGAATCTCCCTTTGTCACCACACATGACATGTAATCCCTCCAAAACATATTCACGTTTGTTGCAACACATACAAATAAATAATCACCAGAAATAGAAGCAGGCCCTTAAACACCTCACGGTAATACTGAATGTCCCTGAGATTTATCTTTGCATCTTCTACAATCAAAACCCCAGTTCAAAAAAAAAGTTGGGACTTTGTGTAAAATGTAAATACAGGCAGAATGTAATGGTTCACAAATATCATGGAACTTTTTTTTATTCACAGTAGACTAAAATATCAGGTGTTGAAAACTGAATGCTCACTCCCCCCACACACTTTTTGTTGCCTTGTCCCTGCTATTTTAAGATATTTTGCATGACATATTACAATGTCTCTCTTTACACATTTGGCATGTTGGCTGTGTTTTGTTGTGAATAAAATAAGGGTACATTACATTTGAAAAGCATTGCATTCTGTTTATATTCAGATTTGACACAGTGTCCCAGCTTTTTTGAACGTGTGTTGCATTTACAAGCCTTTTTCTGGAAGCAGTACAACTTTAATGTCAGATTTGAACTTGAATGTTTGGATGATGGTGCGTGTAGTTCAACAGGTGGTCCATAGATGGAGCTCTTCTCATTAGAATATACATTATATGACATTACCAGGCTGTCCTCGAGTTAACTGTCCTTCATTCTACAGCAGCATCACTCCAGCTGCAACATGAGACTTCTAGTATGGAGAGTATGGAAACACACACAGCTACCCTGGGAGGAATATTTAGATCCGAATGCATTTGAACTTAACACTTGTGATCCTGTGCCTTACTTAACACACGTCGGACCCCCTTGTGAATGAGTGTCAAACCACAAACCGGCAGATCCCTGGAGCAGTATGACTTAATTGAGCTATCCAGGGAAATCTAATTACAATAATGCACTGAGGATTGTGTAATATTCCCCAGTGCGGCTGCTTTAACACCTCGCGCAGTGAAACGGGCAGGGCGACAGACACGGAGACGCTGATGGGCCAGGTTGTGGTTAGGAAACAACAATAAAATATTTCATAGAGGGTGTTTTAATCACGATTCATGGGCTAGTAAAGGCTGGGACAGAGGGACGGCTCTCTGATAGGACGGACAGTGGCAGGGGAGTGAGATCACAGTGTGGGACAGGTGCATGTTGTGTGAAAATATACAGAATTGTTTTAATATACATACAGTTATACATTTCAAATGTAAATTATATTAAAGTGAATAATACTAGTACTTAAATACAAATTAATTTTACATTTTGTTTATTTCCCATTGAGACTCACCACACTGGTAAAATTGCAACCGTCTTTGAAAATTCCTCTTGAAAAGCCCAAATTATATGTATTTTAGTATTATATATATATATATATATATATATATATATATATATATATATATATATATATATATATATATATATATATATATTCAGTTTTTCATATTCAGATTTTTGCTTGATTTTGTATTCATTAAATGTTTTTAACATATAGGTGTTTATCGAATCTGTACTCAAAATTTTGTATTTCTCTCTTAATTAAGCTCAATTGAAAACAATTTTGTTGATGATTGGGGTAATTGGATATTAATATTAGCTACTTACGTCAAAGCATTTAAATGCCTGTATGAGAAACTATATTTAAGTATATTCAATTGCTCATACTAGGGGTAAAATTGTTGTCTTTTACACCTAGTTCACCTATTTCTTATTTTTTGTTGTTGTTGTTGTTGTTTTCAATTTTAATAGCATACAATACAAATACCATACATTTGCATACATAGTAAAAGTATTGCAAGCAGTTGTTGGTAGTATTGTATTAAGTATTGTGCTTGTACCTTGTTTTGTGTTAAATTTCCAACCTAAATTGGCTAACACTTACCTCCACACTTTTAAGCTGTAATAAGATAATATTAATAAATATGTAAAAAAAAAAAATCTAACGACTAAACTGTCTATAGATATTGAGAACATATTAAAGTAACAGTGATCTTTATAATTTTGCATTATTTTACCTGAGCTTGTTACTCAAGATTTATTTCCTAGGGTCACAAACCAATGTACCAACGTGCATGCGCCATGCCTGGATAAATGGAGAAGGTTGTGTCAGGAAGGAAGGGCAGCTGGAGTAAAACCTATCCCAAATCAGTAAGCAAAACACTGTACACAAGGAGTCCTATGATTTACTGTGCAATCGCGGTAAGGGAAAAGCCGAAAAGAAAGACAATAATTACAAATTAAACATTAATAACAATCATTATAACTCAGTGGTGTTTATAATGTTGAAGTAATGCTTTGTAAATAATACTAATTGTAATACACATCTTTAACTAATACAAACAACAAATGCTTTATAATGAGTGGTTTCTGTAGACTCTAGTGTTGATGAAGTAATGTCTCTTACAGCCATTGAATAACTCAAATCTGTGTACAAATGTTACAATTATTCATATTTACCTTTGGACAGATGTCTATTTAAAACTTTGTAAGTACTTCTATGCTGCACTCCACTGAGTTTCCCTTTTTTTATCTCATTTCTAAAGTTGCAATTACACAGACCCGTTTGAGTAGAAGCTGAACAAATGAGAATAATGTTAGAACAAAGCCACACTCCATTTCCTCGTGTGATATTGCGGTGTACAGCTGGCCAATGATCATACACATCTCACTGTAGAGAGTTATTGAGCAAATCATAGCAATTCAAATGTGGCCATATGCAGTGTATGTATGTCAGCTAATGCCAAGACACACTCATTCACACACACACACACAAGGGGAGACAATCCATCGTGCGACCATTGACAAAGTTAATTTCGACTGAAAAGTGCCCTAAAATGCCTGCCAATATGTGGGCTTTTACTACACAAAAAAACAATAGCAGGAGTTACACTGGCCGTTATCGATGTATGTCAGGCCATCGACTGAGGCCACCTTTGTGTTAGCTGTACCTGGATGCATCGTGACAAAGGAGAAAACACAAGGCGCTGTACAAATAAGTGATTTGATTGTGTGAGATAAAACGCATGAGGAAGGACTCGCAGCAGATGTGATTTGTGTATAGTTTCTTATGGAGTCAATATATGTGGGGTCTGTTTGTGATTGAGTGCAAGGTCAAAGGGACACAAGTGAGCAGGGGGGCCGGGGTGGTGGTGGTGGGGGTTTATACTGAGAGGGGAGGGTGCCCAAGGCCATAGCCGCGCACACACAGACGGACACCATATTGAAATTAGCAAATGGACTGCGCCGTGTCGCTCGCTGGCCTATTTGCGTCCCCCCTATTTTTCTTCTGGGTGATATACACGAGCACCGGGTGGGGTACATTGGGAAAGAGGACGTCCTAAAACCAAACGGGTCGACTCCTATTTATTTACAACATGTTTTGTGCCCGTCCCATAACACTGTAAATTACTGGCATGGTCAAGGCTCCGTTCTCAGGCAGAGGAGAGAAAAGGACATAAAGCATGTGATCTCTACGATATTTAATACAGGAATCACATATGATCTGTTCATTTCCATATATCACCTTTTATGAATCATATTTTAAATACAAAATCAGGTTTATGAATATAAATATATGAGTTACGAGCGGTCATATGTGTAATATAATGTGCAATATGTTTATAAGCTCCAGACAGTGTCTCGCCAATATTTACGAGATTTCCTCAGTAAAAGGATAAGAGATGTCTCGTTTCCATAATGCTGCTCGATCATGATCTATTCATTAAGAAGATCCTGAAATGTTGGCGGTAAAAAGTATTCTTAATTGGTACCATTTAATATTTTCAATGTAGAGAAACATACATTTTTTTTTACAAATAATATTTACCAAATTATAATGTGGTACATTTCAATATAAGTCTCACAAAGTGCTGTCCTTGGTAAACCTGTTGGGGTTATGACCTATGGAAAAGTCATTATAAAACATTCTAACTAGACTGGATTTGTAGTTTTAAAGTTTTTTGTTCCCACTAACTAAACATCTTTGGTTGTATCATTTTGACAGGTGTACTGATGCAGCAGTGGCACATCTGGGCGATTAGCAACATGCAAACAGTAGATCATGGCAGTAGGGTCACTGTAAGTACAACTTTACTGATGACATGCGCTGCATATCAGAACAGAGTCAAATATTCAAACACATGCAACATCCACAGATGAAAAACAGTTTTCCAAATTATTAAAATATAGATATTTACATATTTATAAAATTTGGAAATTAAGTCACACATGCCATTTTGGCTCTACATTTTTTGCCCTTTCTCATAAGGATATACACTTACAGCATTTTTGACACTGACTGACTACAGTGTTTAGAGAAATTGATAGTGATGTTATTACAAAATATTGGCAGTAGACAAGAGCTAATAAGTCTTATTTTAAATCTTTATTTGCACCCACTTACACCTTTTTCTTGCTATATATCGCTATATTTACTTGTTTAACTTTATTTCCTGTTTCTCGTTGAAGTTTTGTAAGCAGATGGCTCTGAAACTGAAAGTAACACATTTTAGTGTTTCAGTATTGACAGACAGTGTAGAGCTCCCAGCCTGTCAGTGCGCCCATACTGTGCCATTGGCCAAAGCTACTGGTAATGAACATTCTCATCTATAAGGATCCTAAATGATAAAATGTCTTAAGGTGTTGTTTTATCAGAGATGATTCCTATTACAATAGGCCTTTTTCCTCTCATATAAAAAATCCAAAAAAACATATATTAGCCTTCATTTAATTTGTTAATGTTCAAAGTACACAGCACCCCTTTAATGTTACAGTAAACCCAGGGGTTACTGTATTTGTGTGTGAGCACAGAGAGAATTCCATCAGACCTAAACCCTCCTGGGACCAGACCTGGTCTCTTGCTGCAAAAGGCAGGGCCTCCTCCATTATAGCAAACAAGTACATTTGCTTTAAGGCCAGTGGAGATTTCTAACCTTTGCTTGACATGCCGAAAAGGTCAAGCCCATCTGTGGCTTCCCCCGTGGATTTAAACCTGACCATTTCCTTCCCTCTCTGGACACCAGGAAATCCTGGGATTCACCAGTCCAATACCAGGAAGATGTCTGTGGCAAATGGCACATGGAACATTTCAACCACA
Source organism: Bostrychus sinensis (assembly GCA_020698575.1). Classification (NCBI taxonomy): domain Eukaryota; kingdom Metazoa; phylum Chordata; class Actinopteri; order Gobiiformes; family Eleotridae; genus Bostrychus; species Bostrychus sinensis. Next base: position 21,454,244 of record CM036258.1, read on the forward strand.
ATCATATCTCAGAAACTCTCCTTATGCTGGGATCGCTTCAGCTTTTAGGCTAATATCAAGAAGTGGGAATGATAGAATTTTAGATCTGTTGTTGGCATAGAGCTAGAAATGAAAGAATTAGATTTGGGGGTAGGTTTTAATATTAAATTAAACAATGTCAAAATATGTTCATATGGCAACATCAAAGTAGTTTCTTCAAACCACTGCCTATACAGTACTGTAACTAAAGACTAATGGTACTGCTAGTGCCTATAGTAGCTCAGATTATGGCCATAATGACTCCGCAGACCCTAAAGACACTTAAAAATCACCAGAGTCATATTCTTTGTAATTCTTTGGATTAGTAAAGTGAAAAAAATAAAAAATAAAAAATGGATCTGCCGGTAGTCTGAGTGGTGTAAAGCTGTGCTGCTTATTATTCCAAACTGTTCAATTAGAGGACCCCCTTGAAAACGAGATGCTACATCTCAAGGGGTTATTCCTCTTTAAAATGTAAATAAATAAAATAAAATTATTGATGTATGCAAATTAGCCATGTGCTCATCTTTTAACAAGAAAAATCTAAAGAATGGTATGATGCTCGGACCTGGACTCATGTATCAAGATCTTCTAGTTCAGGGATAAATGCTCTATTTATTGCTCATCCAAGCCCATAATGTAAAAAGATCACTAAAATTAATCATTTGTTTCTTTACTGCCCCCTTGTGGCATTATCTTGCAGTGGTAAAGAATAGAGGGCATATTGTTAAGCCTCAAGTTAGTATAAAACAATTAAACAGCCTCTTCCTTTGAGCCAGTAGTCCTAATATACCAAAAAGACGCCTGATTCCCGGTTATATCACTGCAGTTGTGTTAAGCACCTGTAAACGGAGCACACACAACGCCCACTGAGTTTTTCTCTCTTTGATAGACGTATCCATGCTTATCTGCGCTCTTTATCTGTCTTCATTATTTCCGAAGCACTGGTTAAATTGGAAAAGCCCATAAGAACGCGTGAATACATGGCAGGGGCAATAAAACAGTGGCAGAAAGACCCCCGCCGCCGCACACTTCTCCTTAGGAAGAGGGAGATACATTGGGCAGATAGTTGGAAATATTTCTGCTCCCCCACAGCTTCATATCAGTGAGCGGCGCAGATAAAGATACACTTGGGCAAATAAATCTTCAATAAGGGAACAAAAGCCGTTACGTGCAGTTATCTTGTGTGTGTGGCTACAGTTTATAACCATTGGGTCTCTTGTTGTTGCAGAGTAAGCGGACACGAGTGCAGTGATTTCAGCTAAAAGCCTTTCTGCGACGCTTGAGGGTCACAGTGGTGTCATGGCTGTAGGTTCTCACTGCTGCAGAGGGGTCCCAGTGTATCAACAGACCCTGGGAGTCTGCCCTCTTGAAGGATTTTGTTGGTTTCTTGATCAAATAGTAACTACTGGAATGGCACAGAAACAAAAGGCATGCTTATGAATAAAATAACAAAATGATCTAATCTGGCCTATGTTAGTAGTTCTCAAACTTTCTACACCATATTGGAAAAGATTTGTCTGTTTGAAAACACATTGAGTAGTTTACACAGCTGCCAGTTTCAGCCCCATATGGATATTATAAATTAAATCTTTCTTATTATAGACCTGCAAGTTACTTTTAAGCCACCACACATTTCTTAAAGGTCCTCTGTTAAGCTAAATTACATTTTTCAGTTTTTAAACATGTTTTAATGTTGTTTGCACCTCAGAAGCATACCTAGAGTAGTCTTGTGTTTCATTCATGCTTGTTTGAGTAATCCTATATGCTGAGCCCGTCCCTTCTGAAGATCTGGAAAACGCTTGGACTCACCACTCTATGTATACATGTGAAAACAGGAAGTATTTCTAAAGCCACATCACCAGACTCTTCTTCTGATATTCTTATAATTTCAGCGCTTAAATTGCTGTCAATACAAGTGCTTGGATATACAATCCCATTGAGACCTGAACTTATCTATCAGTGATAAATATTTGGTTGTGGTACTGTTAATATCAGCTAAAAAAAACTATAACAAGGAACTGGGGGAAGATAACAGTGCCATGGAAGGATCAATGGGCAACAAGGATTGAGGACATATTCCTGATGGAGATATTAACACATAGACCGAGACCACATAAATCCCAGGCTGCAGCAGGCAGTAAGCTTAAATTTTCTATTTGTTAGCACCTTATTGCTAATAGCTATTTTATGCTCTGTCCAGGCTCTGCAAAGTCAAACTAACAGGGCCTCAGAAAAAGATGTTTTCATGCATACACATTAGTTTAAGTTATAAAATGTGAAATACTAATGCAAAGGTGAAAAAACAAAAAGAAAAAAAACAAAAAAACCAAACAAAACACAAGATAGGACCTTTAAGTACACAGACATGTAGTGAGTATAGCAGTAAAGTTTTTAGAATGTCCTCCCCGTGTTATTGTGAGTTCTGGCTTCCTTCTACCATTTGAAAACAAGCATGTCTCATGTGTAAGGAGAACTGGTGATTCTAAATTGAAGGAGTGAATAGTTTTCTATCAGTGTCCTGTCTCTGCCACTGTCTAGGGTGCACATCGTCTCAGGCCCAAAGTTGATGGGATAGGCTCCACCCCTAATAGAAATAAGCGGAAGAAGTACCCTCATGAGATATTTGGCCTTACCACTTGTGTATACACTTGCAGTATGTAACTACAGAGGTGGTATTATTGTTTGCATGTCACCTAGTAGTTTGCATATTTAGATTTAGTTTGGCGTAGGTTTTTATGTGGCATGACCTTCCTGACACAACCCTTTATATTTATCCTGGTTTAGAACTGGCACTGGTCTCCTACAAGAAAGGCAGGAAAACTAACTATTTTACTATAAATTACGAATAATAAACTAATACAATGTAATAAAGTGACTTTTCTAACTTTACTGCATTTAACAAAACAAGACAAAAAGATACAAATCTGTTCAATGGGGTTAGATTTTCTGATTGTTTCCTCCTATGAGATTTTAGGATTTTTATTCCAGGAACTTCTACCATTAAGGAGAGGCAGTGTACCAATATTGATACCTGAAACAGAGTTCTCTACTTTCCCTTTATGGTTGCATAATAGTTAAATAATGTAACCCGATTCATTTGGACAAACTGGGACAAAGGTCTAAGTGATGGCCATTAGGATTTTTAGGACGGCGGCTCAGCTGTGCATTAAGTGATGAGGAGAGCAGGCGCGTAACCTGATAAATGCACTTAAAATGGTTAAGATGGGCAATGAGAGGGCGAAATCTCAGACGACCCGCGTGTGTGTGCGCCTGCTATGCATTTTGACTGTCTATCGATCAGCCAAAGAGCGTCTTGGGCCGGGCCAGAGGTGTGCTGTGCGTGGCTCAGATGGGACAGGTACATTACAGGACTAGACAGCGGGATGTTTCAAGTTTTTCTCTCTGGTCCAATATAACACAGACAAGAGTGTATTTGTTGAATGAAATAGATGTGACGTAATGCTTCCGTCTGGAACACTGATAGTCCATGGCTGTGAAAACGTCCTGCTCCTGTTATTGAATAGTAATAGGCTTGTCGGCCAGTGCCTCCAATTTCACAAATGGAGCAATAAATACACATAACAGAATCAGTGGAACAATAAGAATGGCTGTAAAGAGTGCATGCGCCTAAAAAACAACCACTAGAGCGGATAAAGGAAGGTGGGTCAAGAGAAAATTTGACAAAGCGAAGAGATGAAAAGTGTATGTGTGAAGTGAAGGGAGCGAGCTGGTGGCCCACTCTTCATTTCTGTGCCACCAGCTCTCCTGGGCATTTGCGTGCTCTGTTTTCAACCTAAGTGTAATTTGAGGCCCCGGGTTGATACAAAGTGTATGCAGCAGCTCCGTTCAAAGCCAATCACTCACCCTGACGTGTAATCCTTTCCCTCACCATCATCAACGTTGCTTTGGGAATAATGAAACACACTTAAGCAATTCACAGCAGTCATACAGCTGCGAGCGGGACCGCATCTTGATGAGATGTCTCGTAACTCTAATGAAACGTGTTTTGACCTGTCAATGGATGTAAGTGATTGCCTCGCTACTGTATCTCTGGGAAACTTATTGATAGCAATATCTGGTCCAAGCGGGTGATTTGCATGAGAAACGAGGAGCACATTGCCTTTAAAAATACAGCACCTGGCAGCAGTGCTAGACATTTAATTTGTGCCATCTTCAGTTTCTTTTCCTTCATCTTGTCACTTGCCTTGTGATGCCATTGTTTCCACATAAAGGATTATTAGTATTAATTGGTAGCAAGACATTATTTCAAAAAGGGAAATTGGCTCTTATAATTATATAGAGTAGGGAATACTGGAACTCCCTGGAATATCAGCTTCCTGAAATAATGGAGCCGCATCCCCCTCGCCTCCCCCACCTCCATCAGCGAGCGTGTCTGTCTGCCTGTTTCCTGTGACCGATCCATTTGCAACAGCTCCTGGTCCTGCTCTGGCTGCGTCTGAGGCTGGATGCGTGGATAGTTGGATGGGTTGGTGGGTGGCTGGCTAACAGCTCTGCATATCTGCTCCCAGTCAGAGAGCGCTGCAGAGTCGAATGGGTAAATACAAGAGGCAGAGGGCAGGGTTAGAGTAAGAGTCGCCCGACAAGGTGAATGACTAACTAATAGACACATAATCCTGTTGGTTAACACAGGAGCAAAAGTACTTACACCATTTTGACCTGTTTCTGAATGAAATGGTAGTATTTTCTTTTAGGGGTGCACAAATGCAACAAATGCAGTTGTAATATTTGTATCCCAAAGAACTGCTTTTATCGCAATTATATGGTCTTCTATCTGAAAGACAGACGTTTTGAACTACACCAAATGAATGTAAATTAAAAGCCTTTATTTTAGAGTGGCCTTTTATTGTGGCCAGCCTAAGGCATATTATAATATGTTGTCTGTTGTCTGTCTCATATGTATAATATGCTGTCTGATCAGCAACTTGATATACCACACGTGAGGTGGATGGATTATCTCGGCTAAGGAGAAGTGCTCACTAACACAGATTTTGACAGATTTGTGAACAGTATTTGAGAGAAATAGGCCTTTTGTGTACATAGAAAAAGACTTACATCTTTGAGTTCAGCTGATGAAAATGGGAGCAAAAACAAAAGTGTTGCATTTATATTTTTGTTCAGATTTGTGTCCAGGTCTGGGCCTTTCACCTTTACATGTGAGCTAGAGGCGATGTCTCAGTGAAGAACTTTTGTTTTTAAATTAACTATGTCAAAAGGGATATGCAGATATTGCTAGTAATTTAGTAATATTTGTGGCATATTGACTGCATTTGCTGCACTTTCTCATTGACCATTTCCACAAAGGTACAACACAAAAGCAGTGACAGAGTTCAGGGAGTATTTAATTCATTGATCCTTTACCTTTTTGAAAATCAAAACATAAAAGTTACACAGATATTGATGATTCAACGATCAGAGATATCAATGTACACCATTGTCAAGTGATATATATCACACCATTATTAGTCAAATAGCACTGATGCAGAAAATCAGCTGCCTGCCCCTGTCTGCAGTTTGTCATTGAGGGACCAGTTCTGACACACTGGTGTTCAGTAAAAATGACATACCCGCTTAGGAACTGAAATGTGGGCTCAGACCCACGCCAACCATGTCATTATGAAGCATGCTTTACAAACAGATCTATGAATAAGAGGGAACAGGAGATCAGTACCTACAATACAAATCATTTGGCAGGAGCACTGATGAGGAAAAGCAGTTCAAAACATAGATGGCTCAGGTATGTCACATGATCAATCAGAGAAATATTGATTATGATAATGAGGTAGTAGTCAGCAGGACGCTGCATACTTTTTTCAATGGTATTTCGGCAACCTACTGTTTTAATGGTGATATATTTACACACTTGTAATGTAAGACATGTTTTTTGTTAACACAGTGCCACATTAAAAAATGAAAATAAAAAGGGAAGTGAGAAAACTCCCATTGATCTGACTGGTATGGGTGGTCATCCTGGCCACCACAGTTGTTTTTAATAGACTTTTGAAACAAGTGCAGAGTTGTTACTCTGTTGAGCCGATCATCATTGATCTCATAAACCTTAAACATGTGATTGGGTTCCTCAGAGAAAACAGGCTTGGAGCATGTTTTCTGGCACTGGTACTTTATGACCTTCTAGAGTGGAGCTTGTTAACTGGACTGGACAAATATAAGTTGGGGTGATGAGGTACAGGAGTTGTCTATTGTGCGACCAATCAGGCCAAAAACACGGCAGCACTGGAGCACCCCTAGGTTTGGATATTGAGAGCCTACTCTTATATCATAAGTCACTTTGATCACAGTATCATTTTGTTGCGATAGTTCTACAATTGATTACATTACATGAAATTCTTCAGTAGTATGCACACTTTTCTCACATGAAGACTGGGAGAGCATCTGCTGGAGCGAACTCCAGAAAGACTCACTTGCGCTGTTATGGTCATCCAGCTAAAAACAGGATCTGTGTCTCCCACCAGAGCTCACACCTTGTACTGACACATGGCTGGGTTGCTGTTCGAGCATGCTGACACTTTGTTACTTGCATAGCTATTCACATGTGCACGCTCAGGCATCCCGGGCTGTCCTCACAAGATGCCCGCCTACCTCCTCGTAGCCAGGGAGGGTGTTAGTCTGCACTCTGCCACCGTGTCGACTTCAGGTCAAGAAGTGATCATGTGCCCACTGTACTTGTGTGGGACAACAGCCTCCCACTCGGTTATAAATAAACCTTGTGAGAAGTGCCACCACTTCAGCTCTGCACCTGCCGTTTACCTCCGTTTGGTTCAAGCACTATAAATGCAGGCATGGCTATTAAAAGACAGGAGGTGTCTAAAATGGTGAGAGCAGATGCTGCGCACCTTGCTCCCCGTGTGTGGGATGACTCGGACATGGGCTTAAAGTGAACCAAAATAGAGTGGTTGACATATGGGCCTCTGATTGTTTGAACATGGAATCTCCTGGACTTGAGCCAGTCACCATAAATCCTTTGATATCGCCAGCCACTGATCAACTTTCACCTAGCTTGAATCAGGCCTATTTGCGTGCCAGGGGCAATTTCCATGGGCTCAAACAAAGACTAAATTTGGGGTTCAGTGGGCGACATGAACAGCACTGATTCAAACCAGTAAATGAGGCAAAACTCTAGTGTGGCTCTGACATATACAGACAAAAGCAGCTTTGAGAAGCACATGGAGTATTGGAGGTCACGTCTGGCTTTGTGACAGCTCCTTTTATTGCTGAGTTTCTACAGAGTAAGACGACTGACTATTATACCGGCCTATGCTAGTATGGTTAATCATGGGATCAGCGAGTCTTCAGACTGAAACAGATCTATAAAGATCACATGGTGCACTGCTCTGGAGAGGTATATCCAAGGACATTTAAACTGATAAGAGTTCACATTAACAATTCTTTTTTTTCCAGGAGAACAAAAAGATAATAGCCACCAACTTCACCAGACTTTAAACTGTACACTCAGTCTTTCAATAATAAATATATACATGTCCTGGTCAAGTCCAGGAGAAAACACAATAGGGGACAGGTACGCCTCTGCTGGCTTCAGCAACCATTTAAGAAGAGTTTAGTTTTCTTAAAAAGAAAGCCTTTTGTCTTGTTTATTCAGAACTGGCAACAACTTATATAGAAGAGCAGAGTGGAAGGGCAGAGGGTCCATCTTTATACAATATGACCACTGACAATAAACAAAAACAAAAATTATTACTGTACATAGTATTTCTTATATATTTTAAATTAATCTTCATCATTCATTTTTATATTTATACTAATAACCAAGTTTGCATTTGTTCTTTTTTCAACAGTGTCCATCAGTTCATGGAGGAGAGAGAGCATTTCGTGCCTGTCCAGCCCAGCACAGTCAGCTTGTGTTCTCTGGAGGACATCAGCCTCAGTCTGAGTCTGTGATTGGCTGAAGTCACTCCCCTTGGCCAATCAGACCTTAGCCTCCAGCATCTCTAGGAAGAGTTTGTGCATGGGCACCTTGCCCTGCACCTTGATGCTGTAAAAGTGCTGCACTGCCTTGGTGGCGGTCTGCCGCAGGAGGGGCAGGGTCATGAGCAGCTTGCCCGCCCGCCGAGGGTCCTCCTGGTGCTGGCTGCTCTCAAAGTCCTGCAGGGCCTCGTGCAACGCATCCTGCAGCTTCTGGACGGCCTCCATGTCCTCTATATGCATGGAATCTGATGGGATGAGAGCAGAGAAGCGCATCAGGAATGATGTACTTTACAAGATGACAAAAAAGAATCTTGTAGAAAATTGTAGTTTGCACTTTGAGACACTGGTAATATAACAGGAGTGATGGGAAATAGATTTTTCTAAAACAAAATTAAATCTCATGATTGATCTTTACTGCTGTGTCAGTGCTGGGAACACATTATCAGTGTAACTCACTGCAACACGATAAAGAATAGATCATAAACAAGAAAATAACCACTTCTGCTTTTTTTATTTATTTCTCTATTCTCCGGTGGTCTGGGCAGGATGTTCACATGGCCCCTGACCAGCAAGACTGAAAATCAATGATATCCTCCGTTAACAATGGCATGAATAGCACCCAATCTCTGCTGAGTGAGTACACATTAAACACAGCTCTGTTAGGGTTTAAGGACAAAAAAACAATGTGAAATGGCTTCCATTAGAGATTTGGACCACATAAAAAAGCCTGGATACACCCAAGTCTCTTCAATTAATTTCCCTGGCCTCAACGGTACGTCTGACTGAAAAAACAAAAAAGCTCTCAGTTATCTGCTGCAACTGACATCTAAGACTGATCCAAGATCCAAGTCAAATACATAGATATAGCTTCAAGTTTTTTCATTTTTATGAAATATGTGATCATGCTATAAATAAATGTCCTCTTTGTATGACTAAACCTTGCAGAGTGCTTTGCTGACAACATTAAAATGGGTCTTCTCAGATTTTGTTAGCCCAGTTCTGTCCTGACTGGTGTTAGAGATCTCATCAAGGCAGCTACAGTTTCAGTTTGGAAAGCTTCTCTCTGGTGTTCCTCTCTCCTCTAACGTTTCGCCACATTGCCTGGTGCTTTTTTCTAGTTTCTACTGTACACAGCTCTACAGGCTCTCTCTCAGGGACAGTCCGGGGTCGCTTCTGTCTCACTGTTTAACCGCCGTCTGGCACTCCCGAGACCACATGTCATTGACTGGCTCACTGGTCTCACCTTGCCCGTGCATATTTTACCACACGGGACAATAAAAGGCAAAACAGATTTCAGACTTCGCCCCAAATTCATTGACTGGAACAACTGTATTCCCAAGACCTTGAGACATTTCTCACCCTGACGGTTTTCAAATCCACAGCGGTAAAATGAAGTAGGTCATTTTGGAAAGTGAATGGGGATGGGGGTAGGGGGGTGAAAGAACAAAAGACAAAAATCTAATGTGCTGTGACATAATTTTGCCACAGCAGTGAAAATAACAATGTAACATGGTGCTTTTAAAAAAAAAAAATTCTGTATTGCCAGTGCATAAACATAATGGTATGCTTAAACTGATTTGAATACAAAGTGATACTGTGTTATGGCCTGAAGTGGATAAAAGAAAATAAAAAGAGAGATAGAGACATCAGAACAGATGGATGAAAAGAGGACAGGAGACACTGTGCGTAGTCCTTGGAGGAGGGGCAGACTAAAAAAACAACTTTGAAGAAACAATTTCCTTGCAATCCATCAGTGAGGCCACGTCGATCGGATTGATAAACTGCTAATTACAAAATCAATCGCTATGAATTTTCACAGCTGTCAGACAGAGGGGCTCCCGGGAGAGTGATCTCCCAGAGACCTTGTTCTAATGTCCCGGGCACCCTCCTCCTCCCCATTCTCTTTTTTCGACCCCCATTTCTCCTCTTCGCTCGCCCCACCTCTGTACCAGCGCTGCACCGTGTGAAAGCAAAGCCCCACCATCAGCATTTTCATTTTTCAGCCCGGGACAAAACAAGGGAGAGCCGGTGACCCAGGCGAGCATTGATCAGAGCAGGACAGCTCCTGCCTTCTCAAAAGGGGCCTGTCGATAGCTGCGTGCCATCTTCGCATTGGAATAAACGAGGCCTATCACTCCCTGATACTTATTCCATTGGACTTAACACATTTTATTGACAGCCCCTGCGCTCCAAATGAAATGCTAAATTTATCTCTCCTGGCTGCTGTGCCCTGCAGCTACTGTTATGGAGATAGAGAAAGAGCGCTGGAGAAATACCACAACATGGAAGATGTTCAATTAGAAAAGCTCTGTCCTCCTTCTCTTCGCCAACACTGCCCTTATCTCTCCATCTGAGGCTCCAAACTAAAGGTTACACAGAAAACTCTGCGAAAACTCACAAATGTCAGGCCTCAAACTCAGTTACATCATGTCTTTGTATTATTTATACATGTTACAGCGCACTATCCAGTCACAACTAAGAACAAAGATAATCTGTCCTTTAAAAAAAAAAAAAGACATTTTAATATGTATTCTAGATGTTTTCTTGTGTTCTAGTTTTTATTTTATTTGCAGTAGTCATAACACATTTAAATAGGTAATGATGACAAATTATGAATTTAATACATTTTAATATAAAAGGCCAAAAGTATTAAGTAACATACTGAGTTTGATTTGAATATTTAATTATATTATTTGATTACAGTTTCCAGTAATATCCATTATATCACCACCACAATCCTTGCCTATTTGGTTTGTTCATTTAACATTGATGGGCAATTTGCTAGTTAAAATATGTATATGCATGCAAGACAACATTCCTGACTGGTGCTGCCTGCAGGACCCACCTGAGTTGGCGAGTGCGATGGCTTTGAGTGTGACGAACTCTTCCTTCTCCACCTTGAGCTTCTTGTACTTGCGGACCAGCTGCAAGATGGACACGTAGAGGTCGAGCAGGCCGGTGAGCCGCGAGTGCTCCTCATCCATGATGTAGTCCTCGGCGTAGACCAACTCGTCCTCGTATGGCAGGGAGCGGAACACGATGCTCAGGATCAAGATCTCCATCCAGGCACTCTGTAGTAGACTCATCTGATCTCCGAGGGACAGGGTGGAGAAACCTAAGGAATACATGATTACATATACATTACAGTATTAGACACACTTTTATAATCTATTAGGTGATATTCAAAATGCATATACTAGACTTGCACAATTTTACAAAAACATGCAATATGCAACTGTGCAAATATTTGAATTCCCTTAATAAGGTTTAAGCTTTATTAACCGTAGCCATTATAAAATTCAATAACATTTTTATTTATGAAGAGATACAAGGCTTTGGACTTACTGGTCAAACTGGAGCTTAATTAGAACTTCCAGACTAAAGTAGGTCTAAATTAGAAAAGAATTAGAACTAAATCATGATGTGTTTTTATTTGGCGATAACATAATTTGATTTAAGGCACTAGACAAATATTTTGACAGTGTCAGTATTTGACAAATGGAAGACCAGAACATTATTGTGATACATTTATTTTCTTGCAATACAGATTGTGCAAAAGCTGATATTGCAATAACAATATATTTGCAATATACATTGTTGTACAGCCATAGGCTATGCTATGTTTGATGATAACACCAATTTTCCCACGTTTGTTAACTTGATACACGTTTCAGTAGCTGAGAGTACATGCCCTGGCACATGTTAACCAGGGTTGTTAATTTTAAATGCAGGGTGCACGCTCCTCTTTGAAGCTGGTGTCAGAGCTCTTGAGTGGGCTTTACTGTAAGTGTGGACAGTGCAAAGGTCTGGGAGACACAAAGCCGTGCGGTTACCCCTTGTATCCTGTCACACTTGTATTGGTGTGAGGGGGATTAGCACTGTTACACATTCACATTGGAGGGGTCGAGGACATGGCATGTACCGAGTGCTGGGATTCGCTGATGGGGGTTACACACAAATGTGTCGACAACATGTTTGTGCACCTGAGCAGAAAGCCGTTCACGTAAAATAGAAAACAAACATACAAAGTGTACAGTTTAAATCCAGCCTGGATACCGACTAAAACCAGGGTCCTAACTTTCCCACATCTTGAGCTCAAAGTGGATTGGACTCATCAAACTGCTGTGACTTCTCATTTGAAGTCCCCCCACCCCACACACATGACGGCGCTTTCTCTCGTCTCCTCCCCGTCCCACAGTGCTGTTCAGTGCCTTCAGGCGGCCCTTTCCGACAGCATATTAGCTCCATGGCTCCACCCCTGATTAATATGATTGCTTTTTACAAGTTTGCTATTGTCACACTCGCTGCCAGCACATGATTAAGCGGCGATAGATTACAGTATTGACCACGGTGCTCACCAAAGCGACGCCCCACTTTTTCTCTTAAATATAAATGATCTTACTGGGGTGCAGTTGCCGGTCGAAGTTTATCTGCTCCTGCACGGATACCTTAAACACACACACACAGACAGAGGTATAGGCCCAGTAGAATAGGGGACATGACGAGGAAGTGTGTGAGAAAAAGAAAACAGTGCAGACAGAGGAGCGAACAGAGGAGCCCGGCAGAGTGGTACCTGAGTGTTCAATTTTCCTTATCGAGGTGATGACCACTGCAGGGAAGAGCTAGAGGATACATTAATTAACAGATTGTGATCAGAATGTGAGGGCCTTCACATTTTGAAAGGGAATCAATAGTCAGTAGAATGGAGTGCTAACAGAAAGGTGCCGGTGCCGAGCTGGACCGGTCAGAGGTCTGCAGAGCCCAAATTAGACCCAACAAAAGCACACTGCCAAAAGCACTCAAGACGCTTGGCTATTATCAGTGGAGGCAATAAGGCATATTTGGTGAACGCCTGTGCTATTACACATATCCAAAATGCATCTTAAAATCTGTTGTGTGATTTCCTTGTCTGAATACGTGGCCATTAAGTTGGACAGCATGTGGACTGGCCGGAGGGAAATTGTCATGCAAGCGTAGACACGGTCTTGATTGCTGCATCAGGTTGGCATCACAATCACAGGCGAGGCTTTGTCTAGCCTTTTAATGCCAAGGAGGACTCAAGCGGAACTAAAGCGCTGCACCCAATGTGACAGCCCATGTGAAGGCCTTGTTCAGGGCTTGTTGGAGAGGCTTTTGAGTTGTTCCGATACGGCAGACACCTCTTAGCCATATGCATGCGTACACCATAGCAGCCTACAATTACCTTTGACGCTAAAAGTCCTTGAATTTAATCCACTGTTGTGAGATGGAGAGGTGGTGTTTTTCCCCTGCTCCGTCCCCTCTTCTCAGGGCCTAAATTATCGCTCCAAATGGGATCTCGTGTCGTTGCCTCGCCTTTTTCCACTCAATTTAATCGAGTAATGAAGTGACTTCCCGACTCCGCAGGTCACACAGTGCTCCGGCCGCTGCACTCTGAAGGTGGCCCGGTTAAGTGCCGTCGGAGTGGGTGATTTCCTCTAATGAAATATCAATATTTACATCTTCATTTCCAGCCCACTGCCTTGGCGGGCTTTGACCAAACATGACACAATATTGACCAAAGCAGAGAGGCCTGTCTGAGTGCTTGAAGGGCCTTTTCCACTCCACTGCTGAGTGCACTGCCTCATCTCTGTCTAAAGGATTTGTGGCAGAACACACACATAATGATAACATTTGTTTTTCCTTTGTTCTCTGTGATGACTCCATGGAGAGAATATTCTAATTACGTGTTAAGTAAAAACATGTCTTATAAAATGTGTTTCTTTAAAGAAAACAATCATAGGTGACAGTTCTATCACTAAAAAGCAGCTAAGTGCTTCCGACACCATCACTCATGGCTCAAATGGTGAAAAAGAGCACTTAAGACCAACACCGGGAGCCAAAAACATCATCTCTTTTTATCTGCAGAAGCCCCCGGCTGTGGGCAGGAGGGGGCAGCCCAAATGCACAGACGGTGGGCTCAGACCCCTCAGTGAGATTAATCAGAGCGCTGTTTCATCTGCCAGAGCACGGGACAGTCCAAAATGAAATGCTGGAGATTTCTGTTGAGCTTGAGTTCATATTCTATTAATTTATTATTGTTTCTCTCTCCCCGAGGGCCATTAGCACGGGTAATAAAAAGAGATGTAATTACGAGGCACGGTGGCCCCCTCCAGCTGCAACCCCCTCGTAACTCACCCTCAATCAGACAACAGAGCAGACGGGGGGAGAGCCAGAGCAGGGCAGAAAGGAAGGATAAAAGAGAGGAGAAGATAGGGGCCAGCGAGGAGGCAGATAAGCAGCTAGGGGAGCGAGGAAACGGAAGATAGAAAGAGGAAGGAGAGTAGCTGTGGCTGGACAGGGGCTGATCTATCATGGCCAGCTATCAGAAGGACATGCGGGCCCCGAAGACTTCAGCCCAGCGGCAATCTCACCCCAGCCAAGTCAAGTGCTCTCCGGGCTCCAGTTGGAGTAAAACGGCCCCTAACAGGACCCCAGAGGTTCAGCATATCTTTTTTCTCACCTCGTACTGAGCTGAATGATCCTGCTGCCATAAACGAATTCACTATCAAAGCTGTGTATTTCAGATGGCACTTTCAAAAAAGGAGGATGAAGGATAAAGTATGCACCTGTGATTTCTACGGACTGATCTGAATGACACATTATGTATTTGTAATTGCTGGTAACACAAAAACTACACATTATTATGCTTTTGTTACTCAATAGACAATTTTCAAAGCATTATTCCTACCATAAAAATCATTGTTGTCTAAAATGAAACCCATATATTTCTTTCTATTGTATGTAGCAAGTCCCAGCGTAAGCAAGCTTGTATGATTCTTTCTCCATTCACATGACAGCACCAGGAGGACCCAATCAATAGCCGCTTAGTAATATATTGCTGTGCTTGACATAAATAATTTGAGCTGAAGTCCGGCCACATGTACAACATAAACAGCTCAGTTTGCTGCAAGCTTTCCCTAGACACATATTTGATGACACTACAACTGCTTTTATTGTTCAAAATCACGTCAATACAAACTACACTGCCTGAGAATAAGGCAAATTCATCTTTTTTTTTTTTTATTTAGCCTAGGGCTCACTTACAAGAGCCCACTATCTGTCTTCGTTTTGAATGATAACTAGCCCATTATCTTATTGAAGGAGCTGAAGAATTGGTAATTTGACCAGCAGCCTGTGAACATTATGAGGCTGAGGAACATTAAATTCTGTAATCCCCTTGTTTTAATCTGCACCCTCTGACCTCCTGACCTCTGCCTGGAAGTCTTTAGCCCTCCCTGAGGCCTCCGCCGCCAGATATTGATGTTACATATCTCTATTTAGCCCCAAAGACCAAGATGAATCAGGCTTTAATCAGGCCATAATTACACATAATTTATCTATGCTGCCATCATGCTGCACTGCTTAATGAGGGATGGCGCTCTGTGGATGCTCACTTAAAGGAAAATCACTCACTATGTATTTTTTACAAAGCATGTTCAGACTTCCCCCTCTTTTCAAGAAATTATTTTTCAGGAGTTTTTTTTTTTCCTCTCAATTGAGGACAGCATTTTCCCATTAGCCATCTAATCCTTAACTGCTGACCTTGCTTTAGTCACTTATTTTTTATTGCAAGGAATTTATGTATTGACATTACCTTGAATTATTCAAAATGTTCTGGTTGTGATATAAACTGTACTGAAAAAACTATGCCAACTTCAGAGGGTAAAAAATCAGACTTAAAAATCAGTTATTCAGTTCAGTTATTGTTCCGAACCATTTTACTACAAACTTTATGGCACTTTTATTTGACAATTTCATGTAATTAATCCAGCTACAAAGGGTCACAAGCTAATGTGCACTTTACAGCAGTTCCAGGTTGGATAAACCCAGAGGGTTGCACTTGAGTAAAAAATAAGGCACAACAGATTACTGAGAATTAAAAAAATATTAATTTTATTATTTGAAAAACATATTCAGGTAGTTCCTAAATGGTGGGTCATGGCCCAAAAGTGGGTCATAGGAAGGTTTAATATAGTTTCAATGTTGAGCTTATTTGAAGCCAGTACATGTGCCATAAAAGTCACTGAAAAATAATTTCACATTAGGGATAAAGTTGAGAACCACTAATCTAAAAAATTAACTTAAAATGTGAGGTGGTAAGAGCCAATTAAAATTTCCACTATATTAGAGTCAATTTCTGCATTATCTCTATCAAAAGTACGCTATATCTCATATTATTTTCTAATACAAGTTGGAATTGATATTATTTGAACGGCAAGACCACAGCAAGTTTTTAAGTGTAGTATTGACTTAGTGTCATAGAAGTGCCAAAAGAACTAAGACAGGCTTGGCTTTACCATGCCTCATCTCAATCTTCTTCAGTTTACTACCCTGCTCTAGTTTTCCTGCTCAGGTTCGGGTCTTAGCATGCACCTGATTGCTCAATCTATCTTTATCTCCCGTGTTGAAGCCTACGTCAGAAGGTAAATTGAATATACTAAGAGCTGTCTGTTGGTATCTATATTTAATAAAGTGCGCTGATGAGGTGCTGATTTATTGCTCGGCAGTATTCACACTCTATTACAAGGAGATTACGCAGCTTGAGTGGGATCAGGCTGGCAACACAGTAAGTAGATTTCACAATTTAATGGCAAAGAGAAAACAGGGGGCCCGCTGGGGGATGGATGGTGGTTATGGGTGGTGTGTAAGTGTGAGTTTGTGTGTGTGTGTGTGGGACGGGGGTGGGGTGACACAAACACGACAACATACAAGAGGCGTGGTGTCTTTTTAACAGTACTAACACAACACGCGAGGATGTTGTCTGTCAAGAGTGCAGCTGATGAGAAATACAATAAAGTGGGTATGATAAACACACACCACACCTGTAAACAAGGTTAATGGGCTGATCTGCTCTGAATGTCAAAAGTAAAAAGACAACCAGGACTCTGGAATGACACACAGTTCAACTCTATTTAAATATTATGCATTCTAACAGCAACATGCCAGTGCAAAAATATGTTTTATTTGTGTAGGAGGACAGCAGCGGTGGTGCAGTGTCAATGTTTGCTTGGCCCTTTAGCCTTCACTGAATTCCCAGCTGAAAACACTGAAGTCTGAAATACTGGAATGGGAGCAGGCAAACAATGAGGCCCTTTCGATAAGCAGCATGCATTTTTATATATGAACACATGACATTCTCAGAGAAGACATGAACCATGTTTCTCAAGGTGATATGGGCTGCACAAGCATCCTCCCAGGCTCCCACAACCGTAAAAGGCAGCCATGTCAAGGCAACAGCGGATCCAAGTGCACTGAAGCTGTCAGTATTCTGTGGGACACCCTAAACCGCCTAGACACAGAGAAGTGCAGCTTTATGGGCTAAAATAGGACGAGAGGGCCGGACAATGAGTGTGTGTCTCAGTGCCTATGTGTGTCAAAGGTTGTTAGCACCTTAGGAGCAACAAGCCATCTGTCAGCATTCTCTTAACACTGCCTCTAATGACCCAGGGCCTCAGGCAACTCAAGTCTGTTTCATGGAGCTATTTGGAGCAGTGACAAGTGTCTGAAACCTCCACAGTACTTATCAATTAATCAAGGCTCTGTCAAAAGTGTTAAAGGACTCTTTTTACAACAGCTCTGTCATCTGGATATATACCACACCTTATCTTATTGAGGATGTTATTTACAGTATGTACCTTATTAAATCTCTTTTGGGATATATGTTTATAGGAGCTAAACAGGCTGGCATTGACACAGCCAAAACATTGTTAGTGATAACTCCTCTGTTTTAATGGGCAGATTTTCTCAAAATTACCATAAATATTAGTACAGAATAGGGGGAATTAAAAATCAATTGGGAGAAGGTAAGTGCCAATTTCCATGACATTTAAATTGTTGCATTTGGACTTCAGTTATCGGCCCATCTGTCAATGGCCTAATCAATGTGGTCTATTTCATAATGAACTGTTAATCTTTTTAATTTCACTGCCTAAGGCTGCAAAAATCTATCAAAATGTAATCAGCAGTTTCCCACTCTGGTTCCTTGTTCTGGAGCAGATGAGAGGAGAAATATAGCAGACAGTGAGCGTGGTGGGCTGCCCTGAGGTACCGCTGGTGCATGGAGTGTTAGTGCAATGGAGTCTCGCTCAACCAGTGAACCGTCTCTGATCAGGTTCAGCCATGTACAACTCAATTATGCAGCCATTTCATGGCCAGAGGACACCTACTGTCCTAATACCGGTGCTCCAAAGGGACGCACACACCAAGCACCAAACCTATGCTATTCTGTCAAGTGTTAAGTTTATTGTATTTAAGATAGACACAATAAATGAGATACAATCCAATCACTGTATAATCTACTTACAGTCTGATGATACCATTTTGCAGGTGCAGCACAATGTCCATGCACTCAGGACATACAATCGGGCTTACTGTCTCAGGTTTTGGGTTAAATGATCATTATCGACGCAACTGGAATGACAAGTCCTGTGTCGCATTCTCTGAGACAAATCCCATTACCATTACGATTGTATCCACTGTACAATACATACAGCATTAGTATAATCTGATTAACACACTTCTTTATACTGACACACAAAATCCCAGTCGGAAGTTACATTACAACACTCTCCGACTTGTCAATATTTTTTTTCTTTGTAAACTGTTTGTGAAATAAAAGCCTGAAATGTGAGTATGTAATGAGCGGAGACATGACTCTGTTGTGTACGTGACTCTGCAGCACCTACAACACTTCACGTCACCCCTGGCCTTAGATAACCTGTGGTAGCAGCGGACAACACAAAAGAATCTCTGCTATACGTCATGTGTAAATTGCTGTTTTAGAAAGCATCCTGTACACGCAGCAGCAAAAGCAGCAGTTTTTGCACATGTGTCACCTGTGTAATTTTTGGGTCAAACTCTGAGAGTATGTTATCAGGTCAGTAATGATCTAGTCCTGAGTAAGCCTCTTGTTTAAACTCTCGGCGTGCTGACCATGCAGGGCCACACGAATGATCTGAACAGTGAATCCAACAGCCGTGTAGGGGACAGGGGCTGAGGGCAGGGGCTGGTCGCATATCCATGGCTAATCTCCTTACTATCAGATCTGTGCTGATTAATACCTGCCTTCTGAGAAGAGCTCTAATACCTTTTCAGTACAAAATGCACCTGACTGAGGTCAGCTGGAGTCCACACACATTTCCAAAAATAAGAAGTATCTTTAATAAAAATAATATATAAAATTATAATTCATTAGTATTATATAGCGCTTATCTAGACACTCAAAGTCGCTTTACAATTTGTTGCATTATTCATTCCTCAGTCACACTCAGTAGTGGAAGCATGGCGGCCATTGTGCGCCTACAGTCCCTCCAACCACCACAAACACACAGTCACACAGGCAAGGTGGGTGAAGTGTCTTGCCCAAGAACACAATGACAGTATGCAATGCTGGCAGCAGGGCTCGAACCGCCAACCTTCAGGTTAGTGTTCAGGTAACAGATGTTTGTGTGAAAGAGGTGGCCATTGTGTAAGTGCATTTACCCTTGCTGACAGTTTTGACTGTCCAATTTATGCTGATGAGTAGGAGAGGTTATGGAGGAGCCACTGAGGGACACATTCATTTACTTTGTTACTCCTGTATGCCCACAGCACAGTAATGTTATAGAGTTATGGAGGTCAAGCTCAAGATCAAGGAAAATTTGCCTTGGTTGCAAAAAAGAATGGCTAAACAATGTATTCTGTGTCAAAATCAGAGCAAAACTCTTGAAAGGAGAAAAATCTCTGCTGACGTGAGGCGATGTATCCTTAATTCAACAGCCACTTCTAACCTAACACCTTGTCTATCAGAATGTCTAAGGGGCAAGGAAGAAACATGATTATGGCCATCAATAATTCAATCTGTGTGCACCTGTGGATGTGTCTCTGTGTGCATATGTGTGTGTGTATGATATGATCTGTTGTTTGATTGGGCAGGTGCCCAACTTACCCTAAACCCCTTGTGGTTACAACATATGTTGGCACTAAAGCTGTGTCCCTTCTTATTTAATGCAGGGACTTTAGATAGACTCAGCTGATTTGTTTTTTGGACAGCTATGTTTGTTTTCCCTTTGCAACTAAAAATAAGTATGTAAAAATAGTTCAATACCTGGGATGTGTTTGGCCCAGCCGATGATGACTACCAGCTCGCGGTCTGCCAGGTCACACAGCGTGGTTAAAGCCTTGATATCGCTCTCTGGCATGGTGGGGTCTGGCATGGCGTAGATCTTCTCTGGTTCTGCCACCAGCAAGTGGGAAACTATTTTTGTGACTGAGAAAAGACAGTGATGGAGAAGGACATCAAAGTAATGCCATTTTAAAACCCTGAACTAAAATAAATAATTTTAATAGCAATACAGTTCATTCATCTCAGGTGTCAATAACTATCACTGGCAAACTAAAATATAAAATCAAAAGAGGCCGCTAGCTTAACATTGTCTTTTTTATAGCCCAGCCCTGACCAGAATAACACCTGACCTATATTTCTGGCCAAAGATGGGGAGGAGTGGGGAACATGAGTCTGGCTTGGGATGGTCCTATAGTTTTACCTGCTTGCTGGCCTGGCAGAGGAGGAACGGCGGAGGTGGGAGACAATGGGCTAGTGACGGAGCAGTACTCACGAGGCTTTTTGGTGGGAGGGGGGAGCGTCAGGCCCAGGTACGGGTTGTTCTCTGCGTCCAGCCTCCGTTTGTACTTCTGTCTGCCCCCTCGCACACGGTCTAGACGAACACCTGAAATGGAAGAAGAGAAAAAAAAAATAGATGCCGTTGGTTGTGATGTAAACTTAATTACTTATCAAATATATACAATGCTAAATATATACAATGCTAGTCTAGTTTAAATAACAGGTATACAGTATATTAAAGTATAATATAATACCAAAAACATGTTTTTTGTTACAGGTTGCCCTGCTATCTTGCTCTTACCATACACATGTGGTGCCTGCCTAACAAAAAAAAAAATCAAATGTATTTTCAAACACTGGTATATTTCACAACATTATTACAATTAATTTGCAAAAGTATCCGATGCATTTTTTCAGTATCAGTGAATATATCTACATCTCTAGAAATGTGACAATAATTCCAATTATAAAGACTGTGTTCATAAAATACTTCTATTACATTATCACACTACTATTACATGATACTATATCATACTCATTACTTATTATACTACAGAATTATTTTGTAACATCTATAAAAGCATTATAAAAACGCTGTCTAGATGGATGTGTGCGTGTGTGAATGTGTCAGAAGCACTGCTGTCCTCCCATATGTGGTCCATGCCTGGCTGGTCTAGTGTGACACAGCTGAGCCCAGAGCAGGTCTAAACATATGAATATTTAACGTGGGGTCACTGATCTCACAGACTGGCCCTCTAATTATTTAGCTTTTGGGGTGAGGCAGACTGCATACTAATTAGCTGACAGTTACATGCATTTTAGTATGTGTGTGTATGTCCACACTAAGGTGCTTTGGTAACCACTTTACTATACACGCTGTATTCTGCTGTCATTCTGCAGATACCTGGGTATTGCTTTCTCATAAAACAGCCTTATTTCACCCCTCTTTCACTGGAGGAGCACCACAGCCTTATCACGCCCAGCCACACCTATGGGCCAGGTCCTACACTGATACTGTAAATGTCAAACCAGCCTCATCATAACATAAGTTATTTATTATCTCATTATTTGATAAGGGTGTTTCCATTTGGATGTCTTTTCTCTTGTATTAATTTTCAACATTGTTAAAATATGTCTTCTGTGTTGTTCTATTTATTTGATACCACCAGGCAGGTATTTTGTTATTTAATGTAATGCTATGCAAATGTTTATATCCTGAATCTCCATATTTGGCTGCACAGCTTCAATGCAGCCTGATACAGTATCTTAATCCTGTGAAGAGGGAGAATCCTTTTCAATTTACCTTGTATGCATAATGTAACCTCCCAAACAAATTTAATACTAAAAGGTGGATGAGAGAAGCCACTAATGCTTGTGGTGGAGGAGGAGTTAATTTGTCAGTGTCCTGTGTCCTTTGAGCGAGCGGCAGCCGCAGCCAGAGCACTTCCTTGATGGTTTCATCACTTTATAACAGGGAGAATGGTGTCAAACCTGGGCATTGTGTAGCCACTGCAAATGAGCCTAATACAATTTGCCCATCAGCGAGTGCTCTTGGAATGGATGAGTTTGGATGTGTCCCATGCATGGTGGATAGAGGTCGCACAGTACAGCACCAGAGCACCAAGGACGGAAATCAGATAGACACAGTGCACTTTGAAGAAGTAGCTATAGTAAATATGGACTTGTGGAAATGTTTTGGTCAATGGAAGTATTTTAGATAACCTCAATTGCTTTTAAACACAGTCTATGCAATGTAACTGTGGAAGATTTCTTTCACTAAAAGAAATGATTTGATTCCCTAGAAACACAAATCTGATTAGAATTGTCTTTCAATTTCCTGACACTGACAACCCACTAACCTAATTACCCCCAATTCCCAGAGGGGTCTCTCCAGCAAGCACCAGGGAGAAATCTGATGGCAACTACCTGTACACATACACATGCATGTGTAACGGCAAATTGATATTATGCATCTGTTTTGTGTAAATTTCACAAGCCACCTGCTGCTTTGGTCTGATAGAAGTATCTGTTTTATGTAGTGTGGATACTTTCTACAGACTCCTCTAAGTCTCTGGAGACATTCTCTTGTGGCCAGGTGGCTTGTGTCCCCCTTGATCCCTTCCCCTGGTGAAGTCATGGGGCTATGTGAGCCAGTGTAAAGCCACCGCTGAAGGTAGACGGGTGCCTCTTTTAATTAGAACAGTCCTGGCCATAATTAACAGATGCTGACAGGAATTAAAGCTTGGCACTAACCTGTCTCATTTTACTGTCCGACAGGGCAGACAGAGACTGGGGGGAAGAACGAGTGATTAAAAACAGTCAGACAGATTCATTCATTCATTGCCGTTGTGCACCATGGCCAGGATTTTAAAGGAGTCTTTGTGAGGTTCAGATGTCCCTTTGTTGGCTCTCGCAGCTTTAAGTGATTTGACTCTGAGTGGTTGGCTCCCTCCAGAGTAAACAGTAGGTGTCTTATAAATGTGTGAAAAGAGTAGCGTACCACTTCATGTCCCTGCTTTATGGGCTGCTACAGTGTGACCAGGGGTGCAGTGCTGGGCTCGGGTATCAACTCTTCAAAGCGGGCTGCTGGGACAGAGGGCTTGTGGCCAAGGCGGCTGGCATTTATGCACGGATTAACACTGGCCTGGGGGCGGGGGCTAGGGCCAGCTGACCCAGGGCTCTTCTTTCTCTCCAAAAACAATAATAATCCCCTTCCAAGCACTCTCCTACAAAAGGGCCTGTCTTCACTCACTTTGTGTGGCCGACCATGGTAGGAGTCCTTATTTTGAGTCTCTCACCTGTTCTGGTGTCTCTCCCTGGGGAAAGTGTCAGGATGTCTGGGATGGTTGGCAATGCCAAAGGGGGCTTAGGCAGACCCTATTTTAGCTGGGAAAATCAGAAGGCCACATGGCAAGGCATGGTGAACCTTGCCTTTCAAGGAAGCCGCCCTGCTAAACTGCCATCAGCACTATTTCAAAAGGCCCCTCATGCCAGCTTTGCATGCTTGCAAGTGTGTCGCAGCATTTTTAATCACGAGGGGTGATGAGCGAGGGTAGCGGAAAAATTGTCACGCACTGGCCCCCGCCTCACCTGCTGACCCTCGGGCTGCCATAGTGACACCTATGGCACATGCTCCATTTACAGGTTAGCTACAAGATCCCCAATGAACAACAACCATGTTCAAGCTGCTTTTGAAAGGAAATGCAAAATTTAGATATCTCATCAACAAGCTGTTAATAAAGATGGTCATAATTTTTTTTAGATTAAAAAATAAATGCTCTGTTACCCAAATGTGTTAAATGGTCAAGAACATTTGTAGAATAAAATATTTTAAGTTGATACTATAGGCGTTCATTGTATGTGGGAGCATGCTTCCGTCCTGGAGTGAGGGATAAAGGAAGTCGGTTTAGTGCAACTGCCACTGAATGATGTCAATGTAATCTCTCAATAGTATCTTGTCTTCCCTCTTGCTCTAAGCTCTGATCCGTTTCCATTGATCAGAGGAAAACCTGTTGCCCCTGACATCTGATTCTTCTATTGATCACTTCCTCCTTTATACAGTCAGGAAAGTACAGCCACTCCACACGGGCACTGAATGGTCTTTTCTTTTCTTTAATGCACTTTGCCTCATTTTAATTACTAAACTTTGACTGTAATGTATTTTCATCATTCAATACAATACTTTATTGTTTATTTCAAGTTCCTTTCTGGGACATAAGGCAGCAGTAGTACACTTCAATGGTGCGGTAAAGTTATAATTAGGTGATTTTCCATTGAGACACAATGTGACCTTTCTACAGAACTGAAAGTAAGTGGTAACCTCATGAGCAGTGGCCATTTCTACACGCAGTGTTGAGCCACGGGCTTCATGAGGCTTACACAGTGGACACAGACCATGTGTCTTTCTTTCCATTTTAACAGACACTTGAACGCATCACCTTAAAAAACACAATACAACATCAAACTCTAATTGAATCTAATTAATTGAGAGGAATCAATTAACATTTGCAAAAAAACTTGGTTAGTGTTTAACAACAGTTATAATATATGATGATAGCTTGAAGTTTTATGTAAAATGGGAGGGTCATCTCATTTTATCAATGTGCTGAATACACAGAAGAGTGCATTAGTGACTGAGGTTTAGCCAAAGTCTGCATTTTTAAGGTTTACACTCTTTTTACTCTCACCTGACACTGGTCATTCATTTATAGCCAGGACTACATATTTTTGTAGTCTCTTATATTCTGAGATGATATATTGGCATAAATTTTTCATCAGATAGTAATGCGATTACTCCATCTTTCTGGCACCCGTGGCTTTATCTGGCTGCAGGGGATTCTGTTACTGTCTGACAATCCATATGAGCCAAGACTCCAGCTTTTGGTGGTGACTCAATACATAGATGTATATACTGTAAATGCATCTCTATTAATCCTTCTGCAAAGAATGAATTTGTATACAACATTTTCTTCAGATTAACCACTACATAGCAAAGAATCATCTCTATTTTCTTTTATTTAAGGAAATTTGTTCATTACTGAATCATATATTGTGAGACTATAATAGACTATAATACACTATTTAGCCTTTATTATCAAGCTCCCATTGATTATAACTCCTTACCATTGCACATTGAATGCGTGAAACACAAATAGTTTAAGGTTAGCTCATAAACTCAACTGGGACAGGTAGTGTACCTTTAACTTGTCATATTTCCTGAGTGAGCTGCCTATAATGCAACTAAAGAAAGCAAAAAGTAACATCACTTATTTTTTTCAGAACCCAGAGCGTCTGAATAAATGTAATAACACCACTTAACCCCAAGCCACATATCTTTCATTATTCATTTATCCAGGCTTGTTGACAGAGGCAACTGGTGAGGGGACTGTGAGTCAGAGTGAGCGTGGTGAAAACCACTACTGCAATGCAATCTGGTAAAAGAGAATGGATAGGTGCTTCCCCGGGAAAAGCAGCCAAGTCTAGGTGTCTCAGGGGATTTCAGGGCCATGTGGACAGAGATAGGGCAGACAGACAAATCCATTGGAAGCATGTTTAATTGTCACAGAATTCCCTGCTGGCGTGACTTTAAAAAAACCATCCACAGGAAGAGAGCTGAGATGTTCGGAAAAACATTTAGTGGATCAATATGCCGAGGAGAGCTGAGACCGTGGCAAGTGTGTGTGCTCGGGGACCTGGCTTGAGCCCTTCCAGGAGGACTACTGTTACATTTCTATTACTCAGATGGAGGGATCAACCTATTCAGCATATCTCTGTCCCCAGCTCAACTGCACATTATTTACTGCTGTGTTGGTGGTGGGAGGACAGATGGAGATGGTGCCTTGGACAGCACACATATTTGGCTGACCAATATTTAGTAACATGTAGGTAGAATGCAGCAAGTTGGTGGTGTGCACATAAAAAAAAATCATCTTACCTTCTTTTAGCATCCCGACTTTGAGGCATTTCATGAAGCGACAAGCCTGACATGATTTGCGTCTTCTTTTTGTGATCTCACACTCATTTGTGGCCGGACAGCTGTATTCTATGTTACCTACAAAATAAATAATAAAAAAGAAGTTAAAATTAAAAAAAGTTACTGCTGCAAAAAGAATGATTAAAAGCAATATATTTATTCACTTATTCATGTTTCTGTTTTTCTATTATATATGTCTTTTATGGAGTGTGTCTGAAATGTGTATTTGTGTAAGGTAAATGCAGATCTTTGCCTTTATTTCAGAAATGGGAGACAATAATGTACTATTCTATTCTACTTTACTTACAGGATGCAATGAGCAGTCTCCCTAACTGTCTGTCATAAATAATGTCTTAGATATGAGGAGAGCTATTTGTTATCTATAAATCCCGTTCCACATTCTGCAAGTTGATCAGGTGTCTCTTGAAAAGGTATTAGAGAGCCATGGCAGAAGAAGCTGGACTGAGAGGAAAGAGGAGTGGCGTGTGTTGCAGATAGAGTTGCAACTAGATGCACTTGGGGAGTTTAGATCTCCACCAAGGCATTAGCCTTATTTCGTAATGGTAGACACAGATACAGAGTTCAACATGGGATCTTGTAGTTCCAAGGTAAATTCTCTATCCATTTAGCCACAGAGCACTTATCCACAAATCAGTCCAGATGGTGATCAGGACTTGCACCAAATTCATTTCATTTTTAAAATCTGGTAATAGTTAGTATCTTTGAGGCAGTTGGCTATGGTTAAGAAGTTTTGAAAAATGCCTGGACAGCGTTTTGGACCAAAAACTAATAATTTCTTCTTTGGCTTTTTATTAACATGTCCAACAATCACTTGCCAACAGCCTAACAAACCAACAAACCAATGCAGATGAAAGCTTAACTTCATTGGTGGATGTATGTATTTAGACACCAACACTAAACTGTCCTCATTAATTCTCTGCATGTCCCCTCCAGATCTTGTACGCTGCACACAAATGGTCCAGCTAAAGCCACAATAGCCGGGCTAGAGAGCCGGTCATGTCGCCCCTGACCACTTTACATAATACTACGGCAAACCCAAACCTGTTGTTACCGCTGTTGCCATTGTTGACTATTTACATAGTGCACAGGCAAGGACCCTAATGCATTATTCAGCTGCAACGTCTGACTCCAATGAAAAAGAGTTTCATTGCTCCACAATAAAAGAGCCGTCTCCGCTGCACTCCGGCATCAGTAATAGGCAGAGATACAGTATGTGAGGCAATTCTTCTGCTGCTGTCTGATTCCCTACGTTTTACTGTATTCAGGGCTTTTCAATAAAGGGATCCAATATAATAGCAGCTTCAACACAGGAATTTGAATTATTCGTGTTTTCAATTGGCTTGCAGATATAAAGCTTTTGACATTGACATTTCTTAAGCTTTAGCCTTTCTTAGTGTATTATGAAATTATGTCGTGAGCTATAATCATTTAATAAATTGTAATGAAATGATCACTCAAGAGCTGAATGTAGTTATGTCTGTGTATGCATTAACCAAATTTGATTGCAATATTGTGTGACAGTTGTATACATTAAAAGTAACAGAAAGCCGAGTGAAATTCCACTGGCATCTCTCGACAAGCCCACCAACACCCTCTGACAACTTATGCAATTATGTTAACAATATTGGGCAGATCATGTCGGAGGTCCCAGGCTGTTACAAATAATTAGACATTCCAGTTTATATCTGAGATAGAAATCATTATGCTAATTCTCTTTATCTCTTCGGGATCGGGGTAAATAAAGGTGTGAAGGAAGTGGCTGATGAGCTCTGATTGGCTTTTCTCTGACTGTTCTCTCTGTTGTTACAGCAGAAAGTGAACATAATATTGAGAATTAAAATTAGTGTATGCGCAACAATAACATTATAAAAAGAAAAAATAATAATACATTTCCACAACTTTTTGACCTCTTGTTAATTATTGTTAAAAATTTATGATGACAAAATATTTGCCTACATCAAGGTTTTTTTTTTTTTTTTTTTGTTGGTTTGTTAAGATAACTTAAAAAAGTAACCGTAGGACTGTAATATTTTCAGGAAAGGTCAGTAATACTATTGTGAAGATAGGGCCAGAGATACTCCTGCCAATTAAGGAAGAAATTATACATTTTAATGGATTCTTTAACACTGTGGGATAAAAGAGCTTTTTGGCTGAATTAATAGAGATGCTAATCCTACATTTTAACATCTCTGTCCATATCCAGGTTTGGGCACTATATCTTTACCATTGTGAGATGTGAGGCCAAAGCTTCACATCACTAGGATTTACAGAAATAAGGCATACCAGCAGAAGCCCATGAACCTAAGGCCCATCTGTTGGCTCATGTGCCTTTAGAGGTTATGGTATGGTTACCAATAACATAATTGTGAAAGGAGAAGAAAAAGATTTTCCTCCTTCTTTTCTTGATAAGTATCTGTCTCAATCTATTTTATGGCTTTTCAGGACCCATGCCAGGGCGCAGAGGGGAAAGTCAGGTCTTGTAAGTAAATTACACTAAAATGGCAGGTATTTCTCATCAAAATCTAAACTGACTTTTACAGGCTTTCTGTCAAGGTCTATTACTTCATATAAAAGGAGGCCAAGGAGTTCAGTTGGTTTCAAGCAATTTTACACTTGGGTTCAAAATGGGAAGAAAACACACTCCCATAAGAGATATATGTTTTTGATTGGTGGCACACGTGAAGTCTGGGGATGGGGGTATGATTAGGGAGCGGCCGGAGCGCGGGCAGATCCAGGATGGATGGGCATCTGGGCTGACATTAATTTGGACCTGGCCTTGACTAATGTAACTATCTCCATGTAAGAGTTCAAGGGGCTTTCGCTGAATGAAAAAGTGGTGGAAGAATGGATATTCATTATCTTTGTTGAAAAGGAAGGGACAGTGGCTGAGTGAGGCGGATGAACCAGGAACATACAGTATATTTTCAAAAGTATTCACTCACCCACCCAAATAACTGAATTCAGATTATGTCATGGGGTTGTTTTTAGGAGCTGCGCTTGGCTCCTTCGTTCCAGTGAAAGGACCTCTAAATGCTTCAGCATACCAAGAGATTTTGAACAATTACATGCTCCCAACTTTGTGGGAACAGTCTGGGGATGGTCCCTTCCTCTTCCAACATGGCTGTGCACCAGTGCACAAAGCATGAGCCATAAAGCCATGGATGAGCGAGTTAGATGTGGAAGAAATTGACTGGCCTGCACAGAGTCCTGACCTCAACCCAACAGAACATGAATGCCAGACACGTAGATGTCTGACGTAGATAAATGCAAAAGGTGGGCAAACGTCATATTAAATGCTATGAATTAAGAATGGGATCTCACTTAAGTTCATATGTATGTAAAAGGCAGGTGAGCTAATACTTTTGGAAATATAGTGTAAGTTTAACAAAAAAAGGCTTCTTATTTGTAGTGAACAATAGAGTAAAGAACTTAAAACTTTCTTTGATTTGTTGTCATTACAGAGGCTTGTGTCTAACTCCACCCAAAACTACTTTGTTATTCCTTTAATTAATCAGTTCTCATCAGCAGCACCCACTAATTTTTTCAAGAGCTCTCCAGCTAACTATTTACTGCCTTCATATTTCTTTCTTTCATCAGTTTTGTTCAGGGTTACACCTCCCCCAAAAAGTGCCTGTGTCCTCGTGGCTTCCTTGCTCTGGACCCCGGTCTTATTATTATGCCATTAAGCCTCTCCTGCTCTCCTCTGAAGCAGCAGCAGGGTCCCTCTCCAATCTAAAGAAGTCCTGGGTTTTTTCCCCTCCTTTCCCTGAAATTACCCGGCGACGCGTGCCTGAGTTTCTAATTGGCATGGCCGTCCCTGGAGACAACCCCCTCCCTTCCTTCTAATGAAAAGCCTCGGCCTTAATTACACTTTCCAAACGCTGATTGTTATTGACAAAACTCCTGTGGCTCGGACAAACGACGGCAGATTAGCTCCATTACAGGCAGCCCTCCAAGAAGAAAAAGAGAGGGATTTTGAATCGACAATACAAAGTGTGGGGGAGCTTTCCATGTTTTTTCCGTGTACCTTCATCTTAATTGTTTGATCCGTTGCTCCACTTAAGACGTTTCTTTTTTCTCCTATTGTGATGCCGTCAGTGTACATTGAGTGAGGGGACAAAAGCCTGGTTATGTTACTTGAGAGAAAATGTTCATCTTTTGTCAATAGAGGATTGCTGATGGCAGCATGAGCAAACATGAGGATTTGGCCTAATGCTTTTGTTTGTCTGCAAAAGGTACATAGACTGTCTAAAGCTGATAGGGCCATAAGGTCCAAAATCAACACCTATCAGAGAGACAGCCCAAACACGATTTGTTCATAAAGATTTTCTGAAAGCACTGAATTACAAATATCGTGCTTGTTAAACTTAGATATTTTCTGCACTAATAATTTGTTCTCTTTGTATGGTTTCTGCCAGAAGCAGTTAGATCCCAACAGTTGCTAATGCTGTGCAGATTTTTTTTTTTTCAGGTTCAACAATGTTTCAGTCTTCCTGATTAATCTGGAGCAGAGTGCACACTTTCTCAGTGGGGGAGCTTTCATTGCCTATCTAATGAGAAGCTGTGATACATCATGCCTCACAGATAGCCAATTGCACCCTAATCTCCAGATATACATAAGCCACAAAACAGGATAGGAATGAAAAGCACCCTCGGGGGCCCTCAGGCGTCTTCCCAAAGTCTTCACAGACTTTCCCAATCTTTACCTCAGAGGGACGGCTGTGTACCACTTTTACCCACGTGTAGTATCAACGAGCATCTTTGGCCTCATCATATTTTTACAAACTATCTGTCCTGTCAAATGACTCTAATTAGCTTGTGCTAAAATGTTTTTAGACCAGAATGTATATAACTAGTATTTTTTAGGCCTTTGCCTGTGAGGCATTTATGTGTGTGTGTGTAATGGCATGGGGCTAGAAACACATTAAGCATTTCTCCATGTGAAAAAGTATACCTTGTATTGTCCTTTTAAAAAAGGCTTTGCAGGCCTCACAAGAGGCCACCCCATAGTGATACCCAGAGGCTATATCTCCACAGACCAAACACAGCCTCTTGGGAAGGGAGTTCAACATGTATTCGCATTTAATGGACGAGTCCTCCATAATGGTGCTGGAGCAGTCATCATAGCGCTTGCGGCAGGCGCCTGGGCCGAGCCCACCGGGGGTGAACATGGGAGGAGAGTCCAGGCCGTTGGAGTGGTTCATGGTGCTCACATAGCCCCCACTGGCGTCAGAGTTGCCACTGGGGCTGTGATGGCTGACCGTGTCGATGACCGAAGAGGGACTAGATGGCTCTGTCTTGATGTAGGACCCACAACTGGAGGGCAGGTGCCGATCATCAGCGGCCATTCTATTCAATAGCCTGCATTAAGGGGAGGGGTGATAAGAGGGGGGAGAGAGAGAAGAAAAAAATATATAATTAAAACTCTACTGTCAGGCAAACATAAGCTTTTACCACTTAAAAAGATATAGGCACAGGTATATTAATATTTCTATACTACACATTCAAAAATGTGATTATGCATTTATGTATGTCCAAAGATTGATCTGTAAATTCTTCCAGAGGCATTGATTCAATTTTTTCTATCTGTAACATCACTCTGTGCCTTTCCCAATATAGCATTCACTCACAGAAAGGATGCAAAGTGCCTCATTAGCCACACAGCAGCAGTGCATGAGAGCTTTATGTATGTGCACAGATAGTTGGCAAAAAAACAAATAATTGTATTTATATCCAAATATCTGAATTGTTTAGAACAGAATGGACCTCAACCTGTTTCCTTAGGTCAGCACAGGTTCTGTGACTGTGATATTGTGCTTTTGTCAGTGTGGCCAGAAAATACCCTCTGCTGCCCTCTTTGCTCATCTGAATGTATTGAATTCTTGCTCCATAACCTTTAATTTAAAATTGGGGAGAACAACTTAGACACACGAGGCTAATTTTACTGCAGGGGACTGCCAGAGGAGATAACTCAATGTATTGGAGATGTGGTGTAGACACAGTGACCTATTAGGGTCAAGGCAAGGTTACACATGAACATATAGACACACTTCTTTGCATTGGTTACCGCGGCAGGGGTCAAAGGTCCCCTGCACTTGCCTGCATTACCAAAATTGAGCCTTGTGTGGCTTATGCAAATACGGACACAGGGGCTCCTAGTGAGTGGCAGCTAGACAAGCCAAGTTGTGCCTTACCACATTAGCTCCATTAGCATATTGCCAACTAATGGTAATGTTTACATATTTGACATGTGAGTTTAGCATCAGCACTGGGAGAAGGGATGTTCGCGCTTTCTGCCTGATTGGATGATAGCTGTCCGTCACAGAGCACCTGAGAGGAGCCCCTGGCCTCTCCCCTATTGGTCCAGCAGACTGCCTCCTGCTCTCTGTGGCTGATTTAATTGTAAGGGTGGGTGACGGAGGGGTTCAGGCCCAGGGGTCAGTGGGTCAACCTTATTTTCTCACCCTGCCTCACTGGGCCCGTGGAGATAGGGGTCAGCATGTCAAATTAGATCTCATTCCTGGGTTTTCCTCCCTGCTGTCATGTATATTCATCTGAGCTCCAGGTGCCACCACTTCTGGAAATTCAGAAAAAGGTTAACAGCTAAAATAAATAATAAAAATGGCCCCTGTTAAAACTGTTGACCTTGTGGAATCAGCCCTTTGTCTGGGCAATTTCGAGATTCAACTTTCAAAATGTGGCCAATAATATAAAAGAAACACAGTTTGTAATTGTAAACTGTAATGGAGAAATTGCACAATGAAAATGTTTTTTTTTTACTCTTAATTGTTAAATTGTAAAACATCTTCCTTTAAGATGGAAGATAGAAGAGATGTTTTGAAAAGTGTACTCCACCTTCACTCTCTGGTGTCCTTGCACAAAGAAATTGAAAAAGTGAATCCATTTCATGCCTGTTTAAAAGAGGGCTTGTCACTTTGGATAATAAATGCTGATTGCATCTGTGTAAATTAATGCACGGCTCTGTGTTCATCTGCTTCATGTTCTATATTTTAGATGAATATGTGCACCTGTGCAATAGGGCACCTGCACTTGCCTTATTAAATGCTATATATTAAAACATAGTAGGGCAAGATGGCTCCATTTAGCTTTTATTTCGCAAATTCAGAGTAAGCTTAACCCTAGTTCAAAGGCCATCCTCAGGGTGACACTTAGCATAATTGCATAAGTGTGTTAACTGTTTCCCCTCCGGCTCAATGTGGTCATTTATAATAAATGTGTGAGCCAGAATCCCCTAACTCATTCTGCTATGACACATTATACCATTGCTATGCTTATGTTTTTAACAAGCTGAATATATTGATTAATGATAGGAGGGGAATGCTAACCACTTGAACCTAAGATATTAATCAAATAGTCTAAAATATTTCTATAAATATTCGTAATCTCAAATGGGGCAGGTCTAATTTAAATCTATAACTACAATTGTATAAGAAAATGAATCATGAACATTAAATAGTTTGACAGCAGCAATGGAACTAATAAATAATTCAATATGTGGACCAGATGCTAATTAGCTTGTGTGCTACAGAGGGCAGACTGGAATAGGTGTGTTGAAATAACTGAGACCTGATGCTATAAAATCTATAGTTCTGTCTTCCTTCCTTCCTCAAGGTAAGACCATTTCAAATTCTGCTGCCTGGCTGCCCAAAGGAGTGCTGCTCGTCTAAGATACACTATCTCCCTTTCTCTCTTTTCTCTTCTGTTCCTCCTCCTTTTGTTCCCTTTGTACCGATCAAAATTCATGCTGAGTAGTGGGTTATGGGCCTGCAATCGCACACTGTGCAGTTTGGTTTTAATTTGATTCCACCTGGCCCTCCTAACTGCATTTCAGATCCCTAATATCATTCCACTGGTGCTGCTGTGACCAGGATTAGCCGGCCTAATGATCTGGCAGCTCATCTCACACTCCTCCTCTTCACTTCCTGAACATAGAACTGAGAGCTCCTTTCCCTCATGTCTCAGCACTTCCTGAACACTGAACATAAGACGACAATGTCGTGAGAACGCACTACATCCAGGAGCTAATTGACTCAATTTGTAGGTATTCCTGCGAAGCTTCACACACATCCTCTGCTGCACTTTGTGTAAGTACCAAGCACCATTCCATAACATGTGTGAGCTCTCTTCCAGAATGTCTCACGTGTTCTGCCTGAGCAGGCTGAGTAAGTGGAAGGATGTGGTTGACATCTGCAGCAGGTGAGGGTGATTCAGATGCCCCAGCAGGGGCACATGTGTGTGAAGGGCCCCAGGCGATGAAGCCTGAGAAGCCAATGGCACTACAGTGCAGGTAGGACCAACTCAATTAGCTCTTGACAAACCTGCTTTCAGCCCAAACAGCTTCTGTATGGCCAGCGTTCTGCTGCCACACTGACCCTTCTCCAGGGGCCACTGCCACTTCTTCCACTGTCACATACAGCACTGATGTGGGGGCACAGCACAGCAGTCTGAACAGCACAAAAACCAACCAAATACAACTACAGTAATAACTACACACTGAGGTGTGCCACCAGGGTGGGAAGTGTGTTCTCACATGGGAAATGTAAATGAAATGGATGCAGGGTCGGGCTGGCCCCTGGGAAAAAGGGGGAAATTGAGGTTCCCAGACACTTAGCTGAAATATGGGGGATGCCTGTCGTCTAACTAGTACCAGGTTAATGACCATCGAGGGAATAAGGACTGGATCCTTTAGAGGCAGTGCACACGTGTGGCCCGGGTGCTGCACTGGCTTAGTGCACATGGGCTGTGTGTGTTTGTGTGCACACAAAATCAGAAACATGGAAATCCAGTTGGAAAGGGGGTGATGTCTGTGGTTTGGTTGGAGGCAAGCCCGACACTCCATGGGGACCCATTTTAATCTATGAGGGAGAGGCCCCTAATTTTGGAGTTTCTCATTCATTAGTCCTGCTCTGGCAGAGAGAGCGGACCTGAAGGGAGGGGAGGGGCCCTTTTATTAACAGATATGCCAGACACTCAGGAGAAGCTGACAGAGATTTATGATGTTCAGATATGTGGAGGCAAACAAAAGGGAAGTCCAGAAGACATGAAATAGGGAAAGAAGGAAGCAGACGGTAAGTGATACATTAGGGCACAAACAAAGAGTGAGTGTACTGTGTACCTACCACTCCAGGGCCGGGGCCTGGATCAATAGCCCGTAGGCTAGAGGCTAGTGCTGGGTTACCACTGGGGGACCGGGCTGCTCTGTGGCTTGGGCAATTAAGTTTTTCAGTCTGCCGCAGAGTATTATATTTAGCTTTAGCACAGTGAGGCACAATAGTCTTTATAAAGCCATGAGCTCACTCCACTACGACAACATGAGCCTGAGTTCCAGCAGCTCCAGAACAGATCACATCTATTGATCTGCTCCTCTTCCTGTTCAGAGAGGCTCTGGCAGGAGACCGGCTGCTGTTTGTCTGACGTAAACTGTCTGGGCCGCTCTGGGCAGATCCAGTTCTGACAACGGGCTGAGTTCAGGATGTTGAGAGCAGCACGTGCCCAGTCACTGTCAGTAGGCCATGGCAGAGACCAAAACAGCTTATCTTTCCCAAAGTAAAAAAATAATAATAATAATTCTTCGCATATGGAATCAAATTCCAAACTGTGCCTTTTACAGACATAGAGAAGTTATAGTATATTAGTATATTCATTATTATGTTATGCCATCTGTATATTTGAGGAACATAAATAGGCAGTGGTTATTCTAAAGTACTTCATTTCCACCTTCTGACTATAAGCTTTGTTTCGCCTCTAATACTAGTGCAAAGCTGACATCAGACACAATGTGGTACTGTGATATGTAACTGATACAGTGGCGCCAATATCACAGTACAATCACTACAATACAAAGAAGGTAACTCTCACAGAT
Organism: Bostrychus sinensis; assembly: GCA_020698575.1. NCBI lineage: Eukaryota > Metazoa > Chordata > Actinopteri > Gobiiformes > Eleotridae > Bostrychus > Bostrychus sinensis. The sequence continues at coordinate 21,490,226 of CM036258.1, forward strand.
ATATTACTGACATTCTCTATATTATGATGCAAGTTTGTAGCATGACTGCCCAAAAACCATATGAGCAGAGGGCTCATGAATGTGGTCTATATTAGCATCTAGGTGTGTCAGACAGAAAAAAATATATTTTTCTTCACAAGGTGCTCCATTGAACATAGCCTAGTGCATATCACAGGTGTGGACACGATGACTGTGCATTCAAGGGATGAAGGCATAAAGTCATGCATGAAATTACTTCATTAATCTTTCCTTATGGGGAATCGCTACCTGCTTAAGACAAAGAGCCTGTCCAATTTGTGCCATAAATTATCTTCTTCATTAAAAAAAAGGGAAATACAAATACAAACACACATAGAAATGTATGAAAATGATAATGAAGAGGCAGAAATGAACAGGTTTATCAGGTAGACTGGAGCATTTAAACATAATCAGGAGTGTAAATGTTTGTTCAGTCTCACAGTAAGCGTGCAATCCCACACATTGGTAAGATTAAAATTACCCAGATATCCTCATGACGTAAGGAAACCACTGGATATTCTACAACTTGATGTATTTGCCACGACCGCTGTTGGTGCAAGTGCATGTGGCCAAGCAGACATAGCAATAGCCCCCAGCTTTTTACAGGTTCATCCTCATCTCCACCAGCTGCCACACATTTCCCATAAATAGTGCTGGTAATAAAAGGGAGGGTGGTCTAACTGATTTACACAGTTGCTTCCTCCATCACACAATATACAACAATAATTACAATTTGGGGATATTTCCTGAATAAGTCAAGCGAGAGTCTACAACTCATTCAAATGTACACCGTTTCAGTTTACATTAACTTTGTAGGGAAGAAGTAGGTCCAACCACTACAGAAAAGGTGTAACTACTGTGAATACTATTAATTAAAAGCATTTAGTAGAAGTAATTTACCTAATATACATTTTTAGAAAAAATGTACTTTCTCAGCAAAAACATACTTTTACAAGTAAATAGTTGAGAAAAAATGTATGAAATTTTGCAGGCAAAACACATCTTTGCACCAGACTATATGCTTCAAGCACAGCATAGTCATACTACTCTGAGGAGAGAAAAGTGCTTTAATGGGTGCCACACTTGCCCAGGCCACACAGACGAGACTTTGTGAAGCTGTCAGTGAGAATCACAGCTGCTACTGTGACGGACCGTTTCAATATTGATTTCATAAATAAACAAAGCTAACCATCGATCCTAATGTTATTTTGCATTTCAATTACTGCTCTGAAACATAACCTTCAAACATCGGGCTGCTCAATACCAATAGCCTTTTCTGATAAACACCCATATAGTTACCCACCTTACATCACTTTTTCAGGTCAAGTATAATAAAAACAGAAATACAGAATTATTCAAGAAAAACACTAAAACAAACAAAGATAGGGCCTAAATATTACACATGTAATGTAATATAGAATCTACCTCTGCCGAAGTACATAGCACAGACTTTTCTAAACTTTTTGTAATAACAATCAGGGAATAAGGAGCCCTTCAGTGTTGTAGTAACAGGAAGAAGCGCTGACACTGTGTCAGTGATAGCACTCTGCCGCCACAAGGACATGAGAGCCTATGTACGGCGGCATTATCCTTCTAGACTAATGGAGCTGGTTATTTTAGAAAAGATTTTCTGCCAAGAGGTGCCCGAGGCTGACATGGATGCACAGCATGACAGTAGCTGGTGTCCGAGCAGTTAAATGTTTGTTTGGCATGTACTGGCTTGTTTGTTTGTTAGTCTGTCCACAAGGTAAAAAGTAATGGTTGGAGTTTCGGCAATGGTCAGTAATGAAAAGAATTTTTTTTGTTTTTGTTGTGGATCCCTAAGATGATCTGTGCTTTTTAGAGGATTCTATAACATCGTGAGATAGGGTTAAAGATACTAACCGTAGCCACAAAGAGTCAGTAAAGGGACAAATGATTAGGCTTTTAGTGGATTCTTTGCCATTGTGGGATATAATGGCTTTGGGCTCAATGGATAGAGGAATTTGCACCTGCACAGGAAGATTTTGGTTGTGTACAGGTCTGGATACTATAACTTAACTTTATGAAATAGGGCTAATGCCTTGGCAGAGGTCAGCGCTCTCCCAAGTTCCTATATTTAGGTATGTTTTGTTGACGTAGGATTTTACATGTTGTGCCTACAGTGTAGGAAATAAATATTCTTTGTCATTAATTGAAACAGCCCAAAAATGTATTTGTCAGAATGCATTCAGATCTAGGCACAGTGAACATCACAAGTGTGGATGTACAGTGCATCCCTATTTGGCCTGCAGTGAGATAACATGCTCCCCTCCCCCACACAGAGGCTGAGTGACATATTTACAGGAAAAGTAATGATACTAGATACCAGAAATGAGAGGGCTCCAGCGTGGCCAGGGGACGCAGGAATCTCTCTAATGAATTGGACAAAGCCCTGTTGGTACAAGGAACAAGGTTTTAGAATCAAACTCAACGTAAAACATGTTTTTTGATGTGAGGCTCTCAGCCCAACTCCTTCTAAAGTCTGTGGAAAGGAGTTGGGAGTGGGACGGGTGTATCGGACAATTAACTCAACTGGACAGTGCTCCTACACAGGCCCATAGCGGGGTGGCCACTCTCGGCCAGGAGCCTCTTCTGGTAATGTATTCTGAAACCAAATTACCGTAAGCTGATCCCATCTGGATAGTGTCTGAGCGCGGCTGCTTTGGTTACCCACCGCTGCCTCGAGCCTGCGATAGCATCTCCATGAAGACAGCAAAAATCTGATTAACCCAATAACAATGAAACACTTGGTCAAAGAGCAAAGAGCTTTTAACTTAAGATACACTAATGCAATTCCCGCGCCTTGTTTTCTGAAACCTAATAAGAATCAAGCGGACGGACTGTTTGCAGCCTCTAATGTAGCAGACCGGGAATGAAGTCAAACAAATTGAAATCTAATTCATCAATGTGCACTCACTTTTTCTGCCGTTCTAAAAAATACATGAAAAAGCTTTTATTTGATGAAAGAAAATTGTATAGCCTTTAGTTTATAGCAATGGCCATGCCAGAGTGTTGATAGAATAAATGAGCAGAAAAGAGTCACATTTCAGTTGACTCCCTAATGTTTTCTACAAAAAAAAGACAAAACTACCAAAACTGACAAGAGGCACAAGAGGCAACACATGCTGACAGCAAACAATCACTTCAATACAGAACAATAATCCAGTTAGAGCCTTTTACAAATGCAAATAAATACAATACAGAAGAGCAATTTGTAAAACTTTCACTCACGTTTCTAAATATTGGTACTCAACAAAGGCATTTTTTAGACAAAACTTGTTTCAAATAGTCAGGTGTAGGGGATACCCTGAGGTCAGTCTATAGAGTGTACACTAGAACGGTGTTGTGCTAATTACATGGAACGCATTTGTCCCACTAATCCTCTCAGACAAGAACAGAGGGGCAAACACAGAGGGGTAAGAGAGAGGCAGAGAGGGGCAGGGAGACAATCAGAGGAGGTACTGCTGAACTAAAAAGAGCAGCAGCACACTCAGGCCAGCGCTGAAGAGCTCCCAAAATTCATTCAAATCTGTCAGTCAGCAGAGCTCAGACCAGGGAACAGGACAAAAAGTCTTTACTAGTAGTTTGAAAAAATTCAAAATACTTAGTGGAGATGTTATTTATTAAAGGCATTATCAAAAAGATTATCTTTAAGTAAACTTTTTCTTTCCCACCAAACTAAAAATGTCTTTGCTTCAGCAAAATATGTTCTGAGAGAATATTTATGAAATGATCAATTAACGCTTAAGAACTTGTACCATGGAAACATATAGAAGTAGAAGATATTCTGTCCCTCAACACTCTACATTATTAAATGAATTAAAAGTCTCCATCATAATTGACATGAAAAAAATGTGAAGAAAAACAAAAATTATTCTTAAATCTGGGACCATATTCAAATAATACTTAAATAAACAGCTATAAATAAACATAAATTTATATGTGTATAATGTATGTTTTTATCAGCTCACTAATTTGTGTTCTATTTGAGAACCATTTAAGACACGAGAACATTTATTTAAACGCCATTTGAGAATAAATGACATAATAAGGGTAATGAAATTAAGTATTGGTTTTATTAAAATAAAACATAATAATAATAGATTTCAATAAAAATTATGCACAAGTAACGCAAAACGATTTTGGTTTCTAGACACTGTAAGAGTAGTCTGTTAAAAAAAAAACACAGTGAAGGAGTAAACTGTGTACATTTGTGCAATATGTATCAAAACACAAACAACAATGAAAAAATCTAATTTTGACTAAAGTGCATTTTGCATGAGCAGCAACTGGAGCTTAGTCTGAAGTCCACTTGTCAACTAATAAGAGTAAAATGAAATACAAAAACAAGTCTATTAAAAGAGTTATTAATGGTGTGCAACAAAGCTATTTCAGTTCGTTTAGTAAAAAAAAAAGAAAAACAGCAACAAATAATCTCACGCCTCAAATAATGTCACGTTGTCTATCATAATTTAAAAACACGCCTTTCAGAGACAGATCTCAAGTGATACAAGGTTTTTTATCGCCTGACTTATCCTGTCCAACAATAACATTTAAACTAATTCCTAATAATTAATACAAGGGCATAGAAGACAAAACACAGATTAAGTAATTTTATAAATTGTCATAAATATTTTATTATACTGTAATACACATTTTAAAAAGACATTTAAATGTTAACCATTTTTGTTATGTGTTTTAAAAAAATCCTCACTTAATTTAAACATATAACATATACAATAAAAAAATTCTGTCATCTGACACACTGAATGAGTTATAAGCTGTGTTCATATAATAAAGGTTAATAAAGAGGAGAGCTGAAGATCTAAGTCCAGCTGCCAAGAGTTTGATGGTGCCACTGCATTAACACAACTGTCTGCTCTCTGCGCTTACACTGATACCTCATTCTTTCTTTAGATCTAACATTTTAATGCATACGTTTTGTAATCCCTAAATATTATTTTACTCTCATTGCATTGTGCAGTAACAAAGCCATCAACACACACACTGTTGACCTCACTGGACAGGTGCCTTACTCTCTTTAGAAAATATTTTAATCTGCTTTTGGGCATGCAAAATCAATTGGCGATGCTCTGAATAAAATTTAGAATACCAAGAATGTCATAATTAAAAAGATGATGTATAAAGTCCACACTTGCCCTACTGCTTACCATTGTTAGGTGGAAAAGGAAGGAAAGTGAGGTAAAAGTGGGTGTTTAAGAAGGTGTAATGGCAAAGTGTGCAGAAAGAAAGTTTACAAGAACAAAACAAAGACACAGACAGAACTAAATAAAAGTGTGGTTAATGACAAAGTGGAAATAGAGAGAAGAAAGAGGTGCACCTACTGGTTATGATAGCTGAGAGGGTCTGGGAGACAAAGTTCTGAAATGTCCATCAGTCCAGTTTTAGCATTCCAGGAATAAGAGCAAGAGGAAAGAGAAAACAGTTGAGAGCTTCTTCCCCAAACGACAGCTGAGTACCCTCAGAGACAGCGGCGGCCAGCAGCCCCTCCAGCGGCACTCCCCCCGGCCTGCACAGGTATGTCGCACTCGGACGGGCTCGGAGCGTGCATGTGTGTATCTGAGCACAGAACAGTGTGGGGAAGAGTGTGTGAGAAAGGGAGAGGGGGGAGGGACGAGGAGGTAAAGGGGTGAACGAGAGGTGGAGGAGCAGGCGGCACTGGGATGAGCGCTAAGATGGAGAGAGCATGAGAGCGCGGCCGAGAGGAATGACTCTTTCCATGCTCAGGATAGGGCTCTTTAAGACTCGAGGGCTTGATGAATATGGAACAGCTGCTGTTGGCTGGCTCCGAGGGGCAGGACTTAAAGCGACAGAGGGGCCGGCGGAGCACCGGGAGGAGGGATCCAGCGTTCACTCGCACACTCCGCTATGAGGAGACAGACAGCAGCCGGCACAACACACATCACAACAAACTCAGGGATAACAATGGGACACCTCTCCAGGACAGGCTGGAGCACAAAATCAAGTGAAGAGCTCGTCTACAGTTATCTACAACAGCTAGAGTAAAATTATAGTGGGATATCGTCAGTAAACTGCATGCTCAACTGTTTGAGGGTGAAATGTAAATTAGCCTGAATTTAAAAAAAGTGTGAGTTTTGTTGATTTATTGAAACATTTATTCTCATTCAAAGAATTTGAGTCTTCTGGATTTCTTCAGTAGATTTATCTATCAAATTTTTTTTCTTTTTTTAAGTTCTTAGTTATCTCAAAAAAGTTTGTTATCAATTGCCACAAAAAATAAAAATAAAGGAGTTGGGAAAAAGAATGGCCATGTTATAACTACACAAGTTGTCATCTGGTGACAATATAAAAACACACTGTCACCTACTTTTAACACAACATATTCAACATCCTGGTCCATCCTCTACAGAGTGCACTTCACTTTCCAAAAGCAATAGCTTTCAAGCCATTGAGGACAGTAAATGTATTTATTGAGCTGTGTCGCTAGCTCTGTTTGAGGCTGTTACATGTGAGGGGACCATTGTAAAGCTTTTGCCACCTGTGAGAGATGATCTCAAGCTATAACTCATATTCTGGAAGCCCTTCAACTTCTAAAGCGGTGGAAAATCCAGCTCTGTCTTCTCTAGCCCAAGCTTTAGAAGCGCCTGTGTTTCAGTGTTGATCAAGCTCAGTAAGAATGTGGAGAATGCAGATACCATTTCACAGTCAGCAAGGGTCTGCATGTTACTGTATCCCCACATTATAAGACAGAGCTTACCATGGCATCTTATTGAAGAAATAAGGGGGGCCACTATGTCTGACGCTACACAGTCAAACTAAAGGAACCAACCAGATTTCCACTTTTCCACCTGCGATCTATCCACACAAAGTTCCTGCAGCTCAAGGCTGGATCTGTGAAGAGACCAGATTAACCAGCAGGTCAGTGGCCAAAGGTGTGTAGGGCCATTCGATATCTCTGCAGTTCTCTCAGTAAAACAGGAACTGCATGAGCCCTGGAGAGGAATCCAGTTGCATTCATCAGCCCACGTTTCTGTAATCGATGCAAAAACATCACGCAATGCCTATTGATCATCACGGGCCTATTGATGAGCAGCAGTGGTGTCTCCAATGCACAGATCACACAGCACCTGGCTCTTTTGTGAGACAAAGCAAAATTCTTACAAGATGAAATTTAATTAGGATGACTTAAATGTTACTTTCAGCTGACAATAATACATTTCTTAGAAAGCCTTACAAGCAACGGCAAAAATCAACAAAATGTGTGTTAAAATACAAAACAGTGATAGTAACAAAAGCTGACTCAAGAGGAGGGAACCTGACTTTGATAACTCCTGTTGTTACCTGCCTACATTTGATAAATCACATTTCTCCATATTTTAATTTACGCTCCCCAGGATTGTGACTTGCACAACACACAATCTGACATGTTGTATGAGCTATGAAACTCCTGCTGCTGCTGCGTTTGTTGTCTCTTATCAGCTCTGTTATGAGAAAATCAGTGTGCAACAGTTGATTTGACAGTAAGAAATGTGACAGAAAAAATTAGAGACACGTTAAATAAACACTCAATCTGTCTTAAAAAGAAACTAATATAGTATTTGCATTGAGGACTGTAGAAAAGTACTTGTTACTAATTCAGTACTGTATAATTGATGATATATGGGTCACATTGGGTTATACAAGACAAATGTGGTAATATCTTTTGACGTAGGCTACTGTTAACAACAAAAACACACTTTAAATTTCACAATTGCCAATTACATTTTTTTAAGTGGAATGGAATGAATGAGTTTTACAGCCAAAACAAGCAAAGATAACCCTAATAACATATAGCCTATATTTTGACTCCATAAACTCACTAAAAACTAAAAGATATTTTAACTTTCTTGTCAATAATATTAGCAATTTTCTGAATCCTAATAATCAAACCACTATAAGAATATTTTCATTATTTCAAAAGGTCACTGCAATGCGCACGTCTCAATTAATCGCACACGGACTAATTTACTAGCTACAGGTGCATCTATGCTATTGCTACACCAACAACCCCCCCCCCCAAAAAAAAAAAAAAAAAAGCACCCAAACACACACACACGCACACACACAGAACTAATACAGTAACTTTGAAAAATAAAAAAAAAACTACGTAAACTGTGCAGATAAATGTGCAGTGAATCTTACGTGGGCAAGTCATGTCAGTTGTCCGGCTCCTCCGCGCGGTGAGAAAGGCAGGGCGACAGAAGTGGTGCGGTCTGGTCCAGGTTGGAGAGGCGGTGTGCTGTGTGTCTCTGAGCGCGCCGTTTTACTGTCACATACCGTAGCCACTACATCAACCCCTCCTCCGGCGCGCACCCTGTGGTTAAAACCAACACCTCCGACGAGCGACGGGACCTGGGTGAGCGAGGTCAAATGTGGTTACAATGATAGAAAAAGCTAATAAACACCGAATAATTCTTTAAAAAAAAAAACTGTTACTACATTTTTTTTAAAGTTTGAAATCGTAATTTGTGATAAACTGGACTAATATAGTTAGTGGCAAAACTGCAGGCCCAAAATAGTATAAACTAAACTTTTTGCTAAATTAGCTTACTGGACTAACTTTATAAGCGCGCGAGGAAAGCCCAGCTATACTTTGCTAACATCGCAGTACAAAGAAGCATCATGTGTAGCCGTTCAAGTTTAGAGAGTCCATCGCTTCCCTCATTACTCAGCACAGGCGGGACAGCTGGGGGGCATCTCCACCTGAGAAAACGGCAGATGACAGAAGACGTGAAAAGGTTGAACGCCACGGCTGTCTGTTGGTTTCCACTGATGATAAATAAATAAAGGCACAATAGCAGCGTCTCGTCTGTGGCAGAGATCACAGTCGCTGGATCACATAACCCATGCGTCCACAACTGCACTTTGCTCCACATTTTAGGGCTCATGAAGTCATTTGTATGTGATTGTGATAAATGGGGGCTAAGGTGAGTGTAAGAAAAAATGTGTCGTATACTCACATAATGTTACTGTTTTACCCAGTTATTCAGTCATTGGCTATCTACAGTTGTCCCACAAATGCAGTTCCCCCAGCAGTTTACCTGCACCTAAATATTACAGGTTTGGACTATTAGCCTAAATATAATAAAATGTCATCTGTGTTAGAAGTATTAAAATGTGACTTTTTTTTTGTCTTTGCACATTTCTCATTTCAGTTCTTGTCTGCACAGCGCTGTGGTCCTAGAGCACAAGTCTTCTGACAGCACCAACCGACTCTATCATCTCCACTAGAGGGAGGGCTATCTCACCACACAGCCACCACGGAGCTGCAGCAGCAAAGGTACCCCTTATTTATTTATATTCGCAGGGTGATGGTGTAATTCATGAAATGAATGAATGACTGACAGGACAGTGCCAACAACCACAAAACAGAGACTCCAGTGCATTTACTTGTGCACACAAAAATCTATTCATAACATTACAAACATGCAATTATTGTACTTAATAGGTTAATTTATGCTGAAAGATAGAGATGTGTTCCAAGCTATTGATGTAATCATTTCACTGAGGAAATTAGGTGGCATTAAAAGAATGATATTGTCACCGCCAAAGTATCATTGATTCTTTTCAAATGCAATTAACTGTATTTGAAAATGGGACCTGCACACCGAGTTACACGAGGAGCACTAAGGATCACTTCATTTGAGAGCAATATAAAGACCAAATTATCCCATCAAAGAGAAAATCTATAAATGTAATGGCACAGCGCTTCAGCACTAAAGAATGACAACAGCAGGGCTGTTCACTTCACTCCATTAGACCAATTAACCAGTAGTGAACAGCAGTCAGTAGCACACAGAGACATGATCAAGAAAAAGAGTACATAAAAAAGTGATAACTAAATAATGTAATATTGTGTAGTGTAATTTATTGAAAGTAAAAGTTTTTTTTTGCAAGTGTTATTTTGGATTGTTTCCCCTAAATATGTTGTTTACATTTATGTACTCACACTCAGTACAAAATCACACACATATTTTAATATCATGTACATTTTTTTTTTGGGAGGGTATATTTATTGTGCCATTAGGGCAACCTGTCAGAAGCAGTGGGACCCTGTTCCAGATCTTGAGCCAGAATCTTGGTAGAGTACCAAGATCTAGGATTGGCCTATTGTGCATGTGTAAGGTTGATGGGGAAAACTGGAGTACCCAGAGAAAACCCGCCTAGGGATCGGTCCAGGAATCGGACCTTCTTAATGTGAGGCGACAGTGCTAACCATTTTGCCACTGTGCCGTCTATCTGTCATGCTTTGCATTTACAGACCACCAGATTAATGTTGTTAAAGTGGTTTTAATGCTATCTAAAAACAACATTCCATTGTAATAGTTATAATGTATAAATATAAAGTTTGTTTTGTCATTTTTTTGCAAGAAATAGTTAGAAAACACTATGGAAGTTACTGTAATATTATTATTATTAAGTTTATACTAAAGTGCCTGTTCTTAACTTTGGAGCCCACAGTATCTGTCCCCTGAAACCCATGTTTATTCTCATAAGAGTGTGTGTTGTTCTGTTGACTTTCTATTAGACTGGAGAGCTTAGACTGATTCCAACAAAAGCATGCTTGGGCTGCGATTGCTGGTCCACGCAGCTCCCTAACCCAATTACAGCATTGGTAATCCAGTGAAAAGAAAAATCAGTGCGAAGAGAGTGGCTGAGGCGGAGAGCAAAATACATGAAACAACTACAGATATGAGGTCCAAGCATCAATCTCCAGCCCTGCTCCAAAATACTGCATAATTCAACCCCAAACATTTTCTCTGAAAGATTCAAACCAAATCAGAGGGTCTGAAGCCTCTCTTGTTCCACCTGCTGTCAGCCGTCCTCCATCCCCACACTCAGTAAATTTCATTTAGAAGACATCTTTCTCCCTGTCCCCCTCTCTCCAGCGCTCTACATTGCTGTCTCCTCTCTTTTTGAATTCAGCACAGCATGAGCCCTAGATTTACTTGCTTAACAAATATAGACAGGTGGGTTTAAGTGGTTCTTGAAATCTTCGAATGGACTTGAGAGTGCCTTTGCAGCTCTTGGTGGCTGGATGTGTATGGGGCATCATGTGTGCGACTGTGCTTGTCTGTTTATGTTTAAATCTATATGTTTAGATGTGTGTTAGCGAACATATGACTCTCCTCTACGCTTCCAGACTGCCTTGCAGTGAGATGGCATCACTGGCTGGAGTGGCAGTCTGGAAATGAGATAAGGATGTCTGATTCATAGGATCTGACAGGAAATCTATACTCTGCAATGTTTATAATCCAGCCATTACTACACAGCTAAATGAAAGAACAATAATCCAATCATTTACCCCATATTTACCTGAGGCAGATTCTCGCTTTTAGAGGAAAGTGCATTGTGCCGTGACGGAGGCTGTAAAACAGCTGATACGGCTGTGTTTTTACACAGACAGAGGAGAGTGACCAGCAGAACAGCTCAGGCCTCTGGGGAGACTTGTGTCCACAGAAAATGGGCTCACCTGTGTGTGCTCTGTGGGGTAAGTGCCTTCTATTACTCATCATTAAGACATTATTGATTTATGAATACCTTTGAAAAAGGAAATACATATGAACATATACAAGATCTCTGAGTAACAACTATTGTCAATAAGAGTTTTGTCCTATTTTCTCCATTATTCACCCTCCTCTCACAACCTCCTAATATACTGACTTCTATGAAATTAAAAATTAAAAATGTTAACGGCAACATGTATCATGCCTTTATCCTTTAGCAATAGAACCTATAAAAAAACTCACACAATGGGATGGCCATCTCCATGAAAAGCACATTTGCCCCATTATTTTTTTGTCACCAAGGTGTATTTTTAATTGTAAGAGTCTTTACATTTATTAGAGGGGCCTAATATTCACCCTCGAACAGATCTTGCATCGTCTTTTTCAGGACATAGGAATAATACACCCCATAAGTAAGCACAGAAGAACACACACTTATCATAGAGTCTTTCATGGACAGTATGCGCTGCTCCTCATTGTGTACGAGGGGGGAGGTTTATCTTATTTGGAAAAGTGAAGGGGGCCTGCCCTTATCTGTCAATAAACAGTAATTAGATTTTGTGGCCGATAGCGTCGATTGGTTTCTAATCTAGCTGTCGCCCTAGACGTGTGTAATTAAAATCCTGATTGATAAAGGGGCAAAAGCCCGCCCACACTAGCACTTTAACAGAGCCCACCCCGACCTCTTCAAAACACAAACAAGACAGAGATATGAAAGAAGGCCTGAGGAGAAAACTGCACTTCGTATTGATCAGCGCTATCTGCCTTCCTATCAGTGCCCTTTTCCCCCACAATGAAGAGGCTAGTACAAAGGTTTCTGACGTAAAACTTCATAGCTAATCCTCATCTGCAGATAATCTCTTATAATCTTAATCTAAAATATATGTATATGATTATTACTAAAAACTCTAAGAAAATTGGAACTAACGTGGAAATGACCACATGCTTGTCACAGAAGTTTTTGTCTAACATCCTTTTGGCCCCAGCTAAATGTGAAGACCTATCTATTTTACTAATGGCCCTGTGAACACTACTAGACTCAGGAGCAGACACACACACACGTATCAGTCATTAGTAAAAAAAAAAAAAAAAAAAAAACGCAGCCCCTTCAAGTCACAGGACTCCCTCAGAGAGTTAACTGACTGAAAGATGTTTAAAAATATTGCCTCAAGTCTTCACTCTCATCAGGGTCTATGCAGACGAACAACAGAAACACAGTCTATGTGTTAAGTTCAGAAGAAAAAAACACCCAAGCTCAAAAGTGAGACCATTGGAGGGGAGTGCAGGACAGAGGCAGCACATCAGGCAAAGAGGCGTCCCGCTAATTAAGCTTACACCTTCTGCAACAAGCAAATGTTTCATCCTGACCCAAGCCTCAAAGTGGTACCATGACGGCATGAGTGGCACATAATCCGTCACCTAAAGCCACATTAGTGTGTGCTTGTCTGCAGGATTCTTTAAGCTGCATAAAGTGGGCGAGAACGCAGCCGGGCAGCCCATGACCTTTGGTATGTGACACTGCTCACCTGCCGTCACGTGTGAGTGATGGATGCCCACCTCCCTCTGTGTCACATATACACAGATCGTACATCTTATACCCACTGTGGAGAGGATAAACCACTACTGTCCCAGCAGTACACAAGCCTGCTACCTCATCAAGAAGATAATAAATCAAAAATTAGAATTGTGTGGCTCAGTTTATTACGAAGAGGCGGACAACCGACTAAGCCCTGGACCAGTGCTTAATTTGAGTCTTAATGGCCAAAATTCAAAAGAAAAACTTCCAGTGAGCACAAAATTTTATTTTCATACAGAAAGAATGAGATTGATAGCATAATGTTATCTAAAATAAAGTCTAACCATTTTCAACTGACGCATTGACTTGTGACTATAGTTTATATTCTAATGTTTTCAGGAGAGTAGAAATAGACCAAGTTTAGATTAGATACTTTGTGATGGCCAACTGTAGGGATATAAACTATACTGTTACCCTTGAAAACTTGGAAGGAAAGCTTGTGGATATATAAAACCTTGTCTTGTAATTTGAGATCAGATTCTTCTTAAGAATGACTTCTCTCTTGATAATAAGAGCAGCTCCCCCTGTGGTGCCACAACAGTGGAGTGACCTTGTTACCAGGTGCCATGTGTCACAGTGGGTGGGCCTCAGAGGGAGAGGATGGGGTGAATAGATCATCTCCCTGCCTGCCTGGTGTCCATGCCCTGGCCCCTCTGCTCTCACCATAGAGAGCCTGGTACAGCTCCAGGCTCTGGAGAACATGACTTCAATTAAGCTGTGGAAGCTGCTTCAGAGTTGTCTCAGTGGTATCAAGACACACAGGCAACTTAGGCAAATTTAGTCAGTTGAGACAGTTCAAAACAAACAAGAAATTAAATATAAGCAAATCAAATACATAAGTAAAAACAACAAAACTAAAGAGCATTGATGGGCTATTACCTGTTTTGAGAGACCTAGCGAAAAATGACAGCAAGTTAAGCAGATAGTAGATGAGAGAGATTGAGATGCCTCATTTTCCCCTGTGATTAAAAATGTATGTTGCCACACGCAGCCTTTGGTGTGGAACTCTCCTGGAAAAGGAGCTGGTTAATATTCTGGCCCATGTCTGGCTAATGTCTTAAAGTGATAAATAGGAGGGGGTTGCTGCTGTTTGATTGTTCTTCACAGGCAGTCTGGGAGCAGCAGCACAGGGGGATTTAAGGTGGAGGAATCCTCTCAAAGCTCCTCATTCATTCACTCTCAGACGCCCCATCATTAATTGGGACTGTCGACATGACTCCTCTGTACCCAGGGCCAGTGGCAGCTACCATGGTGGATGAGCTTTTTAAGACAGTTCAAAAAGAGTTCTTGCCTCATGAAAGGCATTCAAATTACATGAAATTGCATTCATGTCGAGCCTTGCAGGCATATTCATACAATACACTGGCATAATGTCTTGTTTCTTGCCCCGCATATCTGTTTGACTATAAAACTGCACTCCTGGGAGCCAAACATGTATAGGGTAGAATTTGCAACCATAGAGCATGTTTCATTGTTAGTAAATTTATAATCTCATATAGTAAACAATATCGTCACTTTAAGGTCTAAATGCAGTATGGCTAAATAGTCTTACACTCTTAATAAATTACTTCCTATCCATAATAAAATCACAGTTGGTCAGCTTGTCTATATGGGTTAATTTTTATTTTTTTGTTATTTAAGGTTTCTCCATATACAGTCAGTTTGTCTACCCTTGGTGTTCTTTCAGTCATAATGAGAAATGTATAGTGGAGCATTGAATAGGTAGCATGTGTGGCTATTCTAACTTTGGCACACTTTCTTTTTTGACAGTTATCTCTACTCTGTGTAAGTATAGCTATACAGGACAAGGTGAATCCAGCCTTCAAAACTTTGTGATTTTTACTGATGTGGAGTAGGAAGGGGATAGCGGAAGGTGGCCAGATTTGGTTCATGATGTCAACCATGTGATACTTTAGTATTTATAACCATTAGAGGTTGTATATATGTCATGGAGTACAGCAGGCTCTTTTTCTGGGTGGCCGTTGGCCTACTTCGCTTCCATCTTTGTCCCACAGTTATAACCCCTGCTGAAGGCCGATAGTTCGCAGGGAGCAAATCAGAGCTGTTTTCATTGGAATGGAGGTGTAAAATTTAATTTTTATGGTTCTAAAATCTCAACGCATGTTTTAGTGGTCTACTTATACCAAATATAAGTGAAGAAAGCTAGTTGTAATAATTGCCTGCGTTTTATTTGAAAAGGTCCCACTGAGGAGTAAATTGTAATTATGGTCACCAATGATTGCCTCAGCCTTTTATCTGTGTGCTGCTCTTGCTTTGCCACTTTGTATGTTTTTATAGTATTTAAACCACTCTCACTTACTTTCTTTTTATGTATTTCACTATCTACTGCAATCACTCTCTCATTCACCTCCTATTACATCCCTTTTCTCTGCCTGTTGTAGAAGTGCTTGCTGTTATGGCAGTAGGAAGGCTACCCGCAGCGGGAGAGATCCTAATTAACAGCCTATTCATTTGTGTGGAGCGTGGGGCTCCTGCTTTCTGAGCACTTGTTTTATGGTGGCGCTAGGGAGTCCTGTCCAGGGATTTGGAGGGGGATAATTGCCTTTGCCGCGGGCTGCAGTAATCTGGTCGGCTAATTCATTATTTTAATAAGTTAGCTTCTCCTCGGGGGTGTGCTAGCTGCGCTACGCCTCAAACCTTGGTGGTGCACCTCGTTATTGTGGCGCTCTTTTACACTGCCGCCCGCACGGGGTTAATAACTGTTATTAGCCTCTCTCCTCAGCCTGCAATTTCTCGTTTAACTGGGGCGATTCAAACGAAACCTTTGCGAGCTTCTAATAATCAACCTCTCTGAAACTGGGGGTAATCCCTATGAAGGGTCTGTATAGTAAGGAGGGGTAATGGATGCAATCGCCCCAGTGCCTTTGCCTTCACTCTTTTCATTATGGCCCCTGATGTTGTTTTTGTTTTTGATGCGGCTGTTGTTTTTACTCAATTTCTCTAAAATCATTTGAGAGAAGGAATATTTGCCTTGAGCCATCAAAATGGATCAGATTTATACATACAAATAAGAAGATCATTAGGTTTGCGTAACTAATGGCTTCATTTAGGCCATAATCTTCCATCTCTGTAATAGGTTGCAGTCAGGAGAATGTGTGCGTGTGTCTGGAGCCAGGTTTAATGACTCCACTACACTCAGATAGTTTGTGCTTTGGCTGATTAAAAGCATGTCTTTTCAACAGGGTGGAAATCAAGACTGTTCCATGAATAAAAATATTTGAAAAATCCAATATTGAAGATGGTGACAGCTAAATGTATGAAAGAACCTGCTAACCAAAGTAGTTAAATGTTTTTAATTCACCTATTGTGGATTTGTTATTTTACTTGGTGAAGAAAGAAAATATCCATTCATCCAATTCATTCTGAGAGAAAATGTAATCCTATTATGTGTCTTCTGATATCCGGTCTTAGAATGTGGTAATGACAGTCTTTTATGATTTAGCATAAAATTATTTTAACATGTAACTCATAGAGGCTTTACCACAAAAACTTTGCATTGAGGGTCAGATTTCACTCTGAGCTTTAAGCTTCCATCAGGTCCAAAATTACCCACTGGATATTAAAGAGGCTATCTTGACATCTAGTTTTAGCTATAGCGGGGTGGCACATCACATGGTTGTAGGCTTTGTGAAAGGAAGCCAATAATGGGGCCCCAGTTCTGTGGCCAGTCATATGACTAAAGAGAACAACACTTCCACTAATGCTTTTTCTCATCAACCCAGCAACAAGCTATTAAATCACCTGATGTATTGGGCAATGTTTACTTAAGATGGTGACAGTCCTCAAATGGCCCTGTGCACTCATTTAGCACTTTTATCTGCATCTAAAAGTTCAAGCCGCATTAGCCGCAGCCCCCTCTGCACTCGGGAGTGGCAGTTGTGCTCCATAAAGTACGCACATGATAGTAAATGACCTGGTTCACTATTAACTATTATCCACTTAATGTCCTTCCTGGCTTGCCACATGTGGAGCTTTGGCTGCGCACAGGCCTCTGGGGCTGCCCGAGGCTCGTTCAGCACCGTGGCACACAGCCATCTGCTCGACCAGTGGCTGTATGCCCCGTGCCGCACTGCCGGACGCTGCTGGGATAGCAGAGGCCCACAACTCTCCCACACCCAGGTGTTTTCTGCAGCTTCATGCATATGGATACAGAGCTTACTATAGCACATGTGGAGTTGACAATAGCGCTGCTATGTGGACAGTATGAATAAATGCTGTTTGTGCATTGGGAGGAGTTTCCTTATTGATTTTCTTCTCATATGGATGTATTTCATTTGACACTTCTGTGTGTGAGGGAGTATTGATCAGTGATATCAGCTGATGTTTTGTGAAGAACTGCTGGTGTGGCAGAGCTCAGCACAGCGGCCTTGCCCACCTTAAAGCCGCTCCACTTAGCATGACTGGCTTCTAATGAGCGGTACCCCTCTCATCACACAATCCTGGGTCCCTCCCGCATTCATCAATTCTCATTAGTAAAAACCATCATGTGGAATACCAACTTTTAGCCAATATTCATCACTGTCAGCCCTCATTCACAGCAGAGCCATGACAGACGCAGGATCTGGGAGTGCCTAAGTAGCACTGACTTAGCTCTTTTATTCCCTAATCTCACCCTCAGTGCATGCAGAGCCCAAGCAACTCTCTGCAGTGCATACTCCTTGACAGCAATTACTTTATGCAAAAAGAGTGGAGGAGTTCAGTGAGTGGCATGAGTGAGAATAAGCCTCATCTGAACTCTTTTAACTGGCTATGGCATTCCAATGGAGCAGCCCACATCCCCTGGGCCTGTGGGCAGTGAGGAGGGAGTGGCGGCAGCAGAAGAGCTTTGTACCTATGTTACATGGATTTTGGACCACATCTTTATGTGCAGCAGTTCATTTTACATTTACAAAATTTTAAATCTAAGTTCAATAGCATAAAGACGTCCCACAGACAGCAATGCAAGGCTTAATGGATGTGTAGCCCATTGTTAAACTTTTTTTTTAGGTTTTTTTTTTTTTTTTAACGTCACAAACCTTTGCCAGCGATGTGTCCCCCCCTTTACAAAAATAGCATATATGTCATTCTCATAATGGGTCGATACATCTATTTCTATTTAAACTGCTCTACCCCTTTGCCCACCCACACCAATGAATAGGACAGCTTGCAAAACCAAGCCGCTATGTCAGCTAATAACATCTCTAGCACTTCAGATATCTATGCCCGAGTGGCTGGCCAAGCACAGCTAGACACTTTCCCAGAGGTCAGCAAGCATATCTCGGTCCAAACTGCCCTCCTGCCAGGTGGATCACAAGGAGGCTTGTGGTCCATGTGTCTCCTGAAAAAATGAGATCAAACTGAAACAACAGGAGGCTGACTCTGACTGACCTGCATTCTAGGCTACAGGATAATAGTAGAAAGCCAGCCAAATGAATATATGAGATAGTTACAGTGCCTTGCCTATAAAAAGTATTCATCCCCATTAGCATTTTTCCTTTATTTTTGGCTTACAACCAGGAATTTAAATGGATCATTGGGAAGCTTATGTCAATCACTTTACATCACATGACAACAACTATGAAGATGTAAAATATTTTTTATTGTGACGCAAACAAGAAATAAGACAGAAAAACATAAAACTTGAGTGTGCAGAAGTATTCACCCCCTGAAGTCAGTACTTTGTAGAACCACCTTCTGAAGGAAGTCTTTTAGGATGAGTTTTTATGAGCTTGTTCATAAAATCAGTAGGATTTGTGCTCATTTTTCATCTAAAAACAGCTCCAACAAGTTGGATGCATTGCACAGCACTGTTTGAGTCATTTTTTTTATAAATTTTCCTGTATTTAGGACCATCCTTCATTCCCTCAGTTCTGAGCAGTTTCTCAGTCCTTACCAATAACAGATATCCTCACAGCAGGACACTGTCACCACCAGGCTTCACTTTAGAGAGCGGCCACAGTCAGGTGTTGGGTTTGTGCTAGTCATAGCATCTTTCATTGATGGCTCATTTTAATTGTATCTAGACAGAGGACTTTCCCGTGCTTGGGGAGCCTCACACATGCCTTTTGGCAAACACAAAACATGCTTTCTTATTATTTTTACCAAGCAATAGCTTTTTTGTGGCCACTCTTCCACACAGCCCAGCTCTGTGGAGTGTATGGAGTGGTCCTGTGGACAGATACAACAGTCTCAGCTCCCTCAGAGCCTCTCTGATGAATGCACTCCTTGCTTGGTTTGTGAGTTTTAGATGGTCCTCTCTAGGCAGGTTTGATGTGGTTCCCTATTTTCCCTATTTTATAACTATTTTGCATGTGTCTTTGAATGGTTGACACTGTTTATGATGTTTCTCTGAGTTTCATTGCTAACTGTAAAGCAATGACACATCACTATGAATTGCATTCTTGAGTGGGACGGCCTGCCCTGGCCACGCAAAGGAGTTGTCACTGGTAGACTTGCATTTATAAAGCAATGCTTGGACTACTGCCTATCTACAGGTGCTAGGCAATAAATTAGAATATAAAAAAAAAACAAAAAAAAAACATGTTTTTTTTTCTCTCAGAGATTCAATTCAAAAAGTCAAACAAACATATTTATAGTGTCAGTACATTCAGGGTGAAACATTTCAAGCATTGTTTTCTTATAATTTTGATAATTATGGCTACAGAAAACCCCGAATTCAATTATACTCAATTTTAGAATATTTCATGAGACTAATAAATGCATTGATTAAAACAGTAATGTTGGCCTTCTGAGAAGTATGTACAGTATGTATGAATACTCAGTACTCGTTTGGTACTCATTTTGGTGCAATTTATGCCTCAGCGCGGCCTTTCCAGGTAGGAATAAGCCTGTAGCACTGCTAAGGTGTTATGAAGCCCAGGTCCCTCTGACGAAGGCCTTCAGCTCATCTGTGTTACTGGGTATGCTGTTTCTCATCTTCCTCTTGACAATAACCTATAGGCCGTTCTCAGTCATGTGATTAGTTTGTTGGCGCTGCCATTTTGGATGGCAAAAAGCCGGTGTAGCTGGCTAGCGATTAGTGATCATGCACAGAAATTGAGTTCATATTTACCACTTTCTACACCGGTTCAATAATTAACGTTAAGTGGACAGGTCAGACAGCGATATTTAGAGAAATGTTCACTATGCTTAAGACCCATTTGATCTGTCAAAATTACTATTTACCAGCCTTCAACACACAATCCGCTTTGGAATACAACAATATTTACAAATATTTAGTTAATCAATCGGCAATCTCACATTATAGGGGCACAATTAAAAGCTCACAAGAGGCAGAGAGCTTCTTAGAGGCATAACAATATTTTGTGGCAGGATGGGTGACAGACCTTCAAGTGTGGCCCTAAAACAGCTGTTGTCCATGTGAGTAGGCAGATGGGACGCAGATTAGTGAAAAGGCAATATAAATACTTCAATAAACTAGGCTTTCCGTGGAGGTTTAAAAGTCTAAAATTATAAATCAGAATTTAAGGCCTTAAAAAGTCGCAAATTTGCTGAGATATGGAGAATTAGGATTTATATATGTTTAACCTCATTCAATCTGGCGGCGACCAGATTCAGAAAGAAACTCTGCGAAACTATAATTTGCACGGTTATTATTTTGTCAATACAGGCATGATATACATTGTTAGAAAGCTTATGCTATGTACAAAATGGGAATTAAGTTAATTCTATGCTTAAAATACATATGTGTAATTAATGACGATTCCTCAGTATGCCAAACCGAAAAACAGACTTTTTACCTTTGAACACTGGTTCTGTTCAAAACCAGTTCAATCCAGGATAATGCTCAATCACGCTCAGGTTTGTGTAAATCCACAAGTAAATATCTAGATATATTTTCATAAAAGTATTCCATGTTGTGAAAATAATCCTGTAATCACCATATCCTCATGCAGAAATGAACAAATACCAAGCTGTTCTGAACGTTGTATTTTCTTTTTCTCTCCAGTTTGCTAAATGTCCGTGAAAACGTGTCTACCCTGCTAATAAACCTGAGCAGACAGTAAGAACTGACTTCAGATTGGTGTTTACTTTATTTGATGATTACAGCAGGAATGATCTTTTATGTATGTTTATGACTTTTTTAAAGAATAAACTTTGTGAAACAGTGCAACATTAACTTTTTTACTTAAACAGACAGCTGGGAGATGCTATCACAGATATAGGACACATTAAAGTATTTTTGATGAGTAAAACAAATTTAATTTGTTAGGCTAACAGACAGCAGGACTGATCCAAATCGGGGCATGACAACCAGCTTTTGCCATCCAACATGGCCACTCCACGGAAAACACGTGATCAGATGACGCTGGCTGAGCAGGATCTATAGATTCTCCCAGGGGTTCAGGTTCAGAGTTTGCTAGTCAGTCTGTCCCTGTAATACTATGGTCATCTGCCCATTGTGAGGTACTTTAGACAGCGTGGGCAGGATCCCGAGTTCTGCTGGATGATCAAATCAGCATCTCCATAAAGCTTATGAGCAGAAGGAAGCACACGGCCCTCTAAAACTTCACAGTAAAAGGCTGTGTTGACTTCATACTTCAGGAAACACAGTAGCCTATTAACTTCCATTAGAAAAGATGCTGCTGACCCTGTCTCTGGTTCAGGAAAGCCCTGACACAATTGAAGATAAATGTCTTGATCTGTCTGTAGCAGACAGATCAACTTTCCCAGAGTTCTGGTCTGGGTTTTTCTGGACATTTGTCCCCAGGATCCAGCTGTCCTTGCTGCTTGTGCATCTTTTTTTCCAACAATTGTTTTCTTTTCACTCAAATTTCTAGTAATCTGCTTTAATACAGCACTCACTCACACACAAGGTGAGCAGCCGCTTCCTTATCAATAACCTTTTGTGGTTTATCCTCTCTGTGGAGGAGTCAGTGACTGGACAGCTGTCTGTAGCTCTCCCCATGATTGTGTGGTTGCCTGAACCAGACTAAGCCCATTTAAAGGCTCAGGAAACTGTTACAAATATTTCCAATTAATTTTAAGTTTGAGTGTGATCCCAATAGATTAACATATAACGTTTTTTACAATATTCAAATTTTGTGAATAATTGAATTTGGGGTTTTCTGTAACTGTGCCATAATGATCAAAATTATACAAAACCAATGCCTGAAATGTTTTGCGCTGTCTGTACTGCCGCTATGAATATGTGTTTGATTTTTTTAATTAAACCTCAAGGAGAAAAATGCACTTTTACATGATATTCTCATTTGCTGGATAGCACCTGTATATCTGTATTTTACTGTCACAGAGAAAGGCTGATTCTTATTCTCTTTGTTCACAAGATTATGTGTTGCTCTCTGTTCCATTTGCTCAATGCTCACATTGAATATATATATATATATATATATATACACATAATATATTAGATAGGGTTAGGAAAAAACTTGATTTTGCAGAAGGAAACTTTAGTTGAAATATATGATGTCCTGAGGCAGGGTCTTTGTGCTTGAGGCATCGGGATTCCAGAGTCTTCCCCCTGGGCACAAGCATAAACAAATAGCATACATACTCTGTAGAATAAACCAATAAACAACAAATCCAAATCCACTTTATTTGTATAGTGCATTTTATAGACAAGACAGTTTCCAAAAAGCTGCACATAAAACATTAAATAACAATATATTACTCTAATTAGCTCAACTAGTCCCCATTCAAATAATAAGAACCAGTAAAACCAAATGAGAGCAATACAATAAAATACCAATAAATAAGTATAAAGACAATGAAGTAAATAAAAACAAAACAATATAAGTGACACACTATAAAAGACACAGGACCACACGATACTCAAAATAACTTAACACCGGCTAATACATTGGTTTATCTTATTATATATGTCTGCACATTTATTCATGTATAAAAAGCAGTTATATTGTCAAGGCTACACAAACTGATGACACCAACGGACAAGATTAGCATTTTTATGGTTTGTGACCAAGCCTATACCAAGACCACTGACTGTCCTTTTCAGTTATATTGGGAATAAATAGACCGGTAAAAACATAATCTCTTTGGCATTAGTAACAAAATCTACTCCAGACTTAATCTTACAAAATCTACATTTAAATACCCCTCAGACTGATGTATAGAATTCATCAAAGTCTAAATTGTATGTAATATTGCCCCTTGTGCATTTCCGTAGGTCTTTTGAGTGTCTCCACACATATAATCTGTATCTGACTCCGAAATTTCCACAAAGCACCTGTAGTGTTCTAATCCTAACAACTAAATGGGTGAATTCTCTTGTGGCAGACCCTTCCTCCTCAGCTCCTCACTGATTCAGCACTATAAAATAGAAAAGAGAATGTAGAAAAGGGGGCCATAGATTATCAATACAGTCAATATGGCGTTGTGTTACATGCGCCATCTGACCTAAGCAGGGTTACTAGCACTATTATCCTTATAATGGGTGCACACAATGTAGGCCAACATACAGTATTTAACAGTGAAATTCATGTCACACATTTGTTTTGTAACTAGTATTATGGTATACCTCTCCTCTAGACACAAATTGTGGTTGGGGTTTGTAATGCTGTTTCACATTTAATGTCTAATTTCCATGACAGATGTTAAGATGCAAATGATATAAAATGATCTTGCAGTCACTCTATCAGAGAATTTTTGCTCATCCTTGATTAAAATTCAAGTCACAGTCAATGAAAAGCTTGTTTCAACATACAGCACCTCACTGCTGTTCTGTACAGTAATGCTAATGCACTCTGCCTTAGACCTGCTACTTTAATTCATCTGAAGGATTTCATGTTTAATTTTAAGCCTTGGCTGCCCGTGGGGACTTTAACCCTTTTTACGATCTCATTTTAATCGGATGCTTTTTTGTTAAATGTTTAACTTAAATTTGGAGTCTCATAAATATTCCAAATCACTCATCTTGTGTTTGATGAGGAAATGAGCCTCGTTTCCAGCATGATTCCCCAGGCACCAGAGAGGGGGGCAACCCTTACAACTTAACTCTTGGAAGTAGACCTGTGTGCTGCACTCACAGCCTATATTAGCACACAGCAAATTGTTTTAACAATGTGCGAGCTGCCTTTGTGTCGAGATAATGATGATATCTCTTCTCTGTGGCACTACATGCTACTGAGGTAATCATAAAGGTCTCTGCTGTCATCATTGCCTGAGAGCACCTTTACTGCGCCGAAGGGACAACCACTCGCACTGAATATGAATCTCTTTTACAGGATCTCTTTCAGGATAGTACAGCATAGGAAGAACTCTTGTTGCATGGACTAGTAAGTTACAGTATCATTTCAATATTTATATTATACCATACATCAATACTGCTTTACAAACACAGAGTTAATATTTAGAACCGCAGCACAGATCGAGAAGGTCTGATCTCTGAGTCAGTGGGCCACAGGCTGGGGCCCGTTTCCGAGTTTCACCCTTTTTCTTTCTGTCTTTCTCTCCCAAGACTCAGCGGTCATTAATCTTCCACACAGGTGCTGAGGACTTTTGACCCTCTGCTCCACTTCCTCCATTAGCACCATGACAGCTCAACGGTAAGGTTCATATATCGCCATATTTCCAGGCTTCTTCTCCCACACTGGTCTTGTAGCTCAAACCCACCGTCCCTTTTTGCTAAAACTTGAATAAATAACTTTTTCTAATGGGACAAATGGTGTTCTTTTACTGACTCTCTTAAGCTCAATAGTAAAAATCCCTTTAAATAAAATGTATTTGTTCCTTTGCCTATTACGGACCTTTCCTGAAATGTCATCAAAATCAAACCAACAAACCAGTGCTGGCAAAACATTGGTTAATGTCCTAAAATATAAAAATAGTTAAGGGATCGAAAGGCTTTTATTTAGACCTATATCTTAAAACCAATCTTGGTCACCTTTAAAAAACATTATGTGACTAAAAGAAGCCGTTTCCAATAACTACTTAACTGGTGCCAGTTAAAAATTGAGAAACAGTGATAGTTTTGAAAAAACTGAGAAACAGTGATAGTTTTGAACTCGTAATAAGTCTGGCAGTCTTAGTCAGTATGTTTTTCAATGAAATACATAATAAATATTGATATTATTAATATTGCACTTCTTTATCCGGTTGACTGTATGTTTGTGCTTGTAAAGGTATTAGAACATTGCACGAAGCAACACATCATACAGACAGGGCCCTAACAATGAATTAAAATATGCCATTATACCGAGTTGGAAACAGAGCATTGTCCAAAATGTCTCTGTGCTGAAGCAAGTACATTAAATGAGACTAGACATTAGATCAAGCACAAATAGAAAAAAAGTTATCAAATTAACAAAATAAATTAAAGAAATATCATGAAAGCAAATGCAGCTCTCTATTTGTTTACCAAGCACTTGGTAGAATGGCGACAGTCATAATATGGCAGCTCCACCAGATGTCAGTTACTGCAATTCACATTAGAATGTCCACTGTAGTGTTCTGTTCTGTCTCTATGGTTCAGAGGCCTCAGGAACTCAGCACCAGAGAATACAGGACTACTTAAACTGGCATGAATGAAACAAAATACAACTCCTGGTATGTTTTTGATGAGTGAATATTATAACATGGTAGAAAGCTCAAAAAAGTCGATTTTGTATAATATATCCCCTTTAAAAAAACATACATTTTGTAATATAAGTGCAGTAGTATTTACTGTAGCAACTACATAATTATCTTGCTGCAATTAAATGTACCAAACAGATGTTGTATAATGACAAATGACGTATAATGATGAATGTTGAGACCATAACAAGATTTTTCAATTTATGAAATCATGAACTTTGTTTTCATCAACTTGTGTGTGGAGAGGTTGTGAACTCGTGACGCTGCTGCTGTAGCCGCCTCTTGTGCAGAGTCTTAGTTTCACCAGACTGGAGACCTCCACTGACAGCTGGACCACCTCACACTTCCACACATCATACAGGCAGGGCCCTAATACATGCAGCATATGCAGCGTCCCTGTGCATCTTCTCACATAGCAGTGTACGCCCAAGCCTATGGCAAAAACACAAATGTCACTGCCGATGGAGAAAGGTTACAGCCAAACCTAGCGATCTGTACTGTTAATTTGCTCCCTGGGGTTGGAGCGGACAAGTGC
This sequence comes from Bostrychus sinensis, assembly GCA_020698575.1. NCBI lineage: Eukaryota > Metazoa > Chordata > Actinopteri > Gobiiformes > Eleotridae > Bostrychus > Bostrychus sinensis. The sequence goes on from CM036258.1 coordinate 21,516,477, forward strand.
AGAGTGATCACTAACTCATAAAACCCTAAAATATCACATTCTCCAACAGTCATCATGTCTGAAAAACACACTGAGCATACTTAACAAAGTGAAAAGTTAAGTATTTTCTTCTTAACATCAATAGAAATATACACTTTAAAATACATTATTGAATTCAGATGTTGATTTCTGAATTGGAGAGTGGTTGACACTTGCAATGGGAGATTGTGGGATCTATCTCTGGGCCGACCAACACAACATTTGTCTGTGTGGAGTCCTCCCCGTCTTACTTCAGATTGTGACATGCATGTATGGAGCAATGGGTGAATCTAATTGCACTTAGTTGTATATCTCTCAAATGACCATTGTCACCAGGTTTACCCTTTCTCCAGCCCATAGTTTCTGGGCTTCAGGCAAAGTCAAAGGGAAAAAGGGAAAGAAAAATGTTAATTTCTTCACTGCAATCAGTGTTAACAAATATCAAAATAGGAGTAATAGGGGTAAAACATAATATTTTCCATTTTCTTCATTGTGTATTGTTTATATTTTGAAGGTTTTCAGGAAAGAAAAAATTGGAAACAGTGTACTCTGTTGAAGAATGGATCTTATGCAAGTTATAAGGGGAGCCACATTACATCTACCCTCAAATAACAGTGTAACTACCATAGCTTTTTTCTAAGCAGTTCACTGGGAAAAGTTCATGTGTAGAATAATTATAATAAAGCCAGTGGATAAAAGTTAGAGGTCTGTACAGTGTGCAGTGTGGGATGATGAGTGTCCTTTTCGGATGGATGTGGTGTGTGTATTCCTGGTGGTCCCATCCAGACGGTGTGTCTGACTTTCAGCACGTCTCACCTCCCCATCTGACTGAGGTCACCCCGCTGGTATCGCAAGCACAGCAGTCACATTGTGCCTCAATGCAGACAGATTGCTTATAATAACTGTTAGAGACCTTTCATTTTTTCCTGTCAGCAATCTGCAGGATAATTTTGGCACCCTTTAAGGATTCAACCAGCCTAATACGAGGGTAAAAATAAACAAGCGCTATATTGGGAGAACATAATCCCATTTACAAGTTGAAACGTACTTTGGCAATAAAGTTAAAGTGCACAATGGTGGTTATATGTGGCAATTTTTACTATTTCTAGACCAAGAGATGACAAGTGCACGGCTTTTAGACTGGCAGGATTACCTAAACGGATGAAACGTCACTAGACAAATTTCATTAGCAAAGACCTACAGAGAAAAATGCTCAGTCAATTTGTGTACTATAACAAATAATAGCTAGGTACAGTTATTTTTGGCTTCACTTTGGCAGCAGATTACATTAGAAGTCTATTTTAATTTACTATAAAGCTGTTTAAAAAGTGGATTTATTGATTGGCTCAGTTGAGCTTCACTGAGAGCCTTGTCCATCCATTGAGACAATGACTGGCTGATGACTATGCACATCATACACTGTCAGTAGCTGCTAAAGCATTCATTTGTCCTGTTACTCTTTGATTTTAATAAAAGCCGAATGCGGTTAGGCTGTGGGAGGCAGATACTCAAGGCATTAAACAGTCATAGAGATTAGGTAAATGAATTAAGCCATGGAAGTTTTGAGAACAGTACAAGACGTGATGCATGGAACACGAATGCAAAATGCTGAAGATACAAAGAGTTGAGTGAATTAATCAACACAGGCTGAAGGACAGAGGTTGGAGGACTAAACTAATGTTGGCTCTGCCCTGAATGCCTTGGACATTTAAAAACATAGGCTGAGATCAATACACACAAGGCTATCTGTGCTGATAATATCTATCCATTACTGTCTTGACTCTGTAAACACAACTAATTCTGTTTTTGATTAAAACAACTCCTCTAAAAAATATCAACGTGCCTCATCCAGTTGACTTGTATGCATTTATTGCTATAGAAAATGCACTATGGGGTTCAGTTAAGGGCAAAAATGACATAACACATTAGTTTCTAACCTTTATTTACCACCATTTCCTATATTCTCTTTATGTAGCTAATATTTCTAATTTAGCACCGTCCAGGAAAAGTGACACAAGAAGCCATAAATTCCCTTCTAATTCCAAATAATTCCGATTACATGGACGAGTAGTTTTCAATCAGAAAGATAATCTGGATGATAGATGGTGGGATAATTGGCTGTCTCTGCCACGTAAATATTGTGTCGTTCTATTAATCTTGCCGAATGAAGTGTCAAGCTGTCACTCATTCGTCAAACTGAATTAGGAATATAACGAATAAATAAATGCACGTGGGCTGCGGGTGTCTGTGCGTCTATGTTTGTCATTGTGGACGTGAGGAACACGGAGGATGGGAAGAGACGAGGAGGCTGCAGCGAGGCCACAGTCAAACACGAGCCAGGGACTATTAGAGAGATGAGTGTAAGTCAAAGACAGACAGTTTAAAATCATCTTCTTGCAGCCCGTTTAAAATAATCTGGAGTATAACACACCTAAAAACATTACTGTGTAACTTGAGCAGCTGCTTAATCTTGCCAAAGGGGTTTTTATCAGGATGGATACCCTCTGAATTACATTGTCTTTTCTATAGCAGGGCCCATATCTGTCACCTGTCAAAGGCTGCTCCAGTCTCTGAATATTTTACACTATCATCAAGTCATTAGCTTAGATTGTTTTAAGTCACAAAGGAATGAATTCAATTTTTTCAAATAAACTAAAAAGGCAATAAACAATAGTTTAATAAATACTATGTACTTCAAGGTTGAAACAGATGAAAAAGTCAGATGGAAATCGGGCACAGCATATAATTAATATGTAAGAGGTTGTATTTTTTTATATCATCCAAGAGATGATAAATATCTTATCTAGTCTTTAACCTGTAGGACAGGAAGATAAAAAATTCAGCAATGACGTGCCTAATTTAATTTATAAAGACCATAATTAACAACCTGCAGGCTGCCAGGGAGACCCCATTTCAGGGTGGAGATGGAGGGGGCCTCAGCTACAAGAATAAAAATGAAGTTTTCATTCAATTCCAAATTAAATTTCAAATATCAGTAATTTCACACAAAAGGTCATCTCTAATGGAGTGCCAGCCTACATTTCAAGACGTCATATTTCTCTTGAAGATGCCTCTCTGTGTCACATGGCTTGCTAATTGTGAATCTGTAATGAATGGTACCATCAGAGACTTGCCTGGGCAAACAACAGTGCAGCCTTCCCTAAATCAGCGGTGCCCTTCGACATGGTTATTACGAGGAGGCAGGTGAACCCTTGTGTTGACGCATGACAGATTAGATCCTCTCACAGGATGGGCCGTCCATTTATCTGCCTGATAAACTCCGAGCCGCTCTCCACATTCAATCATCAAAAAGGAAATGAGACTAACCATCTAATGATGCCAGCACACTCTCCCTACAATACGTGTACGCAGACTGTACCGTAGACAAGAAAGGCTCTGTGATTTATGATTAATTATTATTTGTAATTTATCAAAAAACAAGGCATCTTTTTGTTTCTTGTTTCCATTTTCCCTTTGCCGACACTGTTAAATCACACTGTACCATTGGTTCAGAGGTACAGAGCGTCCAGGCCATGTCATTTCACCGCTCCCATTCCTCAGACCTAAATTTATAGAGCAGGGCCTGTTTGGGGCTGCTGTACTCCCCCGGTGGGTCAGCCCCTCCCCTGCTGTCCCTGACACGCATAGCAAGCATCCCGGCCCTCGTAAAGCTGACATCTTCACTAAACTATGCTAACAAGGCCGTAGTGATTTGTATATGCACAGTGCAGTGGTGGCCCGTGGAGCTGGGGGGTTGGAGGCAGCCCCAGGCAGGTTAACGGGGGGATCACGCATGGAATCTGCTTGTGTGGGGTTAGGGCAGCTAATCAAAGGGCCGCAGCAATGTTAGGGCAAGCAAACATATATGGAGTTACACAAATACATATCTGAGCGTTCACATGGTGTAAGGTAACAGAGCATTGGTTTGTCCAGAACTCAGAAGCGTGCGATTTATAGACTTCAGGCTGAATGGCTGGTGCAGGTGCAGAGCATAGACAAGTGCAAATGCAATATATTACTGAACCACAAACATCATCCACTGTGTGAACACAAGCAACTCCTCATATTCTAGGCTGTCATATTACATGTGGCGAAATAAAACATGTCACAAGCGGAGTATTTAGACTGCACAATAAAAAGTGCAATATACAGTAAACTATTTTGGCAGATTCAAAGTTTTATTAATTGACAAATTGATAAATTCCAGTTATTCATTACTAAACTAGAAGCACTCAGAGAGGATTGGCTCTATCTCACAATGGTAGATTTAGTGCCCAGACTTGTAGACAAACCAAGGAATCAGGGATGTTTTTAGTTCAGGGGTAAATGCTCTATCCATTGAGCCACAAAGCCCGTCACTTTAATTTACTCCTTTACAGGCCCCTTGTGGTTGGAGTTTGTGACAGCTGGTATATCCTCATCTTGTCATCGTACAGAGTCATTTAAAAATTTTCTGGCCCCAGATGGTGTTTGTTTTTAATGTTCCACCAAAAAAACAATAACTTATTTCTTGATTGAATACTGACCTTTCTGGAGTTTTGTATTAAATTCTGATCTAAGACTGTTTAGCCTGTTAACAGACAAATGAATCAACAAATAGATGCCAGAATAATGCCAGCAAAACATAACCTGTTTGTTGAAAGTAACAAAACATGCATCAGATTAACCAGGTCTTAACTGAGATTAAATGTAGGACTAAACAAGGGCCATTTATTTCTCTGGATCACAGTTTGTCTCTATCAGCAACATTATTTACTAACAAGTAAAATTAAAGCTATTTTCTGCAAAACAGGCCCTGTGCTTAGTATAATTATATTAATAATGCACTATTTTGTGCCGCCCTACTCACAAGCATTACTTTCATACCACATTTTTATGTGTATGACACTAATTAGCCATGTTTGTTATGAACAGTCCTTTCTATTAATACCTGTGGTTGTGCTCTGAGGGACAGGAGCTGTCCACTGAGCTCTGATTGAAGAGCCAGTGTGTGCTTTTACTGGTCGACAGGTGAGGCCCAGCCGTGACCTGGCCGCTGCTAATTTAAGGGGCTCACAGTTAAAATTATATTACACTTCATTAAAGTGCACTTCTTCTTTGATCAGTGCAGGAATGACATTCAAGAGCCGCACAGTTAATAAGTTCATTCGGCTGGCCATTCTTAAATTGGTTTATAGAGCATTGCCTGAATGCTTTAGTCAAGATAAAAACACCCCTCACTGTTCTTGTAAAGACTAATGAGTAATTGTGAACATAATTACTCACTGTTCCGTTTTAAAATGACTTTACAATGTACTATTGTTGCTATTTTCATTGTCATTAGCAGCTATTAATTTCCTAAACAAGTAAAGGGGGTCTTCACTGCTTTTTAAAAACGATACTGTTTATCTGTATTATGTTTTCCTTTGTGAGGGACAGAGTCAAGGTGAAAACATCTATGCTACATCATTACTTTGAAGTATTATTTGTATAGATTAAAGTACACTTGAATTTTATTATTTTACTTTCCATTTACATTACTGTTAAATCTTAAGATCTGGCCTTGGTAACAGGCCTTGGACCTTTGAAACACAGACTCATGCACAAACACAGCTCTTTAGTGCAGATTGAAAACAACAACAAACAGTCTAACCTTGTAATGTTATGGCGCTCAGCCAAGAAGGTTTCCTAGGGACTTTTACTTCCAGCCTACATAGCAACAAGGAATGGCTGCCATCATCTGACATGCGTGGAGCTGCCACTGATGCACTTAGATCACATCATGTCAGACGTCTTATAACATTTGTGAAGCAATTGCACTTGTAATAAAGACATTGGGTTCTTCAATTCAAAGCTGTCTCCTTACAGTAAGTGCAGGTATTTTCTTGAAAAAGAATTATAGGAACATTTGAGCTACAGGTCCTAAACAATATACAAAATGTGTGTATTACACAGGACATTAAAATTGTAAATAACTTTGTAACACTACCTTTCTTTTCATGTGTCTCTAGGGTTAGCTGGTGGTGAGTCAGTGCAAGTGAATGTCCGGCTGATCTCCAGTGGGCGGCTGGCAGCGTAGCTCTGAGTGCGCTGTGTGTGCTTCTGTTGGAGGGTGTCAGGTTTCTATGGCCCACACTGCGGCCTTCTGTCCCGCTCGTGGCTGTGTCTCAAAGGGCTCTTTGATGAGCCACTCCAGGTCTTTCATCGTGCATCTCGCCACCAAGCACTGGACCTGAAGGGGACTCACAATGCACCACACCTGGAAGGTACACAAAACCATGGGCCAGAGGAAACACAAAAGCTACTTTGTCAAGCTTTATTGGAAATTAATTTCCTCTACAAAAACATTTTGCATTCATAAAACAGGAAGGAAGGATAAGGACAAGATGATATGGGGAAAATAGGAACATGGGTCATCACATCAGCTAAAGCTGTTTGCTTTCAGTATGTTAATCATGGAACTTAATTGCCTAAAGTCTACTTAGTTTAGCATCAGATGCAGACAGTAGAAAGTTAAAGAAAGTTATTGCATAGCAAAATATGTTTGCATATCATACATTTGCTAAGCCCTAAATAAAAAATCGTGAGACAAAACAAAACAAGAGTTTTAAGTGGACATATTTGTTTTATTTCAGTTGGCCCGCTGCAGTTCCCATGCACCTTGCATGTACAGTACTGTTCTTTCACTGCTCTGCCCTATATGCCACAGCACAGGCCCATCCCAGAGATCATCCTCTTCCTCCCTTATCTGCAGTTCAAAGCCTGTTGACTGAATTATCTCTGGGCAGTAACAGAGAGAGGAAACAACTGTCGGCAGGCCTCAGTTAGCTCCTCTGACAGCTGCTGGTTTACCGCTTTCTCTGGCCTGATCCTGCAGTGAAGAGAACGCAGATGCACCAATGTGCACACATGCATCTCTCCACACACAAATGGGTTTGGTGTTTCCTATCGAAGGGAGCGTTGTCATGAAACAGGGGATGTTAATAGTAAGAACGGAAGTTGAGGTCTCAGGTTTGAGTGGCTACAGAGAGCGCTTGACTAAAGTGTTGAGAGGAAAGATGTCATGCCCGGGCCCACAGGAGGACAGGATACAGTGCTGTGCTGAAGGGAAGAAAGAAGAGGTACAGCGCTGCCTATTGAACTCTGAACACCTGTTTTTACTAATCGAAAGCTACACCACATCCTACCTACCTGATGTGGAGGACTTATAATTGTAATGTAATTAATATTTTTAGCATTATTGTTGCAGCAGGAATAGTAGAACAACATTGGTTCTAAAAGCGTGCAGATTCCTGTTCCATTTAGAGATTTTGACGCAATCATGTTGTCCTGACACATGACATACAGCATGGCTGCATGGATGACCTCAGTGTTTTGTCCTTTGTTGCTTATTTTCTTCACTCAGAAAATATTGGTATTAACCTGGTTAAGTAAGTAAATATGTTAGAGCCTAGATCACATAATCAGAGATTTCCCTTAGCCAGATTTCCTCACGTGCTCGTTTCTATATTTCTAACACAAATCATAAATGTATTCAAAGCCTATGTACATTTGCATGGCCCACATTACCCCTGTGCACATCACTCGTCCAGTCGATCTAATGTTTTACTATCATATGGCTCGACCCATATGGCCTACTGGATACAGTTGATTTAAAGAAGGCCAGAGTGGTCCACATCACCATGGATCTCCACCCTGGCCTCTCGTCTGTCTTGGCTCTCTCATGCACAAGGTCATTCCATAGCCAGTCACGACACTCCAATTAAGGCAACTGATGGACGCAGCTAATTGGTAGGATTTATAACCTCCTTTTATTATGCTTTATGAGGAAGGCAAGTGGAGGGCATTACCATTTATAGGCCCCAGGCTCCACACTGGATCACTGTCACCCCGCTGTCCAGCCAGAGTACGGAATACCACAGCAGGTTAAGTAGCAGGGACAAAAACAGAGAGTGCTGGTGTCCTTCTAGATCCTACTTCAGTTTCTATAACACAAATATTTTGTAGTTAAAAGATCAAATAATATGCACAATTTAAGGAAATGGTAGGAAACTCAGGGAGACAGGAAGTGAAGACAAGACAGGCAGGACTCATGTAATAAGAGTGTGATTATTGATTGTATTGTCAGGGTGGCTGACCAGGGGCCTGTGTGCTATGGGCCCCAGTCCATCTGTGGACAATGCAGTCAGTTACACCTCACTGCTCCGTCTAATAAAGAACAGGCAGATTGATGTCACCAGTACGGTTGAACTCTACCTAACACTCACCAGCACCTCTCGGCTCCCGCACACACTTTAAAGCACACATTTACAGCGGGACATACAATTTCCTCTTGGTCAAAGATGACAGTGGGTTTAATCATATACTAAAAATACAGTCAACTCAATATTTAACAGTAATAAGACTTCTATTACTTTTTGTGTGTGGTTATTTCTGGCCTATAACACAAAATTTTGGAAACATGGACATTTTTAGAAAAAAATAACACTGGAATAATCATGCATATGCCTCAGACATATTATATTTTACTATTCAGTGCTCAAAACCAAACAGAGCAAAATAAAAACAACAACAAACAGTCTAACCTTGTAATGCCATGGCGCTCTGCCAGTAAGGTTTTCTAAGGACTTTTACTTCCAGCTTACATAGCAACAGGAAATGGTTCAAATCATTTGACATGCGTGGCATTGCTTACTAATACACTTAGATCGCATCTAGCCAGACCGCTTAAAAAATTGTGAAGTAAGTGCACTTGTAATGAAGACATAGTGTTCCACAGCTCCAAGTTGTTCCTCGAGGAGGAAGCCAGTGCCTCCCCCTGAACATTTGGCCGCACTTGTAGCCTCTGTGGCAGCCACACGAGCGATTACTCCTGCGCAGCCAGCCAAAACACAAAAATCAATAAACAATCTCAACGTTTCTGAGGGCCTTTCGTCTGACTTAATAAATGTCTCAATCCACTGTTATGACTTCATTTTGCCCTAACGTCTTCTTCATGTGCATCTTTTGTCGATCAATTAGAGAATGGAGTGCCCCTTCTGTCACGACACCTGCCCTCCATCCGCTGCTGTACCGTGCACGCAGACACACAGATCCACTGCTCAAGCACAAAGTGAACGGCTTTTTTAATCCTTGAAATTAGATACTTTATGAAGGCGCTCACTTAAATGGCTCATTAGAAACTCTACAATCCACTGGTCATGATATTCTGCCTCTGAAGTCACTGTGTTCATTGTAATATAACTACTTTTAAAATTAAGTTAAAATGATTTTTTTCTTCATTTCTACACACAGATTTGTAGATACTTGTGTTTCATCTTCATCATCATGGAGCCATGCTTTGCCTGGGCCCAGCCAAGTACAGAGAAGTATACAAGAGAGCGTGTTTGCCGGCCGTCTATGGCGACCACCTCTTCTTTCTCACAGACTGCTGCTGCTGTCACCAGCCCTAATCCCGGCGCTGCAGAGATGACAGGTGAGTGCTGCCAGAGCCCCTGGTCTGTGACTGGGAGCTTCGGGAGAATTTCACACGCACACACTCCTCTCTTGTCTCCAATCGATTCTGCCACTTCCCATTATTGTCAATCAGAGCGACATTGTCTCCGCGGGTGGAGCAGTGCGGCAGGCAATTGCCCAGGGCAGCGGGGTGCATTGAGCGGCATGCCCCGTGCCTGCCAGCCAGCGCACAGGGCTCATCTCGAGAGGCTGTCTGGGCAGGATGCCACAACTAAAACCTAAAACTGTACGCTCTTTGCTTTAGTCGAGAATCAAAGAAAGGTGAATCCTCCAGAGCACATGTGGTACTTTATGGTGACAAAAGGAGCTGCTGCAAACACTTCCACAGGGCTGTCAGCAGGTAAGTGATGCTGCCCTCTCAGAAGTGACCACCCAGTTAGAAAAATGACATAATAACAATGGCAGAAATAATGGAACAAAGGGCTTGGGAGGTTGAGAAAGGTTTGGAAGGTGGCTGTTTTTGGGCCAGGTCCATAAGCACATGTCCGGTGTGGTAACTCCTGACCCGAAAAGAGGCCCAAAGAGGTGTGTTGGTCAGGTAGGGAAAACGGCACAATAGCTATAAGCCCTGGAGATTGATGGGAGCGCTGGCCTCCCTCCTGCACTGTAAAAGATTATCCGCTCACCCGCTGGAAACAAAGCTGTGATGGAAATTCGTCTCGCATCATCAGCAACAAAATATCTACACGGCCAAGCGGGAGTCTCTCATTTTTCATGGGCAATATATTAAATAAAAAAGGGCATTAAAGAAAAAAAAGAAGGCAAGGGGGCGGACTGAGTGATAGCACTAGTTAGTATTTTTTTTTAAATAGCCCACTTGAATCAGGGAGATTATAAGGTTTTTATTGGCTGTCAGGAAACACAACTTTCAGCGTACTTCACCCGCTCAAGCTCGTAACACTCTGATTAGAATGCCAGCAGAAATGAAAAGGGATGGTGGTGGTGTGAGGAGACAGGAGCGGAGCGGGACAAGCACAGATGCCCTGGATCTGCGTTTCCTCAAATACACAACAGTGGCAACACACACCAATAACAATGATGGTGAATTTATACAGTGTGGCATGGTGAGATGTGGTGACAGGATCCACACGTGCCTATTCTAAACTGGATACATAAGACACATCATATAGTGTTATCTCCTGCCTAGTGAATGCTGCTTTTGACTGATGTATGAATTTGCTATTAGAGAGGGAACATGTGTCTGGATGAAAAAAAGCTCAGTGATGTCTCCTCATTTTACTGAAAGCAGTGAAAAGAAAGCGTACTTCACAGTCCTGGCATGTCATGGTGGTGATAAGGATAAGGTGATGGACGGTGACTCCCAAGACTAGTATGAAAACTGACTGTTGTAACTCACTGCTGAGGTCACCTACACAGGAGCTGGTATGAGGACTAAACATACAGTATTTCACTATGAACCCAACTCTGATGGCTGAGATGTGTCCAGCAGAAGAGAATCTTGATAAACAAAAAATAAAGAAGATGAAATCAAACATTATTGACTTAAAATTGTGTCACTGTTCAAACAAGGCTTTTAATTTTGCATTGTGGATTGCAGGAAAGAACCCCAAACATGACAGACCCTCTGCCCATTACTAGAGGAAGCCATTGATTTTTCACCCATTTTACCATCAGTGTGGTGAAGACGTGGGTGCTCAGCTGATGATGTGATTTGTAAGTGTGGACCACTGGCAAGCAGCGCAGCACCAGCGTTCCATCTGCTGATACGTGGCGCAAGTGATGACCAGTGTCTTCAGCAATGAGCCACAAGATTAACAGCAAAGGACTGACTGATAATTTGGCCAAGGGAAAGCTTGCTGCGCCTTCATCTGTATTCAACATACCACGGTCCTATCTCATGGGTGCATGTAAATACATTGTTCAATGTTACTACAGCAACAATGGTTATTTTTTAATACTGACCATTCAAATTATCAAGATGAAAATAAATATATTTCTCACATAATTCTTAGATCAAAGTTTTTACTTTTTCTAATATTATTTTGCATTTAATTCAGTACTGACTTTTTTTTTATAAAAGTAGCTGTAAAAATAAGCATATGAAGTCAATAATAATCTTGTACTTAAAAGAGTGCCAAAATTCCCAGAAGCCATTTATTGCACATATTGGAACATTTTGAATACATGTACATTGTTTCATAAATACTGATGAAATAAAGCTAAATGGCTACATCACCGACGACACTGCATGGATTGATGATGGCCAAACAAGAGTAGGTATAATGGCATACACACCTTATTTATGTACAACCAAATGTTTAACTGATACTGGGACTAAGCAGATGTCTTTAATAGAGCAGTAGACTAGCAGCTGACTGAATTCTACTATTGTAATGTCTCTACATCTAGTGAAGTTTTCTAAGGAGGGACTAATCCTCTTTAGATCATTGGCAAAGCAATTAGGCATGCCCCAAATGCTATTAAATATAAAGATAACAGCACATGAGATAAGCTGCTATTTGTACTTCATATCAAATGTAGATAGCTGCCTAAGAACCCTGATATCAGGACGATATATTTAAACCCATGTATGTCAAATTAAAAATATGATAGTACAAAATGAAGGGAGCATATCTACTGTCCCATCTTCATAAATTAAATTGAATTTAACTTTGTCAAACCCTAAATCTTTAATTTATAAATGGGGAAGTATGCATTACATCATAAATACTATACACATAGCATTATATAGTGCAAATTACTTAAATGCAGTACTTCAGATATATCACTGCAGACATTCCACTGAACAAGGCAAATATATACATACAAATAGCTGCCAAAAACATGCAACATTTCCATATATTTTACCATTAGTTGTCTAGCATTACAACAAGAAACTGCATGAGTTGGTTTTCATTGTGAGAATGAAGGGGGATAAGATATAATCACTTCTGATATCCAAAGTGAGCTGAACTTCAGTGAATGGCAACATGCGTTTGTCAGCAGGAACCAGAGGGCCTCTTTTGAATGTGTTTCTATTATAAATGTGCACTACACAAAGGAACAAACGCTACTGACAAGAAAGTGCCAAAAAGCTAATTCCACATTGACCCTTGACCTATGGGACACAGGTGCTGCCCTGTGTGCATACAGAGGAGGTTCAAACACACTTTATGATTCCATTGTCTTGTGTTCCTCATTTTGCGTGGTTCCACCTCTCCACCATCTGTGGACACCGGGAGCCCCCATTCAGGTGCAGACACACCAGGCATCACTCATTCACTTGCCTCCTAGGTGCCTTTGTCAGGTGATTGCTGGCGGAAAAAGGAAAACAGATCAATACATCTCCCATGGGACTGACAGGTAATCTTTACCTGGGATGAAATATGAGTACCAGCCTGCTGGATTCCTTAACTGTAACAGGGCAATTGACTAGCTGCACTGAAGCCATTCCCCCACTTCCTGGCTATTAGGAATTCATTTTGAGGCATACACTTTGGCTGAGACGTCATTATAGTGACTGTTAATTACGATATAGTCAGGTGAAGTATAACCACTGCCTCTAATGGAGTGGACTGGAGGTGGACTGATGTGTCTTCCTCTGTCAATATTTTGGCACCAAAAGTCGCATTGACTGAAAAAGCAACAGTGAGAAGCTGCACTTGACAGCCAAGAGTTGTCAAGTGTGTTCACTTCAGGGTCAATCCCACCATCCATCAATTAATAATATGAATCAATGCAAGTTTCATTATATGCTTTTCTTATTCAATTGAGTCAATTTGACAAAAAGCCTATGTTTTGTTAAACTCTGAGCTGGGTCCGCTCAGGACCAGGTGCAGAAGCCTGGTGGGTGGGTGATTCCTTTGACTGATTCCTGTGGAGGGATGTCTTGTGTGAGGCATCCATTTAGACGAGTGTGCACACACAGCATTTATAAATGTCATCCCTGGCCAACATGATCACATAAAGCTTTCTCAGACGGATTATTGCAGACATATAACTCACATTAATTGGCAAATCTCATTCGACTAAATGCGATTCTTCTCTTGAATACGACTTTAAAAGTGCCCAAAAAGACATGCAATATGTGGCTGGTAATTCTGCAGTTCATTACACTAAAAAGTTATCTCCTTGTCAGAATACAGCACGCATACCAAGTAATCCTTGTTGCTAAGAAGACTTCTAGATCCATACAGTTTTAAAAAGACAACACAGAGTGGATGCTTAAAAAGTCACAAGCTTGGAGCTGGAAGCTTCTTTATCCACAGGTCAATCAGAATATGTTTTTTCAGCACGTCATATAAACATATGCATGCATTTGAATTTACAGTTTACTAGAGGGGAAGCAATTACTGGTTCTGATCCCACTGTGGTTGTCATTGATCTTTTAGTGCATCTGATGCCAGTGGAGTTTAGGTAATGTATACCCTGTGGCAGGTAAAATATGATGTATTCTGTCCTCTCCCGCCTATAAGGGACTCCTCTCTTCTGGCTCTTACTCATCCACTCCCTGCGCGCCTCCAAAAGCAGCTAATCCGCCCACTAGTGAAAAGCCGTCTGTTCAAACAGATTTGCAGAGGGCCTTGAACTTAAATACATTTGAGGTAATTTGAATATAGAAGGTAAGCCAACGATAACAGAGGCAGCCCTCCAAGGACCGAGACTACACTCCCTCTGTGTTGTGCTAATGAGCACCTTTGTAAAAAGTGTAGTGTTTCAAATCCATGCTAATAGGAGGCCTGTACATTATGTGGCTCTCTACTGGTGGTTGCCTCTCTGAACCCATAGCAGCATGTGGTAGCTAAACATTCTGATGCTCAACTGTGTCTGGCTTCCGTCTCTGCCAAACTATTGTGGAGGGACTGTCCCTGCAGCCACCCAGCCTCCCCTGACCATCCTCATGAGGCCCCTGCTGACAAACGCTGCACTATAAAAGTGGCCATAATTGTTGGATTGTGTATTAGCAGGTGGCCTGGAGACTGTGAGCAGAAACAGGAGGAGTTACAGAGTCTTGAGTCAAACAAGAGGCCTCTTGAAGCTGTGTTCTTCCTCCAAGAGATAGCGGAGACCTTAACAAGCCTTGATTGCATTACCATTTGTCAAGCTTAATATACTACCTGCAAAGATGGGCTCTAACAGTAACATGCTGATTTGAAGATTAATGATGTGCTTTGTATTTTCCAATAACTTTGGAAAGCAGAAGTTTTGAGTGTCTTGCACAACAGTTTCTTTACAGTGGTTTTCTATAAGGCTTGGGTAGACTTGTCTGGGCCATTTCAGGTTGAATCATTGCTCCTGTGGGGGTAAGTAACAGTCTGGCACAGCCCTTGATGCCCCAGAAGGCCCTGGGGCAAAGGTGTTACTGGCTCCCTTGTCATCTTCACTGTGCTGATCCTTATGGGATAGACTGCGAGCTGCAAAAAAAAAAAAAGAACATATACAATATTTTTTTTTAAATGTAACAGAAATCATACTATTACTAATACACTTACACTTTTTTACCTGGCAGTATAAAATTCATGTTGATGGGCTGCTCTGAGCCTTATAGATTGAAATAAAACTCTAAAGAAATCCTCCTCTAATAGGCAGAATATTAATGAGGTTTTGGTCAAGTGAGCCAAATCCAATTTAGCCCCATATGACTTGTGGACATGGTTATTAAAAGGCCAATCTGCTCTGCTGCCGTGGCATCACTCCTCTGGTTATGAAATTTTAAACTCAATTTACCAAATGCTTAGTTCTTTTTCTTGTGATTGTACTTGCCTCTAAAAGGTTTTTGTTCCTCCTCATGAAGGGAACTATCTGGAAGAGAACCACAGCCAGTCTTCACTGGAGACAGAGGAACTCTTAAACAATTGCACTTGCTAACCTGCCTTGCTGCTTCCCAATAATAAATAAATCTGTCCTGATCTCTCCCAAAAAAGTTTGCGACGGTCACACAAGACATTTGTGAGGCAGTCTGGGAGCAGAGGACAAGGAACTAGAAGTGACATTGTGGCTCTGGGCTGTCTCAAAGGATTAGGCATTACAGCATTCACTGGCATGTGCTTTTGCTCGCTCCCATTATATCTGCTTGTGCCTCTTTCCAGATGACTTCTTCCCCAAACTGATCCGGCGGGCAAGATAATTGATTAATATTTCTTGAGGGAACGATGACTAACTATTGTTGAGGTTCAACCCAAACACTTGGGTTAAACATAGTCAAAGTTCAGAATCAAAATTCAGGACTTTTTCCCTTCTGACAGATACACAGAACAGACTTAGACTGACTGGGCTGGGAGTGTGTTAACATGCACATGGCACACCAGATACAAGCTCAAACCATGGGTCAAGGTCACGTTGTGGAGAAGTGCTTTTTTGACATCTTTACATATCAGCAACAAACTAAAGAAAACATGTATGTTTAAATACAAACTGACTTTTAGTGGCTTACATTTGTACGTTCCATGTTTTGAACGCATTAAAAAGCTCTCAATTTAACCACAATACCTACAACTACGGCCAAGTGGTTTTACATCAAGGTCAATGAAGGAATAAAATTATTTTCTGTCAATAGGAGAATTACAGTACATGCGTTTATTGTGGGTGATAATGGGAGGCTGAATGGAACCATCTTACCATCTTAATAAGCTCTCATGTGATGCTCTCTAAAAACAATCATTACAGGCCTTCCTGAGCACTCCCCTTCCCCCTGTTTATTAATCAGCTAATTACACATTGACAGTAATGGGCCTGCTGATTCCCGCACTTAAATGAACAGGGCTGAATAGCTCTTTAATGATTAGCCTTTGTGTTTCTCGCTCCCTCTCTTTCCTCTTTTCTCTCTCTCGCTCTCTCTCTCTCTCTCTCTCTCTCACACACACACACACACACACACACACACACACACACACACACACACACACACACACACACACACACACACACACACACACACACACACACACACACACACACACACACACACACACACACACACACACACACACACACACACACACACACACACACACACACACACACACACACACACACACACACACACACACACAAGAAGACATTTAAATGAGACCTCCTGGCAAGAAGGTTTGCAAACAAGCAAGTTGAAAATGGAGCCACCAGACCTAGGAGTTCCACACAAAGAGAAAGGCACAAAACAATTAGAGTTAGATTACAATTAGAGTTCTTCCATAGGCAGCAGAATTTTAGTAAAACCTTTTAGTGTTGAGCTCAGTCTCCAACTACAGCCACATCCACCGTCAAAGTTGGGTTGAGCGGCAGGCAGGTGCAGGTTTGTGGGGTTTTTGAAGGACGCGAGCGGGGTGCAAAGTGGAGCCGGAGAGGGCGAAATAGTGCGGTGGGCTGCATTTCTGTCAGCAGAAGTGATGGCTGAGTGCTGCCGTTATTTGTCTTGTGCTGCCACATGGCCCTCGCACCAACCTGGGCATTAATGAGAGGGGGCCGGACCGCCGGGCAGGAACATGGTGGGCCTCGGCCGCAGGTGATCTGTCACAGTGGCGTCTGCATCGGCCAAGGAGACGCAGGAAGACGCAGGGTGAAGTGAGATGAAGCTCAACATGGGCACACACTCGCACGCATACATGTAGACAGAACAAGCACTAATAGTCCCATGAGGTTGGGTAAAGTTTAAAACAGCTCTGGTCTATTTGCTCCCAAAATGTGACACAATCAGTAAGTTCAAATGTGACTTTACTGCCACTGTTTCTTCCTAGTGATAAAGATGAAGGGCATTAAAGAAGACAGTGGGGAGGATGAAAATTGCAATAATTAATTAGCCTGTGCATGAGACCAGCCAAGACTATTAAAAACCATCAGGAGCTTTGTACTTACTGATTTATCCTACAAATAATTCACCCAAAACTGCAGTATAAAATGTATTGATTATCATTCATAACCAATGCCCTACATGGCAATATTTCAATAGTGACCTCCATAATCCGGCATTGCAATAACATTTTGTAACACAAGTTATTGCTATAAGGTATAGATAGGAGAGAGTTGTTGCTCTGCATTGCACTGTCAGACTGATGTTGGTGAGAAAAGTAGAAAATGGCCAATTTAAGGCTGAGAAATGGAGTGGTCATCTAATCCAAACAGATACCTAGCTTGATAAGTTGCTGTTTTTTCCCCCTCAAGTAGCTTCCACACTGCTGAGAAAGTGCTAAAAGGGTAAAGAAAGAAGACAATGCAACAGCTGGGTACCGCCTCAGTAATTCCCCATGGAGCCCAGGAAGACACCTCCAGCCGCACACCATTTTCACTCCTGATTACAGAGTTTCAAATCAACCACTAACACATAGAACAATCTACTTCTTTGGCCAACTCACAAAAGATTCAGCTGTCATGTTCACTAAAAGCAACATGAGGAACTATAGTGCAAAGTGCAGTAAACAATCTTTCTGAACACATGAAGTCTACTAGAAAAAAAATTGTAAATCACAAAATTTGATTCATACTGTATGCATAGTTTGGGACAGAGACAAAAAGCAACATTTGTACACAGGGAGGGTAAAGCTTGCCAGATTGTGCATCTCCTGGCATTGGTGAGATTACTGAGGTAGAAGTAGTAAAGTAAAGATTTATACAGAGCAGTTGCTGCTGCAGAAACTGACATTGGTCAACTTGGAATGCATATTAAATCACAGTGAATGGGGGGCAACAGATTGAAGATCCAGCAAATGCTCTGATGGATCTAGATGTTGAGCTTGATCTACACCAAAAACAAATCATTTGTTATTTACTGACCCCTTGAGGTTGGAGCCAGTATCTTTGTGGCTGCCGGGATATCCCAATTTTTAGCTTGCACAGCAATCTGAATTTTTGAGAGTTCAAAACTCAAAAAAAAAAAAGTATCTTTTCAGCCTCAAGCTTATCTGTTTGCATTACTTACGTTTCCTAAAATGTCATTATAATCCAAGAAACAAGAATTTGTTTGCTCATAGTCAAACAAACAAACATTGGTGTTAAAAACACACGTTTTATTAGTAACAAAGTAAACAAATAATGTAATTGTCTTTGTAGATTTTGTAATTTGAATTACAAATATGGGTGTTTATTTACTGTATGTTACCTTGTTTCCACTGTTGCCTCTGTCACACAAAACTGAGAAGATCACTGTTCAGTAGCTGAGGAGTGCCCCATGAGTGGAATATGAGGGGCCCAGGGGTGGGGGGAACCTTTTTTACTTTTATGGGAAGTGGTTCAGCACATAGGAGGTGAAGGACAGAGTTACTGGCCATTCCATCACTCAGTGCAATAAATGGATGCAATCTGTATCCAAGTAAAGCTTTGGCTGTTTTTGCATTCCACCTCTTTCATCCAAATGAATGATGGACCCTGGTACAGTGTGCTGTGTGGCAATATTAATATAAATCAGAGGCCTACAACCCTCACTAAATCAGGGAACCACTAGCATTTGTTATTTAAATGACAAATAGCACAAGGGGAGCAGAGCAAAGGGACACACCAGAGAAGGTGGACAAACCAATTCAAATTTCAATACGACAGAGACAAAGCCCTGAACCAACATAGTAATGAAAAAAGACATTGCCGCTGGTTCGAACATACACACCAACTGCTGCTCAGTGCCACTTCCAATTGGCAGAACTCCTTATCACACTTAAGCACATGTAACTTCTACACACTTCCAACTATAGCACAACCAACAACTTTGACACTAGTATTCTATAGTTGCACAAAAAAACAACAACAAAAAACAAAAAAACAAAAAAACAATTTAACAGAAAATTGTGAAAGGTTAAAAGAAGGGACGTGTAACCTGATATGATAGACACTGCCTCAGTTTTCCTCCTCCTTCTTCTCATGTCCTCTGTACACAGTATTCTTGGGGTGATGTTAGCCTGCCTGGAGAAAGGAAAAAAGGGTCAGAAGATGTCTTTTCTCCACTATTACATATTTTGTGTGGGAAAAAAAAGAAATCTACTCAGTGACTCTAACTCAATAGGCCATAGCAAGATGACAATATGATTACAATATGATATAGGGTGAATAAACAAATGTGAAAAATATCCTACATTCTATGTTTTAAGTCAAGGTCTTAGCCACCACTAAGCACAGATGCATCTGAAGTGTGTATGTGCACTTGACAAAGGGACAGATAAGGAAAGAAGAGGACATGTAAAGTGATCTACAAAAACACAATGGTAGAACAAAGAAGTGCTTCATGTTCGAAGTGCACCCTAGAGAGGATTTAAACAACAGCACAGTGATCCAAAGTCAGCAGTAAAATTGAGATCATGACAAGCTACAAACCAGGCGAGGAGGTTTTGCTGTTAACCCGAGAGGCTCATTGAGGACTTCTGCGACTTACAGCCCTAACAGCCACGTGCTACAATCAGGCCCCGTCTGGGCAGCCTTTAACAGCAGCGTGTTCCATGACCTCAACACCCATAAATCACATGACGGGCGTGCAGTGCAGGGTGTCGAGAGCTGTGCAGTCTGGTCTTTGAGCCAAGTCTCTATGTTGTATAATCAATAGATATAAAAATAAATGGCCTGACCGTTATTCTCTCCCTGCTACCCCTCTCTAATAAAATCCCAGTAATGCATATTTCATTTACTTTTATACTTATTGATTACCTGTACTCCAGTTAGTAAATCACGTGCCTATCGATCCCTCAATCGTACCTCTGTCGGACAGCACATAACCAGCCATTTGCGCCCCTGATAAAGAGCTCAAGCATTGAACTCCCCACAGTAAATCTTTGCAAACTAACTTTTTAATTCTAAAATCGATCCCCGTTTAAACGTGGCATTATTTCACGAGGCACGCACGCAGTATTAAAAGTAATTCCCTGATGCATTTAGTCTTAATGTGTGGAAGCCCATTCTTTCATCAAGACCTGAGATGGCACCAGGAGGGTCAGACTGGCCACTGGGGGTGGGGGGGTCATAAGGGCCCACAGTTAGCATGACACTAATCAAACATGAGAATAACATCAGCTGCCTCATTAACCATAGTGAAACACCACCATCCTACCCAAAGGCTCTGTTTTATAAGTGTGTGTCCTGGCTCTGTGTAAATCTCACTGTGTGGTGAAATGCACTCTTTTTTATTTTTACCAGCTGCTACTTCATCACATTAACAACTTGACAGATGTTGGCTACTTTGTTGTAAATGTACAAAATCTGTGATGAGGCAGTGAGCAGTGAAAAACTTATGTGATATGTGATGAAGCTAGAAGCTAGCAGACAACTAAATTTCACCAAAGACACAAGGACACTAGTCTCCAACATAGATTTTTCAGGTCATAAGAGAGACTTCTGAATGCAACATAGTCCTTTAGGGTGCAGAGTAAAACACCAGTGACACAGGGTCAATTGTAATTTTGGCTCCCACATCCAAAACCAAATATATCAATTAAAAATAATGAATCAAAAGAAGAGTTGGGAGGTGCAGTTACAAAATGGCCATCTATTTTCATTAGGATACATGGCGCTTCAGGTGTGAGCAGGATCTCAAGATTAATAGCGGTATTCAAATGAATCAGAAAGGATTAGGGTCTCCAGGGAACATAATCAATGACTCCAAATCAATAATCAATAGGCCACTCACACCAATATACTAACTGCTGACTCCTAGATCTCACAATTAAAAAGAAAACTGCAAAGGGAGTGGCCTAAGACTATGATTTATCTCACAGCGCAAGTGTCATTTAGAAATAAATAAGTCAATAGATAAAAGCTGCCGCTGGCCAGCTCAGGTGGGAGGCAGTTATGCATTTTAACATAGCCGCCAGCTTTGAGCATTACCCTCAAATCTCACAAAGCATTACGCCTATTCACACGCCGATACGAGGATAAACAGTGTGCGGCCTTTATCACTTACCATCAAATCTGTGATTGTTGCCGTCAACTGCTGCTAAACAGGAGATGACAGCTTTTATAAATACAGTATCATTTCAGGCGGGCTGCCCTACAAGATTAATGCTTACAACCGCGCCACCGAGAAAACACTTTTCTCTCAAGGGTGTTGGAAAACACAAGAAAAGTCAGATGTACTTGGGTAAAGATTTATCCAGCAAGCAAGGTGTTGAAAGGAAGAAAATATATTTGAGGGGTCGCTTTTGACTGCTCATATGTTTATGTTCATTTTTAGCCAAGCATAAATAAGTCAACAAGAGCCAGAGCCTAGGCACAAGGACTGAGGAGCCATCTCACTGGAGACCGGATTGGAGCAGCTTGGGGAGAAAGAATCAGCTTGTGCCGTCCAACGGGACACATCAGAAGCCCCTCTCGTCAATCCCCGCCTCTCCCTCAATCATTTGGGAGTATGATTTATACTTTTTGAAGTGAAGGGTCTTGAATCCCACTATAAAGGAATTAAGAGGTCTCCCCTGAGTGTGGCATTCAAATGAGAGCATGGCAGGGATATGAGGGCTTTTTAATAGCGAGAAATTAGTATTCACAATGCCTCAAACTGGAATCTGAAGGAACCTTTCAGGTAGAGAAAAAAGGCCCAGTTTAGAAAAGAAAGCCCTAAGAAGTCAGGGGCTTTTCATAGCAGTCGTGTATTTGCCCCTCATCAAGAGCACCGGAGCACTTTGTGGAATAACCCAAGAGAGACGATGGAGAAAGAGTGTGTGAAACAAAATTAAGCATGCATCATAAATACTGAAAAAGTGGAAACAATAAAATGTGGAGTCCCACTGTCTCAGGGCCAAAAGGCCTGCTCGGCTTCTCAGCAGTCCCCCATGCAGATCCAACACTTCCAGGGATGACTGCGAGCAATGCAACACTTTGACAAACATCTTCTGAATAAACCTTTCTGTGTAGTCCCAAACATGGTGGGACTTGAATCTGCATTACAACTATGTCAACATATACCATTTCACTGTGTCCAAATAGTGACCTTGAAAACTACAGAGATGAGTTACTGCTGCGGTTAAAACTAGCCGTCCATCACAAATTCAAAGCTGTCAACTTAAGGACTCCCCTAGCTAACAATGACCTGTTCTTCTTTGTTACCTATTCCTTTAAGTAAGTTGGCCATAGGCTTGTTTGTCAATATATCGAGCTTCAATCTCAAAGACTGAACGGTTTTTCCAATAGGCCCTTGAGAGGCATTTTATTTAACATGACATTAGCTACCTGTTAGTGCAGATGGAGGAGGAACATCTGAGACGGGAGCTCTCTGACACCATGTCAATAGGACGCACGGGTAATGGGCACAAAGTGTTCAACTGGAAATCAATGACATTCAGATTTTCAGAATGGACTTTTCCAGGCCTATCACATATTGTCATGTATTGTCAAAAGTAACATACCTGGTTTTGGTCTCGTTTCCCAAATGAAGACAGCCAAAAACTGTAAAACAATCAAAAAAAAGTTATATTTCCTTAACACAATTCACTGGTTATTAAACATATAATTTCAATGGTCTTCAAAGTCTTGCTTACTCTCTCTGGTAGCGGTCGTGAGATAAATGTCTTAGTCTCTCCACAAACACTGGCATTCTGCCACCCTAAAGCACATTAAAAAAACGTAACTACAACAGTTATCATGCAGTTGTGGCAGCAGGCAGTTGGCAGATGTCTGTAACCTTGTTTGGAAGCCGTCTTCTTTCCTTTCGGATAGAGCAGGCAGCAGTGCCGGGAAGACGGGAGCAATATCCTGCAAAGAAGACAATATTTATATTAATTAAATGTAGGTTCAGTGCAGTTTATTGTTTACAAGGTGCTTCATAAAATCCCTTTTTCATAATCCATCAAAATGCAATTATTCACATTTTTTGTTGTACTAAACAGGTGAAAGTTTCTCATGTGTTAGCTCTAAGATTCAAGCCTGAACTGCAGTAAGAAAACCACAAGTTTTTGGTTCTGGTGATCATGCCATTAATCATATTTGAGCAGAAACAGTATTGTTTTTACTACCTCTGCGAGAAGGCCGTGCTGGCTGCAGGAAAGTTGCTGATGGTCGGTCATCCTCCAGGGACAGCTGACTGTCCGAGTCCCAGCTGGGCAGCAAGCTGGCCACACCTGTCCTGACTCCACAGTCCCCCTCAAAGAACCAGTCACTCTGCTCATCGTCGCCTACACAAAAAATGGTGTCCTGGTTAGCATGAAAGTAAAGCATACTAACGACATAGTATTACCATCTTAGCACAAGGGCTAGATGTTGTTGAGATCAGTATCTTTATAGACTGTGTGACTGGTAGTTTTTTTGATCATTTGAAATTACACATTTACTATTTGGAGTGTATGCAATAACTACAAAAGTATCCCAACACAAACTTGATAATAAGGTTAAGACCTAGCACAAAAAAACTAAACAGTGAGTGATCAAAATGTGAATGTGGTAAATGTATCCTAAAGGTGTTTTGAAAGATTGAGAGTGCATTTGAAGTGTCCTGGTTTGCATATATTCTGTTTATACCAACAGGAGAGAGAGGTAGGAAGTAACAAAGTATTTTTAGTACTTATCTGAGCCTGTACTTTCTTACTTTTACTTAAAGTAAAAGTGGTAAAATAATACTTTGCCACCTCTGTAAGTAGAGAATAAAACTATTGTGGGGCCACAGATCTGATCAGACTAATGCTTAATTTATTCAGTCTTTAAATAGAAAAAGGAAGCTAATGTTACATTTGCTTTTAGCCTCAAATGCGAATAAACTTAGCAAATTTACTCTGTGATAGTTCATTCACAAATTAATATCAAAGGTAACACTTACACTTTGATCAAAAGCACAACAATAAAGATAATGAAGTTATAATATACTAGCTTTTACTATTTAAATGTTTTCTCATGAGAGACCAAAACAACTGAACAACAGGTTTGCCAGACTGACTATAGAAAGAAGCAAATAAAAGACTAGCATCTTACAATTACTTTATGTAGTGAAATACATTTTGTAATGAATTCAGAAAGTGAAAGTTGATCTAATACTGAAAGAAGACAAACTATAATGCAAAAACTGAATGGGGCCCTAGACCTGTCAGTCAGCAAAGCGTACACAGAAACCATGCCTCTCACAGTCAAGGTGTAGTGACAACTGTTAAATCAGAGTCTGCCTTGCCCCACCACAGCTAATGAGGATAGCAAAGGCTTCAGCGCTCATTAACATGACATGACAACATCTTATTAGAGTCGCTTAGCTGCCCAGTAACCAGCCACTGTATCCAAACCTCAGTGATGCTCTGGCCCTGGCAGGAGCAGAGTCACTGTCCAAATCTGAAAACTCATTATTCATCATTTTGTAAACAGGCAAGACTAGGATGTATATTTGTGGTAAATTCAAGCCAAAGAAAACTGCCTTACTATTTATAACATGTGGCATTAGTGCAATACATTGGTATTTAGTTGTACTGTTTGTTTACCTTGTCGTCCCTCATCATTGGTAAAAAGGCCAGGATCACTGCTACAGGTACTACTGGTTTCTCTGCAAATAAAGGAAAACATGACGTGAGCTGTTGCTAAGGACTTGTTACAAAATCCGAAACATTTAAGCCTTCTACTTTGATTTGTAGTCTTGAACATGAGATGCACTTAAATCAGACAGCATCTGAAAAGTGAACAATGCAAATCAAAAATTTACATGGCCTAGTAATGTCAATATTTAACATGTATCATTCAATAATAGAAATAATGAAGAAGTTCAGAGCTAGAGGTCGACATAAATGAAAATGACACAAAAAGACATGAGCGTGCGGTGTGCTCCCTTGTTGCAATAGCAAACACAAAGGCATGAGGAGAGACTCTGAGTGACATGCACAATCTAATTGAATATCCTCCGCTGTCAGCTCCAATCTAATCGGGCCTGTGTTGTGGAGGATGACAGGAGAGCGAAATGCGTTCCCCTGGCCGCCCCTCCTTCTGGGTGTGCCTGGCTCTGAGGGGGGCTCTTCCACACAACAACTGGCTGACATCTGCTGTGTGGGCTGTGGCTGCTTACTGGCCGGACTGTTTCTCTGCCGCTCTCCGCAGCCTGGGGCAAGCCCTGTTACGCTGCTGGGTCTCTCAGTCTATCTCACACCTCCGCTATCATGCGCAGCGACCTTTGGACACTTCAAGGTCACTGGGTGGAGAAGAAGAGCTGAGGTGACAAAGATGAAGAGACTGGTTCAAGAACATCTCTCTTTTTTTTTTTTTTTTTTGTAGAAATAAACTAAATTGTCACAGAACTGTCACTACTACACCATACAAATAAGACCTGGACAATATATTGTTTAGTTATTGGTATTACACATCAAACATCAATTATATGACAGAAATACCATTTTTGCAAACCTAACCTTCAGATTTCTTCAAATTTTAAGAATTTTACATGATGTAATTTTATACGTTTCAAAATGCCACAAGAGTTGTTTTTGCGCATTAGTAGCACTTACTTTTCCACCCTTTTGTTGCCCGCTTCTAACTTTTTGAGATGTGTTGTTACTATCAATTTCAAAATAATCCATTACATTTAATGAAAAATGAAACCTGAGGCCTGGTTTAGTCCTGGATCAGACTTTAATATTGATTTTAACAGTTAAACTTGAACTATATAAAGCTATATCATTATCGCACAATTCAAAATATTTGCACATTTTTTTTTATTATAATGCCTTACAATTAGATCATTAAACAGATTAATTTAAATTAGTAAGAAAATGCCTACATGTTGTAGATAGCAGTCCCTAAATCTACTCCCCTTATCCTAAAGGGGGGCCCTTTTGATTGCCTTGCATTTTGCGCTTCGTTCGTCACCAGTGACCTTGCTAAAAGGGCAGGCTCCAGGGTCAGATATGCGCTGATACCATGTTTTGCCATATTGCAGAGGCACGCCAGTGACAGCAACATCAGAAAAACGTCCATCCAGCCTGCAACTCTTCCTGGCCATATGGTTCGGCAGTGGCACCATCGGCCCTCACATTCACAAGAAGCAGATGTAAGGAAGCGGGCCTCTCTGGGGAATGGGAAGATGTCAGCTCCAGTCAGTCCAACAATACAATGTGAGAAGACCACAACCAAAACACAATGCATTTCTGTTTACCTTAAATTCCTTAGTTAAAAAATGTCCCATGATGATCAAAGTGAGAGTTTGTGTGAAGTTTAAAAAGAACCACAGGTATAAACAATTCATTAGAGCCTCCCATTAAGTATTTATCCATATTAAAGGTGTAATGTGATGTCGCTTGGAGCACCACTGGGCTGAATTGAGACCGTTTCCATTAAGTACTGCCTAATTAATAGCATGAATAATTGAGAAACCAATTTTTCTTGCACCCAAAAACAACACTTCTTCTTCTGCACCGGTGACCTCTGACAAGCAAAGTTGACAAACATTATATACAAACACTGTCTAGAGTTCTTGGTCCAAGTCCAAGTGTGAGTGTGGCTCAGACTTAAGGATGCATTACAACAAGCTGAACAGCACATCCCCAAGTTGATGTTCAACTCCAAATACGTCTTAATTAGACAACATACAATGTGTCCGTGATAAAACAAAGCCAAGGGCAAAATGAAAAAGTGCATCGCTGTGTTTTGGGGCTGGACTCAGCTCCCCATGTGGCCCAATTGTTTCTATACAAGCCAAAGAGGTGAAGCAAAACACAGTATCCAGATGAGCAAGTAATCATTAGGATATAATCCCCAACTCCTGGGAGAGGCACAGGCAGTTTGCTCAGAGATTACAGGCTAGCCGCCATTTATTGAGCTCAAGCTCATTCTGTTGAGAAAAAAAGAAGAGGCAGTGACAGAGGGGGGCAAAGTGCTGATAACAATGGATCTGTGGCTTCTTCAAACAAGCCGTTCCAGCCCAAATCCATGCCCTTTTGCATGGGTGTCTGATTATAAGGTTATCCCACCCTCCCTAAGCTGCTGTAATTGGATTAGTCTCAGAGATTTATGAAAATTAACTTTGGCAAATAGTTGCAACGGTTTCTTAAAAACTCCTTGTAGAGTTCTCACATTGTAAACCACAATGTGATGAAGCAGTGAAAAGATGCGACAATGGCTTTATGGTAGGAAGAAGTCCACATGAGCAGCAGGGTCCCACGGCTGGGGGTCTAGGCTGAGCCCGGAACAGCTTCTACCCACAGGTAAGGGCTGATGCAGAGCCATCCTGAGTGCCAGGTGGCCTGACTGCCAGCAGGCTGGACCCAGTCTAATGAAGGATGTGGAGTCCAACTGGAGACGCCAACATCTGCTCCCTTTACACTGAGGTAGCTGAAGGCAAGCCTCGGCCCAGTGTGTGCAGACGGGGAGTGACCTTGAGGAAACGCACATTTTAAGAGACCAGACACTCCATAAGAAAAAGGTTAATGGAATGAATGGCAACCAAACAAATCCACTCAGTTTAAAAGACATTTCAGCAATGGCATCTGTGTCTGACATCAAATGGACCGTACACTCTGAGTATAAATATCGCTGTTGTACCACTGTCAACCTCTCATCAGCGCTGCCATTTTGTCATATCCCTCGCCTCGGCCTGGGCTTAACCATTAGATTGTTGAGCCCTCAGTACAGTGTGGCAGTATACTGAGCAGCAATCAAGAGTGTTGGCGTTGTGTAAGTGAGAAATGATTGACAGTGTGCCATGGTGTTCCCATTTATTTCTTCTCTGGAGCTGTTTTCTGTCACAACGGCTATTGATTTTTCCATAAAGTAAGAAAACAAGTACCGTTAAGGGGCCAGGGAGGTCAGCACAAATTAAACGTCAAGATGTAAAGCTTTCAGTCTAAGCCATTACTAGCTATCAAAAAAAATACTCTTCTTGCATTTGTTATACAATTGACACATAATGACTAAATAAAGACTCACTGGAAGCTAATAGTGCTATCAGCTAAATAATGATTAGGAGTAATCAATACATTCTTCATAAAAAATGTTCCTCCTTTATGTGTAATTACATAAATGTTGACAGTGCCTTGATTCTTGTCTTGATTCCCTTTCTCTATTTAGCTTCAACATTACAACTCAAGCTTTACTATAATAGGCTAACGTCCCACTCTACTGCCAGTTACAGGCCCATTAAGTTTAGCTAAAAAATGCACATGAGACAGGACGCACAGGGATACTGGGACACACTGAGATTTAATTACTGGCCCAAGACGGGAATTTATTTCAAAACAAATCAATACACCACCAAGTCACTTATTTACTTGTGACAATATTTCTTGAAAGGAAATAATGAGCTGGCACATGCCTGCAGGCATAACTATCAAAGATCCCTCCCTAGTGATCATTTCTGCTACAGGAGATGAGGACAAAGAGAGTCAATCATTCATTTTTAATGTCAACTCAATACGTTAAAGTGGAGTGGCATGATTGTGATACTTTTTTCAGTTTAGTTGAGGACAGGCTG
Organism: Bostrychus sinensis; assembly: GCA_020698575.1. Lineage (NCBI taxonomy): Eukaryota > Metazoa > Chordata > Actinopteri > Gobiiformes > Eleotridae > Bostrychus > Bostrychus sinensis. The sequence continues at coordinate 21,545,278 of CM036258.1, forward strand.
AATATTGACAACTGGCTAGATGAGGACAGGCAGTATAGATCATATTAAATGTCGCCTTGTTTAATTGCTTCTGTCTAAAAGTAGTTATGCCCATGACTTTTATGTTATGGGTTTAACTGTCTTGGTCTCTTTTCATTTAAAGGGTAAAAATGGCTGTTGGAATTTTGAGCACATCTTTCACAATGGGTTTAATCTTGACTTTTTAAAACAATGGCATAGTTAACATTTGGCTTCTTTCAAAACTATAAATTAAATCCTTGTTTCTGACTACCATGGGCAACTTTATTCGACATTTAAGGAATGTAAGTGAGTGTAAGTGTAAATTTCCAAACTATGAAATATGACCTATTTCAGTGTACATACAACACATACCCATCTGACATCTTCTCCTCTGCTCCATCCCGGTGATCGTTGGCCCGTGAGAGCTTCCTGTTCCAACATTCCTGTCCCATGAGCCTGGCTCCTTCGGCCTGTTGGTCTGCCCTCACCCAGCCACCAGACCGGTTCTTCGATCCTGACAGATGCTGCATCCTGGACGGCTGGTGTCTTTGTCTTCGGTCCACATTAGGAACCCTTAGCTTGGGCTGCATCCGGGTGCTGACATCAGAGGTCATGCGTTTGACCTTCCTCCTCCTCCGCAGTGGTCGTCCTGGATTATTCTCAGTGAAGGAGTCGGACTCTGGCCATGAGGAGGGCCTGGCTTTGGCCGGGCGTCTCCTCATTCTGTGCCAGCGGCTGCTTGTGGTCAGTTCATCAGAGTCGCTGCAGTTGGCCACAGAGGCAGTAACGAGCTTCCTCCTGCAGCCTCGAGATGCTTCATCCAGGCTGGACTCAGAGGCCTCGACCCAGCAGCGGCGGTGCTCCAGCAGGTACAGAGAGGACTCCCGGTGGCGCCTTTGGGCTCTGCGTCGCCGGATCTGTCTGCGATGCTGCAGTGGACTGAGCACCATCTCCTCCCACAGCTCTCCCAGTTTACTCTGCTCTGAGGACTGCTCCAGAGCTGACACCAGGTCCTGCACCAGCTCATCCATCATGGTGCTGAAACACAACACTACTGTTAATGCACCGTTTATATAGAGGTGACTGCCAAATTTCACCAAATGCAATTCTGTTTTTCATTAAAGATATAAATTCTGTTTTATTTGATTTCTAAACAAAACGCTGCCAGAGATTGTTGCTTATCAACGACAGCTGCTTATAATCAGTTATTAATCTAAAGGTAAAACGTAATGACGTCAATTTATTGTAGCTTAGAGCAACAGAATAGTTCTTCATTATGAAAGGCAGTAAGCAGCTACCTTTATAGGAAGCAGGTTTCAATAAAGCCCTCTATGGATGATTTTGCTACAGAAGCGACATAACAATGCTCGAATGGTTTTTAAGGTAAGCCTTAGACAGTATGCAGTATGCTACATATTTAAGACACTGCTGCAAGCCCTCGACAGCAGAGATGCAATCTGAGCAGCCTGCATGCTCTGTGCATTCTGTTACATAACATCTCACACGTGAGATCGTAACGGGGGTAAAAGCATAGCTCGCTCGGATCCTCGCGACGCTAAATACAGTTAACACCCAATATATGCTACACAGAGACATTATATATTTATGAGATGACTGCCTGATCATGGTGTTACAGCCAGCACTCACCAGTCGCGTCCTGTCTTGTTTTGTTTTCACCACTTGACACAGGACACGCACTTCCGCTTTGCCTTCGAGCCAATCAGCTGGCTCTCTCTCTCTATGACGCATCTGTAAAACGCGCGCCATTACAGTTGCGTTTATTGGGCAAATAAACGCAGCCTGTGGTGCTCAGATAAAAAGCTGGGGAAAGTACAGTGCCTTTACACACACTCAAAAAAATTAAATAAAATAAATAAAGAAAAACAGCGCATTTATTTATAAAAAGTTACAGTATCATCCTCAGTTAAACACCCTTGTTTACATGCGCTTGAGTATCCTGGTTATGACAGTGGATATGACGTTTACATGCACTCAGAGTAACTGGAATACTCATATCCCTGTATACAGGACAAAATGTCCTGGATGTATAGGGGAGCACTGTGGTAAATTCACTAATACGTGGCTTATTTAACACATTCTAGTGACAGTGTTTATTTGGATATTTTTCTCTCTAACCTCTCTATTACTATCACAGCGGCAGTGTAAGACAAAGACATGAAGAGTGGAAAAAAGCTGTAGTTTAGTCTGAGAGCAGCAGAGACACGGCTTTTGAAACTAGCCATGGACATAAAGGTGGCAACACTGTTTAACAGAATGTGCCACTTTGTTTAATATTACAAGATTAGTTTGGAGAGTTTGGAGAGCTCAGGTACAAGTTACTGTTGCTGTGGGAAAGTTGAGGCACATGCGTCTCTGGAGTTTCCACATGTTCAGTTCACCTCCCATGGTCAGAAACCAGGATACTGCGTTTGCATTCCACAGTATCCCAGTTAATATCAGAGTTTTCCAGGTCAAGTGTCAAGGTTTCTCATAACCAAGATACTGGCTTATCCTGGATACTGAATTCAGGATACTATGTTTACATGCACAAAGACAAAACCGGGAAACAAGTGCATGTAAACGCACTTGCTGATTGCATGGGCCAAGTGGGAAATGTATGTAAAAAAAAAAAAAAAAAAAAAAACTGCATTTACAATAAAATATAGGCTAAAATGTCTGTATAACGCTTATGTGTAGCCTGTGTATGCAGCTCCTAGATTTAGATTTCTCCTGTTAAGCTACAAGCCAGGAACAATATTAACTAGTATTATTTACAATTGTTTTGCCCACAGTATGTAGTGCAAAATAATTGCATAATCAAATAATCTGAACTTATTGCCTTTAATTGTGTAGATTTACCTTTTTCAACAACACATTTTATAGCAATGCTTAACTTGCATTAATTACCAGCACATCTTTCATCTCAGTCTGATTTATGTGTGACAACTGTTCAATGTCTCTTAAGCCAGGGTGTTGTTGAATGAAGCAAAAACTCATTTACTACTTCTTTAATCTGTCCAATAAAGTCAGCTCAAATAATAAAAAAGAAAAGTCTGTGAAAGCGAGTACAAAAGCCATTTAATCTCTCTCATCTTCCTCTTAATAACTGCAAATTTCCCCCTGGGCCCATGGGAGAAGGCCTCTCTGTGCCGCTGCCACCTTATCTGTGGCGTCCACATTTGAGTGTGCTGAGCAGCTCTCTCAGTACGCAGCCCCCGGCCTGCTCTCACTTAGGCCTGTGGGGAAGCAGGGCTCCTGGGCTTACTATTGTTCTGGACTGGGAGGCAGTCTGGAGAGAGCCCGGGAAGCTAGAGAGTGGAAATATTGAAAAAAAAAAAAAAAAAAACTTTAGCCACTGCTTCATTAAGTGTCTGCCTTTCACAAGCAAACATATCAGAAATGGCCCCCTTTCAGAGGCAGTAATTAGCAATTTAGAAGCCTTGCCCCCTCAGGATATACAGTTTCAATTTAGTCAGCAGCTTTAGTTTCTCAGGCACTTAATATTCATTGTTTCTTCCTTCTTCCCAATTTCTCAACGTACATTGTCTGGTCTTTCACTACTGATAAAAATGTTTTATCTTTTCTTGTAATTCTTCTTTTCAAAGAAGCCCTCAGCAAGAGAAGTCAATTTTTATAAATAATTTTCTAAGGGATTTGAAAAGAGTGTAATGAATATGATAGCAAAGTGCTCTCCAGGAAGTGCTAAGCTGAATAGCATATTGAGCTCTTGCCTGTTTGATAAAGCCAGTAAATAGTCTATTTTAAAAGTTGGGGAAAAAAATTTTCCAAGACCATGTATATGAGTAATTATGATATGGTAAAAGACAATTAGGATTATATTACGATAATATCAAATAAAAGCGCTGAATGACAAAGTCTCTATTTTTGTTTCGGGTGGTGCTCTGTTATTGTAAATTGTGTTATTGATGTTGACATTTAACAATGCTGTAAACTGTTTGCAAAACTACTTAATAAGCTCAAGCACATATCATACCTCGAGGGGCCAAGACTGACACTTATCTCTGCCACCCTGGAGCCTTTGTCTCAAAATGAAACCACTTCTATTCATTTCCAATCAGCATTGTGTAATAGAAATAATTGATTTTTGCTTCTTTCCCACAAATGGAAAAAAGTGTGATTAAACATTTTTGTCAGTAAATCTAAATTCCAAGATCCCCATCAACACTTGAGAAAAATAGGCAACTCATTAAAGTGAAAAAGAAAACGCTAAGATGGGAAAGGGGCCGGGAATGGAATAATGAATGGAGTCCGAGTGAGCTATCTTTCCCAGGCAGAGCGCCACTAGGGATGCAAACTCTCCGCCACCAGAAATGAGCTACCTATCTGTGAAAAGAGTGACTGCTCCATCCTATTTGATTTGGCTCCACTATCATCTCTTAAGAAGATGTCAGCCTTGCTTCTTCTATTGCTCTGAGCTTTTATCAACCGTAGACGATTTCCCTGCAAAAAAAAAAAAAAAAAAAGGGAGAAAGAGGAGTAGAGAGGAGTGAGATGCATTTGAGTGCCTTTCAGGGAGTAACACTAAAGAATAAGTGTTATGTGATAAAAAGGGGCTTGTTAAATAGATCTGTCTATTTGTATGGTAATAATGATCGCTTAAAGACCCAGGGCTCTGTGACTTGTAGAACAAGGAAACAAATCTGTATTCAAGTGTTGTGTTAACACCGCTCTCCCAACGACCTTGTGAAACTTTCATACAGTAAAAAATGAGTTGGATTCTCAAGTTTTTTTCCCTCTTTTGTTTTGCATCATTCCTCTCTCTGTCCCACTGAGAAATCCCCTTGCTGAAAAAACTTGTCCACCTCAAGTAGCATCTGTATCACAAGATTTAGCGCAGATAGAGCACATTTGCATTCAATATAGTCTGTTTAACATAGAAAGCAGTTATTCGTATGTGCCTTTGTCCTTTTAAGGGTGCCCCTGATCATTTAACCTTTTAACCAGCTGTTTAAGTATTACATCCCTCAACACTGACAAATAAAAATACTTTTCTCTTCCCAGGCAGCTTTGACTATAAGGAGAATTAAATCAAAGGCCCAATCCATAACTGTCAGGTGCCTTTATTAGTTGACAAGCAACTTAAGTATTAAGTGAAACTAGTTTTATATACTAGTGCTACTGTAAGTTGAGGCCAATTTGTATATATATATATATTTATGTCAACCAACCAGAACAACATACTCTTGTGTGTAATTTTTTTGGCCAGCATTGCTTTTTCCTTCCAACATATTTGCTTATTGAATCAAATGGACAGACTTCTGTACCACAAACTACTCAGCTACTAAAGTCACAGGTGTTTCAAGAAGTGGGGCTAGAGCCCAATACTGCTGCTTTTGTAAATTTGTTTTACACCATGTCTCATTAAACAATGAGAATGCAGTGTTACCTTTACATGCCTGTTGAACAGACCCTGTGTTGAGCTGCTCTCTGGCTCAGAGTGCATATGCATATACGTATACATGGAAATGTTTACATGTTAAAGTGAGTGTGTGGGAGAGGTGGGGAGTGGAGGGCTTCAGAAGCTCTCAACCCCAGGGTCTACTGGTACATTGAGGCAACCATGCTTACTTATATAAACAAGAAAGCTATTTACCAATGTAGTTACTACAAGAATTATTTAACGTGTAGAAGAGTAAAGAAATGTTTGACTATTAGAGTAAGTTTTAACAATCATGTCTAATATAAACTGTGCCAAAAACACATCTGACACATTAATAAAATAATTGTCGCTGGAGTTTATCCACAATGTAAATACACAGAAAAAAATACCATAATACAGTAAAAAAAAAATCAACAACACTGATTAAACTAAAATATGGGCATTTAAGGTGAAGAGAAATCAACAGTAGTGTGCACATTCAGCCCTTATAAATGTACTGCTCTCCACAATGCAAAACACTTAAGATGAACCACTAGGACTGCTCGCTGCAGTCTCTCTGCGGAAAGCACTAGAGCTAGATTGATTGGTCTGCACAGTTTGGCTGGTTAATCAGAGCCTGTTAGGTGGAAACAAGCATCATTTATAGCTGATTATCCTCCCAGACGGTAAAATGTGAAGCTACAATTCACAGTGGAACTTTCTAATCTTCATTTAAACTCCAGACTCCCACTAATTATGCAATAAGACGGTTTCTTTTATCTACTTACAATTACACAGGTAGGGGCAGAAGGCAAAGAAAGATCCTTATTAGTAAAATTCTTATATTGCCATAACTAGTGTGAGGTAAAATGCCTATACAGACCAAGGTAGCTCTAGAACAGCCGAGGTTTATTCTACCACTAAAAGTCAAGTAACTCTAGCAGTTAAACAACCAAAACTAACCACGGCTCTGGTTCAGTGAAAATACCACGACTTTATGTAAAGAGTCATGACCTTTTATTCACTGAATATTATAGTAATACTGACTTTTCTAAATTGGAGTGTGAGCACTGATCACCCTGAGGACACATGCAATCACCCCTTTCATCTTCTACAATTCTCTCTCAATTGGGCTAGACCACAGTGTGACACAGGGCTTTAACTAACCTCTCTATCACTACAGTAGCCATGGGAAATAAAGTGCAGGTCACATCCCATGTAATACTTACAGTCTACAAGATGCAGATGTATTTTGCACTTAGCTAACATGGAAAATGTGTGTGTGGCTTTAAAGAGGACTTACAGTTGCTATTTTAGGCCTTGTGATAATTACCATGCTTAAGATGGCTACCGCAACCATGGTCCAGTCCAGCTGCTCCAGCCTGGCCTTCCTCAGCCTGGTCACCCGTTTCCATTTATCTGCTGGGATAACTATAAAAATCTGTCAGGAGGCAGGGGGAGTTTTTTTGCTCGGCTCAGCCCCTGGCAGATTGAGAGCCCCCTGTAATGCACAGGTCTGTTTTTATTATTCTTGCTGGGGGAACACTATTTCATCAAGTGCATGATTCCTCAGAAGTGAGGCGATAGCCCCTGCCCGGTTATATTTCTTCCAATCAAACATTCCAAGGGGAAAAAATGAGTAGGTGCCATCAAATCCCAGAATAATGCTGCCAGATTTTATGTAAAAAGAAGGAATGATGGACAAATACAGGAAGGCAAGACAAGTTTAATGATGTGTGTTCAGGAGCTGAGATTGGAAAACTGACAGAGAAAAGCAGCCTCTTTGCTGGAATATAAATTGTTGTGCGCTGTAAAAAGGCTTTTATCTGGAGTGAATATGGGACGTAATACACAGGTCAGGGTTAAGTCATTTTCTCCGGCAAGTTAAGCGAATAATGAAGGCAAGCCTGCATGGAGAGGAGCACTGCTACTGCCAGTTTGTCTTCATTTATTATGCCAAATCTCATGATTTTGGCGTTGGCGCGGTGAGTGCTCTGGCGCGCACCAGTGGACGACATATCGCTTAATTTACACAAGGTAATGAAAGCAGGGAATGGGAGGACAAAACAATTTACCTGCTGACACAGGAAGAAGTGATTTGCGAACATGGGGGGTGAACGAAAGAACAGGCAGAGGGCCAGGGCTGAGGGGAGGAAGAGGAGCAGAGATAGGGATGAAGGGAACAAAGGAGGGCATGAGGCAATAAAATAAAACTAAACTAAAGACTAACCAGACTAGCTCAGCGGTGATGATGACTTCAATGAGGCAGCAGTAAGCTCCACTCTGTCTGTCCTCCCCTCAAACACACAAAAACACATGCAATCAGACAGAAATTGACCTCAAATCTGGAGGGTCTGTGTTGACAAGGCCCTCTTTTTACTCCTCCTTTAAAGCCAATTGTAATCACTTATGAGAGGGCCACTTGTGAGCTAGGGACAGCTGTCTTCAGCATCACTCTGTAGCTGCAACAGGTATTTACACCCAAACACACAGATCTCTGAAGGCAATCTCACATCACTTCTGATAAAGAAATCAATAAATGATGCAGGATTGTTTGAAGATATTGTTTGGCCAATGGGTTTGACATTCCATCAAAACTGGGAATATATTTAAGGACTGTCAGAAACTTACAAAATAAAAAAAAAATTAATCTTCCCCAAACAGCCAATCAGGTGTCCAATTGGCCATTCAGCCGATGGCTGTTCACACAAACACAGTCTGGCTAAGTCTCCCTGACAATATCTCCGGAGCACCACTGTAATTTTCCAATCACTGCCCCTTCAGGCCAGGCCACTCCTCAGGGCAGTAAGATCAGGTGAGCTGCGCCATTCTCTTTTGTAAGAGGCCAAACTCTATTTGTCTGCTCTCTTGGAACAAAAACAATCAGAGCAGTGAGTGTGCTGTTTGGTCTCTCTGGAGAAAGGCCAGCGACAGAGCACAGTGGAGGTGATGGGGGAGGGACGTGGGTGACACAGATAACCTGCTGTGGGTGGTGGGCTCTAGTGATGATGAACGGGACGCGCCTCACACCACTCCCTGCTGTCAGGGCTCTCTGCGGGATAAGACACGGAGAGGAAGTGTCACTCTCTGTGGGCCTGCTGAGGCAGCCTGGCCTCTGCTGAGTCCTGCTGCTCTGCTCAAACAACAAATCACACACTACAGCGTGACCCAGACCACACACGACACAGCCTCTACTGTCTGAAGGTACATATCAGAACCCTAATGTCATGTGAAATGCTATATATCTAGATGGGTCTTTAAAACCATTGTTGACAACCATTTCTCCAAAAAGAAAAACTCACAAGTGTGAATATGCAGTTACATTCAGACGGATCCTTTTGAAAAGAACAACTGGCACACAAAGCTTGGCTGTAGGGGCTAATACATACAAGGCACAATGTCAGCCTTCATGTATTTACTTTGTGTTTGTTAACTTTCGTGTAGGTAAGGCCCACTTCCAGAACTTCTTACAAAAATGCACCCTACATTTTGCATTGTCTCATGATGACAGAGGTCAGAGGCACATTTTTACAGTTTACAAACCCAGCTAATCTCACATTTCTGGCCCATCAGGTCTGTGGTTATGCAGTAGTTCTCCAGAGTAGGCCTGTGTCCTTCAGTAGCACCTTATAAGAGCAGTCCATAAGACAAGCAGTGGTCAGGCTTAATTTACCTACTTTCTCTGTCCACTGCCCCATCAGCATACTAGTATCACATAACTGCTAATGGGCTTATGGAGGAGGGGAGCGGGTGAGGGAGAGCGGTAGTTAGGGAAATGGAGATCAGGTTCATCCAAACATTTAATAACTTATTCAATCTGAAGCGTTCAGCTTTTACTGGACTAATTATATCATTTAACTGGCCTAGCCAATTGGTCAGTATGGACGCTCTGTCTTAGTGTCATCACATAATCATGACTTATGCCAGTGCTGTCTCACAATCCGGATGAAGTCAGCTTGCCATCAATTTTAATGATCACTTAGACAATACGAATATTCACAGAGCTTTCAAAGAGTAACCAGGAAAACACAAAGTGAAGAAGAAGAATAATGATAAGGTTATGTGTGAGGCATGTTTGGGAAAGGGGAATTTACACTGGTCAGACACAGGCGTTGGATTGTGCTGGATCAGGTTCTGTGGTCACACAGCTAAATACTGGAGCGTTGTCTGTTTCAATGGAAAAACAGCTGCTGACACATAATGCTTGCAGGCCAACTACTGACCTGAATCAACAACTGAAAGCAGAGGTGAGGATTCAAATATTGGGAGTATGAAAAATGTTTGGTATGTGCATTTGAGTTTTATTCTACAAAAGTTAAAAAAAAAAAAAAAAAAAAAAGGATTCTAAATCTGGATGAATGGATCATGATGCTAAAATGACTGAAGATAATGTGAAGGACAGAGTGTGTTCCTATAATAGCCATAAATGCCTAATTAGTCCTCAATGATTGATTATTGCAGAAGCACACTGGGATTTCAACTCTCTCGGTCTCTGAGCTTTAACAGTTTTCCAGTAAAATCATTTTACACCTTATAATTAAGAATATTCTGTGACATCTAAGTTGAAGTATTTTTGCAACCTATATCATGTAATATATCAATAAACCTTAATTAAAACTACATGGAATAGTATTATGATTATGATAGAGAGTGAGGTGTAAAGAAGGACTGTCAGACATGTAAATATGATTTTGGAGGCGCAAGAGGGCTATCTACAGTACATATAGAGCACTTATGAAAAGAGAGAAAGGAGAGAAAGGAGAGCAGTCTGAAGAGAAACTAATCTCTCCAGCACTTAATATTAATGTGTGTTTTTGTGGCTATCCTGTTTCAAGAGAAGCAGCTTCTGCGGTGAAGAGATTAAATGACAGAGATTACCTGTTTGGAGAGTTCAGTGAGACAAATAGTTGATAATGCATGACACAAAATGTTTTTGTTTACCAACAGCTGACCTGCATCATGTCTTTTTTTTTTTTCTGTAGAAACTAGATTGAGGAAAGGCCACTGGACAAAGGGTCCTGACTAAGTCTCCTGCACTAGGAGGCATCTTGGGCCCCATCCTACCTGGACCAGGGGTCATCTACATCATATTCATTCCGTTCAGGCCATGTTGTCCTAAAGGGGAAAGAACATGAAAACATAATTTCACACCACAGTTCCATTCCTTCAGCAGCATTAGATGAGATTGAAACTTGGCGGCACACTTTCCTGGGGCTGTCAAATGAGCTGTCAGTCATGTGTCAGAGGCGGCCCCTGCTCATCTTCTCTAATACATCACAGGACCTTTTATATGGATCAGTACGAGCTGGACTCGCCACAGCGACGCCAGAGGCCCCTCCGTTGGGATGCCATGTGATTGATAACATTTGCCTGGCTCTTCACACTCATGCCCATTTGTATAGTGGGTTGGCGAAGGGCCCTTGGCGCCCATTGACATCCTTAGTGCCCATCTTCGCCTCTCGGAGAACATGACATCAGCCCGAGAAGAAGTGCTCTCTCTGACACATGCCAGGAACAGCAGCTTTCCATTCATAAAGTGTGGTGTGACAGCTACTGACAGATCACTTGTACAACAACAACAACTGATATTGGTATTTCCTCACAGTCACTGCTCATACAGTCAGGTGTCATGAAATATTTAAAACACCTCCTTTAAATCAACTACTTAACCTTCATAATACTGCAATAGAAATATGTTTATTGCTAATTAGCATGTCAGCACAGCTTTAATGCTTCTTAAATCATTAGCAACTCACTACAGTTTAAGTGTTAAGCCCTCTGAAGGGAATCCTGTTCTTGTTTTGCGTGCTGTAATATCGGCGTATTGGCCAGTGCTAATGGCCACTTGGCACATAGACAGCTATCCATCCCAATCTCGGCTTCGCTAATCCATTTGAGGCAACCTGCTTGGCATGGGGGAGGCTCGTCTGTCTTTACTGCTCATTAACAGGGCTCCTGCTGCAGCAAAGAGTCTATTCACATTCCTCCAGATCATCCTGAAAGCATAGCAAATGGCTGGTGGATAAATAATAACTGCTCAGATACATAATCACTGCTGAGTGGTAACAGATAATATGATGCCTTTAGAGCATCAAAAACACTACCGCCAACGCACTTTTTCTAAGCTGTCAATAAATGCACAGGTACTGTATGTACTTCAATATCAGGGCATCCGCACGATTGTTGTTCTTTTCAAGTCGGGTCCTGAGTACCGAACCCTCTGTGTCTCGCAGGAGGAAGCCAAAAGATAATAATGTTTCTAATCTTGTTACATTGCACACAGAATTGTCTTCCATGTTAATGACGGAGCAGCCCCCACCTCATGTTCCGCCGAGATGCTTACTTTCAATTTGTGTACTGTCATCTCCCCGGCACGCGGCTGAAATTGATGCACATTCTTCCGTTTAATTAAATCAAAAAACAGTCGGGGGTCCAGGCAGGTGGGAGACGTACCTGCCTAGGACCAATCAGGGCTGCCTCTGTCCACTGCATGTCTGACCATAAAACTCATACCTGGCTTAAACTGCAAGATTCAAATGTCAATACTCATTTCTATCTGGTAGTGCTTTGTCAGTGCTATTGTTTGGGACTGAGAGCAACTTTCTGGTAATATTGATTCTTGTTAAAAAGTCAGTGGACAGTTTTCCCGGTAAATAAATAAAAAACAATCCCTGGAATATGTCTCAGGTGGGTTTGCCCTGGGGCAGAGCCCAAGCCCAAGTCTAAGAAATGAGAGTGTAAAATTCCCACACATTAGAAGAGGGATAATTGGATTTCCCGTGTCCTGGACGGTGGGCGGTGTGGTTCCAGCTGCTGTGACATTATCAAGGTAACATAACCTGAAGGCTGTGCTGTAGCTTGGGCCCCGCAAGGCCTGTCCTCTAGTTCCACATGGCTGCCTGCTTGGCTATTCATCCTGTGGACCCTGCAAATGAAATTATGGGAGGAAGAGCAAAGGACATTCTTTGGGAATTAATCCCATTTATGCCTTAAACCCACTTCAGATTTTTATAGTGAGGCCCTCTTTAGATGTAAGGTGCATTTACAATTAGACAAGGCCTTAGGAGGACTGAAAAAAAGAAATACTGGCTTTGTTGGTTTGTTTAGCAGGTTATTTCTGAATTTACACAAAGAGAGAAAAAGCAGCCAAAGAAAAACTGTGGACTGAAAGTTATTTCTTCTTGTTAAAAATAGGTTCGCGTGTGCATTACTGAGCTGTACTGACCAAAACTAAATATGTAAAATGAATGTTTTATAATAATGTTTTAACATAAATATATTAAATGTTATTCGAATGTTGTACATTTCCAATTTTACATTAATATTAAGATATTCTGCTTCCTTTACGCTCTAGGTTTTTGGCATTTAAAAAATATTATTTAAAATTTTGGATAAATCAACACTTTTTACAAATTGACATCTTACAGTCGGTTGTGGTATATTATATAAAAGGAGAAAAATATATTTGTAAAGTGTCTACAAAAAGACAAATATTACTGAAGGACATTAAATAATTACTATGTAAAAAGTGTATAATGCAAATGTTAATTCTAAAGCATAACAGACGATTGGTCAGCCTACATTTAAACACAAAAACTGTCATTTGTTTCTACATATGATAATAATAATCGCTATATTATTAGGCCTCTAAGAAAGAAATTATAACAATGTATGGTGTCTATCAATTTTATTTGAACAAAAGAAAAAAGAAAAAAAGAATGAAAGCTTTGTCGTTCATTTCATGTGCTGTGAACTAGTCTACTGTGAAAATGATTGTATTTAAACGTGTTTGATCTGACATCATTATTACGAAAAAAACAATTAGCCTATTCGTTGTAAACTTATTTATCGAGTTGGTCTTTTATGACTGAGTTGAAGCTGACAGGGGTTAAATGTGTTTCTTTTTTGTTCCTAATATGAACCAATATTAAAAGTTAGCCTTTTATATTAGCACGCGCTTCATTGAGAAAGCATGCCCACACAAAAGTGTAATATTAAACACACACGTGTAAAAATGTCTATAAAAGTTACCTAAACCGTTAAAATGCACCACCATTAAATAAATGACATTAAAGTGTATTTAACAGGCCTGTGCAGCTCACCTCTTTATCTGGCGCTTGTCTGTATTTTATCTTTGTTAAATATTTGGCCGTGGCGTATTTAAGCACACTGCACCTAACATCAATTAGCCTCGTACGCTCTCGCGATGCTTTGCAGTTAAACACTGCCCCCTAGCGACGACTCACCCACATACATAGTTTAGCCACAGTCTGCATTTGCTTCGTTTTACACTGTTCCTTTTTAAGTTTTATTTTGTAAAAGTCAGTTTATTGCATGGTATTTGATAGTAGGTAGTAGGTAGTTTTCAGTAAATACCTTGTTTGAAAAGGAGCACTTTGTGTCATGTATGGCAGCTAATGGAGCAGGTGAAAACAACCAGCTTCTACAAATTCAAAAAGTGCTGTTTGTTTAGGTATGTATTACAAATAAGGTAATTACATGCATTTTACTTTTTATTTTATGTTAGTCATTTATTACCACTTTTAATTATGCGTTCTTTTCAATATGTATTTTTCACAAAAGCCCATACTGTTCTTATGTTTGTTGTTTATGGACCATACTTCTAATTGGACAGTGAGTGTAAGTTTTGCATGTTAAGTGTTTAAAATCTAGTTTTCACTTTACCTATTTATATCAATTCGTGATTTACAAGTCTGAAGTGTTGTTCTTGTCTACTATTCCAAATTGGGAGAGAACGAAGGTAGGTATCCAAAAGTTTAGCACTGCTTACATTCAGGAAATACTGAAGTAGACCTTTAACACTGTGGGGCATGTAGCTATAATAAGCAAAATTTTAAGTTATGGCAAGCCAAATAACATAATTAAACATATTTTACATATTTACATTTTTTGCAAAAAGCTAATAATATACACACTTATGCTTAGGCTGTTTTACATAACAATAAATAAAAAAAAATAGCTATTAAGGAGGACTTGATAGTTCATGAATCAGTGTGTACAAGATACACACCAACCCACATAAAGTCCAAAGGCTGATTACAGCTCCTTCACTGTCCTAATCAAGACCTGCCCAGAGCACAGTTAGAGCAGAGAGGTACCACACATGCACACTCACATGCACACATACACACACACACACACTCACCAGTCTGTCCCCCAACATACAACATGTACTGTACCAAAACATCCACAAACATGCACACTGCTCCTCTGCAGCCTCTGAGCTCTGCCCCGGTCTCTGCCATTATCCCATCCTCTACCCCAAACACGCAGTTTTAATTTCAAAGCTCTGATTAGCTGATGATTGCATGACAGCCGCCGACCAGGTTCCCTTTTCGCCTGGCTCCCAGACTGCAACTCAATCATGCCCAATTAGTGGGTCCCCAAACACTCTCTCTTATTAGAGGACTCATAATCGACTCATTGTGTCCTGATTTGGCAAATAAATCACTCTGGAGGCTGCCTGCTCCCCCATCCCCTCTGCCTCTCACCCCCACTTTATGCCACTCCGTCTTTCACTGCCCACTCCCCTTCTTTTCCTTGTCCAGGGGTTCAGTGACAACGTTTTCAGCGGCGCTTTTCATTGGAGCTGACAGTTTGAGCAACGCCGGACTCCTTTTTTATTTCCCCTGAAGAATGAAGAATAATTTAGCAGCTAAAGGAAAGGCAGGCAGCATGCGGGTGTCCTTGTCCTGCAAGGTTAAGAATCCATTCCATCTGAGCAGGAAAGGAGTGAATTAAAATAAATGATGGCCAGATATTTATTGCAAGTTTGTAGATGAAGCCTATAGTCCAGCGGAGCAGTGGGGCCCGGGCTGCCCGTGGCTGAGCGCAGCCGAGTGACCTCTTACCTCTCCTTACCTAACCGGGGAATAGCTCTCAATGTCACACTAACCAGCATTTGATATATTTATTTATATCACTCTATATGCGTATATCTATAAATGCAAGTGGGGACATCAGGGCAAAAGAGATAGTAGGACATACTGTATATGAAACTACGCAGTAAGAGATGTTAAAAATGATTGTAATTTGATTGAAAAAAGGCAAATTGCTATGAAAACTTTGCGCTGGATGAGAACTGATGTCCTTCAATCTAAAGATACATATTTCAAGGCTACAATAAAATCTCATACTTGCATGAACAAGAAACAGCTGTGGCTGACATTTTGCACAATTGGGCATTCATTCATTAATTCATTCATCTTTCACCACTTAATTCAGGCAGGCATCACAGGGAGCTAAAGCTGATCCTAGTTACTTTGAGCCTGAGGCGGGGTACACCCTGGACAATGGCCAGTTAGAGCCAAGGTTTAATATTTGGAGACACACACTGACAGACAACAAATTTGTCCCATGTTCATTCCCTATCTCCAATTTAGACACCTAATCACTTACATGCATGTCTTGGGTTGTTCACAGAAAGACCCCAAAGTAAAGCAAAGTAACAAACTCCACATTTGGATATACAGCATACAAGTAGGCCTCCATCATAACTGGAATCAAAAGATGCAGCGTTCATATCTCAAATGGCTTTTTCTTGGTCCATTACAGCAGCAACAGAGTGAATTACCAGGCACAGTTAGTTTTGACAAACCATTAACGCCCAATTTCTTGCTTTGCTACACATGGAGCTTCAGTTTCTAATACCCACTACTAGTGACATTAGTTATATGGGATTTTTCACTAACAAAGTAGACAATGCATGTATTTAATTAGAAGTAACCTCAAGACAGATTTATTTCCCTTCCTCCACTCTTGGGCCCATGTAGCTGCTGTGGTGGTGAGTGGTCATTAGTCTGTGTTTACAGTGAGAAAGCCCAGCCAGCTGGCATGTGACGTGTGACGTGGTGCACCGCGGCTTACCACTGTGAGACCCCCCAATGGCTGATCGGTGAAGGCCCTGCAGCCCCCGTCCCCGGGCGTGCCGCAGAGACCGCAGCGAGCCCTTTGGCAGATGGAGTCTCCAGTGTTTCCACGAGCAGAGGAGAGGTGGAGCGAGCGCTGGAGGTGGGATTGGCCTGGCCCCCGGCACAGATGCCAGGAGAAGCCTGAGAGTCGGGTGAAGCCCTGCTGGGAGGGTGCTGGAGCAGAACAGGTGTGAGCTCAGCCCCTCCAGCCCCTGTGTCAGCAGCTCAGTGGTGGAGCCCGGCCACTCTTCCTGTCCGCAGTTCTTCTCATTCACACGCTCAAGAGGTGTTTGTGCACAGCTTCCATTAGACCTGCAATCTAGGGTTGAAGTCAAGATCCAGACTTTCAGCAACGTCAAGAGCAAAACTAAGTTAAACTTTGACCATGAGTGGAAATTCTGACAAAAATATTCATACATGTCTATCCATAAAATACCCAGGAGTACATCTGACATGCTGGATAATTGCAGATGTCCTTTATAAAGGAAAAGCACAAAACACCACGGTTATTGATAAACTGCTGCAAATGTATTATCATGCAGCAGTAGCTAATTCATGCTGCTTACAGTTTCAGAAAAGAGTATGCAAAAACTGGTTCAACTATAGCTATAGACTGGTTGAAGTAGCAATTGGCACACAACAGGACAGATGCTATACTGAGCAACTTGGACCATTTCCTGTATTCAGTTTTTGAGAGCTGCCAGTGGACGTTTGAGATCAGTGATCTGCAGAACAGAACGTCAAAAGAACTCCTTCATGAAGTCTGAATCAACTTATTAGAATAATTCTAACAGCTGAATCTCTCCTTGAAGAGATGAGACAAAAACCTTAAAATAGTATACAGGTGGTAAGTACTACAACAATTAAAAACTTTTACTCAAAGTACAAGTTTTCTACTACTATGCCCTGTTTTCTAAAATAAGATGTTTTTCTAAAACATACAAAACTTTTTTTTTGAGGGGAAAAAAAATGTTAATTCATTTTCTATAAGTTTTTTCCCCCACAGTAGCATAGATAGTAGTAATAGTAGTGGTGGTAATGGCAGTAAATACTTTCTACTCTACACTCAATACTTGTTTTTGTTTGTTTTATGCAAGTAACTGTTTTTTTGAGTACCCTTTCTTCCACTTGAGTAATAATAGTTTGACCTAACAGTATCTTAAGTACAGATTTACTTGAGTACTTCTTCCACCTCTGGAATCACACATAACCACATTTTCAGACTCCAATATCCAACCAAGGGGGCAGTGGAAATGTACTTCTGTCTTGTCCACCTCCAAAAAATAAGTTCAAAGTGGTATATTTGTGACCCTGGGAGGGCACACAATGGTGTTGTGTTGACTCAGTTGTTTTATGATAAACTTCTCAGCTGACCTCACCTCTGCCAAAAGGCCAGCACAACCACTTTCCCATCAGCCCCTGCTTTATCGCCAACAGCCAGAAGACAAAGAGGTTTGCTGTGTGCCTGGCCACAGCCTGCTCCCCACATGATGGAGTTTATGACAGGGGGGTGCACGCTGGAGCCCAATAGGCCACCTTGACCTGTCCCTGTTCAGAGGACCTTCCTGAACCTTGTTCCATTGCCCCCAGCCCCCAGTGTGACCCAGCCACTCTAACAGCCACTGAGTTATTATCATAATTTCTCACAAAGGCATCGCAGGGGCCTCTCCAACACAGAGAGCATCCGTGTTTTACAGAATGTTTTGTGTTTTATTGCCTTTAAGTCACTCATAGGCCAGCCAAGAGGGCCCGCAATGATAAGAAAAGCAGTCATGTGAAAAATGAAGGACCTCGCCAACCGGACGGAGGTGAAGAAGGGAAATAATAAAATACATGACAAATGTGAAGCCAGGCTGTATTTCATGTTCAAACCTCTGTCTCGCTTTCAAAACCAGCCCACACTATGAGAACATATGAGCATAATGAATTCCACCATTTTAAAAAGAGCATCCGTTTTTTTCTGTCTGACGGTTTGGACTTAAAAAAAAGCTGCCATAAGTGCCACCCGGTCCTCTCACTCCCTCCTAGGGCCTTTGACAACATGACGGCCGTTAGATGCCCAGGGGCATTCTAAGCTGCCGCCATTGCAGCCATTTCATGTCAAAGCCCACCTGGGGTAAACAAAAGAGGACTAAGAGCAATAGAATATTAACTAAAAAGGAGAGCAGTGACAAACTGAAAACACTTTCCAGCCCGTCAAACTTTCAGTCTTAAAAACAGCACTTTCATTGCCTCTTTAGTGAAGTAATCCTCCCTCCAACATTGCACACACTGATCCCCTGCAGGGTGTTAGAGGTAGAGTATATCTAATGAAAAATAAAACAGCTGTTTAATCTATTGTTTTCAAAGGAAAATCCCCGTTTGATCAAAAAATGATATTGATCTGACTGCCTTAGTTTTGTGGGAAGGATTTCTCCTTTAAACTTGAAAAATCATGAAGTCTTTGTGGCAAATCAATACAGCTTTTGAGGGCCTTTTCAAAGCACTTTATTTGAATATGGATCCATTTGCATGTATCAGAATTCAAATTGAGATTGCATCAGTTTAGGTTAGGAGTAAAATATGATTAGCTGCCCTAGAAGGAAGATGCTTTTATACTTATGCCTTTTAGAAACTATTAATTACCCTGTTTGGATGCTTAATGGCACATGATAGATGCAGCACTGGCCATGTCGACATACAGCCCGTGGTGGAATGAACTGCTCCTAATACTCCATAAGGTTTAGCGTGTCTTTCCTCACTCCTCACTCTGTCTCTGAGGGGCCCCAGCTCCTGGCCCCAGCTATCTCTACATCTCCCATTTTCTTTAATTACACTTTGGCATATTGCTTTTGGGCCATATGGAAGGCAGATATTGAGACAGATAAGATGTATAAACTTCTGTCAACACCACGACATATTAGCTAGAGCTGGAAGCATATTATCTCCCCTGTATCCTTCCAATTAGTGCCCGATATCAGAATACATTAAGACAAGCCTGTCGATGAGGAGAAGGAAAAAACATTACAGTAATGGTCCCTTCATCTGATTTTTATTAAAACTGTATTACATTTCTGTGTTTGTTTTCTTAGACACCAGATGAAAAGTCATTTTCAGGAGACCTAGTAATACCTTGTGGCCTGATAACCTCCTGTGCATAAGACAATCTTCTGTTCCCCTGTGAAATTGGTTCCCAAACACTGGGGCAAGACCCAGGAGGGGGTCAAAAAAATTGGGTCCATAGGTATCATCAATAATATGCCACTATAAGGTAAAAAACATGACAAATATCTTTCGAAAGTCATTTAAATAAAGAAATTAGTCTAAAACTCATTACAAAAAAAGAGCAGAACAGCATTAGACCAGACCAGGGTGCCATAAAAAAGTTTGGGAACAACTGCTACAGCATGTAAACCATCAAATCAAAGGGATTTTAAACACGGTGTCATCATTGGCACATTATGAATGAAATATCGGAAAACAGATGCCCGCTTTAAAACTGGCTTGCTTCTTTACATCAGCAATGGCTCTATTATTTTAATAGAAAAATGTCAAGGTAAAATAAATGGCCTCCTAAAGCTGTGTGAGACCTGCATTGGTTGATCAGATATCCACAACATCAACATGGCCCCAGACTGTTCACCTCCCAGTGACACCATGTTTGTGTGAGAGTGGCAGCCATAACCACTACTGACAGACTGCTGCCTCTTCCTTTCACCAACACTACACAGATATAACAGTTGTTCTGATGTGATTACGTTCAGAGCAGACACACTTCGAGAGGTCACTGTAGCATCAGGATAAACTCTCCACACTGTGTCGAGAATAAAAGAAGAGAAAAAAAAGAGATGAGGGAGTGGAGAAAGGTCACTTTGAAAAACTGGATGCAAACACATGCCAAACAGTGTCTCTGGATCACACTCGCACACTCTAATCCCTTCTCTGATCCATAGATATTTGGGCCAATCATTGGAGGCTTTCTTCAACCTGTGATCAGTGGGCCCTAATCTGAGTCCTCGGCCCGGCCACAGTCCACCTCAGACGGCCCGGGCCAGCTGCCAGCCGAGGAGTGGCAGGCGCACACTTCTCCACAGAGACAGCTAGAGGTTGTCTCTACATGGATGGGCACTTCGCAGCTCGGCGGGGCAGGAGGAAGGGGCAAAGTAGCAGCTGCTCTGGGCATATGGGCAGAATTCATTAAGTCTGGCTAAATAAGCCAATTGTGGAGGCGGTAAAAAATGTGTGTTTGCAGGTCTGACAGACAAACAACAGAGATCGCTCACTGGACATTAGCTTAGATACTCCACACAGTTATTTGAGCAGAACTATCCTTTTTCATAGCAATGTCCCGAGGTGGTATACTTGATGAAGTTGATTCAGTGCCTTACAAATGAAAAGAGCTGGATTTATTTGTTAAAGGCGGCAATTAATTGTCAGATGCATAGATTGTGTGTCCTTGAAGACTTTGCTGTGCATCACACCAACTGTCATGAGACAGCCTGTGCCTCAGAAATCAACCTAATCACTTTCTGTAAATGTTACAACTGTTTCTCTAATGGAGCTGGTCTGACTTTGAAGAATGTATTAATATTCACATGCATGAACCAAAGACAAACAGAGCAGCACAGTACAAAGCATTTCATTAACTATATTACATTCTGTTCATTTCAAATCACAAGAAACACCTGTCCAGAGTGTGGCCTCTCAGGCCAGTTCCCAGGGTCCAGTACCACAAACTCAAAAGAAACATCAGCTTTAGTGTGGACTTACATGGGCTGCTTTTATCCAGTAAACGTTTAATGTATGCTAATCCTTCAGGTGTCAATACGAACTCTGTCCAATGCTTTTGAGATAATAGTGAAGAAGGGGTTGCGCCTATCGAAGAGCTGGAAGATAAAGTCAATGGCACAGTCAATAACAATAAGGTTGTGGGCTTTAATGAAGAATGTTAATTTGAAACAATCAAGTGGATTTCAGCTTAGCTGATTATCAACCTTGGACTTGTATGTCTGTGTTGATAATGCTGCTGTTGCAGGGAAGACATTTCTATCAGTGAGTTTTGCAACAAACCCACTTTCTTTTGTTTTTTTAGACAGTAGTAATAAACCTATTCAAAGATAAAAATGTACACGGCAGTGCCCTGTGGGGTTTATTTAGAAAATACATTCTGAATATACAGTTTACAAAATGCACAGTCTTATAATTACAATAATAAAATTAATATATCCAAAGTCCTAGAACCTGCTTTTTACTGGTTATTCCCAGTTCATACCAGAGACATACAAGTTTAATCTAGAAGCTCATCCTCATGCTACAGACAATGCAGCCTGTTCCTCACTCTCTCCTTGATCCCATTCCATCAGTAGCTCTGAGGACACCTCTGTAAACAGATGATCCCAGTCCCAGCTCACATCTTCCTGCAGAGGGGGAGAAAAGAAGAATTGAAGAGGCAATGTTAGACAACCCAAGAAAGAGATGGGGGAAGTGTTAATGTACACATCATAAATCTTGATTACCTGAGAGACAAGTGGCATGCTCCCTGGTGCCCCAGAAACAGCTGGACAGAGCCTCTCTGGGAGCTCACAAGCTATATTTACTAAAAAACTCACTCACCTCTTTCACCTCCTGCTCTGGTGCTAAAACCTTGGTGAGGAGCCTCAAGTCAATCTCTCCATCCTGGAGAGGGAGAGAAGAAATTCACTTAGCTTCCACAAATAGGGATAAGGTTGGAGATAGGACTAAATGGACAACCTTGAGCACAAGAGGAGAAATGAATGTAAAAGACTCAAAAATAAATGTCCTTGACTTACTAAGGTCTGGAAAGCAGAGTAGTATTTCAGGTCATTGTCCAGGTCTCGGTAGGTCATTACCCGATTCACCTGAATACTAACAGGACACAAAATGTCATGATGATCACACAGGCTTATGCAACACCAATACAGCAAACTGGATACAGTAAATCAAATACGACAACAACTGCAATGCCACTAACACAATATTAAACCGACACTATGAAGGCCTTACAAAAGTTTAAATTTTGTGCCCAACAAGGCTCTAAGACTTCAAGCAAAGACCAGAGAGAAAAGGGAGAAGGTTGCCAAGTGGTAAATGCTTTAAATTGAAACCCAGCTGCTTATCTGTGGGTTGGAATTAAGTGGGGGGGGGTCTCAAAGTGGCTGGGGCCTAGCAGTGCATGCCAGTCCTACTTACTGCACATTACACGCTACATTGCCCCCACAATGAGTTCAATGTGGATATTATCTCGCACAGAGAGCAAGCCCGAGTCTAATAACCTCCACCGCTGTCATAGCCTTGCTACATATTCGACACATGTCGGCGTGTCTCTGGCTGCCCTGTAAATCAAAGGGCCCGGTTAGTAAGGACCCTGGTAACAGAGTTGCATAAATCACACCCAACTGTTATTTCTGCATTTTAGCCCCATAAAGCAAGACCCTGTGATGGCACAATGGAGGACAGGCAGCCATCAAAGTCACAAGAGCAGGCCACTGCACTCATCTGGATTCTCTGCATTAAGCTGAAGTTTAGCACTATAGCACCAGGACTGTCTGAGTGAATTCAGTACCTTGGTGGAGCTGCAATTTGCATGGTGAGATCTTCTTCCTGCACTTCATCAAGGTCTGGAATAACAGGGATATCTGAAAAACAAAAAACAAAGTGGCTTCGATTAACATGGATGCATTTCCAAAATTACAGTAAGTCCCAAGTGTATGGCTGGAGGTGTGAGTATGTGTAACCATGTGTTCCCTCCCTTCCTCTCACTACATCCTCATAAGAGCTGCCCTGTCACAATAGCCATGCGGCCATGAATATTCAGGAGGCAAGGCAGCAACTCTCCCCGCTGTGAGAGGGGCGCTGGCCAGGGGCTCCCCAGAAAGCACCCCCTGCTACCTAAGCATTTGGGCTCTGTCAGTGCGGCCCACCCCCAGGACCTGCGGTGGCCGGCGAGCCGACCTCAATGTCCACTCTGCCACTCTGACTGGGGCCGCGTCCAGCCATGTGCAAGAGTATTTGCTTACGGGCCCATCTGTGTGGGGTCGGAAGTCACGGTGCGGCCTGGCAGGGGCTGCGGTGCCAGGAGCTGCCAACCACTGCTCAAACAGTGGGAATCCACTTTAATTGGCAAAACGCAACAGGACAGAGGATGTTTCCACTCCCAAGAAGGACAAGGCAAACTTTCAGAGCATTTTCAGATTGACATTTCTTAGAAAAATCAAAGTGGAGAGGCACAGAGAAATTAACGGGATTGCAAAAAGAAGGAGGGATACATCATATATAACAATAAAAAAAAAAACACTGTCACAACATGAAAAATTTAGGGACAATACTGGTGAACTTGAGTGTTGTGAAAAACATTGATTTTCACACACTAGTTAAATAACATGCATTTATAATAGGTTTGTTGACTTTGTGAGCAGAGATTTCTTTACTGGGGGCAGCAAACTGCACTTCTTCATCAGCTCTACAGCGGAGTGTCATAGAAAGAAATAGATAGTGGAGAAAAGGAGCAGGCTGAACTGTATGAAGAGGCTTGTCAGTAATCTCTGACCACAGTACTGTGGCCTGAGGGGAAAGTCAATGAAAGAGGTAAATAGAGGTGAGCAGATGGAAGTCTGCATCTAATGTGAGGAAATATCTGGGCATCTATTTCATCAAAATAACTCCTGAAAATAAAGTGGAGTAGAAAAAGCATCAACCATCATCACATCTGTACATTTTGGTGGTCTGTACAAAGTTATAAACTTTCCACTCTTTTACTAGCTACAGGTTGAAATATGATTCAGAGGGCAAGTTGGTCAAAATATAACCCATCAACTTTTTGGTAGATAACAAAACCTCAGTCCCTGTTGATAACTTATTTCTTTCTCTATTTTAATTAAACCAAATTAAAAATGCCATGGTCGTTTAGCCACTGACAAGATTCATCTGTGTTTCTGATATCCAAATAAATGCAGGCGCGGGTATTTCATATTCATGAGGCCTCTGTGACACTTTGTCCTCTCATTTACAAAGCACAGTGTTCAGCAGAATCTGTCCCCCCTGGACTCCCAATCAAATTTAATGGTCTTAGTGCAATGACATCAAAAAGCCTCACCATCCAGCTCTTTGCAAATAGCTTCTCTCAATAGCGTCTCTCTGTCCTCACACAGAGCCCACACCTAGACCTGCCAGTAACATACGATTAGCACAAGCTCAATGTAAAGCTAACAGGCATATGCTGTCTATATGCAAAGTGTATTATTAGGTGAAACAACATTTTTAAATGAGCTTCAAATTCACCCTATTACCACAGGTCAAAGAGGGCAGGAAAACTGCTGCAAACAAGCTGTGTTTTCTTTTGATGCAAAGGCCAAGTCTATCAGGGGGAGCTGTCTCCTGTCAGTGCGCCGCATATTACCAACACTGACTTCCTTCTCCCGGCTCGACGCGCATCAAGGTGGCTTTTGTCTGGCAGTGAGCAGCGCACATGTATCCTTATTATACGGTCAAGTTCAGCGCCCTCACTGGAGCATGTAACTATCAAAAGAGAATAATTTCCTGTAAATGTAGGCTTACTCCCAGCAGGCACAGGCCGGTCCACAACTTCGCAAAACAAGATGTCTCTCCAAACCACTCACCTTCTCATCTTCACAGGGGCCCAGTCAAATGATTACTGTATTTTTCGCACTATAAGGCGCATCGGATTATAAGGCGCACCTTCAATGAATGGCCTTTTTTAAAACTGTTTTCTTATATAGGGCGCATCGCATTATAAGGCGCATAGAATAAAAGCTACTGTAGTGGCTGGGGTTGCATTATGCATCCACTAGATGAAGCTGCGCTAAAGGGAATGTCAATAAAACAGTCAGATAAGTCAGTCAGTCAAACTTTATTAATAGAATACAAACCAGCGTTCTTACAACTCCGTTCACTCCCAAAACAAGTTAGTGCATTCACAATACGGTACCGTACCGGTAGCTCTTATTTGCGCCGCACTCGTTGAAAACAATGTATTTTCAACTCCATTTGTCACAGTTCAAAGCTACATGAACAGCGTTCATCGATCGAGCGCTCAGTTTTCTGTCCCCTCAATGTCGCAACTCTTCTACTGAGATGGAGCAAAGGCCACGCCTCCTTGTTCTTTTGCGGCAGGATCCATAAACACGCCTATGGCACACATGAACAGCTGGGACTGGAATTCCCCTTTACCGTTTTTACCGCTGTCACTTCGGCAACGCCCCCTGAATACAGTAGCCATAACTAACCAACACTGATCCATATATAAGGCGCATCAGATTATAAGGCGCACTGTTGGTTTTTGAG
Organism: Bostrychus sinensis; assembly: GCA_020698575.1. NCBI lineage: Eukaryota > Metazoa > Chordata > Actinopteri > Gobiiformes > Eleotridae > Bostrychus > Bostrychus sinensis. The sequence goes on from CM036258.1 coordinate 21,570,889, forward strand.
AAAATGAAAGGCTTTTAGGTGCGCCTTATAGTGCGGAAAATACGGTACACAGTATTCACCACTGAACTCACTGGCTAAAAGTAGGACTGGGGCTTACAGTGTTTGTGATACTGGTGCAATTTGAAGTGACCAGCAGGAGGTTGTTGGGGCCACTGATGGGGAGATAGGAGCAGGGGAGTGGGCATGCACTCTCTCTCTTCCTTGTTGCCAGTGGACATAAAGGATAAGGGTTGGGGACATAATCAAGATGGCAGGCCTATCTCACTAACCCTCAGCACTGTAATTTCCAATGCCCCTGCCTCTGGCTCTGTATTAAGATCTCTCCCTCCACAGAGTAATGATCTTTCCAGGGGCATTAACTGCAAAAGAACCAAGCATCTGTACTGACCACTTTACCCAATAAACACTAGACAGGAGCCACATCATGAGTAGTTTACATGTTTAGAGGAATCAGAAAGTCAGTTGTTATTAAAAATTTAATTTGAGTTTAATTACAAAATAAATTAAGTTTTGTGTTTTTACTTATATTTTATTTATTTTTTCTACTTTTGCTTGTTTATGCTGACAATTGCAACATGTTATGAAATTGTAGTATGTTGAGGTTAAATATGAATATAATTTCCTGTTATACGTTGGGATAAAGCAAAAGATTATGAGACAATATTTTTATATTTACTGTTTAAGATTATCTAATTAATCTAATTATGCAAGTTAACATGAAATGCGCATCCGCATGCATGCTACATTTCATGTTGTGCCTGCATCACAAACTTAACATTTGTTTTAGTAAACTTCACTTTTGTCAACTCTTAGTTAGAAATCAAATTTTCTCTGATGATTTATGGATAAATATCTTCACTCCTTACATCAGTTGAGGTTTTTTAGGCATTACTGAGCTCTCTACTAACTTTGTAGAGAAGCATTGTGTCAGCTACTTGAGTACGTATTTAACAGCATTGCCATGACACTGTGTATTTGTCTTGCCACTAACTGTCAATTCACATTTGTTCACTGCAATGACCTTCACATTAATTATAGTCTAACTCGATAGAAAAATACATAAAGAGGCTGATAGCAGTGTTGACTTAGTGTTATACACATTGTGCTCACAATGTGGTGAGAGCAGCAGTGAAAAGCAATGATCTGCCTGTTTATCTGCTCCTCTTCCACAGGATGGATGTGCTGGAGGCACTGGAAGACTCGTTTTGCCTGTGAGGAAAGACAGAGCAGCAGACTGCAAGGGTGCTCTTACCTCCTTCATCATCTGATCCCTCAGGAGTTTGTGGTCGCAATCGGCGGCTGTAGAAAGAGGAAGTGCGAGCAGATTAATTATTTAATGCTTTCAATGGTGAGGTCACTGTTTCTTTAGATGACTGGCTTTTTTTCCTTCATTTATTTCTTTAATGGCAGCTAGAATTTTGTACAGGCAGACAGTCTGTACAGGGTGATCATTTTGACAGAATCTTTAAAATGAAAGAATAAAATATACATTTGTATATATACAAACTTAACTTAAACTCCAATCATGTTACGTTTGTCAAAATGAGTGGGGTACTTTAACACACCTTTACACTATATTCCGTAAATAAATAAATAAATAATTAAATCCAGGGTTTTGTTCCAAACAGGAACAAAAGTAATGAGAAATGAGTTTCAGCATTTTTAATCATGTTAAGTGATTGTGTGTTCTGGAAGGTGCGGATGAAACCAAGGACAATCTGAAAGCTAATTGTACGTTTGAAAAAAAAAAAACCCCACCTGATTGGCTGTTTTTTTAACCAACTAAAAATTAAGTATAGAAAAGAAAACTGTAACACCAAGGTGTGTGTAACAACTTACTCCTCCATGTCCTCCGCTGCGAGTCGTCTTGAGGATCTGTAAAAAGAAAAATAGTATATGAAGACAATTCATATGCAATAATTAGATAATTCTGCTATGATACTTTCTCTTTTAGTTGATTTTTGGAACTTTTTCTTCTACTCAATTGGCCATACTATCTACAGAGTTTCAAAGTTATATGCAAATAGCCATGCAATAAACATTGATACCTCAAATATATAAAAAATATATCAATCTATCCAGCACTAAAAGCATCATGATTACACCATGTGTTTCTGAGACAGATTAATAAATAATAATTATACGCAGAACTGCTCCTATACTGACACTCCTATTCTGGAGGAGTAGTGCCCCCTGCTGTTGTTATGATATACTGCAGCTTAACAACATTCTGCCTCAAATAAGCATTATTGATCACATCACATATTGTTGATCTACAAAGAGCTAGAACTAAAAAGAGGTAAATGCTTCATCATACCCACTTTGAATAGATCTTTTCTTGCTACTTTTGTTAAACTTTTTTTCTGCCTTCTGTTGTTTGCTGAGTATACTATAAATCATTCTGGTTTTCCTCTTTTGTTCCCATAGATGTCAAACTTGTAATGTCAAACTAAATCCATTGCCTTCATTTGACCATACAAGGCAACTTTATTGTGATACAGAATAAATGAAAAATATACAGTAAAAGGAAAAAAAAGTGACTTAGGTTTGCCATGTCTCTCCTTTTTCCCAGCAGGCAGAGGTTCAGTGTAGCCTACCTGGCTGCCCTTGGGCAGTGTCCTGTCTGGAATTGTGGGTGGCGACACTTAAGACACATTACAGGCCCCTTGATTAAGACTCATGTAAGGCAAAGTGATAGACATGGTAAAACTGTCTCGAAAAAGTTGTTAGGGATAAAATATATTGTGACAAACTGGCTTCAAAGGTTCATCAATAAACTGACAGATCATTTAGTGTCAATTAGAAGTGATAGATCGACAAATCCTGGGATTTCTGTGCTGGGATTAGTGGGAGGAGGGCAGCGGTGATTGAGCATGAGGGGTGACATTGAAGGCACGAGTCCTTGCCCGTTCCAGAGGGGACCATTACTTACTTTGTTTCAGAGAGGATCAATGCATGTGCAGATGCTTTTTCTTACACCACCTGTATTTCAATAGCTTTGGGAGCGTGAATTAAGCAGGGTTACACCAAAGCATGCAAGCACCACACTGCCAGTCTTTGTGGAAGGAAAGATCCATTGAGTGTGCTGTTCTAGTTGTGTGGACTGTGTAAACTACACAAATAAGCCCAATTGATTTAATGTGTTCACTCCAATGCATCTCCTTTACTTGTGACCGGAGCAGGGACTTGCTAAGCTGGTTTTAAAGACACACGTATGTAGGATGTAGTTGACGGGTTATGACCAACACATTCCATCTGTTCCAAATATTTCATAAAGTTGCCATGTTATGCTCCCGGTGTAAAGAGCAGCCCGCAGTGGTAAGGGGTGATTAAGTGGCTTGAACTGGCGTGATGAAGTGGCTAGCTGACTAACAGTGCCCTCCTGTGGCTGATGCATTAACCATGTCAATTACCACGTTGCTCGCAGATGAAGACGAATGGAGAGTTGCCCGCTCAGACAGACTCCTTCTAACCTTGTTGATTCACAGCCCGAGTGCCAAATATGCGCTGATAAATAAGCTCATTCAACAGCATGAGGGTTCATTAATAACACCAGAACTGCTTTTTGTGGAGACGGAAGAAAAAGACAAAGACTTGTACTTGGCAGATCCAGAACCGGCGCTTTCTTCAGCCCAGCCTCCCTGTCTGCGTGTAGGTTTTGGTGGCGGACCCTAAAAGAAGAGAATGACATAAATATAATGCAAGTTATTTAAAATGTTTGAATACAGACAAAATCCTTATTGGAAAAAATGTAGGCAACACATAGAAAGTTCAGCTCAGCTTTTCTTTCAATTAATGGCATTAATTAATAGCATTAATTAATAGCATTATACATTAAATCAACTCAAAAATAAACATACTTTATTAAGGAGGATTGTGAAAAGCTGTCATCACAATTATTTTTATGTGGCGCCAGAAGGGGGCCCTCTTGTCTCGGATAACAAAAATCATGACCCCATCAAGCAAAAGGAAACTTCAAAGTAAAGTCAAGTTAAAAGTATATAGCATTTTTCTATATAGAGATGTCATACAAAGCTACCCAAGGTCATGTTTGTTTAAGCTTTCAGTTTTGCCCATTTCTAGGAATGGAACCTATGGAGCGGAGTGTGGGAACTGCTAAAGTGCATAAGTCTGGCCCGAAAATAGATTCACGAGGGGAAAAAAATGACCTTCTCATTCCTTCATTCTGAAAATAGTAAACTTAGAATGCATTTTGATCCTGTGACCAGCACTTGAATGAATGAATTCCTCGGAGCGTGTGAGGGTGGGCACCAGACAAATGAATTTTAAAAAAGGACCAACATTTCTCATTACTAAATTGGGTCTGTAGAAGGACAAAGCGCTCATGAAAAATTTCGTTCGTTTATGATGAAATAATTGCTCAAGGCTCGCTCCTTCACCAAAGCCATTTATAAATTTGAATGTCACCATTAAGGGGAGCACAAGGAGGGGGAGGGAACTCTACTCCACTTTATTTTACCATTAATCCAGACGAGCTGGGGCTGAAAAAGCTCCTTCAACTTTGTGCAATTAGTGACTGTCTCATTATGAACAATTTTGCTATTAAAGTATTTTAAACATTAATTACATTCCTGCTCTTGTTTGTTATTTGACCTACACTCACTAGCCAAAATATTACATACATACACCTTATCTTCTTTTTTCCTTTTAACCCTTTCCTTTCCAGGGTTTGATTTATATTTGAACATAGCATGTGGTGGTTGCTGTTGTTACAGTTTAGAGAAGATGGTCCGAAAAAGAGAAAATATCAAGTGAGCAGCAGTCCAGCAGTCAAAAAAGCCTGGTTGGTGCCAGAGGTCAGAGGGGAAAAGCCAGACCAATTTAAAAATGATAAAAAGGCAACAGTATCTCAACTAGGTATTAACTTATTAAAACCAAGGTCTGAATTAGACCATCTCTGAATGCACTACACATTAAAAGCTGAAGAAGAGTACACTATATATTACTATTTGCATAGTGATTACTATTTGTGGCAGTTCCAAGCCTGGATAAATGGAGAAGATTGCATCAAAAACGGCATCTAGTGTAAAACCTACGCCAAATCAATATGCAAATCACTGCACACTAGAAGGCAGATGAGTTGCTTGATTTGCCAAAATGACACAAGTAGTGGTATATCTAATAAATTAGGCAAATGTCTTATAATGTCGTAAATGCCTCCGTTGACAGTTATTTTTCTGAACTAAAATGGAGAGGGCCCTAATTGTCCTGAGAAGAAAAACATATCTGGCCCTGCAGTCCTTTGTGACCAAATATGAACTTCACAGTTGTAGTAAAAAGCTAATGGCTGTTAAAGCAATTAGCTCAGCCCTCGTAGTTTTCTAATTTGGGATTCTGTGATGGTCTCTGGGGCAAGGAACTTGTGGTGGCCAAACCCTAGGAGCCCATAAAAGCAAGTGAGTCTTTGTTTAAAAGGATGTCAGGAATGCAACCAATCAGTTGGGTATTTTAAGAAGATGAGGCCAGGCTTGATAAACGAAGACTGTAAATAAACCCAGCAGTCACAGGACATGACGGAAAAATGTATTGCATGTGCTCAGCAGGTCACAGAGGGCGCGAGAATAATGCTTCATACATTAGGGAAGTTGGCCTAATTTGGGAAGATTAGCCTAAAGTAACAGCATTGCTAGGATGTTTGGTTTGGGAATGTTGTCCATTTTTATAGTTCAGCCAATTTAGAAGGAATGGTTGATGTCATAAATACAAACAGAACTAAGGAAGTTGTTTAATGTAGCTTTGAATGGCATCCCTTAGTTTTATGCAAGGTGTATATGACCTTGAATTAATTTACAGTGCTAATGCCCCAAAGCTGAGAGCATAACAAGTAAAAACAGAACAAGAGAAACAGTAGAAAGAAGAACAGGAAAAAATAGAAGGAAGCTTATAGTTTTACGCTAAAGAAAAGTGCTCCATTTCAACTGTATACCTTACCTTAGTACAAAAATCATTAAATACTATTGTCAGCTCAGAGCTGTATGTAATATTCGGCAAATGTGTACAATGAGGTATGAAGTTCATATGTAATTTCATACAGTACTGAAAACAAAGTTTTGTACAGTTCTAATATTATCCACAAAGAAATTCAAACACCTAAAAATAAGACCGGATGACAAAATGTGTTGAAAATAGTTGTAACTATAGTGGTATAAAGTTATCTGGAGCAACAAAATCCAGGCAAAGTCACGACTCATTGTACTTCCTACCGCATCTTCCTCCTTTAATTCATGTGTGGAGTAAGCAAATAATATATAATTACAAGGTTAGTTTACAGCAATAGATTATGTGTCAGTATTTAAATGTCCATATATACCTCTCCTGTTGATGCAGATGTTGAAGACTTTCTTCCATGACGATTCTCTTCAAATGATGCCTGGTCTGTTCCAAGGCGAGCCCTTCGCCCAGATTTTGGAACCTGTGAAAGAAATAAAAATCTTGTCCAGGTGATGGATATCATCTAGTTATATAACTGAAAAAGAGGACTATTAATTAATTTGTACTGTACTTTTATTGAACAGTATTTGTATATGCAAATATTCACTAAATCAACACCCTCTCTTGGAATTTGTTTAATTGTGTGTGCATAGAAATCCTCGGCATAAATTATTTGATGTTAATCTAATAGTAACTTATCGCTTACAATGCTATTAAGTATGATACTTTTGTCTGTGTGGCATGAAAAGTTAAACGTAATTCCAGTATTCACTAGTCATCATTTTCTGTACTAGTCGTGTGATAAATGAGTATACAGAATTGTATTTATTAGCTTAAGTTACCAAACAGTTTGATGGTATAAGTTGTTTTAAGCTACTTCGACATAAGCAACATTAGCAAGTGTTAGCATCATGCAACGCTTTAGCATTTAAAGCTCATTTTCAATCTTTGAACACCACACAAAAGTGTTGCTTCTACTACTCTGACCTATGCGATTCTACAAAGTCACTTACATTTTTCACAGCGGCCGAATCTCCAAATTGGAACGTCTCCTCCATTTCTTTTTAATGCTATGGCTAGTCTAGGCTAGCGTCTTCCTGGGGCTCGAGCCACATCACATAGCAACGCTCTCCATGGCAACACCAATCTGGAGGCAAGGGGCGTAAAATCCTTCCGTGTGTATATTCTACATTTTTAATAATTAGTAAAATTAGCCTCTAATCACACCTAAACAGACATTTCTCTATCCCATGACATTTCTTTGTTTGACTACTCCCCACTGTAGTTGCCGCCTGAATTTCCTATTTTCATCCACTTGGTGTCACTGTGTGCACGTTTTACCCATGTTAGGCTACCCTTCTTTTTACGCTTGTAGTTTTGTGCAACCTTTTAATATGGACCTTTTGGCTGTGTATATTCTAGACTGGGGATCGGTGAGTCATTGGCTAACCCTGTGTAAAGCAATTAGCTTACTATTTTCCAGTTTACCCCGTTTATTTTTTTAATTAAAGTTTTAGACAGACTACAGTACACCTACGCATAGTGCAAATGACGAAGCCCATCCTCGGAGCTCTTACTTGACATTTTATTTTAATCGTTCTACCATATGGTTTACTAGTCAAAGGCTTGATCTCATTTAAACTTATTGTATTGTTTTGTTTTTTTCTTCCATAAATAAACTGCATTGCGCTGTGGATGTAATTGCCCAGCCACTCCTCCCCAAACGTCACAACGTGCGGGGATATAAAGAGTGAGTGGGGGCGTAAAGTGCGTGAGTGTGTGAGGCTGAACTGGAGGAGCTCAGTTGAGAAGCGCGCTGACTCCGTACGCACAAGTGGATGAGGGCAGCCCAATGGAGAGTGAACATAGCGGAGCCGTGTAATCTCAGGAAATCAAGTGACGTTTGTGTGTACCGAGGGGAATGAAGAGAACCATTGCGAGTCTTAATGAAGAGCTAAGAATATTTTCCACAATGGCACGGATTTGCTCTCATGCAAATGCATGCAAGATGACATAGCACTTGAAAAAATGGGATTCCTCCGAGAACAGAACTCACTCACGACCTGAATGATTAGTAAACGGATTGTTTTCAGATTGGAGCTCAGTTCGGGAGTCTCTCTGCGCATTGCCTTGACAAACCACGGTTGTGAGTGAACAACAGTAAATATGAATCTGCGTAAAGCACTTCTTCTTTTCCTCTTCTTAAATAGTGTGACAATGACTTTAACGCTCTCGACCTGCGCCACTGTGGACATTGACCACATCAAAAAAAAGAGAGTGGAAGCGGTGCGTGGACAGATCCTCAGTAAACTACGGCTGACCAGTCCGCCACAGACAACTGGTCCAAGTCAGGTACCCGAGCACGTTCTGGCTCTCTATAACAGCACCAAGGAGCTCATTGAGGAGCTGGGACGTGACAGGCAGCAGAGTTGTGGTCAGGATAACACGGAGACTGAGTACTATGCCAAAGAGATTTACAAGTTCAACATGATCAATGGTCCCGAGAACAGTAAGTACACCACCTTCTTTGTCCCATGCGTAATGAAGCTAACATATTAGGACACAACTGACCACAACATCATTTAATATGTGCATTTTTTATGATTTGATGTGCATAATAAGGGAAAAGTTATCTAGGTGGAAAATACAAGGCATATGTGTTTTCCAGAGTCCTGTTTCTGCAGTTGAGCAACCTTTACGCACAGGCGCACTCCTGGGGCGCCATGCAAAGATGAGAGTAAAATGACAAATTGGAATGAGCGCCATTCCCTGATACATACCTCACACCGAAGCCATGGGAACTCCAGCCTAAAGTCTGACACATTCCTCGGAAAGGAAAATTCTCAGGCAGTTAAGTCCACTATTGCCAACTCCAATACCTCATTTCCATTTTCTGACCGGAGTTTCCCAATATTTTTTCCAATGTTATAAATTTATATCCCTCAAAAATTACTCTCTAATAGTAAAAATCAGAGGCTGTATTGTGATCTAATTCTCTTGTCCAGTTATATCGGTATTTCCTGTATAAAGTATGCTCCACTGATTGTTCCAAAAATGAGAAACAGTAGCTGACTGACTGAATCTCCAGAGAAAGTTGAGTGGAAGAGCTGGACTGGCGCCTATTCACGGTCAGCGGCTGATTAGCTCATGGCATTTTGAAATCAACAGGTGTTTATGCTGTGCCCTGACACTAAACAGAGTCTCCAACCTAAGCTCCGAATCAAATGCATTTCACAGCTCCCACAAAGTGCTTCTGACATTCAAAATACACAGCTCGGGTTTATCCTCTGGTCAGAGGTAGCCAGAGCGCCCAAAACAAACAGAGGCCTAAGGAGTGGGATCACTGATGGCCACGTGCCCAGGACACATCACATACAGTAGGTCTTACTGTAGGGCTTTTTAAACGACATTAACTTGACTTACTACTGACGCCGCTCACTGCCAAAACAGAAAAATTAACACTTCTTTTCCGTTATGTAACTTTTTAAGAGAGTGATTTTAGTGTGTAGCAACATAATGTCTGTCACCTTGATAATTTTGCAGTTTGCTTCATTTTCATTCCTGCTGGATATAATGACTTTTACATGCACTGTTTTTGGAAGGTGGGAGTGTTCGGGAATGCAGTCAAGTTTGACTTTTTTCATCCCCAGTTAAAAAGTTAAACAGAAGGTTTTCATCCCTGAAATATTACTGATGCAAACGAAAATGCAATTTAATGAGCCATGCCTCAGACAGGACAATGATCTGGATGTGAACTGCCGAATTACCAGAAAACCTCAAAAACTGCTTTAACACTCCTGACTGAGAGATCCCAAAACATAAATAAGGTTTTGTGAAAGAGTGACATCTCAAACTGACCTAATGTTGAGTCAGTAAAGTTTTGGGCCATTTGTTGAAGACGGGAGGGTGATCTATGGAAGAGTTAGTGGTATGAAGTCATTATGATAAACAGAGGTCTTTGGCCCACTTAACACCCCAACAACAAATCAGCACAACTAACATTACTTCTTCTTCATCTCATCTATTGCGGTTGATGACATGACCAACAGATGCACTGCATTGTATTCACTTCTGTTAATTTTAGAGTCAGCTGTCTTTTGTTGCAATATTTTTTTCTGTCATTATTCCTTTAGTGAAACCATGCTCTAACCATTTTCGGAAACTTTGAATCCTAATAATTCAAATGGTAATCTGTCAATGTATGTCTCTAAGTGTTACCTGTGCGATTAGTTTGCTTAGAGTGTCCAGGGTGTCTTCCTTCGTGGGACCAAAGCAGATTGGATGGGGTTCAGCCAGCCTGTAAAATATAATAGAGAAAATGAATGAATCCTGATCCTAGTGGCCAAATCAAGGCTTATTTAAATCAGTTTATCTGCTGTAGTTCCAAATATGTAGGTTGCCATGTGTAAGCTAGTAATATTAGGAGGTAGTCTGGCCATCCATCTTAATTCTGTTTCTGTTAGTCTGTGTTGACTTGAGTTGGATTTCCAAGGAACAAATGGGTGTAGATTGAACTATCTCTTAATGCAACTGGATAGGCATTCAACCAATCAAAAACTGGTGGCAACATACACAGAATAACCTGCCTCTGGATCAAAGTAATTTGAGTCTGCACCAGATGGTGTGATTACGAGGGGTTCCATACCTACTTTACTAAGACTGTGAATGGGTTTGGCCGGCAAGAATAATTAGGATGTAAAATGTATACAGGTTGTACATAAAGGTAAAGTTCATAAAGAACATAAAAACAGATTATGATCAGACACGCTACATTATATTTTAGTATATACTTTAATCGTCAGCCCATGGCATGATTCCAAATGCTCAATCTCACAGCTGGCTCATTAAAAATGCTGGTCGATACCACTGCTTTATTTTACCCCAGGATTTGGCCAGCCCCTTCCTGCTAACTTCCATGTTTACCTCCACAAAGGCTGCCATCACAAACAGCCACTGCAGCAGAGGGTAAAGCAGAGGTGATTCCCGTGGAGCAGCCCGCTGAGGAGGCAGCAGGCCGGGCGCGTGTCAGGGTGGGACTGTGGTCTGCAGCATCAGGGCGAGGCACTTTATTGTGAGGCTTAGAACAACCTCAGTCTGTCTTCCAGCCTTATTGCACTGCTACTTAATCTGCTGTTTATAGCCTATCTATGGTTAAATTAATTGAGTGATAATATGAAAATAGGATCGACTGGGCATCATTTTCTTGCCTTGGCTTTTATATGTCGCTATAAATACACTTTTGCAAGCATGTAAATGAGAAAGCCTCACAATAAAACAATGTGTAATTGAGCCAAGTCAGTTGTAATTACAGCCATTTTAATTTGTTTATGTCTATTCTCTTTAAACTAGATGTCATATTTAGCAAAGATGACTCATTATATATCTAGTTTCTATTTATTGCCAATTGACATACCCTAAACTATTAGTATCTCAACAATGAGCTCATCTAAAATAGTTGGGGTTATACATTTAGTCCATGTATTTAAATTACACAAACTATGCCATCCAATCACCAACATGGAACAAATTACCTACAGTATCAGACCTTTGGCAAAAATAAACCATAATGCAAAATCCACCTCAAACCATTGCAATGGGAAAAAATGAGGTCATCCAAAAGGAAACCAAAGACTTGATTAGAATTTCAAATCTCCCCTTGAAGTGGGGGCTTTCCACCTTCTGTGGAAGAGGGGTGGGCGTGAGTAAGGAGCATGCCAAGGGAGGACAAGGCTACTACTCCTTATAGATTATGTGGAAATGCTGGACAGATATCAGGCTGTCTGCAAATGCTGAAGGAGGTCAGCTATAAATAGGGAAAACCTGGATAAAATCATGGAAATCTTAGATAATGGCTGGGAGGACGCTAAAGTTGGATTATGGGTCAAACAAAGTACAGATACTTGGAGAAGTTCTTGCATGACATAGGAACAGCTCGAGGTGCAGATTAGCTGGAGCTGCAGTGCCCCTTTCATCCGCTGGGAAATGTGAGGCCTGGTAATAAACCTAAAACTTGGACCAATAAATTAGGTATATCTTGGCGGTAAATAACAGTTTCCACTCCGCTCATAAAACTTGCTTGTTTTCCACTACACTGCATGTGCAAGGCCAGTTAATAAACACACAATTCAATAGTACTATATGAGAAAACTGACAGGAAGCTTTACAGATAGAGTGACAATGTGGCTATTTATTAACTGATTAGGCTAAAGGTCACCACACACACACAATATGTTAAGGTTTACAGTCTGATATCATAATCAGCCATCAACTCAGCGGACCGCCTTTCACGATAGCATTCAGCTGGTTGCTCAGACATGGTCCTTTATTGAGTAAGTGATGCCACGTGTTACCAGCTACAACACTTAGTCTCCGGAAACACTGTGATTTGGTCTGATTTCTCAGAACACCTGTCGGGCCATAGAGTTAGTGGGAGGAGTATACTGTGGTCTGGTCTCTCTACAACTGGTTCTATGGTCCACCACATGCGACATTTGGTTTTCATTTCATCACTTTAACTTGTTGCAAACAGGCAAGCTGGAAAAGCATAAGCAGATGCTATGTGGTTAGGTTTATATTTTTAAATTGTAGTTTTAAGCCATGAAATTGATTTGTAACAGAAACCTCAGGGGGATAGCGTGTGAAACAGCCACCTTTAATTCTAATGTGTCCACTTCTCCACAGATGACCTCATCTACTGCCCTAAAGGAATCACCTCGAAGGTTTTCCGCTTCAATGTGTCCACAATGGAGAAGAACTCCACCAACCTGTTCCGGGCAGAGTTCCGCGCCCTGAGGATCCCCAATAACGAAGCCAAGAGAAACGAGCAGAGAATTGAGCTCTACCAGGTGTGTGAACCCACTCCTCATTTCCACTGTTAGTACACCTCAGTGGGGGGCAGAGTGCTGAGTTTCTCTAATGGTATGGGACTGTGCAGGTCAGAGAAGAAGATGTAAACATTTACATTCGGGTGTCCAACCAGCTCACTCCTCTTGATCATTATTCCATGTGTGTACAGTCAAATGGATTCCGCGTTAGGACGGATTTAAGAGCTTGAACAGCCGTCTTATAGAAACTTGAGCACACCATTCGTCAGTTTCTTCTTTCTGAGATGTCAATCTCAAAGTCTATCCTTGTTATATCAACATCATAGGCCTACACCTGCACTTCTGAGTTTATTTGTATTTTTTTCCTCCTGTGGTATGTATAAAAGTATGTCAGATTTCAATGAGTGGCGTATCAAGGATGGATTTTTTTCTTTTTCAGTTTCCTCATTAATCTCCCGTGAGAGGCTAGGAGTAATGATCAGGTTCCAACATTTCCTGCCAGGGAGACAAGCGTCTCCGGGCTGCATACCGCCTCTGAGGCAGGCCTGGCCTGCTCTGAATGCAGTCTGTCAGAACCTCAGATTGTTTCCAGGGGCCTGGGAGGAGATAGGGCAGGGTCGCCCGGTGGAGGCCGTAAACAGAGCTGCACTCGCCCCCTCACTCTTTAGAGTGGAGCTGATTGGCAAAGGGCTGACAGCTGGCAGCGCTCTGGCCCCTTGGTCCCACAGGAAGACAGATTAGATGCTGACATTGTTCAGGATTCTAGTTATCCTAGCACTGCTATGGGGCACCTCCAAACACACATTTGACGATAAAAGATAAACAGCTTTATTCAGGGAAATGCTAGTCCGGTCACTTGCATTTTTGTCTTTCAGTAAAGTCATGATCTCAGCACATTAACAGTGGGGAGATATCTGCTTTCTGAACTGCGTGACCCTGCGTTTGAAGCCCAGCTAGAGCCAGTGTTTGACCTGCTGGTGTGAAGGACAGCCAGGTTGTCATTGGCAGGAGGGTAACACGCAGGCATTAACTCGCAAAAAGGGGATATCAACACAGGGAGTCACTTTTTCCATGATGAGTAGACATTTGGCCCAAGGCGTCCCGGAGAGTCTGGCTCTAGACAGACAGCTCTGGTTCTGTGTGTAACACAAAGTTTATGCAGCTGGCTCACATTTTCAACTTTTCTTTCTCACAGATCCTCCAGAAAGATGACCCCAAAGCCAAGCAGCGCTACATTGGGGGCAAAAACGTCCTGACCAAAGGGACACCCTGAGTGGGTCTCCTTTGATGTGACAGACACAGTGAGGGAGTGGCTCATGTACAGACGTGAGTGTGTTCATTCCTCATTACATTTCAGTCTTCACGCTTCATTTAAAATGACAGTGGCCTCAGGGAGACAGGGAGCGTCTAAAGACCCTCTGCTTGTTTCTGTGCAGAGACCAACCTGGGCCTGGAGATCAGTGTCCACTGTCCCTGCCACACTTTCAGACCTAACGGGGACATCATCGAGAATGCCAACGAGGTACTAGAGGTTAACTTCAAAGGTGAGTCATTCAAGTCTGTTCAAATGCCAATGACAAAATGGTATAGAGTTAAAAGCACATCCTACTAGGTGAATGCTTTCCATTTTTTATAACATGTACAAATTTGTGCACCAGTTTACCCCTCATCCATACCCTTTTAATTAGGCTGACAAGCCACCCTGTTTCTTTTTATATTCTATACAAAGAATTAGTCTGGTCCTTGTCTTCGAATTCTGTTTCTGTGAGGCAGAACAAATGGGCGCAGATTAAACTACCTCTAAATGTGACTGAATACACATACAAACAATCAGAAAACAGGAGGTAGCACTAGGAGGCAACTTGAAAAATCCAACCAATCAGACAAACCACGACTGACAACACATAAAGCCCACCGTGTTATGAAAGTCACTTGAATGGGAGTCCCAGATCCACCTCATTATGCTAAGAAAGTGAATGGATCTGGGAGGCCAGGGTATGTTATTGAAATATTTAAAGAGATATGTAGGGGCATGCTGTTTTCAATGAACAAGCCTTGTAGAAATAGTTAGTGGATTTACTTGGTAACCTTTGTCATAAAAATGTATTCTCAAATCACAGCATTCCTAAGGAGCCTTTAAAAGTATTACCACTATTGTCGCGATTATACACGACTGAGACATCAATTTAGTCAACTATATGCCACACTTGATACTACAAGAAAAAATAAAAGCAAATGTGTTAAAATCTAAGTAAAGGAAATAAATTCTGACACATTTAATTTACATATTCCATCTCAGACCAGTCTAACTTGCACAGAACTTCAGACTATTCTCATTGGACTGTCTCCTGAAGTTTTTTTGCTGTTTGTACAGACTTTGTTCTGGGTCATGTTTATGAGTATTGAGTTAGTGTTTAGTATGTTTTCTCTGCCTCTGATCTTTTATTGTTTTGCCAGTTTTTCATAAAGTGCCAAATGACAATTGGATTTATTTTCCTTTCATTTGATTGAATCAGATAGGCATCTTGTATTTGTTGAAACACATTTTTTGATTTATTCTCATTGGTGCTACTGGGTATTGTTTCAGGATCACTTGTATTATGTTGGTATTGGAAGTTTAGTGCCTTTTTTTAGATGCCTACCACCCCTTTCTTTACATTAAATAATTCTAAAATTATTGAACAGAATGTCTAATAAAACTGCCATAAAATTATGACTCAAATCTTAAAAAAAACTGTATTCACTAAAATAATTTTTTATAAAATTTTGTTTTCACATTCAAAGTAACCAGAGACACTTATTTGGACATGGAAGTAATATTCCCCTAGTATTACTGGTTATAATGTATTAATCCTATTATAGTACTACTTTTTATAAGCTCATTCGGAAAAAGTCCTTAGTCCTGTCATCAGTGTGTGTTTCATGCAGTGATCCACAGACTGTTCTTTATGGTAAGATAATGGATTTCCTTTTTATGAAGAAGAAGCATGGGAATACAATTGATCTGGTATCTCACTTAGTGCTGAGGCCCCTGGACCCCGGGTCCTGGGAACACTGTCGAATGGGCCAGCCACAAGGAATGTGCTGCAACGATGCTCAGACGCTTGGCCCCGAATTAAAGAGGGCCGTACTTATCCACCAGCAGCATCTCTCCGGAGATATATGCTGCTTTAGCTATCAAGAGTAGAGTGGATGAGCAGACCTAGTCCTGGGGAGAGGAGGGAGCCTTACTGAATGGGTGAATGAGAAATAGGGAGTTAAAAATAATACCGCCTCTCATAACATATTACTCTAGTTTAGTGTTTCACGTCCTCCTAACCTGTTGTTGCAGGTATGGAAGAAGATCTGAGCCATCACAAGCATCAGAAGGATCAGAAGGATCAGAAGGAGCAGCTCTATCCCCACCTCATCCTCATGATGCTGCCTCCTCACCGTCTGGACACGCAGTCCTCATCCCGAAGACGCAAGAGGGCACTGGACACCAATTACTGTTTCAAGTAAGCCACAATTCTCTGAATAAACTTTTATTCAAATTTCAGGAACAATAAAAGAAAGTCTATTTTGGCTGTTCACTTTTCCTTCAAGGATTGATCAGTTAATCAGAACAAACTAGTCAGGATTTGAACCCCTAACCTTCTGCATGAGGTTCATATGCCCTAAATGCTGGCTCCAATCTCAGGCTTGTTGCTTTTACTATGTCACAGAATTCACGTGACAGTCATGAATGTTAAGAGCTTAAGAAATATGCTAGTTATTTGCTTGGAAATAGTATCATCTTTCAGTCTACATTGTAACATGAAACGGAAACCTATCTGAGATGCCAAGCGAGGGTACAAGGCCACATAGAGTAAGCTTGTTAATCACGTCAAAGAGCATGACAGAAGTATTAGCAGATACAAGTCGGGATCTGTCCCAGCACTTGCCAACACTACCTTGTCTTCCACGCTGTCTCCTTGGCTCTGGTGATCCTCTGTCAGACTGACAGGCAGAAACCTGGGCTGGCTCCAGGAGGGAAAATAAAGGCACACCTAAGAGAGGAATTCTCTCTCATCTCTGGATCTGAGGCCACAGGGAGCAAATGTATACAGGTCCATGAACCCAAGAGTGTAATCCTGTCTTCTTCTCTTGTTTGCAGCAACTATGAGGAGAACTGCTGTGTGCGACCACTATATATTAATTTCCGTCAGGACTTGGGCTGGAGGTGGATTCATCAGCCTGAAGGGTACTACGCTAACTTCTGCTCTGGTCCCTGTCCCTACCTTCGCAGCTCTGATACAACCCACAGCACAGTAAGTCAAAGCATTGCAGCATTTTTAAAAAGTAGAAAAAAGAGGAAGAAGTTATTTGATTGAGACGGTTGAGCAAATTTTTTGGTTAGAATTTTAATGTTGAACTAATGAAGTCCATCTAAGTGATGTACTTAGATAAGCACAGGACTAATGCAAAACCAAATATAGCATACGAAATTCTTTTCTATTCTATACAAATAATTTTTTAGTCCGGCGAAACAAATGAAGGCATGTTTAACTATATATGAATGCAGTTGGATAGACATACAGCCAATCAAAATACAGAGGCAGTACCAACATACTCAGAACTGCTTTTTTAAATTTGAACCAACCCAATTGAAAAAAAAAAAAAAAACATTCAACCCATCAGAGAAACAGTAAAGCTATTGCATAAAGACGCCAGATTTTAGATAAACTGTCAGGTCAGCTAGGCTTGATACTGGTGGAAAAGGGTTTGGTAGGAGACCACCTTTCTTTGCTGAGAAAGTGACTCTGGCTGGCTAGGTTAGCTTGTATGTATTACACCAACAGCCTATTTGTAGATTTAAATTTTCAAATTGCAATAATAGTGTGAGAAAAATTGTATTACTAATTTGTAACAAACCAGAAAGACTGACACTCATTGTACGGACTCCTTTAAACTTACTAAAAAATCTCTCTAAATGTGCTCTCTATACCTTAAAATAAAATCCTGAGTTTGACTCACCAATGTTCTCTCAATCTCTCAGCTGTTGAGCCTGTACAACACTTTGAACCCGGAGGCGTCTGCTTCACCCTGCTGCGTTCCTCAGGACCTAGAGCCCCTCACCATCCTCTACTATGTGGGTCGCTCGCCCAAAGTGGAGCAGCTGTCCAACATGGTGGTCAAGTCCTGCAAGTGCAGCTAAAGACAGTGAGCAAGCCGGACTCGGCACTACTCAGGAGCTGGTGGCAGGGTTCACTTGGTCACCCCTGCCTCTTTAAAACGTACATGGACTCTTATAAATCCACAGACAAGATGCAGGCTGAAAAGTAGTGGTGGTATTTACATAGAAGACTCGACGATTACCACTTCACTGAAAACGCGGACCTCTTCGAACTTGAGATTTTTGACACTAGTGTAACACCAATGTAAAAAAACTGAAAAAAGCATGAAAGAAGGTACAATCAAAACATATGGGACATGACTGTATGTCCTTGCTGGAAATGAACGCTGTACTTGTCACACTGTTCATTGAAATGCTGTTAGAAAAAAAATATGTTAGGAAAAACAAAGAAGACATGCTGGAAAAAACAACCCTTTATTCAAAGTAGTATTTCCATGGTTTTGTTTACCTCTCAAATATAACAGAATCCAGGGATGTCCTTTAGAAAGTGAAGCCTTCCGTTTTATCAGCATTGTATGTCACTAAGTGAACACTTAACTAGAAAACAAACTGTAAATGTTTTTATTTTTAGCCTTGGAAACACTTTTTATATTAAAATGGACAGTTGGATGGTATTGTATGTTTGTTATTGATATTTAAAACACTTCATCTAAATGTGAGATATTTTTCAGACGGATGGCTGATCACTTCTACTGACTGAAATACATTGACTAGCATGATCAACAGTATTTTAGGTATTCATGTTGTTGCTACAAATTGTCCGAATGCCTGTAAGAATCATGCATGTTCCTGTAATTGCTCATGCAAGAATATGCACATCAATATTACTGTCATGTAATACTGCATGCATGTGCAAAAACAGCAGAAGAGCTACAACTAGACTGGAGCACTGCCTACTACAAATGTTACAAAAAACCCACAGAGGTGGAAAATAACTAGATACTTTTACCCCAATAAATTACTTAAACAATTTGAATTATACCTGAGTTAATTTTGGAGGGAATAATGTTACTTTTAATCAAGTAATTTTAAAGTCTCAGTGAGTAAAAATATGTTTTATTTTACCCTGGTGGAAAAGTGGGTAAAGTACTGGCATTACAGCCATTACTGTCTACTTAAGTAAACTTAACATTCAATACTTTTTGACTGTTTTGTTGAGTACTACTACTACTACATGATCAATGCTATTTTACAGTAACACAAAATTTACTTTACACAGTGCTTCTTCCACCTCTGCAAAAACAATAGCATCTAAAACAGTTATCCTGCAACATTGTGCAGCTCTGATTACAGCAGACATTTGCTAAGTGAAATACATGCATAAAGTTCAAGTAATATTCAAAGACATATGCTTCCAATATTTAACATATACATATCTTTCCACTAAAAGGCCCTGAGTCAACTCTTTTTATAGTCCCAAGCAGTACCATCATGGCTGCGCAGAAGCTTGTACTTCTGTTTTCTATGCTTGGAGCCGATCAAGTCACAAAAGGTACATAGTCAATAAATACTTGCATTAGCACTACAACAAAAATACATTTACAACAATTTGGTCCAAAGAAAGAACACATTTCACAGGAATATTCAATAGATTATAATGTATTCTTCATATAAAACTCTGTAAACCCTGAAACAATGATACACCATTCTTGACCTTAAGTGCGCTTTACACATTTATAGTTCTAAACGTGTAAAGCAAAAGGCAAATCTAATCTTATTGAAATTTAAGCTCTCTTTTCTTAAAGCTGACAAGTACGGGATGCTCCTTTTACACATTCTCTGGCAATAAGCGAGCAGTCAATTTTGGCAGCTGTTTGAGCTCCAACATGGACCGGGAGCCGAGTGTTCTTTGTCTAATGCCAGTAGCCACATATAAAAGAATCCTCCTCCCTGCATGCTCACTGCTCAAGGCGAGATGAGAAAGTGATCATGCAACCTCTGGAGTACTTCAAAAACAGCTTTAAAAACCCATCTGGTGGGTGCGTGTAACTATTTAAAGCAAAATATGAATATATGTTTTGTTGCAATGCCACTGCTTTGAGTACAGTACAAAACTCTCAATCCTGTTGATAAAATGCCGCAGAGACGTGAAGACGCATCTGCTGAAGGCTATCTGTCAGTGCAATCTTTCTGTGGCATCGCTAGTATGGAGGGAATGAGGGCGGGCTGCAGTTGGGTTCTTAATGGTAGCTGGGGGGAGTGTGAAAAGTACTGAAAAGGCCATCTCATGAGCCACGCAACTAAATCCCAACCTGCGTCAAAGCTGGCTATGAACGCCACCCTCTCACATGTCTGTTGCTATATCGTAAACTAATAAATAGGATGTCATTTGATGTTGCTTGCTGTGGTCCGGTCTGCGGGCTGTGAGGCTTTAGTCACATGCAGAGACACCTGTCGTGGCGGCACAATGGTCCAACGTGTCTCCAGCCGGCTTCGTGTCATCTGTGGCTCGGCTCCTGGCCTGGAAACACTTTGCGGTACGCAGAGAGACCTGCAGGAGATGACAGGGCATTTATGTAAATGGCAAAGGGGCAGAAGAATGGTTTTCCCCCTACTACCTTTTGATCTGTAAGTTAATTATAGACAAAGTGGTTAGTTGTAAAGCCTTACTTCACTCTCAAGTTGCTGTCCTATCTATTGGCTCGCGGCCAAGCGTACAGTAGAAAGGGCATTCCGAATACAAATCGTGCTGCTGTGTTTCTGCTTCCAAACAGTATCCCTTTTCATTCCCCTTCTGCAGACTATTTATTTTGGTGCTCCTTCACACCGTTGAACTCTGACTGAGCTAGAAAATGAAAAACATCTCACTAACTTCCAATTTCATGATATGGAAAAGCAGAAGATAAGCATGCATATCTAAAAGGGTTAAACAGATAAACTATTAGTGTAATGTGAATCCTTATTTCAAACCAATTAAGGAAAATTTGTATAAATTACTTTAGCCAGAAGCATAATATGGTTCATCTGTAGAGCTTCACCAGTAACTAACTTCCCAGTACAGTTTGATAGCGAGGCCTACAAAAGATCCCATTAAAACAGGCACAAGCATAGCATTCATTTCCTTCTCCAACTCCAAATAATAAATCTCTCATCAGTCACCGACTATGGAGCCCTGAGAACTTTAGGAAAACTTCAAGGGGAAG
Organism: Bostrychus sinensis; assembly: GCA_020698575.1. Taxonomy (NCBI): domain Eukaryota; kingdom Metazoa; phylum Chordata; class Actinopteri; order Gobiiformes; family Eleotridae; genus Bostrychus; species Bostrychus sinensis. Next base: position 21,591,963 of record CM036258.1, read on the forward strand.
GCTTGTAAAACACATGTGGCTGACATAATCTGGATCTGTACGCTTTGATAGGTCCTCGTCACAATCTTCCCCTCATCGCATGTCAAAACTGAACTGGTGTGACGCACAGATGATGAAGCAGTGAAAATCAGGGGGATGGAGTGAGTGGGCAGGGAGGTTTTCAAAGTTATATGAGCAGAAAGAGATGAGAGAGTGCACAAGAGAGAGATAAAGGTCCACCATGATTAATGGCAGTTGACAGCTGATCATAGAGAATGCTCTCTCTGTCAGAACCGATCAGGGCAGTCCAGTCATCTCACTACAAAGGTAAACTGGACAAGCAAAAAAAGACTGACTCACTCCAAAGCCCCACAAAGACTATGTCCGCTCCAATAACACAACCCCCTCCATGTAACACACAGTCTGTTAACTGCACGTATAAACTGGCTTTGCTGACTAGTTCTGAAACTCTTTTCTCTTTTCCGAGGCATCTCCCCCACCCTATGAGCCCTGAACGATGGAAAAATGCATTCATGAAATTCAGAAGCTGCTCCCAACGGATCTAGTTACAGTAATTGATGAGTTTATAAGATGTTTGTTAACTAAAGCCAGGCTCCATTTTGGGGGAGAATAAAAAGAAAATGTTCTGGTCACAGACACACGCACACATTTTGGAGGGGACTGGGTGGCGCACTGCTACCGTATTTTTCCAATAGCCCAACTAGCGATAAATGTAGGCTGATTGCAGGGGCAACTCTCACACTCCTAAGATGAATAGTGATGAATAGTATGATTTGCTAATGCAATTGTATGGAATGGAAAAAAAAAATCCTTGATCAGGCAAACAGATGTGCACATCAGCAACGCTCTAATATCACTGTTACTGCAATAAGCTCAACACTTCATTTAGTTCACTGTTCAGGATGGAAAAAGTTGTGCAAACGCTGCGAGATGGAGGCACACACTAGTGCCACTAGCGACCACAATATAGTGTCATATTGACTGTGCAATGGTGTAAGTTTGACTGGACAGTGCTTTTGGCAGATGGACGCACTATGAATGAAGAAATGGCCAACAGATGGGAATGCCTGAAATGTTCCCATCACTGGATCTCATTACAAAAAAGATGTCATCGCCCGTAAGCCTCTTTATACTTCTTCAGTAATATAATTCTTCAATGTCGCCATGGACACACACCAGCCTATTGGTCACACAGCAAACAGCACTAAAAAGACAATTTATTGGCCAGTCAGTTGATGACTCTGAAGTTGAGTAAACTACAGTTGCTTACAATTCCCTATGTTGTTTATGGTTCATTAAGCTATCAATAACTAGTTACCTCTGCCAAGGAGGTTGTGTTTTTACGAGCACTGGTTTATTTGTTTGTTGGTTACTTAAAAAGTAATGACAGGATTTGGATACATTTTCAGAAAAGGTCAGTCATGAGCCAAACAACAAATGTCTAGTGTTCGGAGTGAATCAGGACACTTTTTTAAATCCTTTTTTAAAAGGATTTTTTTTTTTAAATTGAGAGATAGGGCCAACTTTATGTGTTAGCAACATAACTCACCAAATGGACATGCAAGACACTATTAGGAAATGTTGTTGTGAATGGGGAAAAGAGCCAATGATTAGTTTTTTGTGTGTATTCAGTCACTTGGATCACTGTCTGATTCATCAAAGAACTGTTATGCCTTGGTGGACGACATATAATTTCACTGCTCACATCACAGGAATACCCAACCAGACAATACCATAAAATTGTAATCTATTGTTGATGTGAAATTTAGGAATCAAATTAAGAATAAAATGCAAAACTTTAATTTATTTTGCCTTGCTTCATTTGGCTATATAGTGATGCATGGGTCAGATGTTTTTATGACCCAAAAAAAAATGTGCTTTAATCTGCCAACCCAAACCAACCCAAACCCGAATGCATGAAAATAATGCCTTGCATGCAGCTGGTTGCAGCTGAAGCTGGTCATCATGACAGTGGGGGCATGCCTCATGAACCTGGGTTTAATGTGGTGAAGTATCACTTTGGCTTACTGTTTAAAAGTTTGTTTGCTTGCTTTTTTGCCAGTCTAGGTTCTATTGATAGGACATTATAGTAGAAAATAGGGGGGGAGCAGGGGAGAGACACTAGGTCAACTGTTGGACCTCAAACTCACAATGCCAAAGTAGGCTGCAGTTGTCCTGAAAACGCACCGCAGCTCCATCACCGAGCCATAAGGTAGCGCACTGTTTGAAAGTTTAAGACATGTTTGAAATCGCTAATGATAATCCTGGGGAATCAAGTTGCGCAGGAGCTGTAACGAACTGCACTTTTAATCATATTGCGGTAAAACTGACACACTACTTTATACAACCCACATAGGTCACACGTGGAACTCTTTATTGTCAAATTAAATGAAAGTTTGGAATGTAGGCTACAGGGCCTATTAATAAGACAGATAGGACATACCTGATTTAACAGCAATGGCTTCATAGAGTATCCGCTGACTGCTGGATGTGGGTCCAGTGGTTGAACTCTCTGCGGACGATTGCCTGGTGACCACAAAGAAGAGAACTATGAGCGAAGATTGAATAAAATCTTTATCAAGAAACTTAGATATTAGGGAGGATCTTTATAAATTCATTTTTTGCAATATTTATTAAAACTACCTTCATTGTCCTGTATAAGGCTTATAAATTGGTGTATTAGAAAATATAATAATAATATTAATAAACTGTGGGCTCTGTGGGACTTAAAAAACCTCAACCAATCGTTTTCGTCATGAGTACGGTAACCATTGTTCCACGGACTCGCCGATCATTCTGATTTCCTGGTTTCGGCGATACGTGCGCGTTCTTGTGCCTGCGCATGAGTACGCAGTATGTTTATGTAGTCCGGCGTTAGCTGAGCCTCATCATAGCACGGACAGCCTGACTTCGAAGAGCACAATGGCTCAGGAAAACGGTGAACTGGGTGGTCGCAAAAGGAAAACTGTTTTTGAAGGGTACCAGCGGAGGAGAATAACTGTGGAAGAGCATAATAAAACCCGTGTGGTTCTTGGCGATTCTTTCAAACGATGGCGTGCGCTGAAGGAACAGACAGGGCTTCAGACCGATGCACGGGTAGTCAAGTTTCTGCTGGACAGGTACGTTTATCTTATCTTGAAAAAAATACCTTTTTTCTTTATCTGCTGAACCATTTCAACTGTACAGCAACCGTCAGTTTGCTAATGCTACCAATAGCAGGAGGATAGATATTTCTGCTCTGCGTGTGACTGGGTCTGTGTGGGGAACTAGGTCAAAGGTTGCGCAGACAAACAATGCTGGTCTAGGTTTAGGAGACTCTGTGCTGATGCCGGCTGTAAACAAACACTCGTGTTTCAACGCTTGTGCACGTTGCTGTGGAGGAGTTCCTCGGAAAGGAACAGTGAAGGGCGGGGGAGGGCCTGATGCATGCACGTTATTCAAAAAAGGACAAACAGTCGCTGGTTTCTCAGCAGTCAAAAAAAATCCTCCCTAATATCTTTAAATGAGAAATGTTAATTTATAGACATGGTTAAAAGTCCCTCTAATTTAGCTCCATATTATTCTTTTTGTAATATTTTCTAGACATTTTAAACATCTTTAATCTTTTGGCAATGAACAATTTTTCTAAGCAGGAATTGGGAGTTACCCGTGTAAAGGCCAGACAGTAAGGCTTGTGCTGTGTTTACCCACTGTCTCTCTTGAGTTACTGTGGCAAGTAGGGGACAAATTCCTACTCCTTGTCCCGGGTGATGCAATTTTCACATTTGCCAGATAATTATGATGTAGGTTTCAAAATAAAAAGGTGTGTTGCCAACAACTTTTGTGATTGCATGGCAAATACAAACGAAGCCAGTGTATGTATACGGAGACGTATAGTGCTTCTGGAGATTACAGGCCACGGATTGAGCCGCCTTTCCACATTATCAAACAGCAAATACAGTGTTTTCACAAAATAAACCATTAAAAGAACCATTGAAGCATAGTACAGGAGCAGACGTGCCTGTAACCTTATACATTAAGTCTGTTAAGCATTTTTAGGGGGAACAATAAATAAAGCTTAGCTGGCATTAACCTCTCGCCCCATAACAGCAGCTTGCCAGAGGAGCATTAACAAGGTAATGAGGGTACACACTGCCTCCTTGTAAGGGGCTGCACAGTTGTTCTTTCATACCATTACACAAGCACAAATAGAGCTGGCCCACTTCTAGCATGGCATACCTTGACAGGAAGCAACCCCTTCACATTGAGAGAGTGAGAAAAATTTGACCTCTCGAGTTCATCACATCATGTTGTCATCACAGAGTGAAGACAACGGTCTTTCACTCTGTCAGCTGCAGCCAGCACTTTTGCCGGGAGCTGGATCTGAACTTGCAGAGTGTACAGATAAAATACTTGCCCCAAGCTGAAAATTTCACACCGCTTGCAGAAATCTTAGGCAAATGTCGCAAATGTGCTGCCCTGCTCTGTACGCACTGCAGGTAGCCCGGCATGCCTAAGTGCTACTGACCAAAGGGTATAAAGTTTAACTATAAACACACTTTTGGCAGCTCCTGTGTGTATACAGTGTCCTGTGAAAATAACTACTGTTGTGGCTGATTAATAGAGAGTGAAAGCTGCAGTGAGGCTGACATTAATGGCGCTGCTGTAATTGTCACCCTATTAGTAATGCCACACGACAGCCTGCGTTTCCGTAGTTACAGCTGCCACTAGCCAAACCTCGCAAACAAAATACCAAACAGGCTCATTTATTTGTGTTACAAATTACTCCTTTCAAAGCCTTCACTGAAGTCATACCACTGAGTCCATGCAGCCCTTACATTGGCAGCTATGTTACAGTATGCTGATAGACAGAGAGCCCTGCCCAGGGCACTTGAAACTACATACAGTATATGACTAATACTTGGTCTATATTTATAGAAACAAACTTGTTATTACATACCAAAGTTCAAAATGTACTTTAGCTGCACTCAGAGAACAAATCTCAACATCAAGATGTAAATAAAGTCAGCAATAACGAGGTAATGTTTTCAAATTTTGAGTTGGTTTGTTACGCTGTTAGCAAGATAATTCAAAAAGTAAAGCTTCAATTATTATTACATTTTCAGAGAAAGGTCAGTAATAATGCAAGAAAGTTTTTTTTTTTTAAGATTCAATATCATTGCAAGATACAAACTCCAGTTACAAGGAGCCAGTACAGAACAAGTGATTAGTTTTTGTGGATACTTTACTATTGTGAGGGCTTTGTAGCTCAGTGGATAGAGCAGTTGGACAGGACATAAAGGATCGCCTGCTTGAGTCTAGGTCTGGACACTACATCTGTACTATTGCGAGATAGGGCCAATGCCTTGTTGGAGTGCTTCTAGTTTCAAGATGTTGTTAAAAACCCCTACCCTCCCAGTGGTTCAGGGCCTCTAAGAGGACCTGTTAGGACACATGTAAATAACAATAGGAAAAAGGGTTTTGTGTTCCTTGTTTCTGCTCTGAAAAGCATCAGCACCTTAGCAAGTCTTAAATACTAAGATATATTTACATTTATAGAGTTAAGTATACATCTATGGAATAATATTAGTAGGCTACAAGTCTTGCTCAAAATTACGCATCTCAATTTTGTAGGCTGTTAGCATTGCTAAATGATACTCTGAAGCACAGTGAGACATGAGTATAGAATACTTTGTTTATCTGTTTACTTTATTGTGTATTTGTGTGTTTACAGAAACCCCATGATTAAACTGAAATATCAAGATGGCCTGATTCTTATCACAAGTGGACAAATATATGTTCTAACCGGACATACTGCAGCGGTTATCACTCAATTAGCATAAAAGTTATTCATTATCAGCTAAATTCAGTCCACATGTATTGCACTTCAGCACCTCTTATGAGGTGATGTATTTTAGCTGTGCTTCAATAATAGAGGTACTGAGTTTCTCCTAAAAAGAGAACTGGAAATAAAAGAGAAAAAGTGTATTATCCCACCATTCTCCATGAACAATCATCTCCCTTTCCCCTGGACACAGTTTATATTTCTCTGTCATTTGTTCTTCCCATTCTCTTTATTCTTTCTTTTCATTGTTTCCATCGGTGCATTTTTAGTCCTGGACCTTCCGTTTTTCCCACACTCTTCCCTGTCACACTGGTGGACCACAAAAATGCAGGACAGAGGAGAGTGTGAGGGGGCTCTGGAATTCCACATGCAGAGGGTAAACAGTCCAACTGCCAGGAAGACACACACACAGGAGCAAACAGGGCACCTACACGGCAGCCCTAACCTACTCTGCAACCCCACACTACTACGGTAAGAAAAAGGAGTGAATGTAACACGTCAGCATACTATCAGCAGGAATGAATGAAAGAAAAGTCAAATAACCTTGTGAGTCTCTCCCCCAGACCAAGCCATGTGTGCATCCTTCCTTCCCAGTAAGTGTGAAGAGCCCATCATAATTGCAACACAATTTTAAACAAACAATCAGCCCTGATCACAAAACCTCACTCTTGTTGTGTAATTTGGCCAGATGTTGCGGTAATAAAGTCATAAAGTAAGTGAGGGGAAAAAGCTTGAATTTTCCCCGGCCGCTCTCTCTCTCCTCAGCTTATCTCCAAACCAAACAGGATTTAAATGGAGCTCGAAGGCCGGGTCCTTCCACTGAACCGCACTGTGTTTATGGTTCAGGCAGAAATCAGGCCTGTGATGAGGCTGTTTACCAAGCTGACAGATAGAAGTTGCAGCCAAACGACTGGGAGCGCTCCACTAGACACGTATTCTGATGCTAATTAGCCCTGAACTCATCTTACTTTATAAAAGAAGACAATTACTGCTATCTGTAAGGATGAAGTCACCTAATGTGGCTGAATACAGGCCTCTCTTTACAGATGTGTTACATTCACTCAAAGGACGGGACAACTGTGGCATAAACAGGACCTTATGTTGACATCAACGCATCCAAAAGACTGTCTGGATTCTGTACCATCGCTAGATAGGGCCAAAGACACAAACTCCAGCCACAAGGGATCAGCAGAAGCAAATGATTAATTTTAGTCCATAACACTGGTCTACAAGCAAAATTCTTCCAGAACAAAAGTAGTGAAATTTTTTCTTGAATTAGGTCACTAATAAAGAAAAAGTAAGTCAGAAGTGCAGATTGGCTATAGTTTCCAAGAAACAGTATTGGGTCAAAATAGAAAACTTATGCAAAATAAGGCAAAAACTGTAGTTTATCAAAAGGTACAGTGTGTCTACAAGCAACCAGTTCTATCTGAAAGCCTGTCTGCACATTCCAATACATTTATTTTAATATGTCTAGAGTTTTGACATAAAATGTTTTGTTTTGGAAGTGGACAAAATGCATGCATGTAGAGAAATTAAATATTTTCAAAATATAAATATTATTTTTAGGCAAAAATGCCAAAATCTATTGTATAAACAGATGCGATTTTGATGTGAAACAATATCATTAAATATCTTGAATACATTAGCTAACCAGCACAGTTATCAATTGATTTTCAGTTCATCTTATTATCTGGTTGTGGAGGCAAAAACTCGAGTCTGGGAAGAGCTTGAGGAGACCATGGAGGAGGACTATCGGTCAGCCTTGAAGAAATTCTGGCAAACCATCCGCCACCTCAGGAGGGGGAAGCAGTGCTTCACTAATACTATTTACAGTGGAGGTGGGGAGCTGTTGACCTCAACTGGGGATGTTGTTGGGAGGTGGAAGGAATACTTCGAGGATCTCCTCAATCCCACCAACACGCTTTCCATTGAGGAAGCAGAGGTTGGGGACTCAGAGGTGGACTCGTCTATCACCCAAGCCCAAGTCACTGAGGTGTTTGGAAAGCTCCTCAGTGGCAAGACACCGGGGGTGAATGAGATCTGCCATGTATACCTCAGGTCCCTGGATGTTGTGGGGCTGGCTTGGCTGACACGTCTCTGCAACATCACGTGGAGGTCGGGAACACTACCTCTGGACTGGCAGACCAGTCCATGTTTTAAGAAGGGGGACCAGAGAGGGTGTATTCCGACTACAGGGGGATCACACTCCTCAGCCTCCCTGGGAAAGTCTATTCCAGGGTGCTGGAGAGGAGAATTCGTCTGATAGTCAAACCTCGGATTCAGGAGGAACAATGCAGTTTTCATCCTGTGGGGGGGTGCTCTGGGAGTATGGGGTCCAGGGCCCTCTGCTAAGGGCTGTCCAGTTCTTGTATGACCGGAGCAGGAGCTTGGTCTGCATTGCTGGTTGTAAGTCAGAGCTGTTCCCAGTGCATGTTGGCCTCTGGGAGGGCTGCCCTCTATCACCGGTTCTGTTCATTATCTTTATGGACAGAATTTCTAGGCGCAACCAAAGGCCAGAAGGAGCCCAGTTTGGGGACCAGTGGATTCCATCTCTCTTTTTTGCAGATGATGTTGTCCTGTTGGCTTTCTCAAGCTAGGACCTTCAGTGTGCACTGGGGTGATTTGCAGCCGAGTGTGAAGCAGCTGGGATGAGTCCGAGGCCATGGTTCTCGACCAGTAAAGAGTGGACCCTATACAGGATGGAGCGTGAGATCGACAGGCGGATCAGTGCAGTGTCTGCAGTAATGCGGTCATTGTATCAGTCTGTTGTGGTGAGGAAGAAGCTGAGCCGAAAGGCAAAGCTCTCGATTTGCATTCCTACTCTCACCTGTGGTAATGAGCTTTGAGTCATGATCGAAAGGACAAGATCCCGGATATATGCGGCCGAAATGAGTTTCCATCGCAGGGTGGCTGGGCGCTCCCTTAGAGATAAGGTGAGGAGCTCTATCACCCGGGAGAAGCTCGGAGTAGAGCTACTACTCTTCTACATCGCAAGGAGTCAGCTGAGGTGGCTCAGGCATCTGTTCTGGATGCCTCCTGGGCGCCTCCCTGGGGAGGTGTTCCGACATATCCCACCGGGCAGAGGCCCTGGGGGAAGACCTAGGACGCGCTGTCTCTCGACTGGCCAGGGAACGCCTTGTGGTTCCCCTAGTAGAACTGGCGGAAGTGTCTGTGGAGAGGGAAGTCTGGCTATCTTCGCTTAGACTGCTGCCTCCGCGACCCAGTCCCGGATAAGTGGAAGAAGATGGATGAATGGAATATATAATGATATTATATGACAAACTCATATTTCAATCTTGACTATGGTTGCTAGGCTATCCCTACAGTGAAACACAAATAAACAAAACCAACTTTGCTTCAATGATGATGATACATTTGATGTCAAAAGTCCGAAAAAAGGGTAAAATGTTTTAACAGGTCTCTTGTGTGTTTTGTACGGTGGCCCCGAGGTACAACATCAAAATTGTTTTTGTCCATTAGAAAAATAAAAGCAGAGGTACATTTAAAAAAAATCTTGCCCTATAAATAAACCCATCCCTCAAATTTAAAAAAGAATATACAAAAAATGTAAATAATTGTCTATTTTAAAAAAAAGGAGCATCATCTAAATTGTTTTTGACCACTAGAAAAAAAAAAAAAAAAAGAAAAAAAAAAAGAGGAAGATTTTTAAATGAATGAATCATTCATCATTCCTAACCTCCCTCTAAAAATTTGTCCATTACCAACATTCCTCACAGTGCAGTAAAGTTAGGTATGGAGTCCCACAAGGCTCTTGGTACTCAAGGTACTTGGACTCAGTCTGTTCATGCTTTACATGCTGCCTTTAGGAAACAATCAGAAAACATGGCATTAATTTTCAGTGTTACGCAGACGATACACAGTTGTATTTATCAATTAAACCTGATCAGAATGACCGCATAGAGAAACTTAGCTCCTGTGTGAGAGACATAATGACCTGGATGACAATTAATTAATTAATTATCTAAAAGTGATGCTGAAAAACTCGTCCATGTGTTTGTTGCATCTAGGTTGGATTATTGTAACTCTCTGCTGGCAGCGTGCCCTAAAAACTCATTAAAATGTTTTCAGCTTGTTCAAAACGCAGCAGCAAGATTATTAACAGGAACTAACAGCAGAGAACACATTACTCCTGTGCTAGCTTCGCTTCACTGGCTTCCAGTTGAATTCAGAATTAGGTTTAAAATCCTTCTCCTGACTTACAAGGCTGTAAATGGTACGGCCCCATCCTACATTAATGATGTTATAGTGCCATACCAACCAAGCAGAGTACTGCGCTCACAAAATGTAGGGCTATTAGTGATTCCCAGGGTTTCTAAAAGTACAGTTGGAGGTAGAACCTTTAGTTACCAAGCTCCTGTTTTATGGAATCAGCTTCCAGCTCATGTTAGAGGCAGACACAGTCTCTACATTTAAGGTTAGGCTTAAAATGTTCCTCTTTGATAAAGCTTATGGTCAGGCAGGCTAGGAACAGGTTTAACTCCACAGTTGAAGCTAGGCTGCTCTAGCAGCTAGAAGCTGGGGGAAGTATGGTGCACTGAGCCTCTGTCCTTGGGTTCATCTGCTGCTCCTCTTTAGTTACTGTCATTAATATTATCAAATATTCTACATTTTTAATCAGTTCATTGCTATTTACAAGTTGTCCCTCTCTCCCGCTCCCCTCTGGAGGAGTGGGGACTGTTTCAGATGCCTGGCTGCTGGCAGATGTCCCAGTGACAACTTGATTTTATCTGACCCCATCTGTGCTCCTGTCCCGACCTGTGGGCCCTCAACCTCACCTCTGCGGACTTCCCAGATCTACCTCACCCCACTCATCTGTCTGGATGAGGCCCCTGCTGCATTCTGGATTTCCCGGACCTATCTCACCCTACTCACCTGTCCGGGACACCTTCTGCATCCTATGGACTTCCTCAACCTACAACATCCTCACTCCCCTGTCTGGATGAATCCTTACAGAGCTGATCTATGATCACACATATTGCCTGTCTGTCCTGGGAGAGGATCACTCCTTCAATATGAGCTCCATAAGTTTTCTTCTTTTTTTCCCCCACAGCTGGATTTTTTTTAGGAGTTTTTCCTTACCGAGAAGGAGAGTCTAAGGACAGGAGTGTCCTGGGTCTGTTTACTTTAGTGTAGTCATTGTTTGTGCTGACTGTGTGTTATGTCTGATTGTGTGTTTATGTTTGATTAACTGTTTGTGAAGCCCTTTGAGGCAACCTTTGTTGTGATACTGGGCTATACAAATAAAACTGAATTGAATTGAATTAAAATAAAGCCATGTCTCAATTTTTTAAAAAGTTTCTTAAAAACAAATCTCACTCACACAAAAGTGTCTAAAAATAAAAAAAAGCTCTCCTCAAAACAAAAAAGCATGTCACAAAATAAAAAAACCTTCTATTTTAAAAATAAGACTTTCCACTATAATTAAAGTTCCTCTAAAAAAACGCACACAGCCTAAAAGAGGGCGCTGTTTCCCCAAAATGTCTTCCCCTTTTAAATTAAGGCTGCCACAAAAAGAAAACCCTGCCAAAATTTTCAAAGGGTTCAGCTAATGGCTAGTGCTAAGGAAGGGAGTGCAGCACTGCCCATGCCTGACCACAAAACTGAGAGAACCTGTTGCTCTGTGGCAATCAAAATGTGCAGAGATCTAGCTTTATGTTACAATTACTAGCTTCACTTTTAAAAAACTCCAGCACTCTAAACACAAATTTATTATAAAACTTTATTATCAATACTGTCTGTATTATAACTTGGCATGTTGTTCTGCCACTGTCCCAGGTTTAATGGAAAAATAATGCCTTTTTCTTCCTCTGTTTTTCTATGCATAAACAAAATCCGGACTTGTCTTCCCATCTTTTAGACAGTTTACAGCTAGTATGGCATCAGTCTGCACACATTGGCTGAATCCTTTTAAATTTGTGGTATGGTTTTCTTTTTGTGGCAGTCTTAATTTAAAAGGGGGAGACATTTTGGAGAAACAGCACCCTCTTTTAATTTGAGGCTGCATACAAACTTTAATGAAATAATGGAAAGTCTGATTTTTTAAACAAAATTTTTATTTTGTGACATGCTTTTTCATTTCATTTTTTTTTTTTTTTTTTTTTTTACTTTAATTTTTAGAGGCAGGTTTCATTTTTGAACACATTTAAAAAATCTTACTGCTTTTTTTTCTCTATTGTGCAAAAACAATTTAGATTTTTTTTGTATATTATTTTTTACATTTGAGGGATGGATTTATTTGTAAGGCAATATATATATATATATATATATATATATATATATATATATATATATATATATATATATATATATATATATATAAAAAAACTACAACTGCTTTTATTTTTCTAGTGGGCAGAAACAATTTTGATGTTGTACCTCAGGGCCACCGTAGTTCTGAGCAGTGATTAAAGGATTTTTAATTTCACTTTTCATATTTTGGTTGTTTTAGCTATTTTCACTTGATGAATATTTACATATGAACAACACACTGCATACCAATATCATAAATAAGCTTACTTGATTAGACGCTTTGCAGTTGTTTTCCTTGCCTGGCCCTCTGATCTGCTGCTGCGGGGTGGCTTAGGAACATAGATAGGACTCCCATTGGTCTGAACAAGGCTTTGTACAGTACTGGGATTGGAGCGGGGACGGAAGCTAGTAGAAGAGGTCTGGACATTTAGCTGTTTTGAAGACTGGCCCTAAGAAAAGTAAAAAGAAGGAAGAATAAACACCTTACACATATTAAGTTAGTGAATGCTTGTAGAACATAGGCCAGTTATAATAAAACCCATTAGTTTAAGAAAGATCCTCCAATTTGGATTTTAAAATTATGCTCAATTCCAAAAGAGGAATTAGGAAGTGTAATCGCTTTTGGAATGGGTTTGTCATATGAAAACAATGCAGTCACTGAGCATTTGGTTGAAGAATCCATTAGTGTAGGTATTAATGAAATGCCATCCAGTATCAAAACAAGCTTAACATTTTTTTGCTACTGGCTGCACAAAAAAGGAAATTCTTCACATTATTTGTTTGTTAATACAAGATCTCTTCAGAGAGCTGGGTAGGGGTAAAATACTATTTTCTTTGTGACATAATATTTTTGGGCCACATATCACTCTGTCCTCGCAGTGCTGTGCAATGCTTTGCACACATTCCTTTCACATCTCATGTCTATGTTATTTTCTCTTTATACGGCTATCTAACAAGCTAATGGTTTTTCAACCTTACTGTGCAGCCATTCAAAAGGCCAGCACAGTGACAGGGAATATCTGATGTAATTTCTGTGTTGATAAATGAGAAGCTGAGTTTCCAGGTTGCAAAGCCTATGGCCACAATTCAGATTCAGCGAGGCCGGGAAGGGCACCTTTCTTTGGCTGCCAGGTGGCCCAGGGCCAAGCCTGTGGAGGAGCCGCACAGTCTGCAGCCAGTAACAAGAACGTGGACTGGAGCACCGGAACAGCTCCCAATCCCTCTCCCCCTCAAATCACTACACACACAATACATCCACTCACATCACACTCATAGTGACACTTCCTTTGGGCTTGAACAGACTTTGATATATAGATGTATCAGTTACATTTTATATTTTACATTCAACTGACAGAAAGTGGAATTATATTACTGTCATTTAAAGTGATGAAGTAACTATTAATGCTATCAGAAGTATATACAAAATTTATTGTGAAAACAGTCCATCCAACAATCCATCTTCCAAAACTATAATTAAGTGTAGTTAAAAGATGTTCATTTAGTCTTCCACAAAAGTGAGCTTCTTAACATTTTTTACAGACATATCAGAAGAGTTTTTTTTTTTTTAACCACTGCTTTACCTTTGGCCAATTTTTGAGTGCAGTTCCTCAAAGCATAATAGTTAAGAGATATTAGTTTGCAAGATTATAAAGATTATAGAATCATTTTTTTTCAAATTAGAAATTTTCAAACTAAAAATAGGTAGACAATAAAATTTAATTCTAACAATTTTTTTTGTTGCTACAAATACACACGATGAAGAAGTTAAATTTATTAAATTAAGCTGGATTGGAATGCATCGTTTGATGCATTAAATCAAAAAGGCCAAGGCAAAACCATATTCAGAACAAAGATGGTGAGAATACACTGCCTGAAAACCACCCCTGTTGTGGGAATGCATAAAGTGGCAAAAAAAAAGATGCATTGCCAGAGCAGACTGGCAAAGAAACACGTGGGTGGAAAAAAACAAAAACAGCGAGGCTTCTCTGATTTGATTGGCAAGTGAGCTTTATTCATAGTCAGCCATGCTGAGATCTAAGCACAAACTCCTTGGTGTGATTGTATTTGAAGAATGGCATATAGAAAAGTCAGTTGATTGTTTTGAGATGGCTTATGGACTACGCCAAGAAAGCCTAAATCTTGATCACCTACATTTCATTACTTGTGCCCAAGTAAGATGATAAAGCAACTGTATTATTCTGAACAATGTCGAAAAAAGTGGGCATATCCAGTAATTTCACTCTGTAAATTGTCCAGTGGCTCGCTCTTGTCCTCATTTCTCTGTATCCATAGCGTGACCTAAAGATTCACTGAAAAATAAAAAAATACACACTTCCTGAGATTGTCTTTCAAAAGAAATTTAGCAAAAGACAGAAAGCTATTCCTTTTTTTCTATAATATATAACCACTCTCCGCCTTCCTAATCTTCATTAGAAAACAGTCATATCACATCTGTCATGGCTTGTCAGGCGTAACTAAAAGATTTTTGTCGCTAGGTTACGACTACAGCTAAAGTCAGATCCAAAATTGCATTTGTGTTGTAATGGGAAGTCAAATGGAGCTCAAATCAGATATAGGAAGACTTCAAGGGAAATGTGCACTGGGCCACTTAAGGGCAGCATTCCTTGATTACTCACTTTCCAAATGAGCCTCTTGGAGTCCAGTGGCTAAACAATGTAGTGAGGAGTCATGTTTGGCTTTCGAGGAATGAGCTTCTGTTTAGAGAGATGTTCTCAGCAAGCACTATTTTGTTAAGCGGCTTGGAAGCATACTCTCAGAATAGTTTTGTAAATGCTAACATAAAAGCATTCCTTTTTTGTGGGTGTATTTTTGACTTCCTTGGACGACATTAGACTTGGATGACGAGTAAATTTAGTGCAAATATGAGCACTTCCATGCAATGAACTAATTTATCCACGTTGTTAAATTTGCATCAATAAAGTGCTATAAGGACATCAAACAAAGAAGTATAGTAAAACCAATAATAAAGTTTTGAAACACTCTATAAAAAGAGTTCAAGTTACATAGTATTAACACGCACAACTTCCAAAATCCCAGTGTAATGATGTGCACCATTTTTCCACCCAATGATTCAAGTTGAAGCTCACATGTCAGAAATGAACTACCCAGCTGTGGTGAGCGTAAGGATGAAAACTGACCTTTAGCAGCTCTTACTGTGCTGTAGACAGGAGTCTTGTGGGGAAATTCCCCTTCAGCAATGATAAATATAAGCCTTTTTAGTATCATATTTAACATGAAGGAGAGGGGGAAACTCCTCTGTTATTTGTCTTTACCTGATGTCTACATTGGCTCTGCTCCAGCAGTTGTTGTGACTGCAGTCTTTGCTGCTGGAGCTGCTGAATGGCAAACTGGAGCTGGTAGCTTCCCTGCGTGGGCTGGTAGCTCTGCTGTGGGCTCACCCCTGTGACTACACTGTAAGCTCTCTGCAGTGGAGCAGCCCAAAGATCCTCGTCATCCTTCAGAGTCCTGTGGTGTGGACACAAGAATCAGACCAAAAATAAAATTATGTTTTGCTATTAATACAGCCTACATAAAAAGAACATGACTATTTATTATGTATAAGGTTGTTTTATGTTAATTTACCTCAGCATTCCTCAACAAGTATGCAATATACATAATACTACGTCATAGTAACACTGTTATAGATCTGAAATATATAAATAACACACCTAAAAACGTACCCAAGTGAAAGTTAAAGCATGTTTAAGGATAGTATTGTCAACCACCCTACCTTCCAAACCCTGTCAAGTTGGATTTCCAGAGGGTAGATTAAATGGAAGCAGTATCTAATAACAACAGGATCAGATAACCAATCAAAATTGAAATATGCAAAAGTGCTTTGTAAGTGCTGGTCTTGTAGGATTGGTTACAGTGGAAATAAATGTGCTGAAGTAAATGCAACTTGTTACAAACCACTGGTCTGATTTTCTTTGATCATCAAAGAATGTTTTTTTATGTAACATATGTATGTTAATAATACTGCTGCATGCATCTATTGCAACTATTTGCCAGCTCTTTCTAATCGTATTCCAACATCCAACTGAACCGAGTCAAGTTGTGGCAGCAGATAATTAACCCAACTTTATTTTTCTCCAGGACCACCACTGCTGGCAAGTAAAAAGGAGCTAGACAGCTCCCAGTGTATTGGTCGGTGACTGCTAGGGCCACAGAAGCCTCAAGTCAAAGTGTGCAAATCGGAGTCAAAGTGGAGGGCAGGCTTGTGACAAATGTAGGCCGACTTACAAGTTCGCCTTAGTGCTCCCTTTGCTTCATGTTCCATTCACATCACAAAGCCCCAAGCTGGAAAACAACTTTTTTGACAGGCAGGAGTTTGTAACTGGATTATTTATGATTAAAAATAAGCAAGTTGCAGTGGCACTTTTTTGGGAGGGTTTAAGATATGCTTGAAAAGCAGCAGAGTAGACATACTACTGTATCCTAACAACTGATGCAAAAAATAATTCCACTAAGAGCATTACTGGGAGGAATATAAAACAGAAAAAGATGATTGTACAGTTAAAATTCTCTGGGGGGGGTCTCATGACATAGAGTGTTCTCATAAACTCTTCCCATAACATTTGTCTATTGGTCTACAGGAAAGGAAAACACTCCAGACTTCACAATAAATACTGTATTTTTAGCAGCAAAGTCTGATAAGGTCTAAAATTAGCATTCAATTAATCTTGAGAAACAATGCACAGTGTGGGATATTATGAGAGAAATATGCAGACCCCCGCAGCTAGACAAAGACAGGGAGGTTGCAATCCATCTATTCCATTCATTTAGTCGGTACACAAAAAAAGCACATATATTGCAAGAACAACTATTGGGAGCACTTTTCCCACTCCGAAAACAAAAGCTGGTCTGTGAAAGTCCGAGATTGTATGACACCGGGAGACAAAACAAGAATCGGCTCTTTGTTTACTGCAGTCATTTCCTTTGACTTGGCTGCCGTTTTCACACTGGACCACAGGGACCTTCACTGTTACTATTTTATTAGCGTTTGTTGGAAAGCTGACTACATCTCAGGTTAGGAGCAACAATGACTCTGTAGGGAGGAAAGTCAGAACACAAATAACATTATTGATAACCATGAGTCAAGGTCTAGGATGGTTTCCAACACAGTAAAAAGAAAAGCACAGTAACCATTTTACATCTGAATTTCTCATTACTGTTGTGTGATAGTTATCGCACTTTCATGGATTTTAAGGGCAGGCTCAGTCCCCCACTGAGTTCAAAATCGCTGATATAACTTACAGTATTGTAAGTGTACGGCAGTGTCAGTCCAGCACATGTGCAGCATCAATCTAGCTTAAGTCGAATGTGGGAAAATAGATGGTGTGGAATGACATCATGCCAGAGTATCTCGCAACCCGGCCTCGTCAGTGTAAACACAGTCCGCCACAGGGGTGTGAGGGTATTTCCAACCATTAGTCACTGTTTGTTTACATTGAGATGACACTAAGATGACACTAGCATAAAAGCCCTTTAACACCAATACATGAAATATTAGATAGGTGTTGTTGGATTGCTGTAGGATGGATGACATTGAGATGTGTATGTCCTGAATTATTAATTAAAATACAACAGCAGTAAAAAAAAAAAAAAAACAGTCACACCAGTCAGATATAATATTAAGACCACTGACAGGAGGTGAAAATAGCACAGATTATCTTCACCATGGCACCTGTTAGCAGGTGAGATATATTAGGCAGCAAGTGAACATTTTGTCCTTAATGTCGATTTGTCAGAAGCAAAAAAATGGGCAAGGAGTTAAGGGATTTTGATAAGGACTAAATTGTGATGGCTAGACTAGGGTCAGAGCATCTCCAAAAGTGCATCTCTTGTGGGGTGTTCCCATTATGCAGTGGTCAGTATCTATCAAAAGTGGTCCAAGGAAGGAACAGTGGTGAACTAGCAATAGGTGATGCAAGAGGGGAGCAATGGCTGGCTTGAGCTACTCTAGCTGAAATTTCTGAAGAAGTTCATGCTGGTTCAGATTGAAAGGTGTCAGAACACACAGTGCATCACAGTTTGTTGCATATGGCGCTGCACATTAGGCAGGTATTCATAACACAACAATAACAATAGGCGGGAGGTAGGTATGAAGCATATGGAACATTAGCCTGGCCACTGGACAGCTAGCTCCATTCACTTTCTTACCAAAGTGATATTTCCACTGAGTTTGTTCAAAGACAACAGCATGTTCCTGCTGTTTACAAAGTGGAATTGCAATGTGCAATGTCAGAAATGTTGCCAAAAATAACTCTTTATATCTGATAATTGTGGAACAGGGAAACACTAAAGGTGTACACTGTCAGCCCAAAATCAAGAATTCTCAGGCATCTTATTTTAAACTCCATCCCATTCCAACATCTGTCTCCAATCAACATGAATAAAAAATCTAAAGAAAAAGACACATCAAACCAAATTTACATGACTTTGTCCCTCATCAAAGATATTTTCAGTGTGGTGTTTTCTAACAGACTGTCAGTTAATCAAATGGCTTGTCAAAAAATCCTTTGAAATGGTATGTCTTTACAAAATGTAACCAAGAAAAACAACAGTCTGTCAAATCATTGAATCTGGATAAAAATACCTTTTATAAAAAGGCTGTGCTATGGGCATACTCAAAAGATACAGTTGTTTGAACATTTTCTATAAATAGAATTAAGATGAAACTATTGCACATATTAATGTTACAGACCGTTTATGTTTATGGGAGTGAGAGGTAACCAAGACAAACAGAGGAACTGGAGGTCACAGTGGATGTGAAGGTCTATGAGAAGTGTGGTGTGGTTTTGAGCCCTATGGCTGTCAGCACAGTGGAGTAAAGCTGCAGCAGACCGGTGTGCTGATACAGCATACCTGCTCAATGCGGGCAGCAGTACTTCAAAGAGCCACACTCCTCTTTGAAACCCATCATAGTTCACCCCTGTGGTTGCTTAAAGAGCCAGTGTGCTTAACAGTTTCAGCATGTTTGGCACCAAGCATCATCCCGAGTGTAAAAGGGGAGACTCAGGAAGTGCTGTTATAAAAAACAGCAAAGAGGCTAAATCAAGGCAAATTATTTATATATCGTTTAAGGACATTTAATTGCAAAAAAAGATAAAGTCCAAATTGGGAAAACATTTTTATGTATTGTATCACAGTAAGATAATGGGACAATAAATGGTGCAATGTGTTTTTGAGAGGTTTTGCAAAGCCATTCCAACAAAAGCTACTGATCTGCTTCCCTCTTTGAGTTGACTACCATGAACAATGGCACTTCAATATGCAGTAAAATGTGTTTTCAAAGAATAAAATAGGATATACAGATGTTTACAGTTGATTAAGTAATGCTGTAAAAGTTACAGCAGGGAAGTGTCTGTGAAAGTGCTTGTGAATGAATACCTAGTGTATTTACCTACTGTCATATTTAAGAGGAAGTAAAAATATTAAAATTATAGTCTATTAAATGAGTGTTTCTTGGATGGTGGAAACAAAAACAGTTTAAAAACAAAAAGCCAGACATTCCTGGAATTCCCTGACAGCTTAACACACAAGAAAGGGCTGGACTGGAAAAACAATGTCAAAGATCAGGGGCAAGCCGTCTGCAAAGCCACTGTCACATCCACATCAAAACTCAAATACAAGCAGGGTGGCACTAGACAGTTAACTGTCCCAATGACAAAAGGCAATGCAACCACACTATTACTATTGGTTTGTTTTACTAGACAAAATGTTAAGCCACAATAGTAACAAAAAGACTTACCCTACCATACAACTACATGTAAATAGCTAGCTAAATCATTAGATCTTGAAAAGTCATTTAAAACTCAGGTGTCCCAATTTATCACCACAGCATCTCCTGCTCTGTGCAGTCAGTTGAGAGTCATGTTGTTTACACTGGCAAGGGCTCCCATTGAAACTGTAACACATTTTTTTCCCCTCTCGTTCCTGCCTCAAAGGAGAGCAAATAAATACTGCCTGCCTGGGAGTACAATGGGAAATTTGGCTTCTTACATACACAGCTGCAGTTGTGACATATATTAATGACATATAGCGGCAAAAATGTATTTGCTGAAAAAAAGTATTTAAAAAGTTATTAGCACAGTGCATTAAAGGTTCATTCTTGGTTGCGCTATTTTACTTTTATAAATGACATAACAACAAATTGGCATGAGTTCCACTTACTTTTTGCTGGTGTGCTGTTTTGGTCCAGAGTGGATGGCCCTCACTGGCCCTGGTGTTGGAGCAGCAGTATGCCAGGCCTTTGGGGTGAGTGTCAGGCTGCCTTTCCTCAACATGTTGTTGGCCAGGTTTAGGTTGCTCAGCTGGTGACATAAAAATACAAGAAATGTATGTGCATGGGTTTTCTTTTATCTGAGGAAAACAGTTTAGTCATTTATAGGGGTGTAACGATAGTTACTAAATCGACACAGCTATATATAGATACCCATCACCTTGTATTGAATTATATTGTCTTCTAGGTAGAGTATTTCAATATAAATTCTCTGTTACTTATCAACAATGAATAAACGGTAGGGCTAAACAACTAATCAAAATCTCAATTTCAAAAGTTGCAATATTTGTCAGAAAAATTGCAATTTAGATATTTCTTCTGAATCACATTTTAAAGAAGGGGCTAATTCCGCGCTGTCTGTGTCTAGTTGTTATACAGAGGAACAGCACAATACAAATCAAAGAGAAACACTTGTAAATATTGCGAAAGCATTCACAGGATATTTAACAAGGTCGAGATGATTGGAGCATGGTCAAAGACAAACTGTTTTACTTTATATAAATAATAATTGTACAATAATAATAATAGTTATATATTATATATATATATTATATTATTATATATAATAATAGTTCTGTTGTGGTGGAGAGGGGCAGGTCAAAAAAGTCAAAAGTAAGTAAGGTAACCCGTGCCACTAAGCAGCAATGGGTTCCACTTTAAAAAACTTCATGATTGTTATCCTTACACAAACTATTAATCTGTTTTGACAGTTTTGTGGAATGTACACAAAGAACATGGCACTGCTAGTCTCCGCTTACTCAGCATTAAATCCAGGGACCCCCCTTTAAGCCTTTATCAACAAGATAATTTCATGTTTACAACCTCATAAGCAGGAACTGTTCTTAGAAAATGTTAATGTATGTGTAATGTTTAATGAAAGCTATAGGTGCTTTCTTGCCTACTGAAATCTTCATGGCAGCACGAGGTATTTTATTTATTTTACCGTAGGTGGTACTGTCAGATATTATTCAAGTCCACTCTGTTTTTGTATATATTAGCTAGCATGAGAGTGAGTAATTACCTAAACCTAAGAGGTCATCTAAAGAAACAGGGTGCTGTTCATGTTTACAGTGTTCTCCGTTTAGTCCACAAAGTGATTTAATGACTGCTAATCCGCGCCTTGGAAAGAAACCCAAATGTACTCTGAGGCCTTTGAGAGCAAACACTGAAGCATTTCACTCTGGTTCCATTAGAAATACACATCGAAGCTGTAAGATAGACAGGATAATATACAGGCAAAGGGAAGCTATAAAACTTGCAGTATGTGTGGTCTGGTGCCATCACACAAAACAACACTCCAGTGAGGCAGAAAAAGACAAGTAGAGGTTAGAAAGGGTTCCCTACAGTGTGTGATAAACCCTTGGGCTTTATAGGAAAAGGTAGTAATGCAGACCATGTACCTGCCACTCCCCTGCTAAGTGCAATAATTTGCCACATTCCTCTATTTATAAGCATCAATTAACACAAAAAAGTGGATGCTTGTTAAGTATCAACCAAAATCACTCCCCCATGGAGCATCTGATAAGACCTCACACACCGTAAAGTCATGATGCGGCTCACCACTTTTCAGGTCAGCCAGGTTCAAAGCACAGGTCTAAAGCCAGCCAAGACCAGAGTACATGACAATCTTCTTCTTGCCTTTTGACTTTTTCCTTGCGGGGGTCATCACAGCAGATCATCCGCCTCCTAGCGTGCTGTGATTTGCAAATTGATTTGGCATTAGATGTCCTTCCTGATAACACCCTCTTTTTTTATCCTTCTTGGGAGTGGCACAAAGAGTACGCTGGCTTGTGACCCCCTGTGGCTGGACTGCCTGAGTACTTGACATAACACAGTCCATTACAGTTTTTGTTATCGATTGAAAATATGTGCTAAACTGTGTCTTCCTCCTCAGTTTTGACTGGTGACAAAATGTTATGCTTTTTGTTTACTAATAACGTGTTTAACTGCTCATGTATACTACAATAATAATTAAAATAGAATAAAACTTGTGTGAGATTCTGTTTATAACAAAAGATGACATAATACATTAATGTTAGGCCATAAACTAGGGATACAGTTATGGTTAAGTACAAAATAAATATAAATAAAGGGGAGTGTAATTTTAGAGATGTTGAGTAATTTGTGACAAGGATTTAAACTGACAAAATTGTAGTAGATGCTGCTGTGTAAGACCTGAGTTGTGATGATGCTAAAAGAACAAGAAATAATGCTACAATAGCTTATGACAATAAAATGTCTCCTAACTTTGAATGCATAATTGTGTTTTAAACAATTATTTAGTATTTACTGGGTGTTGTAGTAATTTCATGTACAAATGCAGTTACACCTTCATTTGCTGAGCCCACAGACTGAAGAAAAAACACATATAGCGTGTAGGAGCAGATCTGCTGAATTGATGAACAGCTAAATGCTGCCAATCAGCATGGGGTCAAAGCCAGGTTTACGCATCGACAAAGAGAAATATCAGACCTCACAGCAAGAGACTACAGCACAGGGGCCAGATTCACGTTCCTAACAGAGCATTACACAGATCACTTTACAGTTGCTTAATAACCCATTACTCATAACCACAACTTCCTGCCTCAGGTGGGAGTAGCTGTTGGCTGGAGGTGGAAATTCAGTTTGGTCTAAACTCACGTGTTGTGTCAGCAGGTTGATGTGGCTGGAGCTGGCATACTGGCGTACAACCTGCTTGTCGGCCAGTCTCTGTAGAGCAGCAATGAAGGCCTGCTGGTTCGACTGGGCCTGGGCTGACAGAGCGTTCAACTCCTTAAAAGTGCCCACTGAGTTTGATTTCAGCTTACTGCCTCTCCACGTCACTAATGAAAAAAAACACACATATGTACTCATTTTGTGTATGTATGCATATTAATATTGTCTAGATGTTTATAGATGTGTGCGTTTATATATAGTGGGTAACACGTCACCGCTTTTCTCAACAAATATATTTCAGAGCTAGTGACATGAAATTTTCACCAGATGTCCGTAACAACCTAAAGAATCACAACAAAAGGTTTAAAAATTGAGAAATCCTCTTGGATGAGAAGTACAACGTCTTCAACTTTAAAAACCAAGTCCAGTTGTCTTCTTTTTAAACCTATTGTTGTGATTCTATTAACTTGAATGACAAAGTAATCTATACATACAAAGAAACTAAAACAAATACATTCAGAAATTAAGTTATGTAGAAAAGTATTAAATACGTGAAAAAAGACAGGTGCAAAAAGGTGTGGAAAGCCAAGCCCAAATCTGAAATCAGTTCAGGAAGCAATCCTGCCTCTTGTCTGACCTATACAAAGGTGTCTCTTTACAAAGTGTCACACAGAAAACATCTCATGACGGGTAAAAGCAAAGAGCTCTCTCAAGACCTTTGGAACCCTATTGTTATTAAATATGAAGGTGGAATTGTTTACAGACGGATTTCTAAACTTCTGAATGTTCCAGTGAGCACTATTGGGACCATAATTCAAATAAAAAAAGAACATAATTTCATCATAAACCAGCCATGTCAGAAATTGTATTTATTGAGAAAAATTGTGACATGTTTAATACTAATTTTACCCGTTGTACATAAAATATATAATCAAATAGTATATAAACGCTTAAATATGAGCACAGATATTAAAATAGCAGTAGTTCTGAATAATTAAGTGTAAAAAACTCAAATTCCTAAAGAAAGCAGTTGTTTTCCTCTTACAGGAAACTTTGCAAAGTGCTGTGAAAATGGTTTCTGCCTTTGGTCAACATCACCTCCTCTGACACCTTTAGGTCTCTTTCTTCCTGACTTACTCAGAATGTATTCTAATAAAGTCTGCAGCCTCTTACAGACCTGGCAGTAAATCTAGTGCTAATGTGGCCAGCATTAATGCAATGTGTGAATGGGCTATATATGTAGTTGATATTCAGTGGCAAGTATTTGGATGTATTCAGTCTCTCTAAGTTATGCATGGAGTCCTGGTTTGCAATGAGGATAGATCTGTAACATTGTACGTGCCCTTGTATCTAAGCTGTTAATAACTTGGTACTAATTAATTAGAGCGTGTCTGAATATTATTTGTGATCATAAGTGAATATGTGACCATTAAAAGCATTTTACATTAGAGTCAACAGGGAAATCAATAGTAGTACAACAGACTTTTACAGTACTTTTAGGTGTCAGTTTACAGCAGGACTTGATGTGATTGTTGTGCATTTTAATGTAACAATTGTGCATATAAGGTTGACAATGACAAACATGGAACACTCATTTGTGTTTCCTGACTTGAATGTCTGTAGAGTTACTGTGCATGTGCAAAATTTCGTGTAATAGTCCCTTAAGGCTGCTTGTATTTGTACTTTGGGAGGTTTTTATGCCAGGTGCCCTTCCTGACAAATGCTTTGGGTGCCCCATGGCAGAACCGAAGCCCTGACCACAAAGACGGCGGAACTAATATACTAATATACTATACTAAGAGAGGGAAGGGGAAGTGCAAATGTGCAAAATGCAGTGCTGATGTTAAAAAAAAATCCACAACCCTGTTAGATGTGGTTTACATTTGGGCTGTGAAAAGTTTACCTTGACTTGCAGAGGTGGGTCTCGAGAGCTTCTGGCTATAGATGTGTGTGGCACTGGGGATAGAGGAGGGTGCTCCAGTGTTGGACATAGATGAAGTGAAAGATGGTGTCCTCCTGAGTGCCTTGGTCAACTGTTCACCACTCGTAGATGCAGTGTTCAGGCCAGTGGGAGCAGCTGGCCAGACTCTTGGGGGTTGTGTGACCACAGTGTATTCAGGTGGGTCAGAGTCAGCCTGGCAGAACTGTGACTTGGCCAGTGACTGGGCATAGGAAGGGGGCTGAAGAGGTGGAGGGGGGGGTGGACAGTGGAGGGGAAGAGATGCTGATGGCTGGATGTAGGTGCAGTCTAAAGTTACAGGGAAGTTTGAGCGATGCTGAGAGGCCTGGATGTCTGGCTGGGTGATACTCCCACAGTTGCCTCCAGCCTGTTGATCTGCAAGCTGACTTACAAAAACCTTGATGTCTGGGTCACTGCTGATTTTGCCTGTGGAGAGCGAAGACTCAGAGGCACAGGAATCTTCTTTGGCCAAAGGCTGAGCTATTCAAAGGGGAAAAATAAGCCAGAACTCCTTTATCATCAGTGAGCCCTTCCCTGGCTCTGACCCACACTTGTTTTCCCCCACTGAGTGCTAATTGTTTAAGGCCTGACCTTTGCTTCACCCCACATGACTCAGGGTTTTCCCTTAACATTTCTGGATCTCATAATCTAAACATCAGAATTCCAGCACACTTCTGAAATTAAATTGTAAAATCATAATTCTGACAAGACTTACTTTGTGAATCTCCACAGTTGCCTGGCTCTCCTGAGGCATTTTCTTTAGAAACCTCTTTCTTAACAGAGCAAAGTTTAGTTCCTAGGAAGACACTGGCTGATTTATTTTTTTGTGTGTAGTATGTCAATACTTCTTCCAGATCATTTTCGCTGTGAGAAAAAACACAAACAGAACATCAGTTAAATCTATACAGCAGATTGATGTCTCCATTCACTAGCATATACAATGTAATGTAGTTAGAACAGCACAGAGCCCAGCATAAAAAAATGGAAAGTGTGTTTGCCAACCTCGCTGCACTGATGTACTCTTGAAAAACAATGTGGTTAATGCAGCACTTCTCTTTACTATTTTCTTGTTTCTTCGCCATATGTTCAGTTTCCTGTGGAGATAAGAGTAAAAGAAAAGCAGATACAGTAGTCTGAAAAAGGATACTGTCATGAGTGTTTTTGTACGATAGTCAGCAAATGTACATTGGTGTTAAAGCAGGAGTCTGAGAAAGGGCACCTTGTTGTAATGGTGAATGAACTCTCCAAGCTGGTGGGACAGGATGCGTCTGCGGTCTTGAAGTGGTAACTGGCGACTGGGCAAACCAACCTTTATGTCTTGCTGAAGGTTACTGGCAGCTCTCTTCAGGAATCGTATCACCAATTCCTGTGCAGACATCAACATACAAGTGAAAACTTTTACTATCGTCTCCCTGATTCACTGATAATGACTTTTTGTGTGTTCTTGCTACATTGTACAATACTAGACTTTGTGTCTGTATAATATTGTCTGTATGAGTTTTGGCAAGTTTTTAAATCTGTAACAATGTATTCCAATGTACCATCAATTCTTTTTGCACACACACTAACCACATTTTTCTGGTGTGGTTTGAGCAGAGTTCAACCATAGCCAAGGTACAGATGAGTAACACAATCATAAGGGAAAAACTGGCATCAATACATGAAAAGGAAATAATTTCCCCAGCACATTCTACCTCATGTCCATTTATTTGAAAAAAGCAGATTTTAAAAATGGTTACAGTAATATTGTACCATTTGGTCATTGTCCTTGTCTGGCCAAGCTGGAATGGTGTTGGCTCTGCTCTCTGCCAAAAGTCTTTGCTGGACTCGATGCAGGTAGGAAGAAAAAGCCATTCGAGCCTGTACTTTACTAAAATGAAGAAGCATAAGAGAAAAAATTATTGCAGTTAAGATAATGGTTGAGTAAAAACACAGAATAATCTTTTGCTCTTTTATACTGGATAAATAAAGGTATACATATAGGGCCATATTTACTAAGACGGGCGCTAAATTGCGAGTGCAAATTAAAAAATAGCATTTGCTATTTGTGGACGTGTTGCGTGTGATATACTAAGAGAAAATGCACAAGTAATAGCTGCCGCAAATCTGATATGTAAATGAGAATTTTGCGTGAGTATAAGATGCACCAATAAAGGGAGCAACTCTGACTACATCTTTCCCTACATTGATGCAAAAGTCAATATGAAAGTCTAGCCTTATTACAGGACTATACGCTGACTATAGTTGTCTTTGAGGAATAATAATTTCATTGCAATGCCACGGTCACATGACTTTAGTTTCCCACAGTGGAGAGACAGAGGAAAGGTAAAGTCCTACTCACTGTCTGTCAGAGCCAGTAACCCTTCAAACACAGATATAATGTAGCAAGTAGGCTATATATAGTGCTGTGATCAAATAACAATAGAAATTTTAAATATTTTTGATGTCCTCCACTCATATATTAAACAGCAGAGCAGCCTTGATCCACTGTGGACAGCTGTCAATCAAGCATTGCAGCGAGCATTGTGAGGCAATGAAATAAACACAACGAGACTGACAATGGCATCACATGGCCTGTATGGAGCATTTTAAGACTGCTTAATCGTCACCGAAGGATTTAATAGTAGCCTATGTGAAACAGACTGAAAGCCCAGAGACAGGAGCTGTAAAAGGCTAAAGTTCAGAGGAGTGTCAGAGAAACAAAGAAAAAGTGTTGCAGGTTAAATCCGTCTCTTTGTTTCCTCCAATTTTAGCACATCTTATTCATTTAGAGTGCACGCAAACCTTTGATAAATCTGGCCTTTAGTCTTTGGTAGTTCTGCAGAAAGCTGACATTAAAGAATGCTGTGTGGATTTGAAATCTGGGATACAGGTGTTATAACAGCAAGAGCAGTCACCCTCATTCTTTAAGCTGTCATCTCATCCATAAAAAAAGAAAACAAAAATAGGTATGGATCACATTCAGACAGCAGTTCACAAAACACTGTATCTTATCTTGTACAGGTATCAAAATGATAAAGTGTCTTTGTGGTATATAGGTGCAAGCTACAATAAAAGCTGTTAGAATATTGTTGATGTTTTGAAAGAAGTTGTCAAATGGAAGCAATAATATGTTGGACTATAATTTTCCTGCACCCTGTATAGTTCTAACCAGTGTTGAGGAATTCTTTACAAACACAGACCTGTTGAATGATATATCCTTGTTAAAATTATAATTTCAAGAACAGTTAAAACAACAGGAGGTGGCATTTTGAATAGGTCCCTTAGAACAATTATATGGAGCACTGTGGGCTGTATGGACTGTTTTAAACACTATTTGGGCACATACTGTAAAGGTTCCTATTGTCTGTTTTCTGTTGGTAATAAAAATGTTTGTCCAACTTCTAAAGAAAAAAAAAAGAGGAAAGTAAGGAAGAAATGTATAAGAAATGTATATGAAAAAATGAGGAAACTGCCATGATGTTGCCCAGCCCAGAATCCACACTGACCTTAGGTCCCAGCCCTGCTGAAGGATGTGAAGCAGGTTGACTTTGGGCCTGCCATCACACGCCCCTGCCTCTGAACTGGACACAGCCTTGCTGTGGAAACCATCCAACGCTGAGGCTACCTGACCTCTTTGCTCTACGACCATGTGCTGGCTTGGCTCGCACTCTCGATTCACCTTGTCTCCCTCCTGACTGCTACTTTCACTTGGGGAGGCCTTGGATTCCTTTCCTGAGCAACGCAGCAATGCAATGAAAGGTAAAGGTCAGTTGCCTCACTAGCATTGTGAAAACATGAGTCAAGAAACAGTGGCTTTTACTATAAAATGCTAAATTAACTCACTTAGAGAATGAATTAGAATTGGCTAACCTCAACATGACATGGAGGAGATATTTATTGAAACCAACAGCACATTAACTTAACATGCAGTGTTGTCCCACAAAATTTGTGTGCTCTTAGACTGTGATAAAAAGTAAAGCAGTTTCCTGAATGAAGACAGGCCTACCAGATTTTTTCTTCGATGAGCTATGAGTCAGGTGGCGCAGTCTTCTCTTACGTGCCTCCAGAGACAGCAGCTTCCTCTCGTACTGGACGACATGACAGCCGTGGACCACATCCACCTGCAGCTGCATATTCACATTCCTAAGAGACAGAACACAAAATGTCAACACCCTGGTAATAAAAACAGCAATAATGATTTATAATATGTTTATCATTAGCAATTACAGTGCACTGTGCAGAAACTTAGAACATTTCTTAAACTGAAACTTTAACTCATGCCAGCTCTTAAGATTATATAACTTTTCCAGAAGTTCACTTGACACTGATGAAAAAAGTACAACTTACAAGAACAAAATCACAAATCAGACTACATATGGATCATGGAAAAAGTACAGTAAAAGGACAGTGCAATATTCATCAATCGTAAAAGTTGAGATTATAAGCACCTAATAAAAGAAATAGCATAAAGACATATAAAGTGTATCATAATGTGAAGCAACATGGGTTCTTTTCTCACCCCCAGTTTACTGTCTATTTATACTGTCACTTTCAAATAAAGACTAAAATGACATAAATAAATTGTAAAACTGTGGTTTACTAAAAAGACACATCAAAAACAGTCTTTCCCCAACTGTCACCAAGTTGAACACCACAAAGCCACTTAGACATTGGGTGCAAGATGGAAAAGTTGACTGTGCAACATCTTTTCGGCTGTTCCTCTTACCTATCCAGTCAAAAACCAGACAAATGCCACATCAGAATCCAACCTTTTCCACAAACTGATGGAGAGATTTATTTCCCAATCCTAACCACATTGGAAATGCTTACCTTCCATGGAAAAGTCTGTGTGCCAACATGTAGTTCAATGATGTCTTGGACTCCAGATATCCACTGAGAGAAAAAGATAATAAGAAAATTACAATAGCCATAAAGGCATGGGCCCCAATGGGGCCCAACCTCCTTATTTTACAGCAAATGTGTTAAAATGAGCCCACGGAGATTTAGCTACTTGGGAAGAAGTCACTTTCAAAATGTGCCAATAATTCCCCATACCAGTATGTAGTAAAATGCTACACAACTTAAGCAGTGATATAAATCAAGCAAAACAATCTTTACTATAAATGAAGGCACAACACTTAAATGTTTAAAAGCACTTGCAAATATTACAATTATCAATTTATTATTTTTGGCTTGTCAACTCAAGCCTGGCCAGCCAGACCCATTCACTTACTTAGAAAAATGAAGTGGGTCTGGTGTCCCTCCCATTTCTAGTAAAATTATTTCAACCTGGCCAGTCCAAACAATTCTTCATAAATTTCAACCTTAGTATCTACTATAATCAGTTTGAGAATATGGAGATCATTTTCATTCAAGTCTACCTATAGAGCTCCCATGTTTCAGCAGTAGGGAAGATTCTTATGAAGCCTCCTCGTCTCTCATATTCCTCCTTTATTCTCCTCAGCACCTTGACCTGCGGATGACAGACACACATTTCGAAAGTTGCATTTCTATATAATGCAACTTTCATTTTTTATATTATGGGGGCCTCACCTCTTCAGCAGTTAGATTTAGAGTGTTGTCGCCTTGGCTATTTAACCCATCAGTTTCCGAGTTACTGGGTAATAAAGGTCGCTGACGCTGCACCAGAAGAGAATGTAACAATTATTCCATGATTTTCACTAAAACTAATACCCTAGTGTCAATTTCCAACATAAAGGCATACCAGAGTGGCGTTTTATATAATGAGTTTAAGTAGTTTCAGAATTGTCATGAAGTCCTACAATCTTGATAATGAATTCATCTTTTATAGCCAAACACAAAAATTGAAAATTAAGACAATTTTAAAAGTAAACTGTGAGAACTATGCATTGAGCACTTAAAAACAACTTCTCCCCTTTCTCCCTGTCACATAAATTGCATGTTTTTGTTCTGTGTAGCTTTTCTGGCTGTATCCCCAGTTTATGCACTACCAGCCTGTGACTGACAGCTCTGGCACGCAGGTTGGAACTCAGACCAGACAGCAGGGCACAATCCCACAGGATCACATACAGAATTTGTCATATAAATAGTGGGGGGATTACATTTAATTTGTCTCACACGGGCAGGGGGTGCAAATGGAGCCAAAAAGTGACATGGCCTAATCCTGCAAAAAAAAAAACAAAAAAAAAAAAAAACCCTCATCTGTTGGACCTAATCAAAGTAAGGAGAAAGGACAGGTTTCCTCTACGCCTCCAAAGTTCAGCCCTAGTTTTATGCTGTAGTTGCTTCAGACTTTCTTTCTCCGTAAAAATGGTGCATTGCAGTACTTTTAAGTGCTTGCTTACAAAAGCCACTTTGCTAATGTAATGAGGTGCCTATTAAATATACCATTAGGAATCAATATCAGCTGTCTGTCACTTTGAAAAATAGCAAAGCCACATAATGAAATAAGCAAAAACCTGAGGGTAATTTCTTACCAGCAGTCATCAGGGGATTGCAAAAAACAGACAGAGGCAGAATAAAATTAATGATTCAGAAGAACTTACCACTACGCTGTGTGCTGAAGCTTTCTGTGGTCTCTAAGAGGCAACCAGTGAACACAGTGAGTGGTCAGCACTACTGTGATAAATTGAGCTTTGTGACGGGCAGAGGCCTTAATTAAACAAAATATTTTGACAGTCCTATTACATACAAAAGCGTGAAGCATGCATATCACCAATTTAGTAATGATTTTGCACCAGGTCTAAATGCAATAGATGGAGCCAAGTGCATTAGGCAAGGTATAATTTAACAATGTCATTTAAAAACATTATTCAGATGATTAAAAATGATAAAACAAGAATAAGTCACAAAATGTAACACTTTACAAAATGATGTAATTTGGACAATGTAATTAAATTAGCTGTTGTTCATCATGACGGTGATTTTACCAGAATGATAACTGAAAAAGATGTATCAGCTGTATGCAACAGAGCCCAGAACATGGGAGCCAGGGTTTCACAAGGTAAATGAATGGAGTACTTGGCTGTGCTTTTTGCTGTCTTTGTGAGTACCTGGGTTCGTGGAGCCAGATGCTTCAGGCTGGTGTCCAGCGTGCCTCGGTCACTGCGGGGCTGTCTGGACAGGGGGTCCTGGCACACCAAGCCTTTACAAAACCATAGACGAGGACCATGGAAATGGTTATTGTAGTGACATCAGAGTTAAAATATGTTAGTAATTTCCATTCCTTTAAGTATTAAATCAAAGGTTAAATGTGTGTATGAAGAAAGAACAAAGCAGCAATAACTGACATAGTGAACACTACTTTAAACATATGTTTTTTAAAATTCATATTCACTTACAGGAATGTAAAGTGTGAACACCTGTTGTTGTGATAATCCTATGGGGATTCTCAACAGATAATGGTAAATGTTTGTCATTCCATAAACATTTTCTCACTCTTTATAATCTATGGCCATTGTCTCATTAAACTAGTGCTGAAAGTTAAATGTCACATAAATGTTTATCACACAGCCCCTCTCTGGCTGAATTAGGTGCACTGACAGCTTGGAGCTCAAGGCTATTTATACTGTCTCATCCAAGCCGTCAGGTAAGAATCAGACCTCTGCCATGCTCTTGCCTAAACACAGCAATTATCAGGAACATGGGTGACACAGAGCCGGCAGCTACGCACAGGCGGAAAATAAATGCTAATGGAATGCTGTCATTATTTACAGGTCTGGGATGGGACCCAAGTGTTATCAGCCAACAGCCACTTTGTTTGTTTGCTACATAATAGATGTGCAATGTTTTATATGCCACTGCTCATTTTCTTTGAGACATGTAGTAATGCCTCTGTCCAAAGATAACTTGCAATTCATTAAATGACAAATTGATGAGCCAGGAGTATTTTAGCCTGGTGAGCCTGGACATTATGTACTTATGCAGGCACACCCATTACACATTCACTTTATGTAATTTTCTCTTTTTATAGTTTTTTATTAACAGATAGGTTATTATTGGTTATTGTAAATACCCCCTTGTGAATTAATATGAGAGTGAATGGTTGTATGTCAGTATAGGTCTCTAAGTATCAAGCCTGCCCGGCCATTGCTAAGTCCCATAGTTGCTGGGATAAGATCCAGCTCCAGTGGACGCTAACATGAATAAGTGGAATAAGATAAATGAATGAATGTTAGGTAATAAGAAAATAGTCTAAGAAGAACATTTTAAGGCAGTTTGTGAAGCCTGGCAATGACTCTAGTCTTTTGTTAAATCAATTATTTTAAGCACTTCTCCTCCCATTTGAGTACGGAACAATTAATAAGAGAGAAGGCATAGCATAGACATGCCATTCCCTGCCACGAACAGAAATTTATAAACAGTGTTCACCCTTGCTTTGGGCTATAGATTTTTTATTCTTCATTCAAAAGCATCCTAGGCATACAAGAGCCAATTTCTCAACAATGCTATAAAAAAATTGTGGCCAAGTTATTTAATTTTAATTAATACAGCATGTGGTTTGTACTTGCTACATTAGAGAATATACATACATTTTTAACTAAGTAATGTGGGGAAAATATGAAAAGCATTAAACAAAAAATTCTCCACTTGCTCTAAAGCACCTTCAAGCCAAAATGTATTTATAGGGAGTAACAACACTGCACATTTGAAGTATTTGTTTTCTTCAGTTTTATGAATACAAACAGGTATCGGCATAGACTCACCCACAAGTGAAAACATGTCTGCAATCATGCTGGCCTTTATCTTCAGATCCAGTGGTGCATCACTGGAAACAAAATCATGAAACATCCCAGGACAGAGAAAACTAACTTTTCAATAGATAAACTACCAAATGTTCATCAAGTGAACAATACCATTCAGGAAATACAACTCTTTTGCCAATTAACTTCAGAATTGTTCATTAAAAATACAGAAGATAAATAATGGGACCCACCATGCAAGAGAGGGAGAAAGGTTGACCTCTAATAACCAGGGCTTGAGTTTGGTATCAATAAGGACGTCAAAGCCATACAGTTCTGCAAAGAGGCAGAAAAATCATGAAGATATCAAGGTATCAAAGCCCAGTACATGGTACTTAGTAGCATGGCTAGTGCCTTCCGGCTCTTGATTACATGCATGTTTTGGAACCATTTGCTCACAAAAGAAGCATTCACCCAAGTCTGCTACTGAGAGATTGGCTTCCTTACATCAGCTAACTACATACACATTTCATCTGTCATGAAGCTGCTTGTGTAATATTGGAGATCAAAAACTACCTGTGTCTCTGAATATTTTCAGACACCCAGTTTGTAATTTTGTCATGACTGTAAGGTTCTGCATTCTGCAAGTTGTCACTTTATATTAAAATACAAAACTAGTGATTTAATGGCAACCAGTACAAATAACTTCACAACCACAGAAAGCATCTGGGTAAAAATTAAATGCTTAAAATTAATGCTACAGCTCAGCAACGGGTGACGAATGCTAAAGAGGTGACAAAATATAACTCCATTAATTTAAAAATTGTTTGAGTTTGAGGGACAAAATTAAAAACTTTAAAAATTATGCGTGACTGAGTAATTGCTCCTGGTTAGTCTAAAGGCACCAGCTCTCTGAGGAGTGTCACCCAAAGGCGACAAACCACCAGCCTCAGAAGCAGCTCAGAGGGAGACCAAAACATTTTACTGGGATAGGGCAAAGCCCAGCTACAAAACCAGAGGAAAAAAATCCTCCTAATGACACTTCAAAAGAACAGACTGTGTTGAGAATAGACCAGGGGGCGGGAGCTTTCAAAGCCAGTGCAACAAGCTCTGTTTGTTCAAGCATCGCAGGTCAATGCCAGTGTTAAACATACAAAAGCCAGTGTGACTTCAAGCCTTGCTTTGATGCTGCACTTGGTTAAATCATGTTGGGAAAATTAAATGTGACTTAGATGTATTATTAGGCTATACTCACTTTTAAATGATTTCTTATGATGAAGTACTAGTTAAATTATTAGGCAATACATTGGCAAAAACACTTTTAACATTTAAAGACATCATTTTATTATACATTACTTTTCTCATTGTCCTTTGTTTATTAATATGCTGAGCCCTATTTTAACTTGATGCTTTGCTATATTTATCACTTGAGCAAAAGTTCAAAAATACATTGTCCTTCATCACAGTTCCAAGATCTGCGTAATGTATGTTTGTAACTACATTAATTTCTAGACATACCATCAACAATAATTTTAAACAGCCCCTTTCCCATTCTATTATTATGCAATGCCACATAGAAACAGACAGAGACTAATTGAGAGTTAAAGAGAGTGTCACGACCAATTGAGTGTCGTATAGAAAAGTCCTGGAGTAAATGTGTTGGGGCCTGGAGTGGCACCACAACAACAAGGAAAATGGGGAGGTGTACCACGGCACCACAGCAGCCCCTGACAAACTGACTCCATGTGCTGTGCATTTTCCCCCAATTAGGAGCAGACGGCACTCCTACCCCATGAGCTCGTCGGGCTGCTTGTCACTACAAACGTTTGTTCTGTGGCTCGACCGCTGCCAGGGGGGACTGCTGTTAAATGCACCCGTGGTGAGCCCACAACAAGCATCACAGACAGAGGAGCAGATCACACCCACTAAAGCAGGAGGAGGAGAAAAATGTGACAGAGAAAAGGGCAAGATGAAGAGCATTTTTTTTATTATTATTTGATGGGCGCTGCTGGAAAGTTTACCACAGGAGACAAACGCCCAAAAGACAATAATCCCTTCTCCCACCCTTCACCAACAGCAATAACAGCTACGTTTTTTTAAGGACAATTGAATTAGTCTTGCATCATTCAAGAATAAGTTATTGCTCTTAAACTCTGGAGTGCAGTTACAGGGAGCAAAGGGAGGCAGCTCGGAGCCACAGTCATGAAAACACAGAGCACAACAAATAAAAATCACTGCCTAACACTGTATTATCATAGTGGGGCCCCGGGCCATTACTCATTCTTAAAAAGACAGAGTTACTGTCATCACAAGGATACGTATATTGCGCTGTAGAGACGAGTGGGAGTCTCTGACAAATGTAAAGCAGGGAGAGTGGTTCACAGACGAGAGATCCAACCACACTCAGCACTTAATGAGGGACATGGAGTGGAACACAGGACCAGTAAGTGGAATGTTTTGTGTGTAATAAAATAGGCCTTTGGCTTGGCTAATCAGATCTTAGTCAAAACATCTCGTAATCAGCATCCCTCAGCAAAAAGCCTGTCCATTAATCACACAGCAGTGGTGAGGAGCTGCATGGGTGGCATTTTCTCCCCCACACATACTGTATGCGCACACATCATGCACTGATGTTAAACAAAAAAATCTGTTATTTTTATTTCATCCCACACGAGACATTTCAGCACTATAAAAAGATTTTGATTTAGATGAACCTGTGTTTGAAGACAACATTTGATTAAAAGTATTAATATTCAGATGGCTAGGCAATTTGCAGTAGAATAAAATATAATGCACTTTGTCGTTGTGCATGGCTCTCCAAGACAAGCAAGTAGAAACAAATTCCACTTTCATGGTTAGTTCACTGTTGTACATCAAAGATTTACCTGTATAAAGGTACACAACAGAATTTAAGAAATAGTGTGCCCTATATGTCTGCTGGGTGGCAAAGTAAGAGAAAGTTCAAGAGGAGGGGGAGGAGGGCTGACAGGAGCTTAGTGAACATGAGTCCTTGGTGGTTTGAGTGGGTTTTATGTAAGAGAAAGCCCATAGAGATACTAGACTGGACTGATTTAAGCTTAGGCACTCCTGTCAGTCTCTAAAAGCTTTGCATTACACTGGTTCCTACAAGTCTCTGTATGTCGGTACCAGACATAGACACTCACATGCTGGGAACTTGTTCAACCGCACAGTGAGTAGATGAGGGTGGTCTACTGGAACCGTCAGTGTCTGTCTTCAGAAACCTAATCCTGTAGAATCTCTGTGTAATTAACTTGCTTGGGGCAATCTAAAGACAACAAAATGGCTGTAGTTGTATGGTAATCTGATCTGGTAAAAACCACAGTGTATTATGTGTCTTACTAAAAGCCATACAACCTAATTGCCTTTGTGCTATTCAATATTAGCGGTAGAATAAATTTGCTGCACACACCACACTACTTATGTAAATGTTCATTCTATGCCACAAAATAAAATTAAAAATAAGCTGAAAGGTATTTTACAAAGAATTAACCCAAAACATCTAAGCGTACTACTTATGTAAATATGACAGCTACAATATGGAGTTACCCTCAAAATACCTGCATACGTGCAACAATTACACCCTTGGTTAAGGTGTCTTTCAACCAGCAGTGATGTTCAGGGCAGATAGCATCTCTATGCAGGCAACTGGCAGATGGTGTGGCATGATGCTGCTTTATGTCCACAACAACCCAAACAACTAGCAATCAGTTGGCTATTATGTCTACCAAAGCCTGTCACAACTGTTAAGTTGCTTTTTTTGTTCGAACATCTGAGAGGTGAAAGAAAGGGTGAGTAAGTGAAAGAGAATTACAACCAAAGAGAAAGCCTAGAGGACACTCAGCAAAGCTCAGCCAGTACACTTCCAAATCCAAAATCTCAAAGACTGCCAGACAGAAAGAAAGGGCGCAGACAATTAGTGCCAACACTAACATGGGTAATGGCTCCAGAATGGAGTTCACACAAGCCCGCTGTAAGGCAGACGCAGCCAAGAACACAGCGAGCCTAAATCAGGCAACAGAGAGGAAGTGAAGTCCTCCTCCAGTTAACAAGCTGTCCACGACTTCACATCTACACAGAAACAGGCACATAGTATGTATGCTATAGACCAGAATATACTGTCTGTGTATTAGACCAAAACTAAGACCAAGACTATTAGGGATCAAAATAATAGCAGACAAGCATGTTACACTGGAACATTTATCAAATCCAAAACGTTTGGTAGGGGAGGGAAAGTTAGAATATTTTTAAGCAAATGATTAACTGTCTACAAACTCACTGTAGTGTACTAGTTAACAAACCCAAGACAGTCTTGTCCCATCCTTATGTTGAATGAGGGTGAATTTAATCAAATAAATGTGAACTACAAGACCTGTGGAAGCATGTCATATTTACTTCTGCCAGGGAAGTTACAGTATGTTTTCACTGGCACTGACTGACTGACTGGCACCTGAGTCCAGGTCTGAGCATTATATCTTCACCATTGCACAAAAGGACCAGTGCCTTGGTGAAGGCCTGCGGTCTCCAAGTGCATCTATAGTTTGCTTCAGATGTTTATTCCATAAAAAAGAATATGAAATGTTTACCAAAGCAATTTGTCTTGTGAGGAACAAACATCTTGCAGGCAGAGGAGATCTGTGTCTCAGCACTCAGAACAGCTTTAATAATGAGGTCTTCCACTTGCCTCATTAACACTAAAAGAGACAAATTAAGACAAAATTAGTCTATAGCCTTTTTAGGTAAAACACACCTACATGGAATGGCCTAGGGATAATCCAATCCAATGCCTAAAGCAATGTGAACATTAATTAATGAATAAACTTACATGTTGTGTCCTTGCCCTCCTGCTTCAAATACCTCAACACAGCACTCATACTCCATTTGTTTCCATAATCTTCAACTTCAGGGTCGTCACAACTTAACAAAAAAAGTGTCCATTAAAGACAAGGTCAGACAAACTAACTCCATATTCCAATATTCAAATATTCTGCACCATGATTACCTGACATAATCACTGCTCTTTTTGTTCACACTGTAGTTTGTGAGATGCATGAAGGTGTTCTTGATGTTTCTGGATGTGCGGTCATACTTGACCGTGGCAAATCTGTGGACAGGTAAAAGTAAGCAAAGACAAAATTAATTGGCTGGTTGGGGAAAAAATAAATAAATAAATAGCCTCTCGCTATGATTTAGAAAATGCCACATGTGCGTGATGAAATTATCATATAATAAAAATTCCTTGGTACATGCCATACCTGAGTATCAATAAAAAACAAAGGAATGTTGGGAGATAAAAGCAGACAGAGAATTTGGCTGTGATTTATTGCTGTGGTTGATAATCAGGCAGACAACAAGAGGGCAGTGTTCTCTTTCTGACTATTGTGGGAAGCAATCAAATTATCTCAACTATTTAACTGTTTGAAAACACATTACTGGATTAATAAATAATTCATTCTATTCATGCCAGCATCTATTAAAAAAGAATTGTGGCCACAAAGAAACCATAAGATATTA
Organism: Bostrychus sinensis; assembly: GCA_020698575.1. Lineage (NCBI taxonomy): Eukaryota > Metazoa > Chordata > Actinopteri > Gobiiformes > Eleotridae > Bostrychus > Bostrychus sinensis. The sequence goes on from CM036258.1 coordinate 21,631,157, forward strand.
TCTGTAAACAGTCACATAATCACTAAGCATATCTTAAAATTGAAACAATAGACAGCTTTGTTCCAATGAGACTGTGAAGAGCTTCTATTGGAGATATTATACTGCCCTCTTCTGGTCGCCTGTGCACTACTGATTGCTTTTGCAGTGACCTCACTCTCAGTGCCAGAACAATGACTAACAAGATGTACTGTAGTTAAATAGTTTGCACATATAAATAGCAAAAAAGTAAAATTGGCAAAAATATATGAAATGAAAAGATATTTAAATCCTCACCTTGCCAGGCCTTCCTCATACACATAGATCAAAAGTGGATCATATGAAGTCACTAACACATATAAGCGCATATCAAACTTGAAATCTGCAAACAAACCGAAATAGAACCTGAAATTATTGCCATCAAATATTTCAGAGCTATTCTTAAAGGGATCTTACCATCTATAAGTAAAGGATTATGTATATAACGGGAGACCAAGATGTTTTCATCCATTGAAATCTGGTTTGGCTGTGAAGAATAATAACAGAGAATCAAAATGTCTGTATTGGTTGAATATTAATTAAGATGAAATGTTACATCGTTATTATCTTTGAATTTTAGTATAACAGCAAAGCACAAATAGAACACTTGACATTGTTGCACAGAGAAAAAATGACTGAAAATTTGCTGGATTGGATCAACCTTTGATAAAGGTCTTTAAAACATAATCAGGTGGTGGGAGACGGGTCATTTACAAGGCTGAAATGTGTTGCAGGTGGTGAAGTGGGGAAAGGGATGAGAATGGGGGGGCAGGGTAACGTCACTGCTGGCTACAGTTCAGAGAAAAGGCAAACTTAAAAAAAATGGCCGTATTTCTTTCTTCCCTACAAATATCACTCTGACATTCTTTCCACTGTTTCATAAAAATGCCTCAGAAGAAAAATCTTAGAAGAAAAGCATATGTTTTCCAAGAGAAAGGCCTAAGCTTTGAAAGTGTGTGATTTACTCCGCAAAGCCTATTAATGTCTAATTCTCTGTTTGAAGACAGCTGTTTAAGTGCAACTCCCCACACAACAGAGACTCCATACACTCTTTACACGAATCTCTTGAATCTCTAATTACACAAAACCTCTAATAAACTAATTCTAGTCTAGAGACTACTGCTCACTTACATTGCTGACTAAGTAGATGCCTCGTCCCCTTGAAGAAGCCACTGGTTTGATAATCCATGGTCCCTTGTCTTTTGCAAAACAGTCTAAAAATAAACAAGAAAAAGAGGAGAATTATTTTATTTTTTTAGCGGATAAAAAAGTAATACAAAAATGATCATTAGAAAGACTTACTACAGAATTCCTGATATTCAGAGGGAAGCACAAATGTTTGAGGAACAATATGGAAGTTTTTAAAGCCATGGGCCTGCTGCATCCGCTGGATATTTTTATAAAGGCGATCTTTGCGTGTCAATTCATACGATCTGAAAAGTGAGCAGAGTGGATATATAACACTTCACAACTTTAACACCAACAGAACAAAAATATATGAAAAAGCAATAGGTCGCCCTCTGCCTGTCAATATGATTCATTCATGTTTCAACAAGGCACCTTTCCAACCTAAATGTGCTTTGCTTTAAGGAAGCCAACAAACACACTGCCTGTACTAAAGGACCTGAAACCTCTCCTCAGCTATATTTATAACACTGACAAGAGCAGCATTACACTCACAGAGCTGAGCTTTCTCTTATATGTTACCTGGGAAAGTGGTTGACCTTCTGGAAGTCTTGTAGGCTGCGGAGGATGTAAGGCTTTAGGTGAGATCCGGTCCACAAAAGGTTGAAGTCATTACTATTTGGGTGTACCTTAAAACAGACATAGGGAGTTAAATAAATGAGAATGTCAAATATACACTCTCTACAGTCTCCTCTATTAGGAAACCATCCAAATATTCAGAACAACTTATAAATTACATCATTTTATTAATATATTTTGAAATTTCTCATGGCCACTTGATGTCAAGAGAAAAGCCAGATGTTTGCAATAAAGGCGGTGGTAGACACTCATCCGCCTTTGATGGGTTAGCAGGAGTCAAGAAGCATGCAAATAAAATAAAAAGAGATTTAATTGTAGCGGATTAGGAAGACAAATAGGGGGGATTGTCTGCAGTCGTGCCATGGAATTATTGCCTTTGAGGTCATTTTATTTTTATTCATCAGAGCATTCCCAGGCTTTGACATTATCAGTCAAAGGAAAAATGTTAGATCCTACAAAGCAGAGGGGTACATAAATAGCAGCTACTTGGAAAAACAATGTTGGCTAGATTTAAGCCAGTCTTTAAGATTTATATGATTTGAAGGACATTACCTCATGGAATCCATGATTGGTGAGTAATCCTCGAACCAGGCGGCTCTCTGTGCGCACAACCTTGAAGGCCATCTTGTATTGCTCTAGAACAAAATATAAATACAAATACTACATTGTAATTTACAGACAATAGATATTTTAGTATGTATGTTTAGTAAGCTTTACTACTTTACTACTTTAGTAAGCTCCACAATACCTCCAATGGAGCAGATATTGCCATCTTTTGAAACAATGGCTTCAGGGAAGAATAGGAGAATGGGAATTGTCTTGCTAAGGCCGCTCCAGGCAATGCAGGGATGGTCTCTTGAAGACAAACACAACATAACCAGAAAGTAGTGAATATTTAATGCACACCAATATGTCAATAAATCTGTTAGTGTCACAAAGAAGATGCATTACTATACTCCTTGGTATTGCCATGTAACTAGCCTATGGGAGAGCTTACCTAACTCTGTGGGAATGTATTTTGACACAGTGTTTATTTTCATAATGCAGATAAAGCCAGAACCACAGAGTTTCAAGAGGTGCAAAGCCATGTACAAACAAGCCTGTTAAACCACACAATATCTTACAGGACCGGATACTGCCAGCTTATCAGGAACTAAAAATAAAGATAAGGTGACATGTTGATGGAGTCGAACTCAATCAGACATGCAGTCCCCGATAAAGGGGGCGGCATGTAAACAATTGCTGGCCGTAATTTACTATAGGTATCCACATGTCAGACAATACTGTAGATTTTTTGATATACATGTTTATTTGGTGCAGGAAGTATTTATATTACTTTTTATAAAATTACATGGCCAAACAAGATTATGACATTATTAGTGAGCTGTGACAAGAACTATGAAGTTGTTTATTAAAGACATACATTTTCCAAATTGAAATAAAAGTACAAAACATATTCTTCCCATTGCTGCTCATAACAAAGTACATCACAATAAATAAATATAAATAAATACAGCTTTGGTCTGGCATGATAAATGTTATGTCATTGTAACACAATAGGGCATCTTTATTGTCTATCTACTGTTTCACTTTGCAACACTAATCTAATTTTATCATTGCATTATTTAGTGTTCTGAACTTCTGACGTTGTAAAGATGACTACATGTTGAACGTAAACATAAATTCTAGTCAGAGAGGTATGAAGGTAAGACATAGAATTATATTTAGTAAGATTTGAGCTCCTAGAGAGAATGGGGGGTTGGGCCTTCCTGATTTAAGACTGTACTATCTAGCTTTTGAAATGGCAAAAATACCAAGATACTGGCAGACTATTTAGATTACCAAATGTTGGGTAGCTAATGAAAATTAGATATGTTCTCCTTTTAAACCTATAGAGGTATTATCCCAAAAAAGCTAAAGGGATGTCTGGACTAGAGTTCATAAACTTTTTAAACTCACACATACTGTACAGAGATATTTTCACTTTGGCATAATTTTGACATTTTCGTTGGAAAAAAATAAAAAGAATAAATAAAAAAAAACCTGTGTACTGGGAACAGTAGTATTCTAAAGTTTAAGCACTATTGGTGATTTATTTGAAAACGGTGCGTTTCTCTCCTATAACTGTTAGAGTGATATGACTTGGTAGGGAGAGGTAATTCAGCGGCACAGTGGCATGGTGGCTAGAACTCCTGCCTCACAGCAAGAAGGTCCTGGGTTCAATTCCTGGACTGGGTGGGGCCTTTCTGTGTGGAGTTTGCATGTTCTCCCCAAGTCTGTGTAGGTTTCCTCTGGTTTCCCCTATTGTACCACTAAAAACATGTACAATTGGGCCAGGACTCCACTGCAAAAGAGATTCTGAATCTCAGTGGGACTTTCCTGGTTAAATAACAGTCAAAAAAAAAAAAAAAAAATTCTAGAAATATTTGCAGATAAGGAGCTGGTTAGTGCCATACAGTGTTGTTGATAATGACATTAAATTATATTATGCTACCACTGGAAAAACGTAAAGCCTCTCAGTTCTATAAATCTGCTAATTTTGCTATGAGTAATGACTCTGATAGCCTGAAAGTGATTTGGCAAAAAGACCTGGGTGGTGAGACTGAACATGATAAATGAGCAAAAACAGTGGCTGACTGTGGCAAATTTGTGAGAGACACCAGTGTTACGCTTAAATAGTATTAAAAAGATTTTATTATACACCCAAAGTTGAATGATGACCTATGCTGGAAATGCAGTTGAACAATGGATAGGGAACTTTCATTCATTGTTTCCAGGACTGTGCACTGGTCAGGCCCCTCTGGACCCAGGCTTTGGGTTCAGCTCAGAAATCCCCTCCTGTCTAGAGCTCTGTCTATTAGGGGACAAAACCCGTTTATCAAATGTTTCTAAATATGATTCCTCTGTAATCTCTGTGGGCACAATAAAAGTCTGTTGAATTATTTTAAGACATTGGAAGACACCAAATGTCCTACAGTCAAAGGAATGGGCCAGTGCTATGACTGAAATCACACCTTTTGAAATGACACCTGGAAGGAAAAAGGGGTGTCTCTTTGTGACATGTTCTGGACCCACATAAAAGCAGACAATCTACCTAACTTAAACAATTATAATCCTGCTTTATTTCCTTTTAGACCCTGTAACATTATTATATCATGTAACAAGTTTTTTTTTAATGTTCTTCCTTCTTTGGCTGTCACTTGTTTCCTGCAGTCTGTACCTTTGTAATATGGTATCTTCTTTCCCCCTCATGTACCATGTGCCAAGAAATGTAAATATGTAAGTAAATATGAATCACTTTTGGGTAACAGAATAAATAAAATGCAGCTTGAACAGGGTGAGATCTGGTGACTGACCACTGGCCATTACAGAATATTTCACTTATTTGCCTTAAAAAACTCCTGAGTTGCTTTTGCAGTATGATTTGAGTCATCTGTACTGTGAAGCGCTGTCCATCAACTTTGTGGCTTTTGTCTGAATATGAGCAGAAACTAGATCTCTATACACTTCAGAATACATCCGGTTGCTTCTGTCTTCTGTCAGATCATCAATAAACACCAGTGATCCAGTGCCATTAAAAGTTATGCAGCTCATGCATCACCAAGTTTTACAGAAGATATGGTGTGCTTTGGATCATGAGCTGTTATCCAGACTTTTCTCTGTCCATCATTCTGTTGCAGGTTGGTCTGAGTCTCATCTGTTCAAAGAATGCTGTTCCAGTCCTGGGCTGGCTTCTTTGGGTGTTGTTTGGTCAAGTCTAATGTGTCCTTTCGATTGTTGAGGGTGAAGAATGGTCTGCACCTTGTGGTGAACCCTCGGTATTTTATTGTATTATATAACAGCTTTCAAATGCAAATGTAACACCTGGAATCAAGTACAGACCTTGTACCTGTTCAGCTTATGATGGATCAATGAGGAAAATAAATCATGCAGCTCAAGAAATAGCTTTTGAAGCAACTGTCCAATTACTTTTGAGCCCCTGAAAGTGCAGAGAGTCTGCACTCTAAGGACATATCAATTATATTGCTGTATTTTGGATATGTGTTGGTGAAAAGGCTATAATAACAAAACTTGAGTCAGCGTCCAAATACTTATGAACTGTAAGTGTGAGACAAGACACAAAAAGACTACTTGTACAATAGTGTGATAGAAAGTGAAATGCACACAATGAAAGCTCTATGTCATGTTGTCTAGTCTAAATGCATATTGACATTATTTATTAAAATCACCCTTGATATTTAATCCAACACAGATAACACTTAATTCAGACCAGGAACAACAGAACTAAATAAATAAGGCAAAAATTTGCCGTTTGTATTTAGATACATTCTTTTAACATCGAAATCCACCAAGCAGAAAAAATGTTGGCTACATAGTGTATGTATGTGATGTGTAAAATATTTCTTACTATGGTTTTACAGAGTCATGACTACTAGAAACAGACAAGAATAAACAGTAAAAACAAAAGAAATAGGTGTAGCTTATCTTGTAAAATAAATAAAGAAATTATTGTAATTGCAGGTGAGCTGTAGTAGTCTGTGTCACCTTTTGTTTTGTGTGTAAGACTTACTCGTTCTCGTCCTCTGAGGAGGATTCTGAGTCCTCCTTATCCCGGGTGACAGCTGGCATTTCGAAAGGAAACGGGCTACCCGGTGAAATGCCCCAGAAATCAAGTGTCTTGCTTTACCATGGCCCCTACCTCCTGTGCAGACAAATGAGTCATACAATAAACCATCAAGCCTTCTCAGGACAGTCCCGTTACATCCATAAAGATTACACTACTAATAACCGCGCAGACTTTTATCCAAAACGTCCTGAAGTTAGCCTGTATATTTGGCACAAATAAAATCGCAGATTATTCCAGCTACTAGCTCTGTAACAAATATTTACGTCGTTTCCTATTCAAGTATTGACGCCACATCAATAACAAGTTACTAAGCAGCGAGCAGCAGCCGTTACAGGCTAGCTACGAAAACAGTCATAGCATTTGCTAAATCAATCTAAAATTACATTTTAAATTACAACGACTTAGTTTATAACAATTTACCTCGGACAATGAAGCTCTAAAGGTAAAATCTTTCGATTTGTGTACACAACATTTTTCTATGGGCAACATCTAAAAAACAACCCGCAGTTGCCTTTATTTTTAGCGCCTGCTAACAGCTAGCAGTGGCTTGGCCAGTGATCATCGCGGTTAATCTTCCTGGTTACTACAACAACTGAGTAGCAACAGGGCATGCGCATTCATTCACTAAGATGTTTGTTTGACCTTTAACACTAACGTTAGTTTAACCCATAGAGATAAATGATTTAAACCATAGAGATATACCAGTTTAAATGAGGATATATCGGTGGGAATTCGGTAATTAGAACGATCATGTGTGAGGGGCTCGAGAACAGTACTATTTCGATTCATTCACACTCTTTACTATGAGCGCAGCCAAGCTACAGACAACAGATGACTGACTTTCATGATGGCTATTGGTTGACAGTAGAATAAGGCGGGATTGCGCTCTAAAAATGCCAAATGGCCTGAATGGTGTGATTGGATGGAACCATTTTGGAGCAGTCTTATTGGCTGAATACAGCCCAACAAATTAGAAGCGTAAACACAGCTGCTTTCTGAAAACCCTCTTCTTATTTTGGTTATTCATGTGTAACATCTAGTTCAAGAGACGCTTTCAGGTAACTAACAACAAACAATATTTGAGACATTTTTATAACGACAGCCGCATTTTAAATAAATGGGCTAAGTGAGAAAAACAACGTTAGCTTGCTGTACCGCTGTTATTCATTAACCTGTCGTTGTAATCTGTGATGTGTTAGTGAGGACGGGTACACTGTAGGTGACACCAATACCAATATCAGTTTGTTTAGAATATAACATGTGGACTTTGTGTTTGTGTCGAATTCACACTGAATGAATTAACCTGGCCTTGTTTTGGCAGCTGCGTCTTACTCTTACGGCAAAGATGAGTCGCTTTCTGAATGTTCTGCGGAGCTGGTTGGTGATGGTGTCTGTCATTGCCATGGGAAACACCGTGCAGAGTTTCAGAGACCACAGCTTCCTCTCGGAAAAGCTCTACACAGGCAGTCCAGAGTATGGTAAGCAAACATGGGTTTATATACCAAGAGGCCTGCAAACAGACACCGTTATTATAAACTTATTATAGTAAATATTAGTAAGCAAAATGTTTATGGATTTTTTTATTTTTTTATTTTTTTTTTGAAATATGGGGCAATAAGTGAAAAATACTTAGAACACTATCACTGCAACATACACGTAGAGATTGAAGATGTCAGTCTGCCCTGGGGCAGAGACGTGGCTGCCATTCTGTGCCAATGGTGTCTCCAACCACCACTGAACATACAGTTACACTGACACATTCATACAAGCAAGATGGATAAATTCTCTTGCCCAGGTTTACAACAACAGTATGAACTGGGGACAGCGTGATTTAAACTGCTAACCTTTTGGTTATTGGACTACCACTTTACCTCCTTAGCCACTGTGCAAAAAAAAAAAAAAAAAATTAACTGGTAAATCTAATTCTAAATTCAGGACATCAGATACTCATTACACGTTATTTCACAGTAAATGGTCTTCAAGCTCGGACATTTGGAATATGGACATTACTGTCATCCATTATTCGCTGTGCTTGTGCCATTGATATCCAGAACAAAACGTAAGCTCTTTATTAATTTCCTATGTTGCGTTTCAAATTTAGTTCACTAAGATTGACCTGTTTTCTTTTCAGACTTTATCACATCACCTTATGGACATTTGTGCTGGCATTGGGACATTTTCTATCTGAGGCCTTCATCTACAAAACTGCACCTTTGACTATTGGTGTCATGGCACCTCTGATTGTGGCAAGTATGTAAAATCTTTTTGTGCAAAAATAATTTTATGGGAATAATACTTGAGTAATATTTGTATATGTTGTGTAGGTTTTTCTGTTATAGGAATGCTAATAGGGTTCCAGTGTTTCCCAGAGACACAGGAGGATGTTGGAGCACGACAGAAAAAGAGGAACTAAATCCCACGAAAGGGTTTCACTGTCGTTTTACTTAATCCCTCAATACCACTTATTTGTGGACTGGTCCTGCTGCTGTTTGCCTTGAAGAACATAAGACATGGGTGTAAATTCCTTTCTTACTATGTTCTATGCATCAAAATTTAACTTTTTGTCAAACCTGTACACTTTCTACTGTGATGTTACACTAGAGTGACTGAAAAATAAAATCATTCAAAATAATTAATTTTAGACTTCTTTTCCAGTCATTTATTTGGCAAGATTTGATCATTGCATTTTAACACATATTTTATCATATACACAATGTATAACATACATCCTTCATTATTCCACTTACTGTCAGATCAGATCAAACTACACATAATTTCACACTTGCAAAACAATATTAAGAAATTATTAAGAATTCAAATTTATTTATTGTAAGAATGTCAAATAAGAATAGTGTCTTGGCTTTCTCATATTAAAAAAAGAACACAGTGTAGGTGGTAAGGGGAAACATTTGTAAAAATCAAAAGATTAAAAAAAAAATGCCACTTATTGCCAAAGGCTATTTTTACTTAAACAAAAATATGTATTTTAGGTAAATGTAATAATAAGGCAAATAAGGCTAGCTACAACACAGTATAGCACAAACCTTCAAGAGTGTTTCTGTAAATTTGTTTAAAATGGCACATAAGGAGCACATCTTATAATCACACAACTGCTAAAATCACCATACCATACAATACAATACAAACACAAAAGTACTAATAAATAGGTAACTGACACATGTATGAGCTGATTACATGTAAAGCCCTACATTTCTCAGTAACATACAATATTTAGACAATTATACAAAAACTACTTGTGCAAAATGACAAGTGCATTTAGTTGCACAACTCCCATGTGTTGCTAACTTATTGCTAATAGCCAATAGCTATAGTTTAGTCTTCCAAAAACCCCAAAGGTCTTCCAGTGCTTCACTTGTATCGTGATAAAGCAGGTCACTTACAGTAAAACAAGTATGACTGAACATCAAATCTGTACTGAGATGCATAGCATTAACTAATAACAAGTGTACTGCCATTCTGAGTAACATCTAATTGGAGTCTGTGTGAAACATGTAAATGCTAAAAACGCTGACAAGTATACCTTCAGCAATGTACAGATGAATGAATTCAACATTGGTCCTACACTGGAAAGGCTTACAGTAAACAACATTAAAATTCATAATACAATGACAATAGTACAAAAACAAAAAAAAGGTTCATTTCAGGATCCGAGAGTAGGAGTGCTGAAAGTAAATATGCAATTAAATTGCACTAAATGTCTATTCCACATCAGCTTTTACTTCTATTTGTGCCACTGTGTATGACTGACTGGTGATTAGTTCTGGAGTAGAAGTAGCCCTTGGAGCGAGACTTATCAGTCTCTATGTTCTTCTGGTACATTCAGTAACTACTAGATTTATTCATGTGCGTTATGTATTTGTAATATCTACATCTTCTCATAATGTACCCTCTTTTAAGGTTGCAGGTGGCAAGACTCCTACTGCAGCTTCTTCAGCAGCTGTCAATGTCTGTGAAGGAAAAGAACAAAATAGTTTGTTTTAATTACGTAGTGTTGTTTAGCAATGACAAACAAAAATTATAGATACACAAATATAGCAGACATTTATAGTGTCACCTAAACCCAGTTTGATTATAGTATGAAAAGGGACATCTGACTGCTTTTCTTAAAGAAATTGTAGAGGAGACATCTGGTCCTCTGTTCTGGCAAAACTGCACAAGCTTATGAATATTGGAAATAAGAATAAACCATACAAACCATATAAAATGCCCTAGACATTTGGATTTGTTTTACATGTACAATATAGTTTTCTCTCCGTAAACAAAAAATAGGGAGATTTCATATCACCTCTATAGAGTGTTAGCCCGTACCTTGGAAGGTAAATGTTTTGTTTTTTTGTCTGAGCTCGTAGTTATGTCAAGGCTCCCGTTGCCAGTGGGCGCTGCAGTATGTGGCGCCGTATTCCTGCACTGAAGAAGACACGGAGCCTGCAGGCTGCAACAACAGCTCGGAAGTCACACTTCTGAGGCACCTCAACGGGCCACCTCATGCCAGACCAACACACCAGACCTCCATGCCACCACCTGACCCCAGAAACCAAAGTATACCAAAGTACACTAGAGAGGCCCAAACACAGCCTTAGCAAGCAAAGCCGCTTTGTAATTTGAGTAAATAGCCAATTAAAAGTGACTGTAATAGCTCATTTTAATGGTTGCAATGTCTCACTGTTGTAATTTCTAACAAACACATCAAACTAGAAACTGCTGAGGAAGGTGAAGGAGAAAAGTAACCACAAGGCATTAAATGAGCTGCGGGGCAAGTGTTGACTGTTTACTTTTTTAAGATGATTAGGCTAATTTGTTTTTGTGTTTTTATTCACAACTGCACCAGTAGGTATAATGCTGAATGTGCTGGACTTTTGTAAAATTAATAAACGCAATAAAAGTGGCAGCAACATGGTGTCTGTTTGACAGCTATTAACTAAACTCAGTAGTTCTTGATAACCTCTTTGCATGCAAGTATTTCATGCTTTATACATATGTACATAAATGTACTCAAGTTTTATGGCAAAAGTTTGCCAACATGCTGTTAGTTAAAGAGCTGTCAGACAAAACCAATTTTTGCAAAGAAAAAAAGCAGTCTTGTGAGTTTTTAGAAAAATCTTTCCCAGTGCGGCACCATGCTCCTAATCACCCATGTGAGTGTCCAAAAGAAAAGATTTGAAAGACAGCATTTAGCCAAAAAGCACTCTGCTATATGACACACTCCATTTAAACAGGATGTGTCAGATAGTGTTGTAGTACACACAGAAATACTTACACTCACTGTCGGCACCTGATTCTGAACATTGGCCTTCTGTCTTCGCAGGTCCGCTTTGATGAGTGCTGCCACAATAAGACACATGTTTGGCATTAGTATGCTGTGTATAATAGGAGGAAACGATTCATTTTCCATATAGAGTCGTACTATGCTGGACTTTCTATCTAGATGACTAGATACGGTTTGTATGTAGGTGTATTAAACAGCCACAAGATGGCATTATTATCCTGTCTTTATCTTTACACAGCCCTGATGTTTATTTTACCTTCTTATAGAAATGGTAGGAAAAAATGCCAACCTGTCACGATTGTTCCAATAAGCAGGAAGACGCACAAGAATATGTTACCAGAAAAAGTGCCCCATTTATCAATAAGCTTCCCTTGAGATATGGTGAAAATAATGCCAAAGATCTGAAATGAAGAGAGAAGAGTTTACTAGCCTCAGAAAGCTTTTGACTAGTCTCTTCCTGTGTAAATGTGTCGCATTACACACCTGAGCTGAACAGTTGAGCAGTCCAGATGAGGTTCCCTCTGACTCCGGAAATGTTAGCTCTACTGCAAACTCAAACCCCAGAGGTAGATAACCAGTCATGAAGAAACTACAGACATTGAGAATATTGAAATTTAACAGGCATCTTTGATAAATAACAATAATTTTATAATAAACAGACAAAAAAACAAAACACATATTGTAAGAACGCTATAATTAAATTTTCAATCAATTCCAATGAATGCACCAAAAAAAAGGAAAACCACTAACAGCCACAAGACCAAAATTTGTTAGCTCATTTATTATAAAATATATAATTTACTTAACTTATACATATATATCATATAAAAAAAGTCTTCTCGAAAACTAAAATGTGCTATCTATAAGAGTAAAGGTTAATAGTTAGCCATATGTAAAGCTGTGATGGTCTTCTTGATGATAATTGTGCTGTTTTATGACAACTGTGACCTTTACTTTTGTAATGTTTACCCACCCTAAAACACCAGAAGTGACAAACACCACCCAAAGGTGTCCAAGATTTAGGGTAAGCGCAAAGACCAACATGCCAGTGAGAGAGAGGATGTACACACCAAAAGTAGTCTGCCTGCAAATAGAAAAAACATACATGCATGTCATGACAATGCAACACCATATAATATATATATATATATATATATATATATATATATATATATATATATATATATATATATATATATATATATATATATATATATATATATATATATACACACATACATATATATACATACATACATATATATATACATACATATATATATACATACATATATACATACATACATATATACATACATACATACATACATACATACATACATACATACATACATACATACATATATATATATATATATATATATACATATACATATACATATACATATACATACATACATACATACATACTATATATATATATATATATATATATACATACATACATATACTATATATACATACTATACATATATATATATATATATATATATATATATATATATATATATATAATAACTCACTTATTCCATTGGTATTACACTAAAAACACAAAAGGCCTACTTACTTACAGACAAACGGCCTTAATTCTGTTGATACAGGCACTTGTACAACCACGCGTGAGATATTGTTCCCAAACATCTTGTTAAAATAACTTTCACACACTCTCCAATCTGACAATAAGAGGGTTAGGGTCAAAACATCTGGGCCCATTGGGTTTGGAACTAGGCATCCAAAAGGCATGTTAAGGATTTACAGGTTAAACTGTTTGGCATGGCAGATGAATGTATTATGCAAAGCCAAATGTGAATTGTGTGATATTGTAATCTTTTTGATTTTTGATTTGACTTTTTGATAAAAATATAATAAAATAGAGTTTGGGTTTAGCAATACCATTCTCTGCTACAATAATTAACATTTCTTGTACTTTTTTAGAGCAGTAGAGCCAGCCCAAAATGGAACCAGAGCATTGTTTGTCAGTCCGAATAAGCAGAGAGGGACATCAGAAAACCCACTTTGACTAGATTCTTGGAGCTACTTTGAACAAAAGCATTAATTCACTCAGACGTGTCTTTGTGTGTGGGTGATTTAAAGACACTCATGCACAAGTAGATGACAGCACGGCTAAGAGCGTAGCAGACAGTAGTGCCTGTTAACCCTAAAGCTAAGAGTTACATAAGAGTGTACAGCTCAAGTTCATGACAAAGAGTTAAGTGAATTTGAAAAAATATACAGTACTGTGAAAATGTCCTCTAGTCTATGGAAATTTATATTTTAATAAAACATGTGTGCAATAAAGGAGTATAAATGTACAAAAATGCACAATATAAAAATAAAACTGGAAACACTTTGTGACCGGTCCCATCTCACAATTGCAAAAATATAGTACCCAGAGCGGGAGTCAAAATTGAAGATCTTTTTCATTGAGCCACAAAACCCTTATATCTCACAATGTTAAAGACTAAAACTAATCATTTGTTCTTTTAGTGAGCAAAATTACAACCTTCAGTCCAAATCTAAAAATGGTACAAAATATTTTAAAACAGTCATTAAATATAATTTTGTCCTTGGGCCATTACTGACTTTTCCTAAAATGTTACATTTCTGTATTTATTAAAACACTCTTAGTTAACAGTATTTTTTCTCCACCTCAATATGGTTTATCACTTATGAGACATGTTCTAGACAAAATCTAAATATAAAAAATATACATATCTTACTTGTAGGTCTTGGTCTTATCAAGCCAAATGCCACACATGAGTGACCCCACCATACCAGCGATGACAATGGTCAAACCAATTCTCCCAGCGTTCACCTCTTCGCCCTTTGAGGAAAAAGCAAGGACATTTATGGTTTAATAGACATTTTAAAACAGTTGTGATGTTTGTTGCCATACCACTGTTGCTACTATCTCAACACCCCGAACCCTTAGCTGCAGTCTAAACCTCAGCCCCAGACTTTAGTCATTAGTAAGTCAAGGTTATTCCCTATGGTTTTATGATGTCAGAGTCAAATATGGTCAGAAGGACTAGATATACTGTATGCCTAGACCTAGACTGGAACCAGTAAACTACCTGTAAACAGTAGTTGCCGAGTCTATCCAGTAAACCAAAAGGCCATACTATCTCAAAATGTTACATAATCCATTATAAAGATAAAATCTGTGGATCCAGGTGGTGAGCCAGATCCATATCAAAAGCTCCTTTACTGACTATTTACTTCACTAAATTTCATTTTTTTTGAGTTAACTTGCAATCAAGCCATCAACAAATAAAACCTAACACAAAGTTAAAAAGGGATGTAGTTTGAGGGTGCAGTGTGACTTACGGGATAGTGGTCAATAATCATCCGGTTCAGCAGTGTACAAATAGAGTAAAAACAGCCCACGTTGAGCCCTGCAGGTGGTAAACAAAAATTATTTGTACAGTATAATAATTTTAAAAACCTGTAGGGTGAGAAAAACTGTCCAGATGGGACAACGTGCACACTCTTAGGACACTGTTCCAACATCACAGTTGTCACCCTGACATATGTTCAGTTTTAACATTTTAGCAGTGACATTTTAAAAGATTTCAGACACATTGAAAGATCAATATCTGACAGGTCATAGCAGCACTACATGATAATAGTTGCCTTTTACCTAAATATGAAAAATCAATACCTAGATAAAAGATACCTTTACATTATCAAAACATACAAGAGCATAACGTAGATTTGATTTTGCTGAATCAATACAAAGATAAGACAAAACCCACCATAAGTGACCACCAGTAGCATGAAGGGCTTGTTTTTCAGCAGTCTTAAGATGGAAGCAGTGTAAGAATTCTCATCAGAATGGACACATCTGGCCTGGGCTTGAGCCTGGCTGGGGGGGAGTTCTGGTCTCTCCTGGAAGACTAGAAATATACAAATACACTACATTAGAGCAAGAGCATTGTTTAAGCTTATTGTGAGAATTTACAACATGATGCATGTGTATGTGAAAAAAAAAAAATACATTTTTTAAAAGTACTCCAGTGAATATAAGCTACAAAGAATGCAGAAGATCGACTTTGTTGTTGTGTCATCTGACCTTCGGCTGTGTGTCTTGGACACTCGAGTGAAGAGAGGGGCTGAGCTGTCAACTGATCACCACCTGGTGGTGAGTTGGATCCGCTGACGGAGGAGGAGGCCACACAGACTCGGCAGGCCCAAATGTATTGTGAGGGTCTGATGGGAACGTCTGGCTGAAGCCTCTGTCAGAGGGGTCTTCAACTCCCACCTCCGGAGACATTGAGCCCAAATGGACCATGTTCTCCACCTCTATTGTCCATGTGGCTCTGGTGCCTGTCGTGGTGGCAACCCCCGAACCCTGTGGTGGACACCGACAGGCCAAGCGCGCCACTACCCGGGTGGTTGTGGAGGCAAAAACTCAGGTCTGGGAGGAGTTCGGGGAGACTCTGGAGGATGACTATCGGTCGGCCTCGAAGAAATTCTGGAAACCGTCCAGCGCCTCAGGAGGGGGAAGCAGTGCTTCACCAACCCTGCTTACAGTGGAGGTGGGGAGCTGTTGACCTTGACTGGGGATGTTGTCGGGCGGTGGAAGGAATACTTCGAGGATCTCCTCAATCCCATCGACATGCCTTCCATTGAGGAAGAAGAAGAGGCTGGGGACTCGGAGGTGGACTCGTCTATCACCCAAGCTAAAGTCACCGAGGTGGTCAAAAAGCTCCTTCGTGGCAAGGCACCGGGGGTCGATGAGATCCGCCCTGAGTAGCTCAAGTCTCTGGATGTTGTGGGGCTGTCATGGCTGACATATCTCTGCAACATCACGTGGCGGTCGGGGACAGTGCCTCTGGACTGGCAGACCGGGGTGGTCTGCCTCTTTTTATGGAGGGGGACCGGAGGGTGTGTTCCAACTACAGGGAGATCACACTTCTCATTCTCCCTGGGAAAGTCTATTCCAGGGTACTGGAGAGGAGAATTCGGCTGATAGTCAAACCTTGGATCCAGGAGGAACAATGCGGTTTTCATCCCGGTCGTGGAACAGTGGACCAGCTCTACACCCTCCGTAGGGTGCTTGAGGGTTCATGGGAGTTCGCCCAACCTGTCCACATGTGCTTTGTAGATTTGGAGAAGTTGTGTGACCTTGGTATCCTGTGTGAGGTGCTGTGGGAGTATGGGGTCCGAGGCCCTCTGCTAAGGGCTGCCTGGTCCTGTGCGAACAGAGCAAGAGTTTGGGCCGCATTGCTGGCAGTAAGTCGGACCTGTTCCCAGTGCATACTGGACTCCGGCAGGGCTGCCCTCTATCACTGGTTCTGTTCATAATTTTTATGGACAGATTTTCTGGGTGCAGCCAGTCTGCAGCCTGGGTGCGTTCCTACTCTCACCTATGGTCACAAGCCTTGGGTCATGACCAAAAGGACAAGATCCCGGATACAAGCGGCCGAAATGAGTTTCCTCTGCAGGGTGGCTGGACGCTCCCTTAGAGACAGGGTGAGGAGCTCGGTTACCCGGGAGGAGCTCGGAGTAGAGTCGCTGCTCCTCCACATCGAGAGGAGCCAGCTGAGATGGCTTGGGCATCGGTTCCGGATGCCTCTTGGTCACCTTCCTAGTGAGGTGTTCCGGGCATGTCCCACTGGGAGGAGGCCCCAGGGAAGCCCTAGGACGCACTGGAGGGACTATGTCTCTCAGCTGGCCTGGGAAGGCCTTGGGGTCCCCCCAGTAGAGCTGGAGGCAGTGTCTGTGGAGAGGGAAGTCTGGGCATCTCTGCTTAGACTGCTGCCCCCACGACCCGGCCCCGGATAAAGCGGATGAAGATGGATGGATGGAGAATGCAGCAAAGGACACATACTGTACCACAGTTTGTGATTTGTAAAACCCAATTAAAAGGGAGCAGCTAGAAGTGAGTTTTATTTACACCAAACACTAAAGCTGCTTGTATTCCAGCACACATATACTGTACATTTAACAGCTTATTGCCACAAAACGTGAATGCCAAATTGAAATATTTCAGAAACTATCCAGACAATCTTAGTTTCATCATCCTCTAACCAAAAAGGGTTAGAACAAAGCAGAGGCCTTGTTCAAGCTGTCAACTACAGTATTGTCATGTATACAGCTAGGGGTCTGAGTGACATTAAGTTGGTAATGTTTAGCGCTCTAGGGGCATCTAACAACTTTGTGAGCCTTTCAGTAAGTCATCACATTGCATCCCTCATAGACTCACCAAAGATGACAAGGACAAAGAGGAAGGTAGCTATTCCTGCTGTGATGTAGAACATGATTCTGATGTGATGTGCCAGCTCCTCTTTATCCTCCACATTTGGCACGAGGACTGGTGGAACCAGGAAGCCAATGGCAATGCCCAGCTGTAGGTGGGAGACACAGTAATATTACAATATACAGCTTTTCCCTTAGGTACATGCACGTGAATGGAAAGGGGAAAAAAACAAAACATAAAAGCATTTCAGGTTTCCAAAAATATCCAATAAAGAAAAAAGAGCTACCTATAGAAAAAAACTAAAGTAACTCAACAGCAATATAATATTAGCATACATGTTAATTTGTGGTGCTTTACAAAGGAGTGTGAGGGTATATGTAGGACAACACCGGCTGTTGCATGATTCTGTGATTTCTTATGGAAACTAGGGGTACTAAGCGATCTAGATTTGAATACCACTTGAGTAGTGCCAACTTCCTCAGCTTCATAAAGCCACCAACTGAGGTCCTCCATTCTGGGGAAAAGTTGAGACAAGGAAAAAGGCAGAAAAATGATGATGTTGTCTGTTCCTTCAAGAGGAACAAACTAGTATGAAGGTTAAAACATTTGCATCTATTGGACAAAAATATTCTTTATTACTAGAATTTACTAAAGTAACTTAAGTCAAACTTTGGTATGCTCAGCAGTGACCTTTCTGTAGTCAAATTTCAAACTCTTTGAAAGATGAATGCTTGACATGTCTAAGCAGCACTACATGATGATTGTTGTCTTTTGCCAAAATATGCAAAATCAATCCCTGTTAAATGCTAAAAGTGAAACATATATGTGCCACAGAGACAAATTTGCCTGAATGGACCACAAATATACTTCAATACTACATGTTATCCCTGAATGATCATTAGGTATATATCAGCAAAGGCAATTCTTAGATCCGTTGCCTAGTTCAAAACAAAGGTGTCCTGTTTAAGCCTTTTACACAATATGGCAAAAGTCAAATTTGTAGATTAAAGACACACAATGCTTTCCTGTAAATAAACTCCACATAATTCTTATGCTTGTGGACTATTCATAAAAAAGTGAAGTGGCGTCACTAAGTAAAAATCACACACATAGATCTGAAAAGATGTGCTCCATTATCCCCAGCAGCAGGGAACAGGAATGAGGAACAAAAAACACTAACAGATCTCAAAATGGTCGGAAAGCATTGTTTAGGTGACAGAGGACACACCAGTACTATTGAAGAGTGTGTGTCGGTCTATATTTACAGGATTTTAGAGATCATGGTGAGATCACAAAGAGTCTGTTTACAGCCTGATACATATGCCTTGCCGTGTTTGTTTTTAATGGCTAGAATAATGAGAGCTATATTTAAAATGAAGAGAAATAGTTCTGACATTAAAGCGATGCAACCTATTTGTAACTTCAAAAGCTACTGGGTAACATGAAGTCAAATATGTAGCCAGAGGTCCCTAAGTTGACAAATTCAAGTGATTTCTTTAAAGTGACCAAAAAAAAAAAAAAAAAAAACATAACCTGGGCTGAAGACAGAACTAGAGCACACACCTGGTTTCCCAGAACTCCTATGGAACAGGCAGTGGACACTTCCTTTTGGCCGAACCACACAGATGCCAGTCTGGATGGGATGCCAAGGAGGTAAACTGTGCCCACTGAACATACAAACTGGCCAAAGAAGGTCATAGGAAACATATGGGGATCAGCAGTGCCTGTCTTGATCCAAGCCCCTATGCAAGTGAAGGCTGAGCCAACCATCACAACATCCCTCAGGCCTCGCTTGTCCAGCATCCATGTTACAGGCAGGATGAAGGGAATATAGGTGAGAAAATATATCATGGACAGCCAGTCTATTGCCAGAGAGTTGATGCTGTAGAAGTGCATAAAGATGTTGCTGATAATGCTGTACTGAAGCCACATGAAGGCGTTATTCATGGAGTTTAAAGAGAAAATCAAGAGCATGAGCCAGCGCCGTTTGTACAACTTGGTCTCCATGAGTGGGAAAAGCTGGGTCTCAGACTCCAGAGAGATACTGTCCTCTTCCAAAGGCAGGTAATGGTTGTGTTCTCCCAAAAAGGAACAGCTCTCTTTGCCTGGACAGCAGTCACTGACTGTGGCCTTTCTGTGACCTTCAACCCACGCACGGACGAAGTCATCCTTATCACTCATGTTCCTCCCAAACACTCCCGTCAGGCCTCTGTAGCAACTTTGAGCTGCAGAAAAGAGCAGACAGTTCTTCTTGTGTGTGTTGCTTAAGGTGGAATTTTACCTGACACAATACAAACCTAATTAACCGTCTGACTCCTCATCTGCTGTAGTTTGTTTTGTAAGTCTTGAAAGCTTTCTATTTTTTTCCCATGGTTTAACTCCTTGTCCCACCCATTTGGACAAGTAAATTCAGATCAGGTGGTATAGAAACACATTTCATGAGAAGTATGTACTGTTCAAAAGGTCTAAAGTACACAGATGTGTACACACTGCAAAGTCATCAAAATGTGTGTGGCTTAACTGCAACATTTTTACAGCTGCATACAGTATAAAAGTTGAAAAACAGCAATATAATATTTCATTTTCATATGTCTAAACTGAGACCTTGCCTTCTTTGACTGTGTAAATTAAAATAACAAAGACAACTGTCCTTTAATCAAAGGTTTTAAAGCTAAAATGGTGGCAGTGCACCTACTTTACAGCTGTAAGTTGAATGTTTTTCTTCCTATTAATTACTTACACATGACAGACATTTAGTTGCATCAACTTCTATTGGTTGTTTTCACATGAAAACAATTGAGATGGGGACAGATAGGGGAAGGCATAATATATGGTTACACATTTTAAAATCTGAAAACAACCATAACCCCCGTAGCAACACTAAACTAAGGTAGGCTCTTATACCTTCCGTGCAGCTTAATACAACTCAGTAAAACAACATATTACATCTGATAAAACAAATTAAGTTAAACTGTTACAGACACTGTTTGGCTCTTGATTCTTCGCTTCTATAAGGTCGAAATGTAACATCTTTGACTAAACTCGCGCAGGCTAAATGCTACAGTTTCTGCAGATAAGGATAATAGTTTAAAGTTAAAAAGAGGCCATACCTGAAGCAGTAGCAGCAATTATACAACATTTAAAAAGCTCATAACAGAGCTAGACATGGAAATACCAACACAACACCACGTCACTTCCGACACGGATCATGGTGCTTTCAGGTGGTGTTGGGTTTATCGGATATACTTACATTTCCGATATGAAAGAGCACATGAACACCCCACGAAGTCGTTTGGCCAAGTCGGGTACATCAGAACTGTAACAACACGAACTGCCTGGTTCTGAGGTCAGTGACTTGTCATTGGTGGAAATCAACAGCAAGTTTGTTGTGTTTGGGGATAGTTTAAAGAAATTTTGGGGGGGAGAAATTTCACAAACAGGACTAAAACAGTGTTAGATAATGGTTTGGAAATGTCTGTTATGCCAGCTACCTAGGGTAACCCAGATGTCCCTATTTAACCGGGACAGTCCCAGTTTTAGGCTCTTTGTCCCATGTCCCAAGACATTTCTGTAAAAACACATATGTCCCAGTTTTCACCAAACCATGTCCCAGTTGTCCCCATTTTAACTAAAAGAAAAGCATACATGTAAAATGAATTTGTCTAAAGATTTTTGTCAATAAATGATTTACGATGTCATTATTCTTATTAATAAATTTCCATTAAAAAAAAAAACTTAAACCCTAGCGTTATCTACTTTAAATTACATGACAGAATTGTATGAAAACTACAAAGTCTCAAAAATATGACAAAAAAAAGTTTTATTTAACAAATATTTTTCAGTAAAAATATTTGCTGTATGCACATCAGACATATTCTGTACAAACAAAGCAGTACACTTTTATAATACAAATGCCACACCATAATTTGTGCATATGACTAAAATATTGGTTTTGTTTTGTTTGTAGCAAGTTCTTTGAAGTTCTTCAAACATCCAGGCTCTCAGGAATCTGGACATCTCCCAGGAAAAACAAACATGAACCTATCAATAGTGAAACAAAAGAAAATGAAATGGAAAATATTTTTTGAATTAAACCTTTTTAATAAGGCAAGTAAACACAGCTTTAAGGACTATTCACTAGCCTTTTTGATTGCTTGTGCCTCTAGTTTTCTGCTAAATAAATAATAAACACTAGCACAGTGATAGCTTAAGAGATATATTTTAGGATGTCTAAGTCCATGATGAACACCAACTGGTTGAGTCTGCCTAAATAGCCTACTGAAGCAAACCCATGTACATTGACAGAGTTTTGTTCATGATCAAGTGTGGAACAATTTACCACTTGAACTAAACTTACGATAAAATAGAGCATTAAATGACAGATGGCTGCAGAAAATATTGTAATTATTTAAAAATATGTAGTTTCACTTACCGAAAAGCAACGTCCACGTTCAGTTGTCTGGCAGAAGTAAAATAAAAAAGTAAACTGTCATCACTCCTTAACCCCCCAAAGGGTTAGGGGGGCACTCTTGAATACCCACTCAAGTAACCCCCAAATATTACCCCACTCAGGGGTACTCTGTACCAGAATGCTCTGCAAAACATATGCAATAAACTCCCAAAATGTTACACCTTTACACTTTTTTTGTTTAACTCCTGTTTTTTTACCCTTCAAATATGCTGTGTAATGATATGGCTGCTACAGTTTAGAGCATCGTTTTCACCCCAAAAACACACATTTTGCAAAAATAATGTCTTTACTGAGGCTTTAAAGGCCAACACCAGCTCACCATAGAGAGGCCTTTCCTGAAACACAGGGGCAGCAACACACAAACCAAATAATCAACCCACAGAGAGAGAACACCCATAGATTCTATATTTTACACAAGAAATTCTGACCTTACCTTGTTGTTATGACCGTATATAGGCTTATCTTACTTTTTAAACCATACACTGAGCAGCAACTGAAAAATTGGGACATATACAGTTTCTTAATAATTGGGACAGGGGACAAATGCCTAAATGGCTGTGTAGTACAACCAAACGTGGTGAGACAGGTGGGCACTCTACTTATAATGATGTATTTAAAAATTTCCCTTGTACTTGTAGCAAGCACTGGCTTAAATTGTATTGTATGCATTTTGAATTAATTTATCAGCCTAATTAAGCTTAAATGGGCTATGGTTTGCAGTACTGATAGCTGATTCTACTTAGCCTAATTGTAGTATACTGTTCTGTGTCGGTGCAATTTCTTTACATTGTTTCATGCAACCAACTTTCTACTGATGCAGACCACTGTCCATAAACATATAAAGAAGAAATTTGCGGCATAGCCTTGAGATGGGATGCCATCCCATCACCAGCCGCCTGGGCAGTGCAGCTTCACTTATTAAAGGTAAATTAAGAACATGAATACTAGGCTCCACCCTCTTTACCTGATTATCCTATGATAAATTAGTCTTGAACCCCAAACCTAAAACAGGTTTATACCCATTTTAAGTCAAACTCAAAAAACAAATAACTCTGACTGCGCAAATAGCCTACTGTAGGTCCTCACAGTATTTCTGCAATTTCATAAAAAAAAAAAAAAAAAACATAAACCAAGCACAGCCAATACCTATAAAAATAAGTGCCTGCGTGAAACATGCCACTAGGTTTTCTCTGAACCAAAATGCTCAAATCAATGCGAGGATTAGTTAAATTCAAAATCTCAGAAGACATAATCCCACTCTATTAATTATGGAAAAGTATAGTGTCGCGTAGCTGATACCGATTTTTGCCACTAGCCTATATGATTTTACTCTGCTTCCTCGCTGACACATGACACGATACCTGTCCCCAGCCCGTACACTGTCTATAATCCTGGCTTTAATAAGCATTAAAAAAGCTGCCTGTGGAAGTCTTCTGGATGAGAAGTGCACGGATTCTTCTTGCCTTTGAGATAAAATGTTGCTTTACTGTAAATTTCCATAGCTTTGATGAGTCTAAATAAATAAACTACAAATAAGCTTACTTAAAATTTTGAGCATGAAATACAGTGGGTTTGCAGTTGCTGGTTTTACGAAGAGAGATACTGTGTACAGCATGCATGCAGCTGAGCCGGCTTTCTACAAAACTTGACTTTCCTCATTGTTGCATGTATGAGTATGCTGGCCGCAAACAAATGGCCTCTAATAGGTTTATCCAGTCATGTGGAAACGATTAAACGAATTTTAACAAACACAGAATTAGGGTGACAATCAGTGTAAGTCTAAATACTCAGTCTGTAGGTGGGACAATATTTTCTTACCTGATTGCCAAAAACTCCAATAGCGCAGGCCGAAGATACCTCATCCGGGCCGAACCACACGGAGGCTAAGTTTGAGGGTATTCCGAGGATGAACACCTGAGACATCGCAGTAGCAACTTGGCCGAGCATGGTGACCCAAAACAGGTCTGGTCTGGCGCTGCCCACTTTAATCCATGTCCCGGCGCAATTCAGAGCGTTGGCCACGAGTGCGCAAAAACGCAGCCCTTTTTTATCCAGAAGCCAGGTGACAGGGAAGATGAAAGGAATGTATGTGAGCATGTAGACCATAGACAGCCAGTCAATGGCGAAGGAGTCCACGCCATAGAACCTGCTGAAGATGTTGCTGATGATGCCATACTGTATCCATTGGAAAGCGTTGGACAGAGAGTAGGAGCAGAATAGAAAAACAATTATCCAGCGCTTCTTGTACAAACGCGTACTGTAGACAATGTCGCGGCCACTGTTTGCGATTTTGGAGACTTCCTCTGCCTTCGGACCATTCTCTTTAGTGCTCTGAGCGCTCCGATCTTCTGTGTGTGGAGTACTCTCTTCCATCTTCAGATTTGGCGCACACCTGAGATAAGACGTTTTCCGCGCGCATAAGGAATGATGTGCATAAAACAGAAGCTCCTTTAGCAGGTTATAATCGGTCCAGTTGTGATGACAAGTGACAACAATGAAGTGACGTTTTACTTTCAGTCTGTCTGCGGGGAAAACCCCGTGCTGCACGAGTCAGCAAAGAAATACTTCTGCTCTAAGCGTACTGACAGGGTGCGTTGCTCCATCGGTTCATTCAAGTCTTGGGCTGTCCGGCAAGTCCACTCTACTTATTCTACTGACCACACACGCTGACATGACTTTCACTCCTCCCAACTGTGACTTAAGAAAATGACACGCACACATTCACAGCCTTTATATATTTACCATGCTTTCCTTGATATAGGCTATAATTTACGAACGACCACAAGAAAACTGTAAACTAATTATCTAAGTAGCTCAGCCTAAAGACAAATATCAAAGTTTTTCTGTATTTGTATGATTCATGATTCTGATTGTGAGAACCAATGGCCCCTCACTGTGTGTGTGAGTGTGTGTGTGTGTGGGGGGGGGGGCTCAAGTTAAAAAGTAGTCTCCGATATTAGCGCTGTATGGTCTCTCACCCAATCACACGGAAACGTATGTCTTATGGAAACATGTCGTGCAACATGCATGATGGACGTAGAAGCATGTTGGAAAAATAAGTTATTTGTAGAAAAAAATAGGACATCAACATGGCCGCTAGATGGGAGTGTTCGCTCGTTTTAGAAATCAGAAAACACACCAACTACTAAATCGCAACAAAAAGCTAAAAAATCAGTCATCTGGATTGGATTTTTAAAGTTGAAGTCGTTTCACCTCTTATCCAAGAGGCTTTCTCAATTCTTTTTCAATTCAAGTCAGAATCCAATCCAGATGACTGATTTTTTAACTTTTTGTTTCGATGCAATTACCCTGGACGAGAGAGAGTCTTCACAGACACCAACTACAAAAGAACATTTATTTCTTAAAGAAATACAAAAAGACGTTTTTTTCTGATAGTTTAAATGCTAAATACATCATATACAAAAGTATAAAAAACATAACTGATCATATCAACAATACATTGTAAACAGTTATTACATTAGCCTATATATTTATATAGATACTGTATGTGCATACGTGACGCCTGCGCCAAACAGAAATTAAAATGTATGAGTGTAGTTACCAGATATATAGGCCTTTTTGACCACATATGTAAGTGTGCTTTTAAAATGTAAAAATAGTTTCTTCCTTAAGTTTTATGAACAAAAAAAGCTGTGAAAATGTAAGGTTAAATCGTAATACCTTCAAGTGCACTGTTTAAGAGATGACCAAGTTCTTAGTTCCTAGATCTGCACCAATGAATTCAATAAACGCAGCCACAGCAAATATCCTTAATGCAGGCAAATGCAACTAAAATGCTACTCAAATAACCCCTCCTCCGACACTCACCTGTCAAAATACCATCCTAAAATTGTGTAGTTATTGCATAATTTGTATTGTTTCATTTTCCACTGAATGTCAAACAGAAAAGCAACCAAAAGAAAGCTTTAACTACTAAAATTGTCCAGTCTTTGTGGGTCCATAAGTCTTAACACTTTGGGCACAAGTGCTTATATAGTTCTACCCCAGTCCAGAGCTAAGTGCTGGTGGTTGGCGGTTTCCTTTTTACTGTAAACTTTTACTTGGCTTCCAGCTGCTGCAGCAGAGGGTTCACCTCACTCTCAGGAGTTTTGACACTGTCTGTCCTGACAATACATGTGGGACGGTGACGATTGAGCATTAGGATCAGCTGCTGTCGTTCCAGCTTCAGTTCCTCAATCTGGGCTTTGAGTTCAGAGTTTAACATCTCTAGTCTCTCGGATTCCTGAGATAAGGTAATACAAAGCAGTGGCAGATAAGTATATGAATGGTCAAATAAGTAGATTATGTATTTCCTTACTTTTTGTAGATAATCTGTCCTTTCTTTCTTTTTGTTTCGACATCGAGCTGCAGCCACTTTATTTTTCTCTCGCCTCCGTTTTCTTCTCTCTTCTTCTTCATCTCTCTAAAAAGATCAAAGGAGAAAATGTATAAATATGAAATGATTCTTGATCATATGGACAACAAACAGAATACTTATAGAAATAACACAGTGGTATTGATCTTGAATGGGGATTATTATGCTAAACAAAAAAATACAATTACAAAAACAACAATTGCTTTTAAAGCACAAATATATACATATTTTGATTTATCTGCACATACAATGTATACATTTTTTAACACAGTAAATTTGACCTCTTAAACACTCCCCATTTAGGGACAAAAATAGCTGAATATATTATTATAGTAACTATGTAGTATGTATGGTTTAAGATGTAACAGCACTGCATTGTGTAAAATACTGATAGATTTCACACAGTTTCCACAGATATGATGTCTAAGACAAGACAACATTGTATATTTGAATGTATGAGGTCCACTTCATGAATGTATAATTTGAATCAGGCACTATAATCTATATACTTATAACTGTGTGTTTTCCTTGCCTCTGTTTTGATGACTAGGGGTCTCTTTCCCAGGCTGTCCAAGATGTGCAGAGGCGACAGCATAGTCCCAAACTCCTGAAGGTCACCATACTTTAGCTTGTCTGTCAGCGTGGTGGCTGAGATCCCAGCCAGTGGTCCTAAGCTGGGCAGAGAGCCTGCTGTCACAGAGGGATCTGGGATTTGTCCTGGCATCGTGTCAGACTTAGGTGTGACCACAGCTAAAAGGTAGAGAGGCACATTCAGATCACATTAACCCAGCAACTTAACCATCCACTATAAAAACTAAACCACTATGAATAAAGTTTTGTAAAATAAATAAATAAATATACATACACAATCTGTGCTCCATGCTGCACACGTATGTATCTTTTATGAAATGTGGATAGAAATGACCATTTAAATAGGCCTATGATTAAATTAAAGTAATACAAGTAACTGCTTTCTTTAAATATATTTTAAGGGTATTTGTACAAGGTGGATTGCTCTGACTCCAATGAAGTTCTGGTTTGTTATAGAAGCCCAATACAGACTTGCCTATTACCATTTTATTATTTTACTCTCTCTGGAATGAGTATGTGGGCAGAGAGATCTGTGCAAGAACTCCCAATTTAGAATTCATTAAGCTAAAACAAGATGAACAGTAGCACAGAGAGCTGGTTCAGTTTTCCCTTCATTCACCTTAAAGACAGACATTGCCAAGATGTAGCACCAGATTACTGTAAGTTGTTGCCAAGCAGATAATGCAGATTTGGAGGCTATAGGACTGCCAATGTCATGTCTAGCATAATATGTCTTGCATGATGTTTTAGTTTTCCATAATTACAAACTCTACAAGAAATAGGCAGATGAAAATGTCACTGATAAATAACATTGAAGATACTTAAGCAAGTAAAAGCTTTGAGAAACTGTAAATAAAACAATTCCATTTGCATTAGCACTAGTTTCATTAGTAAAGAGTAAACTCAAGACCAGTCGCCTACAGCTGTTTAATGGCACGCGTAGGCCATTGGTCAACTAGAAAGCGGAAGTTTTTCTTCAGTGCGGCATTCACCTTACGTAACTTTGTCATTCTGGAAGACAACTGCAGTGATAGTATTGTAGCTTTTCGTTGCTATGGCTTTCGCTGCACATACATGGCTTTTGAACAATAAAGCACAACACTCGTAGGCTATAAATGCAAAACTACATAGGAACATTGTGTCCTATATTGTGCATACCGTGGGTTCATAAGAGCATGCAGACAAAAGAAATGGTCATTGAGCTATAGCATGCTCCAAGAGAAGCATAGCCCAACTGTAAACGCTAAAAAACAAGAAAACTAAGACGAAACGCGCCTCTAAGAAAAATACACAATCCATCCAGCCCGCTGCGTTTTCACAAACTATGCTCGTTTTGGCCAATGCGTGGCGCGACAATAAACTGTTCAGTATGTAAAAATGCTGCGTTTGCCTTATGAAGTTTTTACAGACCTGACTTTGATCCCAGGTGCAACAAATGTCCTTTCTTCTGGTCAGCCGAGGGTCGAGAGTAGATTTTAAAAAGTGGAAATCGTTGCATCAGCTCGATTTTTAAACGTGATCCCAATCTGGGAGGATTTGGGAATGCGGAAATTAGGCTATGCCAGCCAAACGTAAGCAGGGATGTAAAAAAGTACATAGTGGGGGCAGAAGTGGGGAAGTCGCACCGCTCCTCCCATGAAGAAACACTGATGCTGCATAGTACAACGACACAATATGGCTCATATAATATAGGGCTGCAGTTTAAAGCCATACGGTAGGCAAAAAAGCATTGTGCCAAATAGAGTGGTAAAGGAATAGTTTGAAATAAACACGGAAAGAAATCACCTTATTGTGTAAATATAATTTAGTGGAAAAGTAAATGCCAGCACAAAAAAATCCACATAGCAACAACAGTCACCACCCTTGGTGTACATTTATTGTAGATATTCGACAGCATCAATAAGCAATCAATGCTGTTTTTAAATTTAACAAATGAGTCAAATTCCCAAGGGTAAAAAAATAAAGAATAAGGTACATCTTGATAGATATATAGTACTGTAAATAGCACTGGATGTTTTCATGGAAAACTTTAAACATTTTAACAATGAGGTCAAACCACAGTTGATGACATTGAGGTATGCAGGTATTTATGGATGAATGTATTAATACATTACAGCAATCAATACACTGTAGACACTAAACACAAAACCATACTGTAACATTAATTTCCACATTACATCTTAGATCTAGTAAAAGATCAAATATATATGAGCCTTGGAAATTATTTGAAATTTCTCAGCATGCGTTTTAAAATCAGATCACCATCTTCAGTTCATCCTGTAAAAGTGAAAGCCATGCTTTGAACTACATCACTCTTTTTGCTCTGTAACTGGAGAAAGTTTATGTTTGTCACACACATTAGACTTTTCATGAGTGTATTTCTTGAAGTATTACAGCATACTGTGGTATATATTATTTCAAAATCAAGAACCAGAGAGCTGAGAAAGGTTATTTTCTTTATAAGGCTAGAAGAGTTGGAGAGTTGAGAATATCTACAGATTCAGCCTTGCCCACACCAGCTTTATGGTTGTCCAGTTCCTCTGTGAGTGAGTCCAGCTCAGGACAAGCAAATGTAAAGACAGACAGGTAGCTGCTGCAGGTGGGAGTGGAGGTCACCACAGGGGTGCTCAGAGGCTCTAAATCATTGGAAACAGACTTGTACAGGGTCTCCCAGTCCGACACCCCGAGAGAGCTGCTCAGATCTATGTCTGGCACTGAGCGAGCCGTCTCCATAGGGGTTTTCTCCTCCAGGCTGGGCAGCATATTGTCCAAGAGCCCCTCCTTAATGTCCAGAGATGGTTCAAGATCACAGATGTTGATTTCTGCACTGGAGCACAGCAGAATATTTGAGTTCCCAGAAATGGCTGTGGACGGATCACTGGGCATATCCATGTCCTGCAGTGAAGGAGCTTCCTGGATGCCATCCTCTGGAAGCCTGTCCTCGTCTGCACTGGACAGAAGCTCTGGAGATTCTGTGGGCTCCTGGAAAATAGACTCCATTTCCTCTGACATTTGGCAAACTGGTTTATGTGTAGCAAGGATAAATTCAAGGCGCTCTTTTTCTTTGAGGAGGATGGCTATTTCTGTCTCCAGCGCTGCTTTTTCCTCCTCCAGCTTGTCGGTCTCCTTTAGATAAAGCGACATCCAGAATCATCCACATGGGAAACACACAGTAGGTGCAAATGACAACTGAGTAAATGCATCACTGTTTACTTACAGCTTGCAGTGTGTCTGTGAGTTCCCGCCGTCTGTTGCGACACTTTGCTGCAGCCATTTTATTCCTCTCCCTCCGTATCCTCTTTTTCTCTTCCTCCTCTGGAGACAGCTTTCACGTAAAATAAATAATTTGGTTACTTTCAATTCATCTAATATATCACATGCACTTACAAGCCACAATTTAAAGAATGGCAAAAGCATATTTTGCTGCAATGCGTCTAAAAATAGACCATTGTTGCAGACTTGCTGTGACCTGAATACAAATTGACTGCCTAAGGAAGGCACACAGCCAGCACACGGCACCACAGGAGCATGCACAATAGCACTGTTGCACACAAGGAATTCAGATTGGCATATGTAAATTTACAATATTGACTGCTCTGGCCAATAGCAGATGGACTTCAGCTCAGCTACCCTACCTGCTCTGCTTTCCCCTTTCTGACAGCAGTTTTTCCTTTATTCCCGCCCGTTTTGGGTGTTGCCTTGTTTAAGCTTTGTGGTTCATTGGCTTGTTTGCTTCCCAGAGATGGAGAGGCAGATGTAATAATTGTAGGCTGGACCATCCACTGAAAATCTGGGGTAGAGGAAATTGCAGTGACTGTTGGAATAAATGGAGCATCTTGACTCTGGTCCTGTAAAAAAAAAAAAAAAAATCAGATAACATCCACAATGAGATGGTAAAACCTCTATGTAATTAGTTATAAATTTGATATTACATGTGTCATTTAAAAAAGGTTAAACAAATCCAATATATATAAATGAAGTGTCTACACAGAAGATTTCCTATGTATTATATTTTCTTGAAATATATCTCACCAGAAATAGCCCTCTCCAAATCAATATTTGACTTTATCATTGTGTCTGACGTCAACACTGACGCAGAGCTGCTGTGGAGTCTCCTGAATGGATTTATTTTTCTCAATGAACCGCTGCATCGACATGCTCACATTTGGTCCCAGGACATCAGAATCATAACAAGACCAGATACACTGCTTTTTAGTACAATCACTCGTTCAAATTGTCGTCTGCTTCACCAATAAAGCAAACATTTAAAATGTCTAAATAAAAAAATAAATGAAGCAAAACCAGTTAATTAGGACTTATCAATCAAGCCACCCTCCCCCACACTGGAGATAAGAAGCACTATGGTGCCCGTCGGAAAAATCATATGTAAGGACTGCTTTATTTGCCAACATGTTGAATGTGGAATAGACAAAGCCATTCATACCTTTGCATTGCTTTCAGAGGCTGGGGAGCTCGCCTCCTCTGGCGTCTTCTGGCCCAGTGTCCCGGCAGGAGAGTCTGTCCGGCAGGTGGGAGACACTGAATCCATGTCAAACGGCGGCTTCATATAACAGAGCAGAAAAATATGCAATCCTGATCAATGCCCAGTGTGACTGTGGCCTTCCGCTGGGCAGAACAACACGGGTTCTCCTCCAGGTATATACCTGGTAACTGGACGACTAGAATACAAGCCCCTCCTTTTATGCTCCGTTAGAATTTTATGAATGAACCAAGACTGTACCATCCGCGACGAGGGAGGGGCGAACAGACAGCCACACAGCCCCATAATAGAGAAAGAAAACGGTTTTTCCTATATCTTGTAATAATGTACAAAAAGACAACTGTTCAATAGATGTATTTCACATTTATTTCCTCACAGCGTTGCCATTTCACGAATTCAAAATGGCACCTTCCTTTTCATTCACAAATGTCGGCTTCATAAAATGTGATGTGGGGTGAGAAACGTGAGCCCTATTTTTATCCTACTCATATATAATCATTTCCTGAACAATGACAACTAGACGGCTCTGTTGACATTAATTTTTATGAAACTTAAATAAAACACGGGCGATGATCGACCCCAGAGCCCGTATGACTTCCTAATAACCATAAACCATATTTTTCTAGCAAGGTCAAGGCTTTCTGCGTGTCCTCGTCTTCAGTCTTCGGCTTTGTCTAACGCTATTAATCAAAAGATACAATGAAACATTGTAATCAGTAAATCTGACTGTGCTAGAGATACTGCGCGAGAGCTGTTCGCAGACAAAAATCAAATGATGTTGCATTGTTTACTTGGACAGTGGTGAAGATGTTGGACATGTGGGGGCGGATAAGTCACATGGGATGACCCGGAACTCAGTCTCGGCCGCTGATGAGATCACTGTACAGGCTACTGCTACTGTGTATAGGATGCGCCATGGGCCTGCCTGTCTTACGGAGTTTACCCTGTATTATGCCTTCACTTCTCCCCGTGTCCTTGTATCTGTAAAATGTCTATACTACATAGATATATATAGGCACAAAGACACTAAAGGAGCTGCGTCAACCTCATCTTTATTTTGGTCCACTTAAAGTACCTTTTAGTACAGATTTTTTGGTTTGATTTTAAGAGAATGTCTATCATTTCATTTCAGATTAAAACACCAATAAAATTTACACACCCACTTATCCATTTCCAAATAGTTGCCATGCTTTGTACATTCTTCTGAGTTTTGATAGGTTGGGTCTTGGTAGTTCCTGCAGGAACAAAATAATTTGTCTTTCAACTAAATCATATACATATATTTTTTACCAGTACATTCTGATACCTTCTCCTTGTCTATGTGAAGGAGGTCCACAAGGGGTGCAATAGATGGACGTCCATGGGCGCATTGGAAGGGCAACTGACAGTCTGACAGAGATGCTACCAGGCTAGAGCACTCATCTTTATTCAGGCTGTCATTAAATTTGATTGCACCTGATCGAGAATGATATACACTTTATTGATTATCACAAAATCATTCAGGAATATAAAATGATGCAATAAGATACAGCACAATAGAAACATACCGTGACATGCAAAAGAGGCCAGCACTTTCTGCACAGTGAGAGGCAGCGTTCCTCTTAGTCTGCCTGCTGAATGAAGCAG
Organism: Bostrychus sinensis; assembly: GCA_020698575.1. Taxonomy (NCBI): domain Eukaryota; kingdom Metazoa; phylum Chordata; class Actinopteri; order Gobiiformes; family Eleotridae; genus Bostrychus; species Bostrychus sinensis. Next base: position 21,664,637 of record CM036258.1, read on the forward strand.
CTGAAATACAAGAACAAATGTCAACATACAGTACTGATGCACCCACTGGGAAAGCAGAGTAATACAAGTTTAATATATCATTACCTCAATCTGCTCTCGCAGATACTCCTGACATTTATTAAAAACACAAAAGCAAAACAGTGACAATAAAATGTTAAAACTGCAGAATTACCAGGATTATATCAAATGTCACTAGCCATACCTCTACTATAGGTTTAATAACAGAAGGTCTTCCCCGTCTTCGTTCATTAATATCTTTTTCTGTAAAGCATAATGGCACCTTTCCTACAAAAACTCTGGAATCTACTGCTTGTGAGAATGTCACGTCCAGTCCCAAACTTTGTAAATGTGCTTGACAAGACCTGTGGAAAAATAGACTACATTTAAAAACACAAATTAGCAACAGAAAATGAGATAAAGATGTTAAAGATGTCTGGTACACTGTATAAGCATGAGCAAATAACTGTTCCTAACACAGGCAGCTGGAACATATTGCTTCATTTTAAGTTACCTCAGTTAATTTACACTGTGTTGTATTTGTTGATGCTGAAAACACACCTAAGGAGTCTTTGCTCTTCTTGAGGTACACTGATTTCAAGTGGAGGTGAAATGGTGGATGAACACAACCGTTTTTCTCCTGGAGCATCGGGGTCGTCTTCATAGGCGTCTATGGTGTTTTAGTAATTGTTGTTGTTATTGCTTCAATTATCCATTTAAAAAAATGTGATTATATTTTCTTACCTGCAATAAGATTTTCAAGTCGGACTCTTTCATGTGCGGCATGTTGATCCACAAGTACCAAAAGGTTTCCTACTTTTAAGAATAAAACATAAGCTTCCCAGCTGGTGATATAACTTGACAGTCTCTATATCTTACCTTCTGGTTTACTTTGATCGTTAGTCTTGTCTTCTCCAGTATCAATCAAACATGCAAGAAACTTCCGATCCACTTGATTAACTACCTAGTAGTAGAAGTTAAGTAGTTCGTTAAGAAGAAGTGATGGGGCAGAATATGTAGCATATTAAAATATGTACCTTCATTGAGGGAATCATAGCTTTTGAGAAACGATATGGAAACAAGATGTTGTGGACTTTTACTGCCAGTCCATCCGCTTGTCCACATGATATATCCACACAAACCTGTGTGTAACAGCATAATTACAGAGTAATGAGTAATGAAGAGAATGGTGAAATTACAGTTATATAATAATAATAAAGCTTGCCTACATGTATTTACATATGTGTTTACCTTTGAGGGTCTAACAAATACTGGATTATTCCATTTTGAGAACAACGAGAAAAGAGAGTTTCCATTCTCATCACGATCATCGTCATCATCATTACCTATGAAATAGAAATGACAAAAAAAAATCAATTGAAAGTTAAATAAATATTGCAAAATTTACACTGTTTGTCTTCAGTGTGTCTGACCTGTCACTGAGATACCTCTGTCACCAAGCCCTGACCAACAAACTCTTTCTGTCCTGGACTTGGGTAAAAATGGTAGTACTATATCCATTTGAAAGGGATAACATATGTATTCCATTCCTACATTCCAAAACAAGATTGTAAAATACTAACCTTAGTTAACATTGGCCGTTGCAATGGACACAACTCACCTGCTTCTGAGATGACACTAACAGCCATATTGGTTACATCCGAGGTACAGCGCATTTCTGTTTGTTCTGAAGATAGTTCTTCATATCTACTGAGCCCAGTGACTTTATTCACATAAACCGTCTTTGCCACAGATGAATCGTAGTGCGGAAGCCAGTCATCTGATGTGTTTTTCTGTTTCCCCTCCATCAAATCTGGACTTGCACCATAAGCAGACCCTGGTTCAAAACTAAGCTCAGTGTTGCAGGGGTTCTCATTGTTCTGAATACAACCACCAGTGATGCTATTAGCTGTCTGTGAAGCAGTCTTGGTGGTTGGCAACTGTGTTAAACATGATCCTGTTTTATTTTGTTCTCTCAAATGGCACAGTTTGGTTGCTAAAGACTTCTTTTCTTTGTTCAGACAAGAGGTAGGTTTTAAATTAGTGAAGGCTTCAAGTGTTGGCGAACTTTGGAGGCTATGTCCATCCTCTCCTTTTGTATTTGTACTATCAAAATCTTGCTTAGTTTTCTCACAGCCCACTAAATTATTATACCCCAAACCTTCACAATGAGGGTATATCTGTTTTGAAAGATCTTCCAACTTTGGTTCCGATTTACCATAAATTCTCCGAAACTGGTCAAGAGACTGAGAGAAATCATCTGATGATAAAGACACAATTTTTCTAACCTTGACAGGTGCAGGTCCTTTAAAAACATCTTCCCAAGATGTAGTCCCACTGGTTCCTAAAGAAATTTTGCGTTTGGGTGCAAATGACCTTTCTTCAAGCTGAAATCCACTGCTTTTAAAATGTTCTTGAGTTTGCAGACTTTTATGAATATATGGATCTGACAGACTGACTTTCCTATTATTTACAATGCTCTGAGGGCACCTTGTATTAGGCTCAATTTCTTTTGTAATGCCATCTGTAGAAGTCATACATGTGTCTGAAGTTGTGCCATTTTCACTTTGGCAAGTAGCAGTTTCTTTTGGAGGTTCTGGTTGTATACATTGTGGGTATTCAGCTGAAGTTAATGTGCATGAAATTTTGCAGCTTTCCTCAGATGTGTCCTCTATATCTCTTTTATTGGGTTTAGCCTTCAAACTTCCCATGCCATTTGCCTGCTCTTTTGTAGTACTGATACATTCTTCAAGGTTTTTTGTTCCATTTGTAGTTATTTTTCCCTTTGGTTGTTCTGCTTCAGCATCTTTACACTCCAGCTGATTAGGTTTCATGTTATCAGATAAGTCTTTGTGGCTTCGATAAACAGAATCAGATGCAAGGGCCGTTTCAATGCAGGATTCTATTTTTGAAAAACTACCGGTTGTTGGGACACCTGTGCCAGGGTTTGTACTAGTTTGGTTTGTACTATTAGTGTCCATCTGTGGAGATTCACACCCCATGTCTTCCTGAGAGAGCTCAGTCACCAGATTTTCCCTCTTGAGAAAATCTTTCACAGTCTGTTCAATGCAGCACAAAATACCATCCCAGTCTTTAAACTCAATAAGAGTTTTGGCAGGTTCCAGGCAAATGTCATATTCAGAATAAGGACATTTAATATTAACTATATACACTCCGTGAAGATCTTGGCTACGTTTGTGCTTTGGGCTCCTGTTGGTGAGGTGCCCATCTGGACTTTCATCCTTTTGATTTGAGTTGCTTAGTCTGCGTAAGAGGGCACTGAGAAGCTTGTGTATTCGTGTTCGCAACAGCAGTCTCTTATTAACATATAGAAACTGTAGGCTGTTATTATAATGGCCCTCTCTGCCTATGTAACCAGTCACTTCAAACTGTCCCACTGATGTAGTTAATTTCTCCTAGCTTCTGTGCACGTCCAAGGCTGTGTATCTGGACAAATCTGTAATAAGTGTTTCTGGCTTTAGGCAGCTGCACCACCATGGCTCCTGTGCAGTCATTCTTGAGGGTAAAGGATACAGAAGGGTGCATTAAGGAAATAGCCTCCACTCTTTGTCTGATCCTCTCATTTTCCAACACAGCATCCATCCTCTTTCTCCGAACTGGCATATTGTGGAAATAGTTACAAACCGTGACAGTAGTTCCAGAAGATGGCCGAGTGGTCTCTGGTTCAAAGACATCCAAGCCCATGCCTTCTCTGAACATTTTAACGTATGTTTTTACAGATGCTTTAGACCTGGATGAGATTTCAACAAGAGTAGCGAGGGAAACAATACTTGCAAGGGCTTCCCCTCTAAATCCATAAAACCTGAGACCTTCTAGGTCCTCCAGAGAGTTACATTTACTTGTGTAGTATCTGTTTCCAACGCAGCAAATATCTTCAGCGCTCATTCCCGCTCCGTTGTCAATTACCTGAACTTTAAAGGCGTCCATGTCCATCCTGACCCCCACACAAGTTGCCCCAGCGTCAATGCTATTCACTATAAGCTCCTCTACACATTGTTGTAAAGAGGGAAGGGCGACGCCAGAGCGAATTTTTCCCTGAACTTCTTTTGGTAAGCACTTGATCATAGTTTCTATTTAGTATTTAAGCTTTACTCTCAACTGAAGTTAACAGCCGACTACACAGTCAGTTGCTAGGTTAGCTAACAGCGTGCGTAACGTGCATTATGGCAACATGTAAGTTAATAAATATATCACGTATGAGTTACAAAGATAAAAATATACAATACAGTAAATCCATTTAAACCTAGCCCATTTGTTTACAATCAACGAAACGCAGTAAAGATGGACAAGCAACTTGCAAAAACATCCAGTGCCGCCGTCTTGTGGTGCGAAGGACCAAAGAAAGGACAAACCTTCTTTGTTTTAGCTCGCGAAGCACCCACACCGCCACCTACTGTACAGACTGTGGTAGATATGGCATATTCATTCATCCATTCTTATTTTTTTATTCGTTCATCTATACAGTTATGCTATATTTTATGCAACCTTACTTCTGAATTACTTTTGAATATTGTTAATGGTCAGCTTCCTTGACTCATATGCAGAGAGATCCAACTCAAAATTAAAATTGGTTTGAAATCAGTATGTTGACAATTTATTCACTTTTATTTGACATAAAATCAAAGTGAAAGGTTCATTCATTCAGCCATCTTCTTCCACTTATTCCCATTAGGGGTCGTGGATGACTGGAACCTATTCCAGTAACTTTGGGCCTTAGGCGGGGTACACCCTGAAAAGGGGGCCAGCTGGTCGCAGGGCTGACACAGAGACAGACACAGACAGACCTCACATTCATTCACTAGGGACAATTTCAGAGGCACCAGTTCACCTAACACATGCATGTCTTTGGACGGTGGGAGGAAGCCAGAGTACCCGGAGAGAATCCAGTTTTTGCAATTAAGACTTAAGATATAGTAGTTTATGCGGCAAAAGTTTGAGCTTCTTTTGTTGTTGTGATTTTCTCTCACTTAAGAAGCTTGCACATGAATTGAATTGAATACACAAGTTGTGAGACAGATACTTTTTAAAATCACAATGGTTTAGCCAACAGCCTCTACCACTTGCCTACTAAAATGTTCTTGAAAATTGAAGTTATTTTACATTTATTCATGTAATTTTCTTTTCTTTTCTTTAAACAATTAATTTACACAAAACAATAGGTCAATAGAATACATGAGTTAATAAATAAAACCTATGTTTTAAGGTCAATAGTAGCCTAAATATAAATAATTGATGGACATTATTTAACAACGTTAAAAGAGGAGTGAGTCAAGCTTTCAATAGTTTTCTCATTCTTGAACTGTGCCTTGGTTATGTCTGACTTGGGGCTTCCTGTAGATCTCAGCCATTCTTTCATTTCTTGCACCTTGCTTCGTGGGCCTTGCAGCTGTCCTTGAACAGTTCCTGCTCTTGTATTTTGAACCCAGCCAACAAGACCAAGCTTCCGACCTTCCGCCTGAAAAACAAAACACATACAATTAGATACACGGTGCTGTTCCTTTACGAGCTTTTAATTTTTCATCTTTTGATCATTTTGCTTTTTTGCCATTTGTTCATGCAAATGGCATGATTTTTGGTGATGGTGCTCAGCTTCAACAGAAAGTAAACAATACACTATATACAAAAAATACTCACATTTAGAACGTTTGGTGCGTAAAACAAGCATTTCATTTTGTCAATATAAAAATATTACACATTATCATATTCTACTTTCATTTACTTATTTTTCATAATCCACATCAGACCTAATTATTGATATTAATAAAAAAAAATAAAAAAATGTAACACCTTAAATGCCAGGTTTTTGTCATAATTCCACCCTTTTTTTGGGTGAAAAAATAATAAAAATAATATGCAATAATAAATGCAAAGTAGATTTTTTTGGTGATGAGTTGTTACAGGTTGGGGTATGTCAACAATTAGCAACAACAATGATTTGTATACATTATTAGTTTTTGTGCAGTGTCAAATATTTTATTCACAATAGAGCATAGATAATATACCAAATGTTTACACTGAGAAATGTTACACTTTTATGCACAAAATGAGCTCATTTCAAATTTGATGTCTGCTACAGGTCTCAAAATAGTTGGGACAGGGGCAACAAATGACTGAAAAAGCAAGAAATTTTAAAAAGATTCAGCTTGGAGAAGATCTAGCAACTAATTAAGTTAACTGATTTCAGGTCTGTAACATGATTAGTTAGTCTCTTTCACTAAAACCTACCAGTCAGGTTAGAAATCTCGGGGTAATCATGGACTCGATCATGGATTTGAACTTCAACAGTCACATTAAATCTATAACATCATCAGCATTTTACTATCTCAAAAACTACTGTAACGGTCTGCTCACTGAACTCACTAAACGAGCTGTAAGACAGCTGCAGTACATCCAGAACGCTGCTGCTCGGGTCCTGACTAAAACCAGGACGTACGACCATATTAATCCTGTCCTCAGGTCTCTGCACTGGCTTCCTGTTGCTCAGAGAATAGACTTTAAAACAGCTCTGCTTGTGTACAAGTCTGTCCATGGCTTAGCACCAAAGTACATCTCTGACCTGACCATCTCAGACTCTGAGAACCTCAGGGACAGGTCTTCTGCTGGTGCCCAGAGTCAGGACTAAACTCGGTGAAGCAGCGTTTCAGTTTTATGCAGCTACACTCTGCCTGTCTGACTATGTTAGACAGGCCTCTACTCTGACAATGTTCAAGTCCAGACTTAAAACTGTTCTTTTTTAGCTGTGCATATGTCAACTGAAATCGTTTTATCTGCACTCTTCTCTTTTAATTTAATTTTAAATGGATTCTTAATTGTAATTTTTAAATTTGATTTTATTGTTTTAATTATAATTTCTTGTCTTTGTACATTTAAACTTGTCTATTTTTCTGTAAAGCACTTTAAATTACTCTGTATGAATTGTGCTATACAAATAAACTTGCCTTGCTATAAAAGGGATGTCTTAGAGAGGCAGAGTCTCTCAGAAGTAAAGATAGGCAGAGACTGTGAAAGAGTGCACAAAAAGATTGCAAAATACGTTACTCAACGTGAAATTGCAAAGGCTTTGCAAATCTCATCATCTACAGAGCATAACATTGGCAAAAGATTAAGAGAAAGAGGAGAAATCTCTGCATAAGAGACAAGGTCAAAGACTTTTATTGGAGTCTGTGGTCTTTGGGCCCTCAGACAACAATGCATCACTCACCGACATAATTGTGTCTATGACATTACTAAATGGGCCCAGGAATACTTCCAGAAAAAAAACTGTGGGTAAACACAATCTGCTGTGCCCTCTGCAGAGGACCAACTAAAGCTCTATCATGCAAAAAGGAAGCCAAATGTGAACATTATTCAGAAGTGCCATTGTGTCCTGTGGGCCAAGGCTCATTTAAAATGGACTGTTTCAAAGTGGGACAGTGTTCTATGGTCAGACGAGTCCGAATTTGACATTCTTTTTGGAAATCACAGACACCATGTCCTCCGGGCTAAAGAGGAGGGAGACCTTCCAGTGTTTTATCAATGTTCAGTTAAAAAGCAGCATCTCTGATGGTATGGAGGAGCAAGTGCATACGAGATGGGCAGCTTGTAGGGGTGTTACAATACAGTAACCATATCAGTGTATCGTTTTTGTTTTTTTTCCTACAATACAACTTTATCAATACACATGACCTTGTATCGAATCGTATTGATTTCTAGGATGTGTTTATCAATATACATGGGATATTGATCAATAATAACGGAAATATCGATATTAGAAATTTGCATGTTAAAATAAAACCAGATATGGCTTTTAATGGTAATTTTTGTGTTTTTAATTAAATAAAATGTTGAATTCAACTTTTATTTGCTCTCTGTCTACTGGACACAATGAACCCTGGCTGCGATGCTACATTTGAGAGTGAACTTTTATGATTTTTGACAAAAAGTTGCTGTATCGATATATATATATATATATATATATATATATATATATATATATATATATTTACACACACACATCACTCTTCTACTTCGACTTTGTTTCTCAAATGGGGTACACCAAATGTTTTGAATAAATAATCAGTTATAAAAAAATAAAAATAACATTAATGCTTAGATAATATGTTCATACATTAAATTGTAAAAGAAATTACATTACACTTGGTATTTAATTTCACTTTTCCTTAAGAACGCCTTCCTTTTTTCAGTAGGTGATACTGGCGATAACTAGTAGAAGCTACTTATCTAGAAAAAATATAGCTGGGTGTACTTGAATGAAAAAAGTTTGAGAACCACTGTTCTATGTAATTTCTTTTCTCAGATAGCCTATTTAAACTGTGACACTGCAGCTACATCAATATGAAACTCACTTGTGTGTATTTTCGAAAAAATACACCTTGCACCCTGCCAAATATTTCATAGTCCACGGAAATTAGTTCTTCATTTGACATAGTAGACCTGAAAAGAAAGGAAAAAAGAGGTAAGGTAGGCTTGTCCACAACAAGCGACCAAAGCTAGCTGCAGACTATGATAACACGTCCATGGAAGATAATAAATGAGAACGATGATCAACTTAGTTTCATTTTCTTGGCTAGATATGGCATCGTAGTCCGTGAAATGGTTTACCTGGATATAATTACAAAGCTGTGTAACAGCAATATAACCAGGCAAGTGCTCTGTTTTTGTAGCATACGGGACCTCAGATAGAGACAGGAAGTGATGTTTTATGGACCAATCAGAGATAGAACCTGGTTTCTAGGCAACGTCGCGGCGTTGGACTAGACAATTTACTGACAGCCTTTAACTGAAGCAAATCGTAAATATAGTTGATATCTTATGAGATCGGTGAGTAATACACGCTATTTTCTTTTTAACTTTCTGACGTTTGTTTGTTCAGTGTTTGATGTTGGCGGCTGTTTTTTTGTAGCCACTTAGTTACACTAAAATATTGTTGTCTCAAAACATTAAACATGGTAATTAACGTTATGTTTTAAGGGACAATGGACCTCTAACGTTAGGTATTATTTTTAAAGCATAACCACAGTCGTTTGTTATTTGATTTAAATTACTATTTAATGTTAGCAGTTAAATGTTTATTGTACCTGACGTCAAGTACCACTAGCATTTCCTGGATTAAAAAATATGTTCTCTGTGCCATCTAGGAATTGGCCAACGCTGAAAAAGAAAATATATCAACCATCTTTATCATCGTCATGAATTCATACACAAGTAAACAGTGTCCTCAGGAAAACATCTCTGCAGAACAAAGTACATTTTCTGAAGCAAAAAACACAGAATTATCCAGTAAAGGGAGAGACAACCCTTTTCCCAACAAGCCTGTTTGTATCAAAAGACTTGTCAGTCCCACCTCACATGACCTTCTTGATCATTTTGAAAAGATATGTGTTTCAAAGAAATCACAAGAACATATTCCAGACAGCATAAAACAGATCAAAGATTCATCTAGACCTCCTGCTGGAGAACTACAGATGACCAGAGAAATTCATGAAAAACAGTTCATGCTACTGAACAAGCTGTGGAAAGTTGAAGATGCATTACAACAAAGAATTCAGAGAGATAATGTTGGTGTTAATGTTAAAGGCAACCAGAAGACTGCAGAAAATAAGTTTTATGGGAGAGAAACTGATACTAAATTCAAGAAGACCGAAGTGACAGGCAGTGAAATGCTGATTCAAAATGAACAAAATCCCAAACAGCACAAGTTTAGACAAGACACAATAACAAAGAAGCATAAAGAAGAAGAAACCAAGAGGGATAATCAGCCTGCAGGTCATACAGTGTCAAAGGGGACAGTAGAGACCAGAGTAACCTATGTCTACAATGAAAAAACACCTCCTAAGAATCAAGAAAAAGCTAATCATATGTTGGTAACAGGAGACCAAGAAAATACTAAAAGGACTGGATCTGAAGAACTTGTCCTGCCACAGGTTTCTAGTCCATCCTTGAAGCTTGAACTTGCTGAGAGCCCAGATAAAAATGTCCAGCATCTTCAATGTAAGATCTGCAACCGAAAGTTTATGCACAATAGACTAGAGAAGCATGTGCAAATCTGTAAAAAAGTGAACACATCCAAACGTCATGTCTTCAACTCGTATATGCAAAGGACCAAAGAGACAGCTGCTGCAGAGTTCTGGAAAACACACTCCAAGAGCAGAACCCCTGAGGTAAAATGTCAAAAGTAAGCAGTAATATGTTAATAATATGCAGCGACAAGTCATTGCTGATTTATGCCCTGCTTTCATTGTAGGTCCTGAGGAAAAAGAAGCAAAGACAACACAACAAGAATTAGCAGTGATATCCAGAGTGCACACTATGAGCAAAATGGCCTGAGAAAATCTACAAAGACGTTATGAAGCAGAGAAGCAAATCTCCAGCAGTTTTATGACTGTTTACATAAGGTCTGCTGTAGAATCTGGAGATTGAATTGTGGAAAGGATAAATCACATTAGAGAGATTTATGTTGTCCTTTATTCAAAGTCACAATACTTTTGTAAATAAGAGAAAGTATACATGGTTATATTTCCACTGAGTGGTTTTAAAAACCTAAACAAGCACATTTTAACAACATCTATTTTACTGCATAAATACAGTGTCACTGTAACTTTGACATCCTTTTGTATTTTCACAAAGGACCATCAGCTTATGTGCTACAGGTACAAAGGTTTACAAGAATTTATTGTTAACACTCACTGTAAACAAAGCAATCACACTTTGGCATAGGACTGTTGTGGCAAAGTATGGCATTCATATTTGCAAAGTACCAAAGGCACATAAAGCAATAAAATCAAAGACATAAAAATTATGAAAAGGGATAGCTGCAAGGTATGCAACAATAATATAAGTTTAAAAGACCATAGCCCCACTCTTTAAGTGTTCATACAATGAGGACAAACTTACACATTTTACATAAACATTTCAAAGAGGCAAACATTGAAACGTAAACCTATATAAAAAAAAGTAGTCAGTAGTTTTGTGTTTCACACAATGTTTTATAAAAGAATGCATGCATTTAAAAGTTTACCATCAAAGTCTTAAATATGAAAATGATGGCTGTAGGTTTTAACATATTTGGCACAGTAATTATATGAAAATAAAGTTTCACATTGAAAGACAACTGTGATCTCCTTACTCAACTGACAGATCCCCAGAACAAGGAATGAGCTGAGCTCCTGCAGTTTTTAATAACTATTAAATTTACTTTAAATACTTTTACATGATTAAGAATGCTGACATCAGTGATGGACACCAATACCACAACAGCACATTTCATAGACTATACTGTTACAATCAGCTTCTTTATTTCCAAGTCTTCCATGTATGTTGAATCCAGCCAACATTTTAGTCTATTATATCACTGCACCTATCTGAATAGGGGTGTTCAAGTGAAAGTGTGCAGCTAGGTATTGTGCAATTACAAGTTACAACTGAAATGTGATGCAACAGAGTGCCCTATCAAATGCATGTAATGTAACACTTGAGGCTGTCTTTGGTTACAGCTGAGTGCTACACTGCACCTTTTCTTTCACCAAAAGCTTGTATAATTCATGTAATTTCACTAATTTCTTTGTCATGTACAGACTGGGGCTCAAACACTAGCCCCTGCAGGCCTGCCTCCATGGTTCTTAAATCCAGCTCCTCTCCCTCCTCCATCCCCCGGCATATGGTCTGAGTGGTGGTTACCATTGTTGTCACTTCCTGTTTCTTGGTGTGATAAACGACTGATTGCTGCCCAGAGTCTCTCATTCTCCTTCTTCTGCTCACCGACCTATAAACATTAAAAAGGTAAAAAGTAACGTAACACATAATAACCTTGAAGCAAATTAGAGGGATTTGCAAAGATATCTAACCTGCTTTTCCAGTATTTGGATCCGCTTGTCTTGATGAGCTACTGTCTCACGCAGCTAAAAAATAAGCTTTATTAACCATTGTTATTTTAGAACCTAGAGTTTGTGTTATTTAATGTTCATACTATACATATTACTACCTGTGTGACCTCACGACTTGATTTGCATTCTCCTCTTTTGCACAAATCAGTTTCTTCCAATCCATTGACTCTACCAGAGCTCATGCGCTTAGTCTGTAAAGACAAATGAGTCTGACATTTTGTTGTTTTATTTACTATAACTAAAAAAGCTCAAACAAAAGCGACTGGATGACATTACTGGTAGGTCTTTTTTGGTGCTAAGTGCAGCAGCAGCAGCCTTTAGCTCTTTCAACTCTTCATAGGGTAGGGTGACACTCTCAGAGAAAGATAGCAGCTGGTCAGGAGTCGATTGCATGGAGTTATCAGGCATTGGGATGAACTCTGCATCTTCTAGCTCCTGTTGCAGGATAATGCATAAATAAAGTCAGTAGTCAGCTCTTTCAGCATTTCTTTACACATTTTAAACATTTGATCAGAAACGATGCTTTATTGATCCCGAAGGAAATTCAGGATAAACAAAAAAACATCTTTTATTTATGTTGTATTATTGACAAACCTTTCTGAGCCATAGTGGACAAGAGCTGTCTCCAGTCTGGTTTGTCATTGACATCATTGGCGTCTCCATAAAGCACTCATCAGTCTCAATTTCCACTGTCCCGCCAAGACCTCGGTCACGACATTCAGTCTCTGAGCCTGACTCTATATCCAGATCCACTGTGGATGTGGAAGCCCCCTGTCCAATCCCTGGGGAAAAAAAATAAAGATGTTTTCTTCATTGTGCACAGTGACAACTGATATATGTATTAGTTAAACTGTATTTACCGCTACCAATGGATAGTCCACTGCTGTTAGAGCGAATTGTCTTGGAGTTCAGCACTTTTTCTGTAGAGTAAAAAAATAAATACATTTTTTATTTATTTATTTGAATGGGATAGCGTGTATTAATGAACGGCTAGTGCCGTAAATACACCGGATTATAGCTCAGAGCTAATTTCCATCAGTAGTCCCCACTCACTCATTCACATTCACACCGGCTTCCTGGTGTTCCCCAGCGGTCTCCCATTCAGGTACTGACCAGGCCCTACCCTGCTTAGCTTCCACAAGGCAGTATGGCCAACATTAATATACAAGTGTTTGTAGTGTAAAGTTCAGGTTGTGATTACTAACCCATTATGATAATGGTGTGCCAGCCACGGCAAGAAAGATCTGGCACATGATGAAGAGATCCAAAAATGGGCCTTGGCATGGCAGGGCACACCTCTGAACCAAAGCCTTTATCTGCAGGCATTCCAAGTCGTCCATTTCCAGCATTTCCCCATGCGAATATATGATTGTCTTCAAGATGAAAAACAAAACAAACTCAAAAACTATTCACTCAAGCCTCAAGGGCTGTTTATTGTAGTAAATAGCCTTACCTTCAGTGGCAGCTATGGTGAATCCATCACCACAGGACACTTTAGACACTATCTTTCCTCCAAAAGGCCCAACAAGGACTTGAACACCTGGATGTTTTTTAAAATCCTTTACGCCAAGCTGCCCATACTTGTTGCAACCAAACGTTATCAGACGCCCACGTTCTGCAAAGGGGCAAATGAATGACAATAAATGTACTATCTATATCAGACTGTACTAAAATCATTTTATTTTATTACCATCAATGGCAGCAGTGTGACTTTTCCCAGGAGCAATAACCTGGATTTTAAACCGTGACAATTGCTTTACCAGTGTCAATGTGGTTATGTATGGGATTCCTTGGAAACCCTGAGAACATAAATGTTGTGTTATTCCAAGAATAACACAAAATATAGTTATTGTGTCTGATGTTTAAAATGTACCTCTCCAGGATGGTTTTTTATACCGGAGAAACCCTGATTAAGGCCAAGCTTGTTGAATTCATTGTTTCCACATGCTAGGACTTTGCCTGTTTCTGTCAAAAAGAAGGTCCCATCACTTCCACATGACACAGATGAGATTGTGGCTCCTTTTGGGAGCTCCACCTAGAAAAAAAAAATAAAAATTCACATTTACAATTACAGTACTTACAACAATAACTTAACAGATCTGTCTTCAATAATTCCTTACTTGCATAGGAGAAGAGAAGTCATCTTCACATTCAAGGCCAAGACGCCCTATAGCAGAAAAGAGAAAATCACAGATTGAAGGCTAACTTTTTTGACAACTAATAAGATCACTGTCTTCGCCTCCTGGCCACCGGCTGCAACAACAAAATATGCCATGCCACTGTTGCCTAATAATGCTGACACAAAACAAAAGTACATACAGCAACTTTATGTACCATACTCTCCGCAGCCCCAGGAGTAGATGTCACCATTGTAGGTCAGGACCACCACATGGTTGTCACCACATGACACCTGTCGAACAGGACACTCCTCAAAAAACTCCAATAGCACTGGCTCAAGCACCTCCATGCCCATGTCACCCTCCACACCGATGCAGCCATAGTAGTCTGAGCCAAACATGTACATCTGGTCCTCATCTGCAAATAAATAGGATTCGGATGGTTCAGATAAAAGTCAATAAAAGGTTTCACCCCCACGACCACCTATTGGGCAGACATGGAAGACAATGAAGAGCTGCTTCTGTCAATGTGACACCTAAATAATGAAATAAAATTTAAATGCTGAATTTTATAAAAAATACCAGCCCGCATTAATAGACCATTAGCCTGAGTACTTGCTGTGGACAGTTTAATTCTCGTCTGTGCATGTCAACACAGACAAATAGAGATTTTGCTTTGAGAATTACCTGACTAAGCTCTGTAAACATAGTGACTGACCTGTGACACAAGCAGTGAAGTCAGCTCCACACGCCACCTGTCGAACTGCCTTTCCCTGAAGTTTTTCTACCTTCTTAGGCTGTCGGTAAGAAGCCTGGTCTCCGTGTCCAAGCTGACCCACCATTTTGGCCCCACCTTGGACATTCTGAACAGATGGTTGGGACAGTTTCTTGCAGGGAACCCTAACAGCAGCTGTGTATTTAAACCATGTGTTTGACAGAGATACTCACAGCCCAGGTGTATAGCTCCTTTTCCACTGTCACAACAGCAAAGTGACTCTCTCCTGCACACACGTGTTGGGCACCGCTGCCTCCTTTGAACGCATCTAACTTCTGGGGGGTAAACTTTCCTCCACCCCAGAAGTACACTTCCCTTGACCGTGTGGTTACTACAGCAACAGGGGTCTCAGTTACTGTATTTAGCCTTATGAAAAAAATTAATGATGAATTTAATTGTCAACTTATAGAAAGTAAATGTAGTGTAAATGATCAAAAGTAGATCAAATTAAAAGCAGATAAACTAACTTTGGTTTCTTCATTGCTGAATTTAGGAGTGCAACGCGCTCTTCAAGCTCCCTGTAATAAAGTTTGGGTGTTATTATACCAAAGAAATTATGCCATAGACAATAATGTGCTTGATTCTCAACTTACGGTCTGCAGCACAAGATGAAAGGTTGGTCTAGAACCTGATCAGCAGTAGGCCTCTTTGAAGGATCCTACAGCATAAAAAGGTTAACGATACTTCACCATGAGGCATGATCTAAAATAACACCTTCTTTTTCTAAAAACACTATACTCACTTGATCAAGGCACTGGTATACTACGTCAATCAATGCTGATGAAAAAACATCTGAGTTCACTTCCATAGTCCAGTTCCCCTGAACTATTTTTACACATAGGTTAAGGGGGTTCTATGAAAAAATTGGAGAAACAAACTATTAATGCATCTTTATGAATTCTTATGAAAAAGTAAATACTTTTTATATAAAAAGAATACCGTAGCATCAAATGTTCTTGTAAGAGTAAGGACTTCATAGAGTACACAGCCCATGGCCCAGATGTCTGATTTAAAGTTATACTTTGCTCCTTGGCACAATTCAGGTGACATGTAATACGGTGTTCCCACACACTAGAGTCAGAATGCAGAACACCGTAAAATATCTCAAATATCTTAGTATGGCTTTTAGGACAACCAGATAACAACCGATTGACTCACTGTATTAGTTACAATGTATTATGGAACCATCTTTACAAAACACTTACTGTTTCTGCCATTGAAAACTCAGAGTCGAGTTTTTTTGCAAGACCATAGTCACCCAGTTTGATGAGGTCAGTTTTAGTCAGGAAAATGTTCAGAGTTTTGATATCTCTGCAAGAAAGAAGAAAAAAACACAAATGTTTTATTACATTATTATTTCAAATCTTTATTGTCACTGGTAAATATTGTAAAATGTACCTGTGTAAGATTCCTGCTTTGTGGATGTGAGCTACAGCTGAGGCAATCTGGTACAAATACCATATGACCGCCTACATAGACAATATGGTGAACTATTATTGTGGCCCCAAAGTTTTGTAATGTGGTTATTATATGTGGTTAATCATACCTGCTCACTGAACAGTTTTCCCTTTTGTTGAATGATTTTATCATATAGATTTCCTCCTGTAACATCAAAGTAATTTAGTAACTACGTTACAGCAAAAACATTGCTCACTGGATGAAATAAATGATTTTTACCATTACAATATTCCAATTCTATAAGTAAGGTGTTTTTATCCATAAAGTGATTGAAATAGGCAATTATGTTGTTATGCTCCAAGATGGAGAGGATGCTTATTTCATTCATGACATCTCTGCGTTCCTTTTCTGAAAGAGAGTTCAGGTCTACCTCCTTCCATACCACCAGTGAATTATCCTACAATAAAAAGCAGACAACTCATTAAAACATTTGTATTTGAACAACAAAAACAAATTTTGATGACATGCAATAAGTCCTAAAGGCACGTGAAGTCATTTATCTTGCTCTCTCCTTTCTCACGGGGGTACAGAAACAGAAGAAGTGACAGGGTCACACCAAGGTTCAAAACTGTGCAGCATAAAGCAGTCATTGTGTCTTCTTCAGATACTAGGCAGTACACAATTGTTTGACGTCTTAGTTAAAAATCTTACTTTACCTACATGAAATTGCATGAAGCAGACACTCTCGCGTACTAGTGAACAAATAATTGAGCTGAATTCATAACTTATAACGCAGACTAGTTATGGCTTCCAGAGAAGTACACAGTTCAGTGTGTACAGTGACTAAACTAACCTCAGTTCTTCTGTACAGAGTCGCTTCTCCAAACGCCCCCCTTCCGAGTATCCGGATAGGAATGTAATGCAACTTCTCCTCTTCGCCATTAAACGCGCTCGACGCTGACCGCTCACTCAGCACCGACCCACCGCCCAGCTCGGAGTTTCAGAGAGTCGAAGTGTCTCTCATAGTCCTCCAGAGACATTTTGGCGTTGTCCGACGTTATAGCTTTTGGCAGTGATGGAAATAACAGGAATGGGCCTAACGACAACTGTACCAAAACAACTTGTAGTAAACCATAAACGCGTGTATCCTATAGCTCCCTCCGCTAAACACACCTCGAAGTAAACTGGCACGTACACTAAATACACTTAAAACTTAAATACAACTTCTAAAGCACATAAACTAAAAGAGGGGAAAAAACGCTAGAAAATACGTGCAAGAAAAGTAGATGCACGACTGTAAAGTAATATAATGTAAACCCAGGATATGAAGCCAAGTGAAAAAAAAAAAAAAAAATTCAGAATAAAATTTTGTTGCACCAACGTGCCTGGTTGTGTTTTACGACGAAAGGCAGATACCACTTCCGGTGCGGGGTTAAAGCTCTGATTCTGCCGAGATTAAAGTGAGGACGATAACGAGCAACATTAATCCTCAGAACCAAGGAATAACACAAAAATAACTGCTTACAAATACTAACAGAAAATACATGTCCAAATATGTTCATAGGATGTGTTTGTGACATACCGGAAACCAAGGCTTCCTCCTCTTGCACACAAATCTGATACAAACCCGGAAAATGACACATTCAAAGACCTTCACTGCGTATTTTACTTTGTTAAACGAGAGTGAGTCGTGAAAGTAACTATACTGACTTAGTTACTATAATTTGATTGTGATTTTTATTCGACAGGTCAAGTACTTGATTCTAGATTCTTGCGTATTAATTTTGCCACACTTCATAAGGAACTTTCAACTACTGATGGCGGACGTCCACCACATTGTATGAGACACATCTTCACCCATAATGTTGTAAATAAAATAATTTGCTACACGGTCAAATCTAGCCCGCTACATACCTGTATCTCCACTAGATGGCAGCAGCCACCGTGGATTTTGTGAATAAGTCCATCAAGACATAGTACACTATATAGAGTTATTCTTTAAAATCTGTTCGAAGAAAAAAAAGTGACAAGTGAAAATGCTTGCCCCACACCTTAGAAATCCCCCACAAAAACAATGGTTTAAAATTTCCTCTTTAAACTACAAATAAATTGCCCCTTGGGGAGAAATAAAGTTTTTCTGATCAACCTAATTATTTGTCAATTTTCCTAATAGCAACTAGAGCTATTAAAGATTTATATTTACAGAAAAGGCCATTGCAGTCAATTTTCCATACCAAAGGAGTTACCAAAGACGGAAAGATCAACACGGAAGCACATTCACACTCTTGTACTGTTTATGGTTTATAGATATGTGTTTATAGAAGAAGGATAAGAAGAGCAGACTAGTCAGTCTGCAGTGAACGCCCCAGTTACACATGGACATGGACATTTCACTGGCAAATCTAAATGACAGGAGGGACAGACCTAATCGCACTTACAAAAGAATTAGGCAAGGTATGATTTTTTTTTACTCAATTAAATTATGTTGCTTCTATATGAAAAGTATGCCCTTATCCATGTTATATGTCAGATCTAATCAAATCTTGTTCTATGTTTATGTGTGTTTTAAAGCTAGGCTCCATACTAAAACTATAACTAAAATCACGGAGCCTGAAAATGTCTAAATGAGCAGCCTCAGTCTTTGGTGGTTTCTTCTTTATCTTCCTCCATTTGTTACTGTTGAGGGGGCTCCAGTCTATCCCAGCAAAGCCATTCAATCCATTTGAGATTAATTAATTCACCTGCATGCACACGTGTTTTTGAACGGTGATAGGAAGCCAAAGTATCCAGAGAGAATTTAAGGAGTGTTAATCACTCTGATACCGTGCATTCTTCTGTAGCATTTGTCGCCTTTAGTATTCAAAGTGTCCAGTATTTAATATAAGTCACTGTCATGGTTCATTATCACATACAGGTGAGCCCAACTACCGCCTGCTGCTGCTGTCTCTGGGTCTGCTGGACACCAGTCTGCTCATAGCCACTGTTACCATGGCGATTATGTGTGAGTTTTGCATATTTGAGTAGGACAAACTTTCCCATTAATCACTGTGGCGTGTTTACCAGAGCTGGAAATGTGCAACTTTTACTCTTTTGTAATAAATATACTTTCTGGATATATTTTCCAAAACGTTTTGACTTAACTTGGAAAATATGTTAATTTTACTCAAGTGCATCTTTAAAGTTTTGACTATTTTGGGTGTCAAAGATCAATGGTATGGCAGTAGTACAGGCAGTAGCAGAAGTAGTAGTAGTAATGCAGTAGTAGTACCTTGTAGAAATGGTGTAGTAGCAGTAGGCAGATAGTAGTAGTAGCGTCCAAAAGTATTAGTAGCTTTACTTTTATTTAAGTACATTTTAGGGTAGTTCTTTCACCTCTGATGTATGCCAAATTTAACTTGTAACCAATGACTGTATATAAGACCCCTGCTAATACATCAATAACCTTATTTTTCATCTTTCAGGTTCCCAGGTCGGAGAAAAAGTTCCCAACTCAGCAACCTCTCAGCTTCTCAAGGAGCTGGAGGGCCTGCAGAGCCGCCATCTTGATGTCACTAAAGTTGCAGAGCAGGCCAAGCAGTCTATAGCAAGAGCAATTAAAAACCATGCAAATTTCATGCAACAAATTAAACAGCAGCAGACAAACAATGACCTTTACTGGAAAGAAATTGAAGCACTAAAATGCGAAAAGAGTATTCTGCAGTCAAATATATCTGCTTTAGGTAAGAGAATAAAGACATTAACTGAGACTTTGAGTGTTTCTCCCATCCCTGCTGTTTTTGTGTTTTTGCAGAGGGATCCTGTGGCAAATGCCTTGATAAGTGGATGTATTTCAATTCGTCATGCTACTTCTTTTCCTACATTGATGACAGGCAACTTAAAAAAAGTTGGCAAAGAAGCAGAGCAGACTGTATCAGCCGTGCAGCTGACCTGGTTGTGATTGACAGCGAAGAGGAGCTGGTACAGTAAATGTAGCAAACCAAAGGACGACATTAATTGAGAGTGTTTTCAGGCATCATTTGTTTTGTGCAATAGATATTTGTGAGCAACATCATACAGACCATGGGAAGTGGTTGGAAGGAAGACGAAAGAGCGTTCTGGGTTGGTCTGACTGATGTGGACAGGAATGGAACGTGGCACTGGGTTAATAATGCCACTGAGGTGAATCAAATGTAAGAGCCACACAATTAATGCAATAATTTATTTTTAAATAACTAGTGATTAATTATATTTTAAGGCAGTGTCTAATCATATCAATGGTTTTGTTGTAGGCTAAGAGAATCAAGATTTCAATATGAAAACTGTGCTTTAACATATGACTATTACTCTGGACGAAGATACAGATATGGCACAGCATCATGTTACATAGGCCTTTACTGGATATGTGAGATGCAATCAAGATAAGAATGTTGGTAAAAGGTGTTGTCACACCTAAAACAAACCAAAGTAACTCAAATGAGATGTACAAGTTTGCAGTAATTAAAAGGTGCACTGTGTATAAAATTAAAAAAAAAACTCATAATAAAACTTTTTGCATCAAGGCTCCATAGAACTGAGTGGAACTTTTATTATTACTTGGTGTTATAGCATCATTGTTTTTGATGTTGGAAAAATTATTCCTTGATTTGACCAATTTCTACAATATTTCTTTATATACTGTATATTAGCAAAGGTAGCAGGATTATGAAAATATATTATCAAGTAAAAGTACTGCTACTTCAAAATAATATTTCTCAAGTATAAGTAAATAGACTAAACTACAATTACTATTACTGTACTGGTACTGCTATTATTACTAGGGTCAAAAAATATATTTACCCTATCTATTATAGATACTTCCCCCATAAATATACTCAAGTAAATATATGTTATAGAAAAAGTACAATTTTATCAGTCTTATGCTGAGTTAATGTGTGGACAGCGATATAATCCTTTGTTTGAAATAAAGCGTTGCCTTGTTCAAGCAAGTTTATAGAGGGTTTTGTTTAAAGTCTCTGAGAGAGACTTTAAACAAGAAACATTTGCCTGGAATCTTGGTCAATAAAACTGTAAACTTCCGCATTTATGGTTATTGTGCAACTGTGAGGATGGAGAGAAGTGAAGGAGAGAATCCTGGGGGAGCATTTGATCAGTTGATTTGTCAGGACGCAAATACAGAACCAGAGAATCAAGGTATGGTAGCTAAAGGTTAAAGGTGCGACATGTTTATGCTGGAGTTACTGCAATAGTTTATTTTGCTCCAGAATCGAAAAGAACATGCTGGAGATATCGGCGGCCTGCAGCAGTCAGTCTAGGGCTCCTTGCCATTGCATTGTTCGCAACTGATATTGGTCTGGGTCTTCACTGTAAGTCAATGTGTTATACTTTCTGGCACCATGCGTTTGCTATATCACAAATGTGTATGTACGTACAGTATATTGTGTAAATAGTGAAAAGTACCAAGATACTTTTACTCAAGTAATTTACTTATGTAGGCTGGTATAATATGAATAACAACAGACCCCATCTACAATAAGGGTTCTTTTAATTCTTGACTACTCCCAATGAATTGAAAGGAGAGCAGTGTTAATAATGGGGTGGAATAACAATCAAACAGCAATGGCATGCATAAATTACTAGTGCCCAAATAACTGCAGTAGATTCCTATTACAACAGAAATATCACATACATTCTGTTATTAACATGAAAAATGCTTAACATGTGCTCTGATACAATTACAACACATTCAAAACAATACCTGTTCTCACAGTGCTCACTGTGCTAGCTTGTACAGGCATATTAGGTGACACAGTTGAACACAGTACAATAACAAAATAGGAGTACTTTAATCATCTGTGACATTAGTAGTACAGAGCCCCTAAAGTCCCCAAAAATAGAAAAAAAAATCTCGTTCGAACAAGATAATAACTTGAGTGAACGGGACACATATCTTATACAAACAAAATAATTAAGTACAGGAAACAGGGTCAACACCATTACAAACAAGAAATTACTGCTTGGGCAAGCAGTCCTAGTGTATCTGTCTTGTGCAGATAAGTCGCGACTGGGTACATCAAAGTTATGCTCATCAAAATATTCACCTCCACTTCGAATAATTACATTCATATGCCTAATCATTTCACAGTAAGACATTGCTAAAAAACATAGCTCTTTGCCTCTGAAAAGTACGACTGAAACATCTTTGAGGAAAAACATGTTTGATGTCTAGTAGATTTAGAGAAATGTGTGTATTTGTCAACCTGGATGTGTAACCATGAACCTACATAGATCTTTCCCTCAAGATAAAATCTCGTTCCCTCTAGATATTGCCTCTTATCTCGTTCCATGAAGATAATTATCTCGTTCCCTCAATAAAATTTAATTGTGCGAACAAGAAATTCATGATTATGTTAATGTTTTGGGCTGCGGCGTAGCCAAGTGCTGGCCCCCCGGAGTGGTCCTGCGCGACTGGCTACTGAGGTCCATTATGACAATGGCGTGAGTGACTGGCATTATGTATTTGCGCAGCTGTTGTTAAACAAACGGCTTGACATATAGAACTGCAGCTAAATGATCAGAGACAGATAAGACCTCAAGCTTTGTGTCAGTTTTTGTTTCGCGTTGATAGGTTCAGGAATCACAGAGATATGCACTGTTAAAGTTTGTAAAAGCATTTAGGCTTCATTAGAAAACGCGCGGTTTATTACCACTCTGCGAACTGCCCCAGAGTGTTTTTAGGTCCAGTGTCTCTTTTACTCAGAAACTATTACAAAAGAGATAATTATTTCCAATAACTTCGCTATTAATTATGATCAAAAGTAAGAGGAGAGATGGAGAAGAGCAGAGGACAAACTGCAGGCTAGATGGGGAAGCACTGTAAAGTTTTTGTTAACAGCAATCGACCACCTCCTGTGACCCTTCAAAATAAAGCTTCATCCTTTTCCATCAGCAGAAACAACTTTATTGTGGCAGAGCCTGAAAGGACAGAGAATAAGAACTGTACAGAGGAGCTGACAGGAGCCGGGCTATGCCACAGCAGCGAGGCTACAGCTCATCAGAGCCAGTGACTGAGCCTTCAGAGTCAGATATTAAACAGAAAGGTTTTCGGTCTTTCAATCTCTTTTGGTTTGTTTTTTCTTTCTTTTATGAATAATTTATTTGCATTTCATAATTAGTTGAGATTAAATGTTACAGTAAAAAATGCCTACTTGTTTGCTGTCTGCCAGCTGTCTGTGGTTTTAGCAGATATTTCTACTGATGTACAGACTGGAGGCAGAGTACTGACTGTGAGAGGCTCTTAGCCTGTCATGAAAAGTTGTGATGTAGACAAAGTTGTTAGGTGTTACTTAGTAAGTTGTTGTAAGTTTTTAAAGCAAAAATATCTAACACATTGCACTAATGAACAAAAAAATGCTTCCAGACAGTTCAGCTCTTCCACACACTACATACATGCTATAGAAATCTGCACATTGTTTTACTCACTCTATAGTCAGCTAAAACACTCTAAAATGCACCAGGATATAGCAAATATTGTCTGTTATATTGATTTTTTTTCCCTGGGGGAGGACCCCCAGACCCCCCTGTAAATTTATTTACATACTTGACCCCTGTAAGTCATGGCTTTCTCTCCTGTGAGCTGCAGACATCATGGCTCAGCTCCTAACTAACTCAAAATAAATGGCTTTGTTAAAACAAAAGATAATTCAACCCACTAGGCTACACGTAAGTACATTATAGTACCTACCTTGTACCCATTAAGTACTTTCTGTGAACAAGTACGTTTACTAAAGTATACTTTTGCTCAAAAATGTAAACTCTCAGTATGATTAAAAGTATTATTTGATCTTGGTAGCAAAGAAGTCAGACATGTTCAACTTGCAATCAACACTGTGTTCAAGTAAAGGAGAGCAGTGTGTAGTAGTAGAAGTTGTAGCAGCAGTACTAGTAGTAGATATTACCATGGTGCAAAATGCAAAAGATTGATTCAATATATTTGTACCTAAATCAAGTTTAAATTGAATGTTTGTTTTTTTTACTTTAATCCTAGTAACAATGGCTGATTACTTTTCTTCTATTAAAGTAAACATACTTTTGTTTAAGTGCAGTTTTAGAGGACTACTTCATTTAAGCACATAATAAAAGCTATTAACCTACTGGTATAGCATAATTTGGAGTCTACTATCAGGCAACAGGTCCACCAAAATTACCATTTACTATGTCTTTCACAGACAAGAACCTCACAGATGCCCGGAGCAGACTTCATGATGTAGACCTGATTGGAGCCGAGCTGAGTGCACTGGAGGATGCTTACCAGAATGTAATGCAAACGATAAAAGACGTCCAGATGGAATTGGCAAGTGAAATTAATCAGCATCAAGAATCCAACTGGGAGCATGAACACCAGTTAAAAACACGCACAGCGTATGAAGCTCAAATTAAGACGCTGCAAGGGGACGTGCTGACTCTAAAAACCTACCTGACAGGGCTTGGTAACAAATGTTTGATAACTGTTGTTTAAGCTTTTTTTTTTTTTTTTTTACAACATACTAAAGCATTTTTGTCAGCAGATGATGGGTGCAGACTCTGTCCACCAGGCTGGATCTTCATGCATTCAATGTGCTACTACATCCAATTCACTCCATATATCAGAGCTAGATCATGGATAACTGCTCGAAACTATTGCCAGATTTATGGAGGTGATCTTGCCACAATAGACAGCAAAGACAAGGAGGTAAATACGTTGTCATTTTAATGCCCTGTTTTAGTTTAAAAAGTAAGGTTTGTTCCCTTTTTTTTTTTTTTTTAGAATTCAACTGTAAAGCTCTTGAACTTATATAAGGGCATGGATATGTGGGTGATGAAAGGTGTCTGGATTGGACTGGTGAACAAGGACAAGAGTTGGAAATGGTTGGATGGAAGAGATTTGGTTGAAGGGTAAGGGATAGATGCTTAAAAAGTAGCCAAATGATAATAATGGTTTGTTTCCATTCAAAATGTGTATCATTCACACCAGGTATTGGGATAATAATGAACCATATGGCACTGATACCTGTGCAACTGTGCGTCCCAGTGAAAACCTCTTCAAAGCTTGGAGTACTCGAAAATGCAGAGAGGATGGAAAATGGATTTGTGAAAAAACACCTTCTTTTTGATCATATGCGTGTGACCTAGATAGGGTTCATATGGGTTCATATTGATAACTTTTAAGCACTGCTTTTTACCATATCTATCAGTGGAATTATGAATTAAAATTTATGTATGTTGAAATTTTAACATAACATACGGTACACCCAGTAATTGCTGTAAGTAAAAGTCAAAGAGGTTTTAATGGTACATACAATATCCCACAAAATTATTATTATTGTAGTTTATTTAAATATGTTATTACCCAACAATTTGATTGAGCAATGAAATAAAAATCTCTTTGGCTTATTCTTTTCATGTATTAATCTTTGTCACACTATTCCTATATTTTCTCTAACTATAAAAATAAGTAGCACTGTCTGGTGTTTTGAGACCATATTTACTGCATGTACACAATGGTATTTTGTACTGAAATATTATCATAAGCTTACAGCATTTTAATAAAAGTTTGAACTCTCACTCAAGAATTTTTTCTGTATGCCTAGACAACTAATGTGACAATTGTGACACAATACTGACACACTTATACTGTAGCTGCTGAGCTCTGAGCAGTGGACACACAGATCAATAACAGCCTACTACCTGCCTGCTCTATCATGGCTTCTGAGTACGATGAGGACATGTCAGTTAAACAAAGTGTTTTTAAGGATTTGAACAACAGTGGACGATTTCCCTTTCAGCGCCAAACCTTTAGAAAAGGTAACAATTTCATTTTCAAATTTCCTATTGTGGTGTGTTGAGATTTGGTTGAGCTGTGCATTACTGGTGTGTGGTTACAGTAGGTGGATCAAGATTTCCCAAAAACCGTGTGGTGTTGCTATGTCTGGGTCTGCTCGATACTGCACTGCTGATAGCTGCACTGGTCTTGGGCATTTACTGTGAGTATCTTGTATCTCTGTGGAACTGAAATTAACCAAACAATCATTACAAATAAGTTTAGATTATTTTAAAACATAATCTGCTGATAGAGAACACCTGGCAATAGCTGTGTGGAGTCTGACCTCATTGTTTAGCCAGGGAACTTTGGCCATTGTTACATCTTTACAAGTACAATAGCCCACAGCTTACAACAACTTTTAATACATACATATAATGTCAATGTTATTTAACAGTAAGTGGGGTATTTTTGACAACAAAGTGCACCTTGCAATGCTACTTCCAGCACTCCTCCTTTTTAGAACATGTGTGCCTTCATACATGTTCCAAACCGCCATTCCAGAAAACATGCACAAAACATGAAAACACTTCTTTCCAGCAGTGCAGTTTGTAAGCTCTGAATAACAATTGCCAATTAAAACAATTAAGTTTGACCACCACCAAATACTTATCCTCAACTCTATCTTTATTAAAAGAAAAAATGTGCATTCTAAACTATGTACAGGTGCCAAGGCCAAAGATTTTCAGGATGTTTCTGATTCTGCTTTTGCCTCCCTCATCATTGAGAGGAACTTCCTCCGGAACCACACTGACATGATCAAGGAAAGGCTTGATGCTCAGGTGGAGATGGAGAATCATCGCAGAATTAACATGGAGCTCCAGAGCCAAGTGAAGCAGCAGGAGACCATCACTGACAGCCTGCAGAGTCTTTTGGAGGACCTGAAAAAAGAGAAGGCACAACTGGAGGCTAATAAAACACAAATAGGTAAGACTTTGAATGAGAACTTTTACTCAAACTATTAAGCAATCTTGATTTCTGTATCTTGTTTTTTTCTTTCTTGGCAGAGAATAATTGTGGCAAGTGCCCACTCGGATGGATTTTTCTTGAAAAATCTTGCTATTATTATTCCGTACCTCCATCCGATGCTAAAAAGAATTGGTCAGAAAGCAGAGCAGACTGTATTGGCCGAGGGGGTGACCTGATTGTGATCAATACCTTGGAGGAACAGGTGACCATTGCAAGTTATACACCAATCAGACATAACATTATGACCACTGACAGGAAACATGCACCTTTTAGTGGGTGGGATATATTAGGCAACAAGTGAACATTACACATGTCCTCAAAGCTGTTGTGTTAGAAGCAGGAAAAATGGGCAAGTGTAAAAAGTTGAGTGAGTTTGACAAGGGCCAAAATGTGATGGATAAATGACAAACATCTCCAAAACTGTGGCTATTGTGGGGTGTTCTGGGTCTGCACTGGTCAGGATCTATCAAGATTGGTCCAAGGAAGGAACAGGTGATGCATGGTCCCACAACATACTGAAGCTGAAATTGCTGAAGAAATTTATGCTGGTTCTGATAGAAAGTCTGGTTCAGTCAGAATACACTGTGCATCACAGTTTGTTGCATATACAGCTGCATATTAAGCAGGTGGTCATAACAAATGACATTATAGCCACCAAAGCAGGTGGTCAGCATGTCTGGTTGGTGAATGTAAACAACTTTTCTGTTTTCCTCATAGAAACTAATAAACATCAACTATCCAAAGATACCTGGTACAGGTGCTTGGCAGATGGGATTCTGGATAGGACTCACTGAGAATGTGACGAATGGCGTGTGGGTCTGGGTTAACAATGTGACTGAAGACCGTACAATGTAGGTCAACATTGTAATGAATTTAAAAGTGAACATTATTATTAAATACATTTAACAGTAATTCATTCTATTCTCCATTACAGGTACTGGCAACCGGACCAGCCCATCAAACGTGCAGGTCTGAGTAGACACTGTGCCGCTTTTTTTCGCAATGTTGTGAATTGGCAGTCATGGTACAACAGAGACTGTGAGAGTGATCAGTTAAATTGGATATGTGAGATGGAGCCATACATACGGTAGACAACAAATCTCTCTAATGAAGAAAAGGAGTGTATCACTGTTAATAAATTTGCTTTAAAAAAAAAAACTAAATGTGCGGATTGTTTTCATATGTGCATTTTTGATGGACATTTTAAGGACATGTCTTGTAATTTCTGTTAATATTTAACAAGAGAAGTTGATTTTATATTTGTAATGTCACTCTCATGAGTAAACATTGCAAAATACAGGGCAATGTCCTTTTTCCTCAACGAGAATGCACTCACTCAAACAGCCAAAATGGAGGACAGCACATACAACAAGCTGACTAGTCCAGATGATTTAAGTGATGACCATCATTTCTCTGCAAACCAAGATGAACAGCAAGGTAAATGAATGTTGTAACAAAAATTTTTTACTTACATAACATAATGAAGAGCTACTTACCTGTTAAAAATGTGGATCTGGATGCTACTAAATTCCAAACCTGTCTCATTGATTGCTAATAATCATCATATTATAAGATTGTTTTGGTAGTTTGTTGGCTCTCTCTGATGTTGATTGATTTTCTCTTTTCTGCAAAGTGTCCCTGTCCATGGTGAGACCTGATTCACTTGTGAATCACCAAAAAAAGATGATGGTGATCTTGTCAGTGCTAGCTGCTATTCTACTGGCAGTTGACATTGGCCTGGGTGTCTACTGTAAGCAACATATATATAAAGCAACATATATATAAAGCAACATGTATGTTCTGTCAACCATATATCTGCCAATAAATAGCTTTTTCAAGAAACTGAAATGTAACTGTGTGTCCTCAAAAATGCAGATTTAGTGTTGTAAGTATTTCTTACAGACAGCAATCTAACTGATGGGGAGCGCATTATAAAGGACATTACCGCTGAAGTAGCTACGTTACAACAAGCTTACAAAACTGCAATCAAAACCAAGCACGAAATCAAGAAGGAGTTGGAGAAAGAGACCAGTAAGCAGCGGCTTACCAAATGGGAACTTGATCATCAAAAGAGAAGAAGTGCGGACTATAAAAAGCAGACTGACAAAATCCAGTTGGTTATTACAGGACTGAAATCTCACATACCTTTGCTTAGTGAGTACATTTAAGAACACATATTTAATAATAATAATAATGATAATAATAATAATAATAATAATCTTTTTTGGGCAACAGAAGAGGGTTGTAGACACTGTTTACCAAGCTGGACTTTCATAAACTCAATGTGTTACTACTTCCCTTTCTCCGATGACATATCATACAGAGGATGGGATGAAAGCCGGAGTTACTGCAAGAATTACGGTGCGGATTTAATAGAGATAAACAGCAAAGAGAAACAGGTGACTCAACATTTTTCTTTCTATTACTAAACATTGATGGACAGAATAGTTAATAACGGTTGTGTACATTTTATGTTTCAGCTGGCCATTAGTAATTTAATAACTAGTTACCATGAGCCCTCAAGACATATAGTTCGCAGCGGCTTCTGGATTGGAGCGAGAGACATAGATGAGGAAGGGGTATGGAAATGGTTGGATGGAACACAACTGACTGAGGGGTAACCAAAACTAAACAGAATTGAAATTTTTAGTTTCACTGCATTTATGGGAACGGCTGTGAAATCCATTTTTTTTAGATACTGGAGTGATGGAGAGCCGAATAATGTGGGAGATGAAGACTGTGCTGCTGTGTATCCCAGAGAAAACCCATTTAATAGCTGGAATGATGCCCCCTGCAGTTACCATTTAAAATGGATTTGTGAAAAGGCATCAGGTTTTGCCGATTCACTTCATTAATTAATAGAGACATTTACTTTTTATACTTTACTTTTGTTTAATTTAGACACTACTTGTCATATAAAAATACAACTGACTTCATAAATTACAATAAAATGCCTGTTCAAAGTTTCACTATGCACATATGCAATGCTTTTATACAAAAACTATACACAACAGTACATTTTAGGCATCTTTAAAAATAAAAGTGTTTCTCCTCATTGTGAATGCTTACATGACAATTATTTATAAATGAAGCAGTGTAATTGCTACTTCGGCTGAATGTTGAAAACAATTATTTGAAAATCAAGTAACAAGTCCTATACAGACCTTGCTAAGGGGTTGCTTCTTGATTTATCAGCTACATATCAACCCAATGTCATACTAATGGTAGGTAAAATATGAGTCCCCCATAATGGACTCACAGAGCGGCAAAGTGCTCCCGAAGTTGTTTCAGAAGCTGCTGTGTGTCCACATGTTCTGGAAAGGCATCTTCAGACTTCTGGGCTGCTATGTAGCTGGTTTGTAGATCACCAATCTGGACACAAACATAGTAGACAATAACATAAGAATTTCTATTTATTTTGTATTTATCTTAAAGAAATAATTACCTTTTCAGAGAGAATGGAGAGATTGAAGTGAGGCTCGTACATGTGAGGTGCCAATGACGCAGCAGTCTGCAGGAAGGCCTTACTCTGAATTTAACACAAGACATGAACAAAATCATAACGTATAGCATATGGGATAAAAGTAAAAATAGCAGCAAACATAATACTATTTTATCATAATTTGATAAAAAAAAGTCATCTAATCTTACAGCTCATTTCAACAGCTAAGAGACTCACTTGTTCAACACGGCCTTTGCGCAGCTCTAACACAGCAAGGTTGTTGTAAGCTTCAGCATGATCATTATTAAAAGCAAGAGCCAGTTTAAAACACTGGTAGGCCAAAGTCACATCCCCAGTTCCCTGTTAATAAAATTAACACATAGCATAAACATATTCAAAACATTTCATAGAGTACCTAATTAAACTAAACAGGGAAAGCAGGACATGTATTTGGCGGAATGACTTACAACAGCAACATGTCCTATGTTATACCAGATATCAGCCTGCTCTCCATCATTGGCTACTAGAGACAAAGCCCTTTCAAATGATGACAGAGTCATGTCGTACTGCTGGGCATAGAAGCAGCACAGACCCAGGTTGTTGTACAGCTGGCAGTTATACACTCCCATCTGGAGAAGACGTCTAGAAAGAAAAAGAAATAGTGTCACAGATTGTATATTAAAATACAATAAGTTGAGTATTTTAAATAAATTATAGTCAAGGATTATCTGACCTGTAAAACCGTAGGGCGATTTCAGGCTGATCAGTGTAGAAGTGATTACTGCCAATACATGCTATTGCCTCCACATGTGTGTTGTCCTGCTTTAGAACATCTTTGTAGTATTCTGTGGCTGATGTTATGTTGTTCATCTCCTAACAGAACATTATTATACAAACAGCAATGTTCTTGAATATGGCCCTATAGAGAAATTTTGATGATTATGACATACCTCATGTATGCGAGCAATTCCGGTTAAAAGAGTGACTTCACCTGGAAAATGGTCCAGGCCTTGCTTAAACAGGTTAAGTGCCGTTATTGGTTGATCCAGACGTCGATACACCTATTCAGAAAACACACACAGGTTTTAGATTTTAGCAATATTCAGCAGGATACTTCAACTATGCTGTAATAAAATGATATCTTTACCTTTGCAAGATAGAGGTATGTATCTACAACCTCCTCATGGTTAAGTGCAGATCTAAATTGTTTTTCTGCTTCACGATATAAACTAAGCCTGCAATAATAAGCTCTTAATAAATCTGTACAACAAAAAAAACATGTACAACAAAACGGTATATGTTTGGGAGTTACCTGTAGTAGCATTTACCCAGCTGAACTTTCCACCACCAGTCTTTGAACTGGGCATGTTCAGTTGCTTGAGCAGCTAAATCTAAAGCCTACGGATAAAATAAATAAATAAAAAAAATCACATTTTACATTACACTCCTAATATGGAATACTAGTTAATGGGTCACTTACATTTTTTATGTCATTTTCATGATGAAAAATATATTCAAACAGTGTCTGTAGAAGGAAAATCAAGTTACTTAATCTATCTGTAACATAATTTCTGTTTTTTTTTCCTGAATGTCTTTACCCTAGATAAGTTGGGCTTTTGGGAATACTTGGCCAGGTTAAGTCTTGACAGGTTTATAAATGGCCCATCAGGATTTGTTATCATTGAAGCCTGGGGAAATAGTAAAGTTAGTCATTCAATTGTATAAAACACTTCTGTGTAAACAAAAACATGTTTATGTCACATTACTTACTGTTCCAAGACGTATAAATCTGCCAGAAGAACTAGTGACAGGACGAGCAGTGCTTGCTGTGCGGGGGGTCCTGATTGCTTGCTCCATAGTGCCAGGACGACCTGACTGTGTACTGGGTCTCACAAATCCTGTGATGGGGCGTCCTGACTGTGTCACTGGCCTAAAGTTACAATTTTAATGAAAACAGATTTTGTAATTCTTTATCAAAACAATAAAAATGACGTTGGAAAAGAAGGGCTGTACCTGACAGCAGGTGTGGGACCTCCACCCTGACTTGTACCAGGGAGTCTCAGTGAGGTGCCAGGGCCTAGAAAACATGTGACAAAAGCCAAAAATACATAACTGCAATTACTTTAAATCACTTTGAGTTCAAATCATTCTTAAACATACGCGCCACTTGAGCAATGGAGTTCTCATCGAGCAGCATCTCAGCAATCCCTTCCTGGTCAACTTCAACTTCATCTATGTATACCATCTCTGTTAGAGCACGTGTTTTCAGACTCCATGCAGCCTAAGAAAGAAACAGTCCTTCATTGTAGGTATGTACTCACACTGCTGTTCAAATGACAGCTCTCTAAAGTACTCTTTTTGAAATACTATAACAGTTTTTTACTGTTTTAAACGAGTGATTAGAAACAATACAAATAACAGAAATATGCAATTATGGTTAACGTTACCTCTGAAGTTAACATTGATGAGTCCTTAAAACAGTAAAAAGTGATTTATGTGAGATGAAGGAAAGATAAAGAGTAAAAGAAAACAAATAGAATGAAAGAGACAAAATGAATAATGTACTAAGAAAACAAAGTGAAAATATGATTATTTAGAAGAGCATAAATGTAGATACAACATTCACTACATATTAAATAACCAACACACGAACATGTTCTATAGCAGTAAATGCAGTCAGTGGCCTCTACTAATCAGGATTATTCAGTAGCCTAACAGCTACACCACAAACCCGAGAGCTTTGCACACAGTCGCTAGCATGCTAGGTTAGCAAGGCTACACACCTGGTCGTACGGGCTGTCTTGTAGTATTTTTGTACAAATGTCCGCACACTGCTGGAACTTCCGCCTCCTAAAGTAGCTCCACGCCAAAAACAAAGGGTCCATCGTCACCTCCATCGCTTCAGCTAGTTATAACTATTTGCTAAATACTATGGAGAAGGAAAGGGATGATGGCTGAAGTAAAGCTTCCCCTGTTACCGGGCAACGGCAAGAGGGGCGGTCCCACACGGTCGTGCTTTCCTTGCTTCCTTCTGCAAATTAATAAATAAATAGACCCTTTTTGTGTTTGTAAATAGAATATTTGCGTTCCAAAGTCTGATACCGGAAGTTTAAAGAGATGATAATATATTTCTAATAGAGAAATTAGCGCTAGCCACCAAACATTGCAAATTTTTAATAATCAAGATAGGTTTGGTAACTGACAACCACTCGACCCCATGTGAGTGATATCAGAGCCTAGTTTAATAATATTAGCGAGCGTGTGAACGTTTAGCCGTTTAACGTAACGTTGTAATTAGTGTCTATAATTAGCATCCAAGCTAATTTGAATGTTACGCTGGACAAATAGTAACAGAAATGTGTCGGACCGTAAAAGTTCACCACAAATCCTACTTTCATAAGTTAACTTTAGCAAATGGTACTGACACTCAGATCTGGGTCGTATCAGTTCAGAGTATTTTTTTTTATAAATATATAAACAACAACCATTGGTTCCTGCTGCCCAAAAACATCTAAATGAATATTTTTATTTTGTTCCCTCGTAGAAGTGAATAGGATAGAGTGTTTATCTCGGTACCAGGCTGCGTGCGCAACCTTTCTAATAACATCATTCCTGGAAGGGTTTATAAAAAGAAAGAAAGAAGGAAGAAAGAAAAAAATAACTGGGAAATTGTTATAGAGCACAGTTGTCGGTTAGAAATAATTTGCATCTTAAAACTAAAATTGCAGCTTTCTCCCCCACTCTACCGGCCACTTCTGGCACGAAGATAAATAAGTAGTCTCTGATTGGAGAAAGGCTCTCTCTGTCATCATTGTGGGCGGTGCAGGCGGAACAACAGCGCAGCTCCATCTTTGTAGGATTTGACAGGAGCTTTGACCTGTATCGAAGAGGAGCGTTAACCTGCCGCTGAAGAAGTGGATTCTCAAAATGAAGACAGCAGCGTAGACGTCCGCTTCTGCAAGGGTCACGTAGAGCCTTTTACTTGACCAACCACGAGGACTGTTGATGCAAGCGATACTCAAAAATGCCCAATTTTAACGCGGGGAGCAACTAATGGATAGGCAACGGAACCGATGGGACAGACGGACTTAAAATAAATCCTTTTTGGTGAATGACACTTCATAGGCAAACCTAGGGGTTGACCGACGGCGAGAGACACACGGAAGTGCGGACATGGCTGACAGGACTGCTCCCAATTGCCACCTGAGACTGGAGTGGGTGTACGGATACCGGGGACATCAGTGCCGCAACAACCTGTACTACACCGCCGCAAAGGAAATAGTCTATTTTGTGGCCGGTGTGGGAGTCGTGTACAACACCCGGGAGCACAAACAGAAATTCTACCTGGGACACAACGACGACATTATCAGGTAATGCCAACGTTACAGCTTTATCTCTTCAGCACCAGGGACAGCGCCGACAAGGACTCATAGTAGAAAATGACATGATAGCTTGTGTTGTCATTGTGGCTATCGGTGTCACCTTGTGTAATGTAATGTGATATGATTTTAGCTCCATATAGAGTTACAGAGAGCGAGTAGACACAGAGGGGCGTCCCAGGGTCAGTTAGGGGCTCATAGTGACAGGCACAAGGAGAGTCCAGCACTCTCACTACTCTGCTGCCACTCCTCCAGTCCAGTCTACTAGAACATTAACACCATAACCCGGGTGACAGAAGGGTGACAGAAAGTGGCACAGTGTTTAAATGTTGAAAAAGAAAATGTCACTATGGGTGAGCTGGAAACTTTTAGCAGATTGTTAGAGCAAATAATTCCATAGTTTAAGGAGTCTAAAGTGGTCTAAAGGCAAAAATACTCGCTCAAAGGTTTTCAGAAAAAAAGTATTACAACAAAAGCGCAGTCCTCTAGACCTCAGCTAAAGGGCCAATTCAGTGGCTTATGGCTTTCACTATAGTGGCATTTTCTCTTCTCTACCAGCCTGCATGTGCAAGTAGTCATCCCAGTGTTGCTCTGTGGCTGTGCACAGCTCACCTCACCGATCTCTGCATGGTGAAGCACAACAAACTAACTACTGTTGCATCACAGCAGCTAATCATCCTGTCCTTCTCCACTCCCTTTCTCCACATGTGACCCAACAATGAGCCGCGTCCAACGCTCCAGCGCTTGCCTTTACATGTGTGTCTGTGAGTGAGGGTTGGCCCGGAGATGACTGGCATTGTGTCGTTAGTCAGCTGGGCTCCTGCTCCATTATTTATTGTACAATAAGTCGAACTCCAGTGATGAGCCTGGGTTCAATTGGCCTCTGAAGTTGTTAACCCCTATGTATACAGAGATTACAAGATTGGTACAATAGTAGTCCCACTTAATTGTTTATCTGCTCACCTGCTTCTGTAGTCCTCTCCTTAGTGGGTCATATAAGAAATCTTAGATACAAATTGCAAATCTCTTTGTGCCCACTTTTCACTTTCACATGGCTCTGATACAAGAGGCCCTCCGTGGTGATGCTCTTATCAAATACTATGGTACATCTGCTATTCTTTGCAAATTCAGTGCTGAATCTGCTGTGCTCTCACGTTGCACTAACTCATGTGGAAGAGATCCCACCCCTTTAGTTAACACTATGATTCAAATCCATCTCTCTTACTATGTTTTGGTCTATGTTTATGCCAGGCTTGCTCTTCATATTAGGCTGTATACTGCTGATAAGCTGCCTAATTTAAGAGGTAATTGCTGCTTTTGTCGTTTCTCTTCTCTACTTTGCCCTGCATTGACATTAAATGGGTTTAGTGTTAAACAGTTAGGCAGTGTACTCTTGCCCTTGACCAAGTTGCTGGCTTTCTAGCTATAGCCTGGTGATCATAATGTGTGAGTTTGTAATGTATTTAGATTCAGATTTAAAATTTGTAACTTCTAAACAGTTTCTTATGGAAAAGGTTTATTTATTTTAAGCAAGAAATAACAACCAAATTTTGTCTTGTTAGAAACTTGTAGGAAGGTGCAGTCTCACTTCTGTTGTCTCTTTGCAGCAGCAGCTAATGGCGTGAACTAACCCTGCATATTAATTAGAGAGTTGAAGTTAAAAGTCTGAGCTGACAAAATTTAAATTACCATCTATTTTTCAGGCTGTGAAGCACTGTGCCTCATTACTGTATATTCCACAAAATGTAATTTATTCTTGTGCTAAAGTATCATGCCTATTAATAACACAATTGTAATGGAGTTAATTGCTTATGTTGAATAGATGGCTGAATAACTTTCCAACATTGGCTAATTTAAATAAATATAAATAATAAATGTAAATAATATGTATATGTAAAAAAAAAAAAAAAAAAAAAAATCTGCCTGGCTACACTTGCAAAGGCTGGATAGTCTCTGAAGACCACATCTGTCCTTCCCATTTAGGAGCTTCATTTTCTGGCATGATTCAGCATTGGTGTCACTAGGATCAGGAAAATCATATGGGACAGATGTTGATTATAAGTGGTGTTTTACTCTATGAATGTTTTACTCAGAAGTGGGGGAGTGCCTGGATGTGGCTCTTATCCTCAGTTTACTCCAATATCCACACAGGTTAGGTACTACTTGACATCATCTTGCAGACCATAATGTAGTCAAAATGGCCAGACAATATAAGGGCTGTACTGTACTCATCCAGTTGTTCTATTTTTGGCGTTAAGCTGCTGGTGTATGGGCAGGTGTTTTACATGAAGAATGATGGGCGTCTGGATTAAAATGCGGAATCCTGCAAAATATCTTTTACTGTATAGACATTCAGAAATGTGCTAATCCTCTTCTTTTTAATCCATTCTGGGGAGGAAAAAACAGGCCAGTCTGTCTGTATGAGAATTTGGCTGTTTTATACAGTAAGTGTACAGTGTACTATCTGGTTTTACCATGGGTTCTCTCCAGGGACCATTTTAGTTCTCAATAGCAATACAGCGATTCTGCAGATGTAAATAAGGTAAATATCATGTTATGGGTAGTGTAGTGATAGTCCTAGATTGACAAAAAAGTTGGGTAACAGTAAATTCAATATGTTGTCCCACCTCTAAATTACCCATAGTGAATGAACGTGAGAATGATGGCCCCTGCAATTTATTGTTGGTCATCAAGTCTCAGAGAAGCTGGGACAGGCTCCAAACTATTATGACCTGTAATAATTAGAAGATAAATAATAAATATCCTATGTTTTTTTTATTTAGTTTTGTGATGCCGATCTAGAAACTAGCCCCATGAAACAGCTTTTGTAAATAGAAGATCCATGTTTTTTGTCAGCAGGCTAAGTCATCCTGGTGGCATTTTGTGAGTTGCTCTGCTGACAAAATTCATAAAAAGTAATCTTGTAAAGTCACATAAAATACCCAGGCTGTGTGAGCTGATGCCAACGTTTCAGTGCTTCCTGAGAAGAAAGGTTGCTTTATTTGCCCTTCTATCCTTGCTGGCGGATCATTCTTCTCTCGACTTGGTTTGATCCCATTCCAGTGTCAAACCAAACAGATTTTGTGGGAGTGCTACCTGCATGTGCCAGAACACTTCTCCTTTGCTGTCTGCATCTCGAGTGTTGCCATCACTTCCTCCCATTTCTATTTTTAGCCGCCATGCTCTCATTATATAATTCATCAAGACGTAAGATGAGAGATGGGTCCAGGTTGGTTGTGAAGGTGCCCAAATAAAGGAGAATAGGCTAAAGGAGGTTGAAGACTTGTTCTGGCTTTGTCAGTTCTGTTATTGCAGTGGGTTCCTAACAAAGAGGAGGTGCCAAAAGTCAGCTGGGATGATTTATGCGGTAAGCTTTGACAGTGAAAGACATCAGGAGAGACAAGCTAAGTAAAAGTACAGGAGAGAGTGTGAGCTGAGTGGAGTCAGCAGGCTGAAGCTGGCCGGCCCACTGTCTGGATAAAGGCCAGGATTAGAAATTCTGGAGAGCATGCATACACTATTATTGCAATGACAGAGGTGGAAAGTGATAAGATATTTACAATCAATATGAGCAAGCTGCTTACTGTGTATATTTTTATAATATGCTTTTTTAGTAGCTTTAAAGGAATAAATGTTACTTTAGTGGTGGTATTAGTAGTAAATGGTAATAGTAGTAGTAGCGAGAGCAGTAGTACTAGTAATAGTAATAAATGGTAATAGTACTACTATTACCAGTAGCTGTACTTTTAGTAGCACTAGTAAGTTGTTGATTTAGTTGTAGTGGTTGTGTTAGTAGCCATAAGTACTTACTTAGTAAATGTTGCCCTCAAAGTTTCCTTTACTTTAACTCAAGTAATTATAATAATACTTTTATGCTTTTTGCAGTTTATCTTACAAATAAATGTTAGTGGTAACAGTGGTGGAGACTTAGGAAATTCATGATAATAGTATCCTTATGCATTAACTTGCTATTGCTGGACTTGGTTGGCCTTGATGCTCTGTGTCTGCTTCTAGGCTCAAGTAATTGCTCACAAACACATACAAAACTGAACAGAGTAAACACAGTTGTTGCTTGTAGGATAGTACAGACCAGCATAGGGTTAGGGTCATAGTAGTACAGTGTATTATTTTCAATTAGAGCAAAATATTTTCACCTCTTCTGTTACCAACTTCACATCAATTCTTACATAACTAAAAGCCTAAAAAGCCTATGCTGTCTTTACCTCTGCATTGTTGTTGTTGTTTTTCTTTTTTCTTTTTTTTTTGTGGAGTGCAGTTGGCCAAACAGGCAGCCTGATTATTGAGCATCCATCCAGGCATGG
The DNA here is from genome assembly GCA_020698575.1 of Bostrychus sinensis. Lineage (NCBI taxonomy): Eukaryota > Metazoa > Chordata > Actinopteri > Gobiiformes > Eleotridae > Bostrychus > Bostrychus sinensis. Next base: position 21,703,774 of record CM036258.1, read on the forward strand.
CTGAAATATATAGGGCACAACAAGGCAAAAGGAGGAATGGTCCAGTGAATCACTCAGAGCTGTTTGGAACGTGACTGGCGGCTGTGGAAAGAAGGGGTGGAGCCTTTATGAGCAAGTGACAGCACCATACAGCTGTAGAGTAGGACTGCTGTATGGTGGGGGTGGGACGAGTGGAAGACCAGGTCAGGGTTGGGGGGAGGGTATTATGTGTCACCTAGCAGTGTTACAAACATGACACTAGGAAACCCCAAATGAATTATAGAAGATGATAAAAAGTTATAATGGGGACATAATGTGACATTAATGTATAATATATGAATGTTTTGTTTGTCCATTTACAGGTCTACATCATACAACATGTTTTATGATTTTATTATGGGATTTTCTTCATTCTGTTTCAAGAAACGGACACTTAAGACTGTTTCTTATGTCATTCATCATATTGAGATGGTGTTTGTATTGTGCTTTTTGAGGGTAGACATATCTTATATTTCAAGACTTAAAATGGCAGATTTGGTTAAGTTATCCATATACTGAGCCTCTGCATTTATAGTGTTTAATGTAATTGGCAATACAGCTGTCAGCCACCTGCTTATAAGGCCTTTTCTCTTTTAACCTGATTGAAACTGGGTACATTGATCCAAAGTACACCCGTCTCTAAGAATATTCTTACCTCTAAGTCATGTAACACGAAAAACAAATATATGAACAGAATATGGGCTCAATTTTTAGTGCCTTGTTTGGAAGTGCCGTTCCTGCAAGTTTTCTGCGAGGCTGAAAAAGCACAAATCATTGTCATTGAAAACAATGCTGCACGAAGCATGAGCTCAACAAAGAACAGGGACACAATAGACTTTATCTTATCTTTGCACACCACCCTCAGGACACCAAAAAATTAACAGAAAAGAGGAAAAAGCCTCACAGATGCCTCACCAACATGGCTTTTTCATAGTCTGTGAACACCCAAAAGGCAGAGATGAAGCCACTGAGCATGACAGAGTTAATTGAACCATGTTGCCTCATCAAGCTGTCCCTTTTCCAGTTGAAACTACGACAAGCTTGATGCGTTTGCCCCAGTGGTTTCCAGTTGTTTGCCTGTTCAGCCTCTGGCACACAAACACACACAAGCATGTAAAGGCTAATCAGATGTTGTCTCTCCCTTTTCTTCTTTCTCTGTGCAGTTTAGCTCTGCACCCGGAGCGTGTCCTGGTGGCCACAGGACAGGTGGGCAAGGAGCCGTATATCTGCGTGTGGGACTCCTACACCGTGCAGACTGTGTCTATCCTTAAAGACGTGCACACACATGGGATTGCCTGCCTCGCCTTTGACTTGGAAGGACAGGTAAATAGCAACAATAAAATACAAAGCCAATTCCTAAAACAATTGGAGACTGTGTAAAATGTGGATGAAAACAGAATTTTGTGATTTGCTAATAAAATCATATCTGATTCACAATAAAACATACACAACATATACGATTTTGGATTTGTTAGCAGAAACACATCTATAAACTAGAAGCACTTGGAGAGCGCAGACCTCCGCCAAGCCACAGGGTTACTCACCTGAGAAAAATGTCTAAAGGTCCAGATCTAGCTCAATAAGTATTAAAGATACATCAAATCTGTGAATATACTATTCAAAGAGAAAAACCTCACCTTTGATTTGTAGCTACTTTTGTTGCTGTGCAATATCCAATTTCATATGTACCGCCTATATTTAAAACCTTTTGGCTCACCAGAACCAGAACCAGAACATGAACATGATAATGCATTAGTCTCATATAGCCCTTTCTAGGCACTCAAAGTCACTTTACAATTTGGTGAATTATTCATTCACTCCTCAGTCACACTCGGTGGTGAGCTACTTCTGTAGCCTCAGCTGCCCTGGGGCAGGCTGATGGAAGGTGCACCTACAACCCCTCCAACCACCATCAAACACAGTCACACTGACACGTTCATACAGGGTGAAGGGTGTGGGGCTTGAACCGCCAACCTTCAGGTTAGTGGGCAAGCATGTCTAACTATAATCTGGGTCAAACTATGTCAGATCATAACATCTACCATGATGTCATCCTGTAATTATTTGTTGAGTTAGAAGCTCTCATGCCCCATCTCCCAATCTAATCACTTGTTCCTTATTCCATTTGTGACATTTCTCGAAAATTTCATCAAAATCCGTCCATAACTTTTTGAGTTATGTTGTTAACAAACAGACAAACAAACGAACGCAAAAGACGAAAACAAGACGGAGGTAATAAGTTGGGACAGGGCAACAAAAGTCTGGAAACAAAATAGAGCTCTGGGTTTATTAGAAATAGTCAGTAACATGACAGGAATTACCTAAATCTTAGAGAAGTAAAGATGGGTAGATTTCACCAAACTGACAAAAACTCACTTGATCCAGAGAGTTTTATGAGATGAGACAATCATTTAATTTTGTTTTTATTTACATTTTCTGAATTTGCATATGGCTGAATGGACTGGCTGTTTTCCTTTGTGTCTTCAAAAGTGAGCAGAGAAGAAAAGTCTCTCTGTGGACCTGTCTGGTTTAGCAGTACAACATTAATATACTTCACTCAAGCGCTGCAGACTGATCTTTTGAGCTCTAAGTCCTGAATGACATGTGATTACTCCTGCAGCGCTGCACCGACAGCTGGCATTAGCAGGAATCCTTCACTGTTTATTACTATATTGCATCAGCGACTTTGACAGCACCAGGTGTAAAGTGGAAAATCATTACAAAGCATGCAACACACTGACATCCAGACTCTGCATCAATTCAATTTGAGAAGCAAAGGGGCTTGAAAGTGGCCTGCTATTTACTGTACTGCCTTATGCTGTCTTCCCAGTCAGCTCCCTGCAGACTTCCCATCTTAATGTTTACACACTACATCACCCACATAATGTAGTTTTGTCTATAAAAATCAATATTCTGCACAAGCGTCTCTAGGTTTTATCTTTGCACATCTCTCTCACCTCCCACAGGAGCTTTCAGAGCAGAGTTATAACTCCTGCATTTTGCCGTCACAGACGGCAGGAAAATGACCCCATGCTATTTTCCTGTGCTCGGCTGGTGAGGCCCAGGGATTTAGACGGAAAGTGACAGCGTTAAGCAGAAGGGCTGCACCATTTCTCACTTGAACAGCACTATTTACTCCCCATCGCTCTCCTTCCTGAAAAAAGTCATAGCCTAACCCAGTCCATTTATTAAAGAACATAATTTAGAATGTACTGTACTTTATGCAAAGTCATTACTTTGAATTATATATTGATAGTAGTTGATTCTTCTTTTAAACTAACACATCATAGCCAGCTGACCTGGCTCACTCTCAACTCACTGGAGAATACAGCTGCTGTATGTTACTGGAAAATATACTACAAATTCCACAGGGATAGTTGTGGGAGTGCCACAAATGGCCATTGGTAGAATTGGTCAGGGAAGCAATGCACTATTAATATGCACGTTTTCACTGTTTGTGCAAACCAAATACTTATCGTTTGTGCAAACCAAATAGTCATCATTTGGTGAGCATTATTCAATTTTATTAATTTTATTCATTTTTTTAATATTCAAAATTGCTATTGTTTAGACTGCATTTAGAGCCACAAAAACTGACTTTTGCCTAAGACCTGTCTGACTAGTGTATGGCAGTTCACTGCAGCTATGGAAATGTTGCAATCAAAATGAAAGTTGTCTTTGGATCAGAGTCCAGACCTAATACTGTGTGTCACTGTCTATCACTAATATACAATCTATGGTGGATACATATGGTGAGTATTTGAATCTTGGTTTCAAAAGTCAAATAAAAAGACTTGTTCATGTAGATTGTTAAACCCTTATGTCCACCACCACATTTTCACACAAAATCTGCTCCTATTATAAGACATACACACTCTTGTGCTAATGGCTGACCAGGAACTTCTGTCAATGACCAAACATTGAGCAGTTTATTAAAAATGCCATGCAAAGTAATTGTATTTCCAGAGCTCTTGCCTCTTTTCTGCTCCACTGGCACTGATGCTGCCTACTCACTCTGTCAGATATGGCGGTTCCTCCAGCAAGCACTCAAATCTGCTCAGTGGTAATGCCAGGGGCCAGACAACTGTTCTGTTTTGTTCATATCTCTTATTAGCCTTTTTCATTGTGGCTTTCCCCTGCTGCAGCCTAGGTAGCTAAATTTGCTCACAAGAGATTAGTGCAGCAGAGCGGTAGCAGTTCAATCTGTGATGTCTTGTATGCAATGCTAATGGTTGCTCTCTTTACAGTGTTTGGTGTCTGTGGGCCTGGACTCGAAAAACACAATCTGTGTGTGGGATTGGAGGAGAGGGAAGGTTCTGGCAGCCGCTCCTGGTCATACAGACAGGGTAAACAGTCTTCTTCCCTTCACCGTCTTCTGTCACAAGCTTAGAATCAACCAGTTCAATTAGTTAGTAAGCGCAGGATAGAGTGCTGGCCCAGGGGGGACATAAGTGAGTTAGTCCTGATTGATCATGAGCCACCCGGAGCCAGTCTGAGAGGGTGAACCACTAATGAAAAGGATTTTTTTTTAAACAATGAAATATGGGCAAGTGTTGTTTGCTAGTTCAGCCCACACTTTGCAGCACAGACGGCACAAAGAATTTTACTCTTACACAGCATGCAATCAGCAGTATATCAAAACACCCAGAAACAAGGAGTGCAGACCTAAATAATTTGTTACCATGTGGCTGAGATTGGTTTGTTTGGCAACCAACTAGTGAATAAACCAATTGAAAACATAAAATCCTTGGGTGTTGCTCCTTGCTTACAACATTCTTGTTTTAACAATTTAATATAAAATTCATTATGTTTTTTTTCCTCCACAGATTTTTGACATATCATGGGATTTGTACCAGCCAAGCAAGCTTGTAAGCTGTGGTGTGAAACATATTAAGGTAAATCTGCTTCCTGGTCATTTAACATGCAGTAAAGCAAAGAACCCCTGAACCTCCTTTGCATAATGTCTAAACTATGATGCTCATAGTTATTGTGAATTCAGAGGCCCTTCATATCCCGCCTTTATCACTTATCAGCCCTCAAGTAGCACAGTATGCAAATTCTCCTTTTCTACAGTTTATGGTTATAAGTCACTTAACATCCATAAATAGGACAACGAAATGACTCACACTCAAATTTGCAAAGAAAAATGTTCCCATTTCTTTGCACTTCTGCCTTGCTCCATTCAGCTCTCAGATATACTCTTCAGCTGAGTATTTTTCTTCAAACAGTACTGTTTATAAATCTTATAGTTCATGTGAGGTGCGTTTGCTGAGCCTCTCAAAGGAAAGTGTAGTTTTATTCCTTGAGTGGCACATTAGTGGCATTTAGGAAAATAACAAGAGGGAGAAGGATAGAGCAATCCATTTACATACAAAGGGTATCCAGACAATAATGAGAATGAATGATATAAACATCCTTTTACTGAAATATTTTACATTGACTTGATTTACATTGAAAATATGCACCTTGTGTGTGTACATTCTTTATACTATAGCACCCCTGAAAATCCTCAAGTGGGATGGCCTTCAGACCCTGTGTATATGGGCTCTTTAGATGATATCCATTCTAAAAAGATGCTGTTTCAAACCATTCTTCATCTTTGGAAACTCATACCTGGATGTTATCAGTCACTGAGACAAAGACTTTTTTGTGTGCGCACACAATAACTTGCTTGGGCCATCAGAAAGTTTATGGCCTAAAAAACACATCACATTGTTTCCCCATCCACACTACAACCCCGACGTGGCTCTGCCACATTTTTATATTCTCAAAGATAAAGAATGGTTTGAAAGGACACCATTTTGCCAGTGTGGATAACTAATACTCACGTGGAGCTACACTCACATAGTGCACTGCAAGGAGACAATGTTCAAATGTAATTTTTTTAACACAGAATCTTTAATAAAATATTATTCTTATTACTTTTTGGACACTTCTCGTGTATGTGCCACCACAGTCTCTGCATGTCTGAATACTGTGGAACATGGATTTGGTGCTGCCACAGAGTTTAGAATTTGTTTGGCTACTGTAACATACTGTATCTCTCAGTGGTGAGTTCTTTTTATAATTCCAGCATTTCACCTCCTGAACTCAGGTATCCTCTCTCTGGCCTGGACACCAAACCTACTACTCCATCGCTGTTGGTCTTCCCTGACATCCTCCTTTACTTTCTTGCAACTTTACCTTTTTCCTTAGGCTGAGGCAATCCAAGCAATTGTCTGATATAATTCCCCCCAGCATTCACCCTGCAGACCATGTGACATCTGCTCCCCAGCCCAGTGTACGCTCAGCGATTATAGCACTCAGAGCATCCCACAGATTTAGCCCCAGTAATCCACTCACTGAGGAAAACACAACCTCTACGACAAGAGCCCAGGCTGCTCTCCTTCTCACGCAGCTCCTCTGAAGTTACACAAAGGGCCAATTGTACTGCATTGTGTTCAAGAAGACTCTATGCACTTTGCTAGTCCTATCTTTCAGCCATCTGTTTTTTTTTTTATTTTTATTTTTTTTAGAAATCCTTAAAATATCTAATATTTAAAGATATCTTGTGGCCTTTTGGCTTTATTAGACAGGACATTGCATTATTTATAGAAATATCATGGGAGAGACCAGTGTGAGACATTCAGTAAATCGCCAGAGTCTGCACTCGAGCCTACTGTATATGAAGCCTAGGTGAGCTACAGTATAGTCACTCTATGCTGCTTGCTCTAACAACGAAGGGGCTATACTGTAGTGTACCAACTGTCTTTAATTTACTAGATTTAGTGTTTTGGTGATAGTAAGAAACTGAACAATAGAAAAAAATGTGATATGCAATTACCATTTTTAATATTGCTATAATAATATGGCTATGGTAAGAATGTGGAGTTATCTTGCCAACAGGCCACCAAACCAACCAACAATAAAGATCTACGTAAAATGTACACCAAGGAACCCTATCAAATACACAGACATCTGTTATATTTGAATAGCTGCAATAGGTGCTTTGTCTCATATGACATTTATACTGTCCTCTAAGTATGTTTTTGTGTTATTGCTGTTTGTATGTATTTATAGCACTGTTCCAGCCAGCACACAGTATTTATCCAACTGTCATAAGTTAATTAACCATGGATTAGTTTGTTAGACAGCAATGTTGTGGGGCAATTCCTGAAGTGTCTACTGTGATTATACCAATTGTGACAAGTCAAAGTACAAGCAGCAGTAATTAATTAAATCCAGTGCATCTATTAACATTGTGATTGGGATTAAGCTACATTTAAATCTAGTCTATTACCATGCCTGACAGAAAAGAGTTGTCACTAAGACAATTTATGTTCTTTTAAAAACAATATGCAGTCTGTATTGTATACTGATGGGCTTGTGGTTCATAATGCTTTAGCTATAGAAATAAGCTTAACAGATCTGTATTAAGAAAATCAGTTCATTGGTTATAGCCATTTTTTTCCACACAGAGGGGCTGCTGGGGACATGACCTCTTGTAAGTGCAGCACTTAGCTCTCTAGCACCATTTATAGTTAATGTAGTTTTACAGGAGAATATTATTGTCAAGATGAATTGGGTGAAGGCTTGCACAGTGCAGCCACAAGTGACTTGAGCTGTGTGTGTGTATTAATTAAGATTTAAAGTGGTTTCTGAGTGCTGGTGTAGGTAACTGAGCTAATGACATCCCACTAATCCTTAACAGAAGTTGTCTCAGTGCCTCATTAGTCTTATCCCGCCAATACATTTCTGATTTGAACTGCATTTATATGGTACACCACATCTCCACATATACACTATTTTTCTGCCCTTGTGTATTTCTCTGCTGCTCCTGGTCTTATCATTAAACCCTCTCACATTCGGCCTTCTCTTAGTTATTCAGCAGCCAAAGGATTACCCAGGGTGCTTGTTTCTTGCTGCCTTATCAGTTGCAGGCAGGGAGAGCTGTGCAGTCATCCCGTATCCATCCCAGATTTCTTCTACAACAAGCTGGCCCACAACCATTAACCATTACCATTAGCCATTAAAACCAGCAATTACACTTGTAATGTCACTTTTCACTTCACTTTTCACTTTTGACCTATGCTCTCTTTTAGTTCTTATCTGGTAGTAAAATTGTTAAAATAGCTTATAAGTTATAAAACTAAACTAATTGGCTTTGGCTAAGAGTTACAATGTGCTTCCATGAAAAATGGTAATACATGAGCAGGTAAAAGTTGGTTTTGCTTGCTTTCATGTCCAGATTGTTCAGCAGCAGTGGTCCCCAATCGGTGGGTCAGGACTAAAAAGGGAGTCACAGAGGGGTTAAATATAGTGTTTGAATTTTGTGGTGCTATAAAAAAGTGGCTCGCAATTAAATGGTCAGATCTAACACTGGGTACCGCAGTCAAACCAGTTTATACCCACTCATCCAAATACAAAAATATGAGTTCCATTTTTATAATTAATTTATTATTTCATAGGTTTTGGATATTATAGCTTTTTGTTTAAGCCGTACAACTGGCCAGTGGCCAAAGTTGAACCCTGTCTCAGGTCCATAGTTGCCAACAACACTCAATGGAATAATGAGTAGAAGATTAATAAATGAATCAGTTTACACAGTGTATATAATATTAAATTAAACAGCTAAAACCTAGGATAAAATTTTTAATCCAAGTTCAACAGCAGCATGTATACAAGGCTGAGATGTTTGATGGCAGTGTGTGTCTGAGCCCTTGATCCCTGTCTCTGATAATCGATCCGTTCTGTTAACAGGCCGCAGCCCTATCTCTTGGTAAGATAGGTGTTACTCAGGCGTGACTGGCTGCCACTGTTAGCGTGCTTATTTATTAATTCTGTCACTGTCTCCTTCCTCAAAGCACCTATCTGAGGTGCTTGCTTCCTTTAAAGTTGGGTATAGAACTTTAAAATGAAATGGACCAGTGAAGAAAGAGATTCGGCTTTTATTTAGACCTCAAAAATTACTGTCAATTTAGTTTTTCTGGTGAAATCTCTATATAATTTTGTCCATGTCCTAGTGTGAGCCCTCTCGCTGCGATCTCATCACCATGCAGACAGAGCGTCTCTCTATGCCCGTTTGATGGATTTAGCCCCAGACAAGACCAGTGCCTGTGCATCCCAATGACCTTGTTCATAAATAATGAGTCTGTGTGTTTGCCGTGTGCGTGTCTGTGTTGGCGCATGCTGATCAGGTGGTTACAGGGCTGACCCCCACCAAGTTCCCCAAACACAGGGAGAGAAAGATGCAGTTTGACTTTCAAGGAGGTCATATCCATATTCCTTGTGTGCGTGTCAAACAAAGAAAGATATGTTCTGTTAGACTACATAATTGTCTGTTTGCTTTTGCACAATGGGATTACGCAGGGGATTATTAGCTGACATGCTCTTGAACTCTTCTGTTTGTGTTTTCAGTTTTGGAGCTTATGCGGTAATGCTCTCACACCCAAACGTGGTGTGTTTGGCAAAACGGGAGATCTCCAGACCATCCTGTGTCTCGCCTGTGCTAAAGATGAGCTCACGTACTCGGGTGCCTTGAACGGTGACATCTATGTGTGGAAAGGGATCAATCTAATGAGGACAGTTCAGGGGGCACATGGGGTAAGTATACTTAATATCTGAGTACTTGCCAACTTTGCTATGGCTGATTCCACTGTAATAAACAGACAAACCCACAGTGGACGGTACTAGTAAACCCAAAATGTAGCAGAGCCCACGCAGATCGGCTTCATTTGATTCCACTCAGTAGAAAAGGATCAGCCTTTTGCTACACAGGATTAAATGATATCTATGAGATCAACAGCTGGGTGAAGGGCCTGCTGTATGGGGGAGGGGATAATATCTACAGAACATGCTCCTTCTGCTTTTTGTACAAAACAAATGTCCTGCTGATTTTCAGAAGGGAAGCAATGTTTGCTTGCAACATTTAAAACAGTGTACCCCCCTAGGTCTTCAAAATATTCCAATTGTGTTAAATGTAATATTGTCAAAATAGAGGCCTTACAAGTATTATAAATAAAATTTAGGGGCATGCTATGTATTCAGTTATCTAACGTTTACATTTTTCAATTGGAACATAATTTTGTTCTAGCCTTTCAGTCTACCCTTTAGTAAATATAGCATATGCTGTTGAAGTCATTTTAAGTCATCATACTATTCCCAATGTTCATACAATATATAAGTAAAATGTATAATTATTAAAAGTAAGCTTCCCCTAGCCACAGGAAGAGGCGTGTACTTGTCGAAAATATAAATTTGCTTGTAATGCTTGGTAACAACTAGTATGAATATGGCTTAAAACAGAAAAATATATATTATTATCAATAATTGCATAGTGAGTCTGTGTGAATGTGGCCTTAAATTTGATCTTCATTGGCATTAAAGGGTGTTAAAACTGTTAAAATGTACCTGGAAATCCCTGGAGCTGCCATGTCTCAACAAAAAGACATAATTCCCTATTACCGAAATCATTACTGTTTGTGTTGTATTTTCTTGACTTGCCCACAGCAGGTCTGTAAATGTGAAAGCCTTGTTCGCCGAATGCCTGGTTGAGTAGCAGTACAAGTCATGTGTGTTGTAGCTGTAGCTGGTTGTGTCGTTGCTCATTTATATCACAGATCTTTACTGACAGTTTGTCATTTCCTCCAGTCAGGGATTTTCAGCATGAATGCCTGCGAAGAGGGGTTTGCCACCGGGGGCCGAGATGGATGTGTCCGGCTATGGGATCTCAACTTTAAACCAATTACTGTCATTGATCTCAGGGAAACAGACCAAGGGTATAAAGGTAATTTCCAAATGCCTGCTTTTTCATTTTAGACATTAGCTACTCAGAAAGAACATCCCATTAGCAACAAGATGAAGTTCCTATTCCTATACATTTTCTTTCTTGCATTTATTTATTATTTGTTATCTTGGATCAAACAGTTGTAGGTGAAAATGGCCAATTTCTTCTGCATTTCCTCTTGTTAGTAAGCATGATCTATCTTTGAAACCATACAAATGTTGAATTGACATTTTTAGATGACTTGCTTTCTTACCAATGTCAGTTACAGACACTAGCTTGATATCATGCCCTGTCCCCAAATGGCAAAAGCTTAAAATAACTTTGGTGAATATTGTGCCTGATTTGCAGCATGTTTCTGTATGTTCATAGGGCTGTCTGTACGCAGCGTGTGTTGGCGAGGAGACCACATCCTTGTCGGCACACAGGATAGTGAGATTTTTGAGATAGTGGTCCACGATCGCAACAAGCCCTTTCTCATCATGCAAGGTCACTGTGAGGGGGAGCTTTGGGCGCTTGCTGTTCATCCGACCAAACCCCTAGCAATGACAGGAAGTGATGACCGCTCTGTAAGGTAAGGCTTTATTACCCTCACCAGAAAAGTTATGGTCTTTTTGACACTGGTTTCTTTGCTTACTGTATCTGTTTGCACAATAGGTCAAATAGTTATGGTAAAATTTTAATGACATTTTCAGGAATGGTCTGTTCTTTGTGTAAACAGGATATGGAGCCTGATTGACCACGCACTAATCGCCCGCTGTAACATGGAAGAGCCTATCCGCTGTGCAGCTGTGAGCACTGACGGCATTCACTTGGCACTGGGAATGAAAGATGGCTCTTTCACCGTTCTCCGAGTCAGGTGGGTACACAAAGGGCAAGTGGGAAATGCCATGTGAATGACAGACATAGACAAAGAGCTCAATTATTTCTCCTGTGTTGCCATGAAAGATTTAAATTGAACCAGATTTGTCTTTTACCCGCAGAGATATGACAGAAGTGGTCCACATCAAGGACAGAAAAGAGGCGATTCATGAGCTGAAATACTCCCCTGATGGGACACATTTGGCTGTTGGGTCTAATGACAACTCGGTGGACATCTATGGTGTAGTGCAAAGATATAAGAAAGTGGGCGAGTGCATTGGCTCCAACAGCTTTATCACACACATGGACTGGTCATCGGACAGCAAGTACCTACAGACCAATGATGGCAGCGGCAGGAGGCTTTTCTACAGGATGCCAAGTAAAAAAACAAAAAACATTATGAAGCATATTTTAATTACTATGACATTTGACAAGAGTTCTGAGGAAAAATGTTTGTCTTTTGTTGAGGTGGGAAGGAGGTAACCAACAGAGAAGAGCTGAAGCTGGTGCAATGGGCCTCGTGGACATGTGTGCTGGGGCCTGAAGTGAATGGAATATGGCCTAAGTATTCGGATATAAATGACATCAACTCTGTAGATGCCAACTTTAGCAATCAAATCTTAGTAACAGCTGATGATTATGGATTAGTCAAACTTTTACGATATCCATGTATCAAAAAAGGTAACACATATTTTTATTGTCAATTAAAATATTTAAGAAAATGGATCCTATGTTAATAATACTGTGTACTTATTGTTACAGGTGCAAAATGTAAAAAATACCTTGGTCATTCAGCTCACATAACCAATGCCAGATGGTCAAATGATTACCAGTGGGTCATAACTATTGGTGGTGCGGACCATTCAGTATTTCAGTGGAAGTTTATCCCTGAAAGAAAGTCCAAAGAGGCTCTGCATATAGCACCACAAGGTGTGTTTTCCCCCTTTACACACAACTTGTGTGAGCTACTTTATAATCGGCAAATCATATGTTTATATTTACACTCTATTATAATTGGAACATAGATGAGTAGACTGATACCAAGTAGCTTTAACCACCATAATGTGCTAGATTGCAATTTTGCAATTATTTTTTTATAAAAGACTGTAACGAAACCACCATAACATTAATTAAGACAAATCCAATAAAAATGTATGAAGCTTTGGAACCATAATTGCATTGTCATCCCTAAGTCATCATTTTCACAGGGACAGAGTGCAGCTGTGCTTTCTGAAATGAAAGCCTGCACTAACTGCCTTTCCTTTTCATTTTCCTAATGGAGGTTGTGAGTAGTTGCCCTTGCCTGCCAGCTCTGCTCATTGCCTCATCTTGGCACAGTCTCATTCTGCTGGTTCAGCATTTTTATACATTTGTTTTGAGCAGTGTCACTGAAAGGTACAGCTGGCTGATAAATAGAAGGTGTCAGTGTGCAATTACATGACCACATATATCTTCTGCCAACATGAGACACAGTATTATTCATCTGAGGTGTGCAGCAGTCATGGTATGATTTAGAGGTCAGGCAAGTGTTGTACCAATGATGTGTGGTGTGCCCTTGCTTTTGCAGAGACCTTGGCAGACTCAAATAGTGAGGAGTCGGACTCAGACCAGTCAGATGTACCTGAGATGGACTCAGAAATCGAACAGGAAACCCAGCTCACTTATCGCAGACAGGTTTGTGACTAGATTCAACATGTACAAAATAGGACTGCACAAAATATTTGCCCAATCTATTATAATCGCAATAACAGCAAACGCAATACATGTGTTGCAATAAACTTAATGCACCACAATAATGTCATGGTCTTTTGTCCAGAGCCTTTGATCTCTTCCTAAATTGAAATTGAATTGAACTTTTTCTGTCTTTGCTTAATAAAACCATAACACTGTAAATAACAGGCACATATTTCTAATCATATCCCTATTACCATATTTAACATAATAATAATAATATTACATATTGCATGTTTCATATTGTCCCGCCCTATTATAAAATGCAATTAACAATATAGCCATAAAAAATAAAGTACAGACTTTTTCCTCCCTCGCACAGGTTTATAAAGAAGATCTACCTCAGCTCAAAGAGCAGTCCAAAGAGAAGCATCGAGCGCTGCCAATGAAAAAGAGAGAGAGGGCACCGGGAAGTGGAGTGAAGCTCCACTTTATTCATGGGTAGGTTCACTTTGTATAGCCATACAAAGAAAGCTATTAATAATAACTAATAGGATTGGTAATAAAAGAGATGATTGCATTGCTGTCTGCCTTTTATAATGTGTGTATTTGTCCTTGTGTTTGCAGCTACAGGGGCTATGATTGTAGGAGTAACCTCTTTTACACCCAGACTGGTGAGATAGTTTACCATGTAGCCGCTGTCGGAGTGGTGTACAACCGACAACAAAACACACAGCGATTTTATATGGGCCACAATGATGATGTCCTCTGTCTGGCCATCCACCCACTCAAAGACTTTGTAGCTACAGGACAGGTAACATAAGCACTTTTAATTTCAGATGACTGTTTTGTGTTAATACAGTAGCTCAAAATGCATTATATGTTTCCAGGTTGGGAGAGATTCCTCAATCCACATATGGGACACAGAAACATTGAAAGCTATGTCAGTGTTAAAGGGGTTCCACCAGATTGGAGTGTGTGCCTTGGACTTTTCAGGTATAAATCAAAAATGTGATAACTAGGTTTGGCAGTCCAAAAAAATTCACTTCACTAAAATAATTGCTCATCTAAAACAAAATACTAGAAATACAATTTCTAAGCCAGACAGAAAAATCCTGCTGTCATGAAGTTTGCAGTAGTCTAACAATATCATGCTAGAGCTGTTTGTCTCTCCTCTCTAATTGGCCCCACATAGAGCAGTGTGAAAATCTGTCTCAGTGAATCACCTGTGGTACATCAAACCCAATAGGCTGCTTTCATGTTTTCTAACAAGGGCCAAACTTGACTGAATCAAAGCAGGAGCTGGCTCTACCTGCACTGAATAGATCCTTTTTGGTTTTCTCCCCTTAGCGGATGGCAAGAGGCTGGCTTCAGTGGGGCTTGATGACAATCACACCATTGTGCTGTGGGACTGGAGGAAGGGGGAGAAGCTCTCTGCCATGAGGTTTGTATAGAGATATGACAGTGTTTGCAGAATACAGGCTTTTCAATACTGCTGATATTTGCAACAAGTTTTATAAGCCCCTTTACTAACAGTTGTTCCTTCACTTTTAAATATGAAATGTTGAGGTTAAATTGAGGCCACTTGGCTGTGCAGTGCTGACAACATAATTGATGTAGGGCAAAAAAGAGAAAAAAAAAAGAAAAAAAAAAGGGAATTACCATTAGTTCACACGGCTGTAAAATGGCCGTTGAAGCTGTGGATAAATTATTAAAGACAATAAAAAAATCATTTATATTTTCACTGTCACACACTTTGTCTTTCTTTATATCGGTGAGATAAGGCAGAGAATTGTTGTGCGACAGTCTTTATCCTCATGTAGGGCAAACTTGCTATACTGGCAGACAATGATGGCAATGATCACTGTGTCTATAGGATGTAAATGATACATGTGAACAGATATGGGCCACACGCAGCCGGCTTGTATATTTTATGCTTGAAGATTACATTACCCAATCTGCACTATGAATTGCTGCATTGTTTGTGAGGTTTTACAACAGGTAAAATGATATAAGTCAGATTTGGTGTTAAAAATGTCCCCAAATATCTGTTTGTATAATGTGATTTTAATATATTGTATGTTCTCAGTGGGCTACTTTTTCTTGCTGTATGTTGGATGGTAGGGTTAAGGCTCAAAGGCAAATAGCATAGTGTGGACTGTGTAATGGTGGGCAATATAACAATGTAGGCTGAGGAAAAATGGGTCCTAGTGAGAAACTGACATCAGAAAAAAGAAAAAAAAAATTAAGCATGTACAAAAAAAAAAGGTCTGAACTATCTAAGCATTTCTAGTTTTCTAAATCATTAAATTTTCCAAGCATAAAAAAGATTATTTATGATAATGTTTTTGCTCCTTTTTTAGAGGAAGCAAAGACAAGATATTTGTTGTGAAAATAAATCCATACCTGCCTGACAAACTCATCACTGCTGGCGTGAAGCATATGAAATTTTGGCATAAAGCTGGTAAGACCCTGGATACATAGTGTATTTTTATTGACTTGCAGAGACACTAACAAGCACAGCCCAGGCTTTGCTGTGTCACATGTTGGCCCAAGCTGACTGGATGGCTTTCTTTCAGGTGGCGGTTTAATTGGGCGCAAGGGGAACATGGGAAAGACGGAGACGATGATGTGTGCGGTGTACGGCTGGTCGGAGGAGATGGTCTTTTCGGGAACGTGCACTGGAGACATTTGCATTTGGAGAGACATGTTCCTGATGAAGACTGTCAAGGCCCATGATGGCCCTGTCTTCAGTATGCATGCACTGGAAAAGGTACTGCAGTATTGTTTGTATTGTATGTCATGTGGCCTATTTCTGAATTAGGCGGTCATTTTCCCTCTAATGACAGGTTTAATCACTAGGAAAGTCATTTAAACCAAAATTTTGTCAATATCTCCTCTCTGTAGGGATTTGTGACAGGAGGAAAGGATGGTATTGTCGCTTTGTGGGATGACACTTTTGAAAGATGCCTAAAGACCTACGCCATCAAGAGGGCAGTCCTAGCTCCAGGCTCTAAAGGTAAAAAGGTCGCTGTCATCAATTCTACAGAACCATAATGTAGTATTTCTAGTATAATGACTTTTTTGCAACCTGTGTAACTTGGTCTCTGCAGGGTTGCTTTTAGAAGATAATCCATCTATACGTGCCATATCTCTGGGCCATGGACACATCTTGGTGGGAACAAAGAATGGAGAAATTCTGGAGGTGGACAAGAGTGGCCCCATTACTCTGCTAGTCCAGGTAAAGATTTTAAAATAAACCACAAACTGTCAGAAATGTAATGATACACTCCAGTCTTTATTCAAATCGCCACCATACTTCCACACATAATAGACATGTAGTTATATAATGTAAAGTATTATTATTCTCATTTACAAGTTAGAGAAATGGAACTGTGAGGCCAGATGCTGGTTTATTGGCAGAAACAAAAAACAAATCAGCTTTGTCATCCAAAAAGATTATATTATACCACCACTGTTCATTACACTAACTGTCATGAATCAAGCAGGAGAAGGCAATAAATAGTGATGAATTGCTGCAGCTAAATGAGAGATTGTTAATTTAGTTAAGTGGTCCTGCAGTGTCTCGCTGTGTCCCCTGATATTAGGCAGACAGAGCGAATGCAATTGAGTGCCCTTTGCAAAAAGCTAAACAGGTTCATTGTGATAGATCAGATTAGATCGGCTTGGGCAACACACAAAAAGATTTGGCTCAATTATCTCTGAATGTGAGGTTCCTTTCTACCACTATCTAGTAATTATGATATGGCTCATTTGCGTCCTCAGGGTCACATGGAGGGTGAAGTGTGGGGCCTGGCCACTCATCCTCATCTCCCTCTCTGTGCCACAGTCAGCGATGACAAAACCCTCCGCATATGGGACCTCTCCCCCAGCCACTGCATGCTGGCTGTACGCAAGCTCAGGAAAGGTGAGTCAGCAGCAGAAATACAACTAATAGATCCCTAGGATTGAATAAACAAGCATCTTGGCTTCCCTATAGGGGGCCGCTGCTGCTGCTTCTCCCCTGACGGCAAAGCCTTGGCCGTGGGTCTGAACGATGGCAGCTTCCTCATTGTGAACGCAGACACTCTGGAGGACCTAGTGTCTTTCCACCACCGCAAGGACATTATCACTGAAATCAGATTCTCACCAGGTACCATTTACTTCTTTAAGATTACAAATGGCGCTGAATTAACATAAGTTTAAGCAGGTATAGAGAACATGTTTCCCTCCCACTGTGAATCAGCGAGGTTGTGCTGCAGGCTTGACCCATATTAATGGCTTGCTGTAATAAGGCCAGACCTAGAGAGCGTAAGAAATGAATGGCAAACAGTGGGGGAGGACAAAGTGAGAGCAAGAAACTAAACTCTTCTGCCTGAACATTTAACCTCAATCCACAGTGCAAGGGATCTAGTGTCTCAACCCAGCACTTCTCATTCCTTAAGAATCTGAAGTCACTGTGTAATCTTGTGAGACACTTGCCAGATTATACTAAAATATTTGTGTTTTCTAATAATCTTTGTTTGTTGATTAAGGTGTTGGCAAGTATCTTGCAGTAGCATCTGGAGACACATTTGTTGATATTTACAATGTGATGAGCAGCAAACGGGTTGGAGTTTGTAAAGGATGCCTCAATTACATCACCCATCTTGACTGGGATAAGAGAGGTAAACATGAGTCTTTGGATCCTCAATGAAACATTACACAACAATTTTTGAACAAATATGGTTAAAACTCTGGGTTCTTCCATTCACAGGAAAGCTACTCCAAGTCAACACAAGTGCTAAGGAGCAGTTCTTTTTTGAAGCTCCTCGTGGCAAGAGACAGACTATACCAGCAACCGAGGTGAGTGAGGATGCCTAGCAGAAGCAGCAGCAGCATTATTGTTGCTTTTGGGCCATATTTTCTTATGGGGATCAGAGAAGTCTCAGGGAGGTGCTATAAACCATTAACACAACCCACTTCTCACCAGTAAAGTTCTAATTTTAGTTGTAGAAGTGAGGTTATGTTAGTATGTTTCTTTAAATAAAGTGATATTCACATACATAAATTACACATATTTTACTTACCTAACTGATAGTCACAGTTAGGTTAAAGAGCAAAACTCACAAAGTCTATCTGAAAGCTGCCAGTCATTAACCCTTGTAACCTAACCTGGTCTCATTTAAGTCTACTGCCCATGTGTATTCATTCATTCACGTTCATTTTAATTTGTTTCAGTTTTAAATAGAGAATCCTAGCTGTAAACACTTAAAGCATATCCTTGTTTTTGTTCATTTTCACCCATTAGTAGGAATTTGTGCAGAATTCCAAACAGTGTGTTTCTTTCTTTCTGTGTTTATATGTGTTACCACAGTTCTGTCATCTATCTTAATGATCCTCTGTTTTATTCAGGTGGAGAAGATTGACTGGAGCACATGGACTTGTGTCCTGGGACCATCTGTTGAGGGCATCTGGCCTGTGATCAGTGAGGTCACTGAGGTGACCTCTGCCTGCCTTAGTAATGACCGAAAGGTGCTAGCTACAGGAGATGACTTAGGATACGTCAAGCTCTTCAGATATCCTGTCAAGGCAAGATCCAACACAGTACTTAGAAGGCTCAAAATGAATGCAAATGATATGGTAATTCTGACCTAAGATCATAAGTGTTAAAAGAATGTTATTCTTTTCCCTCAGGGCAAGTATGCAAAGTTCAAGCGCTATGTGGCCCACAGTACACATGTTACCAATGTGAGATGGAGCCATGACGACAGCCTTTTGGTGACAGTCGGCGGGGGTGACACGTGCCTCATGATCTGGGCCCATGAGCCTGAGGGCCATCGGGAGATCAGACAGTGTGACAGTGAGGAGTCCGACATAGAGAGCGAGGATGATGGTGGTGGGTGACAAATATCTTTGATGGGTCAGGTTTTTACCAACTCTGCATTTAAAAAAATATTACCAGTATTATATTGGTCATTTATCAGGTTATGACAGTGATGTGACAAGGGAAAATGAGATCACCTACACCATCAAGGCCTTATCCACCAACATGCGACCAATGACAGGCATCAAACCACACTTACAGCTCAAAGAGCCCACTGTTGACGAAAGGTACTCCCCATTAAAGCTAAAAAAGCTAATTAATAGCATATTAACAGTCATTCAATTGAAATACTTACATACAATTAAGTGCATATTAAAGTAAAATTGAAATCAAGCTTCCTTTTCTCACAAAAACAAAACTCTTCTTTTCCAGTGTGTAACTCTAGTTGTGTGTCTGTCCTTTTGAAATAACTCAAATAGTCTTTTCTTCTCTTCTCATTTCCTTTAATGGCTGTCCATCTGTCATTATCCTGCTTCGTTCTTTTATTCTACTTGAAGACAAGGTGTGGTCAGGTAAGTTTCTGACTTAGTTAAAGATGGTGTGTGTGCAATACGCACAAACATACATAAAATTAAACAATTCTTAGCTACAATCAATAAATCTTAGTTGTTACATCTGATAATTAAAAAGGCACTCTTTACTCACCTTTATCCCTTGCATATCACTTTTCTACTCTTCTTATATTTCCCAGTGTATTGCTTCTTAAAGTCTTTCCCTGACATTAGATGAACCCACATTTGTTATTAATCGGTAATGTAAGTCATCCAATGCTCTGTCCAGTTGTCATAGAAATGGACTTTGGTTGCCAGGTTACACGGTGGTGCTGACTACTGTATTTTATGTCCTCAGTGGCTGAGTTATGTGTGCGTCTCACCAGCCATCAGTGAATCCTAAGTAAGAAAACGTTGTCTAACTGTTGTATTCTGTTTGTTTGTGCTGCCTTGAAGGGGATCGAGGTAAGCTGCTTGTCCATTTCCATTGTCTCAACTATTTGTTCTTTCATCGTCATTTGCAAATGATTTAATATGTTTTCATTATTATTATTATTATTTGTTTTTTTACCTCTCACAAAGAAAACAACTATTGTTACTGCTCTAGCTTAATGCTTTACCTTACATACAGTACATCCAAGATCTAAACAGCGTAAAATTACTAATTCCATTATTTGGTCTGTGTGTGTGTGTCATCATGGGAATAAAACATATAGTAGTGTATATACTACTTGTCATAGTTAGCCTGAAGTTGCATGCAAATTATTACTATACAATAATTAATACGTTAGACAGCTGTCTATTTCTCACCCCAGCTGTCCATTTCAGGCCTCCTGTCAGCAGAGCGCTGCCACAACCAGAGAAACTGCAGACAAACAATGTTGGCAAAAAGAAAAGGCCCATTGAGGTATGATGCACACCAAGGTTGATCCATTTCCAAGAAGTGAAATGCTTGTTTGGCTCTAAACATTTCCCAATATAATTCCTTTGGGACTTCCTTTTTCTTATCAGGATCTAGTGTTAGAGCTGGTGTTTGGCTATCGTGGTAATGACTGCCGCAATAATGTGCATTACCTAAACGATGGAGCAGACATCATCTACCACACAGCTTCTGTTGGCATTGTCCTCAACTTGACAACATGTGAGTAGCAGTCAGTCAACTACAACTTACTAGTTAGTTAGTTAGTTAGTTAGTTAGTTAGTTAGTTAGTTAGTTAGTTAGTTTATTCGGTCATATACAGTTTGATAATATGACAAAATGACAAAACCATACTGACCGAAAAGGTTAAGCAGAAGTAATACATACTTATGATGCCATACTTATGATACTACCTCAAGAGTAAACAATACATTCATCTATCTCTTTCTGACCTGCCTTGTTTCTCTGCAGCCTGCCAAAGTTTCTATGTTGAACACAGTGATGATATTTTGTGCCTGACAATCAATCAACACCCCAAATTCCCCAACGTGGTGGCAACTGGCCAAGTAGGTATGTTTGTGAGAAGCTGACCTCCTGTGTCACCAACCTCTTTTTTTAATTTGCATACCAGTTAACCTTTTGTAATAAAAAACAGCTCATGTGTCAGTAGCTAATCTTACTGACACACGACAGTACCTCTACAAAGGACTTAGTGCAGAGAATGCAAGTTAGTCCTTAATCAGTATATGAGAAACTTACCATAAACAATATTTCTTTGTTTACAGGTGATACTGGTGACATGTCAGGTAAGACAAATTCATTACTTTGGAAATGTTATAATGCAATATTGAGTTGAAATTTTGGCTTTCAAGTTACTGCCATCTAGTGGTCATTATCACTAGTCAAGCTTTTTATGAATTGCTGCCTGTAAAAGATAACTGTAGGTTATATATTAATGGAATATCTGGTATTGGTGTCATCTTCCCCCAGCCACGTCTCCATCAATCCATGTGTGGGACGCCATGACCAAGCAGACGCTGTCGGTGCTACGCTGTTACCACTCGGGCGGGGTTTGCTCTGTCAGTTTTAGTGCTACAGGAAAACTCCTGTTGTCTGTGGGTCTGGATCCTGAGCACACTGTGACCATCTGGAAGTGGCAGGAAGGTACAGATGCATTCAGATATTTACTCACAGTCCATGTACTGTTGGTGAAAAAATACAAAAATTATTCTGTGTTTGTCAGGTGCCAAGGTTGCCAGTCACATTGGTCATACCCAGAGGATCTTTGTGGCTGAGTTTCGCCCAGACTCTGACACACATTTTGTGTCTGTGGGCATCAAGCATGTGCGCTTCTGGACCTTGGCAGGTCGAGCTTTGCTTAGCAAGAAGGGAGTGCTGAGTTCAATAGAGGATGCACGAATGCAAACCATGCTCTCTGTAGCATTTGGAGCTGTAAGTGACTTCCAAGAAATCCACATAGAAATGATTCTTTAAATATGTGTTTTAATTTATATATAAGATATACAGTCAGATGTAAAAGTTTGGGCAACCCTTATACATATATATATATATATATATATATATATATATATCCCACAGCATGATGGAACTTCCACCAAATTTGACAGTAGACAACAAGTGTTTTTCCTGGAATGCTGTGGTCATCTGTCGTCAATTTTGTCTCATCATTCTTCCACACCTTGTTCCACACCATTATTCCAAAATGAATGTGGCTTGTCTAAATAAGCTTTTGCTTACCTCAAGCGAATCTGTTTGTGGCGCGGCATCACCCTCTCATACAGCTGTTCTGTGTGCAAAGTGCTCTGTAATTGTTGAACAATGTACAGAAACACCATCCTGCAGCAGGATGATCTTGTAGGTCGTTGGAGGTGATCTGTGGGTTGTCTTTAACCATTCTCACCATTCCTTGCCTATGTCTCTCTGATATTATTCTTGGCCTGCCACATCTGGCCTTAGCATCAATTTTGCCTGTGTCCTTTCATTTCCTGATTACCACCTTAAATACCTCATTATTGAATGCACCAGTCTATAAAGTTCAAGGCTTAACTAACTCATCTAACAAGTTTTGTGTTTTGAGAAGTTCCATGCATTAAAATCAGCAAACTTATAAGGGTGCCCAAATATTTGTCTTTTTTTTTTTAATATTTCATTTAATTTCATACACCTAAAACTGATACACTAAAAATTGTTGTTAGGAAAACACCCTAGAACTCAGAAGTCATTAGAAAATGAATGAAATACCTCTGGGATCTTTTTTTGTGGACAAGGTAAATTATTATTGAACCTCAGAGGGGTGCCCAAACCTTTACATATGACTGTAAATTGTCTGCTTCAGTGTGCTGTGTATTGTTGCCTTGCTTGCTCTGCTGTCTTAGGCCACTAGATTAGTGCAAATTTGTTTTCTTTTCAGAATAACTTGACATTTACAGGTACCATAAGTGGGGATGTATGTGTGTGGAAGGAACACATTTTAGTCAGAATAGTGGCCAAAGCTCATACAGGCCCAGTGTTCACCATGTACACAACCCTGAGAGATGGTCTCATCGTCACCGGAGGCAAAGAAAGACCGTAAGTGATTTGCTGTACCATTTTAATTGGCTGTCTGTCTGTCAGTATGACCAAGCCACTTATTTAAAGAGTAATCTCATTGCCCAGTCTTCATGGATGAATCATAGCTGACAAATGAACTGTTTTCTCTGCAGATCAAAAGAGGGAGGTGCGTTGAAACTCTGGGACCAGGAGTTGAAACGCTGCAGAGCCTTTCGCTTGGAAACAGGACAGATTATAGACTGTGTCCGCTCTGTGTGCAGAGGGAAGGTGCAGCATTACATACTTTTAAAATAATAAATATATACAGAGCCATACGTTTTATATATTTTATTAATTTGACATGTCTGCTGTAGGGTAAAATCCTTGTGGGTACAAGAAATGCTGAGATCATTGAAGTAGGTGAGAAGAATGCTGCATGTAACATCTTGGTGAATGGCCACATGGATGGGCCCATTTGGGGACTGGGAACACATCCCTCTAGAGAGGTATTTCTGTCAGCTGCTGAGGATGGCACTGTTCGTCTGTGGGACATCCCGGAAAAGGTCAGCCTGCTCTGAGGTGTAAAACTACAAGTTACAGTTGCTTATGCAGTTATGCTTATTGATTTTCTATGCTGTTGTGGGTAAACAGAAGATGCTGAATAAGGTGAACCTTGGCCATCCTGCACACACCATCAGCTATAGTCCCGAAGGAGACATGGTGGCCATTGGCATGAAGAATGGAGAATTCATAATCTTACTAGTAGCCTCACTTAAAATATGGGGGAAGAAAAGGGACAGACGTTCCCCGATTCAGGATATCAGGTAAAGCGTTTCAGTGAAAGCTACAAAGACAGTTTACTCATTCGGAATAAGGCAAAAACAGGACTTTTAAAATGACTGTGCCCTTTTGGACAGGTTCAGTCCAAATTCACGTTACTTGGCTGTTGGTTCTAATGAGAGTGCAGTTGATTTTTACGACTTGTCACTTGGACCACAACTGAACCGCATAAACTGCTGCAGGGACATCCCCAGTTTAGTTATGCAGATGGACTTTTCTGCTGACAGCTCATACATCCAGGTATATGACTTTTCATACATGTGAAGGGATTATTTAGCGTCTGATTGTTATAATCCAGATATGTTAGTGTAATTCTAATTTATGGCCTCAAATGACCCCAAACAGATCGCTACTGGTGCTTACAAGCGATTGGTGTATGAAGTACCATCTGGGAAACAGATTACAGAGCAGTCACAAATTGACAGAATAACCTGGGCTACCTGGACTAGGTAAAACATTTTTATTATTATCACATTCTGAAGCTACTGTCTGTTTTGGTTGGAGAAGTGAATTTTCAATTTATTTATTTTTTTGCTGTGTGTAGCGTCCTTGGGGATGAGGTCATAGGGATCTGGTCCAGAAACACTGACAAAGCAGATGTAACGTGTGCCTGTGTGTCCCACTCAGGCCTTAACATTGTCACTGGTGACGACTTTGGAATGGTAAAGCTGTTTGACTTTCCATGCCCGGAGAAGTTTGTAAGTATTATTGGCATTGTGTCTATAATATGCTTTAAAGCTGCACTACCGGATTTCTTTATTCTTGTATTTTGGTAAAGATAATTATTTAGTGATTAGTACAGCATAATAGAAGTCCTCTGAGAAAAAAAAGAGACTTTGAGGACACTCGTGGGCTGTATTATAAGGGTTTTTGTTTTAGAGCGAGGGAAGGGACAGTTTAATCGATCACATGTTTTCATAGGACAGGAGCACTCTGACTGGTCAATACACGCTTTATCTATCCAGAACTAGAATCTATCAGGAATAATGTGAAGGAGCTATTGCTTTATTTCAAAATGTATAGCTTAATCACAGTATTTTTATTTTTTATTTTAAAGAATTAAAAGCAAACTCCAGATCTCTGCTATGTTATTCTGATACCTCCCGGCTTGTGTACATACTTCCAGGTTTGTATGAGACTGTGATAGAGCATCGCGAAGGAGAGGAATTAGGAAAGGGGAGTGTATCATTCAAACTCAACATTGTTTTAGACACATCTCTTTTACAGTCACAAAATCAGGTAGTGCAGCTTTAAAGTATTTTGTTTGAGATACAAGGACAGTCAAATGTTATCATGAGCAGAAATATTTGGTGTTGACAATGATGATGTCCCGAAAATGTTTATTCAGTTGGAATTTGTTGAATGTAAAAGTCACAGCATATGTTTAACACCTTTTTTAAATGCAGCTAGATATAACCTCTCCAATCAACACTTGTATTACCATAAATATGCTAAGCACTGCTAAAACATGATTATTAGAAACTTTTTTTCAGAACCATCTGATGGTTCATCAAATGGTCTGATCATTTGTATTTTGTACATACTGTAGGTCACTATGCTGCAAAATTTACACTTCTTTTTGTAAATGTGGTTGTGTTTTATGTGATGTCTTTTAGGCGAAACACAAACGTTTCTTGGGGCATTCTGCTCACTTGACAAACATCCGCTTTACAAATGGAGATCATTTTGTAGTCAGTGCTGGAGGAGATGATAGAAGGTACCTGTGACATTATATACTGAGAAAATTACTGATTACTTACTCTTTTGACCACTCATAATTTTTTCTGTCCCTCCTAGCCTCTTTGTGTGGAGATGTGTCCATACACCTCATTGAAGCAACTTAGAGGACCATCCTGCCTCAGAGTCTAGACTTTGTTCACATGACTGTCATCATCACAGAAGAATACGTGTAAGGGTACAAGGACAGGCCTGGCTGCTGGCTTATGAAGAAAAGTGTTGATACTGCCTCAAAATTAGGTGCATGCATTTTTATTTCCTTATTTTTATCAGTCTATCAGTGTGAGGATAGAGTATTCTAAACTAGGTAACTAAAAATACATGTCTCTAACACAATATGTGTATCATTTCAGAGAACATTTTTAAAAAAGGACTTTCGTAAGGCAGTAATGGTTCATAGGCCTTTTAAGTTGTTACTGACAATGCCATTTTTTACCATGTAGCAAACTGAACTAGCCTTAATATGTATGAGGGTCAGCATCTATTTGTACTGTTTCTGTTACATTTTGGATTACATATTTGTTTGTGTTTATGTTAAATCCAAATCCTGTGGCCTTCCTCCTGAATGTAACATCCACTGTTATGTTCTGGATGTCAGCATGCCAAAGCATACTATGCACTGTACACCTGACCTGGTCACTGTGTTAGCCCCAGTGGTTTATTTTTTGGTTTGTGTATGTGATTGTGCTATTGACTGGTTGACCTCAAGCCTTCCTCTGCAGTGTTCCCATAATTATCTGTTAACCTGTGTATATGTGGTTCAGGATTCAAGTGGTAAATGAGTGTGCATGGCTTACTTAAAGACAATCTGTCCTAACCGTGATCCTCAGAAAACAAAGAACAGCTGTACAACTGGTACAGTTCTGTCACTTTTGGTGTGCTGCTATAATGTATTATTGTTGCAATTTTATGATAAAAGGTGTAATTATTTTCAATACTAATTTAATGTTTTGTGTAATAAAATATATGACTTAAATGGAATGTTTTATCAAAGAAAATATAACAAGTGAAAGACATTTTGCTCCTTGTATTATTAATGAATACAAAAATGTTGCTGCATATTTTGATTTACATTACACCAGTGTATATATCATTTGTACATATTCTTTTTGGATATTTTTTGTGAGCCATTTCTTATATTCCATTTTAATAAAAAAAGGAAATAATGAACTGTTGGAGTATTTACTGTGTTATAACAGCTAAATGATAATTAATGCAAAAAAATCTGTTTAAATACATATGCTAAATTAATTTACATGGTTTCTCATCAGTGCTTTTTCATAAAAAATTATTGTTGAGCTAAAAAAACTCTTCATAGGCCATGTTATATGCATACTGGCATAATTATGTAATACAAATACTAAGACAAGATATGCAGATGAGAAATACATTTTAATTAAACTACATATCTTAGCTCTTTAATTACATAGATATTATTTACATATAATACAGAAAAAAAACAAGTCTTGAGAAAGAATACTGAATGAATGGGCACACTTACTATTAAGTGTATATGTTTAAACAGTACTTTTTAGAAACTATAGGAACTTAATGCTATTTTAGTGTGAATGGGATTTTGATTCCACCACTGACTTGACTAATTAAGAAATTGATTATATGGAAAAGAGTTTTGCTGGTATTGTTTTGTTATGCTTTAGAGTCACAAACCAGCACAGTGTAGATTCTTGGAAGAGTTTCATCCCTAACTGCATTCACCTGTGGCTGTGCTAAGTATATTAAGTATGCTGATTGTGGTATGAGGAAATACCTAACATAACTAAGATAACACCCCCGCTTATGACCTTTATCTTAATGCAACTTGGAAATAAGACATGGTTGAACAACAAAATAAGATGCATTACAGAACCACAGGCAGTCAACTTCTAATAATACCACTCGTTTAAAATATTAGAATTAAACTATATCACAAGCAACTCTTGTTCTTCTTAGTCACTTACATATTATTATTATTAGGAAGAAAAAGAAAAAGAACAAGAAAAAGAAGAAGAAGAAGAACTATAAAGAAATGTCATAGTTTGACAGAGAAAGAGCTTCCACATGAGCAGCCATGATCAGCCTGGGGATTCTGTAGCACTTGGAAAGCAGAGCGGATCAACTCCTGACTGAAGTCCACAGTGGCTCCTTTGACAAACTCCAGACTTTCCTGGTCCACAATAATACCTACTCCTCCCTGTTCAAATACCCTGCACAAGAGAAAGGGAAAGTTATTTAATTGAGAATACAATAGGTTTAAAATAAAAGCAGACAAGTGTACCTGTCATCGTCATTCTTTTTACTGTCAACAGAAAACTTGTATTGGAAGCCAGAGCATCCACCTCCCTCTACGTGTATTCTGAGGTATTCACCCTTCTCCATGATCTCCCCCAGTCTCTGCATAAAACATAGACCAAATAGGTGAATGTAAATACGTTTTAAAATGTAAACAATTGAGGTAGCCATAGAGTAACTCCTTTTGTAGTGTGGTGTGCGCATACCTTCACACATGATTCTGTTAGATGTATTTTATCTTTACTGGGACCTGACACATCTGGCCTCTCCAAGGTTGATGCGCTGTTGTAGCGTTGAAACCCTATTGTATGATGAGACCGAGAGCTTAAAAATAGCCGGTGTTGGTTTGCATTAACGTTGTTCAGTAGAGACGACACCCTGCAGCAATAGACAATAACGGTAAGTGTTAGTTGTTCGCACAACACACACAGTAGCAGCTAGCTTGTTAGCTAAAAACAAGATAACATGCTAACGAATGTTAACAAACCAAACCACTGTTTTATTCTTTTATATTGACATTTACATGCTTTTATATGACATGTTTTACGATAGACAAGAAGTAAATTTTACCTAACAAGGCTTAATACTTTTGACTTTGACGCAGTTGTCATAACTCCTCTCACGAATGACATCTTCCACAAAAGGCTAACTCCACCCTCAGCAGCAGATGGCAAACGGAGCTCCTACCTCTATTGGTTAAACCGTTGTCTGTCAAAATCAAACGCCCACTTGGTACAATTCTGTTTTTTAATTGGTTAACCTGCTGCCAATCATGACGTATCACATTGCATGCTATGATGTGAAAACGACCCGGGTAAGGCCATAAAGGCTCTGCTTTTTCAGAGCACACAAAACTCCCTCGAAATGCAAAAACAAAAGGCTCCTATTATGCTATGTAGTCATCTTCTGATTGTGTAATGTGGCTAGTGCACTGTCAATCGTTGTCAAGGGGCAAAGATCATTTACCTAATTTGCTGACAGACTAAATTCAGGGCAATAGAACTGGAAAGGCGTGGTCTTAGTATACGTCCATGACTGATCTCGTGACAGAAGTAAGTATAAGGAACTTTCTTACTTCGGGAGTAGACACAAATAAGCACACGAGAATACAGGTTAGTGCTGTTCATGTTGTACAATATAAGTATCATATTTATTTATATTAGATATCCCTATTAGCCATTGTGATTTGTTTATTTAGCCAGTATTTTTTTTAGAAACTCATAGGAACTATTTTGTTTTGACTTTAGGAGAACCTAAAGTCCCATGATTTCATCTCGGCTTAAGTAATTATTTATCAGGGATTGATTCCTTTTATCACATACCCAGTATTTTTTATTTTATTTTATTTTTTTTTATGTTTTAGAGTCACAAATAAAGACAGTATGGATTCTTGGAAGAGTTTTATCCTTCTATTTTCCGTGATTGCGTCCACCTGCGCTACGGAAGTGAAGTACGTTGATTGTGGTAAGTGAAAATACCTCACATAACTTAGTTTACATTTGCATGAAGTGAACGCGTTCATTGTCTCCTTCACAAATGTTTTTCTCTTAGGCTCTTCTACTGGAAAAGTGACCACAGTTGACATAAACCCCTGTGCTATTCAGCCCTGCGAACTTAAAAAGGGACAAGCCTACAGTGTCAATGTAACGTTTGTTAGTAGTAAGTGGATATTGTATTTCCTGGTGTGTTTTACCAAAAGTGAGAAAAGTGCTGTTAGTATGACCCTGTCGTATTTTATAGATGTGGAGACCCAGAAAAGCACTGCAGTGGTTCATGGAGTCATTGCTGGAGTCCCTGTTCCTTTTCCCATTCCGGACAGCGATGGCTGCAAGTCTGGAATAAATTGTCCTATGCACGCGCACCAGACCTACCACTATGTGGCCAAATTACCTGTGAAGCCCGAGTATCCCTGTGTAAGTAATGTAAGCAACATTTGTTGCTTTTGATTTAGAATTTATCATACTCTTCTAACACATCTGGTGACTAAGCCTTATTCAATAACCGCCTTCTCTTCTTCTTCCCTTATTTTAGCTTCAGTTGGTGGTAGAGTGGGAACTGCAAGATGAGCTTAACAAAGATTTGTTCTGCATCAAGTTCCCTGTTCATATTGTGAGCTAAAACACTAACTGAAACCCAACTAAATGGGAGTGAGCATAGCAAAGAATTTTCCTAAGATTGCATTTTATAATTCCATATTTTTAAAATGTTACTTGTTTACTTAACTTTGCTCTCTTAACGATCACACAAAAATTTCACACATTTCTTTTGATCTGCCTCATTTAACGCCAATGACGTTACATTCCAGACATTGCAAATACTGGCTGCTGTGTAGTCGAAAGGTACATAACATACTCGTTTC
Organism: Bostrychus sinensis; assembly: GCA_020698575.1. NCBI lineage: Eukaryota > Metazoa > Chordata > Actinopteri > Gobiiformes > Eleotridae > Bostrychus > Bostrychus sinensis. The sequence continues at coordinate 21,734,137 of CM036258.1, forward strand.
TAGTCGTGTTCTTACTGACGATGTACTAAAATGTGTAAAACTTAAATAAAATGAAGGGAATTAAAATGCACTAAACCCATTGTGTTTTGTTCATGTAAGATGATCAACTTATACTCTTACTTAATTGCTTGAGATGGCAGGTTATAGTTTTACACCATATTGTAATAAAAATCACTGCAGTGTCAGCAAATTGTCTTTACCTTTATTGGTCTAAACAAAGGTCAGAAGAAAGGACAGAAAAAGTGCTCTGTTTTTCTTGTGTAAACTTCAGTTAAAAATTGGTCCTACCAGAAAGAAATGTTGAACAAGTGCACTCAAATTACAGTGTAAGCATTCATTTATTTTTAAAATACCTTGTCATTTTATATGACAGACACACACACACACACACACACAAAGCTTCAACAGTTTCTTTAGGCTTTGTACTAAAAGTTAAGGCAGTCTCAGTTAAACAGAGAAATAGCTTTGGCCCTATATAAGGATGTCTCCATGAGCTGAGAACAACAGTTACATTTTGACAGATATCAGAGCAGGTGAGCAATAGCCAGATTACCATACAGCCTGTTAAATTTTTCCTGTATTTTGGAGCATAAAGGGTGTAAATTGCACAAAATGCTCAGTTTTTACATGTGGCACATGGACGCCAGAGGATAATTACACTGTAGAGTCAACAAGATGAATGGAATTTTAAGCAGCTGACGTGAAACTCAATAGTTGATACAGTATTTGTAGAAGTAGCTATAACAAAGGAATTTATGCAGCAAGTTTAGATGTTGGTATAGGCTTGATTATAACTGGCTCATTTACAATCACACCTTACTTATTTTACAATTGCGGTTAGGTCCTTTTTATTGTCCATTTTGCTTCAACCTCTCCAGTCGCTGAAGCAGAGCATTTCCAAAAGCTTCTCTGTAACCTGGACTCAATGAGTCCAAAAGCGAGTAAACCGTCTCATGATATTGGGTGCTCAAATCATCATGCACTTGGTCAAAGGCATAGCCCACCACCTGGGATTCCAAAAAGACATAAGTTAGAGGCTCTTTTGCTTAATAATAAAACCACTGTGTCTCATTCTAAGAGCATCTTACCCTCAGTCCTGCTTCAGTGAGCTCCAGACAATACTGGTTTCCCTCTCTTGTTTCGACGTTAATATAAGGCCACGTCTAACGCACTGGTGAGACTGTGTGAAACATGCATTTCTGCTACAGCAAAAAGGACATCATTGACAACTGCTTCTGCCTCTAATCTCATGTCCTTGACACCCCCAAGCTCAGCACAATCTTCTTCAAATGAGGACACAATAGAATCGTCTGGTTGACAGTCCACCTCCATCTCTAGAGTGAAAAATAGTACATGGTTAGAGCAAGACTGTAAGCTGATAAGGTTATTTTAACTTGCTACAACACAAAAACAGAAGTGAAAATCAGCAGTTTCACATATTCACATGTTTTATAATTCATTTCACATTTTGATGTTCTCCTTTTCTTTAGAAAGTTTTATTCAACTTCCTTAGTGACCCAATTGGTTAAAATGTGCTATATCTCTGAGATAAACACATAGATATATCTGTATACGCAACACCAGACGTTACCGCATTATAAATAAATTGCAGTAAATAGTGCTATAAGCGTTAGCGTAACCCTAACCCTAATAATGGTAAAAACAGTAAAAAATGGTAAAAATGGTTTCTTCTAAGCCACTGATGTTTCATGTCAATATTTCACTCAACGAAGTGTCCAAATGGCCAGAGCCAGGAGGATTGGATACCTGTTAATCACTCAAAATTACTTATAGTGGTATAGTTATACATGCTCTTAGTCATTAATAAAATGTGATATTTCTTAATCACCTGCTTGTTGATAGCGCCGTCTTTCTGATTTGTACAAAGTTCCAGTCCACACGGGGCTGTTCTGTGATGGGGGCGCTGCCAAATAAAACCACCCATAGAAATACGTATGTCAATTAATAAGGGTTGGAGATAACCAGATAGTTACCTTCAAGTAAAGAAAGGACGGTCGTTTTTCTAGCCTAAATAACCCCTAAGTACAATAGATGCTGAGTAGCTCCTAACTACGACACTACGCCATGTTGTGACATCACTTACTAATGCCACAACAAATCTTTCAGGACTGTCGGCGTGGTTTTGCGCCGATTCGAATATTAAATGAAAATGTATCTATGTAGATCCTTATAACTTGCCAAACACTGTCATCAAAACGCTGTTTTTACAAAACGTTTAGTTCCTAGATCCCCGTAACAAATTTTCTGAACGCACTTAGTTTGTCACAATTGGTTTGCCGTATCAAAGATGGCGGAATGGCTCACACATGCGCAGACATTGAGAGCGAGGCAAATTGGGTAGTGACAGTGCGGAGTCATGAAAGTGTTTGTAAACAACTCACTCAGTAGGTAAAGGTACACTAATCTGTTAACTGTATTCCATAAGACAAGCTCTTTTGTTTGGTTTGAATTAGCATAATTATGTATTGAGCCTTGCGTGATTTTACGTCCTCTACCTAAGAGTGGGTAACTAGAAATAACATTGTATATTAGGGCAGGGTACCCTACCCGCAAGCTAGCAAGCATCTACCGATGCAATAACATTAGCGTTTCCCTAGCTGGAATTGGCAAGCTTTTGCAGATAGGTTGGTTAGCATAGGACTAGACACAAATATGCTAACCGGCTAGTTAGCTGAAATGTATGTCTTTGTCAAACAGTAGTGACAGCAGAATCGCATGGTTATTTGCTCTTGTGACAGCTCTTTTTAAATGTCAGAAAGCCAGCGACAAACAGTCTCATTACAGGATGTGTTTGTCTTGATCATTAAATCTGGCTTTAAAAATTGGGTAACTTTGTTTGATAAAATAACACAGGATTAAATTCAGTTAAATTACCCGCATCTTTGTTAACACTTTCAAGAAGCTTTTAATTAAAAGCTAGCTGCTTGATACAAAATCTGTGCATAATTAATTATCCATAATATGTGTATTATTGTTATAGATATAATCTACTGTATTTAATGTTTTGTCTTTTGTAGGTGCAGCAAACTGGAGTTGGATCAAGTATTTTTGGATGTTTTTCAATCAACAGGATGACCTAGCTGTTGCACAAGTTTATTATTAATATTTTTAATAATAAGGAGCACCCCGGAGCAAAATTTAAAGACCTTAATTTTCTGTGTATTACACCTACTAAGTTAAGATGCCTTGGCCATTTTCTGAGTCCATCAAAAAGCGGGCTTGCAGGTACCTTCTCCACCGGTACCTGGGAAATTTTCTGCAGGAGAAGCTGAGTCTGGATCAGCTCAGCTTAGACCTTTATCAGGGCACTGGGACCCTTGCTCAAGTACCATTAGATAAATGGGTATGTATTAACTTGTGAAATGTAAATATTGCCTGTTGCTATTTTAAGTTAGATAAGAAACACACAGACAGATTTTTTTTTTTCTTCAGTCACTGAATGAACTCCTAGAAACAGCAGATGCTCCCTTTGAGGTCATTGCCGGCTTCATTCAGACAATCACTCTTACTGTTCCGTGGGCAGCCCTTCTACAGGAAAACTGTGCTCTTGAAGTGAAGGGTTTAGAATTGGTTTTCAGACCGAGGCCAAGAGTTGGTAAGAATAAACTTTATTCCACTGTTGTTGAGCAACTTTAATGTCTAAATTGTATAATTGCCATTAATTTGGCTCATAATATATTTGTCTTATTCAGCATCTGGCACAGAGCCAATGTACTGGTCCAGTTTTATGACAAGTAGCATGCAACTAGCCAAAGAATGTTTGAGTCAAAAACTCACAGATGACATTGGGGAGAGCTTCCAACCATTTGAAGGCCTCGAAAAATTTGCAGAAACGATAGAGACAGGTAATGTCTTAGCTAATGTCTTGGTCATTATAGTCTGCATTATTTTTCATGAATGTCATCTCTTGCAGTTCTCAGAAGAGTCAAAATGACATTTTTAGATACTGTTCTTAGACTTGAACACATTCCAGAAAATTCAAAAAGTGGAATTGCACTTGAATTAAGGATCAACAAGTAAGTTAAAATGACACATTACTGCTCCGAGCAAAGTATTCTACAGATGAGATATAAATGGTTTCTGCTTATTCTCTGATTATGATGATATTTAGGATTGTCTACTGTGATGAAAGTGATGAAGAGAGTTCAAGTGTAAATGTGCATCAGCCAACTACATTTGCACATAAAAAATTGCAGCTGGAGGGCATCACCATATTTTGGGATGAATTCTCAGATTTGTCCCGGGGTGGTTATAAATCTTCACCTACTCCAACGGTTATTATAGTTATAGATTTGTTTAAAGAAATTAATATAATCACAATCTACTGTATATGTGAACATTGTTTAATTCTCCTCTCATATTACCAGGAAACTGAGCCAAAGCTGTCCCCAAGCTGGAATCCTAAAATAATATGTGAACCTCACCCCCAGTTCACAGAGCCCATATCCTCTACAACAACCTTTGAACCTGTTCAAGTTGGCAGGCTGGGGGGTAAACTTGAGCTGTCTCTCTCTCTGAAAAATAACCCAGCTATGCCTGGAGCAAAGGTAAACAGCGTATTCAAGATGACACTATTAATCACTATTGTTCTATAAATCAGTCCTTTTATTTAATAAGTGTATACTCTTCTAGTTGGATGTTGTTGGAGATATCAACACATTTATTTTACTTCTGTCACCACGGCAAGTCCATCTACTTCTTGACATGTTTGGAACATTTTCTGGTAGAGGTGAGTTTCTGTTAATTATGTTGTCATTGTATGAGATGTAAAACAAACTTACATGACACTTATTTTCTTTTTTTTTTCCCCTTTTATAAAGTTTCCCAAGAATGGGTTAAGGACAGAAAGAGCCGACCCATACAGCAGGAGGATGAGTACCGGCTTCATATGGAACTTAACCGCTGCCTTAAGAAAGACACTTCCATGCCAGGGACAGATCATGAGCTTTTTGAGAGCCAGACCACCAGAACAGTTTCTAGTCGAGGTTTGGTTTAAACTTAATTTTAATCACATTGCTGTAATCACGTTTTCTATTTGGAAAAATGTATTTGTTTTCTTATTCAAATGTATGCTTTGTGCAGATGATGTTTTCTTCTCCATGGCTGACATGGACATGTCTCACAGTTTGTCATCCCTTCCTCCTTTGGGTGAACCACCCACTGTAGACTTGGACTTGTCACTGAATAGCAATTACTCTGCCTCTCCTAGAGAATCTCCTTCTGGCAATGCAACAGTATGTCCCCTTAGCACAATAATGCAATGACATTTAAAGTTTGGGTCTTTAGAAATTTTTGTTTATTTATATTACGTTTATTTTAAGTTGCCATTTATTAAACTGTTGTGTTTTATATGTTGCTAGGTTTCGTGGGATGATTATATGGATGTACCACGACAAAAAGAGAAGGCAACTAGTGAAACTTCAGTTCAGTCACGGGACTCTCATGTTTCTCAAAAGTTACTAAGACAGACCTGTTAGTATTAAAGCTAATAAAAGAAAAAAATTGACTCATCAGCGATTTTAGTAATTAATGAACTAACTTGGCTTACTGAAATCAAATCATGTAAATCTTGTTTGTTTTAGCCCATCCATCCAAAGCCCATGGTGATGAATCTAGGCCAGAGCTGGTGTTAAAACTAGGACTAAGCAGTCTGGCTATCTCAGTCCTCCACATTGACCCGCTGCCATCACCAAATGCAGCTCCTTGTCCTCTTGGTCCAATGGCAGCACACTTTTTTGGTGTGGTCGGCCAAGGCCAGCTTGACCATGTGTCTTTCCTTCAGTCTCGAACAGTATTTAATAATGCCTGTCCACATGACCACCTCAGGTGTGCATAAATGCTTTTTATTACTTTACATTGGTTATCAATGTTATTAGATGTCAATGTCTGACCTAAACTCATGTCTGCAGGTTGGTAGGCCAGGGTTTGAAGATAAGCTATGAACATTATCAGGGATCCAACCTACACACTTATAGTACTGATGTTTCCCTCAATCAAATGGAGCTTTTGGAATGTCTTTTCCCATCTGAAGCTGGCCTTAGTGGCTTACATAGAGGCATTCAGTACACTGAGGTAAGTTTCTCAGACCAACTAAGATAACCACTCTGCTTTAGTCACTCAAACCCTGCATATTTACATACAGAGTGCATGGCATGATACTCTGTTTTTTACTAATTTGTCTGCCACACTTTAGCTCCTGACATTTGACACTACAGCAAATGCTGAGGCGCAGCTCACCACCTGCCTCCACTTGCTTTACAAAATGGCTGAGCGCAGAGGCCCACAGGTAAAAGCATTTATCTTGTCTACAAAACCACAAACCTTACCTTGCAAATTGTAAACACCCACACTGGCTGGCTTTCATTCAGTCATTTTTTATTTTATGTGCAGGGAGGTCAAGTGCGTCTTAGCACCATCCCCAGGAAAGCTGACATCCAGATAGAGCTAGGCCGTGCACACTCTGAGCTTGACATAAGCATTGTAGACCGTCTAAACTCCTTACTGCAGCCTCAGAAGCTGGCCACCACAGAGGCGATGGCTTCCCATATGTACACATCCTATAATAAACATGTCAGCTTGGTAAGGACATTAACTATGTTGTCCAGTTTTTAGTCCTGAGTTTTTAGTTCAGCACAGTTTATGGTATAAAATTGATCTTTTCACAGCATAAAGCCTTTACCGAGGTTTTCCTTGAAGACAGCCAGACTCCTACAAATTGTCATGTATCACTGACTGTCAGCGCCCCAGTCCTAGGCCTTGCTGTACAGTTTCCTATTCCTGACTTGCGTTCCGATCAAGAGAGGGGTCCTTGGTTTAAGAAATCTTTGCAAAAAGAAGTACTTCACCTCGAGCTAGAGGACTTTGAAATGAAAACAGAGTTTAAGGGTGGCAGTTCTCCTGACCAAACCAAGATGGAGCTTACCTTCAGGGAGCTTATTGGTATTAAATTATTTATATTATTTCAAACGAATATTTAAACACTTTATAACATGAATTTTTACGTTTTATGTTTCTTTAGGTACATTTCAGGAAGAGCAGGATCAACCAGCCACCCGTTTTCTTAGGGTGTCAAACACTATGGATGGTGACATGACAACATCAACAAGCGTTAAATTTGATTGGCCCAGGTGTGTTTATTTCCAAGCATTTAAGCCATTTGTCTTATGAGTGGCATATCTCATTGTTTATTTAATTTGACCAGGGTTGTACTAAAGATGAACCCCACAGCAGTGCACTCAATTCTTGAGAGAGTTACTGTAGAAGATGATGAAGGAGCTGAAGACCATTCCCTTGAGGAGGAGGAGGAAGAAGGGGCAGCTCATTCACTGAAAGATGTCTGTGACTTTGGGAAACCAGAACCTTCTCCCTTTTCTTCACGTAGAGTAATGTACGAGAATGAAGAGGTAAAGGTTCATTGTTTAAATATTAAATGTTCAATAATAATCAGTGCAGTATGTTGCTGTTGGATGGTGTAACATGCATTGTGCAGGTGGATGCATTTGCATTCAGTCAAACATAACCCCTGTTGAAGGTATTCAAATGCAAGTGCATATTTATGCAAAAAGCAACATGTAGAGCTTTGCATATGTTAGCAAATTAGAAGGGGTGATTTAACCATAAAAAAAAAATAAATTGTTTTTACAGATGGTCATTCCTGGTGATGTCGCTGAGATGACAGACTTTCAAGAAAAAACCATGAACAACTCTCGTTTTGTTCTTGAGTTATGCTTTCCCAATGTGCAATTAGCTCTTCCTAGCAAAGCATTTTATGAAAAACTGCACAACAGGTATGCAGTTAACTAAATTCAAGATTCAGAATTAACTTGCAATAATTTCATGTGCATGCAAACATGTAATGGTGACTTTGACAAGAGATAAGTAGTCATAAGCTTTTTGCATTTTGTGATTATTCTAGAATTAACAATGACCTGTTGCTGTGGGAGCCCACGGCTCCTTCTCCTGTAGAAACAGTGGAGTGTATGCCTTATGGAGTTGGACTCTCTGTTGCTAGTCAGCTAATCAACACATACTCAAAAGACAGCTTTAGCCAGTTCCGCTCCACAGGCATTGAAGGTGAGATAATTTTCCTTAATTCATGCATTATAAATTATTATATTGGACTAGTGGTAATAGTATATGATGTCTATTTTGTATCAGCTGTGAAATTACATTTTTTTTTATCATGTCTGCAGACGAGTCCAGTGGCTCAGAGGAAGACAACATGCATTATTATTCTCCCGATTCTGATGTTGGCCTCAGGTCTCGTAAAAAGAAAAAAACTAAAGTGCCAAGTAAAACCTCTCAGAGCCTGTTCTCTGTCATCCTAAGTGTCAATCATGGCCTGGTGGCTGTTCACACTAATGCCAAGGTAACTCGAATTTACTTATATACAATCTGTAACAGACTTTTACTATTTTGTTTGTAGCTGATTAGAATATTAATATTTTTTACAGAAGGACAAAACTGTACTGAAAAACAAGCATGGAGAATTCTGGCTGGAGATAAAAAATGCTGTGCTTTTTAGTGTTACACAGTATGAAGGCTTCAAAGACAACCACTACATTTGTTTTCACACCAGTAATGTTTGCATGTATCACCAAGGTAGACTAAAATAGCACATTACATACAGTACATAGTACAACTTAATGCTCAATATAATAAAATTCAACAAGGACAGTTTACACTTTATACCTCTGTTGAGTCATTAATGAACAAATGTTTGTCCAGGACTTGTGGATGGAGGTACATCTGTTTCAGACATCAAACTGCCATGTAAAACAAATCCTCATTGGCTAGAACCAACTATTTACCAATCTGAGACTTCTCCTGAAAGATCCTCCACACCCTCAGAGGGCATTGGTCTGGAGGCACGCAGCATGGTCTCTGTTGCTGTTAAAGTCTCCTCACAGAATGTAGAACGCAATATTAAGGTAAGATACAAATCATACATTTATGCAAATTTCCATATCAGTACAGTCATTGGTTATTTATAGGAACTGTTTATCAAAGCATTATTTATTGCATGTAATGTCTTGAAGATGTAGCAGTTTTTTGTAATCTATAAGTTCAGTATTGTCTCTACTGATTAAGCAGTAGGTTTATTAAACACAAGCACTGTAACCTATACTTACAAATTATAATTTTGTGTAGGAGTTTCTGGTGGCTGTTGGAGTAAGGGGCGCCACACTGCAGCACAGAGTAGTTCCCTCTAGTCTGGGGTGGTATGACCAGGTAAAATGACAAATAACATTGCCATATCATTCAATCTCTGATCTACAACTACTACATTAACTACACTAGGTAAACTAATACACACTTTCTAAATGTCTAATGTAATGGAGCAGATAGTGGACTTTCTCAACATTTCGGATGAGCCTGTGTTGGGATACGCACCTCCCACTTCTGTTACCACACTACACCTACACCTGTGGAGTTGTTCTCTAGACTACAGGTCAGACCAACCACTAATCATAATTTGTTGGACTTTTTGTTTTTTTTAACAGTTTGTCATAATGTTATTTTTTTCTCAACAGACCGCTGTATTTGCCTTTAAGATCATTGGTTTTTGTCGAAACCTTTAGTATCTCCAGTAGTGTCTCATTAGACCACTCTTCCTCAACTCTCAGGTACAAATTTCATCAGTGATCAAAGAATGTAATGTTTAATGCCGTGTTACAAAACTGTTGTTTCTTAAGCTCAATGTCTTATTTCTAGGATACTTTTGGATGAAACTGCTCTGTTCCTCTCTGATAAAAATAATGCAGTCTCTGTCAATCTAGCTCGTGGTATGTAGTTTTAAGCATCAACAGTAATTATTTTACTTGTGTTTAATGGTTTACTCATGTTTGTCTTTGGTTTGTCATAGATTATGTCCAAGTAGTAGACATGGGAACACTAGAGCTGAGGATTACAGCTGTTAAACCTGGAGTCGATGGAAAATTGGTATTAAGGATGAAAGTTTTTTTTTTTTTAAATTGGTAGCAGGTGGATGAACAAATTATTTTAATAGTGTATCTCTTGTATTTTGATAGTCAGAGCCCAAATTTGAGCTGCGCTGTTCCAGTGACATCATCCACATCAGAACGTGCGCGGACTCATGTGCTGCTCTCATGAATCTCATCCAGTATGTGGCCAGCTATGGAGACCTGCTCCCATCATCTGAATATGAGGCCAAACAGAGCTCAAAACAGAGCACCTCTCAAAAGACAAAGGTTAGTAACTTAGAATATCAAGTCACAATATTCACATACATACGTACATGTATCGGAATAACTTTATGGTCTACCATGTGAATAACATTACTGAATGGATATATAAGCACTTTTTATTCACTTGTTTATTTTTAATTCATTTAAACTCTACCAAACTCTATCAAATGGGATAAATATCACATCATCCATGTTTTTAATATATCTTGGATTCTTGGCATTTCTCTAACATTTATTAAATTTTCTCACAGACTGAGTGTCCTACTCGTACCGCAACTCCAATGGCTTTGCTTGCTGACAATGAACAACAAATTCTTCAAGATCTTATGAGTGAAGCAATGGAGGAGACAGATATCCAGCAGACACAAGGACTCCAACAGAATGGTGAATATTTTGTACATTTATTGTGTCTGAATATTTAGCTTGATAAATGGCAATAGCACTCTTGCCGCACAGCAAGAATGTCCCAGGTTCAATTACTGGACAGTGTGGGGCGTTTTTTTCTGGAGTTTGCATGTTCTCCTGTGTCTTGGTGGGTTTCTTCCGGTTTCCTCCATCAACCTACAATATGTACAGTAGGCTAATCCTCCAGCTAGGTACTCCTGACCAAGATCCTGGCTGAAGATCTGGAGACGGTTCCCCAGGCGCTGCACTGCGGTCACCCGTTTCTCCTGACAGGTTGTCCTAGTGGCATTGAAGGATGAGTCAGATGCAGAGAACAATTTTCCCTGTGGGGAGAGTAAAGTATAACTTAACCTTAATTGCACTTAATTTAATGTCACATATTCACAGGTACACATGAGGAGAAGAATTACCAGCATGAAGCTCCCCGGTCAGATTTATTTCTATTCCCAGATGAGAGTGGATGTTCAAATCAGGATTCAAGCCCCACATACCCCATGCTTCATTCACCACTTATTACCCCTGTCCCAAATCTGGCCCAGGAGACAGATGACTTTTGCATCCTGGACACTCCTGGTTTGAGGGGAGAGGTCAGCTCTTATTTTTCTCTCACAGTTTTACCGTGTTCTTTACCACAATCAAACAAATTCATCACGAGAATGTGTTCAAAGACTTGATACATGATTTGCCATTGCAGGATTATGATCAGGAGCCAGTAGTGAAGCTGCTTACATCAGAACCTGTGGAAATCAAAGACGATCACTTCAGTCAGCCACTGGATGGTAGTGGTAGTCGTGTTAGTTTAAACTTTCCTATACCAGAGGTGCGTTACCTAATTAAAGAGATTTCAGTTGTATGGCATCTTTATGGAGGCAAAGATTTTGGGAATCTCAGTTTCGCAGCATCGCCTGCAAGAAGCCGTGGGTAAGCAGAGGAAACAAAGTTCCACATTGGAAAATTATAACATATATTTTGGTTTATTGTTTTCTTCTTCTTTGTAGCTCAACACCCCATAGTTCCCCATCTCAGACTCCTGTCAGACAGCCCAGGGGTCCAGGAAAGGCAGGGGGTGGCAAAGGGAGGAACCCAGATGTCCTGATGGAGATCCAACTTAGCAAGGTAAATCTTAACTGTTGATGTTTATGGATCTTTTATTGGTCACACAACCTCATTTTAATTTTTTTTTTTTTTTTTTAATAAAACTTAGGTTAGGTTTCAGCATGAGGTGTACCAACAGGTACAAGGAGCTTCAGGCACAACATCAGACCAGCCAGTTTCTCGGCAAGTGTTTGCTGTTCAGGACTTGGAAATACGAGACAGGCTAGCCACGTCCCAAATGAACAAGTTCCTGTACTTGTACACAAGCAAAGAGATGCCCAGGAAAGCTCATTCTAATATGGTGAGGATGATAATATAACAACTTTCTTGTAATGTGATATTGCAAATATTGTTGTAGCTTATGGTTGTGTTTTTGCCCTTAAGTTGACCGTTAAGGCACTACACATGTGTCCAGAATCAGGACAGGCTCCACAAGAGTGCTGTTTGCGGGTTTCTCTGATGCCTCTACGCCTCAATATTGATCAGGTAATCACCTGCTTCACAGACTATATATGCTATGTGCAAATAAATACAGTATTAAACTATAGTATTATTGTTTGTTTTGAAGGATGCGCTGTTCTTCCTTAAAGACTTCTTTTCTAGCCTTGCTGCTGAAGTTGAATTTTTCTCACCACCTGCTCAAGAAGGTAAAACTTGATTAATTCATTTATTAACAATAAATGTTAGCCTTTTGGATTTAGGTTTCTAGTAATATCTTCTTTATAGCTGCCAGTGTTCCTACAAAGAAGCTGTCTGCACCAGAGATCTCCTTGCAATTTCTCAAAGCACAGCAGCCAGGACCCAGCACCAATCATCTCGGTCCCTGCTCAGAGACGTTTGAGCCACAATGGTTTCTCCATAGATGAAGTGAATGAGAATGAATCCTCTGCACTTACCTTCACAGACCAGCCAATCTTCTTCAGGTCTGTTTCAACCCTTTAAACAAAATCTTTTAAAAATAATACGCTCGCCTGCCTCCTGATCCTTGTCCTTTTTATTTCAGAGAATTTCGATTTACCTCAGAAGTTCCTATTCGTCTGGATTACCATGGGAAGCATGTTGCAATGGAGCAGGTATACAGTATAGTATTTATGTTCTAGAAGTGAAGTTTGGATTCTAATTTGTCTATACTGAATACTTTTGCATCCATTTCAGGGAACATTTGCAGGGATCATTATTGGGTTGACGCAACTTAATTGTTCAGAGTTAAAACTGAGACGGCTTTGCTATAGACAAGGGTATGTTATCTATAGTCAAACTGATAAGACTGTTGTACAGCATGGTAGCTCTCTAACTAATACTTTCTTTTAGGTTATTGGGTGTGGATAAGCTGTTTTCTTACGCAATGAACGAGTGGCTGAATGATATAAAGAAGAACCAGCTTCCAGGTCTGCTGGGGGGCGTGGGGCCTATTCACTCTCTTGTACAGTTAGGTGAGTCTAACAAATCCTCAGAGACATTTTCTAATGTGCAAGTAATATCTAAAACAGTAGCTTTTAACAACATGGATGACACATGCAATTTCTCAAATTATCATAGCTCAACACAACCACATAGCAAAAATAACAAAGTTTTCATATTTCTGTAGCCTTGTGCTATAGTATCTAACAGCAGCATCAGCGCATTAAATTTAAACTACTCCTTTCCATTTTTAGTACAGGGATTCAGGGATTTGGTCTGGCTTCCAATCGAGCAGTACAGAAAGGACGGTCGAATTGTTCGTGGGTTTCAGCGAGGCACTGCTTCCTTTGGGACTTCTACTGCTATGGCTGCCCTGGAGCTTACCAATAGGATGGTGCGAACCATTCAGGTAATGCAACTTACTGCTTCAAAGGTTTCATTACTATCAAGTGTGGCTAAAAAGGTATTTGGCTAATACTTTAAGGCTGCAGCGGAGACAGCTTATGACATGGTCTCTCCTGTGCCTGATGAGAGAGAGACAAAGAAAATCAAACGCTTTTCCCATTATGGACTGGCTCATCAGCCTGTGGATCTGAGAGAAGGTGTAGCTAAAGCCTATACTGTAGTAAAAGAGGTATGTTAACATTAAACCATAAGAGTTATTTTTTTTTAAATTGATGAAACCAGTTTATTTTAAGTGTGCATTGTGTTCATGTTTAGGGGATCACGGACACTGCCCTGACCATCTACGACACAGCCACTCGAGAGCATGAGCAGCGTGGGATGACAGGGGCCGTGGGTGGGGTTCTGAGACAGCTGCCGCCAGCAGTGGTCAAGCCTCTTATTATGGCCACTGAAGCCACTTCTAATGTCCTGGACGGGATGAGAAACCAGATTCAACCAGATGCCCGCCAGGAGGAGTCACAGAAGTGGAGACAGGGTGAAGAGTAAATGTTGTTGCCATTTTAGCTGAAATTATGACTGGGCACAAGCAACAGCATGATAAATGTGTTGGACATTAAAATTACATCTGTGACGATGTAAATGAAACATTGTTCATCTTGTTGCACTTTTGTATATTGTAATGCTCGTATCAGCATAACTGTCTCATCTCAGTGCCTTCATGGTTATCAGCATTATTCAACTGTAAGTTAATGAAGTATAAAAAGTATAACAGAGTAATACCATGCAGTACATGCTGCTTTAATCTGGAATACACTTCTTTTTGAAAAGTAGTACTGTTTTTTTTAAATGTGTCATCAGAAACCCATGTGGAAAATGTACTTGCAATGGAAAAACACTGGTTTTGCTTTTGTTTTGACAAGCTGTGTGTATTTTTCCTCGGGGTTACCTCTAATACTATAGTTGTAATTTACTTATATAATTATGAACTAGATGTCAGCTGTTTTTTTCTGTAAATAGTCATAATGTGTAACATTTAATTCAGAAATCAATAAGTATGTAAAATGTTATCTTTCTGGCTGTGTAAGGTTCTGTAATTAACACAAGTGACTTGAAGGGTTTCCCAGTGAAAGACTTTTACAGACATTTCCAACTTTTTGAGCACAGATCAATATGTTTATTTCATCAAAGCTGCTATTCTTTTCATTATTTTGATTTAAGGTTGCTTTTCTTGTTTATGCTTTTGTTTGATGACAAGTTTAATTTACGGTCTTAATATCCTTCTCAACTTTATTTTTAGTCTATGTGAATTTCAGTTTGACTTCGCGTGTCAGTCTGTTCATTAATGTATGTGCGAGGGTATTGTACATGTGTACAGTAATTTATGAATTTGTATTAAAAGCATGAAAGGGAAATAAAATGCGTTTAAACACCAGTGTGTAGGCCAAACCTTTGGACACGAGCCAAGGATCTATAATACAGGACATTAACATCCATGACACGAGCGCATGCACGAGCCCCTGGTCGCGGAAGTTGTCTGCGTAGCTATGGTAACGGAGACAGGCTAAATGCGCACATTTTTACAATAAAGCTAAAACAATGCAATGTGCCATGTCTGACTTGACAAAAAATCTAAATAGCTTATCTTTTGAAAGTGGGCTGTCTGAGGACGTGAAAGGATTACTTCATCTTCGTGCACGTTCTGCTGCACGCATATTTTGCGGGTGCGCACACGCAGTTTTTCTGTGTCAACTTATTCATTCAATGAGGTAACGTTAATGAACTTTGTAATCGTATCACTTTCAGCTTCAGATAAGATTTTTTTTACTGCCGAACTGTGAGTTATAATGAAATTTAATTTTAGGAGTTCTATCAAAAAATACTCAAAAAGCAGCCTGTTATCCAGAGAGCTACGTGTGGGAATCGTAGGGATGGGTCACCTGGGAAAACAGTTGCTCTTGTCTGTACTGGAGAAGACTAAAATCACAGCCTCAAATATTAAAATCTCCACTAGAAGACCAGAGTATGCAGGTATAATCTACTACATTTACTCTCATACATATCTTAACAGTTAATATCTGTCAGTCACTCTTTAATAGATGATGTCTCTTTAGTCTAAATGTAATGTAATTCGTTTTTTCCACATTAAACTCTAACTCTTGAGTTTTTTTTTTATATAAATGGTGATGTAATGTTATATTTCAGGGAAACATTTGCCACCAGGAGTTGAATGTTTTTTTGACAATAGCCGCCTGGCGGAGTGGGCAGATGTCATGTTCCTCTGCTGCCTGCCTTCTCATCTGCCCAGAGTCTGTGCTGACCTCAGCTCTCACCTGTCCAGACACACCATTGTGTACACTTTCACCTCTGCTGCTCCTGTCTCCAGGTACCACCACTCCCAGCATGTATAACAGCTATATTAAAGATTGAATTTGTTTCAGTATCTTTTTCTGCTTTTCAGATTAGTACAGCTTCTTGGACACAACTTTGTTCTTAAATCACAGTATGACATTCCTGCTTGTAACACTACAGCTGTGTGGATGACCTGCACCCATTTGATTTCAGCTTTAAAAGACCCATTTCTCATAAAGTTGTCTTGCCCACTGAACATGGATGGTAAAGAACATGACATAACGAATGAAAATAAAATATAGAGTAATCTAGAAAATGAAGGTAATACATTCTGAATTAATTGTATCTACAGGTTGCCTTTTACCTGGTCTGAACTGGGTGTGTGCTGTGTTGTATAGCCTGGTAAATATATGCACTTCACTTGATGTGGGATGCAGTGAAACTCTGTCTTTGATAAACCATCTTTTCAAACTGTCCTGGCCAGTGGAAATGAATGTACAGAGTATTATCAGCTCATCTTGTGCATCAGGCCTATCTGCTGATGAGTAAGTGCAAATGTTACATATGAAATAATTTTGTTTAGTGATAAAACAGGCTGTGTGTGGGCAACTTGACCGACAGCAGGCAATGAAAAAATAATTCAGTCTATTCTTATTTCTCTAAAGGCCGTTTCCTTGGATCTCTGTCAGCAATGCTCAGACCAAAGAAACTCCACTGCACTATTTTTTATCAAACAGTAAATCCAGCCTGCAATCAGTTTGTGAACTGTACACGGCACTCCTGGACCCACTGTAACAATAGGATCATTTGCAATAAAATGTGCATATTTCATCATGTTGTAAATTGATGTTTTGTAAGTAGCCTAAACAAAATGTAGCTCATTTTCAGGTAATAGATTATTTAAATAAATAAACCTTTAACTTGACATAGCCTCTTTGTTTTAGTTTGTATAATAACGTTGATCACACTATAATAAACATTAGTCTGCAGAAATATCACAGAGCCTACTGTATGTCCCTAAAAGGAAATCCAGTATTTTACTGCGCAGGGTCTTCTGTTCAGATATAGTTCAGATTCGTGTATTTTCGTCAACGCTCGACAAAATACGGAAGTATGAAAAATGCAGTTTCCCCCTTCCTGTGAACCATCAGCTCCCCGAGATACTGTATCAGTCACGGGACGGTCAAGCGATGGAAGTCTCTTTTTAGATGTCCTAGACTGGACAAAGGCGAAAATTTAAGAGCTATCGCATCATTGGCGGTGTCCTGTGTGGTGGTAAGAAAACATTTTAGCTTGTAGCTATTGCAGGCTAACCAGTTAGCCAGCTGTAGGCTAAATTGGGTTTAGAGGGATGGTGCCAGGTGACAATACCACATAGCATTGAGATTTCTTCTGTTGTGTCTTCTTTGTACACTAGTCTGGCTAGGTACATTTGATCTTTTCAGTGTGACATTTTTGCTTGTGTTTTAGTTTAATAAAAGTGTGCCAGTGTCTACGATCTCAGCTCCCTCCCTGCACTCAAAGAGGCGGGGTTTGATCTATGGGAGCCACGCAGCTGAGGCGTTTGTCTTGTCCTTAGAGCCATGGAGAGATTAGACGCTACATCGGAGCTTCAGTCACGGCTGTCATCGCTCTCCTTCTCGGCCTTTTCCGGAATAACATCAAGACAGTGCGAGAACAGGCCGCCTGACAGGTAACCTGTTGCTTTTGGGACTTTCTTTAGAGGCAGAAGAATTGATGTCATTTTGCTTAGAAACAAATCGTTTAATAATCTGTCATCATAATTTCTTTTTTGTGGTCTGCTATATCCTCTTCAGACTCCAGAACACAGACCTTTCACAGAATTTGAGCCAAGACCAAGAGAATATGAATGAAGCTACGGGGGATACTAAGCTTTCAGAGGTAGTTAATATTTAAATACTGCATGTCAAATAGACCAACAATTAGACCAGGGAGTGAGCGACAGTAAACAAGGAAGTGCAATCTAAGATGTAATAAAAGCTATACTTATACTTATACATGTGTGTGCATTTTGTTTGAGGGTAATGATGATGCCCCTGCTGAGCCGGTCCTGAGGGAAGGGACAGAAGAGAACAACAGCCCTGGGAGCTGTCAGCTCTCTGGTGAGATAAAAGGTAAGGACCTACTGAGTGGGCCATCAGGAGCCATACTTTATCTCAAATATCATTTGGATTGACTGGGCTGTTAAGCTGTTATATGCAGGGTGTATACCATTAACACTGACAGATATGCTTAACATGATTGCTGTTAAAGTTGCTATTTGTATTACTTACATTTGCGTTCCCTTTGACAGCCCAGATGCCACCCCTGGATCCCCCAACAACATGGACATCTGCTGCTCTGAAGGAGCTGAAGGCAAAGCTTCGAACCGAGAAGGACAGTGTGGTGACAGTATATCGGGGAGACATCATGACAGTTCATGTGCCCACTGTGCCAGAGGCAAAGAAAGTCTGCTGGGAGTTTGCCACTGACGGTTATGACATTGGCTTTGGTATATACTTCGACTGGACCCCTGTGACGACCCGATCTATTACTGTGCACATTAGTGAATCCAGTGATGATGAGGATGAAGAGGAGGAGCAAGAAGGTTAATATTTTTTTCTTGTATATGATTATACAAAACAATTGTGGGTGTATTTATTTCCTGATATTAAAAGCAGCATGCTTGATGTTATTGTTGTTGTAGGACCTGTGATGAATGGAGATGTTGAGAAGGGCTCCAAAACTCAGACCAACTCAAAGCTGGCTGAAATCTTGCCTGTTTACCGCCAGGACTGTCACTTGTCGGTTCATGGAGGGAGCCACGAGTTTCCAGGTGAAGGCACCTATCTCTTGAAGTTTGACAACTCCTACTCACTATGGCGAAATAAAACCCTTTATTACAGAGTTTATTACAGTGCCTGAGATGCCACGTTATTGCTAATGAATGTATACATGAGTGAAGCATTTTACTGAGGAGACAGAATTATAAATAATACTATGAACTATTTTTGATTCTATTTAAAAACATAGCTCTATTATAAAAAGACAGCCATTTGTCTATTTTATCACTACCAGCTTGTGTTGCCATAAGGCCACCTAGAATATTTTTGCAACACTCAAATATCTTGCTATAGATCCGAAGAAGCCTTGCATATGTGTCATGGTTTAGTGTATGCACTGTGCTTACTGGTTAAGTGCCCATCTTAAAAATATTTATTGTCTTTTGGTATAACATTTCAAAAGTAGCAGTAATCAGGGAACACCTGCAGAATAGGTGTCTATTTAACAGTGGCTGACAGAAATAAATACTTTTATTGTTATGTCTGCATATCTGCATCTTCTATTCCTGTAAATGTTGAGCTGTTGTGTATATTCATCTTTTTTCTGCCAGAATTTATTTTATGTGTCGACTGTGAATGAGAGAATATCCAAAAATGTGTGCAAAGCTGTTGTCAGTAGAAAATGTAAGAATGTTTAATGTTCGGAGTCTGCTTGTCATGAAACAATTAAAAGCCATCCCTTATCATACAAAGCTCCTATTATGTAATAAGAATCAATATTTGCCTTTGCCTTTCCCCACTTGTTGGTGGTATAGGAAGTTTGAATAATTCATTATAAATGTGTTTTGTGCACAGGTCTTGATAACTGAAGATTATTGTTTGTTTTGAATCATGTATATCTTTTGAATTTGTTGAGTGGCTTTGTTTCTTCTTGGGAAAACCTCTGCATGTTTCCAAAGATGTCACAGAGTTGGCTGCTAATGCGCTATACATTGCAAAGCATCTGATCTAAAGCTTTTATTGTTTGCTGTATTGTATCCCTAATGTAACTTATGATTCTATTTTAAATTTATATGGCAAAATAAAGAGAATATTGTCTTTTTCTGTGTCTTTTTTTAACAATTTGAAGAACTGGTTAAGCCCCTGTCTTGCACTGATGCAGGATTAGAAAGTGCTGTGTAGGGGTCCCTTGTGCTTCCATTAAACGATACCATTTGGGAATTGATGTAATTGTTACAGAGTTGGTGATGAAACGAGGGTTTATTTTCAGCTCTCCCCAAAGGCTGGTGAGAATTCAAGTGCCACTCACATTTCTAACAAATGAGTTGGATTTGTTGATTAGCTGTGGCCTGTCCAGGTAAAGGAATTACAAAATGCAATCACAGTAAATGTTTACAAAAGGAATAGAATTTTTAGTTAGGTCAACTGATTTACATTAGAAATCTTTACACATTTCATTGCATTACTGGCACAACAAAGTTAAATTCATATTTTTACACACTGAGTTAAATATTTTAAGCATTTATTTATGTCAATTGTGATACAGTAAAAAAAAAAGAATATTACATATTGTTACATAATCGACACAAAAGTGATTGAAATAAAATAATAAGTGTGTAGCCACGGAATTAAACTACTAAAATAATGTAACTTTTCAACAATATACATTTTTAGAGGGCCTGTACTATGTTCAAACTCTCTCGTAACCAATCAGTGCTTAGATGACAGTGACGTTAAAAACGGACGACTAATTGCAGAGGTATCAGGTGCGCGTTTTCCTAAACTGCCCCGAGCATGTCTCAGCCAATCAGAATCTTTCAGCGGTCAACGCGCCGACGTGCTGTTGTAGTCAGAACATTTTGCCTGAAAGAAGTAGTTTGATGATTTCTAACGAACATGGGGAAACTTAATTTTTATGTGCTTTGGTCCGTGCGTGACGCTCCTCGACAGTTTATGAGGTAAGCTTGGTGCAAGGTTAAATTTACCTGTGCGTTGTAGTGCAGCACAGCAGCTCAAAGAGTCTGGTCTTCTGCTCTACAGCAAATCCAACCGCAGGTGCTTTCAGGTCCACATCCCACTGCCTCTGCCCAAACAGCTGGTCATTTTTGGCCTTGGAGAATGGGAAACCAGTGAGACCACGATTTCAGTCGAGGTCCTGGCCAGTACAAACGTACAGGCCCAGAACATAGGGACTCTGACCTCCCAAAGAAGGTATAAGAGCTTAAGATTAAAACGCATCCAATTATATTATGCAGAGGTAAGTGTAACCCATAATTTTGATCTTAGATGCCTGACTTGGGAGGGTGAGTGGAATCATGAAATTGCTTCAGTGGCAGTAGAGAAAGGAAGGAAGGGTGTTTATGGCAAGATTCTGCTAACAGTGTGTGGGGAGGTATTTATGTTTTCACATAGATCTTTCACAATGTGCACAATAATACAGGTGGGCCTATATACTTATGTTCATTTATGCAAGTGCAGCAGGATGAAGACAATGTCTTCAGCAGCACTCCACTGGTATATAAGAAATGGCCAATCCCAAAAGAGCACAATGAAGCAGATCCTTCCAGCACATTACATCAGACCACCATGAATGAAACAGTGAGCTTCTAAAGATGCCTTTCAATTGTATCTGGCAACCTGTGCTATTCTAAACCAGTAAAAATATTTTTGCAGATGACTCAAAACTGCTCACAGTTGGGTGACAGTGTTTGCTATGGAGAGATTCAAGTTAATAAAATCGACACAAGTGATTGTATTGTGGCAAATGGACCCCCGGTTTGGCCTACGGTAAGAGCAAGGCCTGTCTATAGTTTATTGTCTAGCCTGAAGTTGGCAGCTAAATCTGGTTTTCTTTGTGTGATAAAGGATAAGACACCCAGACGGACAGTAATCAGTAAAAGAGGTCACCTGACATGGAGCTCAGAGGACATGGACAGTCCTGCTGAGGACATAACCCAAGCTTCAACTCCGAAGAAAAGGTTCTTGTTAAGGGGGAACAGCCAAGAAGAAATGGCTGTGCAGATAAAGAATGAGAACAGAGAAGGTCAGGAACATTCGGCCATTGTAGTATCATTTTCAGATAATGTTTTGACAAAGATTGTGATTAGTTTCAGTGTGTCCATCGAAGCGCTGGAGCCACACAATGTGTCTGAGTGACCCAGACACAGCTGTTCTCATTGGAGGAGAAACGCCAGATCAAAACTACTGCAAAGACTCTCTGTGGAAACTTGAGCTTGGTCAGTAACTTTCTAAACATTTTTTTTTTTTGGGCATATTTCTTGACTGTGTTGGAGATTGCATTCATTTTGTAACCCATGCTCTTTGGATTCATCTTTCTAGATAATGACTTCTGGTTTCCGATGAACTCCTCTGCCTCTGGACCTGTACCACCTTGTGCCCGAGGCCACTCCGCGACCTATGACCCTGACTCTAAAGCGGTCTTCGTCTACGGTGGCCTGAGGGAGGGTCTTGCCTACAATGAACTGTACATTTTAAATACTTTGACCTGGAAGTGGACGCTTGTCACTGTGAGTTTATTTCACCTTAGTGTACACTGCTCGTGTTATTATCTGATCCATTTGTTCTTGTCACTTTTTTAGACCAAAGGGAGTGTTCCAACTTTGGCGTATCACTCTGCTGCCTTTTATAAGAAAGAGCTTTTTGTTTTTGGTGGAGTTCAGCCAAGCAATTCCTCTGGGGAAAAAAACTGCAGTAATGCTTTGTACATATTCAACCCTGAGTTTGGACTCTGGTACCAGCCCATAGTGGAGGGGGAAAAACCCCTTCCTCGTTTTGGGTTAGTCTTACTTTGGTATGGCCTATAAACGTTCTGTAAAATGGTCACATCAGTTTCTTTTCAACAGTCACTCAGCCACTCTGCTCTTCCAGAAGTTGATTATTTTTGGTGGCAGGAAAACAGCTACCTACCTTAATGATCTTCATATCCTTGATCTGGGTAAGTTACTATTATTATGATTCATTTTTGTCTATTTATGCAAAATTATATTTAGATTTCTGGTTTAAGGATTCATGGAATACACAGCTGTGAAGTGTAAAAACATGCCTCCACTGCCTCGGGGGTAAGGACAGAAGTGATTTTCCTTGCCAATATCATGTGGCTATGCTAGTAGAAGCTAGAATAATCAACTAAAATTGTGTTCTTTTACATGGACAGGTTTCATGCAGCACTGCCTGTTTCAGACAACAGAGTTTTAGTTAGTGGAGGCTGTAGTGCAATTGGAGCTCTTCAGGATGTCCATATCTTTAATATAAGTGAGTAGATTTTCCCATGTAGATGCTTTCTGTTAGACATTAGGATGTATATTTGATACACCTTTCTATCATTGTCTCAGATACCAGAATGTGGACGTCTGTGGTATCTTCTCTACTTTGTTCCAAGCCTCGAGCTGGACACAGCATAATACATCTGGGCTGCTCTACTACATTAGACACAGAGAAACATGAGGAAAAGTGTGGACCAGTTACCGCCCAATGTAAACTGTTGGTATTTGGTGGGTCTGACTGTGCTGGTTCCTTTTACAATGACACAGTAAAGTGCACAGTGGAGATTTCTGGTGAATAGTGAGAGAAAACATATCTTTCTTTGCATTAGTATAATATATGATGTTCTATTTAACAATGACTTCAAGATGAAATACAAATAAATTATTTTATCCAAAGTATGTTTTATTTGAAATCTATTCTTAACACGTTTAATCCCAGTTTTAATTTTTTTAAAAAAGAAAACTAGATATGATTCCAGCTTTAAAAGCTCAATATTATTAACGCAGATCATCAGGAGTATCAGGCTGGCACAATGGGTGACTTGTTCTGAATGCATCAATCTTTACTAAGGTTTCATTTAGCCTTTTGATTGTTGGATACTGTTCAATATCCACTTTGAACCTGTAAATGACACATGTGTCACAGAAGTCATACTCCAAACTTCTGTAATATTAAATGTATGGCTATTTTTACATACCTCTCTGCATTGTAGACCTGGGGAACTAGACAGATGTCTGCCATTGATATCTGAAAGGTAAAAGTTTTTTTAATACCATTTGTTCTGTGTGAGATGTAATGGTGTTTGACTGGACTTACCTCATCTCCTACACAATATTTCCCTGCTGTTTGTTCCAGAATAGGTTCAAGGGCTGAAGGAGAACGTAAATTGTCTATAATTAATTCTTTAAATGTCTAGACAGGTAAAAAGATTCACACCAACCTTGAAAACCACGATTGATAAAGTGCTGTGCCCACTGTAGTTTCTCTGCTCCGATTTTTTGCATCACATACAAATTCTGAAAATAAGCCAAAAATATTTATTTTGACATATACAAATAAAAAATACACTTCAGCTCCTGTTTCCTGAAATGGCTGATGTCTTCACAATAGTGGATTTTTTTCCCCACTATTTTAAAATGTTTTTGTACTTTTCAGTTGTTCATATTTGCAACAATAATAAATTGGAAGGTGAGACATCAACATGCTGTTAAAGTAGTATTGTAAAAAAAAAAAAAAAAAAAAAAAGCATAAACTTCAAACTAAAAGGCCTATATTTATATGCATAGAACCAAATCTTGGGGCTTTTGGCAAAAGTGAAGTGCTCATTATATATACAAAAATTGACAAAACAGTCACACCAGTTTTGAGAAAAATAGCATTTTGTTTACACTTTTTGGATCTTTTTAATTTTTTTTCCCTAAAACTTTCTATTGGTTTAAATTGTTTAAAGTGTGCATTTTTTACCTGCAGAGGCTGTATCCCAGAGGCAATAAGGTCACTTATCATCCGGACCTGGGCGCGTCTCTGGGGGTCTGCAGGAAGAAGCCGCTGTCCTGGCCTGGTCTCATCAATGTACTGAATCACTGCCAGCTGGATGACCAAAGCACACCTCCAGTTAGCTTCAAAACCTGACCACCATGCTGATGTGTCAGCTGAAGAGTTTAAACTTACTGATTGAGAAAGTATGAAGCCATCCATTTCAACTGCAGGCACTTGTTGCATTGGATTAAGTGTCTTGTATTGCTGTGTGTACTTTGATATACAGTAAACATTAAATAATATTACAGCATGTTCACTATACTCTTGTTATTTTATACTTTGGGTGTAGCATTAATGTGAGCACTCTACCTGTTGCCCACCGTCTTTGATTAGATTAACTGGAACTTGGTCATATTCAATACCTTTCAGGGCAAAAGCTGAGGCAAAGAGCGTGCATTTACATCCTGTTAAAGAAAATCCTTTTACAAGCCAAAATGCTGTTTGTCAGTGACTTACCAATGCGGACCCTCCAGGAGCAGGAGCTTCTGAAGTATCCATGAAGAACAGGCTAAAACAAAACACAATTGATCACCTCAGTAGACAAAAAGTACATCTCAACATGAGTGTATTCCTAATTGTTCACCTTAGTTTGGGATGCCATAACCTGGATTTCCCTTAAACAACTACTGAAAGATCTTTTAAAGTTGTCTGCTCTTTTACTCTGCTGCAGCCAATAGGATGTGCTGCTAAAATCCCTCCTACCTACTCTTTGGTCCATGACTAAGCATCTCGGTGCCATCTGTTTTACATTAGGAGTAAAGCACTTATAAAAGAGTAAATTGAGTTAACAGTACCTTGGCGAAATGCACAACAGCTAGGCGCATTGTATTGGACTTGATGGTGACTGTTATCACGTCTGTTACGGGCTATTTTTAAGTTTTTTGGGGCGAGGATACAGGTTACATGTGTGTCGCTTCTTTCTCATGCATGGATATATCCGGAGCACCCTAGGGCTAAACTTTTTCAGGTGTGAGCGGCTGATTCACACAGCTTTAGCCTTTGCCATAGTGTAGCTTCTTGTTACATAATTGCTAAGGTTTGTAGCAGTGGTAGTTTTATCCAATCATGATCCAGTTATTACACATAAGGCGGGATTTCCTAAATACAATCGTCAAATCGTGCTTCGCTATTGGTGGGCGTGCTCACACAGAGCCAACGGCGAGCCTAAAATTTCATGAATGCCCGCCCACACGTGGTCGTTTTCTGTAACGAGGACAACCTGAAGCTGTCCTGTCAGCTGCTGGCGTCCTGCCTCTGGAGTTCAAAATCAAGTCGGCCTCCACGCAGTAACATTTCCACCATGGCGTCCACAGCTTTAAGAACAGTGCTAAAGACAAAGGTAAGGTAATAGATGAATGTATTGCAAATAACGCACCCCACATTGTTCTCATTGCCAAGTGCGCTGCAGGGATTAGGTTTAGTCTTGGTTGCAGTAGTAAATTAACTTTATCCTCCCTAACATGTTCAAATTCATGCATTTAGATGAAAAACTTTTAATTGTTGTACAAAATTACTTTTCAGACATAGAGAAAAGTTGACTTTGCCCCTCCCTTATCCCTTTGCTTCTTGTGGTTGCTTATTAATCTTGTGGGCCAGCAGGTTGAAACTAGACATGGCAGGTGCAATGCATCCCTTAACAAGACTCTGTTATATAGGCTATTTTACCATTGAAGTTTTTTTGACTGCTTAATGTTATTGTTTTGCAGATACCTTTTAACACTGGATGCATGTGCTACTCCTCCTCAGTGGTAAGTTTGAATTTAAGTTGAAGACACTGTTTCTGCACTCCTTTTCAAACGAGATTATTTAACTTATATTTTCATTGAATGCATCATCCCACAGCCAACTGTCAAGCTGTTCATAGATGGGAAGTTTGTTGAGTCAAAGACTTCAGAATGGCTTGATGTTCACAATCCTGTAAGTATTCAAAAGAGCCAGAAAAATTACAAAATCATCAAGTTACTCAACCTGTTGTGCTTGACCTTTGACTTTGAATGTCATTTACCATACCTGGTTTCTGTAGTTGAAGATTAAAATGCACTTGTTGCTTATCCTTATCATTTACCACAGGCCACAAATGAAGTGATCACCCGTGTACCTAAAGCCACGCAGGAAGAGATGTTGGCTGCTGTAGACTCCTGCTCCAGAGCATTTCACTCTTGGTCAGAGACCTCCATCTTGGCCCGGCAGCAAGTCTTTTTGCGTTATCAGCAGCTTATCAAGGACAACATTGTAAGTCAAAGGGTCAGATCCAATCAAAAACAGTAAACTATATTTAGGAAAGTGCTGTCTTTACATAATCACTCAACATTTCAAGTATGGATACTATTGTGTTTCAGAAAGAACTTGCTAAGAACATCACAGTTGAACAGGGCAAGACTCTGGCAGATGCAGAGGGGGATGTATTCAGAGGATTGCGTAAGTTTCAATAGCTTGCAGTGTTCTATGTCAAAATAAATATTTAGCTGCATAAGCAGTTTCTACCACAACAATGACTTTGCATACTTCCTTTGATAATCAGGGGAAATCTATTTTATTGCTCTATTGATACACTTAATAATGTACAATGTTTGGATTTGATAGCATTGCTTTTGCACACCAAAATGATGTTTTATAATAAGAATAACCAGTTTCATCGTGTTATATTTAAATCTTTGAGATGAAACACTAAAAACTCCTCCTTTTTTCTTTCACTATTAAGTGTCATAATGCTTTTATTGTGTATATAAGAATTTTTTTGTTAAATTTCTATTTTTGTGCTATTATGGCAGTTTGCCATTAAAACATTGTAGAGGCTATTACATTTACATTTCTATTGTATGTATGAATTGTATCTGTATATTTTAGAGGTTGTGGAGCATGCCTGCAGCATCACCTCTTTGATGCTTGGTGAGACTCTACCTTCTATCACTAAAGACATGGACACTTACACCTACCGCTTGCCTCTTGGAGTATGTGCTGGCATTGCCCCTTTCAACTTTCCTGCCATGATTCCCCTTTGGATGTTCCCCATGGGTATGGTCTGTGGCAACACCTATCTGCTGAAGCCGTCAGAGCGGGTACCCTCTTGTGCTATGCTGCTAGCCAAGATGTTGCAGGACGCTGGTGCTCCAGACGGGACACTTAATGTTATTCATGGCCAACATGACGGTAAGCAAACTTGTGTATTACTGTATTACATACATTGTCAATACAATTGTATATAGATAGAAGTGTTATGTTGCATGGAATCTCAAATTATATTGCATACTAAATGTGGTGTTTGTACAACTTTGTTTCTGTGCAGCTGTAAATTTCATCTGTGACCATCCAGCTATTAGAGCAATCAGCTTTGTTGGCTCAAATCAAGCTGGGGAACATATTTATGAGCGAGGCTCTAAAAATGGCAAGAGAGTTCAGTCCAACATGGTGTGTATCAAGTGGTAACAAGAATCTTCTCAGATACTACTTAGAAAACCTGTACACAAGGTGGCAGCATTGTTTAACAGATGCTGTGTTGCAGCTGTGTGGTCAGGAAAGTGTAGTATGGTGAGAAGCATCACTAGTAAAGTCACTGTTGAGAAACATCACTAGTAGTACTAGTTGCATAAGCTTCTACCTATTTAGTAGTATTACTAATTATTTACAATAAACACTGTAGGCTAAGAATGTAGGAATTCCTTTGCATAAATTTTCCAAAGAAGTTATGTATCAAATATCTGGATGCTCACCACTTGTTGTGTGTTCTAGGGAGCCAAGAACCATGGTGTGGTGATGCCAGATGCCAACAAAGAGAACACCCTAAACCAACTAGTGGGTGCTGCTTTTGGCGCAGCAGGTCAGCGCTGCATGGCCTTGTCCACGGCCATCCTGGTGGGAGAGGCACGAAGCTGGCTGCCTGAGCTGGTGGGGCGTGCCAAGGCTTTGCGAGTGAATGCAGGTAGTGCACCTCTTCATCACACCCTTGTCCCCTGAGCCCCTGCTTCCCCAGGATCTTGGCTTTAGTAATGTGGGGGCCACCCACGCCGCCCTAACCACATCTCCAGCCTTCTGCCTTGTTTTAACTTCACTTTGGTCTCAGCTGGTACACAGTGCTTGTTGAGTCAGCCATGCTGCAAATTTGTGGCCAGATCTGCGGCATAGACCTAAATAGTGGTTTCGAACACGAAATCCTTTGAAAAAAGAAGTTGATGTATAATAAATTGGGGAATGAGTGTCACTGTTTGCAGTGATATGGACTCTAATTTGTGTCACATACAGGAAACCTGTAAATATGCATTTTTGAAGGGGTGGCTCAGTGTGCCCCTCATCCTGGCTTTTGTGTGTCTGCGGGAAACTGCATTTTTCAAATGTCATTGCCATGATGTGTGCTCAACATGCTAGTGCCATTGTTTGTAACCTTATAGCTGGTTGTTTCTGGGGGCCCTGTTAGGAGACCAGCCCAGTGCAGACTTGGGGCCTCTGATCTCCCCCCAGGCCAAGGCGAGAGTGTGCAGTCTCATCCAGAGTGGTGTGGATGAGGGAGCTCAGGTTCTCTTGGACGGCCGAGATGTGAAGGTCAAGGGCTATGAGAATGGCAATTTTGTGGGACCAACCATTATAGGCAATGTCACAGTATGTGGAGCTATGCCTTTATCTAAACAAGATAATGAGTAAAAGCAACTCTAAACTGCTAGTTATAGTGTTGACTTTTATACTCCCACAGCCTGAGATGAAGTGCTACACTGAAGAGATCTTCGGCCCTGTGTTGGTTATTCTTGAGGCAGAGACTCTAGACGACGCCATCAAGTTGGTCAACAGGAATCCTTATGGCAATGGGACGGCTATTTTCACCACAAATGGTGCCACTGCACGCAAATACACTCACGAGGTGGATGTGGGCCAGGTGAGAGTCTGTAGTCTCCAAATGTTTTTTGGTAGAAAGGAGACATTCACATCCCTCTGTCATGTCAATACAGCATACCAAACAGGGAGCACCTTAGTTAGAAGTCTTTCTTGCATTAATTTTTTTTATTTTTCTTGGCAAACACAGGTCTGTTTGCCCCTAACCCAAAATATACACATTGGCTGAACATTGCCCTTCACTTCCCACTCGTCACAACTAGAAATAGCTATAGCAAATACCTGTGCCTTCAAGAAAAAACAGGGGTACACAGAACCAGTTTTCCAGGTAGTAATCGAGGAGGGAAACTCTTAATTTAATCTCAAAAGGGATTCCTCAGGCCTGCTCACAGTTGTATATAACTACAGCCATCCCTGACCCTGTTTGTTTGCCTGTGGCATTGAGTTATGCACTGTTTGCTGTTCACATGGTGGAATTTTATGCAGGCCATGTGCTGTTTTCTCCAAACCTCGCTGCAATCAACATTTACTTTCCTTTTTTCCTTTTTCCACACCTAGCCAAAAGGTCTCATTGTGTCCAAATGTACTCTCACTATTTCAAACATTCAAAACCCAACAATTCCATTTTTCCTTTGCCATCAAAACCCATCATAACAAAATGTTTATTTAGTTCATCTACCCTTTCATAAGGACATGTTATGCTTTCGAAAGTGTAAATATAAGCCCTTTGTTTTGATATCATGTGAGCTTGTTTTTCTTTCTTTTTTTTTAAACAGCACTGATGTACCGCATCTCTCATGCACTTTATCTTGTTCATCCTAGCAATTAGGCATACACAAATGTTCTACATTGCTTGCTTTTTGAAAACAAGAAACCCCTTCTATGCAGGTTGGAGTGAATGTCCCTATCCCAGTTCCACTGCCCATGTTCTCCTTCACTGGCTCAAGAGGATCTTTCAGAGGGGACATGAACTTTTATGGAAAGCAAGTAAGTCCTACATTTTGTACTCTCTTGTCACTATCTAGGAACTAGAATATTGTTTAAATACTGTTTTTATTATGGATTGTTTAAATGCATTTTTTTTTTGTTTTCCTAGGGAATCCAGTTCTACACACAGATAAAAACTGTCACTTCACAATGGAAAGCCGAAGACGCCACTCTGAAAAGTCCTGCTGTTACTATGCCAACAATGGGACGCTAATGCCAAGTGATCCTAAAACCACCTCTGTGTTACTCCCATAGTGACGAAATATCAATGTGCAAATTGCCACAATAAGTATGGCACTATTACATAGTATTTATATCAAAATAACATTTCTAAATTAAAGCACAGTTTTTAATGATTAAAGATTAATACCATAGTGTAACATATACTGCATTTGCATAAACTCATGCATTCAGACTAATTCAGCTTCTTGTGTGTAGTTAGTACACAGAAATGAAGCTCATTATTGACTTTGTATTGTTTATGCAACTTATTCTGGGGAGTATTTTTGTGGACTCAGATGTCACACATGTAAAAGAATGATGTGAATGACAGTTCTGACAAAGCTGTGCAGAATCATAATTCTGTTCAAATATTTATAATAAAAACACATCATATTGTTCTTAACTTCACACTGACACAAGTGATTTATTGTTAAAAAAGCAGAAGCAAACAATGCAGAATGTCATGTGTAGAGGCCACACAGAGGTCATGCAGTGTGTATATCTGGCAGGCTGTTGGGGTTAGAAGGGAAAGTGGACTCAGGTGCCTGGGTGATGAAGGTTGCTGGAGAGAGCTCCTCTTTCATTCTGAAAGACAATCATTATATTATAACTCACTAATAAATCATACTTTCTCAGGTTCCCACAGCCAATGCTTTTTCAGCTAAGCATGGAATGTGGGACCAATAAATCTGCGCAGACTTCATAATTGCAAGTATGAGGTAAATCTTTTATTCTCGAACATTCCTCCAGTGTCTTACCCGGCAGCATCTCTGTCAAAAAGGTTCTTCTTCTCTGGAGGGGCAGACAAAACCAAATGCTGGCTGCTTTTTCTATCAAAAAAAAAAAAAAAAAGCAGAGTTGCAGTTAAATACAAAACCTCATAGTAAAAAGTCATGTTTTAGCACACTAGTGTCATTTCACTTAGGCCTGCAGCCTTTCTTGACAAGGGGTTACTCTGGGTCAGCACAATGCACATGGATTTACTGTAGTTGCAGCTAACTTGAGTTGCCAAATGTTCTGTGTTATGCTGCAGTACTAGGTGCCAGACCACTGTTAACATGAATATACATCTCCTTCTGTCTACCATAGGCCCATACGATACCCTGCATACTCCTTTTTTTGAAAATCATGTTACCAGCTGCTCACTGACCACAAGCGTCAAAGAATAAAATCCACCCAGAGGGCACATGAAGAGGGGCCAATAGCCTGAAAGCAAATGGACGTGACCAGATGTTTGTTTCCAAGCACACGACTCTGTGGCTGGGCCTATTTTTACTATTGTGCCCAGACTCTTTCTTCATTCTTTTTAAGCAGCTGGATGGAAAAGAAAATTGGTTAAAGCCTAACTGATGTTTTATGGTATCCTCTTCTCAAAGAAAATGTCTGTTTAACACATTAAAAGAGGGAGGAGTCAACAGAAGTTCAGCTTGAGCTACTATGTGGCATCACAGCATTTTGTTCTTCAAAGGTAATTCATCTCAAAGTGGTTTGCAGAGCATTATCGAGAATGAAGTCAGAGGGTGATTTGTAGGCAAGCAAAATGACAAACAATGCTGTTTTCATTACCTTTCAGTCTGTCCATTCATTTTTGCAAAGAGAAGCCTCAAGACTTGTTCCTTCTGCTCCCAAGTAAGATCTGAGATTTCTACTTTGCTGCCAGGCTGGTGAGTCCTAAAACAGCCACAGAAGATTGCATTGTGATATTAAAGGATTTTCTGTGCAGTGGATGAGAGCAGGTGAATTGCTTTACACATAAATATTGAAGACCTACCACATGGCAGCCGCCTCCATGTCTGAATGGACAGAGTTGGTACTGTGAGGGACTTTATGGAAGTTGCGAATGGGTGGAAACTTAATTTTCCCTCCTGTAGCTTCCTTCAATGTCCAACGATAAGCTTGTAGTGCATCCTTTTTGTATCTGGACCTGCTGATCATGACTTCCTGCTTCACCTCTGCCAGTGCCTCATGAAAGAACCTCTCCAGCTCTGTCCGCTGCTCTACAATAACTCCTGCTAGCCTCTTGATGTGGACCAGCTCCTTCTCGCGCATGCAAAGAACTTTCTGCAGCTTGTCAAGCTCCACGTGGCTTGCTTGGACAGAGACCAACATTTGCTTTTGCTTTTCTTCTTCTTGCTTAAATTGCAAATCCTTCTGCTTGAGGGCCTCCCCCAGTGATGTTATCTTGGACTGTAGCTTGGAGAGCTGCTCTTGTTGAGCTGAGATCTGAGCAGCATTCTTCTTTCCTATACCCTCATATGTGTTCTAAGGGAATACAAAGAAGACCAATTATAGCAAAGTGGACAACCCAAACCTCCAGTTTAAGTTTTCATTTTAAAACAGATGGGCACTGTATATAGAGCTGAATGATTGGGTCAAATTAAAACAAGTCTGGTTTACTCTTCTGATTAGCTGTCATCATGAAAGTAAGATTAACATGGCCACTGTTCATGTGTTAAAAAGAATCAGTGACAGAAATCTGTAAAGTAGAAGCCATTGATTTTTAAACCCATACATGAGTTTAAACACACCTCAGCCACAGACCAGAAGCTGGGCAGGGGTATAAGAGAGGGACCACAAGTAAAATACACAAGTTCCGGACATGTAAACAACACAAGGGAAAGTTACAGATGATATTTCTCCACAGATCTAACATGTAATTTATAGATGAAGCAAATCTAAATGACTTTTTGAAGATGAATTATTTCAACACATAAAAAAATGCCTGTGCTTAGTGAGATGGCCGTTTTGATCATACCTTGTCTAGAACCAGGGAGGCATTTTGCTTGGTAAGAGACTTGGTCTGTTTCTGAAGATCTTCTGTTTCCTTCATGTGATGTTTCAGGACTTCATTCAAACGTACATTCTCTCTAAAAACTGATCGCGAGGCATCGTCCAGCTGCCTAAATAGTAGATAGAAATACATACATTTTCATATAAATTAAAATTCTTACAAATAACACACAACATCTAGCTAAAAAAAACTTGAGTCTAGTTGTGTGTGTCCAAAATTAAATCAATTACTGCAATTCACAACCAAGGCAAACAGGACCACACCAGCATCAGTGTTGATCTTTCATGAGCTGTAAAATGTAACTAAACATAGCAGAGGTAAAATGTTCATCTTAAGGCCTCAAAAGTAATAAACTTCCTGCCTGTGGGAGTTTCCAAGACGGTGAAGCATGTGATCATTGGCGACAGTGATGTACACTATCATGAACGTGACAAAACAGTGTGGTTGAGAACATAACATCAGGTGGTTATATATATTCATATACATATACTGTCCATCTAAAAGGGTCAATTATTTTTTTCTTTGCGTTGGAGTTTCCTACAGGTGCACTCTGGAGAATAAAATTAGTCCCTCAGAGGACAGGGGAAGCACACTCACACAACAGCTTCATTGTGGGCTCTCTCCACCACCAGAGCGATCGTTTGCTCAGCTTCTTTCTCCAATCGAGCCTGTGGCAAAATATACACACCTTCCTGTTACACCATGGACATGGCCACTTGATATTTTTGAGATGTGTTTTTCCTATCCCCTCTGCAGTATAATTAGTAAAGGCTTTATTTGTCAATGTGACTTTGACTCATCGGGACATACCTTTTCTTTAAAGAATTCATACTCCGCTTTGTTAAGGTCTTCCCTGTGCTTCTTTTCTGCATTTGCCATGCATTCTCTAATCTATATCAGAAAAGCAGTTCATGTTACAATCCTAGTTTTAAGTGTTAGGGTTAAAAAAAAGAACATATTGCATGGTAACTCACGTCAGTAAGCTCCTGCTCCATTTGTGCTTTCTGGATCTCAAACTCCTTTATTCTTCTCATTCCCTCTTCAATCATATTGAAGTCCTTTGACCGTTTTTTGAACAGTTCCTTCATCTCATTTATTTGTTGTGTATATTCTAAAATCTAAAATTGTTGCACTGTAAACACTAGAAAATCTCAACATACACACATACAGGAAGGAGCAATGCCAGGCTGAAATTACTGTCAGTATGACTTGGAAAGAAAGATAGTTGCCTTCAGGTTCACATAGGCCATAGTCCTAGAAACCTTAAATGCTCACATCAGTTGAGCTAAATAGCTCAAGCTGCTACTGTGGAAAAGCCCGTCTGAGCAAAAATGTGACAAAGTGACCAAAGTCATGAGAGACTAGCAAAACATGCACCCACAAACATGTACATGATGACTAAATGAGAGGTTATCGACCAGTGGATTACAACTGTAGGCCTAATCACTACGATAACTTTTATTCAAGCAAACAGGAGCATATGTAAATAATGTCTACCAAAGGGACACATGGGTTGCATAGGTGCTCTTAATATAGCCTAAACTACAAAATCATTTTATGATTTTTTTTCTTATCTTGCCTTGCATTAGGACTTCTTTGAGTACTAAGACATTACATCATTTATTTCCATTCTGGACACTTCAGAAAGCTTCATGCAAGAGATATTTCAAGTTGGTCCAGGCCATGAGACTTTTTTCTTTCTCAGAAGCTTATTGGTCTCATTTAGCAGCATAAAATAGCACCCTGAGATGGAAAACATCTGCTAGCAAACGAAGCAAAACGTTTTGAACACTTAAATATTGCCATGTCCGTTTGATTGCTTGATCCCTATAACCAGCAGGGGTCAGTGGGAATAGAAAGAGTCAAAATATATCTTTTTGTTGTGTGTTATGTAACTTTAAACATGTCACTCAGAGACATGTGATTGTATGGTGAACACATCAGGACCAGCAGAGTGACAGTCTTTTCCAAACCAAGAACTTTCTTTGTCTATGACCAGCGTTAAGGGCACTGTAACGTCGTGTGTCTGAGTTGTTTTCTGCCATAGTAAACGTCAACGTAATTACACACAAGAAAGCTGTTAAAAGCAAAGCACAATTTTAATTCTAAAGTTGTTCAGTAATTAAGTCACGTGTTTGCTGTTTCGCTGTCTTGAGCCATACATCTTTTAGGCTGGACAGTGGGGTGAGGTTATTACTGTATAATTTATGTGTTCCCATTAGAAAGGGTCTGTCTGTGTGAAGTCTTGTTACTTGGTGTCTGGTGCACTCACGGCCCTCTCTGCCCACAGTAGCGGCCCTGCCACACTCACCAGCTGGTTCTCCCGATCACGTGCTTGTGCTTTTTGATCTTTAAGGTTTTCCTGCAGCGTACGAATCTGTACAGACAAGAGCAGAGGAGTTGGTGCAATGTTGCATAAGGTGGGTGTGCATTTAATATAGAGACAGCTACACACTTTGTCCTCTTTGGACGCATCCTGCCTGTTAAAAAACCATGTGGTGTCCACGCTGTCCTTCTCCACACGGTACAGGTCGTTCGTCAGCTCTTCATTGGCGCGTGCCAGCGTCCTGCAGGACTCTCGGTACTGCGTCAGGGACTGTTCCGAGACCTGGAGCCTCAGCTCCCACAGAGCCGCGTTAGACTTGGCCTTTTCCAGGTCCGACTCTCTGTCCACTTTGGACTCCTGTTTGCCATCCTTCTTTCCTTTACTGCCGTTTAAACGCATGCACACAACATCAAAACTTGATATTGACTGAGATATTTTAGCCCCGTAGGTCTATTACAATGTTAAAAAACCTCCCAGTATAAGTAGAACTTACCCGGCTTTTGCCTTTTTCACTTTGATGACTTTCTTCTTGGGCATAATCACTGCGTTAACAAAATATCTTTAGCTCTGCGTAAAACACCAAACGTTACGTTATTTTCTGAGAAGGCCAAAGTTACTCCAAAATTGGGACAAGCCCCCGGCTTACACTGGGCTACTCTGTGGCAAACGAAAGCAGGCTAATGTGGCCCCCGGGCTGGTTGGTCCATCTCTATGACAACAGTAAACAAAGAGAGGTCACATTTCATATTCACTAGAGCTCTAATTTCCTCATTAAACCACATTTTGAGTCACGTTTTAAATTATTTTCTATTGTAATCGAAGTGTGAGCGTTTTTACCCTAAAGTAAAAAAAAAAAAAAAAATTCCCATTAAATTTGCTAGAACATAATTACTATTATGAGTATCAATACCAGTCAGTCATAAGGGAAAACCTAAATATTGTTATATTTTTATTCCAATTTGTGTTTTTGTGTAAATTGAGTTTTGTGTCATTGGTATTACAACAGTTTGGATGACAATTAGAAGATTAAAACAATAAAATGTTCAGATAATATGAAATTTTCTGTATAGTATGTGAGACAATAACTTATTTGTGCAAAAGTTACATTTCATTGATTTATGTAGTAATAATATGTTAAATAAATGAAGTTAAATATTTTAGTAACACCAGTGACTTTAAACTGTATGATGTCAGATAACTTCTGTTTATTCATTTTGAGCCGTAACACAAGTGACAGTAACACCAATGACGAATTTCCATAAAATCCAACTTTTTCCAAAATATTGTGCAGCTCATCCCTAAACTAACACTATGTACCATAGTAAAATTTGGACATTTTACTTATAACCTACATGTTTTCTATAAAAATCCTTAATAGTGCTGCAAATCAATGTAACACCAGTGACACACAAAAAGTACCATGGTAAAAATGACATTATAAAGTTATATTTTTACTTCTACTAAGCAAAAAGACACCAGTATGTTCCTCTGAAAGAATCTTCATATGTACATACTAGCTCAGACCATAAACCCATAACCCATATTTGTTTAAATATTTTTAAACTTAAAATATATTGGTCTTTGATGCAGATAACACCAATGACACAAAATCAAGATATTTTTGATAAATTGTGTCTATTAATAAATAATTTGGTTTGGATTTTGCACATTTGTGAGGCCTTTTATTACACTCCACATAAGAGTTACAACTAGAGTTGGGGATTTTCAGTGTACAACAAAAAATCAAAGTGATTTAAATAAAAATAAATGGCAAACCTATAACCTAAACTATCATCATATTTTAAAAGGGAAATGAGCTGTATACTTCTTCATTAACTGGGCAGATTTTTTACTAAAAATGAAGCTTTTTCATGATTAGAAAGTGTAGGGACACGTTTGTCATTGTAATTTGAGAATGACCCTAAAGAATCACTAGCACTATATTTCAATTTTTTTTTGTTAATTTTCTATATAGGTAACAAGCAACACTTTGGCTTAGGCTTAAATGTGCCCTATCAACCGATCACTGAACTATTGGATTATCAGATACAGATGTGTCTTCTGCTCAGCAGCAGCTACTGTGTTGACATAAAATGGTGGCACTTGTCTTGTAATTATAGCTTCCTCATGCTGGGATCTATCAAACAGGATCTGTTTGCACATGATCTCCTCCCACATCAAGACATGAGATAGGCCCACATTTGGCTCTTGTCAGCGGTATTGTCCATGTTGTCCTAAAGAGAACTATGTGTTACTCATTGCCATCCCCACAGATGTTTTTTGCTGGAGTTATGGGAAAACCACAAAGATGAACGTGAAGTGCAAGTGCAAATCCAAAAGAAACAATGTAAAGTTAGCACAGGTCATAACTCACTTTCCAGCCACCAAATGCTCACAATTATCATGTTCAGCTTTCTGCAGCAGCTTGAGAGTGCGCATGGATTATTCATCAAACACAAAGTAGATATGGCCAAAGTGTTGGGTGTAGCTACTGTAAACTGGATCATATAGACTCGTTCACGGCTCTGGCATGGTTAACAAAGTTTGTGGACTAAATTTAAAGGTAATTACTATGACAGTGAGGAGAGAAAACTGAAATAACCCTGAGCTTTTCAAAGCTGTCATTATCATTGGAATTGTAATGACAAGCTTTGGGTCTCTTCAATGGACTTGTTGGGGTAGGACACCCACAAACATGGCATTCCTGAGGGCAACATTGCAGCATATTAATGATATATTGCACAGTGTAGATTACAAAGCTGGGGTCCTGTCTTATGCATTTACGGTTTCAGTTAACTTGAAGCCAAATACCGAACCTTGTATTGAAACATGCTCTGTTTTAAAACATAGTGTTTTTAAAGTGCTGTGTCATGCAAAAGTAGGCATCTTACATGCAGTGTTGCAGAGTGTATTTACATGTTATACATCTTGAATAATAATTAATCTGAGCAGAATGAATCAGTAACTCTAGAATAAAAGTGTTGCATGTTACTTTGCAGCCATTTTTTTTCACTATTGTTCACCATTCCATCTTCATATGTACATATTAATATTGTTAGGGTTCATCAGCATAAGTTAAAGGCAACAAGTAGTGTATGCCTGTTGAATGCAATGCTTAATTTGATCATGTCAAAATGTAAATGATTTAATGAAAATGACGCACCTTGCAAAATTACAACTAGGTGTTTTTTTTATTGTTTGATATTTGATTTAACATGTGACCAGGACATCTATTGGCAAGTCAGTGAGAGGTCCTGCACATGTAAGCTTTGATAGGGGCAAACGACCATTCTGGTAAGCCACAAGATTGAAAAAAGTAGCCACAGTGTTTAGAAAAAAGGAAGGAGGAAAGAAAGTCCAATATTTTTAGTTCAAATTACAGTGTTGGAACAGTGCTTTGCAAAGTCGAGTGTCCTGGGAGTGGAATGGCATGATGGGTGAACACTGGTGCCAAGCCCCACCCTCCCCACATTGTCCTTTCCGTGGACTTCCTGCACTTTGCTGTGCCCATCTGGGACCTCTGCCCTCCCCTTACCCTCTGAGCAGGGCTGGCACATGGTTCACGGGGTGAAACACTCTCACATAAGTGCATGTGCAAGAGATGAAGCTAATGTTCATCTGCCTACACCAAGTACCAGTACAAAATTACATCAGTGCCGTCCTTCTTGTGATACAAAGTTAGTGGACAATATCACATATTTATAACTTGCATAAGGATATAACAAGGGGTTAAAGCCACTCTATTCTTTGTGCATTCCCCAAGCCAGGGTAAATTAAGAGGGTTGCATCATGAATGGCATCCTGCATAAAACTTGTGCCAAATCAAACTGCAAATCACTGCCCACTTATGTAAGGTGATTTGCTGACAAGGAAAAACCTAAAGAAAAGAAGACATATAGAAGTGGGCATGTTTCAATAAGTCTCTTTTGCCTGTGCTGAAGAATATCCTCCATACAGTGACGACACATCTTGCACTTTATTATTCTAAACTCTAAAAGTGACAGGAGGAATTAGCTAAGCACTACAGTATGGTTTATGTTGCTGTGCCAACCGCCCACCTAAATCATAGAAACAGCTACTCGTTCGTTTCATGCATACTTTGAAACGTGCCCAAATATTTCCCCTGGAAGCTGGTGGTTAACACAGGCATGAGTGGGAGTAAGATGAACTAACATTTTAACTTTAATGCCAGCTGGAGCACAGGTCCTATGTGCATTTTTTTCAGCCTGAATTGTTGTCAGACTATGAAGTAATGATTTCTTGTTGGCTACACGTGACATCCAATTATGTCATATCATTTAGGAAAGAATTAAATGTTGGTTTGCTTCATCGGCACTATAATTGTTCATTGATTCTAACGCCAATATCAATTATGTCAATAACTCTTGACTAAATATGTGTGCGAGTATGAGCAAGATGTAGCTATACGTTTATCTGTTTAAAAGCCGCAACTGATTATATAACTGAATATATGACATACATTTTTGCATTCCTGCGTTTAAAACTGCAAACTTGCATGAGTCATTATTGGCATTGTGACATTTTACGCACATTCAGTTAAGTATGCTGTTACAGTCTTGCTGCAGGCGTGTTACAGAAAAAAAAAATTAAAACGCATCTATAAAAGTATTTTAAGACAGCTTCTTTTGAGTTTATTCAGACTCAGCCATTCATTTCGACTCTTTCATGAAGCCCTTTCTCTTCAAAGTGGGATTTCTGGCACCAGA
Organism: Bostrychus sinensis; assembly: GCA_020698575.1. Classification (NCBI taxonomy): domain Eukaryota; kingdom Metazoa; phylum Chordata; class Actinopteri; order Gobiiformes; family Eleotridae; genus Bostrychus; species Bostrychus sinensis. The sequence continues at coordinate 21,774,501 of CM036258.1, forward strand.
ATAGCCCATAAAGATGAGGAGGGGAGAATACATCTCCAAAAATAATCCCAGCAAGAAAAAAGGAAAAAGTAGGCGGCAGGTAGAGTCAGCGCTCAGGAGGGGGAGGAGGTGGTGGTGCCGGGACCCCTGAGGGAGCTGGGATGGACTGCCACATGATTGGTTCATGGCTGCTCTCGTTGTGGCCCTGTGCCAAGCCCTTATGTCTTTATATAGTGTAAAGAGATGACCGGATAGTCCTGAGTGTGCATCGCATCCACTCTGCAGCTTCTCTGCTCCCTCTGCTTCTCCTCAGGCCCCTCAGAGTCCACCAGAGACTTATCCAATTCTTCTCCGTCTTCACCTTCAGCCCCCTATACTCCGGGTGCGACAATGGTCTCACCGAAACTCCTACTCTCCGTGTGCATGTGGCTTCTGGCTGGCAGCCTCACAACAGAGGCGACCTACTACCGCCACCACCGCTACGTCCCCATCTATTACCGCTACCGGGATCCCCCTGCCAACACTGAAAACCTTCTCCCTGAGGTGTCCAACCCCGCGCCTCGAGTGCCCACGTATCCCCGGGTCCCGGAGGTCTTCCACCCTGCGCCCGAGGCCATCCACCCCATCCCAGAAGCGTTCAATCCCGTTCCTGAAGTGGTGCATCCCGCTGCACCTGAGCCTTACCGCCCATCCGAGGTTCCCCAGCCGGCCCCTCGAGCTCCCTCTCCAGTCAACATGAGCCGGGTCTTCCATGGGATCATGTTTGACGCTGGGAGCACAGGCACCAGAATCCACATCTATAAGTTCATCCAAAAGGACCCGGGTAAGTCCTCCCTCTCATTCTGCCTTTGAGGTTACGCTGCTGGCTCCTGCTCTGTCTGCTGTTAGCTCATTCACTGGATGTTGTAATGTGAACCACGCTCCAGCTGCAGGCACATGCAACACTTCTAAAAGTGGCTAAATGGACTTTTAATTTTCTTGTCTGACTTGAACTTGTAGGAAAATAGCCACTTGAACTCTGAATGTAGGTCAAATGCATGAAACTAAATATCCAAGACTTGCAATTAAACGTACCACTGTTTATTTCACAACCACAAGACATCACATTAAGTGGTCATTGGGTTTTATGTGTTCTCTGGCTTTTGTAGTTGAGCTGCCGGTCCTGGATCATGAAATGTTCCACGCTGTGAAGCCTGGCCTCTCTTCTTACAAAGATAACCCTGAGGAGGTAGGCTTATATTTGTTTTTATTTTTTGAGCAGTTATTATTAATTATCAGGTGTATTAGGGAGGTGTCTGTCTGGCAGAAAGAAACCACAAAACTACTGGGATTTTCCAGGGGTTGGGTGTATGTAACCTAAACATTGTGTAATTATAAAAATGTGTTGTGCTGACGCTGTTACTCTTTTATCTGCCATTTACATCAGGCTTCTTTTTTGGGGGGGGTATGTTTGACTCTGCAGGGCGGCAACAGCGTTCGTCAGCTGCTGAAGATAGCCAAGAAGACTGTCCCAGAGGAGGACTGGAAGAGAACACCAGTGGTCCTGAGGGCCACAGCAGGTCTGCGTCTATTGCCCCAGGACAAAGCCAGCCAACTTCTGAAGGAGGTGAGGCACGTTTTTCTCTGTGCCCTCAGACAGTTTGGCACAAACACCACCCGTCCCGCCGGGGAACGTGATGAGAAACCACTAAGTGCTTACAAGTGTCACTGGAAAAAGAGGCAGCAAGTCTGCCCATTTGGTGGCCATCATGTAGCAAAAACAGCTGTTGTGAGGTTGTGTGGAGTAACCATATTTGTCATTTAACATATTAAATCCAGGCTACTGTTCCAACCATGCCTGTGGTTGGGTTATCTGTCAGTCCTAAACACAACAGTCAGTTTTCCACAATGCTGTATTCAAACAACCTGTGTAGTTGAGGGCATAAAACTGATTACATGTCTGTTCTATAGGTGAAAGAAGTATTCAACGAGTCTCCATTCTTTGTGCCAAATAACAGTGTTTCCATTATGCCTGGAACAAATGAAGGTATGATATATCAACTACTACTTTTTACAGACTACAGCACAATATGTACAGCTACAGTATACTGTAATAGCATAATTATCAACAGATATTGTTACTGTCATATTTGGAAGAGCCATTACTACTTTTGTAGTTGATGTCCACACCCAATAATTGAGAGCAATCTTCCACAGCTCTCATTAGGACTCCCTGACTGTGTCATGTGTCATCACACACTTTATGAGTGCAATAACCTAACATCTGAGACAACTGCAAACCTTCATGTCTCAACTCAGCTAGTTTAATATGAGCTAATGAGGCAGAGCTAGACGTAAACCCATCTGTTTACATCTTTAAAATACAAATATAGTAGTCTTTATTCAGTCACTAATGCTTTCACCTCTTGTGCTGTTTTAGGAGTTCTTGCCTGGGTTACAGTGAACTTCCTGACAGGTAAGACATTGCTTGTGTTTTGCTATGTTGGTGTTAGTGGTCAGCAGGCTCATATCTGCGGCTCCAGTGTACACAGAGGGCTGTTAGTGAAAGACTCTTGTCTCCTGTATGAGGTTATGAGACTGAATCACTGGCCCCAAACAGCTCACAAAAACAAGTGATGTTCCCTCACGTGTTTCACACAGATGAGCTGCCCTTAGAAGTACTTTGTTAACTAGCCTCAAGCAAGCATTATATTATGACATTATAATCTCTACATGTGTAATATGAAATTGCTTTCAAAAGTTTCCTTTTTCTGTGACTCCAATCCTTTCCACAGGCCATCTGTATTCCAACACTAGAAGGACAGTGGGTATCTTGGACTTGGGTGGAGGATCAACACAGATCACTTTCCTTCCTAAGTCAAAGGTGTTTAAAATCTTGTGAGAACTAACTGATTATCAATTAATATCATGAAATTTTAAGAAACAAAGTGGATAACATCTTGTCTATCCAACAGAAAACAATCCAGTCTGCTCCCTCTACTTATGTCGCCAATTTCAACCTGTTCAACAACACATACCAGCTGTACACACACAGGTAAGAGCAAGGACTGTTATTTGTACTGATAAAGTAGCAAAGCTAAAAACCTTATCTTCCTTTAGTTACCTGGGAAATGGACTGTTTGCTGCTCGTCTGTCTGCTCTTGGAGCTTTTGGAGCTGATGGTAAAATTCTTTATATTACACTGTGTTCACCCTTTTAACAATTCAGAGGTTCATTTTTTTTTTCTTCTCAGGTCTTGATTGGAAAATCTTCACTAGTCCCTGCCTGCCAAAGAGGCTCAGAGAAGAAGTGAATTTTTCAGGAACCACCTACAAAGTTAGCGGGATTCCAGACGGTAAGATAAAAGCTCTTTGAGGTTTGATTGCTTTCCCAGACCACTGGATCCAACAATTCCCGCATTCCTTTCTCAGCATTGTAACACAATAGAGTACAGTACAATACAGTCTAAGACGAGAACATTTATCCACTGAAGTTTTTGTAACATTGGCACCAAAAGCATGTTTTGTCATCTTGTGACTCTATCTTCCCTCTTGAACAATTATATTGCAGTCAACCTTGTATTTAAATGAAAAGAAAACTGTCAGTTAGCTTCACAAATAAGGCAGTCACTCCCATACCACAGTCAAGTAGCCAAAAGATGCTGGGCTTGTCCCAGAGTTGTTATTTTTTTGTGTAACGAGTGGCTTGATCTGGACCGCTCACAATTATGTGGTAAAAATAGGCAAGCCATCAGGGCTGCTCTAACTGCCACTCTTGTCAGCACATGGTTTTGCCGGCACAAATGAGCCGACCATACCCACGAGGCTGTGAAATCTGTGCTTCTGGGGCTTCCCTGGGTATGCTCACACGAGCCCCTCGGCTTTACCCCTTGGTTAACCTCAGCTCAGTCTACTGGCTCTCACGATCACATTCCAACCACTGCAGCTGCAATGCACCTTTAACCTGCGGTTTCTCCAGTCCATTTTCAGCATGCGTTACATCATTCTTTTTCTCTGTGTTCTCAGGCTATGCAGGCTATAAGCTGTGCTACTATGAAATGATGAAGGTGATCAAAGGTATAGTGCACCAGCCCTATGAAGTAAAGGGCAGCAGCATCTTCTATGCTTTCTCCTATTACTTCGACAGAGCAAAGGATTCAGGCCTTATTGGTAAGGGGGCACACAGTACAAATTGTTTCATAGATATTTATATCATATTTTTATATGACTAAACTGTTTTACTTCAGATAGCAGAGGTGGTGCCGTGGAAGTCAGAGATTTCAAGAAGAAGGCCAAAGAAGGTACTTGTTATGCTACTTGATTACATGACATGATAAACATCTGTATGAAAACAATAATCTTCCTGTTATATATATAATTCTAAGCACTGAGTCTTTGTACAAAACATGTGCTTAGCAGGGCAAACAGCAAACATTCTGTGTGCTCAACCAACTTGGCATGGCTGTCATACTGGGAGAGCATATTTTACACAGATTTTAACACAGCAGTAAAACACAACTGATTATTTGCTACATGTCATTACAAGCTATTTAAATGTGAAAATAATGCCAAAATAAAGTGTGAGTGCTAATGCAGTGTGATAGCAGATAGGTGTGTCATAGAAGGCTGTTTGTATTGTGAGATCACTGTCATATGGTCCAGAGGAACATGTCTGGCTCAGGCAGGTTGGCAGCAGAGCTGAAGACGTCTGTCTGGCCAATCCTGCAGGGCACCTGACAGCCACACTCCACACAGAGTACCACCTCCCACCAGCAGCCCTGTGCTCACCCTCATTCTCCTCACACTTCTTTTTCTTTAACCAAAACATCATTTAGTTAGAAAAGTCAGAACCTTTAGAATTACAAGAATAAATGTTTATTAACTATAAGATACAGATGTGTTCTAATTAGAGATTCTTTTTGTTCCAGTGTGCAACAAAATGACTAAATACCGTGCTATCAGCCCATTCCTCTGTATGGATCTGACATACATCACTTGTCTCCTAAAAGAGGGCTTTGGCTTTAAGGACAACACAGTGCTACATGTAAGAATTTAGTAGTCTCTTATAGATGTTATTTTAATGTCATCTGACAATAGTAAGTCACTGAAGACCCTTCTCTTTTTTCTGTAGCTTGCCAAGAAGGTTAACAACGTGGAAACGAGCTGGGCCCTAGGAGCCACCTTTGATTACTTCAGAAACCTGAACATCCACTAAAGCACCATGGCTGTGACTACAGCTGGCACTGAGAGGGACTGCCCACCTTCACAGTGGGGCTTCCTCCACCTCACCCCTGACCTGATGTCCCCTCGCAGACAGCCCCTAACCTATAGAGCCCCTAGAGAGCCTGTTCCACAACAGCACCCTGTCATCAAACTAAAAACTGTTGATAAGAAATCACTATATTTTTATAATGCCAGCTATTTCTACTGTATGTTGAGCTCATAACGGGAGGCTGATTTTATGTATTTTTGAAAAACGTTTACATTGATAATTCCTTTCAGATTTACATGCCTGCAAGGTCTGCAGAGGCTGGTTTAGGAACTAGAAATTCATGGTATTTTGGTGATTACTGTGGTTTTGGTGAGCAATGTTAAATACAGTACAATTTATGAAGATGCTGGCAACTGATGGGGAGCCAAAGTTTTTAAATATCTGTTTTCTTTGTTAGTCAATGACTTTTGAGGACATGGCAACAACTGTTGAGACATATTAGACAATACAGAGAATGATTCCTTAACTTTGCACAAAACACTTTAATTGCAGACATAGTAGCCGAGTAGTTGAGACAGTTCTACCGAGTTAAGCTCCACCATGACTCAGAGGTAAACAGAGTGCTGTCTGATAACCCTTCACAAAACTATATCATGTATGCTTTCAGTACCCATACTTTAAAGTTTAGCCAATTTAGTTTGTTTGGTCTAGAGGGAAACACTCATCTTCACAGTGGCTAAATTGCAGGGCATCTAACTATGTTTCATACCAGCAACAAAAACTCATTATGGGAAGCAAAAAACTTGCACCTGGTCCCTTTAAAGATTTATGAAACTGTTTTTTTTTTTTCTTGTGAACTGTACAAATGTTAAATAACTGAGACTTTATCTTATGTAGAGTATTTTAATGATGCAATAACTTCCTGTGCAGCTGCCACGCCTTTGCTGTCTTTTCAGTATTCACCATCTCTAATAACTACTGCTGTATATACTTAATATAAACTGTAAAATGTAATTAATAACTTGACAAGAATGGCTTTTGCATTGCAAAAATATTTTGCTGCTGTTGCTTACAAATTGCTTTTTCATAATTCTGCTAACATTTGTACATTTTTTATTTAATCAATTGTGTATATTATACATCTGTGTTTTATTAAAATATGAAATGAATTCCCTGTCTTGATTAGTGTTTGCTAAAAGAACATTACCGTATTGGAAATTTAACAGATGAGACTATCACTTTATCTACTGTAAAACTGTCCAAGAGAACTATCCAAGAAGACTTAAACCTCTGAATACAAAGTGAAACAAAGAGAAGCGTTAACTGAAAACAAAATAGATTTTTATTTACAGTCTGTTGGAGAAGCACACAAATGTTGGGCACATCATTTGCTGGCAAAGGCTATGATCTGCTCCTGTAAAAGGCAAAGGACACAGTTAAGTCAAGCAAAAACTTCAATAACATTTGTATGATGGTGCTTCAACCCAGTGGCCTTACAGGCCTTTATACAAGAGCTGTAAAGCTCTGAATCAGTGTTTAATATGGAAAAGTGTCATGTTTAACTTCGTGCCCAAAGTGAAATGTCTTTACAGCCAGTTATAGTTGTGTTGGTCTGAATCACTTAGTAGGAAATAAAGCTATTTCACATGAGTGGTCGGTAATAAAAGGGGTGTGAAAACACAAGCTAACACCACTGTCCGCTGCCCCTGGGCCAGCCCTGCACCCCACCCACACACTTTTGGTAACAGTAAATTTGGGGCTAAACTTAGATGCCATAGTAGTAGGTTCAGAACACTGAAAATTATAGACACTGCTTCAGTAAAGCTCTGTGTAATCAGAAAAGAGGGTGGGGTCAAAGCAGAGGTGGAGCTTATATGTGACAGGTGGCTCATGTGATCTGGGAGATGGTCAGGTTCAAATAAGAGGAGCTTACTTTGAGCGTTGGGAGCATGTTGGTGGCCTGCAGACCAAAGGTGCGGAGTAGAACCACAGGAGCAGCGTTAGTGGAATAGAGACGCTTCATGAGGTCGATGGCCGCCATCATCGGCAGATTGTGCCTCTGCCGCTCAGTTTCATATTCCAGTAGGTGCTGCATGGCTCCTGCTCACAAAACCAAAATATTTTTTAAAAACTGGTCCCACATACATTTTCTGCCTTTGTATATGTTATGCAATAAACTGTATTCTATATTGACCTTTATTAGATGAAAAACAAGAAATAGTAATGGTTTTTGGAAAGAAGAAAACATTAAATTAAGATATAGTTCTGATCCGCATAACATGTTCTAGTTGGTTGTATGGAAAAGAGCTTAGAAAACCACTGCATTTTGGTTGCAGCGTTTTTGTATCACACTGACCTAAGTCCTTCCCGTTAAAGGCTGCTTGGCTCAGGAGTTGTGTGAGGCAAGCCACATCCCCAAAGCCCAAGTTGACTCCCTGACCTGCCAGTGGATGGACTCGATGGGCTGCATCCCTGAACAGACAAATATGAACACGCAACACGTAGAGGGTTATTTAGGTTAGTGTCATTCTGTTACAAACTTCTTCATTTAAATGTCTACTTATAATTTCTTAATTTATAACTTCTTTTTCCATACCCAATTAGAGCCACCCGATGCCTGATGTACTCTGACGCGTGGCCCAAGCCTAGGGGGAACATGACGCGGGTTTTTGGGCCTATAGCTGCCACACTTGGAGGGAGCTGTCGAGGTGAACCTGCAGAAGGCATGAGAGCGGAGAGAGCACGGCGAAACATAGAGCCTGCTGTCTCAATGAGCTCTGACTGGTTCTCATTACTCCACTGTGGCACACACAGTCACATAGAAAGACAAAGAGAGAAAACAGACATTATCCTTCAGAGTGGACAAAGAAATTAGCTGACATACGAGCAAAGCTGAACTCCAGGCCAGGGAAAGTTTTTTCCCTTCTCTAACTAACTGGTTTGGCAGGGCACTGTGAGCTGGGCTAATTAAAAGAAGATGCCGGCCAGGCTATACAGTCGAATTAGCTCTGTTTGAAAAACATTCCATGCAGTAATGGTCGACACTGGGAGACCACAGGTTTAATTAGCAAACCAGGCTTGAAACCAAACGTGACTCAACCGTGGTGACCCCGTCCATCAGCAGGACCAGTAAAAATAGCCAGCTTGGGAAAAGGACTTTGTCCAAACATAAAAATTGAAAGGTACAACCTAGCCACAGAAAAATATTAGTATTGTATAAAAGATGGGTCAAACAGTGACAATTTTGTTTGGATGACTGAAAGCAGTCCCCCATGTGAGTAATCTGACAGTAAACAGAAATGTTGCAACCTGTTGCTGACACATGTGGAAAGTGTCACACTTAATACTGCTAATAAAATGGGATTTCTCACAAAGGCAGAGTTGACTGCGTCCACAAAGCTCTCCTCATCCAGCTGCAGCAGCTCCTCTGCAAGTCGAGGGCTGGTTGACCACACCAAAGAGCTCTCTGCGTCCGACAGCTGTAATGAACATTAATGGTGTAGCATTATCTGGCATTAATAAAACACAGAAGGTTAAATGATTTGCAAGGCGAACTAGAACAGTAAATAAAGAGTCATGCAGTTTTACCGGTAACATTGCTATGGGTCCAGTTGGGAGGAACCTCTGCCATGCAACATTGTTTTCTGTGGGCTATCAAACACATAAATAAAATCTGTTACACCAACATTTTCTGGTATTCTATTGTAAATACACCCTTTAATTACACATGCTGCATATGTAAACAAGGTATTATGCTGAGTACTGCTGAGTAGGTGTATTGTTCTCTACTTTATGACCCTGCTGTTTTAAAATTATCAACACAATTAAAGCTTTAAATACGCATATGCAAATGACTTAGGACATTGTGTATTATAACAATCAAGGATAATGCAAACCAATCATCGCAACAAACTATATTTACCTCTGACAGGCGCAGGACAGCAACAACAGCAGACTGGTCATAATTCCACTTGACTGTGGGAATTCCTAATTGCCGCCTCACCACTGAGTTTTGCCCATCAGCACCAATCTGAAAAACAGACAAGAAAGAGGAAAACATGAAAACAGGATCAAGATGAATAATCAAATTATTTATGGAAATAGACTTACAAGCAGTTTGGTATGAAGAGTCTCGCCACTGGCTAGTGTGACCTGAACCCACGGGATGGAGTCAACAGCCTGGTGTGGCATTGGCCACGTATACTTCACCACCTTGGACTTGTACTTAACTTGCACATTATCTGTAGAAAACAAAGACATGATAGGATTACAACAATGTCATATTTAAAACCACACATATAAACTAAAATAGCACATTGTGGGATTTTTTTTTTTACAACAAGAGATTTAGACTAAGGCTTAATTCAGCACATGCATCATAACACATGGCTTTTTTCTTCTTTTAAGAATAGTTTGTCTTCAGAAAAGCATTGGAAGATCTATAAACCACCTCATAAAATCCTGGTTTTGCTCACTGGTATATGGTAGCAGCTGACATTTACATTCAACATTTTTCTTAATGGTCTTGGCCTGCCACATCTCATCTGACTAATAGTGTTTATCTACAAGTGCACCACACAGCACTTTCTGCCAGCTTTTGAATTTTGCACTAAAACTGCCCCTCCTCTTGCTTGCTGCTCATTCATTACATGTTACTGAGCGAGAATTCATAGCTCACCTTCTTATTTGTTTTGAAGCAGAATACATCAGAGAAAAACTACTTAATCCTTAAAACAAATGTCAAATAGTGCTTTTAGTGATTGGAGAAAGCATGGTTACATTAAATGCAGCTGGAATGGGGCAAGCTTTTCATGTACCGCATCGTGAGTACAACAACACCCTAGCTCAAATGAGAAAGAAGCGGACAAATGGGAGGCACATGAGGTAAAACGTGCAGTAACCACACATCCGCTGTTTGGCACAAAATGTTGAAAAGTGTTTATAAATATGCCACTTTGGCTGTTAAGCACACAGTGGAGCAGAGCTTTATTTGTTGACCTCACAAAAGATGGCCTAATGTCAACAAGAATACAGCACCACTGTAAGATTTTCAACATCTTTAGAGGTGGTGAAAACACATGGCAGCTTTAAATAAATCACTGGACCATCACGTGTACACACTGTGTTCGCCACAGTTCTCAGAGTACTAGATATTAATTCAAATGGTAGGAAAAACTTGAATAGCTCCAGTGCCTCTGCTTGTCTAAAAAACAGTTAGAGAGAGTACAAATAAACAAAAGCTGAGGACAGGATGAAATAAATGTGGTAGCGTTAGCTGACAGGTCCAGTTTTAAAAAAATGATGGAACAGGATTTAACAAAGCACAGCTACTGTGTGGAGATACTTGTGTAAACCATAAATGGGTGTTTACTTACCAGACAAACTGTCCAGCTGTTTAGTGAGGGCTGCCACAACTACGTCATTCTCCACAATGTATGCCATCTCATCCTCCAGGTTCTCCTTATCGAATATGATCAGGGCATCAGAGCAAGCGTCCCAAACCTAAATGAGAGGCCCATTATGGTTGTGGTCTGGTCTTAAAGCATCCTCTTTACCTATATATAGCTTCCGTTTCATTGAGCAAAACACATCAAAGTTTTTCAATGCTGCTGGAGGCTGGCACAGCTAGTGTACATCAACCCCCTGGCTATGAGGGTCACCAACAACCTCTGGCTGGACGGGTAGCTTCAGCTTAATGGACCTCCTAGGGCCAGTGACATTTTGTGATGTGGATTCTTCATTTTCTTGGAAGCACAAATAACTAATGACATGTTTGTGAACATTACAGAGTAAGTAAATATTTACCCACAACCAAAAGTGGCAGAAAGAGTTGCAGTTTGCAGCTACTGTAATTTCAGCCTTGAATACACTGTGGAGTTCAACATGAAGGGGTGAAAGTGTTTGTACAAGGTTAATCCTCTCCTGGCTTGTAACTATGGTGACACAACCTATCATTTGGCAGGAATATGCTGCTGCTCAACTTTTTACTGACTTACCATAAAGTAGGGGGATATACCCTCCAGTAAACCACTAATGGCAGTGGGGTTGCAACTTGTGATAAGTGGTTGGGAAGAATGATTTAGTGAGACCAGCCCAAAAACTGTTTTGGTTTGGTTTAATACAGGTCAAAATGATTCAGCTTGGGAAAGAGTGACATGTTGGCGCACATTGTGTTATTTAAACAATACTACCACACTTCTCACAACTTTAAGGACAAAAATCAAGACTGAGCCAAGAGCAGCCTTCTGTTTCAAATCAAAGACCTCAAAGCAAAGCATGCATTTAGAGTGGAAGTGGAGGAGCATTTTACTGAATGGAAAGAATGCTATTTCCAGCTTTTCTACATACTTTCCAACATCATAGCTGAAATGTATAGAAAATGATGGAAATGCTATGGACAAACAACTCAGTGGCACCACAGTGAAGGTATAATGGGAGAGGTACACTACCATAAGCACTTTTAGTCACTGCATGATGACATCTTAGGCCCAGAGAGAAACCCTGCGGTAAAGTGTTTGGTACGCACTGACCACATCTTTCAAAAGGGACCGAGCCTGCACCCACAGCCGTAAAGTGGGTTCACTTTGCAGCAAACAACCACTCTCCTAATCTTTCATCTTCCCGTTGTTCACATGAATCTTCATAATTAGAAGTCATTGGTTATGCGAACCAATTTCAAAATGTCAAAATGATTCATTTATTATAACAGACATGTTTTAATAAATAAAACCTGCATTGTCTTTGTACTGTCCAGTGCCTTGCTATAGTCCACTAAATGACCTTTTTAAATGCACAGTGATTTCATTGGCATATTCAGTGCTACTGAATTAAGAGTGACTAAAAAAGCAGAAATTGCATGAAGGAATGGGCAAAATGCATGTTACATGAAACCAATGTTTGCCATTTTAATGTGAACAATTACATACCATATACATGATTATATGATGCCGTATTGTGTTGCTTGTTCATTAAGCTGAATGAGTGACTACAAGCTGTGAGTGTCACAGATTTTTCTCTCCACAAATTGCATGGTGCTATGATTGATGGATGAGAAATACATACAGCGCACCAGTAAATTAAAAAGTCTGCAGAACATATGAAAAAAACTGATGTTGTGTAACAGAGGAATTTGGGGTTCAGCACTGCAACAGGCTTGAATTATTTTTTTCTTGTGAATGTAAGCAGTATAACAGTGGAAAAACAGTTTTTCTAAAGCAGCCAGAGAAGTGTTTGATAAATATCGACATACCTGCATCTTTTTGTAAGGCTTGCACCTCATTCTTGTAATGTGTTCCCATGCCCCAACACCTGTAAACAGAATAATGTATTAATTATTGAAAAAGAACACAAAAAATGTTTTAAAAGCAAAAAAAGAGCATTCTTAGAAATACAGACACATTAGCTGCCTTCACATGATCCCAGAATCATCTTCTATATGTGTTCATGTATCCTTTGTTCCCAGTATTGTTTGCTGTAATAGTTTTTCTGCATTACAGCTAAATATCCACAATAAAGTATCAATATATATTTATGTTTACTCAATACTGATTTGACTCATTTAGTATATTACTTTTTATGGTATCTAAATTTGTAATACAGTGGCACAGTTAGTAGTGTAGTGTCTCAAGTGACAGAATGTCAGTCACTAAAATTTCACCTGAAAATAAAAGCTGGGGAAAAAGACAGAGAGAATAGACACTGAAGATCAACAGCAGTGCCCAGTGTGTCTGGAGAGATGCGAAAACGTTATAAATAGTCAGTGTTAGTTTATCACACCCAGATAAAGTTACTCGACTTACACTAGCAGTGAAAATACATTTGACATTGACACAGTTTATTTTTATCTGCATGTAGGTCTGCCAAAAAACAAAATGTGTCAGCAAAACTGTAGCTCTTGAAGATTAATGCATGTCAGATACAGGTAACCTGGCGGAGTCTAATCCTTGGTTAGTTATTTATTTGGTCAGTGACATGCTTGCCGAGGAATCAACAGCTGCTAAGTATAACTTTTTATATTCAATACAATAAAACGTTTTTTTTTTTTTTTTTTGTGTGTTTTTTTTTTTTTTTTGCAATAACCTGCACAATTCACTTAGAAATGGGTTGATTTGATAAACACAGGTTTCATTGTGTCAGTTTGTACTGGTGCCTACCTGCAAGGAGGGTTGCCGAACCTGGACTGATGGAGCTGACTCTGGTGCTATAGGTGTCTGGGACTTTATTCATCACTTTCTTATTACCCGCTTCAAGAAGGAGAATCTTCTTATCTTCTAAGTTGGGGTCCATTCCTGTCATGAGTATAATATGCTTTAATGACAGTAAACCATGCTTCTTAAAAAGATTGGATCATTTTAAAAAGTGGGACAGGTCATAAAGCATTCAGTGTATGTTGTTAGATTACAGTAACATTTAGTGCAGGGAATTTTAAGTTTTAGGAAACATCACTCACCCAATGAACAAGCCATGGCAGATCCAACCATGCCTCCTCCAGATATAATAACATCATAAACCTCATTCTGGCCAAAACCCTCGCTCTGTTGGGCGCAAACAAATCCTCGAGAAATATGTTTTGAGGCATTGAGGCAATTTTCTGCAAATGAACACCTGGCAAATCCGTTTAGGGCCAGCGCCGTCTTTGTGAGCTTGTGCATTTTCTATATTTATTCTTCGGTGCGCTGAAGAGGAAACTAATATGTTAGTCTAAATATGTAATATGCCAATAAGTCATAACTTTCCCCTTGAATGTGTCCTAATGTGGACGTTTACGTCCTTTTCCTATTTCAGCCATGTTTTGTTGACAAGCCCTACGGAGGAAGTACTTCCTGTTTCTTGTCCAATCAGAGACCACGTCCTCCGCAAGCACTCCACTGCGCGCACTCACGCACACGCGCACAGACACAGCACTGAAGCTACTCCGTGTCATTTATTCGTCAATTTACACTCAGTTAAACTACCAAATGAACTCTAAAGTGTCTTTTCAACGAGTGCATGCAAGAAGATACCTCGATACAACACGGAGCAAAAACTTCCTAAAACATATTTAACAGGTTGGCATTGTTGCTTTTGTTTTATTGATTATTACTTTATTTGATAGTCTCGTTTTTAGAAACGGATTACACATTAAAATACGGTCTGTGTATTTCAAAACACTGAACATCTTAAAGAAGGCATTATACCTTTTAGAGCGCGTTCGTTCGGTTGTCATGGTAACGTCTTAACAAACCTAACAGTTATCAGATAATTTAATTAGTAGGTTCTTTTGGATGAAATAGAATCCTACATAAACTACAAGGAAAACACAATAAAGGCAAAACAACACAACTCCGTTTTTGTGTTGTGTTGTTATTTTATTTGAACCCCCCCCCCCCCCCCCCCCCCCCCTTTTTTTTTGGCAGTGTAATTATCTTTAACATGTCCAAGTTAGAGATGTTGCTGCGAGATGAACTTCAATCAGAGTTAGTCCTCCAACATCAACTCAAGGCTCTAAGCGAGACCCTTCATCGTCAGCTGCAGGAGACGGAGAAGAGGCAGAAAGAGGAACTAGAGAAGAGAATTCAACAAAATGCTGTTCTTTCAACTCACATGGACCAAGAATTCAGTTCTTTTAAAGAAATAAACAACCAAAATAAGTATGTTTCTTCCTCGACTTTTGTTACTGTATGTTTCTGTGTACTGTACTGACATTGAATTGATTTATTATTTGTTATAGAAGTACAGGACTTAGAAAAGTGGCATCTACATCTGTGCAGAACTCCAACGAAGGGACTACACCTGAACAGATAAGACCCAGTTCTTCTAATGTGTATTCAACACACTGGAGCTCTGCTGTCAAGTCATCAGAATTAAAACATCCTGGGACACACTATTGTGAGCGGGCAGCTTTGGCTGTGACACAGCCGAGTAAAGAGGAGGAGGCAATGGCCGAGTGCCTGAAGAAGTTTAGCGCTCTTCCAGTTCCGAGCCATGTCACTGTGGCCCTTTTCCAGCAGATGATGGTGAAGAGGGAGAAGCAGAGGAAGCAAGGCCATGAGCAAAGAAAGAACTTCCTGTTTTCCATGCAAAAACCATTTGGCTTTCAGGAACGAGAAAAAGAGAAAAGGGAAAAACGAATTGCAATGGTGAATGAAGTATCAAAAGAATATAAAAAAGATACTGTAGTTCAGAAGAAACCTCATAAAGTAATCCAAGCCTCAGACTCCAAACTAGGTAAGTTCAATTATTTTTATGGTCACTTCCCATGTAGGTTTTTATTTTGTCTTGTTTCTAGACAATAACACAACAACAAGGCTAAAACTGTGACTGGCTTAACAGAAAAATACTAAATACTACAGTTGCACTACAGTATACCTAAAAATCTAACAGATCAATTGCTGTTTTTGTAGCACAAGAACACTGCCAGAGAGTCAACATCCAGAAGACAAAGGAGGAAAAGAATTCACCAGTACCTGAGGGTCCAAAACTTCGCACTGCAGATCGTACCAGAAAAGAGAAGATTGGATTCCTGGATGAGAGTCCAAGTTTCCAGCCAAGGATAATCCGTCAGGTCCCTGATTTCAGTAAACTACATAAAGCCTTACGGATGGAGGCTCTGAAGAAAACACTGACTACAGATATGACCAAGTGTCAGCCCTTCCATCTGAGGACGTCTGCTCTCCCTGTACGCCAAAGCAGGATGAGCCCTCAGAGCTCACAGGTAAGACAATAACAATTAGTGGATGACAATATTTATTTCATTTAGATTTTGTTAGATTTTTTTGTACTAAAATATCAATACCAAATGTTCCCCTCCTTCTTCTTTCCTTTTCACTTTACTCTTCTAGGGTTGCACTTGCCACAGCAAATCATCTGTCTCTTAGTGGGCAGCGATTTATATCTTAATTTGGCATAGGTTTTTATGCCAAATGCTCTTCCTGGTACAACCCTCTCCTCTTTATCAGGGTTTGAGACTGGCACAAAACATACAC
This sequence comes from Bostrychus sinensis, assembly GCA_020698575.1. Classification (NCBI taxonomy): domain Eukaryota; kingdom Metazoa; phylum Chordata; class Actinopteri; order Gobiiformes; family Eleotridae; genus Bostrychus; species Bostrychus sinensis. Next base: position 21,790,634 of record CM036258.1, read on the forward strand.
TGGCTGGATTATAAAAAAAACTATGCCAAATAAATATGCATACCAGATTATTTGCCATAGGGACACCTAAAATAAAAAAAGGTGCAGCCAAAAAGGGATTTTTCTTTCTGTTGCATGAAAGACTACAGTATCCATCAAGCCAATACCACTGTCTTTTTTTAGAGGATGCCACTAACCTCACATGCCTCCTCCTGGTGTTTTGGTTTGCAGACAATGCCGCCTCCATGCTACAAATCCTATAAAAGTAGCACATGCAGCTGTGTGTTCCTCTACGCTTCTGGCCAATTTGCGAACAAAGCATGATTGACCTGGTCACATTCAACCATCCATTCTTTGATTTTTATTTTTTATTTTTTATTTTTTGGATAAAGTCTTTGATGATAAAAAGATTCATTGGATGGGTTCAGTTTGTTTCCCACAAAGACTTGTATTTAAGGCCACTCAGTTGTGGAATTGCAATTAAATTTAAAGATTTAGACCGTCCAAGACACCCTGACACTCTTAAAATGCTTGAATTTCAAAAATTAGACATGCTAATTTATATTTAAATTGAACCACACCCAAAATGCTGATATGTCAGATGCTAAAATAGTTGTTTTATGGGAAATTCCTGTTCCTATTTAAAACAGACATCATGCCTAGTTTAAGATAGTTTGTTATAATCATATCATAAATGTGACATAACTTTTGCAAGACCACACAGTTAACGCATAATTTTCATGCTGTTTATTCAAATGCTTTCACAGCATGGATTTTGATTAAATAATAGGCCAGTTTGTTAATTATTTACAATGCCGTACTGTTACACAATGCACTTATATAGAGTTTGTGCTTATGTGTTGATTACATCTCTGTAGTCATGATTTTTCTTAATCCTCAGCTGCCTTAGTAATGCTTTGTTTGTACTGTATGCCTTGATTCACAGGCACCGAAAGTGGTTCATCTCAGTCGAAGCAAGTCACTGGGTGCATTACCTTCACTGTCTGCCAACACCCTTCCTGTATACATTACAGATGCTGCGAGAAAACGCAGCATGGCTATCAGGTAATTTGGATTATAGGAATTAGCACAGCATCTATTTCCCCTTAGGGATTTATAAAGTTTAACTGAATTGAGGGGGTGCACGATGGCAAAGAGGTTGTGGGTGCAATCCCCAGAGTGTAACTATGGGTTCTCTGCGGGTACTCCAGCTTTCTTTGTCAAGAAATAGATCCTGGGGTAACCTGTAGCTACCTCCTGTGACCTCTAACGAGAATGAACAGAAGAAGATCAATAAATGGAAACATGAAGGCTTGACTGCAAAATGTATTGATGCATTTAGGGTTATGTTAGATATTGTTACCTTTACAGAAAATCAATGGAAGTGCGAGAGAGCAAGAAACAGGAGAGTGCTAACTGGCTGAGAAAGTACCAAACGAAGTCAGAGGCTATGAAGAGTACGGTCACGCTGCACGCCAAGCTGCTGGACCCGCACAGAAGCTTAAGAGAAGTGTATGATGAAAAACTACAGCATCATCGGTGAGTGCCGTTCCAGTAAGTTCATTCTCAAAATTTTCAACCTTTGCTATGTCACATCACAACAACCACAAGCTCCTGCCACAGTAGCAAACTATAATCTGCTCTTACATGCAGTGAAGCGGACCAGCAGAGGATGAGAGAGTATATGAGGGAACTGCGGGGCATGAAGTCGCGGGTCAGTGAACGCCCTTATCTGTTTGAGCAGGTCAAACAGGTGAGTGAGGTCAAAGCTACAAGTCACAATAACTTAGCATAGTAGAAGCCAAATATTGAAAGGCTTTGGTCACTGCATAGCTAACTGCAACTAGAATGGTTAATTGGCAACATTTCTGTAAGATGACTGGTTATAAAAATGACATTTTGGAAAGTATTAGTATTGGATGCACTTCTAAAGGTTATTAGAGAGATTATGGTATACATGATTCAGAAACACTCCTGTCTTCCCTGTGCCAAGCAGGTTTGTATTTTTCTAATTCTGGTTACATTTTGCCTTAGTCAGTTTGAAATGAACTTCACCAAAAATGTTGATCAACGTACTAAAATGTTTCCAATCAATGGCCCTTTTGCAGTTTTTTTGTTACCGCTTCAGTACCAGTTACTTCCATCTCATTTTTGGCTGTTGCTGCCATCAAAATTTCAAAATAAACTATTATTTTTCTTGACATGGCAAAATTTCTCATCATACATAATGGTTTTGTGAGATTCACAAATTATTGCATTCATGTCATTTACATTTTACAACTTTTTTGGAATTTGGGTTTGTATGTTTAATAATATTGCTTTTATTTGACAGAAATCTGCTAAGGCAAATGCAGAGGAGACATACAGAAACACACTAAAGAGTGCTGGGTTAAAGGAGCACTTTGTTGAAGAGAATGGTGAAGCGGTTACAAAATTGTCAGCCTCCTCCATATCTGAGAAATATACAGATGCCAGCACTGAGGACGAACATAGCAGGTACTGACATTTTTTACAATCCCTTTTCTCACACTGTAATTCTCCTGTGTCCGGTAAAATTATGAATAGAACTGGTTCTCGAGAGCCAAGGACTTCATGTGGTTTGGTCATATTACATTACATAATTTTCTCAGCCCTTGCCCTGCTGTTTTCCCAAAGAAAAGACAAATACCATAGCCAAGTAAAAGTTCATTGTAATTACATATAGTCATTTTTATAACCCAACATGTCTGATTTAGGGAAGAAAATGTAGACGCCAGAGAGAAAATTGAAGATGTGAAAGAGAAGAGCATGAACTACAAAGGGGAAGAAATACCATGATCAAAAAGATCATACGGTCAGACGGCACAGAGATTTTTTTTTTTTTTTTTGTGGTTTGTCCACCAGAAAACAACTCGGCCCTTAGAATAATTCATGTCATGGAGAGGTATAAAGAGCAGGCTTCTGATCACTCTAGATGTGTAATAGTAAATGGTGAAAAGGTAGGACTACTGAATATATTTTTACACTTATTTGCGTTGCATTGAAAGGATAGTGTTTTGTTTAAACTCAGGGATATAAACAATGTAATTTTGATTTACTTTAATAAACTAATGAATAACAAAAGCTAAACACCTGTTGCATTAATTTATGTTTCACCCAGTCCAAATAAAAAAAAAAACTCATATTATAAAATTAATCCATACACAATAGACATTGTAAACCATTGCCTCATACTGCATATGGACATTTATGCTTTAAGGGGTGCCTTTAGGTAAAAAGAACATATATACATTTTAATGGGTCCCATAAGGACACTTGCTGTCTGAAACAAGTCTGAGAGGCTGAGACTTTGGCCTGAAGTTCCCAGTTATTTCTTCAGCCACAGTTCCAGCTACAAAAACAGGCCTAACTGTTCATCAGCCTCACAAAGAGCCGCAGTGTGTTTAAAGCCCATAGACCCACATCAAATACTGCACTGACTTTTCTGCAAACTTGTTCTTAGAGAGAGCGCTACCAGGAATTCAAGACATTATTTCTGACAAACCACATGGACATGCCTAAATATGTATAATCATGATCAAAAGACCTCCATGGAGACTGCTACACGCCATTTGATCCCTTAGTAGGCCAGTGTGTCAAATATTCAAACTACAGAAGTAAATGTAATGTAATTTTATTAACTGAAACCATGTATATATATTTGTCATTTTTGTTGTAAAATGTATTCCTACCTACATTTTATAACATCGACATTTTATACAGAGCAGAGATTATCCTTACAAGTGATAATTTTTTTTGTTCATAAGGGAAGAGGAAGAATTTTAAATCCAATGTTTAAGTTAGTAATTACAGACAGAGTAGATTATATAGTCCCGTCTTTACGATCTCAAGCGTCACAAGACAAGGCCTCAGCGACTTCATCCTGAGAGGTTGTCATGGGAACGGTGTATCCCTCCTCACTCACACAGCCCTGTCCCTTAGGAAGATACTGCACACCTCTGATTCCCAAGTGAAACACCAAAAACCCATTTTCCACTTTGTTAGATATCACACTAGTGGCACCCTGCAGTGTTCAGTGAAACTCGCATGCATTTGAGCGTTTTCAAAGTGGAGGTTGTGAAAATGAACATCACATCTCATTTAGATTAATGAAAGGCTGTGCACTTCACCACCAAACGTTATGATGATGCCTGTTTTAGGAGTGTCTCTCTTTGGAACAGATAAAGAATATAATTTGACCCAGGTGGTGCATTCAGGTCTTTTATTATTTTAGCCACTGTACAGTATTAAAATTCCCACACATTTAATTCTGTTGATGTGTGTGTTGCAAATGTTGGCAGCAGTGGAAACATCCTAAAATAGATGATACAGGTCACAAATGGGTCATCACCTGCCTTCAGACTGAGGCAATTATAATGTATAGAAAGTTATGTTGTGCTTTATGTTTTTTCTGTCTGGGTCACAAATTAAAGGTAAAATGTCAAGGATTTCTTTCAGTGCAAAGACTTAGATATGTGGTTGGTCATCGGTTCACCTGCAGGAGGAGCTGTAGCTCGCAGGAGCCTCACTGGAGCAGAGGAGAGAGATCCCTCTTTTCTCCTTCAGTGGCTTGACTAATATCCCTAGTGCTGGAGAGAGAGCATATCAAGAGGCAAACAGGAAGGGGAGAGAGATAGCAGCCAGTGTGACAGATAAGAGCGTGGCAGAACTTGTCTCTCTGACTGCAACGTGGGCAGGGGGAAGAGAGCGCAAGTGCAACAGAGTGTCAGGCAAGGCTGCTGGCTGCTACACCAAAACACTCACAAACATCACAACATACACTGCCCTGAGCCTGCTGCATCAGGAGAGATTCAGAGTGACGACTGACCTCAACAAGGTAAAGTATGTTTATGCATCCCGCCATCGCCTGGCCTGTGACACAGCTTAACTGTTAGGAAATCATCTGTTATGTGCTCAATGCTTGCTCTTTTGTTTTGCAGGTGGGTTGGTTAAAGTTTCATCCCTGGACCCTCTTGAATATAGAAGCACTTGTAAAACTAAGCCTCCTTTTCCAGTTGAGGGCTTCTGTCTTTCCTGAAGTACTTGTCTCACACTTGTAGCCTGCAGCAGGATGGAGAATCTGTCTGAGAAGGACAAGGAGCTGATTCGAGGCAGCTGGGAGAGCCTGGGCAAGAACAAAGTTCCTCATGGTGTTATCATGTTCTCCAGGTAATATTTAACACAATTCGTATGACTCTATTTGTAAGTGTAATTGCAATAAATGAAACCTTCTTTATTGTAAGTAGTACTTGTGTGTGTTGTAAAATATTTTACAGGACAGGGACAGCTTTTTTTTCTTTGCAAACTTTTAAAGATGGAAGCTAAAACCTGTTGCTTGGTGACAAACAAGAATAATTCACACTTTGGGGCATTTCTTACAAATAAAACTGATATGACTTGTCAATGAATGATTATGGATGTTGTCACCACATCTGAAAATTAGTGTGCTATCTCTTTGGTAGACTGTTTGAACTGGACCCAGACCTCCTCAATCTTTTCTATCACAAGACAAAGTGTAGCTCTACCCAGGACTGCGTCTCCAGTCCTGAGTTTGTGGAACATGTCACTAAGGTGAGGTCTTTCACTACTGCCGAGACCACATTAAAGACCTTTGAAGGTCTTCTCTGATACACTCTCAGCATGTTTTCTTCTGTATTTTGTAGGTGATGTTGGTAATTGATGCAGCTGTCAGCAACCTTGACGACCTTCCCTCCCTGGAAGACTTTCTGCTCAACCTTGGGAGGAAGCATCAGGCTGTTGGAGTGAACACACAGTCATTCGCTGTAGGACACATAGTTGACAAATGTGTGTGCTGTTCTGTGGCTCATGAGCATATTTGCATGTCTTCTCCATGTGTTTGTTTTGGGCTTTAGGTGGTGGGCGAGTCCCTTCTGTACATGCTCCAGTGCAGTTTGGGTCAGGCCTATACAGCGCCTCTGCAACAAGCTTGGCTGAACATGTACAGCATCGTGGTGGCAGCCATGAGCCGAGGATGGGCCAAGAACGGAGAAGACAAGGCCGACTGAAGCACACAGCGCTACTCAACAGATGCTGCCAAATCACTCAACATGGTTGCCATGGAATAAGGTTGTGTAACTTGCAACATTGTGGCTTTGGCTGCTGTACATTTGCTCAGTGAGTGGGGTTGCGTAGCATAGCAAATGTATGATGTGGTTAAACATGACAATTGGATAGACCAAATCAGAGTTTATTTTTGTTGTTGTGGATGTTAGCTACCAAGCAATGATGCTGTACAGCTGTAGGGATCTGTGCCAGTCCACTTTAGTTCTTAATGGTCTGGACAAACTCCCATTGAGGCAGGCATCCAGGACATAACTGCTGATACTTTTTGTATATACTGGCTTTCAATTATCTACTGTAATGATAACAGTGACTGTTGTGGTCTTTGTGTTGTATCTTAAAGAGTTGCACACTTGTGAAATCACTTGATATTTTATTTAGGCATTATACACAACTCAAACTGTGATGGCTACTGTGGCCAGGACTGGCAGCTTTCTATTGAACTGGAACACAGTGACTTACATAAAACAAGTGATGAAGCAATTGAATTTTGAGGAGAGTCACTGTTACATATCTAAAATATTTACCAAGCATGATGACATTTTGATTTGATTACCTATTGATTACAAGCAGAGATACACTCTAATAATATAGTCAATAGTTACTGAAGACAAGAACTGTTATTCTTTGATAGCTTTCTCAAGTGATCTATGACTGTTAAGGCTTAAGTGCACCTTACCTGACTGGTGTGCAATGTGCTCCTTCTGAGAGCCTCTTGTTTCAATAGGCTTTAGGTGACTGTTACTCCAGCTAAGACTGTTATGTGACCACAGAGTTTGTGAAGTACATCTTGGAGAATTCCTTTGTCCTAGGTTTCCAGTCTTCTAGAAGGATCAGGTTACTTTTCTTTTTTCTTTTAGCGTAGAACCTTCCTACTGCTTACTTACTTACTTATTACTTTTGAGTGTAGTGTGGCTACATAAAATAACTTTACCTCAGCTTTAGAGGTTTGGCAAGACAGAAGGTGTATGTATACTGACTTTGACTCAAAGACAAATGCTATTTATGTAATGTGAAAATAATTCATATACAGTACAATAACTCATAATGTCTGCTGACACTGTATGGTATAAGTATATTTAATAACTACTCTATAGCACTGTATGGAACATCCTTGTTATTTACATGTATGGTCATGATGCCAAGTAACTTAGCAACAGGGTGCCAAGTATTTCATAATAACAATATACAACTGTTAATCCAAGCTGCTGATATGTGGTTATTATTGCTTTAGGATGAGTTTACATTTCAAAATTTTATTTTTATATTTTATATCTATGTGTAGTTAAGAGTGTATACTTTTGGACAAATTTGATGTACAGCATACATACAGTATATAAAAGCTTATGAATAATTATGATACACTTTGTCAGATGTATTGCCTCTAAAATATAGTTTTAATAAAGTGAGATCCAGTGCTAAAGAAGTCCAAACTATTCCTGTATACTCTGTTTATGTGCTTAGAGCGCACAGGTGTAATGTTTGTAACTCACTGTGTAGGTGGCGTATGTATTTATAGTGAATATTTTCTTATCCTATGCAGGTTGTAGACCTCTGTGTTTGTTCCTAAATAACTCCAGTCCAGTCTTTTCGACGGGCATGACAAACAACTAGCATGCTACCTACTTTACATCTGTACATTCTGGGTGTGTCACTGTCTACCTCATCATTATTGGCTGCTACTATCTAACAGTTATCCTTCAACCAAAAACTCATGAACGCACATTATTAGATGCACTGTTTGTAACCTGGATTTGAAAACACATGTTGTGTGCTTGTATATCTGAGTAATAAAGTCTCTTCTGTGGTACTGGTAAACAAGGTCAGTGTGTTTTTCGCGCCGTGTTTGATGGTCTGTCACAGTCTGAGGATGTTCACGGTCAGCGTTGGAAATCAATCACACGATGCTTGATTAGCTCCCCACAGGCAGCCCATTCCCCCACTCTTCTTACATAAGATCCAAACAGCCCCCGGCTACGAAGACGAGGGGAACTTGAGGCACATCAGTCCACTTGCCCATGTAACTGCACAATGTCATATAAATTCAAGTCTTTTTGTCTTTCGGGATGGAGGATTACAATATCAGGATTACATATTTGCCCCCATATAAACCTAATTGATGTTGGTCTTTTAGATAAAGCAATGGTTAATAAGTGTATAATATGATAAGCTACTAAAAGGAGCGCTAAGATGAGGCCAAATTTTTCCAGCACTTCAATTGTATCATTGTAAAAGTCATATGCATGAGCTTGCTGTCTGTTCTTGCTGCTGGATCAGTGTCTGACATGGCCTTAATCTGTCTACCCTGTCCCACTCGGTCTGCTGTACACCGATAAAGCATAACATTATGACCACCTCCATTATTGGTGATCATAACAAACAGTGATGCACTGTGTATTCTGTTTAATAGAACCAGTTTTAATGTCTCCTGCAATTTGAGCTGCAGTAGCTCGTCTGTTGGAGCGGACCACATGGGCCAGCCTTCACTCCTCACATGCATCACCTGTCACCAGTTTGCCACTCTTACTTGCTTGGACATCTTTTTATGGACACTACAAGAGCTACAGTTGTGGAGATACTCTGATCCAATCTTCTAGCCATCACAATTTAGTTCTTGTCAAACTCACTCAAATCTTTATTCTTGTCCATCTTTTCTGCTTCTAACACAATGAATGTGTTGGAAGCATGAAAAATGGGCAAGCATAATGTAGGTGGTCATAATGTTATGCCTGTTCAGCGGCTATTGTCTTGCTACAAAAACAACCAGACTTGACCACAGATCTCCCAGGTCAACAGCAGATTCAATTTCCCCCTAATGCAATCCAGTTACATTCTCTTCCAGCCTCTCGTGGCCTTTTATTAATTGCTCTGTGCAGCTCTTACCTTGAAGTGCATGGAGGATTTGCTCTGAAGGCTGTCGTCTCAAGAGAAGTCTGAGAAAAGATAACATAACATTATTTTTAGCAAGTCTGCAGTGTGTTTTGGAATGAAGGGGTATCGAAGGTTGTCATGGCAACAGTTATGCGATGGTGGAGAGTGGCACGTCTGTGTGTGTTTTAGTGTGTTTTCCATAAAGCTTCCAATTACTTACTCAGCCTAAATGATAGTATGAGGGGAGCAGACGGTGACGGTGCATATGGGCTGGGGCTAATCAGGTTTACTCTCCACACTAGCCTCCAAGCAGAGGCTACAACAAAAGCTGCAGGAAGCCCAAGTGAGCATGCATTGCTTATGAAGAGCTGCTCCAGTGTTCACAGCCAAACTACCTTACCACCACACCAGGAGTGGTTCAATTAGGGACATGTGCATGTTTTAAGGACACATCCCTCCCTGATTCTGTGTGGTTCTATGTGTGTGGAGTGTCTCTGCCACACTACATGATATACTGGTGCCTACATATCATTCCTTTAAGCATTGTACTGCATTGTAAAACAGGAGAGATTTATATAAGGGACCTTTAGGAAGTTAACAGCCCAAAGACAGTCTGTAAAGCATTTTTACTAAACATTTGTTGGGCAAGGTTAAACTTGAACTCCTCCCAAGTTTGGGTGAATGGTAACTGTGACAAACTATTAGGATAAAATTATATAGAATGTTTGATATGAGATATGAAAACAACTGGTAATTGTTACGCTGAAAGGCAGTCTTATTAGCCTTATGTAGCCTGTACATACACATTTATTAGGCTTTATTACTGCTTAATAGTGGTGAGTGTTACAGAAGCTTTGAAATGAGATACAAAACTGTCTGCAGGATAAAGGCCAATACAATCTTAGTTAGACCTACCCTAGTATTGTACTGTTCATTACAATATGTTGGGGTAAGTAATAAATGAAAGTCATGTGTTTTATCAGCATCCACAGGTAGAAACTCAGGCATCTGGTAGTGCCATCATGTTTGCTGCAGGAGGCAGGAGACATTTTTTATTCTCAGCCTCAGCTCAGGACAGGAGTGCGACAGGTCACACACCCAGAGGAATTCACCTTTCCCTCACAAGCAGCACTCAGCAGTTGCCAGGGGTGACAGGTGAAATGTCAGGGACTTCGCTCTCTCTCTCCTTTTGTCAATCCTAACTGTGAAAAGACACAATATGCCACACAGTTATGCTGTTTTTTATTTTTTTTCCTTTCTTGTAGAAGCCTTACCACAGCTGTCAAACAATGTGCATCCCATTAGTGGGAGAGCCTGGCGCTGCGTGTGTTATCTAATGCTGCTGCAGTGTTACTCGTGTGGATACAGACAGGTGTTAATTGCACTTGACACAGACTGTGCCAGGATCTGACATGCAATGAGTTTAGCACTGAGGGGAGCTGGAAGGTAGAATCCCTGCTAATGATAATAATAGTGTTGCTCAATCTAAAGATGTCAGTATATCAAAGCAAGTGTTTATGTAAACCCCTGAATTTATGTACAATTACTTTAATTAATTAAGTGGTCGAAAGTAACTACATACTGGTTTTCTAAAGAGTACTTCTTCCACCTCTTGACTATCTGTAAATTTATGCGAGCAACAGTGGATCCCAATAAAAGTCCATTGCACCAAATTGAACTACGCAGGGCAAATTTATTTTCAGATCACAGCACTTCACTTTTGACAAATAAAAACCCATTAGCCTGACGGATATCAACGTCAAATGCAGTGAGTCCCCTTACCAACCAACAGCTGTAAAAGATACAGCCCATATTTGCAGCAAAATGAAGCTCAGTTCAGTATGATACACATATTCCATAGAAGAGGACTGTCTGGAAATGTAACATACAAATAGAGACAGCATGTCCATGGGGCACAGCCATGACCGGACACAATAAAACTAGAAAAGCATGAAAAAACAACCCTTCTTTGGCAGCTAAGAATATCATAATAACTTCTGTTTCATAAAGAAAGTATATTTAATGGTCCGTGAAATAGCTCCAATTGGGGAGAACCTTCAGACGATGAACTTTTAAGATGCTCTTTGATGTTTCTTTAATAGTTTCAACTGACCATTATATTTTGACTGCCCGGACATCTTTCATCAGTTTTACAACATGAGGAGCTACATTTTAACTAGCCATAACATAGACCAAATACATTTCTCTTTATGAAATCATACACCATGCTGCCTGTACTGAGAATTCCACTCATAGACTGTAATTAGGCAATAACAAACCTATTTTAGACAATATGTACTCGTTTAGAAGATTGGCATTTCTTGTAAAACCAATGTGAACCTAATGTTTTGGGGAATAGGATTACCAACAATGGTCCAAGGCATGTTCACATTAAAATCACATAAATCATTCAAAAACCTGGACAAAAGGGCAATAAACACCAGTTTAAATATGACTGCATCATGTGGATCCTGGCCATAATTGTAATACTTTAAATGCTCTAAGGCCGCGCCATACAAAACAGTAAAGAAAAGAACAGGGCTGCCATATTGTTGATACATATCGGAAGTTCTTACAATTCATTTTTAGCATTATTTTGTCCTTAACAAATAAATATGGCCGTTTACGATCAGGCTGACAATGTTTGTTTGATTCTTGAGTTTAAACCTTGTTTTCGTGTCCTATGGTCAAAAACATCAAGAGGAAAAGAAAACAACAGATTCCACCCAAATTGAGCACAGTCACCTGTCATAAAAGATAAGACTGGGCCCAAGACATTGTGTGAACATAATGTCATCTTAATTGTTGTTTTGTGTTGACAAAGGGAACTGGAGCCTTTCCACAGAAACAAAAATGCACCATTCTCTGCATTTTTTGTCCAGTTCCCAGGCTCGTTTTGATGCTTTTCAGTTTTCAGTCCATGCAGCATTTTCCAGGTTATTCCATGCTGGATTGTCACACAGAGGGGAGTGGTTTTGTCAAGGCACAACAGGAGATGTGGTGAATAATCTGTTTACATTCATTTGGGTTAGAAGAAACATATACAGGTGCACAGCAGTAAATGAAAACACTGTGGAGACGCAAACCTTAAACAATTAAACTGTCTATTATTTTTCTTTTCATTGTTTAACAATTGGATAAAAATTGTGAGTAAATGTATAAATCGCAAAATTTGAACCAGTTATAGACTTTTGGATAGAGCAAATATACACACAAAGTTGTTTTTTAAATCCAAACCACAAAATGTACATTCTCTATTAATGTTTCTGGTAATAAACCCTCCTCTCTAAGTGTCAGTGTGTACTCAAGCAATTATCGATTAATTTGACAAATTGTTGCAGCCCAATATACTGTATTAGATAGTTTTTGTACACACAAGCATTTATTTTAATTGTAATAATTATGGCATACAGTTAATTAAAAATAATAATAAATCGAGTATCTCATAAAGCCACTAAGGGTCACAAGCCAGTGTAATCTTGTGCTCGTCCTAAAGCCATAGATAGATAGAGAGGGTTGTGTCAGGAAGGACATCTGATGTAAAACCTATGCTAAATCAAGGATTTGAGGATTTACTGCAGGCTTGGAGACAGATTATTTGCTGTGCAGACGACAGGAAAGAAGACCCTAACTGTGTACTGACTCTATATAATGTATGCATTTCATTATGAATCAAACTACTGAAATTATTTCACTTATCCACAATATTCTTATTCACTGACATGCACCTGTTTATGTATCACACTGGGTTCAATGATAACATCAGGTTATGGTCCAAGAAAATGAATGCATGATTCAGTTTGTAACACGACTTACATGCTAGCTGTAGGTTATTGTGCACAATGCAGATGACAATCTTTTGAGGGACATAAAGCTTAATTTCATATGCCGATATGACTTATCGTAAACAGGTGAATTTGTACTAGGATCATTCCCTACATTCAACTTTTGAACATGACTGTACAATCAACCAGATAAAGTGGCAGATCAAATTTTAATCAGTTAAATTCATTTGGGGATTAATAAAATTTAATTTAATTTGGGGCAATAAAATTCTATGAAGGCATTTCTTGCCTGGCCCATTTCAAAATGATGTCTTTATAATGACGTAATAGGTGGTAACAAAATTACAAATGGGACAGCACTGCAGTGCCCTTATCAATCTCGAGTGGCCCCTCACAACCCCAAACACAATATCAATGACACTGAAAATACTGTAGCAAAAATATCAACCTTAAATAAACAGTAAATACACCAATAACCTCAGTCTGAGTTTGTGCCTTGTGTATCTCGGCACATCTCTCGGCGGCCCGTCTGTCTGCGCTCTCACTGCAGATGGCTTCACAAGTCGCTGCCCTCACCCTCGGCTCCGGCACGCCACTCCACTCTGCTGCTGAGGAAAACTGCCTCTCACCAGGACCAGGACAGTCTGCCGGGGCAAGCCTGGTCGCACCACCCACTCACTCCCGAGGACACTTTCACCTCCACTGGTGTCCAAGAGGCACCCGGGCATCTGACAGTGAGCTACATGGGTTCAAAACATCACTTTGGAATGAGCACCCACAAGTATACTATATATGTGGTTTGCATGGAGTGAAGAAGTATGGTTGACTTGGCAGATAGGGTCTATACACAGAGTATACTGTATAGAGATTTGTACAGATTTTCATGTCAAGTCCATGTCCTTGATTTTTAGGTGTTAGGCAGCTGGATCAGAGGTCAGAGGTGAAAATGCAGCATTGTCTACCCATGTAAAAGACACACAGGAACTAGCGTGTTAGATTAGGTGTTACTGGTAGCTGACTGGACTGTCCATGAGCGGGCTGGAGCTGTGAGGATCAGGGGAGTCCTGAAGCTCTGTCTCTCGATGGCCCCCCTCCTCTTCCTCATCCTCAACCGGGCCATGGCTGGAGCTCTGAGAACTGGCCATGGCGCCGTAGCTGTGGTGGGCTGGGGAGGGCATTGGAGTCAGTGCCAACTCAGGTTCCAACAGCACAGATGCCACAAACATCTGAGGGAAGCAAACAGATAGAAAGTTAATGCTATTGTTATTCAGCAAAAAACCCATCCCATTCAAGCCATCTACTGACCAATCATAAACACTTTTTCTAAAATGGACATACCACTGATTTATTTGGCTGTGTATATATATATATATATATATATATATATATATATATATATATATATATATATATATATATATATATATATATATATATTCTGTCCTTTTGATTGTTACCAAACAGATTCACAAAAATATATCTGGTCCTTTACATTGGAGGCCGTGGTGGTAGTGACAGTGCTCCTCTCTGAATCTGTAAATGTCCCTTCGACTGGCTGATCTGACATCTGAAACAAAGAACGTATACATGCACATAAAAAGGTCAGTAGGATTGTAACATCAGACTTCTACGGTAAGCACCATAAATTGTCAAAGAACATGAGATGCCAACCTGATAGCTGCTTGACTTGTCTGGCTGCTTTCTAAGGCACAAGCGGAAGATAGAGAAAGCAATGCAGGAGAGCAGAGACACAAAGGTAAACAGTGTGATGGGATGCACTGGACCTAGATAAGAATAGAAGTTTTCATTACTCTACATGTATAAAAAAAACACCATGATAACGCCTACAGTTTGTGACATACCTAGTCTGAGCACAGAAAAGAACAGCAGCCAGAAGATACACAGAATAGGAGCTAAAATGACCTGGTTAATGGCTGCTCTGTGAATTCGCTGGTTTAGTTTAGTAGGGACATATGCATAGTAGATGTTGTACCGATCCACCATGTGCTTGAGAATCACATAGAGAAGACCTGCAAGGATATTTACAAAGGTCAGAAAATAGGCATAATTTACAAATTACAATAAAAATAACACAACATTAACTTAATATAATGTAATTTCTTAAGACAATGATTAAATGATTGGATTTCCAGAACCAGAACAAATGGATACATAATAAACTACATCTGATTGCAATTGGATAGCCATGCAACCAATCACAATTCAGTGGGTGGTACCAACACAGAGAGAATAAAATGCCCCTGAGTAGTACTAATTAGTAGTACCATAGTAACAATTAGAGAAACATAGTATTAAATGGGCATTGGATATTGTATTATAGTAGGTCAGGAGGTAGAGACGATCGCCCTCAAATGGAAGGTTCAGCTACCTTTCCTGTGTGAATGTGTGAATGTGTTAGTGTGATTGTGTGTTTGGTGGTGGTTGGAGAGGCCGTAGGTGCAGAATGGCAGCCACATCTCTGTCAGTCTCAGTGTGACTGAGGAGTTAATGAAAAATGGACTAATGTAAAGCGCTTTGAGAAAATATACCATATACATAAATCTAATTCATAATAAGTATGTAAATGTCACCCCATTTTAAACAATTATTGGATTGATTTATGTAAGGATGTATTATAATGAGACTGATTAATATTCTATAAAATGCAAAAACATTTTTACATATATTCCAAACAAATATGTAGGAAGCAGGTAGGTATTATGTATTTAGCATTTGCAGAAGTAAATAGAAACCGGCTAAGCTCTGGGCACAGACAGGAGCAGAGTGGGCGTCTGGCTCACAACTCACTGTGTCTGAGCGTCTAGGAGTACAGCAGCAAATTCACACAGTCTGCGCTGGACTGGCAGGCAGCACCAGAGAGACACATATGACCAACACTTAGAGCTACAGATAAAGAATGTAGTGGACACTGAACACTCACCAAAGGGAGTAATGATGGGGCACGTGATGCTGTAGGTCATACAGACAGCAAAGATGCACATGGTCCAGGCATACTCCAGACCAAACTGGAACTCATAAGCCTGACTCTAAGAGAAACATAGTAGAGTTAGGCTAAATCAAGCAGTCTATGATTCTAATGTGCTGCCATTACAGTAAGAATAAGGGCAATTCACAAGAATGTTGCATCAAGGTATTGCTAAATGTAAAAAAAAAAAACAACTTTGAAATTGGTGATGCAACCATTCATGTTCTGACTAAGCAGGAAATGATATGAGAGTCTGACAGCATAATAACCTTGAGAAGAGCTTTGAACTCTCCCGTTGCACTAGTGCTGATTGGCTATTAATTTGGCCATGTCAACAAGTAATTTGAAGGAAACGACTTTGACAGACATTTTAGACTTTCAGTGAAGCAGCAGAGTCATCCCAAACCTCATGCATCATCATTACAACTGAGAGTTTTACTAAGACTTTAATTTGTCCTTTTCCATTTTTCTTTTAAAAGGCTGCTTTGATTGGTTGACACACATACCCTGATTGATATATAATATTTATCCTGGTGTTAGTGCTTATCATAATCCATCTTTAAATTAGTAATATCGTGATAATATTGTTAATTTAGCCGTATTGGAATCTACTAGTAAAATTACTTAATCACTAAAATGGGCAGAAACCAACCCAACTGTTATTATATTATCATTTAATCATGCTTTCTTCATATGGAAATCTATGCAAATAAAAGCAACAAAAAATTAAATGAGGATTTCATTACATTGAGGCTTAAATAATGCTAAAGGGCTGGAGAAATAGGACCTACTGCTGTACCTAGGCTGTACATTGTACATGTATAGTATAAAAAAGCAAACCCTTTTGACATGGATGCGCTCTGCTTGAGACTTGGCAAAACAGAGCCGAACTGTGTACACAGTCAATGCCGGAATACGAAGAAGCTCCATCGCTGTGCCGATCAAACTCGATGTGATGACATAATTCACAAAGAACGCACCATTGTCAGGAAGAAAGACACACCTGCAGAGAGGAGAGACAATATAGTTAACTGTCAACTATCTGACTGTGAGGGGAAAGTTTTTTAAGGTGACTGCAGAGTTTCTTACTGGAATTTGACTTCTCTTTCATCCAAAAAGTTCACATCAAAGAGCCAAGTGAAGAACAGGTCCAGACTACAGACAGAATCAAATATGAGGATGAGCTTCAAAAAGTGGGTCTTTAATAAGCAGAGTGAGTGTATGATAAGAGTACCTGGACAGACCGAGGGAGGGCAGGATGATGACCATGAAGACCAGCAGGAGAAAACACTTGTGCATCGTCACCTGGTTCTCACCCGATCTGTGCAATCAAAGAAATGACTTAGTTACATAACCATCATGGCGCAGTAAGAGTTTTCATTATGCCTTTAGCAGTGATCTTGAACACAACTACTAAGGTTACAATGAACCTTGGATACATTTATACCTCCTGTAAAGTCAATGACATATCTGACAGTTTTGAGAGAGGTCCTGGGCTTTATATAGGCTTTAATTGGTACTTAACCTAAGTTCTCCTACATCAACACTGATAAACTTAATATGTAGTCTGTAAAAAGGCACCATAATCTGAACGGAGTCATCTTGTGCATAGTTTACCAATTCAAAACCATTTTTCTATGCTGTTTCTGCAATTAAAGCATGATGCAATGTACAGTCCACTGGCTTTACATTGCCAAGATCACTGTATACACAGGCACTAACGCCATTTCCGCACTCCAATAAACAGTCGATCTGCATTCACTCCTTCGCACATCATGCCTGCATAACACGTTGGTGGGGGTGGTTATGTAAAGAATTGGGTGCTCATAGGTGTCTCCTTATGCATGGTTGTTCTGCTCCTCCTCCTCGTGTGCCTAGCTAGTCACCAGGCTCCACTGGTGTCTGGCTACAGTGCATATCATTACCCATCACATGGAGATCTCTATGACAACCTGCCCAGAATAACGCTGCGCCGAGAGTGACAGAGAGAGAGAGAACAAGAGGGTGACAGGGAAAATTATTTAAATGGAAAAAAGAAATGGCCATATATATATACAGTATATGGGAGTTAATTAGAAGACGCAAATGTGATATTAGAAAAATGCACTGTGATACTACTGTAAAACTATGAAACAAGGAAGAAATTTGTGATGGTCAAAACCAAGGCTAAATCAATATTTAACAGAAGTAGATTTTTTCATTGGCACAGCAAATGACACCTTTGCAAAATTTTGTGGACCTTTTTTAAATTGGCAATGCATTTCTATGTGTATAGTTATCCAGAGGAAGTACAAGGCTTTTAATGGACTCCCACTGGTCACAAACAAAGCTGAATATGGGTTTTGCAATTTTAAATAAATTTGCAATATATTGTACAGGCTTAAAACTTATGTTGCTACTATATACCTGGTCCAGTGGGATTCAAAGAAGGCTGAGTAGTACACGATGAAGGGCAGCAGCACTGAGAATGACCACAGCAGGAGAGTGGGGAAGAACTGAGTAATAACTGGACTCTGTTTTAAAAATGTCAGTCATTAGTGGGTAAGACTGAATGTTTAAGTCATGTAAATGAATCTAGATTTGCATCTCTGACCTGCAAACTTTCCACTGGTCTGGTGACATTAAACTTGTCCATAGTGTTGACAATGATGGCCGGAGTGGTGAGGAAGAAGAGCAGCAGAAACAGAAAGATGTTGAGGAGAATGCAGCGGAGCCACCAGCGGTATCCACACACTGACAGATTCTCCCTAGAGATGGGGAAAAGATATTAATAAGCCCTATCATACAGTGAAGTGGACACAGATTTATGCTTGCTACTGTCTCCTGGCGTGCCTTTTCTGCATGTATTAAAACTTTGTTGGAAGAAGGTTGGGTACACCATATTTCAATGTGTTATTTTAGGGAGCACAAATCACTGAAGCCAGTAAAGAAACATAATACTTAGCGCTATAGTATGCCTCTTGTGGATAATCTCACATAATATGCATCAGTTATATAATCTCAGCAGAACAGCTTTGTTTGCTTTCAGAGATGCATGACAATTACAGCATGCACATTTAAAAGCACACTATGTAGCATGTAAATTGCATGTAAGCAAACATGGCCATCTAATTCTCCTTTTATTAAATATAAACTAGAGCATACATTGTCATGTGCTAATATGCTCAAAATTAAATAATTACATTACATAGTGTTAGCCAGCAGTTGCAACATCTTGTGAGTTGGTTTGTTAGTATTTAGGTAAGATAACTTAAAACATAATAAATGGTTTTGATGTACATTTCAGGAAAGATCATTATTGGGCCATATGTAAGGTGCCAAAAAATACATTCAACTCCAGCTGCCAGGGGGTTAATAAAGCAACAAATGATTACTTTTTGGTGTGGCTCTCATTCCAGATATTTTTTTAACCACTGTGAGATCTTTGTGGCCCAAGAGATAGAGCATTTACAGTGGGGCAAAAAAGTATTTAGTCAGCCACCAATTGTGCAAGTTCTTCCACTTAAAAAGGTGAGAGAGGCCTGTAATTTTCATCATAGGTATACCTCAACTATGAGAGACAAAATGAGAAAAAAAATCCAGAAAATCACACTATCTGATTTTTAAAGAATTTATTTGCAAATTATGGTGGAAAATAAGTAATTGGTCACCTACAAACAAGCAAGATTTGTGTCTCTCACAGAGCTGTAACTTCTTCTGTAAGAGGCTCCTCTGTCCTCCACTCGTTACCTGTATTAATGGCACCTGTTTGAACTGGTTATCTCTATAAAAGACACCTGTCCACAACCTCAAACAGTCCCACTCCAAACTCCACTATGGCCAAGACCAAAGAGCTGTCAAAGGACACCACAAACAAAATTGTAGACCTGCACCAGGCTGGGAAGACTGAATCTGCAATAGGTAAGCAGCTTGGTGTGAAGAAATCAACTGTGGGAGCAATTATTAGGAAATGGAAGACATACAAGACCACTGATAATCTCCCTCGATCTGGGGCTCCCCGCAAGATCTCACCCCGTGGTCAAAATGATCACAAGAACGGTGAGCAAAAATCCCAGAACCACACGGGGGACCTAGTGAATGACCTGCAGAGAGCTGGGACCAAAGTAACAAAGGCTACCATCAGTAACACACTACGCCGCCAGGGACTCAAATCCTGCAGTGCCAGACGTGTCCCCCTGCTAAAGCCAGTACATGTGCAGGCCCGTCTGAAGTTTGCTAGAGAGCATTTGGATGATCCAGAAGAGGATTGGGAGAATATCATATGGTCAGATGAAACCAAAATAGAACTTTTTGGTAAAAACTCTACTCGTCGTATTTGGAGGAGAAAGAATGCTGAGTTGCATCCAAAGAACACCATACCTACTGTAAAGCATGGGGGTGGGAACATCATGCTTTGGGGCTGTTTTTCAGCAAAGGGACCGTGTAAAGGAAAGAACGAATGGGGCCATGTATTGTCAGATTTTGAGTGAAAACCTCCTTCCATCAGCAAGGGCACTGAAGATGAAACGTGGCTGGGTCTTTCAGCATGACAATGATCCCAAACACACTGCCCGGGTAACAAAGGAGTGGCTTCGTAAGAAGCATTTCAAGGTCCTGGAGTGGCCTAGCCAGTCTCCAGATCTCAACCCCATAGAAAAGTTTTGGAGGGAGTTGAAAGTCCGTGTTGCCCAGCGACAGCCCCAAAACATCACTGCTCTAGAGGAGATCTGCATGGAGGAATGTGCCAAAATACCAGCAACAGTTTGTGAAAACCTTGTGAAGACTTACAGAAAACGTTTGACCTCTGTCATTGCCAACAAAGTATTGAGATGAACTTTTGTTATTGACCAAATACTTATTTTCCACCATAATTTGCAAATAAATTCTTTAAAAATCAGACAATGTGATTTTCTACATATTTTTTTTTCTCATTTTGTCTCTCATAGTTGAGGTATACCTATGATGAAAATTACAGGCCTCTCTCATCTTTTTAAGTGGAAGAACTTGCACAATTGGTGGCTGACTAAATACTTTTTTGCCCCACTATACCCCCGACCTAGAAATCCCCTGGGTCAGCCTAGGACAGGAGTAGGCAAGTTTGATTCCAGTCCAGCCAAATGATTTTTGAACCACCAGGTGGTGGGCCACATGAATGGACATACAGTTCTCTGTCATGGTTCCTTGGCAGCTTTAAATTAACATATATTAGCATGTTCAATTACATATACAAAATATATAGATCAGTAAATACCTTAAAAATAAATAAACAAAAATCCTCACCCCAACAGCACCCCCCAGTTTTGCTTCATTTTTACGTGGCAAATTAGATAAACATTGGATACTTATTGGATAAAAGCAAAGGTAACCATGACAGAAGGTCACATGATAGAATGCTTGCTATTTATTGATTGGAGGCAACTAAAACCATGCAACCATGACAGTGAGCTGTATGCTTGCAAATAGAGTCTTACAGCAGCCTCATTCACTGACAGCTCCATGGAGTTAAATGCTATTAAATAATAACAATTAATAAAATTAGATATCAGTGAGGGCCAACTTTATGTGGCTGACAGCCAAGTTTGACCCACGGACCAGGGGTTGTCTACCCCTGGCCTAGGCACTAGAATTCCCATTCCCTTGGTGGAGGTCTGCTCTCTATGAAGTTTTACAATATAATAATGTACTTTTTTATGAACATGAGGCATTTTATATCCTTCATCCATGGCAACAAGGATGAATGTGAAAGTTCAGTTTGTCTTGTGATTAGTATCAAAGAACCAAACAGCAAAGAACCTGTTGGGACAAAATTTTAAGCATAATTAAAATGCTATAATTAATTTTAATAAATCGTAACTGCATACCAAAATATTAGCCTTGAAAAATGCAGTGAAATGCATAGACTTTTTGCTCAGTAGCATGTAGTAATTGATGATTGACAGCTGTAACGGCCCATCACTGTCAGAACTCTAAACAGAAACAGCATGTTATTTCCCCAGTGTGATATTTTGGTGTGACTTGGTGCGTAGTGGTTTATAAGCATAGATTTGCTTAGCGTAGAGAAAACAGAGCCGCAGCTGTTTGGTGTTTCTTTTTCCTCAAATTCTGGCTTTTGAAAGTTTAGTCACGATCCAGAGGTTTCCAAAGATACCCAATATATCAGGCCAAATTACAGGGAATGTAATGTCGAAGTGATGGATAGGTCTTGTAAAATGGGCCATTACATCAAATTCTGTATGGCAGTGGGTAATCTGATTTCCTCCCACAGTCACACATCTTGCAAGATTAGGTTTAAACTTTGTCTCTAAGAAGTGTTTGTGGGTGGCTCTGAATACTATAATAAACTTGTGCCATAACCAGGATGAGGCTTAAGTGTTGTCTAATGCACTCTGGTAGAGGCGCCTCTCAGCAACCAGGCACATTACTGAGGGCAGAATGTCGGGATCCTTTTGAACTGTTTAACCTGTAAATAAATGTAAAGAATATTATGCAAATGAAGGCCCCTTGGAGGCAGAAAGTTTGAAGAAGCATCCGAAGAGAAACCTGGTCTTGTTGGTACTGACCAGATGATGTCACTAGGAGCAGGTGCGTAGCTGACCCCCCATTTCTGAGAGTGGACCACAGCGCTGATGCTGGACTGCTGGGCTCTGCGCCGACATCGGACACGCCTGTAGTCTTTCACAATCCTACAAAACAACAGTAAATAAGTTAGCGTCACGCACCTGGACAGAGTAACGCCAAGTGTAGCGTTATATTCGTGGCCCTTTGAAAGCTTTGAAGTCATTTTTATAATGGGCGCATGTGAGAATCATAATGAGGATAATGCCATGTTTTGGTGTTGATTGCTCACACAGCTGTCATCCTCTCATCACGGAAGGTTACAAAGGCAATGCCCAGCCTCTTCATGCCAATGCGGTTCTTCTCAGCGTTAAACTCGTCTGTCCTCTTCTCCTCCAGCTCGCTGTAGTACTGCTCTGCATCCACCTGCACACAGGCCCAGCATACATCACTTTGACTCCACTGAGACACATGTGCTTTCACTTAAGTATGTTTGGATTGCAGTGCCATCAAGTGGCAGTGCTATTTCTGTGCAGGACCACAATGCCTGATGTCTACAACCTCATAATTATAACTGAGCTGATTATACTTACTTTTTCAAATCCGCAGATGTCACAGCAGAAGATCTGAGCACATGGATGAGTTTTGATCATGATCTTTCCTTCTTTCTGGGCCTTTGAAGCAAAATACAGCCTGCCTTTCATTGCCTTTCGTCTGCAAAGATGCATTGTCAGAAAAAGGCTTATACCAGTCACACTGTCTTAAAGCATTGCTGTTACCTCTCTAAGTCCAGCTTCATTAATTTGTGGACGTCAAAGCAGAAGCGCATATCAGTGACAGTGCAGCTGGGATAGGCCTCACTAGGAATAGCAACAGAAAAAGAAACACACGAATATGGATATTGTTCATGGTATAAAATGTATATGTATATATATCAGAGAGTTGTATAAGAAGGATAAAAATGTACTGGAAGTGTTTGGTGATGAGCCCTGGGTCTGAGATCTCTCTGGGAATGGATGTGATCATCAGTGTCCGAGCCACCTATGAAAACCAAAATAATGAGTTGTAAGTTCAACTAAACCAAACATATTTTTTTAACTTAAATTAGCTCCCTTACTTTACCAACAGGTAATACATAAAATACATCGGTCAGTGATCACATAATATTAACAGACCTTGTCATCCTCTCTGTACTCCAGCCGTATGGAGTGATGGACCATACACAGCATTGTAATAATAAAATACACAAGTGCAAAAATGCTGTGGAGCCACAGAAAGTTGTCCCTGGGGGAAAGAGCGTTCTATATTAAGAAATAGACCTGGCTTATTTCAAAAGCATAAGTGTCACTTAAATGGTATTACACTTACTTTGCGTTAATGTTAGCCAGAGTTGTTCTTCCAAAGTTTTCAGGACTGTCTCCTGTAGATATAATGGGACATGACACAGAGTTAGACATTTTAATTATGGGCACTTCAAGGAAATAATGTGAAACTCTTCTTTTTGTCTGAAGGACATGGCAACAGTGAATTAATTTTCCTGTTTAAGCATTTCCCCCCAGCTAATGACATCTAATTCATCACATTGAATTTTCACACTAAATGCACAGTTGGAATCCTTGCACTGTAGATCCCCTGTTTTTATGAGGGACCCTTTGTTTGGCGTTGCCATGGCAGTCTGTCAGTGGGTGTTGCATGAGGGTGGCACCCTACTCCATAAGATGACAGCAATAAACAGTAATAAAAGCATTTGTGTGGATCAGCTCCTTTTGGATACCAGGATCCAGTTATGGAAAGACTTATTCAACACTTTGTACAAAATAAATAAACAGCTGCTGCATTTCTGCTCTGGGGCTGCTTTGTGGCCCCATCCCACCCCTGGCACCAGCATGACTGTGCTAAATGAAGTGTGCTATATGTCTGTATATACCTGGATAATTGACACCAGAATACTAGTGACTCCCTTCAATAAAACTCAGCTGAGTATACAGTATATAAGTGAGAGATGGTTAGAGTTAAGTTTTTTATGTGTGCATCCAAGTTAAAAATACCATTGTATGGGAGTGTTTTGGTCTAATTATATTTTTGCACAAAACATCTTACTTTGCCTCCACCAGATCTTCCATTGAAGCAATAAATCTGCTGTGTATTTGTGCGCTGTATGCGATGTGTGTGATTGTCTCTTGTGTGGCCCGGCCGCTCCAGCATTTGAGGGTATCCCTTTGCTTTTGCAAACACTTGGCTGGAGCAGAATATGAGCACTAAAATACCCATAAGGTTCCCGGAAAAGTTGACCGGCAGGATGACGGCCAAAGACAGCAGGCAAACCACTGTCATGAGCAGGATGATGTGGCGCTGGAAGGACAGGTATGTGACAGCATCAAGGCCGCATTTGGTACGGATCTCCTCATCCCTGTAGAACAAACGGGGCAGTGGAGACACAAATTAGGGCAGTCTCTAATATTACACACTGTGTGAAAGCAGACAGCTGTTTAAAATACATTTAACACTGAGACACTGATGATGTCATTTGGTTAGGTGCATCCCATATGGCTGCCAGAGTAAACAGACCTTACTTCATCAAGATTAAGTATTGCACTATTTTTTGGGCCAGTCACTGTGATTACTAAGTGAGAGAAGGGAAGCCAGTGTCATAAAATAGAACAAAAAAAGACAAAGTATAAAAACAGAAGAGATGCATGCTGTCTCTGGACAGCCCACACATTGAGAACTTCCAGGGTGGGTTTGCTCTTTCCCAGGGTTCCTGGGGTGAGCCACTGGCACGAGAGCTAAAAACAGACTCCACCATAATACTATGGAAACCATGGACACTGTGGAAATTGCTCTTTTACAGGCCTAAATGTGTTGTGTGGAGTCAGACTTGAGCAAGTGCAAATATCCAATGGGAAACCACGGCTCCAGCGGTCACATGAGCTCAGAGTCGTTTGTTTTTGTTGCTAAATGACATATAACGCAATGACTTTACATTTACTGGTGACATCAGCTTTGAAGACAGCAGGCCAATAAAAGGATGAAGGCTAAGATTAGGAATAAATTACAAGGGCTTTGTCTACTTACTTCATATGGTAAAGTGATGAGAGCCACGAGCAGAAGCCCTGCAAGCACAGGGGAATCATAAAACATTAAATATTCTAACTATTAAAGATAATAAATGCATACGGTCACATCTGGCAATTTACATGTCTTGTATTTATATACTAATAACAATAGCAAATGTATTAAAATGATATGCCTGGCCTGGGGCTGTTCTTAATGCTTAGTGCAGCCTGTATGACTCCAGTTTGACACTGTCCAACAACATTATAAACAAACCAGCGTCGGTCTATCACACAGGTGTCAAGGAGTAGCAGACTGTCAGCTGAGTCATGAATCATAAACCAAAACTCAGCACGCAGCACTTTAGACTTCTATATATCATGTAAATATTTACCATCACACCTCCAAAAAACAAATGAGAAAACAACTGGAGACTGTCTCGCCTGAGTTGTATACTTGATGATAATATTTGTCAAATTTGTACAAGTCAGCCTTTCCAATGGTGCTGATTTAAGGACCTCTTTAAATTTAGTACTAATTTTCAACTTTGCTGTGTTCTGCTGAAGTACTAAAGTATATTTTTAATTACATAATGTACAGTATATAATCCATACCTTCCTCGCTTTACTTATAAATAGAGTTATAATTTCTTTATTACTATATTATTAATCTCATCTTGTTCATTGAAACAAAAAGCATGTTGGATGGTCACAATACAGTTCAGAATAGTGTTAATTTTTTTCCTCCTTTTTTCTTCTCCTGCTAATTCTCGAATTGCCTATAATGCTCTAGTCAGTTAAAGCTATAATTTTCTGTATTTTTGTGAAAATACAAATAAGTGGTAGGGTAGAAGAAATAATTAATGATTTAAATAATCTTCACTCAAAGCAAATCTCTCCCTATTACATATTCAAAACAATGTGGAGGTGAATGTACTGCATACATGACACTTTGCCTACTGGCTGTACCTCACAGTTTCATTACTGTTTCATTTGTTTAAACGGAAGAGACATTTCTGATTCTGTAGTCTTACAGTCAATCAGAGCTCACAGATACAAGAAAATACAGCAAAATTATACGAAGGGTGGGGGTGGAGTTAATGACAATGCCTATGCTATTTTTTTATCCAAACTCACCATGTCCTTGGTTTCTGAGTCCGATGGGCTGCAGTCTGAGGGAGACTTTTCCTTTTCACTTTGTTCACCATAAAACAGTGATGTGAGACTAAAATTAAAAAAAAAATCATTCATAATACAGTTTATTACAGGCGTAGTAAAAACTGCTCAATAATTATATGAAATAGTATATGAAAGAGTGCAATGGACACAAATGTTGGTTGCCTTGTTGTGTTAACTGGCTGTAAATGTGTTGAATTTGTATGTGTATGTATGTGAATTAGTTCTCTATTCACTTTCTTTTAATAAAGGTTAAATAAAAATAGCTAAATTTATAATAAGATATTCATATGACAAAAACTTTTATTAATAAGAGTGTTTTTTTATTGTTAAAAAAAAGTCAAATCAATACAGAACTACTTTAAAAACTCTATCTAACCAGTCTAGTGCAGTATTGACTATCAATGCAGTACCGTTTGTCTTCAGCAGAGGGAGCTAAAGACTCGAGCCAGGTTCCCGCGTCCATTTCTAATGTTCACGTCTGACTGAACAGAGCGTGTATGAGATTTCTCTTTGGTGTAAAACATCAGGTGAGGGATTTACCTGTCATTCTCCATCAACAGAGCCAGACGTCCGTAGTCCCAGGCCGCCTTTCTCAGACACGAGAAAATGAGCAACAGAAACTGCAAAAAACAGCACACCAACATAAATACAGACATTGTAAGGCTCTTAAGGACTTCTATTATGACTTATATAAATGCTCTCAGTGAGGAGTCCACAGAAAATAGACACAATGGTCGTAGTCGTCCTTTAGAGTAATATGTGGTTGTCTTGGAAACTACCCGAGAAAGGAAGTTCACATGCTGGGAGCACACTAATACCAATGACTATCCCACAGCATGATCAATAATGAGGATAATGTGGATATTACTAATTTAAAGCAGAGATTGAGCCCAAAACAGAATGAAAAAACATAATTATGTGCATAACAGCTAATGTAAACAGTAAAAGCTTTGTTCTGTTGACAACTGCTAATCATTCATTAATTTGCTTATTCTTGTTAGGGGTCCTCTGTCTAAATGTAATAAAAATAATACATTTTAGTTATGAATGTACTTGTAAGAAAGAAAAAGTATTACGGAAGAGTACTACTTTACCGCATCTTTTATACTTGTGTACTGTCTACAATGACGACACAGCAAACACTAATGATTTTAAACCAAACTCAAAATCCTTTTTACTTCAAACCAATTTAAAAAAGTTGCAGAATAAAAAGTACAGATACTTGGTCAAATGTAGTGAAGTAAAAGTAGAATAACCCCTTGTAAAATGTACTCAAGTAAAGTGCAGATACATGAAATTTTGTACTTAAGTAAAGTAACTAAGTACTTTTACTTTGTTACATTCCGCCACTGCAGACAACCATTCACTTTCCCATTCATTCACTCAAGGGGCAAATCACCTAACACATTAGGACTAGACAATATGACAAAAATATATATCACAGCATTTTTCAAATTTATGACAGTATACCTGCAATATGGTGGGCCTTTTTTTCCTGAAGATTTTAGTTCTATGTTCAGTGGGAACACATTTATTCAGATTTAAGTGCTTATGGACTTAAGTTCATGGAAGACTTTGTTATAGTTGTTGTCAAACTGCAAACAGAAACATTTTTATATTGTTTTTCGTATCATAAAAAAATAAAATAAATAAAATACTGTATTGGGTATGAAATGGTAGCCCAGCTCTATAACACATGCATGTTTTTTGTAGTCGACAGGACTGAGGATTGCACCCACAACTTCCTTGCCCAAAGGCAGGAGCACTAAAAACTCCACGATTAGAATATTATAAAATTAGAGGTGGCCATACTCTCAATTTAATAATAATGTTTTGCATCTTAATATATGCAATCATACATTTTCATGCCAAACAACATGCGGACCATGATAGTTCAATGTTGTAAACTACAACTAACTTCATTAGAATATCTGGTCATGGGTATGGATGGTTACATTATGAATTGAGGATTTAATTGTAATGTCTTGGAGCTTAACAAATGCATAGAAAGATGTCACCCTTGACTGAGAGCTGTAGATTGTTGTTTAGCCGATCCTGCAGCTCCTTCACAACAGAACTTTGCCTGACCTTGATGCCTCGGTGCCCTGTGCGTCTTGTGTTGAATATATTTTTCATCTTGACGCGTGGGCACCGATAGTTTATTCTGTATGATAGATCTGCTGCAGAGGCTTCCACCCGTCACCTGGGGGAGGCCTGCTTTGACTCATGCCTGTCATTAAGAGACACTGCTCTGTTGTCTTGACGACCGAGTGCTGATAAAATGAGCCAATTAAAACCATGAGGGGGAGAATTAAGAGTGATATCAGTGCAGACAGCAAGCTTGACAAAGGCTGACAGAGGAATGGAGAGTGTGTTTTGTGACTCTGACAGAACCTATGGAAATGTGTAAACATGCATGTAAACAATGTCCATATTGTATTCTGCTAATGAAGCCTGTAGTTATCAATCATAAATCATTTGAGCAT
The DNA here is from genome assembly GCA_020698575.1 of Bostrychus sinensis. Lineage (NCBI taxonomy): Eukaryota > Metazoa > Chordata > Actinopteri > Gobiiformes > Eleotridae > Bostrychus > Bostrychus sinensis. The sequence continues at coordinate 21,819,606 of CM036258.1, forward strand.
TAGGGAATTCAAAGCTATTTTCAAAAGCAGGGTTAGTGATACTGTGTATTCACTGATCCAGACATACTGTTGCTGTTGTTTTGGGGAGGTACAAAGCCCTTGAAAAGAGGGAAATTCTAAATTTTCCATTTCGTGGAGAAGGTAAATCGAAACTCTGATTCAGTTACCATGGAAACTGATCATAACCTGGTCTGTGCCAGTTTTTTTCCCCCTCTATTCCAGATTTCATCTGAGTCTCCTTCTCTGATGCCTATAAAAGGGCTTTCTGACTGGCGGGTGCATCTTCTCACTCACAGCAATAGAGCGAGGATTCAATTTAAATCCATTCAAAAGGGTTTGACAGTAATGCTTTCACTCGTATTACTTGTACTGTGTATATATATATATTGTCTGAGCAAAAATGTATTTCTAAATTCTGTTCTTTAAGGCGAGATGCCGCAGGTAACACAGAACAGATATCAGTGTGAAACTTTTCCTGTAGATTACTGGGATAAATATAGGAAAAAAATGTATTACAAGTTTTGAATGATTTAATGTTTAAATATGCAAATTCGGCATTATATGTGTGAAAATTTGCTAATTTGCATACATTTCTAAAAACAAAATCTGATTATTGGCTAGTGTTAGGTTTAGAATTTTTGTGGACATGTTATATAAAAAGGCTTTTATAGAGGGAATTTTCGATATCTTATTTTGTCTTCCAGCAAATTTAAAAATACTAATAATAACCTTAAAAAAATCTACTTTTGCCTTGTTTTTAAGAGAATAAATGAGGCTGTAAAAGCCTTAAAAATATTGTTAAATGCAAAAGTGCGAAGTTTGGTTCTCATAGATGCAACTGAAGTGGAGCTCTCTGACTCAGACTGTGAGAAAACGGCCTTTGAAATTAATATTTCCAATAGAAATCTATGGACACAAGTTTACTGTACTGTAGTGTACTGTATTAAACTAAATACCATAATGTGTAATTTGGACATTTTCTTTATTTTAGTGTTAAAACCACATGTTAAGGGAGTAAAGCCCAAAACCTCAAAATAAAAAAAAAATATATTTTTACATTTTGTCAGTATCAGACTGTTTAAACTAAAACACTCAAGTATAAGACAGTGTGGAAATGTTAATCTAAATGTAGGTCAATAATACATTCGGTTAAACAGCAATTTAATATAATAATTGTTAAAATTATGACAAGCTGGCCCCTGTCCAGGATGTACCCTGCCTAAGGCCGAAAGTTACTGGAATAGGAAAAAGCGGAAGAAGATGAATGAACTGTTAAAATCTGTATTTTTTAGTAGTAGTATTTAGTAGTATTTTATGTGAATTCATCAAAATATATTTATAAAACTCTAGTCTGTATATCTATTACTCTACATTACTTTTAAACTTAGGCTCTCCATAGTCACATAACTTTTTTCTCCTCATGGCAAATAAAGTGGCGCCCTGTGGATGATTACTGATGCTATGGTTAACTCTATAATCTATAACTTTTCTATCCCATTGAAAAAAAAGAAAAGAAAAAAGAACAGAATAGAAGCTCATTCAGGACAGATTAGTGCACTGCTTTCTCTGATAGTAATAGTACTTTTGTGTACAGGGAATTTGTTTTTTCCATAGTGATGATGTTGGGTTGTATAACATAGACTGCTTATGGCACAAAAATGTAAAACGCTGCAGATATTATTTCTTTATGTATCTATTCCATATTATCTATAGTCGTGCTGGTTATAAAAGAGCTTAACACACACATTTACCTCCTATCCTTGAACAATATGTCTTTTTCTCACCTCTCTGTGTGATGTGAACACTCCTAACGCTGCTGATGGGGCTGCTGTGCTTTATTACAATCAAGAGCCAGATCTGACACAGCATCTGTTCAGAGGCAGCCTGACAGTAAGTGCTGTCTCCAGAGTCAAATACAGTACACCTTGTTGTAAGCTGAGGCTAAACAAGTAGTTAGTTGTGTATTCAGTAAGAGTTTGTGAGTCTGTGAAGAGCATACCATCCACAGGACAACATTGATGGCCAGCACTGTGGGCACCCCTCCAAAAGGCAGGCCCTGGAGGACGCTGCTGCGGGAGTGTGCATGGAAACATCTCTCTACCGTGCTGTTCTCTTCCCCAAAGGAGTGGTGAAGGAAGTCCAAGACGTTCAACTGCACTGACCTCCCGCCCACAGGGGGAGCTCTCGTCACAAAGAGCACAGAGTCGGCCATCAGCACTGGACCATACCTGAACAAGAGGCACAAATACATTCACATTTAAAAAATAATAGATAAGATTAAGGTTAAGTTAAAGTAGACTTTTTTATCCCCATACGAAAATTTGTTCTCTGCATTCGACCCATCCTAAAAATGCAGCGGGGGCAACCTGTCAGGAGCAGTGGGCAGCTGTGGTGTAGCGCCCGGGGACACTTCTCCAGATCTTGAGCAGGTTCCTGGTAAGGAGTACCTAGCTGGAGGATTAGCCTACTGTGCATGTTTTAGGTGTACCTATTAAGTATTATTTTTGACTGTGTGGCTTCAAATCAGAGGTGGAAAGTAACTAGGTACTTTTACTATGTATATTTTTTGAAGGAATTTTACATTTTATAAAAGCGTACTTTAACTTTACTACATTTTAGAGAAAAAAATTAACTTTTTTCTCTGAGTAAAAGTTAGAATGTAGATAAAGAGGACTGCATCAGGAAGGGCATCTGTAAAACTTATGCTAAATCAATATGCAAATGACTGTCTGCTATGAGGCAGAAGATTTGCTGTGGAGGCCCTAAAAAGCAAAAGCCAAAAGTTAAGAAGTAACTTTTACATGAGTACAAATTCAGTGTACTCCACCTTTGCTAAGATGCCCCAATTTCAACAGTATAGCTCTAGATCACCAGACAAATGTAACCTGACAGTCTGAACTCGTTATTCATGTCCTTATGAGTCATAATGATGAAGAGAGTGTCTCCCTCTCAGTTTAAGTGCTGCATTGATAGCATCAGTCTAATGTCCACCCGCTCCATTAGTACTCATTGATCTGCGTCTGTCTGACAAATGCCACTGAGGATGGTACATGAAAGCCACAAACTAGCTGCATGACGAAAACACTGCCAATGCTTTGAAAAGCCATAATCCACAAAGGAAGGTGTTAAATGGCCAATTAAACCACTTAGTACTAGTGTAGTGAGAATAAACACTCACAGTGAATGGTACTGTGGATAAGCGTTGATGAAATGCTCTAGTTTCATCGTTTATTTTGCCTCGTGACTGGAATAGTAGACAGGATGTGATCAGTCATACTGGTTTGACCACAGAAAGGAGACCTGCACCATCTGCCCTCCAACACCACACTCTCAATCAATACGGCCCTGACTCCCAGCTGCTAAAACTGTGTACACTGCTTGTTAAATAAATAGTCAGTGAAAATGCATGACATCAATCTTTGTACAAAGACCAAGACAGATTTAAAAGCATGTGGAGTGACAAGGCAAGGATTCCAAAATGGCACCCAAAACCATGTGATTTATTGCCTTGTCACTGATGTTTTGCTTTTCTTACATTATTTGTAGCACAGCAGCACAACCTCCAGAGTGGTGAGCAACATGATCAATGGTAGTGGTGCTGGTTGACTCCACATTACTCTTCCTGGAAGGAGAAAGTAAAACCGTGCTGCACTTTAGTTGTTCTCCTCTTTCCTGTTGTGAAACTGTGGATCTTGGGGTCAATATTCAAATATCATCGTCCTCAAAGCCGTCTCTCCAGTGAAGATGACATGTCATTCAGAAATAGTATCAGAAGGCTTTCTCTCCAGCTGTGTTACAATACAGTGTGTCCTGCTCACAGACAGATGGTGTAAGGAGTGGTCTTTACTTTCACATAAAAGTAAACAGTGACAAAAGGTTATTCTTGGCAGTTTAGATTACTAAGCAGTCTTACATGTTGTAAATAACTGTTACATGTTATTTGCAAAGAAGAATGTCAAGTTTTATATAAAGGAAATAAAATACAGTTAATTTTGTTACTAGAGATGTTTATGTCATAGATTAATAAAGTATTAAAGTATAGAAATAAAAAAATATCTAAACTTGATCCACCTCAGCTAATGGTCTTATTAGTAGCAATCACGTCAAGGGTATGAATCCATAAAAAAATACCAAAAGCTGTAATAGCATGCCATTAAGGGTGTAAAGGATGGGTTTTTGCAATGATACGATACGTATCATTCAGAATTGGCTAATTTAGAATGATACAATTTGATACGATTCATCACCTTCATATCGATACAATCGATACAGCAACTTTTTGCAAAAATCATAAAAGTTTACTCTCAAATACAGCATTGTGGCTGGGGTTGATTATGTCCAGCAAACAGAGAGCAGAGGAAAGTTTAATATAACATTTTATTTGATTAAAAACACAAATATGACATCCAAAAGACATATCTGGTTTTAATATATATATATATATATTTTATATATTTCCAATATTATCTTTTTTTTTTCATGTATATTGATATAAACTACCTAGAAAACAATACGATTCACTTTAAGGTAATGTGTATGGATATAGTTGTATCATAGGAACGAAAAATCAATACATCAATATAATAACCGTATCATTATACCCCTATGTCACATGTTAAATTAGCAAAATATTGCTGTTTTCTAGGTCAGTGAGATCTTGGTCAAATAAAATGTTATTGGTTGAATGATTGTATGCACTATTTGCATCAGTAAAGCTGGTCTGAATTTTAGTACTTGATACTGTAACTTATTTTTCATTCTATTCAAGGGTAACAACACTGATTTTTTAATTAAATATATTTTACTGCCAACTTTTCTTTATATGTTTTATTAACTTACTAATGTGATATATCCTCGGTCAATTAATGACTGTACTGGTCGACTATTTCTTTGGTTTACCACAGCCCTACTATTTACATTTATTTGTACTTATATTAGTAGTAATCCTGCCACAATGGGTTACTTTTAGCACTGGCCCCAAGCCCAGATAAATGGAGAGGACTGCATCTGGAAGTGCTGTATAAAATCCTATGCCAAATCAATATACAAGTCACTGCACACTACAGGAGGCTGTGACAACCCAGGAGGAAAAAGGTGAAAAGAAAGGAGACAAATAGTAGATAGAGATATTAGCACTTAGTATTTGAGACAATTAAGCCTGCACATCACGTTATTATATTTATATCATTAAAGATAACAAAAACAACAGCTCATAATGTGAAGAAAAACCCATCTAACGTTATCATGCAGGAGCCATTTCTTCATTACTCACTTTTATCTGTACACAGTCCACCTCCAGAACAGAGCAGTAAGCTGAGGGCTCACTATGGCAGAGTTTCACACAACATTTGGGCCGACGTCAGAGCATGACTCAGCAGTTTGTATACAACTCACTATACATCTCATTCTCTGCCTCGCACAAACAATACTCTCATCGATTTCTGCACGCATGACAATCTACATAATCCATTCCCTCTCGAGTACATAACATCTCCCGTGTTTGTTCCACTGTTACAATGACAGATGCTGAGCTAAGTCGAGCAGAGATGAAGAAAAACACAGTTAGCCCCGGTCAGCTAATCTGCTCAATGTACCAGAAAAGAAGGAAGGGTAGGAAGTGATGATACAAGGCCAGACAAAACAATCAAACTCAATGGGAAGGTCAATAAGTTGCAATAAAGCTTGATTCAATCACTGTGCAGTGTGTATCATCACTCCTCTGTAATATATCTGATTCAATAAGGCTGTGATGCAGCTGTGTCATGGTTTGGGTCTAAGTGTGATTACTTATGAGGAATCTAAAACAGGAAACAGAACAGAGAGAGGTTTTGGCACTTTGATAGAGGGCACAATGTCTACTGTGGTCTACAAAGTACATGCCAAATAAGTAACAGCTTTTCCCTTCCCTAACAGTCCATTTTTTCTGTTTCTAGTCATTTGCAGAGGTTTTTTCTTTTACTCCGATTCTGTGACCCTCTCTCCTATACAAGTGCATAAAGCATTTCTGGATAGAGCTTTCATTTACTCTCATCAAACATCCCCTTGAGACGAGCTATAGTACATTACTGGCGCACACACAGAGATAGCCCTGTTTGCTCAGCGACCAACCATAAATAACCACTCCTGCACTGACTCCTGGTCCCCTGAATCCAATCAAGTGTCAGTCACCACGAGATATAAGACAACCTTCTGAGGCTGACACACAATTACCATAAATACAAACATAACAGGTCTTCCCACTCCAGTGGCACACACTACGGCTGCTGTTAACATGCACTTTTCAGCCTCCCACTCCTCTGTTTGTGCTGCAGTAGCTCTCCTGTCTGCTGTACCTGCACAGAGAAGGAAAAGCTTTGACATTTCCCCTGTCATCAGTTTCATCTCAAAGGCCTTGCATGAGCTGCTAGAATATGGATAAGTGCTTGTAAGCTGTGCTCTGCGTGAAGACCACAAAACTGACGCTGATGACTGTACTGGTGGAGTTTTTTCACTTATTCATAATATTCTATTCAGCGGTGACAGGCAGAGGAAATTACACAAGGACATAGAATGAGAGGTTCAAATTGAAACTATTAACATGTTTTGGTTATTCTGACTGCACCATCTTGCCATAATAAACTCATTACACTGATTACAAGATACACTTTTTATCTTCCTCACTCACAAACACTAACAGGACTACGTACAATAAACAAAACAGATTATTTGACTGAGGTAAGGAGTCCTAGCCAATACCCAGACACATTCATTCTTTTTATTTTCTATACAAATAATAAGTCTATTCCCTGTTGATTTAAAATTAATTTCCAGAGGGTAGAACAAATGGACACAAAATAAAATGCAGCAGAAAACAGGGGCCAGTACCAACATATAGAGAATAAACTCATTTAATATACAGTCTGAACAACACAAAGTATTGCATAAAGCCTGCCCCGTTTACAATAAACAGTTGATTTCATCAGGGAAAGTTTTTAAACCCACTTCACTTGGATGCTAAAAACATGAATGGGTCTATCTGGCCAAGCACACAAGTTCAAGGTGCTCACTTTTTGATTTGATCAGATATATCTTACCAGAATAATCTTTAAGCTTGCAATCACATTTAATATAATAATTAACTGGCTTGTAAAAAAGAGCTCTACAGTATTTAGGTACTGATGCTGTATTCATGGTAAAAGCCAAAAACTGACAAGTAATTACAGTAATTAACCAGGATGCATGCTAAAACCAAAACAGACACACTCATGCTACTTACTATTATATTACTGAATCCTAATATTTACAAAGTATAATCCCTTAACACTTCCACCAAGAAAGAGCCATGACATATTAGCCATAAGCTATTTGTCGGTGACTGTAAAAGTGCTGCTGTCTATTGTGTCTGCATGATGACTCTTTTTGTTAGCTGGTGCTGGGGTTGTGAATGCACTGAACCTTGTCAGAACCATCCTTGGGGACAACGGGAGGAGGTGAGGACAGAGTGTGTGATGTAGTAGTATGATCAGTGTAAGCCTCTCTCACAGTTCACTGGGGTGTATGTGCCTCACACACAGACTCAGTCCAGCTCCTTACAGAGACCTGCCACAGCTCCACACACCTGCTCCTCCCTGTCTGCACATGCTCAGAAGGCCCTCGGGGATGTCTGCCTCACTGTGGTGTGGGCCAGGCCAGTCCTCATTAGGGCCCATCTGGCATGGAGTGACAGACATGTAATTGATCTGGATTTCAGTGTTGTCTCTGCATCCTTACAAGCTTTGAAAGCTCCACTACCAAACTAAACTGATTCAAACATTCACTTGTGCAGAAACATTGTGCAAATTGCCTTTGCCCTCACAGTTTGCACATAATGAAAGCTTTCTGTAATGAACATAATTGTAGTTAAACAAATTATATGCACAGACTATTGCATATAGATATTCTGAAGAGATATTCAAGTTGTGGGACCCAATTTAAACTCTAATCATTTTATTGTGACAAACTTTTCACAGAAATTGAAGGTCAGAATAAAATGAAACTTGAGTCTTGCTAGGAACTATATGAGTTTAAGGCAAGGTACTCACTGGATGCAATTTGGATTAAACAGCTCACCTACAAATGTCTTTGGAAGGTGGAGAGTCTCCCTAGTGGGAACTCGAAACGGTAACCACTCTGCCACTGTGGACCCATAAAAAGTTATTTAATTAATTGGTTTAATTATTTTGCTACAACCTTTATGGTAATAAGTTTCACCATTTCATGTAATTATAACAACTAGGCTGCAAAGATTGAACACTAAAACAACTGTATTCAATCTTCCTGTGATCTAATTTTGGGCCCAGAACCACCAATTAAGAATGTCTGCTCTAGAAACTTGTAAACAGACAGTAAACAAACAAAGTGTAGAGATAAGTAAAGTTTGTTTGTGTTTGTTTACAAAATAAGTCCCTACTGCTCTCATATTAAGCATATGTCAGTGCTATTTGCCATGAATTTCTTTAACTGACAATGCTGAATAAACCCCTGAGGAACAGCAAGTAACTTCACAGCAGGAATCTCAAATAGCAAGCCTCCGATTCACATGCTGAAACTTAAAAAAGAACAGAGACCGCCTTTGGTACATAAGTGCTCTGGTTAGACTCGAAGTGGAATACAAATGACAGAGCGCAGCAAACCTCAACTCACACCGCTGCTCACTCCATTTTTGTTTTGAAATTCCACCTGTGTGTCAGATTTTTCTGTCAACAGGCTTTTCACACATTTTTTTATTTTTTATTTTTATCACACTACTATCACACTACTGACACACAGGAAGTACGCAATCTGTTAACAAATGTGGGTAGTGTTCCCGGTGACTGAAGCTGGACTCTCATTCATAATTTGTACAAACTGTTTCTCTCCCTACTGCATGTCAACAAGAATTTCAGACTTCACTGACAAATAACAAGAGGTTTACACAGATATGCTTCATCTGTTGCTGTGCTGTTTTGTTAAGCACCAAATCTTCAATTCAGGGTTTGTAATTCAGGAGGATGGTAGTGGTGAGGAAAAAAGGAATAAAATAATTCTGTCTGTGCAGTTTGTTTGCCCAGGTCTACTGACAATGCCACATACACACACTGCACCTGCTGTGTTTACTTTGTGGCAGAGCATAAGAGCAGTCATATAAAAGTCCATGGCACCTGTGAACTGGAGCTCTACTGTTTCATCACTTTGTGCAGGAGGAGCTGTCCACCTGCTCCTGGTGCTGATACGCATTAGCACATTACACACAGCAGCTCCTCTCACTCTGAGCCATGTTTGCACATTCTCTCAAACGTATCATTGGCGTTTACTGGTTACAGCTGTTCCATGCACCTCACATCTATCTAACTCTGTGTAGGCTCTTCCTCCAATCTCTTTCAGACTCTTTAAATATTCATGTTTGTGTGGTACATGCACATCTCCACTGTTCTGTTATTCGCCTTTCTACTCAGGACACACACACAAATAAAAATCTGAAAATTATATTATGGAAATGATGTTTCTTGATATGACATATGAAAAGCTAAGAGGCAGAGTAGCCCAGAGCAGAGTAGTTGGAGAGTTTCCATTATAATCATTTATCCTGTGCTAAGCAGATCTTGCATTTTATTTATGAAAGCAGAATTATAAGTTCATAACTTACAGGCAAATTTAACTCACCCTTTACTCTCGATCACATTTTTCAAACAATGCAAAGGCAATTCACAATTGAAATGTCAAAAACCCATTGCAAGTGTGGCATTTTAAAGGCCATGTTGCTTTATCACAGTCACATGCAAATGGAAGTGTTAGAAGTTCAATTATATGGGGGCCACACCAAAATATTATTAAACTGAACAAGACAGATGCATTTTTCTCTTTGATACTGAAGAGAATAGGAGTCTATGAACTAGTGTGAACCCAGTTTACCTCTGTAACACACTTCTGTATTGCCTCTCCTATCTAAAACACAGTATCAACAGGTCAAAGCTACATAAGGATTAACTCTGGCTAGACCCACGAGGGCTTTGTGTCTTGGAGAAACCAACTATTAAAAGGAACATGTCCAAAGTGTAGTTATTTCCAAGGCAGTGTGGGCTTTATCACTGCCTGCAATAGTAACACAAGAGCAAGATGAAATGTCGATGACTTAAAACGTCTACGTGATGAACAATAGGGTTGTAGCCAACAGTGTGAAGCGTCTGGTTAAGGTGTTAAAGCTCTGGCACGTTGTCGTAAACACTCCCCAGAAACACATAGCAACATGGCACCGCTGCGTTATAGGACATTCCTCTGCTGAATAAGTTCAATCCTAAACATCTGAAAAACGCAATCAGTGTTAAACCAGAGCTTGTTGGTGACTCTGTGCTATCTCTCGCCGCAGCACTCACAGCAGTCCGCCTGCGTACCCTCCAGCCCCGCAGCAACTTGATGGAAACGATTACGCCAAAAAAAATAAATAACGCAAATAAATGCCCCGTGAGCAGCCCACGTTTAAATTCATGACACAAACGAGGTGTAAAGCGAATCTCACCTCAGAACGCTTCCTGATGCAAGACGTCTGCTGATGGGGAGGCTGCTGCTACGTGTGCGCGTTTTCTCCAACACCAAGAAACAAGAGAAACTCCCACCTGCCCAGGGACCGTCTGAAAATACACCGTGTAGCGCGAAGGCTGCGTAAGGGAGCGTGGAGAAATGTGTCAGCTTTGTATCTGGCATATGGTTGTCATTTCTCGTTTGAGCATTGTCTTCCACACACCGCGGAAATTGTAGAAAAAAACAACAACAACATTTATTTAATTCATACATTGCAATACTGGTTTAACATTTCGTTTTACGATAGACACCATAGGCTATTCATTCTAATGGGGCACACGTCAATAAAAATCTGTCATAAAATATTAAATGTAAAAGCTTATACAGAAAGCCACTTTAAAAATATTAATCAAAAATACAAATTTGGGGGAAAAAATACAAGTGATGTATGATGCCTTATTCCAAACCAGTCTCCGCATCCGGGCCAATAGGCGGCGCTCGGCGGAGCAGCACACAATGTGATGATGAAACAAGACGTCGATGGCTCTACTGCACAACTGTGTCGCTTTGAATAAAGGTGCTGGGCTGTGAGCTGTTAAGCCGAGGCTCCGTGGTGCGCTGAAGTCAGCTGCTGTGCGTCTCGACACCTGCAGGTAACAACATCACCTTTTACTGGAGCTATCATTCTGCTGCGTTGCCATGGAAATAGGCTTGACGCCATCCTCATTTTCAGCATGATATGTTATTGAGTAAGAACTAGAGTATGCTTCATGTCACTGAGACCTCATTATGAAATAGGACCACATGCTCACTATTGCACGCAGATTGATCAGCATTTCTCTTTTGTGATTTTGTGGTTTTGTTCTGGGTATGTGTAGAGAGGCAGACCACAGTGGAGTAGCCGAGGTATTCTTAGTCCTCTCAGTGGCCCCCGAGAGTCCCTAGACCCACTTTTGAGAAAATTAGTTTTTCAAGATGAAATGAGCAGCCACATCACATACTCTCTGCAGCAACATGAACCTCTGTTACTTTATGATAAATTTTGAACACATAATATATTTAAGATTGCTTGTCCACTTTGTATTACATGGTCATTATTGTTTGTTCTCTATAACAGGGATGTTCACACGAATGGTAAAACTGAGACTTCTCAATGCTGTGGCTCCTGCGTACTTCTTCATGGCTACAGCAGTCACCTTCATCTTGTACTTCTGCCTGTTCATCCCCACAATCTTCCCAAAGGTGGACTCATCCCTGGGAGGCTCTACGATCCTTCACATCATAGCTTTCCTGTTCCTGATGTTTAACGCATTAGGGAATTACATAATGACTATAAAATATCCAGCTGAAAGTGCCAACGAGACTGCGGTGCCTGTGTGTTCGCCTCACTGCTCCGACAAAGTAGACGCACACTACCTCCTAAACGGCAGGCACTTCTGCAAGCTGTGCAAGAAGGTCATTCTCAAGAGAGACCACCACTGTTTTTTTACTGGGAACTGCATCGGCAACAAAAACATGCGCTACTTCATCATGTTCTGCATTTACACCTCATGTACTTGCATGTACTCCTTGGTTCTCGGTGTGGCCTTTCTGACAGTGGAGTACTCCATCTCTTTTGAAAACCCTTTGACCTTTCTCACTCTTCTCCCGCTGTCCACTGGCTACTTTTTCATGGGTGAGTTGTTGTATTTAGGGCTGCACAAAATAAATTGCCAATTTGTCTTAATTGCAATATCAGCAACCTAATCGAGCCATAGAGAGTCACAAGCCATTGTATATTGTTTGTGCCGTCCCAAGCCCAGATAAATAGAGAAGGTTGCATCAGGAAGGGTATCTGGCATAAAAAAACATGTCATGTCATTATGCACATTTACCCTTTGTAGCATTTATTTAGTTCCTGTTTTGACCAGTATCTACTATGTCTATAGATAAAGGGCCTATATTAGCCTTTTTATTATCTTTTTAATCCAATCTTGGTCACCTCTAGTGTAACAGTGTTACACATTTTAAAAACATTATCTGACTAAAATAAAAAAAATGCCATAAATACCTTACTCATGCCATTAAGAAACCAGTGAGGAGACCAGCAGAGTGCAGTTCTGTTGTTCTATTTTGAACAGAAACAAAAACAAAGTGACAAAAAACTGTTTATCTTCTTAAACATTTTGTATGATGCCATGCCCATTTTACTACGGAATGAAAAACATCTGAGGAATCAGTGGAGATGAATGACAGCAGACTGTAAGTAAAAGGCTTGTCAGTGCTTCCTGGAGAGGGTGAGTGTTCTGGGGCCTCAGAAACTCAGCACCAGAGACTACAGGATTACTTAAACAGGCGCGAATGAAACAAAACACAAAAATAACGCAAATCCACATATTGGCAATCATATTGTTATCACGATATTTAACACCGTTATTGCATATTGCTTGTTTTCCTTATATTGTGCAGCCTTAGTTGTATTATTCCTCTAAAGTTGACTTAATTTTATTCTACTGTAACTCAACAGGAACTATCTCAGGGCTGCAGTTGTTCCTGGTGCTGATGCTGTACGTGTGGCTGGGCATCGGCCTGGTGTGTGCCGGTTTTTGCTGCCAGCAGGTGCTCCTGGTTGCTCGAGGACAGACCTGGTGTCAGTTGCAGCGCGGTGAGCTCATCGACAATCACAGTCCGTGGAGGAACAACCTGAAGGATGTGTTCGGGACCCGCTGGATCTTAGGCCTGATTCTGCCTGTCCAGACGGTAGAGCTGTCCTCACAAGATGCAGAGCAACTCAAACAGGAGTGATCAGCCACCTGTGTTATCTATAGCCACACAAGAATAAGACAACTCGTGAGGTCTTTTAAACTAGTGAACCTTAATTTATTTAAGCGTTTTAAGTGTCCATGCTTTTGAGGACAGGATGCATACAAGCAATCTTTTATTATCTGCATAGTGTATTATCTAAATGAAGGCAATATCAGGACACTTAAGTTGTCAATTTACATTATCTAATAGTTTTACTGTTACCAAGTCAATGCTTGCTTCAATTGATTCTCGATTAACAAAGTATGTTAATTTAAAGAGATTTTAGCATATGTCTTTGTTGCTCTAGCTCCGTGGATTAGGCTACACTACTGTGTGGCATTTGGGACATGTGTGGTAAGGTATACTGTATATTCTAAAAACTTACTTTAAGGGCTAGCATAACAGTGAAGTACAATAAGGACTGTCTCACAGCATTAAACTGCCGGATTTTTAGATGGGCACTTTTTTTTTTTTACCAAAAATGTGATTAGTTACATGCAACTTTGCTGTGTAATGAAATACAGTATAAGGCAGGGTATTAATCATAATGTGCCATAAAATCATGTCGTGCTTTCAGATCACTCCAAAGATTAGAAGGTATTCTATACAGTGCTAATATGTGAGCCTTTTGTTAATAATGACTTTTATCTCTAGGCTGCAGCTTATAAACCTTCATAAACCTTTCTGTCTTAGAGCTATTTTTGTGTATTCTTGTAAAACTAATAAATATATTTAAATCCTACACGTTTCTGTTTGTATTCAAGACACAAGACAAAAAATGTCAAAGCAGTGAGTTTTATATCATAATTTAAGAGTAAACATACTGAAAAGAACAAACACCCGACCTCACCAACGGGTAACCATTTCAAAGACTGATGTACAAGATTATTCTTACTCACATTTACAATAACTACATTTGTAGTTAAAATGCGTCATATAAAGACAAACTAAAACAATTATTAAAATATGATATCCTTTTATCCTCAGGCTAACATTTGTTTAGGAACTCTTCTTTGTATACTCTTAAGCTCAGATACTGATATAAAATACATCTTTAAAAGGCACAACTAGAAAAGATTGGTATTCACATTTCATAATCTAAAGCTGAAGCAATGAACACAAAGCAATGTACAAACACGTTTTAAAGTGCTGTGGTTTGCACTATGCCATTAAGGATTTAGCTGCCATTTCTGTGCCCCACCACAACTTAGGCCTGAGGCAGAAATGACTATGACAGCAAAAGCCTATAATCTAGAGACTACAGTATATGGCTACAGCGCCTTGCTACCAAGGTGACTATTATTCCAATAAATACGAGCTTAACAGATAACTGACACAGCCAACTTAGTCTGATATATTATTAGACATAAATAACACAAGTACTAAATACAGAGTCTAAATGGGTCATAAATGAACAAGCTTCAACATGAATTCAAACATTTTATAGCAATCATTCAGTCAGTATCTCCGCATGATTAACCCTCAAAGTGTCCCACTCTTGTGCTGTAAGGCATGCGTTTATGTAGTTACAAATTCATTATAAAGACGCGTACAGCCCTATAGCAAGTTGCACTTGCCATTATAAAAGGCAGAAAAATATTAAAGGCAGAGGTTTGAAACAGGCAAACAAAAGTTTTCATTTCCACTTTCCAAACCACAGCAGAAATATTTTTGTCTTTTTTAGCTCCACGATTTAATGCAAGGAATTTGTCCTCATGGTGTTTGAAAGTAAAGGTTTCTTTAGTGAAAATATTAGAAGCAGTAACATTTATTTAAGACCTAGAACACTAAAGAGAATCCCTTGACCTTCTCTACTATGTTTGTATTGTATTATACCAGAAGAGTTGGGGTCTTCACCGGACACTGCCCCTTCTCAGTGTCTTGTAGAGAGTGCTGGAGTTTAGTCCACAGCTGTGAGTCTCCACTGCTCAGAGCCTCCAGCAGTAGTGATGTCTGCTCCTGCAGCTGCTGCAGCTGGCTCTGTGTGCGCCTGTTCTCCTTGATCAGCTGCTTTGTTCGCATAGTTATCTCCAGTAAGCCAGATTTGCTGAGAATGTTGTAAGTATTGCTGAATCGCTTCAGTTTGTTGTTGTCCGCATCAAAGGTATCTTGGCATTTCTCAGAGCTGATAGAGTTGTTACTAATCACTGTTTGCAACTCTTGTGTGAAGGTGGGCACAGAGCTGATCTCTGTCAGTGAAGGAACTGACTTGTCACACAGATGAGCTTCAGTTACTTGCGTTTGGTTATTTACAGCTTCAAAGTTGTTATTTTGCTGGACTGGAGCCGGCATTGTAGACTGAGGACTAGGAGCACTGTAGACTCTGTGGTTGTGATGATGCTTTCTCTGTCGATGTTCATTTCCTGATGCCCCTCTTAGTCTGGAAGATCCCACCCCTTTAGACAAATGCTCTCCAGGGTGCGGGGCGATTCTTGGATAGGATTTGACGGGTGTATAGCTTCTTGCTTGCCGAGTATTTTCACAACCAGCCTTTGGGGAGTTACTGTTGCCATTTGATACCATTGGTTGAAGAAGAACCACCTGTGACTGAGGCATCATTTCCATAGGGGAGGAAATACCCCATTGCTTTTCTGCTGGGGAGATGTTTGAAGGCTAAAGAGAAATATTATGAATTATAAATATGCCATTCTTTTCAAATGATAATTAAAACAACTCAACTTTATATTCAAGCTGATAAACAACTGTTACTAGTCTCGTACTGCACCATCAGAAAGAAATAGTTACGGGTATACAAGAAAACCCATCTAGGTTTCTGCTGCCTATGTAAGCAGCTTATTAGACACAAGTGTTTCAAAGAAACACTGAATTTCTAATTTATTTGTTTTGAAAACAAATATTATAAATTATAAACTTGCATCCTTTACCTAAGTCACAACAGTAATAAACACAACTGCAATTATAGAAAAAAAAAGCAATGTGACAATGAGTTCCTTTGAGAGAAACTGAAACACAACTATAATTTACCTGCTTTAGGAGAAAGTTATTCATGATTATCATCGACGACAGCCCGGCATAGGAGCCTCCCATCAAAGCCACCTGCTGACTCGCTAGATCCTGGCTCACTATGGTACCATTTCTTCCTGACTCTTCAGAGTCTGTCAGCTCTACTGCACTGAGGTACTCTGAGCTTGCATCTGGGGAGAAAAGGGGAAGGCTCTATGTTGGAGAGAGTGCAGTAACATAAGCAGTACAAAAACAGTGGCAGGTGTGGATAAGTATCTCTAGGTCATTTGAAAAGGGACACCATCAACCTGATGAATGGGGCTGAGACAAATCCAGTACAGGCTTTGCAGTGGAAAGAAGGTCAAGAAAAAAATGACCCCATATGATACACTCTATGAAAAAGTGTGACCTAGATCTCTAGATTTGATTAATCTTAAATATTGTTAAAAATATTTTTTCTGCAAATCAGGCTTGGATTTGGCTTGTTATTAGCTGTATATTTTAGTAAACAAATTTAGGCCATAACTATTGAAGCAACATAATCGTTCTTACCAGAAAAGCCAGAATCTCGCTCCATGTCAGATTTTGATGTTCCGAGGTGTGTTGTCATTGTGAATGACGGTGTCCTGTGTCTCTCAGCTCTGCCAAAGCCGTTCATCCTGGCTCAGTATGAGAAAACAGTCAGCGCTGGGAAACACACACACACAAAAATCAGCTATAGGATTTATAAAATCACAATTAATCAACAACTAATCACACAACTAATCAGTAATGCTTTTACTGTAATTGGTAACATCAAACCAGAATTTGGAAAAATACTACACGGGAGATGCTAACAATTTAGAACTAGAGCTAACTGTTAGCGCTGGAGTTAATAATAGCGTTGCATTTAACATTACTGACAGCACACACAAATCACCAAAGCCAATTTTGACTTCAATCCAATATAAAGCCCTTTAATAGCTCGGTATATGGACAATAGCCATTACGCGAGTTGTTTGCTACCCTGCCCCGTTAGCTAACACTGTTTACAAGCAAGCTGGTGGTTTGCTAGCAGTGCCTAATAGGCCAATTATTTGAACAGTTTCGTGTACAACTTACCAACAGAAGATTGCTTTAGAACGGAATATCACTTTATACAATCTGTTATTATCCAACTGTAGTTTTAAATTAAGATTATTTATTGCTTGACTCTTGACATTAAGCCCGTCGTGCTTCGTTGCTACCTGCTGCTTCTTCTTCTTCTTTGGGGTTTTACGGCAGCTTACATCCAAACTGTTGTATTACTGCCATCTACTGGTACAAAACTACTTCACGTTAAATCCTGTTATTTAGTCCGATTTCGCATTTGCTTGTTCCCAGTTCAAAATGTCTTTAAAGTATATGAGACCTTGCTCATTTGAAACATAGTGATTTTTCAGAATCTCTCTCTCTGCAGAATACTGGATGCAGTCCATAATAACGTGCTCCACTGTCTCTGGGGTCTTGCAGAAGTCTCGAAGTCCAGTCTCATGTTTCCCTATTAAGTGTAGTGTGCTTTACAGATTAGTATTCCCTAATCTTAACCTTGATAGATTCTTCTCTTCTATTTCCACCCCGGTACCTGCTCATGCCCACATTCTGTAGTGAATAAAGATGTCTTCCTTAGTTTAGTTTCTTGTTCCCATTGTTGCTGCCACACTTGAAATTTTTTTCCATACAATGCTTTTCCCTACTGATTTAGACAGTTATCTATACTGTCTCTTCTAAGTGCGTCTTTAGCAGAGTTTGTCAACCTTTTCATTTCTTACTATCCCTCTATGTGCAAGAATTCACATAAATACAATTTCCTTACCGTCTCTGAGTAACTCTGAATATAAATAAAATTCTTAATTTCAGTAACAGATCCTGGCTATACTTGGATGCTTCACTGCTGCTGCTACGTCCTCTATGCCTGGAACAGACAATGATGCCCTGAATATAGTTAGTCTATAAGGCAATTTTCTGATTTTAAGTTATTGAAGCCTTACAAATACCTAGATACATAGACTTACAATATATGCAAATCCAAAATGAATTGAGGTTTAACGCCATAATTTTTAATATGATCTACTGAACATTGAAAAACAGCTTTTCAGACAAAAATGGGGGCTGTAAAATGTCGTGCTGGGGAAGAAGTTTCCAAGGCAAACAGAAAGGTAGCCTTCTATTGTAGTTTTAACCATGGATTTAACAGGTAACATGTTATGTTACGCGACAAAATTACAAATAGCAATACAAGTTGACCAAATACATTTAATAATAAAATAAATATTTGAATGAATCACATTATCAAGAGAGTAACATAATGACTTATTAATGCTGTACAGTATAAGTTTTCCTATTCATCCACTGCATGAATTACATCACAGGCTAAATTCCTGACAAGGAGGACCAGATAGTGGTGTGGGCACAGAGTGATAAAATCTATGGTTGTGCGTAGAGAACAAGAAATAGCCTACCATTTCATTTGACATAGTGTGACAGTTGATACAAATACAAATTCAAAAATGTTATGTAATCTGTGTTTTGGTTTAGTTGTCTTCTTGCATTGATAACAGATTATGGTTTGTTCATCCAACAATCCAACACCGATCTCACGTCCAACTCTAGAGGGAGACATTTCATTACCCAAGTTCAGAACAATGGTCATACTGAGTCCAGAGACCATGCTCTATGTATAAGGCACAACAAGATGAGGCTTGTTAGTGCATTAGAAACTAATGCACGCTGGTCCATATTCACCTTTTCAATAAATACAGAAAGTTAAAAAGAGCCTTTAAATAAACACAATGACCACTCTTACCATACTAAAATACAAGAAATGCTTCAGTTCATTTGGTTCTGAATTGCACTGGCTCCCATGGATGTCCATTATTTAAGATGTGTAACAACAGTGTTTCCACCATCCAAACCCCAGGACATTGCAAATGCCCGGCCCGTTAGCAAAATGGCACTTCAGCAAAGCCCCCCAGCTGTCTGAGCTTCAGGCTGCTGACTCCAATGGATGGGCACTAAATGTGGAGACTCCACGATCAGTCACTGGGCTGGAAGTCTTGGGTCACAGGGGGTTGCAACAGGCCACTGCAGTTACCTCCGAGGGATCTGACACCTCCAGACCAAAGGAAAAAGTAGAAACTTTTATTAATCAGGAAGTAGCAAAAGGAGGTAAGAAAATCTGAATTATTACCTCTCACATTCCTTATTTTTTTGCCTTTCCTTTCTCTTTCTTCCTCTTCCACGTTGCCTTTTCCTACATTAATAATCCAACATAAAACAATGCTACAATATTCAAATACACATAAAAGAAGAATGGTAATGCATCACATAACTAATTATACAAAACAGAAATTAATCAGCTATTTGTTTACCTTTCTACTTTCACAACGGGCTTCCTGATTCTGTAAATAAACACAAATTAATCACCCACGTTGCAAGAGACCATTAAGTTTCTGAATTTTGACTATAATTTGCTTTAATGAAATTTGTTTTTCTTACCTACATTCACATGTCTGATGTTCCACAAAAGTCATCTCAACATATTCTTGAACTGGCTCAGCAGGTCTTATTTTCAATAGCTAATGTTAGAGCAGTTAAGATTAGTAAGTAAACAAACAGACATATTACAAAGACAATAATTGTGTGTATGATGGTACCTGCATTGTGACATTGTTGGTTTGAGTTGGATGACACTCCAGATTCTCATCTCCGCAGCAGCCAGAGCACCTGACCAGAGGTACACATGCCGGGCTGTAGATGTGCTCCACCTCTGTGGGGTACTCCTGCACCACCTCCACCAGTTTCTCAATGGTCCGACAGAAACTCCGCCCCCACACCTCCTGGAACATCAGCACTGGAGAGAGAACAATATACCTTAGACCAATGTTTGGCACACTTTTTATAGGACCTACCTTTATTTCAAATAGCTAAAAGATTTGTGACCTTACTTCCTGGTTTGTGTTTAATGCTGTTTGGTAATTTTCAACATACATCACATCTTATTACTACTGTAATGACTTTCTGTGATTCTTTGTCATACCCTTTTCATATTCATTTTGGTTTATTTATATCATTGTTCTGTTTAATCCAATGGACTACTCCTAACAGTAATCCTCATATTAGACCTGATTTTTGGCGACCCACTTTTAGCTCCTTGTGCAGTCTTTGGGAACCACTGCCTTAGTCAACATGGATTAAGTACTTATCCTGATCAATATGTCTTTCTCTTAAACATGCATGCAGTAGCCTCTTTAAGAACCTATATACATGATGCCATCTGTACAATATGTCACCATGCAACATCTTAGAATATAATACCCAATACTGTTTGCTCTTTGTGTGTGTATATGTGAATGTGTTCCAGATGTTTGCAGAGGGAGAACAGGGACTGGTATTACATCCGAACAAACAGAAAAGACAGAAAAAACAAACAATGGAAATCTTGCCCTTACTGTGTTGACGCTAAAGCAAGGTTGCCCCAACAGCACCACTGGGACGGCTGTGACCCTCGAGGTCAGCAAATGGAGCCAGACCCTAAAGCAGCTGTTTACAGAAGTGGACGACGAAGGAATCAGTGGCGTAAGGAGCTGGGTCCATGAACTTGTGTGCTGTTACAGTGCAAAAGGCCAGTTCATTAACCACCTAATGCTCTGTGAACTCGATGTGTGCTCCTTATCGGCCTGCTGCATGGCTTTGTAATCTTAGCTGGCTTGATTGAAGTTTTATCTTTTAAGATTTCCATTTAAAGAAAATATTAGCTGCTGCACTGACCTGTGACACTTGTCCAGATATGCCCTGTTCTATACACCCACTGCATTATTTAAAGGAAAAAAGATTTATTTTTCTCAGCACAGGGCAGGAGGGATTCGAGCAAGAGTAATGTTCAAGAATTTTGAATGTCAACAAAAAACTGCAGCAAAACCTACCTTGGTTTGTGGTGTTTATGCTCGACAGGGGTAGACTCTGCAAGAGATAGAGAGGCCACATTTTAGAAAATACAACACTGTTTCATTCTAGTGGTATGCAGTTTATTCAGCCATTAATTACAGCATATCCCAGCCCAACTATGGGCCTGAGGTTGGGTGCAACATACACAGTGACGTACACATACAGTGACAGACTCACATTCATTCACTCACATTCATTCACAATAAATAAAAAAAAAAAGTTCTGCTGAATACGCAATCTTTTGAAAACAGATTCACCATTTGATCTACATGTACGTCTTTGAATGGTAGAAGGAAGCTACCCAGAGAGAAGCCATGGGGAGGAGTAAACTCCACATAGGCAGTGAGAGTGAGTTGGCTATCCCAGGGAGAGTAGATAAAGTTTAAATTAATTTAAAATTCAAATTCATCGAATTGAAATCTTTGTGCTTCTCGTTCTGAAGATTAAAACAGCTTTAAATTCAAATCCCTACATCAGTATTTACATCTGCATAAAATACACCTACAGGACAGAAGAATATACAAGATGTGAAAACAATGTCTTCATGCATGAACATTACACTATTACAAAAAAAATCATTGTCAAAACATACACAGCAGTTTTTGCAATACCACGCCTCCCTGTGGTTCCATCTGGTACTACACAGACCACTCTAAACAGCAGCTACTATGAATAGTAGTCAATCTGACAAGCACATTCTCATGTAAATCTCAGCCCTCCATGCGCCTAACTGTTTAGCTTCAGAACCTTTTTCCTGTAGTGCAAAATTCATCCCAATATTGATTTTTCCATTGATGTCTTGATTTTCCCATCATCATCATAAACAGTGTGTGCTTGTCATTTGCCAGGGAAAACACAAAACCCTGTCTGACTCCATTACAGGAAAAGGATTCTACATTTGATGAAATATCCTGGAGCAGAGGCGTGTGACAGACAAGCTGCTTCCTCCTCAGGCCTTACGGGTGTTCAGTTTGTGTCACACACACACCTCATGACATCCATTCTGCAGCTAACTGATAGTGAGAGTAGCTCAGGTTGTTATATAATCACAAAAAGACAGAGACAAGGGATTTCCCAATGATGGAAATATGAGCTGATGTTGGTACCGTTTTCCAGTGGCGAAACACTTCTACGTCCTGTTATGGTCCAAAATTAGGAGAGTGTGGACGGCCTGTGTCAGCACTGTCTTACAACAGCGTGATTAAAGAGGAATGTCCTGCTTTGATGATGATGCATTCACACACACTTTCTGAATATTTTAATGGTTTCCATAAAACTGTCAAAGGAGCAAGGTGGACCCCCACTCAGTACTACTACATGACAGACTTCATGATAACTGATATAAAAACTTCAGGCAGCTATTTAGGTTCAGTCCTCCCTGTGGCCACTGCAAATGTACAGCTGTTGTTTTGACAGTTCTGTACAGAGGCCTTGGGTGAGCCAGCCATGAACCCAGTATCATCTTCCATCTGTTCTACCTGCTTTTTTGTAAGGCTTTTTAGTTAGGGTCACTGAAAATGTGTAGTGTTATGGATCACTTGTGACTGTTGATAAAAACACTGCATTTAAGCTACAGATGTGCTTGAATGGTGGCTGTGAAGATCCGCACATAGCTTCTTCTTACTTATACTTACGATTTAACGATTTGTCTGTAAATGGGCTTTTGTAGGGAGGAGAGACCTTATCACATCAATAAGAAATCTTGTCAAAGGATTCCCAAAAGTAGGATTCCCTTCCCAAAAGGCTCTAACATGCATTGATCATTTTATCTGACGCCTGTCATAATGTGTGTATTAACACAGCTGTGACATAAAGTTTGTTTGATTTAACAGATGTATAAACTATGAACTTTGCCACTGATCTCTAGCAGTAGGCAATTTCTAGGCTACAGAAATACAAGATTGTTTTTGCATTAATCCTTCATTGATAGCAACACATTCACACATTTTTGTCCCATTAGTGGCAGCTGAGTAATTCTGTTTTGAATTGGAAAAAACACAGTAACTTGCCCTAGGACATACGTTTTTCATCTTTTCCATCCAGCACATTCTTCCATTTACTTTCAAGCTTGTGCTCACATTGTAGACAGGCAGAGTCAGTCTTTTTGTATATTATTGTCGGCTTCACAATACCTGCCCCTAAGGTATCCTAACTCAAGTGTGTACTTATGTGAACTTGTTACCTCCGCCAAGGTTATGTTTTCAAAGGCATTTGTTAGTCTGTTGGCAAGATGATGAAAAGTGATGATCATATTTTGATAACATTTTCAGAATAGGTCTATACTGGGCAAAGGAAGAAATCATTAGTTCATGGTGTGGATCCAGATTACCGGATCCGGACCAGATCTGGGTTCAATATTCTGTATAACTGCAAGGCAGGGGGGCCAAAGAAACTAACTCCTGCCACAAGGGGTCAGTAAAGAAACAAATGATTATTTCTGGTACATTCTCTACCCTTGTGAGATATATGTTTCCTGGAAGATTTGTGAGTACACAAACTGACAAATATCTATCTGATCAGGCTCAAGCTTAACCATTCCAGTCTGAACTGCAGGTGATTTCACAAATTAAGTGGCAATACCACCTCAAGTGGGCAGGTGATATGTTTGCCAACAGCATAAGCACTCTTAAGGATGCTCGTAAACAACATGGCATGCTGAAAGACATTAGTGTAGATGCTACTCTACATTGACACACAAATGTTGTACTTTGTTGTTTACATCACGGTAGTCATTGTTATGATTGTCTAAAACAAATCAAGTTAGATGGTCACTACCTGGCGCTTCATCCAATCACCTCTAAATATTGAATTGAAGGTGCCTTGGAACCATCTCAGATGGTTTATGAAATGCATACAGTATGAATTTTGGTTAAGATATAAGGGCTTGTTGGCTAAATGGATAGAGCATTAACCCCTGAACTAAAAGATCAATGGTTTGAGTACAGGTCTGCTATATCTTTACCATTGCAAGACAGGGCCAATGTGTTGGTAGCACTTCGTGCTCTCTGAGTGATTGTGGTTGTGCTATCTTTAGCAGGGGACAATATATTTAAGCAAGTCTCTGTCTCACTATCAGACTTATATACTTTAAATAATGCATATACAGTATGACATTTTCCTAGTTCAATATGAATAAAGGGTTTTTCTAACATAAGCATGTCGAAGTGGTTCGAGCAAAAAAGCTAAAAAACAGTTCATGGTCAACGTGTATAGTGCAAATGTCAGTAAAGTGTGTAGTGAAAGTTGGCTGGCCTCCTGCTGCTGTCTTGTTTGGGGTGGGGGTCAGATGAGAGGACCTGTTGTGTCTCAGTCCTCCCCTCTCCCACACAGCTGAACTGCGTCATCTTTAACATCAGGCTTAACTCCTTCTGTCAGAGGCAACAGCCTCAGGAGCACAATAAAACACAGTCAATTGGAATTCACAACCTTTTTGAGTTTGAAAAATGTGTCACTTAAGCATCAGATAGTACTACAGAGAATAACAATTATTATTTTCACCAAGTGGTTGAGGAGTCCTGGTTATAACATCAAATATTAATTTGAAAATATAAAACCAAATAGTCAAGTGATTGCATGTTTTGTACCTTTTTTTAGGAGGAAGTACTCAAAACCCGTACCCAGATTAAAGTACTTTTACTTCAAATAAAATGACCAAAATAGGAGTAAAAGTACATAAGTAAAAGTACAAAATTTTTACTCAGTTAAAAGTTTTAAAAAAGTATCAAGTTTGAATGTTTCTAAAAGTATAAAGTACTTTTAAAACTACCATGCTACAACTACTACCACTGCCTCTTCTTCTTCTACTACCACTACTAGTACTATTATCGTGTGTGAGTTTATAAAAATGTACAATTTAGACAGTAAATTGAGTGTCTAAAGAATATGAGTTCAAACATGTTAGAAGAAAGTTAAAGTTCACAAAGCAAGCAGAGAAATAGCCATAGTGGGACTGAACAACTAGGTATCTCTGTCCTCTGGGAGTATGGGAAAAGTCACAATATCTTTAGCAACATCATAATCAGCATACATTGCTCTTTTGCATAAACACAAGCCAGTGAAAACATGACATTACTTACAATACAGATGTATACAGATGTTTGAAAAAAGTGGCCCTTTAAGACATCTGTGAGAGCTGTATGACTGAGCTGTATTTTATTATTTCTGACTAAAAGTAGCTTGGCACAGTTCTGGAAAACCCCTTTTCACCCTCAGACTGATGCGGTAAAACTGACTGGGCAACATGCCACTGTGTAAATGGCTGTCCAAAAGGTCTGTCCTTATAAGGTATGTGAAATTAGTCTGTAATTCTGAATTAGATCTGAATAAGATTAGAAGCCCCCATATATACGTAAATATGAAGAATAAACACAAAAAGCAGGAAAGAAAAAAATATTGTGACTTAGTGGTGACTAGTGCTGCACCTGTATTACTAACTGTGGAGATTCAGAGCAGGTGGAAGTGTGGATGAGTTTTCTTTGAACTTTATCTTAAGGGAAAGACCACACAAGACTGG
The DNA here is from genome assembly GCA_020698575.1 of Bostrychus sinensis. NCBI lineage: Eukaryota > Metazoa > Chordata > Actinopteri > Gobiiformes > Eleotridae > Bostrychus > Bostrychus sinensis. The sequence goes on from CM036258.1 coordinate 21,845,347, forward strand.
GAGCACTAAGTGAACACAAACACACAGACAGCTAGACAAGTGAGAACCAGGGCTACTCATCTGCTTCAATGCTCTTTCCCAAACTTCTTTCAGATTCCACATCATCAGCACCATGACCATGCCATTAATTCCCAGGCCTTTCCAGTCACCATAGCCATTTTGAGGAACTACAAAGAGCGAGGTAGTGTCTGTTTTGTATACAGTGATGTGGCCCAGGAGCACTGACAGCAGCCCAGGATCAGCTCAGGTCTGATGGGATCCAGCTGGGTCTCTGGGGTGGTCAGGTCAAAGCACTGGCAAAACACCAACAAACTGAAGCAGAGAATGAGGTCAATGTGTCAATATAGCCTGACACAGTTTTAAAGCTGTTGTAGTTGTAGCAACTTTAGCTACAATAGAGTTGATGTGAATAGCAAGAAATAATTTTATATGGAACTTGGATCATCAGGCAAAATTACAAGAACTAAGTTTATTGATTCTAGTTAAGGGTCACACATGGCTGGAACCTATTCTAGCTAGTTTGAGCCTGAGGCAAGGTAAATCCTGGACAATGACCACTTGGTCATAAGACACATAGAGATGGATACTTGGCATACAATTATTCCCTTTCACAACTCTAAAACAATAAATTCACCGATTTGTCTTCTTTTCATTTTGGCTGTTCCCTTTTTTGAGGTTGCAACAGCAAATCCTCTGCCTCCATCTAACCTTATCCTTTGTATGCTCATCTCTCTCACATAAACTAACTTCATGTCCTCTTTCACTATATCCATAAATCTCCTCTTTGGTCTTCCTCTTGGCCTCCTGTCAGACAGCTCTAAACTCAACATCCTTGCACACAAATATTCACTATACCTCCTCTGTACATGTCCAAACCATCTCAATCTGGCCTCTGACTTTATCTCCAGCACATCTAACATGAGCTGTCTCTCTGATGCACTTATTTGTAATGAGTCACTCTAAAAAAGAATGTTTATGATGTCTCCTGTCTATTGTCTCATTTGTACAGCACTGCAAAACCTCACAATCAAGGCAACCCATGAAGTTTTAAACACTGGTGCCTTTAATACTAATATGACTTTGTAATCTTTTGTAATGATTTAAAGGACAAATATTATGTATACAGTCATTTTAACTCAAAAACATTGATAGTGGAGAGGTAAATGTTGATTTAGATAAACGCCATTTCCTCAGCATGAGTCCATTAATGCTAATGTCCCCCTGAGGACATCCCAACACCCCCACACCACGCACCATCTCCAAATACACAGCACACAGGTCCTGAGATAAGACTGACCGCTGCTAATTGTGCTCTCCATTACAGTAAACGCTGCTCTCCCTGTGTAAACCAGAGAAAATTACATCCAGATGGCAGATTAAAGCGCTGCTGAGTGGACGGCTGCCCCGAGCACCACCGCTGCTCCAGCGGGCCAGGAGGAAGAGAAATCCATATTTCCTGATGAAGATTGTGCCTCTCCCAAGGGCCTGGGAATTACAACTGGAGAGAAATACCACAACAACGCAAACAGCAGCCCTATCATTTAGAGGGTCACTACAAGACATGGCTTCACATGCAAAGACTAAGATGAATACAAGGGAGGGTTAGGAGAAGCACTTATTTATGGAAGAAATGTTTAAACCTTCACTTTAGTGCAACTGTACTGCTACAACTTAACAAGGTGGGCTGCATAAATCTATATTTGTATATGTGCAATTCGTGAAGTTAGAATGGCTAGCAAGATGGTGACTGTCCATTGTGTGCCCCACCTCATGCTCAAAGTATTAGACATAGACTCCAGCCACACTTGACCCTAATGGACATAAGCAGATGAAGATGAATTAATGTTTCATGATGGTTTATGTGATAGGATTAAATAGTGTTGCTATAAGAAACTGAATATTTTGTTAGAGCCAGAAATAGATGTCATTTTTTCTTCCTAGTATTGAATTAGTTGCCACTTCAAAATACAAATACGTGACCTCAATCTAAAGTAGTTAAACCAAAACTTCTAGCATTGACAGCATTAGAATTAGAATAATTATTCATCCAATTTCACTTTTGTTCCATTTTTCTCTTCAAATTTTGTACTGTTTCGTTGTGCAAGTAGACATAGCGCAGCAGCCTTTAGATCAACAGCCAGTGGGAGCGTTCCTTTTTGGAGTGTCCCAGCATATACAAATCATTAATAATAAAGCCTATATGATGTCTTAAGGTGTCGTGTTTCACAGATGACTTATATTACTGTATGCTACATTATTATTAGGCGTCTAGGTTGTCTTAAGATCATGCACAGTTATTCCATCTTTATTTATATATTTTTTGTATCTCATAAATTCAAGAAGACCATTTTGTATCACAAGATTAAAAGTAACTAAATCTGAATGCACCCGGTTCATGTTTCCAGTCAACAATGCAAAACAAAGCACTTGTTGTTATTCTCATAAACTTGCTAGGCTTTGGGCCAACTCATATTGCGCATGTCTCTGGTGCCGGTCAGGTTCATGATGCAACACTTGGCAAGTTTATACCCACACTTAATAATAATAGTGTAATAAGGATCAAGCGTCCCCGTCATTTTCAAAGGGAGATGGGCAGGAAGCGACATGTAGACAGCTATTGGCAAAGCTTACCCAATCTTTATGGATGACTGCAGACACCAGAGTACAAGCAGGGTAGAAGGAGTGCCAAACACAAATGGTCCTGAGAATAGAGGGTAAACTGGATGTGAACCGGGTGACCAGCAGATTACAGTTATGTCATATTGTTATGCAGCCTCAGTGACATGGATAGCGTTCATTGTTTAAAAGGGAAACGCAGGTGCTTCCACTGACATCAACACTAATGGGACTGGAATTATTTAGGCCTTCTTCAAACCTTGCATCTTTATCTGTCTTCTCTCCTTTTGGACAAATGTTGCTAACTGGATTTGTTGTATTAAAATATGTTATCTTTTTGGGTCTGAGTAGCCTGAGCAGCAATAATATATAAACGATCAGACATACAAAGCATTGCATAAGGGCAGTTGACGTTTGGAGGTATATTAAATAATTATGTCAAATATAAAGTTTTATAAAAAGTGTAAAGAAAGCTTTTTGTAAGTAATTCATAATTTGCAAAACTATTTTTAGTTATTTCCACATGTTTTAACATGTCTTGTGGTGTGACAGAAAAAAAAGTCAGGACATTCACTACAATTTGGCCATTAAAATTTTTGTCATAAAATATTTAACATGTCTGTTGAGCTAACTTAAAACATATATCTCTGCCCTATCATAAAAAATATATATTTATATATATAACATTTAGACACAATTTTGATTACAAGCTTAAACTTATTTTAGTTATTATTGTAGGCTGCAGGTGCAGTTAAAAGATTTAGGTTTAAAAATATAAATAAAAGTACAATATAGCGCCTTTAAGAAATCAACAGGTCTGGTCAGGCTAGACTCTGACATCACAATATATCTGAATGATCTGTCCACAATTTTATGCCAGGTTAGAAGAAGGCCTTAGCTGCACTGAATCATTTACACACTGAGCATATGTTTTGAGTTTATTCATAATTTACTCAGTTCTCAGTATAGCTCAAGGGCAAAAAGAAAGTAGAAGGTACATGTAGTTTATCAATTATACTTAGATCACTTTTTTTTTAAATAATATGCCGATCTAAGACTAAGTCTTGTGACTATGATCTCAGAGCTACAAAGTAAACAACATGGTCCCAGACCATAAACACTGCTGATGTTCAGAGCTTTGAATTTTACATGGGAAAAATTAAACAATGAGCACCACAATGATATTACTGTATAACGTCATCAAGGACAGTCATGGTAGCAGAGCACTCCTGGAGTCTGCATGTTCTTTTTGTGTCACTTTGGGTTCTCTCCTCCCGCCATCACAAGGCATGCATGTAAAGATGTGTTGGTGCAACTAAACGTCCTATGATGAAATTTAATGGCTATCTGTAAGTGTCCAAAGACACTTGGAAAGGCTCTAGCCATCTGTGCCCCCTAACAGTAGTAGATGAAAGAAGGAACACCATAGAGCAGTGTCCTTGTCTGGAAGAATAATAATCTTGTTTTTATCCATTGTAAATTAATACATGACCACTGGTTCATGCATGGATATATATATCCATATAAAGTACGCTTTTATGCAAATATATAAAATGATTAAATGAAGATTACTCAGTGAACAATGCAGCTGTTGGCAGTAATTCAAAACAAGCCTTGTTCATTTAGATCACACAATAGATAAAAAGGCAGGGAACAACTGTCTTCAATTACTGTTAAAGTATAGTATGTGACCCAGCCTCTGCTGACTGCTCCACTGCACACAGCACTGGTAACGGAGCTGCAGCTGTGACACTGACAGGAAATCATCCTTTTTAACTTAGCGACAGCCCCAAGGCACTTACTTCATTGCATTTGTAAATGTAAACATGGCTTTAGAGTTTTGAAAGGCGACATGTCTGAACAACTTATTTCATCAAGTCCAAGGTAGAGTCACTGATTCAAGAAAAGATTAAAAAAAATGTAATTGCCAACCTTTAATCACCAAATGCTTTTAACCTGCCCAGCCAGACACATTTACCATTTTAGCGGGGTAAAGAGCCCCTCCCAGTCCAGTGTGTTAGTCTATAGGCGATTTATTCTGTGTTAGCTGGTTCTGCATCCTGAATTCTGATTGCTCTGATATGGTCCATTTGTTCTGCCCCCAAAAACATAAACATATATCTAATTTTGTATACATTTCAATAATAATTTAGTTGGCTTATACTATTTTAAACAATATGAGAGAATGACACGACCTGTCTGAATGCACATCTTCCATTTGCCATCTCAACCTGCTCCTGTTCCTGGATTTTGTCACTTCTCTTTTGACTAAACTGAGCATGAGCTGATAATAAGTATTACTCACTTTCAACTCTGCAGTAGTTACAAAGTCCCTGGATAGAAAATCTAACTGGCAGGAGCTTTTTCGGAGTGACATGAATACACCCCTGCTTGTTTAATCCAGAGAAAGATGCCAGCTCACTGTGAGGAGGAAATGAGAGCTGAAGGTTTGTTGGCACTAGTCCCACTGTCCAACTGCACATCCTCTTACAAGTGTTAAGGGTGACATGGTCCTCCTGAACGACTCCTCACTCCGCTCTGTCAGAATATTGTTCTGACACATTATGTAAGACTAAAAGAACAAGAGTGCCAGAAACACAGCCACAGGACAGACAGGCTTTGTTCTGTTCCTCTGCCTCCTGACAGTGAGGGAACCATCCTTAACTGAAGTTATTCTCAAACAAAACTGAAACTAAAACCTCATCATCACAAGGAAGCAGGATTGACATAAAACTAAGTGGTCATGCATTAAGAAAGTCTGTGTAACTTTTTCACATTTGCACCAGACAGTCAGTGAAAGTGCAAAGGTTCATATAGAAACATGTCCCTTCAAAGGGTACTCGTGATACTTAAAGTGTTGCATGGGCTGTTAAAACCTTTCTGTAGATGAGGGGTGTACACTGAAGCAAAGGCAAGTTTTTCCTTGCATCATCACTTGCAGCTGTATACAACTTGCACTTCGGCTGTGCCCCTGGGCCAGACATTGGACATGTCTGGACTTACAAAAGTGTAACATTATTGTTACAACAGCAGAATAATGATTCCCACTTTGGTGGTCTACAGGTATTAATTTAAGGAGCAGTGAATCAACAGTCTCTCCTACATGGAAATCTACAGAGAAAACTGATCCAAGAGTGTGGCTCTGCACCCTCTACAGAAGGCTAGATGAGCCTGTAATTATAAGCTTAGTGAGGTTAGCCAAATGTAACCGTGAGTCAGCAGAAGGCATCATCATTTCAGCAGCGTTGATGCAGTTTGTCACGTTTCATATTCTGAAAAAGCCGCTTTAGGTCAAAGGGAAATGTGTCAAATCACAGCGTATTTAGGTTACATACCTATCAGATAACTTCTCCTGCAAGTGCTTCTCATGATCAGACAAAGGCACTGGCATGTAACAGGCAGTTAGCAGCAGTCACTTTTGTGCGTTAAATTATGTAAACTTTACCTTTGCAGGTGAAAGGAGCAGATATAGCGCCACCGCAGTCCCGATGAGAAAACTCACATTCATTTCGTGCCCCCTCTCTCTCTCTCTCAGATTAGATTACAAAGGGGTGCGATCAAAGTTGAACAAAAGTCCTTAGTGTAGTCCAAGATGCTGAGTTGTAAAATCCAAGTGATCCGTGTGCAGTTTACGGAGCGCAGTCACGTAGCTACGCTGCTGTGCGTAACTTGATGAAGTAGATTGTGATTACTAATGAATAAAGCCTGAGCCGGGGCGGCGTGCGCAAAGACTCCAGTGAAAGTTCTGTTCCGAGATCAAAGCTCCGACCTCCGTGAACTCAAAGGTGACAAGTAGATTGAGAAAACTTCAAAATAAAATGCATTTTGGTCCAAAGTGTTTTAGGGACAACTGGTGGAGCGCTCCAAAACAAACGGTCTAAACTCCGGTCTGAAGTCTGGCACACTTGTCTCTAAATGTCCCGCGGCACCTTTTCATGGGCTACCCCTTTAGTCCCTCCCCTTCCCTGTGCTCCTCTTCCTCACACTGATGAGATGAGCTTCTTAGGCTGAGTCAACGATGGGAATTTATGTGATGCTGTAAATAGTTATCACTGCGGACTATGCTTTATTTATGATCACAAGATTATACACTAGATGTGATTTACACTGTTCAGTATACACATACCTGATGCGTAAGTGCTTCTGAGTAGGCTACACTCCGACACTGTGCCAGAGAAATGCAAAAAAGTAAACGTTTAGAGACGGTCTTCAGTGTGACATGATTGTTAGTGCTGGCTCGGGATCCTGGTTGCCCTGAGAGGACTGGACTATTTAGTTAGCAGAGACAGAAAGAGATTCCATTAGTGTTGACACAGTTAATCTTGAGGTGTATTTGCAGAAAGCCAGAACCAAAGGATTCCTTGTGGCTTCCACATTCCTCCAACAGTGCTAAAAAGCCTCACTGCCCACTGCTATTGTGAGTGAACACTCAGGAGAGGGCTCTTTCTAAATATCGCAGACATTTCAGTCAGGATATGGCCCCATTATCATCTAACCTGGACACAGAGGCAGTCCCCTCACAAAATTAGGAGGATAAAAGTCTATGACGTTATTTACACTGTGCAAACCAACACAGAAATCGTTTTTAGAATAATATTGTGTGAAGATGTCTGTGAATTGCATTGCAATAAAAGGTTCAAAATTGAGAAAGCCTCTTGGATAGGAGGTGAAATGTCTTCAACTTTAAAATCAAGTCCAGATGACTGCCTTTGAACCTTTTGTTGCAAAGTATTGTGTGAAGTATTTATATTTAATTAAGTACTAATAATGACATGATTTTATTTTAGCTTTAACATTGTTTGCCACTGTCTGGATGGAGAAAAACTTCGCTGGTTTACCACTGTTCCTTCCTTGGACCACGTTTGATACTGATACCGACCACTGCAGACCAGGAACACCCCACAAGAGCTGCAGTTCTGGAGCCATCACATTTTGGCCCTTGTCCAACTCACACAAATTCTTACACCTGCCTTTTTCCTGCTTCTAACATATCAACTTTGAGGAGAAAATGTTCACTTTGTGTCTAATATTTTATATCCCACCCATAAACAGGTTCAAGAAGAATCTGTGCTATTCACATCACCTGTCAGTGGTCATAATGTTATGCCTGATTTGTGTATGTCAAAGCTATCTTTTAGTAAAGACTGGATTATGTGATGGGACACTGCAGTTTTTTTTTAGTAGTGTCTTCTTTCCCGGAGCTTTGATAAGTAGCTCACGGCTTCTCTTTTGTGTTCCACATTGGCAGATTGGTACTGCTGCTGCACCATCTGCTCAGTGATGTGGGCCTATCTCTGTTTGAATCTGTGTTTAAGGTGCACCAGCTGAGAGAGCCTAAGGAGAACACTTAAAATATTTGTACTATAATTGCACACTGCAGGACAGGCATAGGCCAGGGTGAACAGATTTTAGAAGCATGTAATGTACATTACTGTGCAAAAGTCTTATGTCTTAAGTCTTAAGTAAGGTTTATCAATGTTAAAAAAACACAAAAGAAAATAAACCTAAACTAAGCACTGAGCATAGACCGCTGCCAAGGCACTGTTACTATTTTGCAGTGGTAAAAATTAAGTGCCCAGATCTGGACTCAAATGCAAACATTTTCAAGTTCAGGAGCAGGGTTTCAGAGGTAAATGCTCTTTCAATTAAGCCACAAAGCTCAAAGTATACTAAAATTAATCACTACAGTAAGTAAACTTAGTATCTTTGGTCTGTATCTTAATTTATTAAAGCACTCTGTTTTCTCATCTCATTAAAACTTGGAACAGTATTGTATATGAAGACTAATTACATTCTATGACAACCTGTCGTTTAAAACAAGCCTTACATATTAGTAGTTATAAAGCAGTGCCATAAAAGCTCATTTTCCTTTTGTGGTGGGCCCCTCATTTCCCCAGAATTATAGCAGAAAACGTAAACAGATGAACATCATTAATGATATCTATTCATCTCTTATGGCAGGCCTGTTTTCCTCCACTGTGAGGCCTGTGCGGGGGGAAGGGGACAGCACTGACCCTGGCCTTAAAGGGACGTCATTAACCACAGCTCAAAGTCAAAAAACATTAATATACAGATAACAGAAGAAAGAACTTATCTAAACCGTTTACAGTGGAACACAAACAACATATCAGTTGGTAAAACTTTGACATTTTTTTTTATCATTTTTTGAAAAAGAATATATCACTTTGATGGCAGCAACTCAGACAAATTGGGATGAGACAAAGGCTAAAAAAAAGCTGGATGCTCAAGATCTTGGGACCCTCAAGTGGCACTGCATTAGAAAAAAATCATTTTGTCCTCACTCGCTGCATGATCAGGAACATTTCCAGTCATTGCCTGTGAACGCAGTTTTCACCAAAAAGTTTCAGCTGTATCTGTTTCAGCTTAGATAAATTTGAAATATGAAATGCTGCTAAAATAATTTCTCCAGATTTTTATTAAAAAGATTTTTTCAGCCTTTTGGTACCACATGCTAACTTTTTTATTTCCTTTTTTTTAAATGTATGTATTTTTTATGTATTTTTTTTATTTTTTCCTTTATTTCACAAAAGCAGTAATTAGAAATCGGAAATGTAGTGAAAGAGAATTGAACCTGGGCTGCTTTATTTTTTATTTACATTGTCTCAACTTTTTTTTTTTTAAATGTAGTACCTTACAACTAAAGAAGACATCTGTAGAGATTAACACGTTTGAACACCTGGCCACTGGACCTAAACAGGACATGGCCACATGAACCTGTCCCACTCACCCTTCCTGTCATTAACAGTTATGGCTAACAATGTATCCACTGTATTGTTGACAGGAAAACTATATTTGCCTTAGGAAGTGCTTCAGCCATGCGTAAAAAGCCACTTATTGTTGCTTAAGGTGATTAGTATTATATCACAACACGCTCTTTCATTTCAAACATGGAAAATCCTGTTTACTCTTTCATCATATGTCGGCATATTCTGGTCTCAGAAACAGTTTTGTTTTATGGAGGTATCAGGTGTCATCCTGTTTTTTAGATCCGTGTGGGAAACCAGTCACCAGTTGGACCAAAATAGGAAGTTATTCTTTTGTTGGTAATGAAATCTAGGCACTAACACTACGCAGCTGGGTCTGGTTTATCATAACACCAGCTGTCTTGTATTGGCAGGAAAAATAAAAATAGGATTTCTAGTGACACATAGGAAATTGCTTACTTTATTTTATATGGTTTGTCACATACATTAATGCTAGTCCTGTTGATTACTGTTAGTTTTACTGAAGTCAGACCAAATGGAAACAACATCTGAATGTAATTTCATAGACATACAACCTTTCATAAAACAAAGTACGTCTCGATTAACACACTTTTAAAAAATTCAACCAATAGGACAAATAAAGCCCAGTTTAGTCTGAGTAAGATGGCTTGAAGGCTAAAATAGGGTATGGATCTGGCTGCCCAGGCTAATAGTCCTGCATCTACAGTAAGTCACCTTTTGTCTGCTCCCTTTTCTTTCAGTGCTTCCCATATTTGCTGCTTCAGTCACCTGTGACCCCTAATGCAAATAAGCAGAATTTCTTTCTTTTTTTCTAAATTTGGAATAGGTTTTTATGCCCCTCCAGGCATTTATTCAGAAAGAAAAACTCTAGCCATAGTTGAATCTTTGAGTTATCACTCTTTAAAAAAAAGAAGATACAGTTGTAGCTAAAATGTGAAATTCTTTGCATTAAAAATAACATAAATTAGTTATCCCTTTGTTAGTGTTTCTTTATTTCTGTGTTGGAGCGCAACAATGCCTGTGTGTACACAAGAGAAAGAAAGGGCTGTGTTTGTTTTGGGTAAAATTTCATCACCTACAAGCCGGAGGACATGGGCCTGCAGTCGGTGATACAGAGAAGCAAAAACAGCAAAAAGAGTAAGTTATTGCAGTGTGTCATTGGCTGTTGGAAAGGCTGTTAGCTTTATAAATGAAGAGAGAGTGGTGTGAAGTGTGCTGATGTGGTGGTGCACTGACAGAGCAGGTTGTAACTCAGACTGGTGTTGATATGTTAAACTCTATTAAGTGGTTGTACATATGGAGCACAGTCAGGGTTCAGGGGTGGAAACTTCTGGTGGTTCTTCAGCTTCAGCTATTAAACGAAATAATGGCATTTGGGACATCTCTTTAAAGTTCAAATTGCCCTAAGAATATCTACAAAATTAAGTTTGATGTAAATGCACATCAGTGCATAGCAGGTGTTCAGGGGTTCACCTCAGGCCGCTGTGTAAACAAGCCCCTTTAGATTATTCAACCTCTGACATGTTATTAAAAGAGTTGAAGAAGTCTTAGGCTAATGGAATATACCTTTTAATAATCAATGTTGGAGTGAGATTGAAAGGCCTGCAGATAAGATTTATTCCTAGAAGTGGGAGACACAAGTAAACATGAATTCAAACAGCCAGCCAGATTTACTAGACTGCAATCTCACTTGAGTGACTCTGTTTATTTTTTCAGGATACACAGTGTTTTTTTTAAAGAAACCTCAAATTAGTTTATTCTCCCTCAAGGGCAGTGTGGAGGAGTTTTAAAAGGTTCCTTTAGAAAAGGCACATCAACTACCACAAATACAATTAGTAAAATGGCATTAGGCTAAATGTTATGTGAGAAAAATTGGAAGTTGGGTTTTGTGTAATAGGACATGGTTTTCATCCTTAAACTGCCTTGTTCTTCTTTGCTTTTGGCTTTCCCCTTGTGAGGTTGCTACAGCAAATCATCTGCCTCCAATGATTTGCTCATTAACTGTGCATGGTTTTACATCGGATGCCCTTCCTAATGCAACCCTCTCCATTTATCCGGACTTGGGGCCAGCACAAGAAGTACATTGGCTTGTGACCCACTATGGCTGGATTATCACATCCTTAAATTGTATGCTGTGCTGTTTTTTTTATAAGCCACTATATACCGAATTTGTCAGTTTAAATTTATAACATAGCTAAACTAAAACACCATTGATCATTATAATTGAGATTCTTGATGAGTTTTGCAGCACTGTGGTAAAAAGTACAGCTCATCGTCATGGAACCCAGAGAGGAAAAGTACAGAAGTAGGCCGTGGCCTGAGCAAGTGTTAGGTGAAGTTCATGTGTACAAGTGTTTAGACAAACTGTAACCAAGCCAAATTGTGGACAAAGATTTATTTATGTGCAGAGGCTGGACCTTGTAGAACAAGGGACAAGGAAATAGGAGCAGAGCTAAGAGAGGAAGATAGTGGGTGAGGGTCAAAGGGCCAGGGAAAGTTAATAAGTTGAGACAATAAATAATACAGGCAAATGATGGGAACTTGGCAGCAGTATCATTATTATCATGTGCAGATTCAGCCAGAATGGTTTTGCTTGGTGACTGCTGGGCACTGGTTTGAGCCAATCAATGTGTTTATTTACTGTTACACTGTGGTCAAGAGTGTGGTGTTGATGTGATGCTGTGGTGACCAAATCCAGATGACAATGTGGCCAGAGGGGACACAGAAATGAGGACCACCACAGTGGCTGAAGAAATTGGCCATTGGCACCATTTATTCAGCAACATAAACTTAATCAGAGATAATGGACAATGACCTTAGAGCAGTGGTAAAATATGTGTAATGTTCAGTTTGTTCATAGGAATTTAGGAAGTCTAATTTCTCAATCTCCTAACAAGTAAATAAGGAAATAAACATTTGTGTTCCAAGATGGTGAGGCTGGGGTTGTGAGAAAGGTGACGCCTCACTGGTTTATATGAGCCTTATTACGTTTCTGTTGCCAGTTCATGGAAATACACACTAATCTTTAGCAGCCAAATACCTAAAATGCTTAGAAGAAGCCACATTTATCTTAGATGTTGTATTTGTATGATATATTATATGGGTTTTAAATTCAAATGAATCTGATGACTGACACTAAAAGCCTTAGTATTATTACTCAATGTGAGCTCCCAATCCTCTCATTATATTTGAAGAGATTATGAAAATCTTGTCACCACATTCTCTGTTGAAGGCAAAAATGGGTCTGTTTGAGGTCTGGAGATACCAACTATGGGGTCCTTTCAGATTCCTGTATTACTTTGACTCGAGTAATTGTTTTAATAGATCAGACTTGGACTAATCTCTTCTCACAAAAACTGCGGCCTAGACTTGAGCACTTGCGAGTCACACTTCTAAAATTACTTGAGTCGGACTAGTAATTTTTTTTATGATGACCTTGGACTCCCCCTTAAAGTGCTAATGACTCAACTTGGACTCAACTCAGACAGGCCCGTCTCAGTGACTCAGTATTAGACCTGAACACTGCGGACTCGAGAATGACTTGGACTTAGTGACTCGACTACAACACTTGGCCCTTCCAATTAAGGCCAAGAATAAAGATAAGTTTGTCCAACTTATCTGCTTGGTCACCATCCAAAATGTCATCTTCTTTTACAAGCATGATTACTAAAGACTTCAAAAAACTATGCGTGTATCTGTTGTGACAAATTCTTTTATCTTCTAATTGACTGTCTTGAAATGATTTGGATTGGTGTTTGACAGCCTCACCTAAGATCACGTCTGGCTGTTCAAAGCAAGGTGTCAGAAGAGCCATGATAAGCTTTGAAAGAGGAAAAAAGTGCAGTTGAATGAACACAGACCACATCCCAAATCATGAACCAGTGAAAATACGCAGTGCTAATCAAGAAAAAATAAACAGAGCAGCACCCTCAGGCATCGATGTAACAAGAGAAACTACTGCAGAGTGGTGCAGCCACAAAAACTTAGTGCTCCCATCTGCCTTTCTGAGACACAAGAAGACTGTAAATAATAATATATATCTACTTTTGACCACTGCTCCCTTACACAGTGATGCTGGGCAATTTTTTGCTATCCTTTAAGCAGTAAAGAGTCATACTAAAAGGCTGGAAAATTAATTTGTCCAAGCTTATGTTTTGTTAGTAAGAAAAAAGGTGATGGTCAGATTTGGAAAATATTTTCACGAGAAGTCAGTATTGGGCAAAGGAAGAAATATTTAGGCCCGGGCGCCAGAAATGGTGTAGTTTGTTGTTATTTTGGTGTGTGGATATAATGATGTGAGATAGGGAAAAATATTACTAGACAGGAGTTTATTACCCAGGAGTGAGTAATATGAGTTTAGTGTCTCAATGGTTATAGATCAGTTACCTCCAGCAGTTATCCTTGGTTTAAGTCAAGGTCTGGGCACTGTATATAGATAGGGCCAATGCCTTGGTGGAGGTCTGCACTCTCCAAGTGCTTCTAGTTATACTAGAAGTTGACAATTCATACACAATGAAAGCCATAAAGCTTTACAAGACAAACATCAACTGGTTACAAAAATACATGCATTGGCATCTTAAACTTCAAGCCTTTGGTATTTTTCACAAGTGTATGAGCAGGGGCAAAACATTAAAACTAATTGTATTTAATTTGAATAAATCACCCCAAGCTCTTGATCATATATGTTTTTAGGACAATGTCAATGATGAAGGTACCACTAATCTTTATAGGGACGGGGTTGCTCTGGATTAGCTCCAACCAGCCCTGAGGGAGCCTGTTACACATGAGATCTTCAGAGGAAACGAGGGCGATCTGCAGGATCGGGGGAATTTTCCCATCGCCATGAGAAGCAGATGTCTCCCTCTCTGTGGCAGTGGCTCTAACCTGGTCCCAGTCCATAGGGACAGGGAAGGAACATGAGCACCATGGGAAGGGGAGCTGTCCCTATGCTGAGTCACATGACGCAGGAGACTGCCGCTGGGAGGAACTGCGTTTAGGTACAGAGCCTTGAGGACATGGAGCCAGTCCAAAAGCTCTCCACTTTCTCATGGAAAAATGCAAACAAGCCAATCTGATAAACACATCATGATTCACTCTTGAGATGGACAAGCTGTGGAGGAACTGCTTCACTACTGATCTCAATGAATCTTCAGTAGAGTACAGAATATGTAGACATTAAGGTATGATTTACTTCTGATTCCTGTTGTGGCGATCCCTACGATGGCAGATCTGACTAGTCTAACTACAGCTTGACTAGGCTATTTATGAAAAATGTCTACACATACACTTGAAGGCAGAAGTTATAGGCTATACATTTTCATTTTGAATAGCTGCTGATTCTGAAGTCATTGTGCATCTTTGAAGTGCTATAATTTAATGTCAATGCTGCATCTCTGTATGCTCGCAAACATAATATTGAATAAAAATTGTAATGTTAATATGGTCTCAGGCAGTGGTTTTCAAAGTAGCCCACAGTTCTAGACTTTGAAAACCCCTTGTCTAGGAGTTTATCTTCATACTCCTTATTATCGATTGAACTATACCCTGTGCAGTTACTTCTTTTTAATTACATTCTCTAAACCTGCAAAAGTCACATGACCTTACTCTACTTCAATTGGCAGCCTTCATTTAAAATCTGTTGTCATGGTTACTCCTCTTTTCTTAGCTCCATTAATAATGAAAGTCCAAGAACAATAACCATGAATAGTGATGGAAAAGTAATTTACCCATAGAGACAAAGGTGTGTGTTTATTTGTAAAGATACGACTAGGTTTCCACCTGGTACAAGCTTTATGCCAATGTGAAGACTGCTGTTTGATATTTTAATAAAAGAATGAAGTGAAATAAGCTGTCTATCTCACTATTTTCCTATATTATATTCTCTAGCTAGCCCTAATGCACCTGCAGCTCTGGTTGTCCCACTCTGGTGTTTCCCTATGCAACTCTCCCCTGACGTGCGTACCCTGACTTACATCATAAACAGACAGAGATGAAGTGTGGGCCAGTCCGCGGCTGTTTGGTTGTGGTTTGTAAACAGATCAGCAAGAGGAGGAACAGGAGCTCCCAGAGGAGACATCCAGACTGTCCCGGGGCAGGAGAGCCAAAGGAGCAGATATAAGGCTTACTGAGTGCCTGGTAAATGTCCTAGCCATATAGCAACAATGTAGATAAGGTTTTGGTATGCTAACCAGAGTAGTTAAGTGTTCTGCAGGGACATCACGTTACTGAAGAAGTGAGGTGAAAGCTGATAAAGGCGGTCTCACTGATAAACCAGGTCAGTGTGACAATATAATTTTGGTTGATAATGGTTTGACATTCATCACATTTATTTTAAAATTAGTGGTAAATGCCTTGCTGCATGATGCAAACTCTACAAACTAAAATGATGAGGGCTGATGTTAAAATGTGCTGTCTAAAATGGTACAGTTTGAGAAGATGCTAAGTGTGAAGTGTTTTCTTTTATTATATAATAGCGTCATTGTTTTCACAGAGCTCAGACAAGGAGAAGCCATTTTAGTTGCATTACTTCCTATTTCTACAACTGCCTAAAATGGACAAATTGAGCAATGCATTTGTTTAGAGACCCAATCTTTCAAAAATGAAATATATAGGATTTGTTAGAAAACACTTACCCACCACATCGTGGTTAAGTTGTGTTAAAGTTCATATTACATAGACTGATTAGATAGATCTGTTATCCAAAGTTAATTTAGTAGGTTTGGTGATCTTTGATAGATAAATTAGCATACTGACAAACTAGAGTGGTCTCCCATGGTTCTGTAATTACATGTCCAGCAAAAGAAAAGAATTAAGGGACTTTTAGAATGTAGCCTTTAGCTACAGCTACCAATTGAGTCTGTCTGTAATGTTCACTTTTGCACTTGTGCCATGTCCAAGCTATCTGGCAGCTAATGACATTCACAACCATGCAGTGAAAATTATTTTCATGCAGCTTATAATACTTTTTGAACAAACAAAACTTCCCAATAGTATATATTACAAAACACAGCCAGAGGCACACTGGACACACTGTCATTTGACAGTGTTAATAAGGCTGTGTTTACATTCTGTGGCTCAGCGTTTGAGCAGACCTGAGTGACCCGGGATTAAAAAGATTCTTGTTTAGCCTTAAGGCACACACACATATGAGAAACTACTGCTGATATCTGTCTGAGGCCTGAGAGTAAAGGCTGTGCACAGGAAGTCAAAGCCCTCTGATATCAGCAGGCTACCTACACTGGTATGTACATCTGATTTATAAGGCAAACATTGCACAAATTCCAGAAATCTGCTGACAGGCTACTACACACAGAGATATAGGCTGCAAAACACTTTTTAATATGTGTAGAAATACAATACAAAAGGCACACTACTGTTTCCTTAAAAATATATATATATATATTTCGCTGGGAAAGATTATCGCGTTAACGCAGTGCGTTAATTTATTGATTTAATCGCGTTAATTTCAACTGACGCATCGATTAATTTGATCACAACAAAAATATTACGACGACACTGACAGAGGCAGCAACACGCCACGGGTCTTCCAGTGGGGCAGAAATGCACCGCGCGAGCGTAGAAGACGACACATTTCCGTTTCCATCCATCAGACGAGTTCGAGATGAGCCAGACTTGCGCAGTTTCGATCAGTGTCGGTCTGTGCGCAGTGCACGCCGGTTAGATTTGTGTCTGACTTGTTCCCGACTTGCTCTGATGCCACAAGTGCGACGGTCACCTGTGAGATCCAAACGAGACCAGCGCCTGAGCCGCCGCAGTTCATCAGAGCAACTGCGGAGGCTGCACGACTCAGTGCATGATGGGAAAACGCACACCTGTCAGCGGTGAACGGACAGGTGATTGGATCTGAGTTCAGTGCTGATCAGAAACGTAACACAGGACACTTCACTGCCCTCCTCTCCTTCTTCCCCCGCCTCTTTAAAAAAAAAAAAAAAAAATACAGACTAAAGTTACAGTTTTGACATGGATAAACCAACACACGCGAGAAGTGGATTTCGGGGGTGATGGTGCGTGATCTGAGTCCGGTTGGCTCTAAACTGTCTGTCCTATGTCTACACAACTGCGACAAACACTTAACAGTAACCCATCTATCATTCAGACATATTTTGAAATTACTCTAATGTTGTCCTAATGTTTTCATGTGTCATCAGTGGAGGTCATTGCACAGCACCTGGCTCTAAAAAATGGCACACACACACACCTGCCTATTCAGGTGTCTAAAAGGCCAAGGACAGGCCAATCGTGGTTTGGACCATGGAGGAGACCTTCTGGTTGGCCTTTAAAGAGGGGAGAGCAGAGCTCTGCAAACACTGTATAGTACAGTATACCAGGGACCTACTAACTGACTGGAGACATTGCTGGACAATAGGAAAAAATACACTGAAGATTTCCAGAATTTAACTGACATACTGAGGAAGAAAAAGCTAGAGAAGGTGGATTTGTTAATTACTCAAGCTAAAGTCACTGTGGTGCTTCAAAATGTCCACCAGGGGTGGATGAAGAAGTGGGACCAGAGGGTGTGCTTCAACTACAGGCTTCTATGCCATGGCACTGGAGATGAGACCCTTGGAATCAGGACCAAACAAACAGTCACCATTTCTGTTATTATTCATTTATATGGACAGAATGTCTTTGTGTCACTGCAGTTTAACAAGTGTCCAGTTAGAAGAAAACAGGGCCTAATCTCTGCTTTTTGAACATATAAGGTAGCCCCATGTAACAGGTGTATTATACATGCCAATGCAAGTGTCAAAGCTCCTGCTTCTGAAACCCATGTGGCCTCAGAAGGACACAATAAGAAATGTCACTTAAGCTGGCCATTATGCCATCATGAGGGAGTCACAATCTAAAGGGGGGAGATGTGGCTTGGTCACACTGACACAAAGGACTGTGGAGGCCAAATCAAGCCAAAATTATTATTTTAAAGGAATTAAAGTTCCTTTAATAGTGCAGCCACAGGTTGTTCCCTCTTGTTCTTGCACAGACAGCTTCCTCCTACTAAAAGAACAAAAGGTTTCTGTCTTCTTTCTGTCATGACTTGGTCCTCTTCAGCTCAGAGATATCAGTAGTAGCACTTGTTTTGTGGGGGTGTGGTTATGCAAGGAGGGATTACTATCCCCCTGTCCACCGCAGGCTCCTACAGGACCGATAAACAAACTGCTGCTGGCCTGTATTACACTGATGTGATGCCAGTAATCACACAGGTGCCCCCCTCGTGCTGTCTCCTGGGGGCATTCTTATCAATACACAGAGGTCACAGAAGGAAATGCCTTCTTAACATGCGGAGTCTGGACATTGTGACCACTGCTGGGTTGTGGTTTGGGGATGTTGTAGGAGATTTGTGTGGGTTTGCTGGTCCAGGATCAGATAACAGCCCTCGGACAGAGACCAGGATGGAGCACAGATCACAGAGTGAGCATGGGAAATGTGCTCATGAATCCACAGAGCTTTTAACCCAGGCAGGAAACTGCAAATCTGCAGATGTTGCACAGCTGGGATCATTACAGACTATTGCATGAGAAGTACCCATCAAATATGGTTCAAAGTGGGTTTGAATGTAAGTGTAGCAGGAAAGGGTTAATGATCTAAATAAAAGATTCAGAGCAATCACTTCAGGTCTGTCTAAGTGTTTTATGTTTTCACAGTTCAGTTTCAGTTTCAGTTAAGTTTCATAGATTTTTATGCAAGAGAAATTAACATCTTTCTCCTGCTACAAAAATAAAATCAAAGCGAAAGTAAATAAGCTCTACATTGTCTGGTCTAGGACAGTGTGCCATAGATGTGATGTAATCAACTCAATCCTTTTGAGAAAAGAGAAAAGATTTCCATGGACTAGTCAAAACATGTGATGTCAAGAGTCAAGAGGCAGAGCTGTCACAACAAATTAAAGATAACTAAAGAGATCACAAAAAGTACATGTATATTTTGTTTCATCACGACTGATTAGCTTCAGTTCAATCATTAAAGTCATTAAAACAAGACTGTGAAAAGCAATTCTCAAAATATATTGCAGAACATTTCAGTAGAGACTGTCTTGCAAACATCCATTATACATATGGTGCATAAGACAAATCCCTAAATGTGGTTGTGCTGTTGTGTTAGGCCTTGTTCAGACTGCTGCTGAAGAAAGTAGCTCAAATCTGATTTTACATGATGTAAAAAGTACTGACCTTACCTGGTCGTGCACTTACTTAGATTCTGCTGTGAGCTGATCTTGGTCCTGAAGGGCTGTGAAGAGATCCAAGTTGTTGGCATTGATACGTGAGCAAACACATTTGACAAATAACCTGCTTTATGTTCACACTGTGCACATAGTTGGTCCAAGGTCAAATCTGACTTAGTCAAAATCCAATTTGTTTTTGTCACTGTGGACAACTCAATACTTAAACCTTTACCTGTAAAAAAAAAATGTGTCATGTTCCCAACCTGCAGCTCTCACCTTCCACAACAACATAACAAAATATCATTTTATTGAAAAAAGTAAATTTGAACTAATTCCTAATCCTAACTTCAAAATACTAAAGTTTCAGCTTTTTCACTTCTGGTTTGCTATCCTTCTAACTTTTTATGTTTGGAAAGCACTGAATGAAAGCTTGCAAGTACATCTAAACTGTCTTTTTTTCACATTTACAGTAACTGTTGCATTCTATATTCTGTTTAATTGTCTATTGTTTTCAGTATTTCAGGACACATTTATTGCATGGCCAGTCCAAACTGGGAGTGGATACCCCCTTATTATTCCTTACCCTGAAAGAGGGTTGAAGGTCAGGGGGTGATGTTTGTTGTTGTGATACTGGTCTACAAAAATGCATGCATGCTAGCTTCCATGGGCAGAACATTTTCATCCAAAACCCTTATAACAATGTATAATCTTTTTATGATATGATTACACAAACTCCTTAAATGCATGAAACATTCTGCGTATAGATTCGGGCCATTTGTACATGTGGTCAAAATCAGATTTGACTTATGGTAAGTTCTATTGCTAGTTGTTTTGTTTTATGTTTCCATAAAAGTTTATAAGTTGTCTTTGTAAAAGGACTGATGTCAAGGAATGACCACTATAATGATATTCCCCCATGCTTCGCGATCTAGGGTTAGGGTTAACATACATACATAACTTGACATATGACACTTTTATGTATGCATTTTTTCATGTATCAGTAAAACGTACGCACTGATCCCAGAACATAAGCAGCTGGTTAATGTCTCATGAGAAAAGAGGGAAAGCACACTGCTCTTAACTACAGCCTAATGAGAACTGCTGCTCTCATTCTAACTGTTGTGTAAGGCTTACTATTCTGACGTCACTCACTTTGAGATGTATTACACACAATTATTTCTGTCTGTATGAGTAATATTCATCATCTGGTGCCGTTTTATACGAGGCATGCTTGACTGATTTTATCACACTGACTGACATTATAAACTGCTGGCAGCCACTGTAACCTCAGAAACGACTCCTAATCTCAGTTCCCACAGAGGAGTTTGGAAATGCTGGCAGTGCATTTGGAGGGGCCAGTAAATATAGCTTCTCATAATGTGCCAATGTGATAACTTTCAGTGTGTGTAAGGAAGTCTGCTCAGTACCTATATGCAGTATACTGGCTCACAAAACTGCTGGCCATTGGCTGTTTTATAAGGTTATAAAAGGCACCGTCCTGGCTTACATCATATTACTTTTCTGTACTATTTCAGAAGTATGGATAAGTATGCACCACAAGCCAGCACTTACTGCAGAAGGAAAAATAAAATAAAAAAGGACTTTACACCTCTACATACTGAGGCCTATACTGAGTCTTTGGATATAGTTTCAAAAGTAGAACATATATTGTAGGCTAAATGTTAACTAAAATAATTTTAAATGTATTGCCTCTATTGAATAAACACTTGCCAAAATACCTCGACTGGACAACTAGCACTATATCATTAGCTAGCTAGCAGTCAGGCTAAAAGATTTGTCACAATTCTTGAGGAGGTGTTACAAAAAACAATAGCAAATTCTGGCTAAAATAAGTAATTGATTAATTATGCCACAACAAAAGAACATGTTCTTGTATTATGTTCAAAGGTCAAAGTTTTTGTACGTTACCTGTATTCCTGCTGTACCTGATGTTAACCTGTAAATAACGTCTCAACCAGAGGGGGCTAGGGATGTGCGAATCAATACCAAAAGTATCGAAACCTTCGATTCCTGTGATTGAATTGCGGTATCGATAACAATTTGAAAGTATCGATACTTCAGTAGTAATGACAAACAATGTTATTAATGTAATACAAATTCCACTGGATTTTTCATGTGTGCTCTACAGTGACCGGTCCAACCCAATCCATTGTGTTCTGCTGCTCCAGTGGCATAAAGAAGCCATTATTTGTAACATGTGTATGTATATAGACTTTTATACTTTACAAAATTAAATTATTATAGAAGAAAAAACAATGGTTGTGACTGTAAGTGTTGGTATCGGAATCGGTATTGGTATCATCGATACGAGGATTGGTATCAATTGGTATCGAATTGAAGGTGAGAAAGCTGGTATTGCACATCACTAGAGGGGGCGCTTTGGGAACAGTTTTGAAATAATGCTAAACATGATCTTTGACATAAACCATTGAAAAAGATATAGGCCTTTACTGAAACTGTGTAGAAAGTATAGAAGCCATGTTCAATATTGACATGTCAGGTATCACAAGTAATTATAATACTGAAATAATATCCATCTAGTTTAAACCTTATGCATAATGAACCGAACAATCCCCATATAAATTGCATTATAAATCTTAAGTTGGGTTCTTTTTAAACTATATAAACAGGGCTGAGAAAGCGCAGAATTAAATCAAATGTCTAAATAATAATTGTTTGCAAAAGAAAAAGCAATATATGAAAGATTAAAAAAAAAATCTTCTTGCACAAAGAGTAGTTTTGAAACAGTGGAAGCTTTGTTTAAAATGTGTTTACTTGTCCCATGCAGGTGGGTGCCCCACTGATGTCTTGGATTGTGGACCATCTAACTGGCACACCACAGTACGCACGGCTACAGTGCTGTATGTCAGAGTGATCAGCAAGACCGGGGTGCCACAGGGAACTGTCCTCGCTCCCTTACTCTTCACTCTCTACACCACAGACTTGAGCTACTCCACAGAGACCTGCCACCTTCAGAAATTTTCTGATGACTCTGCAGTGGTTGGATGTATTACTGGTGGCAATGAGAGAGTACAGGGCCGTGGTGGACAACTTTGTCACTTGGACCACTACAAACCACCTACAGCTCAATGTGACAGACTAAGGAATTGGTAGTGGACTTGAGTAGGACTAAGGCTGCAGTGACCCCCATCCAAGGGGTCAGTGTGGAGGTGGTGGAGGAGTACAAGTACTTAGGGGGTGTACTTGGACCACAAACTGAACTGAACTAGAGCGTAGAGACTGTCTACAAAAAGGGCCAAAACCGTGTTTATTTTCTGAGGCAGCTGAGCTCCTTCAACATCTGCAGGACGATGCTGAGGATGTTCTGTGAGTCTGTGGTGGTCAGTGCCTTTTTTGTGCTGTGCCTGTGGGTGAGGGATACTAACAGACTCAATAAGATCACCAGGAAGGCCAGCCATGTTGTGGGAGAGGAGCTTGACTCTCTGACTGTGGTGTCTCAGAGGAGGATGCTGTCCAAAATTAGGACTACTGGACTTTCCCTTTCACCCTCTCCACAATGTGCTGATCAGCAAGAGCTCGTTCAGCAATAGACTTTTACTGCCACGCTGCACCACAGAGAGACATAGGAAATTATTCATGCTGTTGCCATCCAATGCCTGAACTCTGCTCTGTAACAAACAGACAGACACTGTACTCTGTTTAAAACACGTATTCAGTTCATCTGCTTCTACCTGCACATTGTTCATATTTGTAAATATGTTTAAGATTGAAAATTCTTCATTATATTTTAGGAGATTATTTTTCCTTATTATATTTTTTTTAATTGTTTATTTTTACTAAGGTGTTTTAGACACATCTGTGATTAGATTTTTTATTATACTGTAAATTTCTTTTCCTTTATGTTATCTAGGATATCTTGCTCAGGTTACAGGGATAATATAAAGAAATTCTGATTCTGATTCTGATCATTTAATAGCTGCATGCAAGTCACAAACTAGGGATTTTGAATAAATCATTCTATATGCATCATTACATTTATTTTTGCATCAATTTATTTATTGAGGCAAATAAAGCTCCATATAATAATCCCCCCTAAACAAATCAACTTTGCTTTGAGAATATTGAAAATATTTATTTTTCTTGTGCTTGTTTTGTACTAAAAATTGACATGCTGTTACATAAACTACACATAAGCACAGTGTTGACTGGTCAGTGCTTCCTGAAGTGGGCGGGGGTTCGTGGGAGAGGTGAAGGTTAGTATAAAGACACTCATTTTGAATTTAAATAGATTTGTCCATTCCAAGCATTGTTATCATCAGAGCATTTATACTTCCAACTATTATCTATGTCAACATGTGTTATGTAAAATAACCTGTAGGGGGTGATCAACA
Organism: Bostrychus sinensis; assembly: GCA_020698575.1. Lineage (NCBI taxonomy): Eukaryota > Metazoa > Chordata > Actinopteri > Gobiiformes > Eleotridae > Bostrychus > Bostrychus sinensis. Next base: position 21,869,262 of record CM036258.1, read on the forward strand.
ACAGTCAAAGATTTTACCAAGACGGAAGAAAAAGAGCAACAATAACAACAAACATGGCAGCGCTGGTGGCGTTTTTTTTACACCACATTTATTGAAAATGAGCCAAGAAAATTAGATGAAAATAGAGGTATATATCGTGACGAACTTGCTCCAGTCATTCCTTAAAAAGTTTCTTCTGCTGTGACTTGTTGAGCTGTGTCCACTAGCACCCCCAACAGTCAACTCATGTACTGCTCAGTTTGTCTGTATCCACAAGTTCTGAGAAAACAGACCAACGTACGGACAGAATGAATGCAGAAGATGGACAGAGCACTCCGTTTGTATCTGAATGCATTCTAACGTACAGTATAAATGAGCCTTAACGTGTAGCATTCTGAGGCGTCAGAAGGGACATGCCAGAGAATACAGGATTACTCAAGTGAATGAAGCAAAACACATCAGATATGTTTTTGATGTGAGAAGTACATTATAACATGGTAGAAAGCTCAAAAACTGCCACTGAACTGCCCACCCCAGATTTTGTTATGATGTACCCGGCACCAGGAGCCCTTTTTTCTAAGGAGAGGGTCCCCTTGTACTGATGGCCTGGGAGGGAGATTTACAGAGGGGTATGATTGTCCTTCAAAGTTGCTGTTAGCAACACAAAGCTGAAGGCTCGTGGGGCTGTGTACGTCTTAACTAAATCCAGGTGAGCAGTTTACAGAACTAGGCCTGTTATGTTCCTATAACTGCTCCATGTGAAGGTGACTATTAAGTGCATTAAATGTAGTGTGACACAGTACAGACACAGACAGGGCAAATGGAGAGTTCAGTGCTAGTGGGCTATAGAGCGCATTAATAGGTACTAAATACACAAATGCCAAAACCCGTTTAAAGGATTAGATGCAATTAAAGCCAGTCTACACCCACCTGGACATTCCAGCGAGCGATTTATATTTTCTTTGTGATGTGGCACTCCTTTGCATTTTGTCAGATGCAAAAGATTACACCTCCCCAGTGCATAAAGAAAGCCAGAGAAGCACTATTTATATAACAATACATTTAATAACAACTGGGAACTCAGTCAGATGGAGTAGATCTCTTCATTCCAATGCAGGAAACACTTATTTTTTATTATTTGTTTGCTCAAAATATCAAGGCCTTTTTTACGAACTGCTAAAGAGGACTCCATCAGCCCCAAGCCCTTTTCTGCCACCCCCCTGAGCTCCTGGCACCACATTGTCATGTCTCTTTAGCAACAACCACGTTCACCTCCCCATGATAGGAAGCAGCACCCACTACAGGCCCACCAGTTCACCCGCCATGAGGTCCTACTCCCATCCCAACCTGCTGGACGATTCGCCCCGCACCTCCAGGGGCAAGTCCATCTCTGCCCAGGGCGTCCGGTCGGATCCAGAGATGAGCCGTCATTCTACCCTGACCAGATCCAGACCAGCTCTGAACCCCAAACCACCAGAGGGCAAACCCAAAAGCAAGAAAGTCAAGAAGAAGAAAAACAAGAAGCGTGTGGAAAAAGACACAAAGAAACCTACACAGCCTGTAAAATAGTTTATCTTGACTGATTTATGTGATGCTAGAAATATGTGGATAATGTAGTGAATAGAAACACAAAGTGATATAAGAAACTGTCTTGAATATTCAATTATTAGTTAAATTATAAATTTTTTACTTGTTCTTACCCCTCCACTCAAAGTACTCCATTCTTAAAACAAAAGTGAAGCAGCGAGACATTTTTTTCAACTTCATTAATTTTCAGTCAGTACAAACAGCCAATTATAGTTACTTATCTACCCATTGTAAATAGGTTGCAGTGCTAATTTGTTGAAGACATAATGTGTATAACTATGTCTCATCCATGTTCTCTTTTTTTTTTTATCTTTGCAAAGCTTTTAAGTTGTCAGGCCCTGCCTTCCTATGTTGTTCTTCAAAATGCACTTTTTTTTTTACATTTCTAGAAGTTACACAGAATCAGATCCTCCATATTCCAACAATTCTAAAACCTTCTGCTTTTTGCATGTCTTAACCACATCTACATAGTCACACGTAGTCAGCATCAGATCCTCCATTTGCAAACAATTCTGTAACTTGTTGCTTTGGGAGGATTGTGTTAGTATTTTTCCACAAATTGTGCCAGTGGTCTGAAACGTGAAAATTCATTTTTATATCTGATATTTTCTTCTGTTTCATAGTTTTAATGTGTTCCTATATTTCTCTTTAATACTGATATTGTGTGAACAGTAAGATGAAAGACGAGTAATTTATTATCTAACATATGAAGACCATAACATTAACTAAACATAATCTGATTTATAAATAAAATCAAATGAGCAAATGCTTGTAATAACAAATGACAACACTTTATTTTCTTTGTACAGATTTTGTTTTAAAGATTTAGATTTCATCTTTAAATCGTGTGTGTAGTCTTCTGGTCAGTGTTCTCCATCCCTCCATCACATGTTGTTCTTGCTCTTGTATCCTCGGAAGATGCTGATGCAGTTTGTCTTCCTGAGGTCTCCTGGTTTCCTTCATTAGATCCACAGGACCGTTTGAAGTACTCAGGTATGAACAGTTTTATCAGCAACCGCTAAATAACAAGCACCAAGACCACATTACAACTACACCACAAGTATATAGCACATAATCTGATAAAAAAGTACACAATGTATTGTGATCAGTCATAAGCCCACAGTGTTAAGTGGTTTCTGTGGATCTTTGGCAGACAGATTTAGAAGGCCTTCTCACTTGTGTTGAGTGAAGCCCTATTTTTTGGATGATGACTTTTTATCCTCTTCACCTGATCTGGACGATGTGGTGGACAGGTCAGACCCTGAGATGAGACACATCTCTAGATAAATATATAACCACAGATATAATTTACTAGACAAAATACACAAGAAAAAGTACAAAAGTAGCAGTAGTACACGCTAACTGTCTTACCTGTGTTCCTGTAGTTCCTGAGGATCTGTGTTCTTCTGTAGGACACAGGGACTCAGGAAAGGGGGTTTGAGTTTTCTTCATAAAGCAGAGGAAACAACTGATTAAAGTGGAACATGAGTATAACCTGGCACAGATTATTGATTAAAAACAGAGCACATTCTCACCTGAGTGGAGTGAAGCTCTGTTTTTGGATCAGGACTCCCTCTAGTGGGTCTTATTCTCTTCATCTGAACTGGACGATGTTGTGGTCGGATCACACTTTGGCAGGATTACACATCTCTAATCCTAAAATCCTAAAAGTGCAAATTTCTGTGTTGGCTCTGGTCCCATGGATATGCTTCTTCTTCTTTAGCAGACAAAAACTTCATCAGCTTTTTGTCTTACCAGTGTTCAGAGGTTCTTGTGGCTCCTGTGGATCAGGCTTCTTCTGGCTTTGAGGACTTTGTCAGGAAAGGTAGTTTAGATTCCCTTTATGAGACAAAAAATATCTGATTAAACTGGTACATTAGTATAACGTCTTTAAAAATTAGAAATAGAAGACCTTCTCACTTTGAGTGAAGCTCTATTTCTTAGGATGAATATCTGGATGATACTGTGGACAGGTCACACTCTGGCTGGGCTGAACTTCTCAGCTACAAGTACAGTTATTCTTTGTGAAAAAAAATGTATTTAATAAAAAAATAATAGATTTTTCTTAATAATGTCTCACCAGGAACAAGATACTTCAGTGTTGACATCAGCCACAGAACGGGACAGATCTCTGAAGACATACTCTATATAACAACAGAAATACTTCATTAGACAAAATCAATGTTAGACTTGCCAATGAAACACTGAATATCTTTCTTCTGCCTCACAGTCCTCTGTCTTTCAAATGTGGAGGTGAGACTTAGAGAAGAAGAGGGAAAAATAACTGATAGAAATACAACAACATTTCTTACCTTCATCTTTGGGAACATAAACAGAAGGGTGGGTCACTGCTGCTTGGCTTTACATTCAGTGGACAGCCCTCCAAAGTAATGCCCCACTTTTTATATTAAAAGTGTGGGAAGCATTAAGTGCAAACTGAAGAGCTACTGTGAATGCTAGGGAAATACAAAATATTGTGAAAACTGACCTACAGTGGGGCAAAAAAGTATTTAGTCAGCCACCAATTGTGCAGGTTCTCCCACTTAAAAAGATGAGAGAGGCCTGTAATTTTCATCATAGGTATACCTCAACTATGAGAGACAAAATGAGAAAAAAAAATCCAGAAAATCACATTGTCTGATTTTTAAAAAATGTATTTGCAAAAATAACACACAGTTTACCACAGATCATAAATAACATATAACATTACTTACATTATCCCGATGTGGGAAGGATAATTCTATAATTTTATTTATTTTTTATGTAATAATAATTGTAAATTATTATTATATTAAGTTAATTTAATATTAAGTTAATTTAAACATATCAAAGCTAAACAGCTAGGCATACTGTGCAGGAAAACGTAGGAATCAGAACTGTCTGGTTAAAACCTAGAATCAGCTTTACACTGGTTTTAGCCAGACTTTGTTTAGGGTTGCCCTTTTGTTTTTAATATAAAATAAAATCCTCCTGCAGAGTATTCCTTCTGGATTTTTTCAATTCAATTCAATTTAATTCAGTTCAATTCAGTTTTATTTGTATAGCCCAGTATCACAACAAAAGTTGCCTCAAAGGGCTTCACAAACAGTTAACAATCAACACAAACAATAACTACACTAAAGTAAACAGACCCAGGACACTCCTGTCCTTAGACCCTCCTTCTCGGTAAGGAAAAACTCCTAATAAAACCCAGCTGTGGGGAATATTGGAGGAGAGATCCTCTCCCTAACCCTAACCCAAAGTCTCGGTCGTCCTCTTCCCAGTTTTCCTCCTGCTCCTCCTCTTCCTCTGCATCAGGTGGCGCGAGCCAACAGAGCAAGAACAGAGGAACACCTACCTCCAACTCACCTACGTCTTCCTCATCCGAGGAGAAGTAGACAGGAGGGTCCTCCTCCCCAGCAGCAGCCAGCAGGTCCACAGCCACTGTAATGTTTAAGAACATGAAAACCTTTTTCCTAGGTGAATGTGCTAATATTTAACAATGTACAGCAGGCCTATATATTGTTTAATAAAACACATAAATGAGACTCGCAGCATGGGCTTTGGGTCTAAATACAGTTCTGAGTCTGCGTTTACACAGAGACTGTGTTGAGCTCAGTCTGGTTCATTTTCCTGCACTAACCTGACAGTGTGCACCTGACATCTCAGTCAAAAACTGTGGAATGTTCAAAGTTACTTTGAATGCTGAATTGAAAATCAGGAGATATGAGCTTGTTCATTAACTTAATGGTTAGTGGGACTGCTTCTCCTGTTTGTGTTGTATTTTAGTAGTTTTAATTGTATATAAATTAAAAAAAAAGAAGGAATACTCTGCAGGATTTTACTTTTTTATTTTAAAAAAAGGGCAAACCTAAACAATGTCTGGAAAAACCAGTGTAAAGCTGATTCTAGGTTTTAACCAGACAGTGATTTCTAGGTTTCCCTGCACCGTATGCCTAGCTGTTTAGATTATGTTTAAATTAACTTAATAATTATTTACAATTATTATTACATTAAAAAAAAGAATTATTCTTCCCACACTGGAATAATGTATGTATTGTTATATGTTATTTATGATCTGTGGTAAACTGTGTTAGGTAGAGGGGGTTGTCCACTAACTGCAGGGTTGGTAGTGCGATCCTTCCATAGATTTGTGGTCCTAGTTTAATCAAAACTAGTATATCTTCTCTGAAGTATCTTGTTCCTGGTGAGACATTATTAAGAAAAATCAATTATTTTTTATTAACTACATTTTTTTTCCCACAAAGAATAACTGTACTTGTAGGTGAGAAGTTCAGCCCGGCCAGAGTGTGACCTGTCCACAGTATCATCCAGATATTCATCCTAAGAAATAGAGCTTCACTCAAAGTGAGAAGGTCTTCTATTTCTAATCTTTAAAGACATTATACTAATGTACCAGTTTAATCAGATATTTTTTGTCTCATAAAGGGAATCTAAACTACCTTTCCTGACAAAGTCCTAAAAGCCAGAAGAAGCCTGATCCACAGGAGCCACAAGAACCTCTGAACACTGGTAAGACAAAAAGCTTTGATTATGTCTTAATGATTCTTTGGTGAGTATACAGTAAATATAACCTTAATTACCTTTCCTGATGAAGTTTTTGTCTGCTAAAGAAGAAGAAGCATATCCATGGGACCAGAGCCAACACAGAAATTTGCACTTTTAGGATTTTAGGATTAGAGATGTGTAATCCTGCCAAAGTGTGATCCGACCACAACATCGTCCAGTTCAGATGAAGAGAATAAGACCCACTAGAGGGAGTCCTGATCCAAAAACAGAAATTTTTTATGTGGCTTTATCAATATTTAGCAAAAACAGCCTAAATATATCAGTAGGACTGCTAAGTTTAAATTTATCACAGCATATTATGGAAAATTATGGAAGTTTACTTTCTGGGCGTCGAATTTCACAAATCTTAAAGTGAACTTTTGTGAAAAAAGATGGTGCTCAGTGAGACATTCTAAATTGCAATGTTTACAGAAATGTCCATTTGATCTCCATAGAGAATGTTCTTATATGAAGTTGGCTTTAGTAAACTGAAGTCTACACTGATGTAATCAATAAAATGGTAAATAAATAAACATAATAAAACATCTCTAAAGACTAGATCAGGCAGGACAGTTTAGGTATAAAAAAAATAAACAATTTAAAGGTAATTAATTAAATTAAATGAAAGCTAGCATGGCTATATCACCAACTAAGACACTGCTGATAGTAGGGCCCCAGAGGTGAATTTTGCATCGGGCCTCAGAAATGTTAGATCCAGTTCTGAGCACATACAGCATGGCCCTGCACATCCAGCACACGGCGTCTCTCTTTTTCTTTCACTTTCAAATGCGCTGCTTCAAGGCGCCGTTCATCATGGCTCCAGAGGCAAAGAAAGATGCACAAGCACTGAATACTGCCCTGTTTGACCATGCTGTTAGTTTGAAATAAAGTTAAAATATGCCAGAACATACAAACAAGCTCCTATATTTTATTACTGATATGTGATAAAAATGAGATTCATCACGATTAATTAATTAAAAAAACCTGTAGGCCTAATTAATGTTACGATTTAACCTGCAACATGATACCACATATCAGCATTAACAAAACAACCTTTAATTAGTCAATTTATTGGTAGATGTAGGTTATTGGGGTCAACCACGGCAAGCCATTAACCTCCTATAAGTGAATGGACAGTAAAGTCAATGCTGATGAAGTACTGTAAATACTGCATTGACAAACAGCACTAGCAGCAGAAGCACCTGCAGGTCACTACTGAGTCCTTTATAGACCTTGGGGACCTATGAGTGAATGTGACCCTGCACCTCTTATCTATTACTTACAGCAGGTTAGTCTCAATCTCTAGACAGGGGACAGCCATTATGGATCATACACCTGGACTGACATTGCTTTGACCAACTGCTGGTTGCACATATAAGTCCATATTTCATTAGATGAATGAGGTCATGCCATGGACCATTCCCCGATCCCTTTTACAGATCGTCCAGTCCAGTCGATACCCATTTCAACCTTGAATTCCCAGTGTCAGCGTAGCGTCTATAGATCACAGCTGAATGAGGCTGACCAGGAGAATTGACCCCACTGGCCTCAAATTAGATGGACCGTGATGAGGTGTGGGAGGAGGGCTCTCAGTGAGGACAACACTGGGACTGTAGAGGAAGAACACAGGAGACTCACTCATCACTTGTTCTGTAGCAAAGGCTGTAAATTAAAATGATTGCCTGACATCATGTTTCAACGGGGAAATGAACACAACCTCATAAGTCTTAATGAAGTAATAATGCCTTGTAATGGTTCTACTTGTTAACATCTAACCTTCGATCCTTGCCTTATTAAAGCAACACTACCCCTTACAGGGCGGCCACAGCCAGTCAATCACACGGTGATTTAGCAAGTTTTATGCCAGATGCCCCGTCACAACCAGCCACATACAGCCACATACTGTAACTGGAGTATGCAATGTGGGTGAAGTGTCTGTCCAAGGAATACATACTGGTCAGAGTCAATTGAACCACCAACCCTCTGATGGGTGACCCGCTTAACCTCCTGCAACACTGTCACCCCCTATTTGGACCTTAAAATAATAGTAGATCAAGTTGTAATGGGACGAATTTCCCCTTCCCTGACCCCCGAGTGCTACTTATTATTGTCCTGATTGTACACAAGAGGTCAAAGTTTACAGGAAATGCAATATCTCAATATGGACATGTTAAGACAAAATGATTTAGGTTACAATTCAAGAATCTCAGTAAGCATCTGTTTATATGATGAGTTATTTACTATTGAATAAGCAAATGGAGGTTGTACTAACATTCAGTAATTGTACTTTTATTTTGAGTCTTCTTAGAGAGGCGCCACTGCTGTTTTAGTATCGTTGGACTGCCATGTACTGTTGCATTTCAAGAGTTAGGAGTTTTGTGCCATTTAAATTTCACTGTTCTGAAACACTAAACCACTGTTACAAGCAAAGAGTCTACAAAAAAGACTGTTATATTTTATTTGTATTCTTTTGAACATTATTTCTCATAAAACACAGAGAAAAATAACTTTTTGAGAAATAAAAAAACATGTATTGAAGTCTTGTGTGTCCTGCTTAGACAGCTTCATATGGCTGTCAAAATTACAGGCTTCTGAGACTTATCAACTAGAGAAGTACTGAGCGAAAGAGCATAAGTTACATTGTGCTGCTTTAAGGAGGAATTTTCTTGTTGCATGGCTACAGCTGGCTAGTTTTTAAATGAAAAAAGTAATACATATTGTGAAATTGCCTAACCTGCAATCATTTTAAGATTACCCATAGTCCCGTGTGGCCAGTCAGTCTAACTGTCCCATCTGCTGTGTGTTGTGGGGTTACCACTCCCTGGTCTTCATATGCAGTTAGCCTCTCATTCATCATCCTGGCTGCTCCAAGGAGGGAGGAAAGATGCACTAAACTAAACCATGGTATTAGACTATGTCTCCCCAAAATTTCTCTCCAGAGATTACAGCCACATCTTAATGCATCTCAGTTTCTCAATGTGATATCAAAAAGGGCAACAATAAAATGATACATATTACTTAATGGCGGACAGACATATAAATCAATATCCCCGTTTAGTTAATCAACTAAAATGGGATGGGCTGTTTTGTTGTACTTCCCTCTGAATTCTGATTGGTTGAATGTCTATCCAGTTGCTTTCAGGAAGTTTAATTTCTGTCAGTTTCCATAATCTGGATTTTAACCTCACACAGCAGGTAGATTTTTGTAAGATAATATATTTATTCATAATATATATATTCATTTCAGATATTGCTCAGGACAATATGGTTGCATCCAAAATGTTGCTGCTTTGACCAGTGGTGTGGCAGTAAGGACAGTAAAATGCATGATTTAGTTTTGCAAAAAGCTTTTTTTCCCCATTATTCCTAGTATAAACAACATGGAGAGCTCTGATTGGATAAAAATCTTGTGATAGGCAGGTGGCTTTTCAATAACTGAACAGGTATGTAGCTAAAGTATTTGCCCTTTGCAAATAATTTTAATGGAAGTTAATCAAAATGTAAAATGTTTGTATCTTTAATATTGTACTATATTTGCTCTATATTCCCATAACATTTCCTGTATTTTGACAATGTACATTATTGGCACTACTTGCAAGAAACACAAGCCAAACATTTTTTTTTTTTTAAATTAAACAAAAACTTGAGGCAAATTGAGTGAGATTGGGGTCTAGTGATTGCCCCTTTATAGGACAAGGTCAAATGTTAAGTGGATCCTTGTGGCCAAAGTGCACATTTCATTTTGCTGAGTTATGTTTTTTGTCAGCCGTCATTAAATCTTGTGCACCTACCATACCATACTTACCATGCACTGCCACATACAGGGCTTGTGACCTTTAGGAATACAGATATTTGGAATGTCACTGATCAGATTTTCATGTTCAACTCCTGACTGTGTGCCATTGATTCTAAAACACAGTGAGACTAATTGCTTGTATACGGTATACGTATGTTATATGTTGAATGCATGTAGCTAAAATGATATCTAGGCCTTTTGAGATATAGCATAGCATGTGCAAAAAGCCAGAAAACATCATGTAGATTGTCTATTTTTAAAAGTGCAGTCTAGTCAACGCATGTTTTATTCAAAGATAGACTTGGGAGAAAAGGGAGACTAGGGAGAAAAGAAAGACTCACTGGCCTATGGAGACAAATCACACTGAAGAGAAACAAACAGTGTATTTAACAGTGCAGTAAGAGTCTACTGTATAAGCAGGTGGCTGAATGGGGACAACAAGGAAAGGTCACGTCAGACATCAGATAGATGATGCAAATAAGATTAGATGTAAATAATAGATCATTATTGCTGTCAAAGCAGAAGGAAAATGTATGTGTTTTCTACATTGTTAAATTATTCTTTGGTACTATACCCAATTTTTGTCACCCCGCCCATTGACAGCAAAGCTACTTTTTATGCTTTAATGTATATAAAAAAATATTGGAACAACATGCCATCACAAAATATACATGACAGGGAAACAAGCTTACTTTCATGAGCCAGGTTTAGCTTTAGACCATGCCATGCACAATTTTCTCCTTGTTCAATATTGCTTAAAAGCTTTGCCAGTATTTATCACCTTTCACTATTTTTCAGGCTGTTTCTCTGTGTAAGCGATATAGCCAGTGATATAGTGACTCTAACAGTATTATATCAGCAGCTATTATTTAATGCTGACAAATGGTGTAAGCTAACCAATGAGAGTTTCCTGATATACAAACAATGATGCATTAAGGTTTTTTACCTTTGCCCAGGTGGTTAAGTTTTCACTGCTGTTGGTTTGTTGGTTTGTAAGCAAGATAACTCAAAAGAAAATGTTAGATTTAGATTTTCAGGAAAGCAGTGTTGGGCCAAATATTTTGTTTTTGAAGCAATTCCAAAACACAACCTGAAGGAATTTTTGAAACAATTCAACATCTACGAGATAAGGCCACCACTAAACTAGCTCCAGCCACAAGACGTCATGAATGACTAAAACTAAATTTTTTATACTATGGGACATCACAAGGTTTCTGGTTCAATGAATAGAGCATTTACCCCTGAACTAGAAGATCCCTGAAGGGAGTCAAGGTCTGGGGAAATGAGATTAATGTATTTTTAAGTGTTTGATGCTAAAACAAACTAGCAAGGTTGTCTTTAGTGCACATTGACTATTTATACAAGTGCCAGGGGAGTCAGACACTGATCTCTAAGGTGACTTCCTGATCATCATAGTGCACTAGGATGGAGTCACATGGGACGCTGCAGTCTCCTTGGTGCGTCATTTTGGCCCATTTAGGAGAAGGATTAGAGTTGAGTGCACAAAGGGAGTGTGCATTCGGACAGTTATGGTCAAACTCTTTTGTGAGTAATATAATGAGAAGTGTAAACAGAAGAGCAAGCAAAGAGGCTATTTCAGTCTTAATATGACTGCAAATTTAAACAGATACTCAGTGTTTTACAGAAGGTTATATAAGACAGTGAGGATCAGCTGTGCCTTGGGAAGCTCTGACTGATAATTGCCTGTAATTGAAGCCAACCTCATTTCTTTGTCTTGCAGGACGATTAGAGGTGAAATTATAAAGATTTAAGAGCTTACGTATGTCTTTTTTTTACTATCACTAAAGAATATAAAACATTTCTCAATAGTGGCACTTTAGCAGTCAACAAGCATTTCTAATCTAAAAGTCTTCTCCTTATATAGGTTATAGCTGCAAAGACTTTTAATGAACCTCTGCTGACAGGAAGCAATTTTCTTTTTGAGCTTAATGCCTTTTGTAATGCATTAGCAAAAAATCACAGCAAGAACCTTGAGTAACCCATACCACAGCTCTGTACCATGTGTACCTATTTTGTCATTTTTTACATATCAGTACTTTACTGAAGAACATGTTACAAATGGTACTTTTTGCTTTTAGTGCACTGTGAGATCAAATGCTTTCTACTCCAATACAGTGTTTCATGGGTTTTGATTACACATAACATCACTTTTAAATTTCAATTTATTAATAATAATAATGTACTCTTATATAGCACTTTTCTAGTGCTCAAAGTCGCTTTATAATTTAGTGCATTATTCATTGTCTCCTCAGTCACACTCAGTGGTGGAAGTGTGGCTACCATTGTGTGCCTACAGCCCCTCTGACCACCACAAACATAATCACACTGACACACAGGCAATGTGGTAAGGTGGGTGATGCAATGCCAGCAACAGGGCTTGAACCACCAGCCTTTGGGTTAGTGGCCAAGTGTCTCTACCAACTGAGCTACTGTAGCTCGAACGTGCATGTTTGCCATCATAATAAATATGCAATACTCCACTCAGCTTTTTAGAAGGAACAATACACCACAGTGGTCTGCCATAAAGACCCAAGGAAAATGTATTCTTTGTTTATTTTTACATCTATACCGTAAACCAGTGGAAATATATTTCTTGCTTTCAAGACTGGGCCATTGAGCTTTCTACAATGTTCACAACAAAAGGTTAAAAAAGTCATCTGGACTTGGTTTTTAAAGTTGAAGATGTTTCACCTCTCATCCATGAGACTTTGTCAATTCTGAAAATGAACTGGTGAGAGAGCTGGGTTATATGCTCCTAGGAAGGAGGAGTTTTTGACCTGAAACTAAAATCTGTTGGTTTAGAATACTTGAAAGGTGCTCAGTAGTTCTCAATCTTTAGAAGTCCTTTGTCCTGAAGTGACGGTGACTGTCACTAACCCTCCTTAGCCGTCCTCTCCTTCTGATGTTAATGACCTGAGTCAAACTGCTAGGTCTGGGTTTTAAAAGACTCATAAACAGATAGAAGGTTGTATCTTAGACCACCATTTCTGTTTAAAGGTTTTTCTTTAAAAAAGAAAAAAGAAAAAAAAGAAAACAAGGCTTCTTTGACTCATTCCTGAAACTACTCTTTCTCGCTACCTAAGATTCAGACCTCACTGTCCTTGAAGGACTGGTTTGTTTCTACAAAGGACAAAGAACTTCTAACCACCCAAAATCACTGAGCTATTTCAAGTATTCTAAACCAATAGAATTTAGTTTCAGGTCCTTCCCAGGAGCATATAACCCAGCTCTCTTCTCTTTCAGTTAGATTTCATAATTAACAAAGCCCCATCGATGAGAAATGAAACATCTTCAACTTTAAAAACCAAGCCCACAAAATGTCTCTGTAAAACATACTTTTCTGACTTGGAAAATATGTCTTGCTGTAATGGTTTACCAACGTATTATTACCAGTAACATTGTTAATTATAATCCAACACATTTTTTATGTAGGTTCACTCTGGTAGAGTGGTTAGCACTCCCACTTATTAGCATACAAGAAGATAGTGGGTTGGCCCCAAGGCCTGCAGAAGCACAATCTCTCTGAGTACCCCGGCTTTTTCTCACTGTATGTGTTTCCTGTCCACCACCTAAGGCCCATAGTTGCAGGGACCCCTAATGGAAATTAGCCATGAGACAAATGAATCAGTGAATGTTTTTAGATATTAAAGATTAATAATTAGTCTGGAATAGGTTTTTACACCAAATCCCCTCCATGATGAAACCCTTTCCATTTGTCCAGGCTTGGAACTGGCACAGAGGTGACCTTGTGGCTGCAGTTTAGGGATTCTACGGTAAAAAATTCTTCATTTGAAAAACAATACTTTAATACTTTGCTGAAATGCACTGTACATATCCATAACTTTTACATATTCAATACATGAACTATAGCATGCAATAAAAAAGTAGGAACTGAAGTTAACTTTCCTGGCCTGTTTTGGACCAACTTGCAAGTGTCCAACAATAAATTAGCAAAAGGCGTGGAGAAACTTTCTGGGCATTGGTATTTCATTGTTGTAGCCACAAAGCTGTGCCTGAACTGAATGTACGAGATAAGTGCTTTGGAGCGAAACAAAAGAACGCGAGGTGGAGATTGGTTTAGCGAGTGCGAGGGGAGGAGGAGGAGAAGGCACTGCTGGCGTCCAAGGGCAGCACAAACCCGGGCTACAATGCCAACAGGGGCGCGAATTCTACGCACGCCGGGAATCAATTTCACAGTGAGAGCGGAGGACTTGGAGAGAGGCGTATCGGAGGCAAACGGAAACACTGCATCTAGTTTTATTGGATTTGAAGAAGTGTTTTCTATTTTTTTACATTGCAATATGGGGGATCCAGTCAAGTGCAGTTTGCCTGAGCCAGGCTGAGGACTTGTGGCCAGCTGGGGAAAGGAGATTGTACCTCAGAGGCAAAGAAATGTCATTATAAGTGCTCGTATAATAAAACGTATGGAAGGAAATAAAGTCCAAAGCGTGGCATATAATCATATAATTGTGTATTTTTAGCAAAGCTGTGAAAGTGTTTGTGATAAAACACTTGTGGCCCACATTTGAGCTGGTTACTGTGAACTGCCAAGTGAGACAAAATGAGGCTTATGGCCTATCATAGCATGTACACATTTTATTTATTATTTACAAAATATACCAAATAAAATATCAAATGACAACCATGGACTGGAACCACCCCAAGACCGTGGACCTAGACCAAGGCATTGGCCCTATCTCACAATAGTAATGATATAGCCTACTGCCCAGACCTGAACTCTAAGAAGGGATTTTTTTTATGCTCTATTCATTGGACCAAAGATTATTTGTACCTTTACTCACTTCTTGTCTCTTTAGTTGAGTAAATTTAAATGCACAATCTGTGTATTTTGGGGCTTAATCTTTTATGTTTTATTTAATTTAAAATAAAAAATATAATTATAATTATGATAATAATTAGGTCAAGGGAACATAGAAAATAACGCAATTCTAAACGGATTATAAATAAAATAAAGATTAATAATAATAATAATAATAATAATAATAATAATAATAATAATAATAATAATAATGAATGAATTAATTAATTAATTAATGGACACTGTTTAAATCTGTCTAAATTAAAATCTAAATAATATAACGTAGTTGAGTAATTTGTGTGTTCATTTGATTATAATGTTGATAACTGTCTTTTTGTAGCACGCACAATATTATAATTCTCAGAGCTCTACACTGCCAGCTCCAGGCGAGTTTTTTTTTTTTTTTTTTTTTTTTTCTGCGTACAGGATAATATCCATTTAAAAGATCTTAGTTGTAAAACGCCCCCTAGTGTGCGACGCGTGCCAGACGCGTGGAGAGCGATAACCTTGCTCTGCGTCCGAGAGCTCCACTGGAGGAATGTGCGCGTGCCTTTTGATGTCCTGAGCTTGGTGCTAATTGTTGATGCAGCCTTTGGGGTCGCGCCGTGCACTCCGGTTTCTTTTTCCTCGCCTCTCACAATGACAACCTCCGAAGGTGTTTTGGAGAGTGGAGAGCAGCCCGGTATTCGTCTGGAGCCCCTCAAGAACACATACTTACCGGGCAAGACGACGCCGACCACAGGAAGCCGCGCAGTCTTCAGGGACAAGGACTCCAAAGTGACCGCAAACGGTGTCCATGACATCGAGGACAGGATTTTGAGGATCACCGGCTACTACGGATACAACCCGGGGTACTCCAGTCACAGAAGTGAGTGAAAAAAATGTCAAAACAAAGTAGGGGTCATTAATAGAAGCGACATGATCATTTATTGTGCAGGTGGGGTCAGTTTAACACCTTTATATCTAATAAGAAGTGCGTGTTTGGAAGCTGCATCACAATACAAGTGCCATGAGACACGAGACAAAGACAATGCAACAATAATCACTAGTTATAAATTACTTTTCATTATAATAAAGTCATTGTAAATTCTGCTATTGCTATCCCATCCAACTGTGCTTTAATTGTTTCTATCTTAAAAATCCATTATGTCTGTGCCAGTGGATGAGCTGCAGGCTGTGATGCCCTGGGCCATCCATCTCTCACACACAACATCGTCACAGCTACAGGATACACTGTGTCAGGCACAAATAATGACATTTAAAAAATTCAATTTAAAAGTTCATTACTGCTTCATCTCCACATGTTGGCCCATCTCTTTCCACTCGGCTCTGACATTAAACTGCTTATTCACAGTATTTAATTAAAACGATCCATTCCCCAGAGTGGCGCACATGGCAGCTGCCTCTGTGATGCATGTGGACATTGTGCTTGTCATAAATGAGGAAGGGGGAGACAATCACTGTATTTTTCATTTTGGTCTGTCAATGGCCTTTTGATTGCTAGAGATGGAATTTGCTGACAAGGCTGAATCAGTGACTGCTATATGAAGCCCAAGCATCCACGCAGTGTAGGGACAGTTTTTAAAATCTTGGCCCAGTTCTCTGACTGTATGGTCAGATTTGGACTTACATAACTGCTCTATTGATTATTTCACCTATAGCAACATTCCCCCCCCAAATAAATCCAATTGCTTTCCTTCAGTTGCCCAGAAAACTCACTCTGAATGTGTTAGTCGTGTCATGCAAACTCCTTCACAACCCCGTCTGCCTATTACGTAAAGCTTTGCCTACAAATTCATGACTATGAGAGGAGAGAGGAGAGCAGGCGGTTTCACAATATTAGGATGTTCCCTCCAATTTTACTAGTGTACGCTGTCTCTGTGTGACATAATGTATTTACACTGGCTGCTTGGAGACTCGGAGAAAATGTAAGTTTGCCGTTAGTGCCTTGTTTGTAGAGAACATTTCCAGTCGAGGTGAGATTAGAGCTGCACCTTAATAGATTTTTAGATAAAGGCTGGGGAAAAGGAAATTAGAGTGTTTCTCATTAACTGCCTGTTTGTCTGTGTGGCACTAGATTAAATGAATGCAATCAACATGCTTGTTTAAATGCTTCTACTTTACACTACTACAGCATCACCTTGTCCTTCAGTTTCACTTAAAGGGACCATATTATGTCTTTTTTTTTCTATAGCTTTTTGAAATAAATTTGGGCACTTTTGCATTACTATTACATGTTTTATAACTTAAAATAGTGTATATGTATGTATGGAAAACATCTTTTTGGGGACCTGTTACTTTGACTTTACAGAGAACGCTTTGATTGCTATTAGCAACATGGTGCTAACAGATAAACAGATAAAAGAGCTGACTGCTTTGTAGTGATGTCAATTTAAGCGCTGAAATGATAAGAATGAGTCCGGTGATGGTGTATGGGCACTGCACAGGAGCACTGCAGCAGTGAGACCAAGCATTTCCAGCTCTTGAAAAGGGCAGCAGCTCAGCATACAGAATTGCTCAAACAAGAATTATGCAAAATACTACTCCAGGTATGTTTTTGGGGTACAAACATCATGGTAATATGGTTGAAAGCTCAAAAAGGTTGATTTAACAGAATAAGGGACCTTTCAAAGTTTTATTCCCATGGTTGTCCCACCCTCACATTTTGGTTTCTACGCTATAGGCTTGTATTTGGGATCATATTGCTAACAGGCAAACAAACAAAAGTCACTAAAAGCATAGCCTTTACAGCAGGAGTAATAAGTGAATAGTTACTTGGATAAATCACCTGGCCACCCTAATATGATTAGTTATTAAAGCTGTTATAATAGTACAATTAATCTCATCCATTATTGAGTTAAATAGAAGTCGGCATGTCTTGAGTGCTGGCATATATTATTTATGCTTGAATTCATAAAATCTAAAGCGGTAGTATAAAACAAGAAGTATCACTGTCCTCAGAACCAGGCTGGCATCTTTTCCATTTTATTCTTACTATTGTAGTGTTATTTCAGGTTTGGAAAGCAGGTGTGGATCGTGGAGGCATCAATATCAATTCTCATTTTCCAAGCAAAATGGTTATTGGACTGACTCAGAGACATTTCCATTCCTTCTGGAAAAATATCCCATCTGTAGCCTCTAGTTTCAATATCTATCCATCACCAATTTTTCTCCAAAGCTGATCAACAGAAGGCATTCCTCAAGGCAATCTCACTTTTCTTGCGTGCACAGCTTTTAAACAAGCATATGGTCTATAAAAAGTACAATAGTACACATGAAAATCTTAGCTAATTGTCTGTTTGGACTTCTAAGTTACTGCCAGTTTCCATAAATAGTTCAACAACACATGTAAATAGAATATTGAGCACCAGAATTACCCTGCAGAGCCTATGGGGTAAAGCTATATTTAGTAAGATGTCGCTGCCAGTGTGTTATCATTGCCACTTGCCATCTGTGTTGATTTCTAAGACGCCTGTGAGGGAGACTACATATGGGGACGAAATTAGGTTGTAACACATGGACCATATGGTTATGATAATGTGCTGTCAATACGTGACCCAAGCTTTCATGACAGACTCATATCTAACCTCTTTATATAGAGAACACACAGGTGCATGAATATACATCAGTGAATATCAATAGTGCAAGTGCAAGCAACGCCTTTGACTCCTGCTGCTGCAACAGACTACAATAGTGCAGCAAATGTCGCCTCAGCATCTTTTGAAAAGCCATAACATAATCTGCTGCATGTCTTGTAGAAAAGTGTGTAGAACTGCATTGTTCAGGGAATAGCGTTAACAGAAATATCAAATAATAGAAGTGGATATAAACTTACTTTACTTTGACTTAAGTCATTTTCTTGAATACATTTTTTGAAGATGATGCAAGTACATTTTCTTAAACATTTCCTCTAGTACATTTTTAGAATCTCTTAGAATTCCCCTTTAAAGGTTCCCTATTATGCTAAATTGACTTTTTGAGCTTTTAATGTTATTGTACTTAAGGAGTTTAATGTTTTTTCTTATAATGTTGGTTCCACCTCAAAAACATACAGTTGAAAGAAAAGTATTGGAACCCCTTGGAAATACTAGGATTTCTGCATGATTTGGTCATAAAATGTGATCTAATCTTCATCTAAGTCACCACAATAGACAAACACAGTCTGCTTAAACTAATGCTGCAGCATTTATGTAAACATTTACAATACAGGGGTAGAAAACATATGGGAACCCGTAGGCTAGTGGCCTCTTCAAGAGCTAATTGGAGTTAGGTGCCAGTCAACCTGGGGTCCAATCAGTGTGAGAAGATTGGGGAGTGGGTTAAAGTGGCCCTGACCAATAAAAAAATGCCCCCCAGTTTTGAGTTTGCCATTCTGAAGAACCATGCCTCGCACAAAAGAGCTCTCAGAAGACCTATGTGTAAGAATTGTTGACTTGCATAAAGCTGGAAAGGGTTACAAAAGTATCTCTAAGAGAATTGATGTTCATAAGTCCAGGGTACAAGTGACTGTCTATTAATGGAGAAGGTTCAATACTGTGACCACACTGCCTAGGAGTGGTTGTCCTGTAAAGATGACTGCAAGAGCACAGTGTAGAATGCTCAATGAGGTGAAGAAGAATCCTAGAGTGTCAGCTAAAGACTTACAGAAATCTCTGGCACAAGCTAACATCTTTGTTCACAAATCTACAATAGGTAAAATACTGAACAAAAATGGACTTCTTGGGCTCCACGGAGGAAGCCACTTTTCTCCAAATAAAATATTGCTGCATGTTTGACGTTTGCAAAAGAGCTCCTAGATGTTCCACAGCACTACTGGCAAAATATTCTGTGGACAGATGAAACCAAAGTTGAGTTGTTTGGAAGGAACACACAACGCTATGTGTGGAGAAAAAAAGACACAGCACACCAACATCAAAATCCCATCCCCACTGTGAAGTATGGTGGAGGGAGCATCATGGTTTGGGGCTGCTTTGCTGCCTCAGGGCATGGACGGATTTCTATCATCAACAGAAAAATGAATTCCCAAGTTTATTCAAACAATTTGCAGGAAAACCTAAGACCATCTGTCCGTCAACTGAATCTCAACAGAAAATGGGTGATGCAACAGGACAATGACTCAAAACATAGAAGCAAATAAACAACAGAATGGCTTCAACAGAAGAAAATACCGGTACACCTTCTGGAGTGGCCCAGTCAGAGTCCTGACCTCAACCTGACTGAGATGCTGTTGCATAACCTCAGAAGAGCGATTCACACCAGGCATCCCAAGAATATTGCTGAACTTAAACAGTTTTGTAAAGGGGAATGGTCCAAAATTCCTCCTGAGCATTGTGCAGGTCTGATCCTCACTACAGGAAATGTTTGGTTGAGATTATTGCTGCCAAAGGAGGATCAACCAGTTTTTTTTTTGTTTTTTGTTTTGTTTTTTGGAGCATTAGTTTAAGCAGACTGTGTTTGTCTATTGTTGTGACTTAGATGAAGATCTGATCACATTTTAGGACCAAATCATGCAGAAATCCTAGTCTTTCCAATACTTTTTCTTTCAACTGTACCTGGAGTAGTATTTTGTTTCATTCATTCATTGTTGGGCCACTGCCCTACTCAAGAGGTGAAAACGCTTAGTCTCATCACTCTGTGTAGACAAAATGAAACCAGGAAGTCCTTCTGACCATTTTTAAAGCCCATACCCCATCATTGGACTCATTCTGAATATCCCAGTGCTTAAATTGCCGTCACTACAAAGCAGACAGATAATTTATCTATCTGTTAGAGTCATAGAGCTAATAGCCATGCTGAACAGACGTTTTATGCTATGTCAAGTCCCCACCGTTGCCAGCAGGGGGTGACAGGCACCTAATCCATGCATTCTCTGCAAAGTCAAAGTAACATAGAAACAAAATGGTTTAAGGAAATATATTGTTTTTTGTTTCTATGCCAGGGAAAAAAGCTGAGAATCAATTGTAAAAAGCTTACTATGCGAAAAAGAAAATGTGGGCTGGGAGTACCCAATCTGTATATGTATTATCTCGCTTCTAATGTAAGATATCCCCTGTCTTGGGGTTATAATTATAAGAATCACGATATACCTGGGAGTTGGAAGTAGTTAGAGAAGAGAGTCATTACAGGATATAATAAATCAATTTCACTAAAATCATTGTGGTGCCATGCTAAATATGATGTTAAAGTTAACAATCCATTAATTGAGTTCTCTTGTGAAATTGAAAGATTAATACACAAACATTTAAATATAATTGGTATTTCTTTACCAATGTGCCCTGTTGGAAATAATCCATTAATATCCATAGAAGAAGAAGCAACAACTAAACGAGGAACTGTCTCAATAATATACAAGTTACTAATCCAATCACTTCCTACCAGCACAGCTTCTACCAAACTCCAATGGAATAAAGATGGTGGATCTCCTCTGACTACAGAACAATGGGACGTCATATTAAAGAACTCCAGTTATTGCTGAAAATGTGTATACAGTTATGAGTATTGCAATAAATTATTATATGAATAATAAATGGTAACAATAGTAATGAAACAATAATGTAAACATTATGAAATTACACAAAAATGTATAAACTGTACCACTGCACCCCCTTTTTTGTGTGTTTTTGTTTTTGTTTCTGTTTTTGTGCATGTATGTGGGTATATATGTGTCTATGCTCTATATGTTGTCTTGTTTGCTCTGTAAAGTATTTTGTGTAATGGTTTGTAGACCATAATGTGCCTGTTAGTCTTTATCTTATCTCTTGTCTGCAAATAAAAATTAAAATTATATTAAAAAAAAGTCAAAGTAACATCTCTGAAAGATGTTTTCCATACATATACATTATTTTTAAATTTAAATTAATAAATACTAATTCAAAGGTGTCCAAAACCATTTCAGAAAGCCTGAAAAAAGTATAATATGGCCCTTTTAAGCTTTTCCCTTCCGGTGTTGCTAGAGTAAATCATCCACATTCTAGTATGTGTGGATTTGCATCTTGATTTACCATAGGTTTTACACTGGATGCCCTCTCTGAAGTGACCCTCTCCATTTATCCAGACTTGGGACTGGCACAAAGAGTTCACTGGCTAGTTGTAATAGTCCAGTAATAGTACTAGTAGCAGCAGTAGTAGTAGAAACAGTAGTACAGAAAGTAATAGTATAAATAAATTTAGTACCAGAAATGGTTGTAGTTGTAATAATAGCAGTAGTTTTGGCCGTGCGATAACAAAAAATGACTTTCTACTATCCCAACATTTACACAGAATACTTTTTTTTACTTTTGCTGTACTATTTTTGTCAACTACTTCTACTTGAATAATGAAATAACAGTACTTTAATATAAGTCCAGGTTTGGAGAACTTCTTCCACCTCTGTCAGTTCATATAATGATATTTACTAGTGCAGTCTGTGTGTGTTATAGTGTTCATGCATCACAGGACTCCAGCAGCAGGGCCACGTAGCAGCCACTCTGTGTGTTCATGTGTGTGAGAAGTACACAGCAAGTATACATGCTTGTGACCTCTATCTGATGATAATACTGCCACTTTTAGCTCATGTGGTAGTTCAGGTGAATTTTTCTAGTTGCTTAAACATGTAGTTGGTGCCTGATTTTATTTTGGACTGTCCCGTTCCCATGCCTACTTACTTCTGCTGCTATTTTTAACTGACTTGCATCGAATGGGATATAAGCTTTGCCTGAATGACTCTTAGAGTGCTGTTATTCTCTCTGTGCTCCTGGGAACAGGACTAAAGCTCCCTCCCTATAATGGGTACAATATTTCTGCAGCTACAGAACTGCTGACCTGTGCTCCTGCCACTGAGGTGTTGGCCTTAGGTTGCTGTAGTTGAAGTAGTACTGCACTGTACTGTATGGGAACCACATTTTAGATTGGCCCTGCTATTCACTTCACAGATGACACATTTTGCAGCTAATAAAAATAAAAACATAAGAAATATTAATATCATATACATGTATAGAACAAAGATGTTGGCACAGGTACAAGAGCTAGGCTACTACTCTGGCTACTACTACTTTGAACAGTATTGACTATTGGCCAACAGCGCCCCCGTGTGGGGAGTAGAGCAAATTCCAAATTCCAAGGTATATTTGCAGTGCATATCCCAAACTCTCAGGAAAGTCAGTGCAGGTATAGATGAGCTGTTCTGTGTTTATTGCATAAGTTTGAACTGTGACAGAAACTGTGACTAAAAAGTACCCCAGTTTAATATATAGTAGTCACTGTATATTTTAGAAAAGAAAAAAGTTGTTAGTTGCAGGTATTTGGGCATTAGCAGAAATTGTACTTACATTTATGTATTTACTGCTATAGAGAATTGAAATGAAGGATGTGATCATTGTAATTGTTATTATGGTTACATTTTTTAACACAAAGAATATAGTATAACACATGTAACACAAATAATAGAATAACATAGAATTATTCAAACAAGCATACAAATGTTTTCTGTCCACATTAGAGGGCTGAATACAGACACAATGGTGCAGTACACATGTCCAACCACAAGGTGCTGCCCTTTTTTAAAGTTGAGAACTTTGGCCTTTAGATGAGGCTGTGAAGTTTATTTGGCCCAGAAGAGAGACTGGATTGGGCCTAGTCTCTTCAGTTTTATATCTCTCTCTGATGTGCTCCCTCACTGAGACGTGATGGTTAAGAGAGGCCCTAAAGACAAAGGTCTGCTCCATAAACTCAGTTATAGTGGTTGATCTAAATGACAAAAGAGTTGAATGGGCTGAGTGCGTCAGTACACAGGACACTGTTGCTATGGAGGTAAAGAGGAAGGATGCTTTACTATTTCAGGCTTTGATCTACAGGGCTACGTTGTGTGACATTGTTTGTCAGTGGATGGTTCAGCACCTTTTTACATCGCACCTGTTTATATTCTTTAAGGTGCACTTAACCTGAAATTCAGAGTGACTATTTTTAAGATACTATGAATTATATTGCTATTCTGGGCCTTTTCAGTAGCCTACAGGGCAGTGTGTTGGCAAAAACCTAGCCATAAGTATCACAATTTAAATATACTATGATATATCATAATTGTTATTAACAATATGACATCTGTATATATTTTTATGAAATACATTTTATTCAGCAATCAGAACAGTGAGTACTGCAACTGTGCTTTAAACACAAGTGGTCTTTTTCCGAATAAGCTTGAGAGAATTTCTTTGATGAAATGTAAAATTTATTATTGTCAGCAGTCAACAGTCATTGTTACTGAGGCTGCAAGAAGGAAGCAATAGGAGGAAAATATAAAGAAAAGTTTATATGTCCATTTTTGATATTGATACAGTATAGCCCACTAAAATATTGCAATATGTATTGATATTATCTTACATCCTTAGTAGTCTTTTAACTTCATCTTGAACATATGGAGACTAAATAAACCATTTGTAAGTTTAAGACCCTATCCTTCTTCATGAGTGGCTACTGCGGCCTCCTGTAGAGTTCCTGCTGTTGTGCTTAATCTGAGAGCGATTAGCATCCGTGTGTGTGCTGACTGCATAATTTGGCGTCCACTCTATTTCAGTGTTGGCTCATCTCATCAGCAGTAGGCTATTTTTAAAGTTTAACCCATCCCATCTCAGGGGATCCAAAACCAGTCTCTTACACCTGACTACCCTATTACCACACGTCTCCCAACATTTTATTTCATTAGCTTTGGACTCATTCTGTCACCTTTATACATTTGACCTCAAAACCAATATTGCAATGAACTGAATTAAAACAATGAAATGTGGAGTGTAACTGGAACACGCCTCACTATTCATCCTTTTTACCAGGCAGCCAAACAATACATCTTTCTTTTCTCTCAGCTCGAAGTACACAGGGAAAGATACTCTGATCATTTATGCTCTCTGTAGCCATGCCAGAACTTTAGCTGCTTAACGCCGGAGACAGGAAGGGGAGGGTGCGGGAGTGATGTCTGGGAGAATGACAGAGGCCCCGCAGCAAAAATCAGTATTTTTAACTAACTAACTGAGCAATAGAGTGCCTCATATTGTTGCTATTGACTGCAGAGGAGGCTATTTTAAGATGATATTACGGGATATAAAAGTCATGTGTGAGCCTGCGTGCAAAAGACATTGATATGAGCGTGATTACATCCATTAAATGTTTAAAAGTACACAGGATGAGAAGCATAGAGATGGAAATTCCGGACCGCAGCAGTCCCCAGAGTGGCCGCGCGAGGCCTTCTCACTTCTCTCTGGTCTACTGATGGGCCATTTTGAGTTGACTGTTATCAAAAATGATTGAGATGTTTTATGGGGGGGTAGAAGCTTGATAGTGTAAATATTTAATGAAAAATGGACCATTAAGATCAAGAGAGCTGCTCAGTATATGTCCAATCATTATAAAAAGTGAGGAAAAGTGCTGATGGAAATGGTGAGAGTGCACATGCTCTTACAAGAAGTGTTGCGGAGGAGATGAAGTTGAAGTAGAACATTCTAGCAAACAAGCCCTGTGTTTACAGCAATACAGTATGGGGATATTTTGGCAAAATAATAATAATAATACTGGAGCCATAGACAATAGAGGTATACTGCAGTCATATCAGGTCATGTGACTCACAATGGGATCAGGAAGTTCCAAAAGTTGGCAGACAGATTCCTTGTCAGATGTCTCAAAGTGTCAACGTTGAGGAATCTATCAACCTGAACAGCTTGACCAGTAGTGGGTTACTTTTTACATTGGTGATGTGTAGACAATCTTTAAACACACACACAAGGTGGTTGTGTGTCATACAGTACATTTTTTTTATTTATTTTATTTGTGAATATTTTAGAGTACATTTGTGAATATTTTAATAAAATAAAATACTTCTGCAAATAAATGCCTAGATTAGTTTTATACCTTCCCGTACAATGCTGAAGAATCCCTAAAATTCCTGGATCCAGACAGTGATTTGGATCCACACCAAAAACAAATTATTGATCCTGTGGACCATTACAGACCTTTCCTGAAAATGTCCTCATATTCAGCCATAACTTTTGAGTTATGTTATTCACAGACAAAGTAATGCTGTCAAAGACATAACCTCCCTGGCAGAGGTAACAGACGAGGTAAAAATGAAGTGCATAATTATGTTAAAAAAAACATGTGGCACATTGTTATGAGTTCATCTTTTAGATTTGAGTTGTTTGTGGCCTTAGTGACCTCTCATGCCTACTTTACAGGCATAGTCTGGGGGATAGTACAGCTGTAGCTTCACCATCTAACGTGATGTGGATAGTTTTGTGTGGTCTGTAGTTTGGTTGATTCAGTCTGTGCTGGTGAAGAAAAGAGGAAGAGCTTTACTGATTATGAAGAAGTGTTGAAGAGCAGGAGTGTGGCAGGAGAAGAAAGAGCTGCTCTAACACAGAGGAGATAGAGACAGAGCAGAGTGTGGTCAGGTGAAAGAGAGGAGGAGGAGGAGGAGGAGGGGAGCAGCTAACGCAGCATAATTAGCTCGGGCTGCTTGGTTACCTTCCAAACAAAGCTGCTGATTTGTGGAGCGAGGAAGAGGAGGGGAGGAAGACAGAGACAGAGGAGACGATGGGAGTGATTGCAGCATGCCACACACACTTGAGCCTCAGTCTCCCTGGGAGACAGTGGCAGTGCTGGATCACTTCATGACAAGGCAACACAGTGACTTTACTGAGAACCTCCACTGAGCAGTGGCACTTTCCAGAGAGACAGAGAAAGAAGACTGGAGTGAGCTGGGACGGACTGAGACATCCAAGTGGAACGAGCCAATCAGAGCACAGAGCAGGAGCAGAGGAGTCAGGGTCCTGAGGATGTACCCAGCCAACAGGCAGGGCTGCTGACAGTGCACCAACACGTCCCGCATACACGCGTCCCAGGGAAGGACAGTGTGTCTGCCCCAGTGGAGGATGAAGAAGCACTCAGCCCGAGTGGCTCCTCTCAGCTCCTACAGCACTCAGGTCCTCACCTGCCCCATCTCTGAAGGTAAAACCGAAGCATTATACAAGCCCCCTGTATGATCCAGAAGGATCATATAGGGGGCTTGGCACAGTTTAGCTGAGCTGTGTGATAACTTTTTGGCCTGAATTTGTATTGCTATTTTTTTCAATCCATTTTCCATTATCCTGGTGTAGATGCTGTGACTCATACTGACTAAAAATGCCAGAAATTCAGAAATATTCCTCAAGTGTCAAACGCAACAGTTGAAGTTGATGTCTTCATGTCATTCATGTCCTGTGTACTGTGTAACGTCTCACTACTACTACTCACTACTACTACTATCACAGTTTTTACACTCATCATATTCACTCAGCTGACCTTGTTGAGTGCACACACGTGTTTACAGTTTGACCTGTCGTAAGCTTTCCTTACATTACAGATGTTATAGATTGGCTTGAGCCGAGCTCCATCCATCACTGCCAAGTGGAAACTGTGGTAATAAAATATAGGATGGATTGAAATGTGCTGTTCACGTAGCAAAGTGCGTCATCAAACATTCGCCTGGTTTATGGTGCCAGTGCTGAATGATACTATACTGCAGTGTAATCGTTTGATGAAGTACCGTAATACTTCTTTAAAGGCATCTGGAAAACTTTCTGTTGTTTTGGCTTTAAAGATAACTTCAAACCTAACTTTATTAATATTTTAACTGTTACCATTACTGTATTGTTTCCTCTGCAGCTTTTTATCCTACATATTAGTCAGCAATAATTGTGTTTGTTATGAGCGTAGGGTTTTTGGCTAGAGACGCTTCTTTTATGAGGCTGGGGAATAGTAGCGTTATAATATTACTGCATACTGGCATCAGATCAAACTCTAGTGGCTTTTACCTAATGAAAGCATCCAGAACGGTTTGTTGGTGCTTTGAAACACATACTACCCTGCCACGTGGGTGGATGCAGCTGAGGAGAGCAAAGTAAAAGAATAAAAGAAAATCTCAGATCTCAGATTTACATTTTGCAAGCAGGAGGCTCATTAGGTTGATTAAGGATCCTCGCTGTGACAGAATGTAATTAGGCCAAAATCCCGGGGTAATCCGGTGGAAAAGAAAACTTTGCAACATTTACTCTAACTGTTCCCAGCTGGTGCTCACTGTAAGTGGAGATAGACGTTTAAAGATTTTATGAGCTGATGTTTATGTAAGTCTCAGTGGAACTAAAACTTCTGAAGAAACCACTGCTTGTTCACTTTTTAGAAGATACTTTTTGTTTTCTAGCTAGAGTATTAGTTCTCATTCCAAATTCAGTGTCGTGAGCTGAAATCTCTGCATGGATCATTGTGCAGTTTTTGGGCCAGCACCTTTTCATTATTCATTTTTTGGTGACCTATCTAGAAGCAATTTAGTGTTATAATGTTGGCAGCAGGGTGCACAGTGGACTACTATTACCTCACAGCAAGGGCTCAGTTTATGTGGAGTCTGCATATTCTCCCCTGTCTTATTGTGGGTTCTCTCCTGGTGCAGCACCTTCCTTCCATCAACCACATGCAAGACACAAATGACATTCAATTACTTTGTATTATTGTATGTGGCTAGTACTGATGCCCATATTTGGTAAAAAGTCAGTGTGGATGAACAAAGCATCATTTCACAGGGGGTCCTCAGTGACTCACCTGGCACAGAGCAGGTGCTATGTATGAGGTACTGCTTTGAATCCCTCCTCGTGCCTATTGGCTCCATGTTGTCCTCTGTTTGTCCCTCCAGTCTTGCAATATTACTGTTTAGTTCTATCTTCAGCTCTCAGTGGCAAACATGAATATAAAAAAGCATCATGAGAGCAATGTAGTTACAAGTAGTATTTTTAGGAGCTCAAAAACACATTACAACATTGATAATTATCACTATTCCACAAGACAAACAAAATGTGTTACTTAGGTCCAGTGTATAGTGTGGGGCAAGGAAAAGAGTCCTTTAGCCTCTGGGAAGAAGTTGCCCCTCAGAGAATAGTTTTTGTGCTGGGTGGGCTGGGTCTTGTCTCCTCTCCTGCTCTGGCTCATAGTATGTCCTCATGAAATATTAAAGTAATGTTAGCTCATAAGAAAACCAAGTGACACAAGAAATTTGGATTCATATTTTGTGACATTGTGTGGCCATAAAGGTGGCCTTTGAAGCCCTTTGGCAGTACTGATTCATGTTTTTGGAGTTTGGAATTCCATGCTTGTTTTTCTTTGGACACCTACAGTAACCATGCAGGGTCATTTTGTTGTGTCCGATTGAATACTTTATCTAGAAGTACTGTAAAAGACTGTATATAAACTATTGAAAAACTTCTAAACTTTGCTGATATGCTACATGATATTATACAATTCACTTTTAAATGGGACGTTGTGGGTGTTTTACAAACTTTCACATACGCTTCACTGTCAGCAATTCCTGTATCCAGTCTTCTTCTACTGTCTGTGTTCTTTGCAGATAAGAGGCAGAAGGCAGCAGTAAAGTCCAATGACTGATTCTATTCATTGATGCTGCAGCTCCTCACACTAGCATACACTTAGCATCTGTGTGCATGGTGAAAATGCCTGCACATGCTGAGCAAGCAGAGGGATCGCAGGCAGCAAACATGTCATCTTTTATTCCTAGCCTGGTGTAAATTGATAAGACTGTAGAGAGGTGAAGAACGGATCCAAGCTCCTTCCGGAAATCCCCCCCCCCTCCCTCTCTCGCCCACACGGACACAGCACTTCACTTATTATATACAAGTCCAAAACCCATTCAGCCAGCCCTATGGTGCATTAAGGCACTGGGCCAGTCCTGTCTGTGTCTCTGTCTGATACTGCTGCTGCTAATAGACGGTCCAAGGTTGACATGACTTTCTGCTGGAATGTCATGTGGTTAGGTTTACTCAGAGCGCTGGGCATAGGGTTTCCATGTACACGAGTATAATGGGGCTATGCAAAATGTGCTGCATTATAAGGCATTAGGGCTATTTATGGACTGAAAGCAGTAAAGCTAACACAACACAGTGCTTTTACAGCGAACAATAAATGCTATGAATGAATGAATAAATGGATGAATTAAAGAATGTATCAATAAAAGCTGGATGATAGATTAGTGACACTGATTTTGGCTTTGCAAAATGTTATGAATCAGATGTGATAAATACTTTTACTTTTAAGTAATTTATATAAGTAACTTTTTGACAAAAAAGTATATATTTCAAAAAAAAAATTACAATCTCTAAATGAGTAAAAGATTTTTTTTTATCTCGGGCAATATGGGTAGCAACAGTAATAATTGGAATAGTAGTAGTAACAGTTGTAGTTAAAAACAAAAGCAGTAAGTGTTTGTATTAGTAGTCATTAATTGTTGCAGTATTAGTGATAGTTGTATTGGTAGCAGTTGTAGTAGTAGCAGTAGTCATATTAATAATAATGATGATGCATTAGTCCTATATACTGCTTTTCTAAACACTCACTCCTCAGTCACACTCAGTGATGGTGAGCTGCTTCTGTAGCCACAGCTGCCCTGAGGCAGACTAATGGAGACATGGCTGCCACTCTGTGCCTATGTGGCCTCTCCAACCACCACCAAACACACAATCACACCAACACAGTCACACGGGCAAGGTGGGTGAATTGTCTCACCCAAGGAGGAAGCAACAACATCTTTGGGGGAGAGTGGGAATCAAACCACCAACCTTGCAGTTATAGGACAACTGCTCTATCTTCTGTACCAGTGTCACTCCCAAAAGTGGCAATAGTAGTGTTGGTAACATGAGGTACTTTCCACTTAAGTAAACTTTACATTCTTACAATACTCTTGTACCAATTTTCAATGGTAGTACTTCCACTTGACTTGAATGTAACAGTATTTAGTTGAGCAGTTGAGTACAGATTTTGAGCACTTCTTGTATATATTTTAATGCAAGGCTGTAGTCTGAATAGCTCTTGTGACAGTGGCTGCAGTAACTTCATGATTTTAACTTTACAGCATACATCATAGTCACACAGTACTTTCATATGCAATATTTCACATATTATGGCCTGCTTGTGTGAACTAATATAATATTTTGAAGATGTTATCTGTTTTCCTTCCCCAGGAGAGGATGGTTCTGAGTCCCACACAGACACCCCAGGCAGTGAGGGCAGTGATGAGAGTCGGTCCTACCGAACCTGCACCAACACGGTCCTGAAGGTGCTGGGCGGCCTGCTGGTGGTGCTGTGTATCTCTTCGTCCTGGGTCGGCACCACTCAGGTTATCAAACTCACATTTCACTCCTTCTCCTGTCCCTTCTTCATCTCCTGGTTCAGCAGCAACTGGAACATCCTCTTCTTCCCCATCTACTACTCAGTGCACGTGGTCACTACCAGAGAAAAGCAGACGCCCATTCAGAAGTTCAGGTAATGTGACAGAACATGTACTCAGTCAAGTTTACAATAAAAGACAGACCCAGTGGCATACAAAAAGCGTGCTTTTTTAATATTATGTTAAATGCTTTAACCTTAGATTTTAAAATTGTAAAATATTCTACTTTATGTAATATATAGATATACATTTTTAGCCTTCCAGTGCTTTATTAGATAGAACAGTGGAGTAGTGGTAGGAGATCATAGAAAAGAGTAGGGAAAGACATTTGGCAACCCATGACGCCAAGGCGAGCTGTCACTCTGCCACATGCCCTACCAACTGAGCTATACCACAGTGAAATCTTAAAATTTTTATTTTGAAGAAATTTTACAGACAGGCTATGTAAATCAACTTTTGGTCATACTATATACTGTAATTAATACTGCCAGATATGAAGATGGGCTGACAGTCCCCCCTGATGTTTTCTAAGAAATGAAACCACTTTCAATGCACACTGTTTAATATGTATCTTGCAAGCAAAATCATTTAAAGTCTTTTCTTTGACAACAAAATCTGCAACTGCAATTATTTTTGCAACCAATCTATTAGAAGACCCAAGGCAGAGAGATGAGATGCACAAAGCTATGGAAACGCTGGTGAACACTTGTGAACGTGTGTATTGACAGAGAGTGCAGTAAGCTGTTTGGGGAGGATGGTATGACTCTGAAGCTCTTTGTAAAGAGGACAGCTCCCTTCTCTATACTGTGGACCCTCACCAACTACTTATACCTGCTGGCTCTAAAGAAGCTGACGGCCACTGATGTGTCTGCTCTGTACTGCTGCCACAAGGCCTTTGTCTTCCTCTTGTCCTGGATCGTCCTTAAAGACCGCTTCATGGGAGTCCGGGTCTGTATCAAAACAACAAACTGCTTTTATTTTTTTAAGGGCACCTTTGATGGCTCTAACTGTCATCCCTACCTGTAGATTGTGGCTGCTATTATGGCCATCACTGGGATTGTCATGATGGCTTATGCTGATGGTTTCCATGGAGATTCCTTTGTGGGCGTGGCTTTGGCAGTGGGCTCTGCATCCACATCAGCTCTCTACAAGGTTAGGCCACCAAATACTGCATCTGTCATTTAAGCCAACTCACATCAAATTAAATGTGGTCTAACTTTAATAATACAGTGTTCCACTATTCTCACTGATAAAAATATCATGTGATAAATTCACTTCAATTCAACTTTAAAACTTAGTTTAACTGCAGTGACCAGCAGTTATGTGTAACTTTATACAGGTGCTGTTTAAGATGTTCCTGGGCAGTGCAAACCTGGGAGAAGTTGCTCACTTTCTTTCCACCATGGGCTTCTTTAACCTAATCTTCATCTCGTGCGTGCCCCTCATCCTGTACTTCACCAGAGTGGAACACTGGGGCTCCCTGTCCTCTCTGCCCTGGGGATACCTGTGTGGACTGGCAGGACTCTGGCTCGGTAAAGGAACAAAGTGGGGATAATGTAATGTGCTTCCCTGAATCAGATATATTGAATTCAGGATAAACTATAAATTTGACCTGAAAATGCCTGACTTTTGTGCTGTAACTATACACTTTCTGTCTGCAGTGTTTAACATCTTGGTGCATGTTGGTGTGGTGCTCACCTACCCCATTCTTATCTCCATTGGAACATTGCTCAGTGTGCCTGGCAATGCAGGTAATTGCAATCATCTTATTTACGGTTTTACCTAGCTCAGATTGAACGTTGATGTTGTTATATGTAACAAGTTGAAGGTAATGAAATGAAACTTGTTATTTAACCAGAAGTATATAGTTTATGATTCACTGAGGCCGCCCAAAAGGACTTTCTCTCTTTACAGAGTAGCGTAGTGTTCAGTCTTTGCAGTCAGACTGGGGGAGGTGAATGGATGGGAGGGGCAGTGATCTGTAGGACACAGGTAAAGCGCCTCTTGGAGGGCAAGAGGTCAAACTGTGGGTGAAAAAAGTCTTTGTTGATGCTGTGAGAATGCTAATTAAACCAGTAGAAATTAATATCATTATCAAAGTAACAGCAAATAGTGACACATCATGCGGTTTTGTACTGTGTGGTCAGCACTTAGGGCTACTGATAACAAAGCGATTACGCGGCAGGTCTGCCCCTTTGATAGCGGAAACCCAATCACCAGCGTGCCTTGACAGCCCCTGGTCTCTCACTGAGGGAGGATCAGGTTGCCAAGGCGACTCTAAATGCCTGCACTTCTTTTCTTTAACCATGCTGGACTGTATGAAGGTCAGTGGGCTACAGCCACTTGTCCCAGGCACTAAGGTGCAAAGACAGGTGCAGAGGATAAAGTCCAGTCCTGATAATAAGCCGCATTTGTACACTCATCCTCTTGGGGCTTTGTGTCCTGTGGTTTATCTTACTTTATGTAATTAATCTGTGTTTGTCTTTCTGTCTCTCACTGTCCCTGATTTGCTCCTGTCCTTCCCAGCTGTAGATGTTTTGAAACACGAGGTGATCTTCAGTGTGGTGCGCCTGGCAGCCACCTGCATCATCTGCATGGGATTTCTACTGCTGTTGCTCCCAGAGGAGTGGGACTCAGTCACTCTGCGCTTCCTGGCCACTATCGCTGACAAGAAGTCCGAAGAGCATGGAGAGGAGCTCACGGACTCCAGCGTCAATACTAGGAGCCGCAGTCGGGCCAATGGTGTAGTGTCCATCCCACTGGCATGAGGAAGATTGCCATGTTTTTAACCACTTCTCTGAAGCTGCTTATGATCCAGTGCCTACACAGTTCTTGTGGAGTGACCAGTGCTAATGAGCTCTATCAGGAGGACAAGGTGTGTTGTGGTAAATAAACACAGCCCTTGTCTTGTCCATCACAGGAACACTTCTGAAGATTTCAAGAGAATAAGGGCAGAAAGTGTTATTTACTTTCTTGAAGTACCAGACCCGTCCCATGCACGCCCTAACATCAAAAGCCGACCTGCTCGGCAGACTGTATTCTGTGAATATAAACATTGACAGGGCCAGTTTGGCCCAATTATCAGTATTTGTTTTAGAACTGTACCATTGAGAGCATTCATTTGATGTCTTACTGAGTAGTACTAGAAAGGATATAATAATATGTAATGAACTGGCTCTTTGGGGTTTATAATAAAAGGTTCAAAGATAAATTAGCATTAGTTTTTACTAACATTCTATGCACATACTGTAGAAACACAGCGTAGACTTACATGTGGGTAATTCTGCCTTTGAGATTCTGTTGATTTTGTAAGCATCAGACAGACTCATAAGGCAGTGTGTATCTGAAGGAAAAATATTCATCATCATCATCATCATTTGCTGTTACATTGTTAGTCCAAAGTATATTCACATTTTGATAAACCTGACACGGGACAGCTATGTTTGCAATCATTATTTTAGCGGAAAGTGAAGTGTTTAAGTCATAACAACTCTGCACAGTTTACATTATGCAACACTTTTCTGCATTACACAATACCATCTCCAAATGACCAACATGCAGCTCACAGAACAGATGGATCATGATTATTCCTGCAATAATTTAATCATTTCAGCTCTTTTACAGTGCCACCGTCTGTTATAATAATGGATGCCTATCGACTGGCATGCAGAAGGCCCATGGGACATGTTTTCTCCCTGTTGGGCACAGTGTTGTAGCAGGCACTTGTTAAAATGACTTTCTAGTGTTGCATAACATGGCGGTTAAGTGGGATATGAGTCCAAATAGTGTGAGGGAGATAATGAGGGTGTCAGTAGACTGGTTTTACATCACTGCGTCTCACACTGCTGGTACAGTCACTGGTGAAGTCAGTGAGTCGAGACTGAGAACCAAGACACTGCTGAATTTAACTATACACTTACAGCTGGCATTTAACAAAAGAAAATTAATGAGGCGGGAAGCATATATTTGTGTGAGACGGTAGTGAGGCTGTTGGATAGTGATAAGAAAACAATCAAATTAAATTTAGTAGAATTTTGTGTCCATTATACAAAGGGAAAAATACCCCATTTATATAATGGTTCTTACATCGTCTTTGGTGCAGAAGGTCATAGGTTCAAATTTACCACGGTATGCTAAAATCTCCAATCACCATATGTGGCTGATTCCCTTTGGAAGGGCATCAGAGGTAAAAACCTGTTAAATTACTGTGAATTTGATTGTGAAAACAGGGAGCAGCTAAAAGGGAAAGCAATAAAATTTCAGGGAAAATGTAGCATTTCAAAAATCAGTTGTCAGTATCACACAAATCTTGTACAGTGCAGTAGACTGATGGCCACCAACTGCATTTAACATAAGAAACACTACAACACTAGTGGGGTACAGTATTTCAAACTGCTAAAAACTGTGGATACTGCGATCAGTGGACAGTGCAAATAGAACTAACAGAACTTGGAGACAGAAGTTTATAGTGAGTACTGCAGACATGATTCTCACACAGTTAACAGTTTCCCAGAGACACTGACTGACTTGGCCGTCACCCTCAGGGCTCCTCCAGCTGAGGTGCGAGGGTACAGAAAAACAACAGGTTCTTTCAAGCATTAACTTATGAGTTACAGTATAACCTATGGGGAGAGTTGCTATGGAAACCTTCCTCACTATGTCAAAGTCAAATATGGAGACCTGGGTAGCATGAGCTGTTGGTTTTCTGGTTTGTATACAGCTAAAAGTGGTTGGATTTTTACTTTTTGAACAAGAGAAGCTCAAGATTTCATTTTGTGTAATAAGTGTTTGGTAGTAAGTAGATTTTTTTTTTTTTTTTGCTTTGTAATGTGCTTAGATATATTTTTGAGTGTAGTTTGGTGAGTGAAATGGGCTCCTCAGGCTCCAAATTGCAACTCTGTAAAGTGGCCCCATACAAAAGCCAATGTGAAGAATGGCCACGACAATCTGCACAACCCAAACTGTATGGTTCCTTCTTTCCTCTGCCGGCCAACCAACGTCAGCAACCAAGATATATGGAACAGAAGAGGACGGTCCTACCTCCGCTAAAACAGGAGATAAAACCAGGTTAGTAAAAATACCCATTCATTACATTCCTCATTGAGTTTTGTTGTCTGTCTTTATGGATGCTGGTAATGTATAACTTTATGTGTGCACTGTAAGAGCCATACTTTCCAGGCACATCAAAACAAAATGACAACTTAAGCATCATTCATTCACACCCTCCCAGAAGACCACCCGTAAGCCATGATAACAAATCTACTTGCTGCATATTATACTTGTCCTCCTCTAATATTGCATATTTTTTTGTATTTTTTGTAGAGTATGGTTCACAGTGATGAGGGAGCCCATTGGTTTTCAGCAGCTGCCGGGACACGACAGCCTGGCACCGCACGTCCCATACAGGTAAGCCGGTGAGACAGTATCTAGGAGAGCTTAAGTACATAATGCAGCATCAATTATTCAGCACAGAATGATTTATGTTGAGGGGAAATGTGAGTGTGCCTAAGATAGAAGATGGGAAGATGCTAATGGTCTTTTTATAGACCTAACTGCTTTTATCAAAAAAAAAAGTTAAGTCTTGTTGTGGTTTGCTGTGTGAAACGTCTTTGCATTTCTTCAGGGCAGGTTTCTGGACGCTCAGACCGATCTCACTCAGAAGGCCTATAGATGTCGAAGAGGCCACCTACGACAAGCCAGAGAGCAGAGGAGACACAAAGTTTTCTGTTCGGTTAATGGTATGATGGCAAGTTAATATATCAGGACAGAGGAAGAGGGTTCAGTAAATTTTGGGACATACACTTCTCACTTTCTTTTATTTGTAGAATCAAATGGTGAGGTTAATCTGCCCCTCAAACTTGTGACCCGCCCAACACAGAGAGACATCTTTTGGGACAGTACAACAGGAGAACATCTAGACTCATCCTGCCGCCTGGAGTCACACGATCTGCTGACAAGACAAAGACAGTATTTCTTCAAAGAATCAAGCTCAGGGGCTAAGTGAGAACTTCCCAGAAAAATCAACTGAGAGGTGAAGCAGAAAGGGATAGCTGGATGTCACGCAGGGAGGATCAGTGGTGAAATCTGGGATCGGCTCACCTAAGCTGCAGTAAAAGCAGAGTTAATAATCTGGATCAGAGCAGATCTACTGAAACAAGGTATTAATGCAATCGCTCCTTTGGCAAATGAAACCCAAGAATAATCACATATAATGATAGTCTAGCTGTACAGAGTTTGTTTTTATGTTTTAGTATAAGTTAATGTTGTGTGTGTTACATTTTATTAATAAACAAATGTATTCATTAAACTAACTATATATACTGTAGCTCAGTTGGCTCAGGGCAGATTGATGGTTGAGCTAATGGTGCCCTCTATTGGTAAAAGTTATGAACAGAGGGAAAAGCTAGAAAGTGTACAGTGTGTATGATGGTAAATATTTATTCTATGCAACTATTCTAATCACGTAGAAGAGACTGTAATGTGTTTTGTTACCAGGATCTGTCCTGCTCAATGAATAATTGATAAAGGACATTTCGTCATTATCATTATCACTATGGTCTATTACTGGTCTCTTTGGAAGCAGTCATCTCACTGAGGAGACTGGACTCCCATCAAACACCTGGGTCCACTGAGCTCATGGACAACATCTGTCTTATGGAGTGTTTGATGACCATGTTGCATACTATGACATTGTAGAGAAATAGCCATATGAAATCATTATAGTTTACAGAAGTAGTTTAAATTATTAGTTCATCTTCTTCCACACACTCAGTCATTGTTTTGTGTGTCACAGGTGGCTGAAGCCTATCTCAGCAACTATGGGCATTAATAAAAGCTAAAAGCCTCACCAGGGATGGGGGCTGCAAATTAGCCTGTGGCTAGAAGCCTTAAGTACATAGCATCAGCCACTTATTGGTGGCAATGTTTGATTGTACTGTCCCTGTCAAATAAATAAGCAAATAAAAAATAAAAATTAGGCAGAGTACTCCCCATGGCCAGTTAGTCGCAAGGCTAACACAGAGACATAACCCTGATTAACATTCACTCTCACATCCATTCACTAGGGGCACTTTAGATTCACCAATTCACCTAAAACAGCCATGTCTCAGGACTGTGGGTGGAAACTGGAATGCCCAGAGAGAACCTATGGTGAGAGTGATTGTGTCAGTGGGCCCGAACATTGAACCGACAACCTTCATGCTAAGAGGAGGCAGGCACGTTAACCACTTTGCCACTGTGGAGCGTGAGTTTAAACTTAATTAAAATACATTAAAATTTTAGTGAAATACTGGTTATTTCAAGTTTTCAATGTCATTGACAGCACATTTTTACTGAAGCCATTTTGGAAATAAAGACCTTACAGTTTTACCTCATGTGTGATTCCTATTGGAGGGATTATTAATGTTCAAACTGTATTGCTTCTCAGCGGTTCACCTGGACACCTTACAAAATGAATTACACCAGAACTACCCCAAACATAATAGAATTACAGATTCAAAGGTTTGGGATGAAAGTGTTGATGCAGAGCGACACATTAAAACAAGCCTGTAGACTTACAGAGGCATTCAATCAACAAAGCAAAGTCTGCCAGTGAGGGGCCAGTGACTGCAGACTGGAGGAGCCAGACTGACCACATATAGGGACACAACTGAAGAGATTTAGAGTGCTTCTCTTCAAAAAACTTCTCCTTTTCCAGTTCACTACACATAAACACTGGGTCCTAAAGCCAAATCACGGTGGCAGGGGAGAGAGCAGAGGTCTCTGTGTCTGCCACTCCGTGCAGCCACATAAAAAGAAGGTAAAGGATGCCGTGTGAGCAATTGGTTCCAATTGACAGAGGATTGGTCATGGTCAGCCTTTAGAGTGGAAATCCACGTGAGAATGTGGCGTTTGGACCAGCAAGGGGCACAAGAGGCCAGCAGCAGACAATGAGAGCACTCACAGGAGTCTGGCTGATGTGGAAAAATGGGGTACACTCTGAACTGCTTTAACCCTTCAAAGGCTTGTTATTCAGTCAACCTAATGCACTGAGCAGGTTCCTATGGACAAAGTAAATGTATAGTAGTAGTTCGAAGAGAATGTTAATATATGTAAAACTGTATAGTAGCGGCGAAAGGTTTTAGTGAGAAAAAAATGGCGATAGCTAACAGTGCTTTAATAAATACAGAAGTTTATTTTTGTTATGAAAATCTTGAGAGGTCAGTAATTGGCCAAGGACAAAATTATTAATTTTGGTGTGAATGCAGATCACTGTTTAGATCCAGGAATGTTTTAAAGGATTCTGTACCATTTTGCAATACAACCAAAGATACTAACTTCGCTCACAAACAGATGATTAGTTTTACTAGAGTCTTTACCTTTTTGAGATATAAGAGTTTTGTGGCTCAATGGAAAAAACATTTACCCCTGAACTAGAAGATCTTAGTCTGAGTCCAGGTCTGGGCACTCTTTCCATTATGCTTCTGGTTTTGATTTTTGCAATTATGTGTTTTTTACACTGATACACCTTTCTGCTTACCAACATACAAATTAAATCAGTAATGATCTCACTTGAGATCTTGAGATTCTTAATAATTAAGTATAAAGGTACCTGCAAGAGCTAACCCACCCACTTGTGACTTTTTGACCAATTAGCAAGGTCCTGTAAACCGAACAGGATCAGCTTCTTTCATGTCTCAAGGGGCACACAGGGTCAGTGCCCAATCAGTCTGCTTGGAGAGGTTGTGTGTTTTAACTAGTTGACAGGGTGGGGAGAGAAGGGGGATTGGATAGATGGAGGGGGCAAGAACTCTTGCCAGCTCTAAAGAGGAGCCTTTGTGGCCAAGATGGTGTCCAGAGTGGGCTGGCCTTTCACAGTCCAGACGGTCCTCTCTTCTCCAGACCCACAACAGCTGATGACAAGGTCCCAGCTGCTAATTATCCGGCTGATGGAGAGTTACTCAAGTGGGACTGTCAGAGCGAGGGGTGGCCCTTGTGTCAGCAAAAGAATAAATGTGAGGGCGGGTGAAGGCTTTACCAAAAATAGGATTGTATCTGTAAGTGGTTCCCGTCATCATAAACTTTTTTTATAGAATCAATGTTACAAAATGATTTCTGTTTATTAAAGATAAAAGTTGAATCACTTTATTTATTTATATCTCAGTTATTCCATATTACAGTATCATCTGTCCAGAGCTGACTGGAGCAGTCCCATTTGAGTTCCATATGTAATACTCCTTTGACTGAAGTTCTCGAGCTAAAAAATAAAGAAGAAATGTTCCAGCAATCTTGACCATTTCTTTAAAAAAAAAAAAAAGGAATGGACTTACATGTGACAATTCGTGGCTTGGCAGTGGAGTAAACCTGAACTGAATGTTGGTCCACACAGCACCCAGACAGTGTCAGATCAGGCACTTTAAAATACAACTGAAATGACAATAGTATATTAAGTACATTTTTGGAGGAAATTGTACTTTAAAAAAATTCTAGATCTTACTTTTCCTAGAAAATGTTTTTTTTTAAAATCTCTAAACTATTTTTCGAAGTAGTATTTTAGACTACAATAGTGGTAGTAGTATTAATAGTAGTTATAGGAGGAAATACTAGTAATAGTTATAGCAGAGGTATAGCAGAAGTATCTCTAGTAGCTGTAGTTGTAGTAGTGGTAATATCAGCAGTCGTATAATAGTAATAATAGTAGAAACAGCAGTTGTAATAGTAGTAGTAGTAGTAGTGGTAGTAACAGCAATATTTTCTACCTAAATAAACTTCACATTCAATACTTTCTTCTACTTGAGTAATATTACTTCAGAATAGCAGTACATTTATTTGAATACACACTTTCACCTTGCATACTCTCTTAGTAAATTCTCATTACATTATGTTACATGGTTTATTCAAAAATTCATCTATTTCTAATCACACACACTAACTCACCTTCATATAGGCTGTAAGTCCACTGCACAGAGGGTCTGTGGGTCCTGGTCCTAGTCCACAAAAGCTGATCTGGCCTTCCAGTGTCACCTCACGTGACTTAGAAAACTTTTGTCCTAAATATAGATTCATAGACATTAGTTTAATTTTTTTAGAAAAGATCATTTTTCTATGGCTCACAGCTTACCAATGATCCACACCAGTACATTCTTCTCCTTTGAGATGTCTAATTGTCCATGGCTCACTTTAACATCCACAGTACTCATCTCATCCCTAAAAAACACAGACTACAAAAGTTAATTCAAGTTGTGTATGTACAAATGCATCATATAGGGTTAAATATAAGTTAAATGATTTCTACACGATTTCAGTGAGCCTCAAACATATAGAAATAGTTTAAATTTGTCTCCATGACCACTGCATATGATGTGACTACCTGTTGAAAAAAGGCAGTTGTGCTTCACAGTAATCAAAACAGTTTTTAACACTCTCGTGAAGCTTCAGAGTTGCTGATATATGGAGGTTTTTGTCTTCACTCTTCAGCTGATAGGAGCCCAGGATAGGAGGCACAGGGACCTGGTGGGAAACAAGGACCAATAGAAATGACTGCACTGATATAAAGTATTTAGTAAAGAGTAAATAGTAAAGCATAGAATGTGTTGCCTGTCTACCTGTGAAGTATAGCTGCACAGTCTGAATGGCTCTATAGGAGGGGAGAAGGGGAACTTATATGGTCCAGAGAAGGCAGAGCTGTCACAGCTGTCCACGCTCATGGCAGAGAGGATACTGGAATCAAGTGACGTGACACAGGGATGAACTAAAATGTCCTGTAGCGGAGAACCATTGGGGGGCAGTGTCAGGGTGACTGTCACATTAGGAAGAACACCCTCTACTTCACACTGTTGAAAAAAAAAAAAACACATGAATGCAATATTAGTTAAATTGTAACCTGTCTCCTACACTTAACTTACTTTGCATGTCACAGTGCCATATACATCCCATAAGTCCTGTCTGCTTGGGTTCCCGTACTGCATGGAGCGCACCACCTCAGTTAGAGCCACATTTACCACTGCTCGGCCACGATGTAGTCCTGTTTTCCATGCTGGTTGCTTCTGATTTCCAGCAGGTGTAGGCACTGTGGCTGTAGCAGGTGGTCCCAGCGGTGGAACATCTAGTGGTGTTCCAAGTGGACAAATCTGCAGCAGTACAGAAGGTAGCAGAGCAAGACGAGAGGCAACTCCTTCAGCATCAGGCTTACCCCCAGAGCTGAGAAGAAAGGTCTGTAAGCCTGCAAGAAGTGTAAGGACCTTTAGATACTGAGAGGAGGCTGGTCAGAGGTGGACGTGGTTTTGTGGGAACATCCACTAAAGGCAGACAAGCAAGGATAAGTGATCCCTGACAAAAAGCCAACACTGGCCAGAGTGTCTCATGTTCACGTCCGTCCACATGCAGCTCCAGGGCTGGGGACCGCTGACAGTGTGAGCAGTCATCCCTCAGAGCCACAAAGGACTTCTCTGGGTCTGACAGCCCCAGCTCTGTCAATAAGAGCCGCAACACAATGTTC
This sequence comes from Bostrychus sinensis, assembly GCA_020698575.1. Taxonomy (NCBI): domain Eukaryota; kingdom Metazoa; phylum Chordata; class Actinopteri; order Gobiiformes; family Eleotridae; genus Bostrychus; species Bostrychus sinensis. Next base: position 21,911,716 of record CM036258.1, read on the forward strand.
TCATCCGGGACTGGCACATAACACGAACCTGCCAGGATCTTTGCCCGGTGCTCCACTGTGGAAAATCTCCTGTGAGGGAAGAGACACGAGACCCGCTTTAGTGTACAAGAGAAACAGAGTAAGGGTTCAAAGTGTAACTAGTTTAAGGTACTTACTTCGAGAAGCGTAATGATACATGGTCTCCTTTGTCGAGGGAAATTATCCACAAAGCCCGAATACTCATAGCGCCAGCTTCATTAAAATCCACAAACCACGTTTTTCAACTTTATCATTATATAAAATAGGCTTTCCTTTTCCCTCTAAGCAGACATTTTCATTAACGCTGATGAAAAGCTGGACAAACAGCTACTTCCTTTGTTTTTCACGTGACAACCATCAGCTGATGTTTGCACATGCGCATTTGGAAGCAGTTGTCCCACCCTTGCCTCATTCAGGAAGCTTAATCGCTAACAGCTAGCTGTCAACAAAGGACATAAGTGAACGATATCATTAAATCAATGTGGAGGTCGGTGCGGTAGTCCACTCTGGGATCCTCATCCTAAACTGCATTTCCCTGCGGCGCCAATCTTTTCCTGACCATGGCGACCACTGCTCAGCTGTTCGAGGTAAATAACAGTTCCGGAGCTGTGTTAGCTCTGTGCTAGCTCAGCAGCTAAACCTGATCAATGCAATTATTAATATCAGTTTTATCTATATTATCTACTATTCTGTATGATAGTATAGTTTCAAATGCATATTATTAATGCGAAAATGTTCTAAAGGTTAACCGAGAAAAATAGTGATCGCTTTCTGTCTTTACACAATAAGACAGTTGGATAAACACAGGTAAAATTCATCTTATAGATAACTAAGTGAAAATGCCTATGAATTGTTGTGTCTTTGCAGAATAATGTAAATCTTAACGTGGTTTTCCTTGTAAGAAATCATACATCTATGATTTCTTTCCCTGCAGGAGCCCTTTGATGCAGATGAGTACATTGAAAGGTTGGCTTGGAGGACTCCTGGAGGAGGCTCCAAAGGAGGGGCAGAGGCCTTTGACCCCAAAAGGTACCGTAGTAGTGTCAATTGTCAGGTAACATTACTGAACATCAAAGCTTAAAATAAAACAAGCTAGGAGCCCACAAAGTTACTTTGTTACCTGCAATAAAATTAGTTGGCCTGTAGTACTGTTTACTAAAATAACAAAATGAATAAAAACAAGTTAAAGCCTTCATTATGTAGGTTACTTAATTTCTTATAACTTCAGACTATAAGCATTGGGTTTATTCTGGCATATTCTCTCTGATGTGTCCACAGTGTACCACAATGAAGATGAAATTCTATTTTTCAGCTTTCTATGCTACATTTTTGTTCATATATTGACTGCAGCATATTATGTGCTTTTCAGAAAATGCCTTTTAAAAACATACATACATTTTAACATATTGTATTTAATTACATTACATTTACCAAAGAAAAACTGAAGTGGAATCATTGCTCATGTCCAAATGTCATTCATTCATTTTCTTCCGCTTATTCCCATTAGGGGTTGCGGGTGACTGGAGCCTATCCCAATAACTTTGGGCCGTAGGCAGGGTACACCTCGGACAGGGGCCAGCTTGTCACAGGGCTGACACAGAGATGAACACAGACAACCATTCACTAGGGGCAATTTAGAGTCACCAATTCACCTAACACATGCATGTCTTTGGATGATGGGAGGAAGCCGGAGTACCCAGAGAGAACCTACAGTAACACGGGGAGGACATGCATCAACATGTGATGGTGTGTTGGTCAGCCCAGGGCTCGAACCCACGATCTCCTTGCTGGGAGGCGAGAACACTAACCGCTCTGCCACCGTGCACCCCTCATGTCCAAATGTGCTAGATAAAAACTAGTGGTGTGCTCTTTTCAGTGGTTGTTGTGGTGTTTATATCCGGGTGCAGAGCTTCTTCTCATAAGCAAAAATGCCATAACAGTTTAACTATACTGTAGATACATTCTGCCTTATCTATTTCCTCCACTAAACTGTTGCCACCACCTCACTGGAAACTCTTAGAGCCCACATATCTTTGGAGGCCACCACACTGTGAGTCACCACCATGGAATGAGTGTCTATGGGGAAGGGATGGGAGATGTCTTTAAGCTCCAGCCAGAGCGGAGGGAATTAGTCAGGAGATTATACACTCATCATTTTGGGATGTTTCCTACTCTGTGAAATGTGGTGCTGACTTAGAACATTTACTCTACAGTCCTGATGACATTTAAAATGCAGCTGACGAAGCTGCTAGCTCTCAGAGCTCCTTAAGTCTAGGGGCCCAGGAATTAAGCATCCAGCATTATTCTGTAATCAGTAACTATAACTGTGAGGTCAGTGGGACAGATTAAACTCCCCAATCCGAATGACTCCAGCAGACGACACAAGTCTGATGTTCTGTTTATCTGTTGTTTTGATCTAATGTTTGTCATCCAGCATGTGTTTTTTATAGACTGTTAGAAGAATTTGAGAACCACATAGAGGAGCTAAAGCAGTTAGATGAGAAAATTCAGCGAAAAGTAGAGAAGCTTGAACATCAGTGTCATCGTGAAGCGAAAGAGTTTGCGCACAAAGTGCAGGACCTCCAAAGGAGCAACCAGGTGTGCTTTTTGTATCTGCTTTACACTGATCTCATTTTAATGTTAAATACATGTTTTTAAATACATTTTATTTTCTGTATGAATTCAGGTGGCCTTTCAGCATTTCCAAGAACTTGACGAACATATCAGCTATGTGGCAACCAAAGTGTGCCACCTTGGTGACCAGCTTGAGGGGGTGAACACACCTCGACAGAGGGCAGTGGAAGCTCAGCGTCTGATGACCTACTTCAATGAGTTCCTCGATGGAGAGCTTCGCAGTGATGTGTTTAATAACCCAGACAAGGTGAGAGCCTTGCAGGTGTTCCTCCATTTAATATAGTGTGTAGGCATAGACAAGAACCCCAACTGAGACATCGCTGGAGGTGAGAATGAACAGGATTATGAGGTAAACCACCCATATTATTTTGTCAAGTTTATCCCTTTAGTTGGATCCCTGGGCTAATTTGGATTAATAAACTGTCATTTGCTGTCTGACAATAGCTGGCTGATTGACTAACATGGATGTCAACATGCTCATGTCAACTTTAATTACATTTACAGTAGGCTGTCTAAGAGTGAAAATGTGGTTGGTCCTTAGCTTTGTGTCACATTACAGCAGCCTTTTCTGTGACCCTTCATGTAAGGCAGATGGGGACTTCAAATTCACTCTTTTTGTCTACATAGAGGCCATAGTTACACAAAGAAAAAAATAACTGCTGACCCTTGAAAGTTTGATTTAGCAGTTTCTAACTTACAGTAGAGATGGGCTAGTTTAGACTAATTCCTGTTAGTGGAAACATCATTAGTGGATGCTGCGCTGTGAGTCTGGGGGTCAATCCCAAAGACGAGTGTTATAGATGGAGCCAGTTTTTCCAGAGAGGCGTTTTGTAATATCTGTCCAGATTCTTCTCCTGAGCATACCTCCAGATGAGGAGAAAGAGGAAAGCTGCAAGTGAATAGCTGAAGGGGTATGGCTTTGCTAATCCTTCTGAAAGGGAGGGCTGGGCCGCCAGCGTGGAGACAAGTGCTGCTAAACCCTGACTGCAGGGAGACGGCTACATTACTTACATGGGATTTAGCTAATCTTAGCTGGGGGACAGATACTTAGAAAACCTTCGCCGAGCAGAAAGGCTGGATCCTCCTCACGGGAGTAGAGTAATGATGTTAGCTGAGGCAGGCATCTGCGGGAATAGAGGAGTTGCGAACGGCGGGCCTTTGGTAGGACTGAGGTTTTTTCGGCAGCGTGTATGTCAGGAGGCACTGAGGGGAGGGGGTTCTACAGGGCCCCTTTTTAGACAGATATCCCTGGCCGGACAGATTATTGAAGGCGATTTAGTCTCCTGTGGGATTACAGCCCATTCAGAAAAAGCATGCCAATAAAGAGTTGGATGTGGTGCTAAGTCAGGACTGCTGCTGTTGCAGCTGATGGCCAGGTGAGTGATGCCTGTTATCAGCTCCCTGTTGAACACAGAGAGGTGCAGGAGGGCTGCTCAAACATGATCACCCTGAGTGGAAGCATCGCCAGTGGCCTGGCCTCTTTTTCATCTGGATGTCCACCTCATGGCCATGTCTCTCTCTCTCTCTCTCTCTCTCTCTCGTGATTCAGATTAAGGAGGCGGCGGATATCATTCAGAAGCTGCACCTCATTGCCCAGGAGCTGCCATTTGACAGGTGAGTCAACCAGGCTCACCGTCACCGTGGGCTAGGGTCTATTTATTCCTGTCAATGTTAGCATACGTTTACACAGTGTTACGTTTTTAAGCATTAATCTTTATTGTATCATAATGTATTGTATTTTTACTAATGAAACACACATTTTATCTCTCTGGGGGTAAATTTTGTATGACACCCAAGTGATTAGGTTTGTTTTTTTTGCCAGATTTGCTGATGTCAAGGCCAAAATTGCTAGTAAGTGTGAAGTATATTTTTGCTTTACCAATGAACCACAAATAGTGACCACCTTTTTGAGTGTTTTTTTTTTTTTTTTTAATCAGGTAAATACCATGATTTGGAGAGGCAGTTAATCCAGGAGTTTACTGCTGCTCAGCGCAGGGGTGAGATTGGACGGATGCGAGAAGTGGCTGCAGTTTTATTACATTTCAAGGTAGACTACCTTATACCACTACTTTTTATGATGCCATATCACATACTGAACGTATATGTCAATTTGTTATATTTTTCATGCATTCATACATAACTTTCTTTCAGGGCTATGCACATTGTGTGGATGTCTACATCAAGCAATGTCAGGAAGTGAGTGTATTAAATACTACTTATTTTTCATACTTTATTAATCACACTTTTAAGTTTGCCATCATCTAATTAAATCTTGTTTTATGTGCTAGGGAGCCTACATGAGAAATGATGTGTTTGAAGACACAGCGGCCCTCTGTCAGAGGGTCAACAAGCAGGTTGGTGAGGTGTTCAGCAGCCCAGAGACTGTAATGGCCAAACTCATTCAGAACATCTTTGAAAACAAGTTACAGGTACTTCTTCCTCTGTTCAGCAGTTCATCCTAAATATTGTGAATGTTAGTTTTTGCAATATTATAAATAATTTCTTCCACAGGCCCATGTGAAGGAAAAACTGGACAACACGCGGCACTCAGATGTGGAACAGTACCTCAAGAACCTCTATGATCTTTATACACGGTGATGCATGGTTCATTCGATTGTAATTTTTAATTTTTTTTGCTTTAGGGCCACTGTCAATATAACATCATTATTTTTACAGAACCACAGCTCTGGCCACTAAGCTATCAGAGTTCAACCTGGGCTCAGACAAGCACACATTTCTGTCCAAACTCATAAAGAGCATCTTCTCTACATATCTGGAGAGTTACATTGACATGGAGAGGGAATACGTTCGCACTCGAGGCTCCATGATTCTGCAGCGCTACTATGACTCTAAGAATCACCAGAAGCGTGCAATTGGCACTGGAAGGTGGGATACAGTTGTCCAGATTCTTGATACTTGTATAGTCTAATGATTTACACAGATATCTTCATGTCCTGCTACAGTATCCAGGAGTTAAAGGAGAGGATCAGACAGCGAACCAATCTACCCCTAGGCCCCAGCATTGACACCCATGGAGAGACCTTTCTGTCCCCAGAGCTGGTGGTCAACCTCCTGCAGGAAACTCGACATGCTTTTGAGAGATGCCACAGGGTGAGGATTGAGTATACCTGCAATACATTTAGAGATATGTAAAAAAAAAAAAAAAAAAGAAAAGATTTTTATTTTTTTTTTATGTAGACCAGTATTTCCTAAAGTTTAGTTTTAATGTTTTTGTGTTTAATGTTCTTTAAAGTCTGCTGTAATTACATAAAGGTTGTGCAGCTCATCTTTAAAATGCATGTGCCCTCAAGGTTAAATGATGTTGAAAAATAACTTATGTTCTGTAAAGATTGGATCCCACAATGACACCAGTTAGAACCATTGATATTAGGTCAGTATTACAATAGCATTTGACTCAAAGGGAATGTACAGGACAACACCCCCTGTAATTAGACGCTCTGTCAGGGTTGGGACAAACAAAAAATGACAGCACTAGGAATAAGATAGAAGGTTATATTGTATATTGTACATTTAAAAACATGTGTCGATACCATTTATACAGCCATTTAGTTTCACTTTTGTCTAAACATGGGCCAAACATCTGTAGCATCATCAAAGGGACAAGTTGTGAATAGCAGTGTAGTAGAGATTTAAACATGTTACAGTAAAAAATAAAATTTTGATGATTTAGCTTTCAGATCCTGCTGACTTACCGAGGAATGCTTTTTCAATCTTCCTGCTGTTGGTTGAGCATCTTTGTGTGGACCACATTGACTATGCTTTAGAGATTGGCCTGGCAGGTCAGTGGGCCAATTATGTCTACTTTAGTCATCCTCATATCTAAGATATAAACCTATTAGGAACTGCTGACAAAATCACCACTTGAGTAAATTCTTCTTTGTTCTTTGCAGCCATCCCGTCACCAGATGCCAAAAATGCTAACCTGTACTTCCTTGACGTCGTTCAGCAGGCAAACTCTATCTTTCATCTGTTTGACAAGCAGTTTAATGACCAGCTAATGCCTCTAATAAGGTTAGTCTTTAAACATGCTTCACAGTTTGTTGTATAAAAATTCTAAAACCTGTCTTCATCACTAGCTCATCACCAAAGTTGGCTGAGTGCCTGCACAAGAAGAAAGAAGTGATAGAACAGATGGAAGTGAAACTGGACACAGGGATTGACAGGTACATCATGTTGGTTGCACTGTACTCTTTTGATAAATAAATATTGATGTAATAATGCACAATTTCTGCACAATGTCTAAACATAAATTCTTCTCTAAATAGAACACTAAACTGCATGGTGGGGCAAATGAAGCACATTCTGGCAACAGAACAGAAGAAGACTGATTTTAGACCTGAAGATGAGAACAATGTGATGATCCAGTACACAACAGTAAGACTCCACCCCTCAGACATTAAGCTAACATTTATAAATAAAACCAGGGTGACAAGCTAAATTAGGTTAATCTATGAATGCTTTCCTCATTGCAGGCCTGCTCGAAAGTATGTGCCTACGTCAGTCGGCAGGTGGAGCATGTCCGAAAGTCCATGGATGGGAAGAACGTGGACACGGTACTGACGGAGCTGGGGATTCGTTTCCACCGACTCATCCACGAGCACCTCCAGCAGTACAGCTACAGCTCAATGGGAGGCATGCTGGCCATCTGCGACGTGGCCGAATACCGACGTTGCGCCAAGGACTTCAGGGTGAGTGAGTGGGGGGCAGAGGTTCCAAAGAGTCTAGTTTGGAGAAAATTTAAATTTAAATGTAAGTGTTTATACTGCATTTGCTTCAACCTATTCCTTTTTTTGGTTATTTATGTATTTATTTCATTGTGATTTGTGATAATTGCAGTGATATATGTGACCAAAATAAACCCAATCTATCTATCTAATCTATCTAACTTAAAAAATAGAAAATATCTCGATTGTACAGTGATAGAAGGAATAGTAGTACAGTCATTTTCAAAGTAATGATTTTTTGTATCACCTAAAACAAAGTCCTTTTTTTTTTTCATTTGTCTATAATCAATTGTAGCAACTTCCGTTCATGTGTTTCTTGCAGGTCCCTCTAGTTCTGCAGCTCTTTGACACACTCCATGCCCTCTGTAACCTCTTGGTGGTTGCCCCTGACAACCTGAAGCAGGTGTGTTCTGGAGAGCAGTTAACCAACCTGGACCGGAACCTCCTGCACGCCTTCGTCCAGCTCCGAGTGGACTATCGGTCTTCCAGACTGGGCCGCCATTTCAGTTAATGACTGACCGGACACTCGCTCTCCGTCCAGTAACACAGCCCCCAATGCTTTGAAATGAACCAATGCACCTTGAAGATGCTCGTCCCTGCTTCAGAGAATGCATCTCCCACTATAGACTGTCCTTGGAAACCAAGGCCACTCCTCTAAGAATGAGGGATATGTGCATTTTACTTTAATTCATTTTGATTGATGTCTTTTGACTCTCATTTCAATTGTTTTTAAATGCTAATTCATCAAGTTCTCATGGTTCAATTTCAGAAAGTATATGTAAATGGTTAACACTGAATTCTGTGCATATATAAAGACTTTTGATTGTGCCAAATATATATTATTCTGTGGCTGCACAGGAATAAATCCTAAATCTACAGTGAAAGAAAGCTGTCAGACCTTCAGCATCACTGTGCATGCAGAACAACTGGCCATTGTAATTAACTGTGAGGGCGCTCTGAGAAGCACGAGATAGGGCTCTGTCTGGCTGAGAGACACATGACCACCTCCGTAACCTTTTGATCTGTGATTTGAAAGTGGAGTTTGAGATGTGATGGAGCTCAGAGCAGCTCTGAGAACCTGTCCGGAGGCACGGGTGGTCCCTGGCCTGTGCCTCAGATGACCGTTGAGATGGGTCACTGAATATGTGTGAATGTAATTGCACAGATCAACACTTGCTCATCCAGCAGGCAGTGTTCACAGGCCACAGATATTGTTTGGTAGATCTGCAGAGTTTCTGGGTCAGAGGACACTGAGATGGTGACCTCTGCTGATTAAAGAAACAAACTCCAGGCATGTGTTAATATGTCTGCCTTGTTGGCGCTTGACAGTCACGTTGTAAAAGACTCTGCTACTTACTGCTGCTTCGCTGCACTGCTGTTTACCTCAATTAGCAACTCATTTCAAAGATGGTGCAATCATCGCCGCCTCTGTTATGAGACTGAGCAGTGAATTGAAAGTTACTGACTGCGAATGTCACTTTCAAAGCAAGATGAAACAGTCTTCCTTTCTATGAAAGTCATCAAGTATTCATGGGAATTCTTGCCACCAGAGTAAAGTTCTTTCTTTGACTTCAGGAAGTGTGCAGAGCCAGAGGGGATTAGATATCTGCCAGTTGATGAATTGTGTGCAGTAGTCATGGACTGGGAAGAGCGGGGAGATAGAGACGCCTGAGCTCAGCTCCAGCTCCAGCTGGTTAGTGTTGTGTAGAAGGTACACACAGAGCTGTGCAAGTTCAAACAACATAATTAATTAGGCTAATATTAATATTATCAATGCCACATAAATTCAATTCTCTCAGCCCTAATCACAACTGGATAGCTTGTAAAAATTATTTTGTTAGGCCCTGATGCAAACAGTGGGCCTATTCCAAACATTTGAAAACTATTTGTTTTTGCACCGATTAATGTGTGCTGTTCAGGAAGAGGTTGGGGGAGAGGAGCCGGGCCAAGCTTGATAACCGGTGTGGAGACGATGGCAGCAGCGCAGCATGGCCCTAGGGACTCCCGGCACACGTACATGTGTGAGGGAGGGGGCACTGCTTTTTGGGGTGGCTGTTTGAGCAGGTGGAGGGGATTAGTGATGGTGTCAACACTGGAGAGCTGGATAAGACTGTCCTCTCTTACGCTTCAGTGTGAGCAGCACTTGCATACACATTTGGCAAGAGAAACACACCAGGACAAATGCAACACGGTTTGAAATAACAGAGGAAGTTTTACTTTAGGAGTGTTGTTTATTGTTTTTTATTCCAATGTTTGACAGTGCATCTTTCCTCAAAACTAAAAACATGGTTTGGTCATCCACATTATATATCTCATGCATCTAAAAGAAAAAGCAATATACTCTAAACTCATTCTCACACATTTTATACCTAAATTCATTCTGAGTATATAAGTCTATTCCTAGCATTGAATGGGGTCTGTGCCATTTACCACATTTGACTGCTTCCTGTTTGTCCACTCTTGCTTCATGCCTGGCTGGTCCACCAACATCCCATAAATCCTTGCTCTTGGTGCAGTGGTACTCCAGTACGGCTGGCCCTCCCTCTGCCTCCTGGAGCGCTGACAATAAAGCATTACAGCAGTCAATCCATGTCAACAACAGCTTTGCTTAATTCCTGCTAAACACGTTTAAACTAAATCTTCACCTAATGATGCATAATGATTTGCTCTTTAGCGTGCTGGCGGCTTGTATCAGTTTCTGCAGTTTATTTTCCCACCATTAGAAAGATGACTCAGGTGGTCTCACTGTGGCTGCCACATGGGGCCGTATTAGCAACAAGGAAACGCAAGGTGGAAGTGATGCAGGTAATTGACACTACACACTTCACACAGACACAAACTGTATTAGCAGAGGTGGAAGAAGTAGTCAAAATCTGTACTCAGGTAAAAGTACTGTTACTTTATATTACTTAAGTAAAAATACTCAACTAATTTATTATTTAAGTACAAGTAAAAGTGAGCAACATAATCTTTACTGAAGTACAAATTGCTTTTAAAAGATGTATGTTTCACCGTCAAATCTTCTACAACCACTGATACTTCTACTAGGTTTGAACCCTAGACCATCTGCAGGGTCAACATGTTACCAGCACTGCAGTATAGCTCAGTTGGTAGAACACACCATGGATATAGAAAGCCACTACAGCTCACTTTTGCATTGTAAGTCCAGACTACAACCATTCTCTCCCCTCCATGATTTACGGTCACTACTCCACTGTCCCATCAAAATTCAACTAAAAGGCCATACAGTATCCTAAAATACTTTTCAACACTGTGTAAATGAAAGCAATTGTTTACAAAAAAAATGTTTATTTTCCAAATCTCTTCTGTCTAGGAGTGGGCACACAGCCAGGACCTCTCATGTGATGCAGATGTTGCCCTGGCTTTGACCTCATGCCCAAAAGATGCCCCAGCCAAAATGGCACAGGTGCCACGCCACCTTCAGAGCGGCAGGAGCTGAACAGTGCAGGATGTAAGTGCTGCCAACTCACCTCCTTTGCTTTTTCAAGATTCATCCTAACCATACTGCAATGTCCCTTTAAGATGGCAGAACTAACAGTGTGCTCTTTTTTTTTGTGCCTCTCTGTGTCGTGCCATGTCTCCTTTAGAAACACTATTAATTGTGAGGCGTGGAGGAGCGTTTCCAGTGCTCTGTCCTGGCGGCGTGCCTGTGCCTCACTCTCTCTCTCTTTTTCTCTCTTGGCCAGGTTTGTCTGGTTCAGCGCTCCACAGGAACAGACTGGCACTCTAGCTGAGGGCTCCAGGGTCTGCAACACACAAGCCACCAAACATGTCCGTGAGGCTGAAATATGCGCCACTCAACATTAGCGTTACACCAATTATACTCAAGTCGTGTGCTCTTGTAGTCCAATGCAAAAGGTTGGAAATATCGAGGGCTTACAACCAAAAGAGTGAAAGTGACATTTCACACAATTTACAGCAGGAGAGGCAAAGAAATGTCCATACTTTGAATTTCTTAAATGGTAAAATACCTACACACATAGTAAACAGACTATTTATGCAACATGAAGTAATTGTGTCATGTCATATATCAGTTATGTCATCTTCTACTTAGTCCCATTAGGGGCGGTGGATGGCGTATCACAGCAACTATGGACCTTAGGTGGGATAGTCACAGGACTGATAGACATGCACAGACATGCATTCACATTTTCTCATTATGAGCAATTTAGAGTCACCCATTCACATGGATGTCATTGGACAGTGGGAGGAAGACGGATAGAACCCACAATAGATATTTTTGACTATTTTAGCAAAGTAATTTTTTTTTTATTCAGTAGTTCACCGATAAATAAAAATGCATCGATTCAGTGCACACGGTGAAATATTTCAAGCATTTATTTTAAGATAATTATTCTGATTTTATGTGATTCTGAATCATTGCATTTAAACTAAATAAATAAATGTTTTCCAATCACCCGCGACCCTTAACGGGAATAAGCAGAAGAAGATGAATGAATGAATATTTAACTCTGTGTGTGTACTGAATCTATTTACATGCATGTATTTCATGTATATTTGAAACACTATTATGAATTCACTTTTCCACTATATTCAAATTTATTGACATTTTCACCCAAAATGTCACTTAGGCCCTCTTGGTTCCCACTCCTCCATATGTGGTGTCATTAGGCAGTGTACATGCATGTCAATTACAGTATGTGTGACAAATGAGGCACATGCAAGACAAGTACAAATGCGCATCAAACAGCCTGCACGGGGAGTCCATGTTCAAATTACAGACAGAGAGAGAGTTTAAAGTACAAATTGATTCTGATGGTGAGGGGAGCAGAGCGCTAAACGCGTGCACTCGCAGGGCAAACACACATCTGTTGTTGTGTTAGTACGGCCCGTGGCCCTGCTAACCCACTGATGTTGAACCAAGCGTGCACACATGCCAGAGACACAACGAGGTCTCGCTCTCCCTCTCCTCCACTTCAGATGAAACACTGCATCACCAAAGCATGTGCGTTTGTCTAATCAAGCTTTCGCCTCGGGCCACGCTCCATGTAAATGAACGGGCCTGCGTGTGCCAGCGTCTATTTCTGTGCGCACTGGCTCTGTTTGATGCGGGGCTGAAATGTGCGCGTCTAACAGAAGGGGGCACTAGCGCTCCAGTGTAGCGTGTATTCCTCAGAGCTGCTCACAATGGGGATCTGCCTGAGGGGGGAAATGTTGCTTTTTTAGGTCTGTGAGCCCATATCCCTTAATCCCCAGCTATGATTGACAATCATGATTTAGGGTATATGGTGTCCCATTCTAATCCACGAGCAATGATTTCATTTGCATACCTTCCGTACGTGGCCTCGTTTTGGAGGGAACGCTGCCTTTGTAAGTGATACAGAAAGAGAGAGGAGGCTCAGAGAGTGAGTGCAACATAGAGAATAATGAGGAGCCAGAGAATGGAAGGAAATGTTTGTGGTATTTTTTCTTTTTCTTTTTTGCCAGGAGGAAGATGATAGCCGTCTTGGTGCCTAACCGAGCCCTGCAAATATGCCTTTCCACTGCACCACTTTTTCATAACACACAATGCAAGTATACAGAGAAATGTGAAGATATATGGAGATGCAGGAAGCACACAGAGATGCTCCCTCACACGACGCACAGCTAAATTGCTATTTGCTCATTTTATAACCAAGTCAGGCTTAATTATAATCATGGGAGTTTGGGAGTTACCGTATAATCTCTGGAAGGTATTAAGAATTACCCAGAGCACAGCACAGCAAAAAGAAACAAATACAAATATACAATTATTTCCCAGTCATGAGACCCAGGAGAGGCAGAATCAAACACTGCTCAGTGTTTGGTGAGCCCTCAGAGACCGCTCATCCGGGCTTTTATCTGCGAGTGAGACGAGCGGAGGGAAGAGCGGAGGAGAGGGTCAAAGAGGTCACATCTGAACACAAGGTTAACACACTGCAAGGTATCAGGTCAATTTAGTTAAGCTCTATTTGTCTTCATGTCATCAAATCACCACATCTCAAATTAAATGTACTTATGTATTAAAATATTTGGGTTTTTATAAATAATCAGACTTTTTATTCATATTTTAGTTAATACATTTCTTTCTAACATTACTCCAATATACTTTATCGTCTTTTATTAACTATTATATCAAAACATTAAAACTCAACTCAAAATATTGGGCCCTCTGTAATTTGAAAGTTCATCTTCATTCTCAAGACTTTACTCACTTATAATAGGCAAGTCATATTACAAAAAAAGATTTTGTAGAAAAAAAAAAAACGTGTCTAAAAAACTTAAGGATTCAAGGGGGGTTTGAGGTCCTGAGCTGAGATCAGCTGAGAAGCACTGCTCTATGTCACCCCTCTGTCTAGCTACTGTCTCAAAATAGTCACAGTAGTAGAATAATATAACCCTAACCCTATTTAAAAAAAATAAGTAACTCTACTGGTATAAACAGGTGACACAGTATTTATACATAATTCATTTTTTTAATGTAATGTTCAACTTTATCAGGAGGGATACCAGTGCATGCATCTCACCGGCTCAGTGCCCCGTGTGGAGTGAGTGAGCGATCCAGGCCTCTCTCATCTGGACTCCTCATGACGGCTGCATCAAGTGGACGACCAAGAGGCAGTCAGTGCAGCCAGGGACTCATGCCAGTGGATCTACAAACTGCTATTATTTAAAGGTACATATGTTTTTGGCCCTTTTGAATTTATTTGACAGATGAGAAAGTAGTTTGTAAGGTAAGCATCCTGAAGCTACTATTAAAAAAATGTAGCCTGTTATAGCGTTCACATTTCCTTTTGGCATTTCTCTTCTGTGATCAGCACAGCAAATCATCTGCCTCCTACCTCCTACTGTGCAGTGATTTGGATATTAATTTGGCTTTATATATATATATATATATATATATATATATATATATATATATATATACAGATGCCTGCAACACTTCACGTTGAGCCTAATTGTTTTTAAATGAAAATAAAATATACTGCAATCAATGTAACCCTGCTAACACTTGTGATTTTGCCATTCCCTATACCCCTTTCAATCAGCTGTCTCCATGTAAAAAAAAAAAAAATCTGATATGAATCACTTTTGATTCTAGAGTGAACGCAGCCTGACTTTTCAACACGCTACCAAATTGTGGTCTCCCAGTCCTCATGTGGGATGTGGTGTGGGATTATCCACCCTGAGGGCTTCACACCCGTCCCCTGTCCCACCTCCACAGGCCGTCCCACCCTCTCCACCAGCAGCTCTGTTTACCAGGCCTGTCCTAATTGATTCCCGCTCTTTATCTTTCTACCTCCTTAATTTTGTTATTAAGTGTGCAGGAGAGGCACGGGAAGCTCCCTCTGTCTCCCATTTGGAGAAATTATACTCTTGTACTTGATCCAGCTAACAGGATTTTCTTAAATTACTTTATAAAAGACCATCTTTTAACTTTCTTATTTCTGGGCCTATCCATTCATTAGCAGGTCTGCCTCCAGGCCCGCTCACATCAATTTCTTGGGTTAAAGTTACAAAGTTAGGCAGCTCGGCTCGGCGCTCACGGTGGTTTGTGGACGAGCGCGGGCGGACGTGGGGGGAACATGGACCAATTATTAATTTGTGAAGTATTAGAAAAATAAAGAGATTGAATTAAGAGTATTGGTGGTTTGTTATCCTATCCAGCGTGGCTAGCCTCAGGGACTCACTGTGGTGGAGGACATTATGCAAATGCTCTCTCTCCTCTCACTCTGACTGCTATCTCCCTTCCTCTCTTCATCCCTCCGTTCTCACTCATTTTCTTCGCTCCTACTATCTTTCCTCTTTTATCTTCATCAGTTGCACAGACAGACTCACACAGCAAGTGCTGCTTCTGAACCTGACAAAAGAAGAAGCAGAGGTCAAGTACAGGGGTACAACACTAGACCTCAAGGCTATGGTCCTTAGCGCAGGAACTGGGAACTACCAACTTACGTATATGCAAAAGTTAGCTGGGCAAAAAAAGGAGTAGGGCATTTACTGTATTGTAACTATGATCAAGGGACTTTTAAACAATTGTTGTAGCATTATGCTGGTGCTGATTACTACAGTGCCATGGTCATTCATTTAAGTTTGCATTGTATTTCTTAAGGAGACAAAATGTCAGCATTTTTATTCCAAGCAAAAAAGTGTATCTTGTATCTTATTGTCAGTGCACTCCCAGAGAAAGCAGAGAAGAGCAATGCGGTGCACACCAAATCTGATTTTAAACAACATTTATAATGCTGAACTACATCAGAGTAGTATTACATGGTCCATAGAGGTATTGCTAAATGAAATGCTTGTACTGGGGGTACTACAGTTTCAAGTTGTGTAATTGAAAAGTTTAATGAAAAGAATAGTAAATAAATGTATGCACAGTATATCATGTAACACACACCGGCACAAATGTTTTTTAGAAGTTTTGTATTGTAGGTAAATCTGTTTGACTAGCCCTAATGGCAGCCATACATAACACTAAGCATTTTGCCTCCTACTACAAACAAGGTTTTCTATTGTATATAAAGATTGAGCCTGGTCCCTAACAATTTAAGTTTGATTTCCAGGGGTCTGAACCAATGATGCAGATTAAATGTAACTGGATAGACAGTTGATCAAAAAACAAGAGGGAGTATCAACACAATAAACAGACTTTATACTGAAAAATACAGTATACAACCAATTGGGAAACAAATATACACCATTTTAATATAGTCGTTATGACAGTCAGTAGGATGGGAGGGTTCCAGACCCACTTCACTGAGAAAGTGAATATGTCTGGTTGGCCAGGCTGGATAATTGGCTGTACTGTAGGAAGTGAGTATTTCAAAGACCTGCTCTTTACAAGATTCTGGACTACCTAATTAAGATAGCAGCTGATGACCTCTTAACGCTCTCATTATCATCGATCCATAAAACTTGCCTCGCTGACGTGCCAAACTTGGGTCAACATCTCTGTTTATTCATGATGGCAGGTGTTCTGTTAAAAGCTGATCAGTGCAGTTAATGAAGTCATAATGAAGAAGTCTTGGAGGAAGAGGATGCGCCGTGTCAGTAACTCCGGCGGTACACCCAACACTAGAGGCAGAACAGACAGGTCTGATGTTAGCAAATATTAGCTTTGTGCTGTGTTCACTGTGACACTCTCATTGCATATTCAGAGACAGATGTTTCCGAGGCGAGCTCCGTCTGAATGAAAGGCCTGAGATGGCACAGTCGCTCTCCGAGGAGCAAGTAATTGGCCCCATGACGGTTACAGCGGCAACATAGACACTTTTACACACACACACACACACACACACACAGCCTCACACACAGCACTGCCTTTCCCCTCTGCCTCTCCTCTCTTCATCTGATAAAGGTAAACGTGTAGCAAATTTGTCGTTTGATGAGGGAGGATTTCCACAAACAGAGCTGACATGATGAGCCTGTGATCTGCCCGTACAAGAGTCAGCGGGGGCCCCGAGATCTCAATCCTCCCCCTGCCCTCCCCCCTGTCCTCTCCTCTCCTCCTCTCTCACACTCCTGGCTCTACTAGACTCTTAGTAATTGCTGCCTGCCATCCATATCTTTCCACTCTCCTCCTCAGAGACATCCTCCTTTTCTTCACATAAACCAAAAAACCTGCCTCGGCCCTTCACTTATCTCCAGACACCATACCTGCACATAGCTGGGATATCCACCTAGCCTCTCCTGCAAAGAAAGAAGAACTCCCTTTTGTTATATTGACAAGTTAAATGGCTCAGGCAGCAGTCACACATATGAGCTGTGTGATAAAGTTGCAACACATTCAAATGGAATAATACAAGGATTTGTGAGCAGGTCATATCAGATGGTCCAAAAGTTACATTTTGTGGAAATTGACCTCCATTACCAAAGTCATTGTTACTATTTATACAGTGATTAATAGAAGTGATCATAGGGCACTTAAACATGAAATCGTGCCACTGAAATCCTGCCACACCTAACTGCTATGCAATCCAATTCTCATACCCCCATGAATTTCTTTTGGTGCACTTGTCCAGCTGATGTGGGAGGAGAAGAAGTCAGTGGGTTTGAGGCTCGAGGGTAATGGTCCTGCCTCTGCCTGCAGTCCCATGACGCTAATCCCAGGACTACTGCTCCGGTCTGGGTCGACTAACTCAATGGCCCTCTGTCCATCTGAACAGTCTGCCTTTAACCCTTTAGCTCAACTTTCATATGCAGTTTAATGTGCCATCGCTGCAGAAATAGGGGCCAAATTTTATGAGAGACACACATTTCTTAAGTGGAAGCTACTCCATGTGGGCACTGTCTAACCAGAGAAAAGCAAAAAGATATTTGAGGCAACATTTGGGTCAGAACGTAGAATACCCTTACTGCCAAATGTTGTAGATGACACAAAAACAAATCTTATTTAACAAAAAAGTTGGCACATCTTGCTCTCAAACTTGTGTTGTAAACCTGAAGTTAGTATTAAGTTTGGAAGAGGGGTCAGGAAGTTGCTATGGATGTGGTGGTAACTGTCAGCAACCTACTGTGCATTTCAGAGTATAATATATAATTTTCCATGGCTTCTTTTTTCACTTAAGAAAAGCCCCTGTAACTTTTTAGTGCTGTCACTATGACAATATTATAAGCTGGAAGAGCTATCACTGCACCAATTCCACAAGCTGTAGGAATAAATACCCTTAGGCACAGAAAGGACATTTCCAATAGACCTTAATTTAAAAAATATGTCAAGTTTCTTGTCCATTGGTCAGAAATGAAACACATGGTATATAACAGGTGACTGCTGGTTCAGGGGCCCTCTAAGGCACTATGAGCCCCATAACACAGAAAGAGACCCTGAGGCCAGAACCCTCAGTAACAACGAGTTTTTGACTACTACAACTACTACTTTTCCTGACATTTGACATCTTGCTGAAACTCACTATAACCCAGACAGATCCTGTACAAATTTTTTGACAGACCACAACTTAACAATGGATTGAGTCAAAACACCAACACTTCTATTCAGTGCCAATTAGCCAATTACCAAGATACTGACCTAAGATAGAGATTCACTGAACGAATATCACTCAAGGGAAAATATAGTGTAATTTACCTCCATTTACCATAACGATAGCCAAAACCAACAGTGTCTATAAATTGTCTATATGGCTATATTTCTGCTTCTAGACTGTACTGAGGCCTGGAGCTGCACGTTTGCACACACTGGTGTTTATTAAAGCAGTGCTCCCTGGAACGTCATTAGAAAAGGCACTGGTGCCTGGGAGAGGTCTGTGGTGGAGGGGAGGGGGGCGGGGCCATGGGGGGCTTAGAGGAGAGCTGAACTTTGTTAATGGAGTGTTTCTCGGTGCAAGTCACTCAGCTTTGAAAGCCAAGCCCCCCGGGTGAGGACTCTGAAGCACACGAATCAGACATGCACAATCAGTTCCACTCCTTAAATCTCCCTCAGAATCATATCTATTTGAGCAGCCTTTTCCTTAATTTATTTCTCTATCAGTTAGTGGGTTGTGATCTGGCGAAGCGCTTGGGGAATAGGAGGCACTGCTGAATGGTGAAACGGAGAAGGTTCCTCTCTTTTTCAGACTGTTTTGTGCTGCCTGGCTCATTTGCACACACACTGGCGCTCTCACTATCTCTCCCCCTGTGCCCTCGCCATCCATTTAGGCAGTGCCTCTGACTAATTTGCCCATCACGCTCGCTGTCTGGTCCTTTACGGTTGGAGATGTTTTGACGTGCCTCTCTCTCGGCTCGCTCCCTCCACTGGCACTGTTTCACTATGATTAAGAATATTCTGATAATAAGCAAATGCCAAGAGTCACCAAACGAATGTGGTGGCACAGTTGTGTTGCTCTGCGTTAGTGGGGAGATATTTGGAGCGAGCCATGCATGCACAGCGTTTTCACTCAAAGGAAATGTAATTCAGAGTGAGGAAGATTCTAGAAGGCTTTATACTGCACATGAAAGAACTGCATGCCCCCACAATATTCACTCATATTAAACTCTCAGATCAGCCACAATTGAATTCATATCCCTCATCAATTACACGCATTATACCTGAAGACTGCACGCTTCAGCTCACTCCAGAGGTTGCCCTGTTGGCCTCTTCCCACAATCCCTTTGGAAAATAGTGCCCAGGCCACCACCACCGCAGCAGTAAGCAGCACCCCCCACCACCACTTCGCCGACAAGCCCACACCTCCACCCACTGAACTCAACCAAGTGATTAGTTGGGGATTAAAATATTTGCTGGGCAAATATCTGCTGTGGCTGTCTGACACAACATCATAGTTCAAAGACAGGAGCTTAACCAAGTTTTCTCCTTTTGACAAACCATGAAGACATCCCCAGACCACACCCAGTACACACGCCAGGCGGCATTTATCACTGTGTTGTATGTGCAGGACAAGCATTCTCACTACAGTTGATGACCCTGACCAAACAAAATGCTGAAAGTGCAAAAGCTGAGCAAAATAACTTGAGCACTTAACTAGAAGAACTTGGATAGCACAAACCTCCACTGAGGCTCGGGCCCTCTCTCACAATGGTAAAGATGCCCAGACTCAAGCTGAGTATTCTAGTTCAAGGGTAAATAATGCTCTAACCAACCAAGCCCTTACATCAAGAATACAAACAAAAACTAATAATTTGTTTATTTACTGCCCCCTTGTGGCTAGTTAGTACATTTGGGCCTATCTCACAATGGTACAGAATCCTATAGTCTATATTTCTTCCTCAGCCCTTTACTGACCATTCTTGTAAATTTTATCCAAAATGGACCATTACATTTTTTAATTATCCAACAACCAACATCAGCAAAAACATAACCTCCTTAGTGAAAGAAATGACGATGTCAATTTAACTAATTACCAAAGTGTGTTTATGAGGATCTGAGGTTTTAAGCAAACTTGCAAAAAAGTGTAAGAAACATGAAGCACAGCAGTTACAAAGTAAGTAATTTATTTAGCTAGCAATGCTCACAGGACCAGTGACCTGACTGACATAAATGCACCTAGTGTAGATGAGGCTGGCTTCTTCTATAAATCCGATAAAGCATTTACACTGTGACCACTAGATGCAGTAAGAAGTATTTTTGGCGAATGTATTCCGCAAAATACCCCAGCGCTCAACTTGATGAAATCCAGTATCCGTCTCCATAATCATAGCATAAATGTACTTAACAATGTTTTATCCATGTTTAATCTTTGTTGTGTAATCAGTCAAAGCCATTTTTCCTATTTTCAACAGCCACTTATTTAATGTTGAGAAGCGCTCGGTGTACTGTTCTGTCTTGTACTCTAGACCAGCCAGCCAATGGGAGCATTCCAAACTCAAGAAATCCTGTAATGGGATCGTGTGATTGGCCAAAGCTTCTGATATGTCTTGGGCATTCTTATCTATTGAAATTCTTTTAATATTAATGTCTAGATGTCATTTGAGGCCTATTTTCACAGTTTCCTTTAACAATGTGCTATGGTATTGATATTAGTTAAAGGTTAGAGTTGTATTTGAGATGTATTGTATTTTAACTTGTAAGGTAGACATAAAATATTCTTTAACTTCTAAGAAAGCTTTAAATAGTTCAACTCGAGCAGCTCTTTGATTTACCATGAAAGGAAAATATTTTTTTCCAAATTTCCACATAAAGTGCTGAGTGAATGGAAGGTGTGGACCAGTTGCCAAGTCCATTATTAGTCCTGAGAGCTGAACAACATGTGTCCTGGGGTCTAACATCACTCAGCAAATTAAAAGAGTGGGCTGTGAGGCTGGGGGTCCACTCAGCGTCCCGCCACACTACTTCAACATTATAATCTCCACTATACCACCAGAGCACCACTCACTTCTGTTAGCACTTTATTAGGAGCTTCAGGAGCTAAAATTGTTTTGCTTCCGACGGTCATTTGGCACTGAAAGTTGTTAATTTCTGGAACCCCCCCACTCACTCCACTCTACCTTTCCTTTGTGTGGGCTGAGGGTGGGGGCGGACCAGGCTGGCGGCGAAATGCAAAGGTTTAATTAG
This sequence comes from Bostrychus sinensis, assembly GCA_020698575.1. Taxonomy (NCBI): domain Eukaryota; kingdom Metazoa; phylum Chordata; class Actinopteri; order Gobiiformes; family Eleotridae; genus Bostrychus; species Bostrychus sinensis. Next base: position 21,933,121 of record CM036258.1, read on the forward strand.
TTTTTGGTGAATTAATTAAGGAGGGAAAAAGTTGTTCTTGGGGGGGGGGGACAAAAGTGGGGCTGGACACAGGAAAAGCGTCATGGAGGCCCGGAGGATTTAATTTAGAGTGGCTCTCCTGGAGGGGCCCGAACCCACCACTCCGAGGAACTTATTGATACCAGGCTCACAGCGATCCATCACTGTCTACCACCCTCAGAAACATGGTGTTCTGTGTAAGGACGTCCAGAGGATACTGTCTGCAGGCGGACAGCTATGGACCTGGACACTCAAACTTCAACTCTTAAAAATATTTATGTACATTGTTCTAAAGGGGCCATAATATGCTTTTTTCAGGCTTTTGGAAATAGTTTTGCAGCTTTGCACTAGTATTTCACGCTTTTATAACTTGGATATGTATGGAAATTTCTAATGTATATGTAAGAAAAACGTTTTCTTTTGGGGGAACTGTTACTTTGACTTTTCAGAGAATGCTTGGATTAGGTGTCTGTTGCCCCCTGCTGGCAACAGTGGGGACTAGACAGATCATAAAATGGCCATTTAGCACAGCTATTAGCAACATGATACTAACAGATAGATAAATAAGCTAACTGCTGCATAGTGACGGCAATTTAAGTGCTGAAATCAGAAAATGAAATGTGTAGAGTTGTGAGACCGTTTGAGCTCTTGCAAAAACATCAGCATCAGCATAAAAGATTACTCAAATATGCGTGAATGTAACAAAATCCTACCCCAGGTATTGTTTTGAGGTGGAAACAAAATTATAACATGGTAAAAAGCTCAAAAAAAGTCATTATGTACTGAATGCTTCCTGTCTGCGTGTCCTCTTAACTTTTCATTTTTGCTGCACTGTGGTCCTCAAATGGTCCAAGTTTCTCAGGTAGAAAACTGCTTTTCCATGTATTTCCTTTCATCACAGAAAGATGGGATAGTAAGACGACTACAAGAAACTGACAAGGTTGCTGTACAGTGTTCTTTATTACAGCTCCCAAATTAGATTTAGATGAAAGATGGTAATCAATAGCATTTCTATCAAGGCCAGGTCACTCTTACATGAGTGACAACAATTACATAAAATCCATAATGTATAAATAATATTTTGTTAATGAGCAAAATGTCTCTGCTGTGTCTATAAGTATAATGTCAAGTCACCAAGTCCACCAATTTGACCTTCAATATAATGCATAGATATAGTTAAGCCACGTTATTTATACACCAGCTCTGCACAACACTTCGTGGTAGACCAAAGTGGTAGAGAAAGGGTTGGCAGGAAACAGGATCAACAACTTGAAGTGAACAAGACCATCGTCCAAACCTGAACTATCTGATGGTGAATTTGTGGAGAAAACAGAAGACCAACGTAATGGCAAGGAACATTAACATCAAGAAACTGGGAATCTATGAAAAAACAAAGAGTATTCCAAAATCCTAGTGGAGATTTGCAAAAACCGTGTCAACAAACACACACGTGCAACACACGTTGGGCCACTGTGATAGACAATTAACGCATTGCTGCTGCTCTTTGAGAAAATGTATTAATAATTCTGGACACAGCTCTTTTTGTTAAAATGTACAATCAAATTAAAAATAGTTACATATCTCCATAGTATATTTACCACTTATATTTACTGCCACTTATTTCGGAGTTTACTTTGGGTCTGAAGCAGACTACACTATGAAGGATGGCCAGTTAGCTGCAGTGTTGACACAAAGACATACACAGACAGACAATCATTCACTCTCACATTCATCCACTATGAGACATTTAACCTTAGTACCAGAGAGAACCCACAGTAACACAGGCAGCACATGCATGCTACACACATTACATTTCTATCACACCACAATACCTAAGTCTAACACATGAAGTGCACTATTTCTATCAGAGAAGAAGTTTACTTGGCTCACATCACAACTGCATGATGCACTGTGATTGTTTCTTGTGGTTTTGAGCTGGTGGCGCAGGGGGAGGGGGAGATTGTTTGAATACTCCATCCAAAGTGTGCATGAGAGAAATATCACCAAATTAGATGTCTCTAATCCCTGGGGAATATGAATTAGCCCGCAATGAATCACAGCTCAAATGAGTAGGTGTTTTGAGGAAAGAGAGGCACTGATATAAACACATTCAAGCTAGTAAACAACAATCCACAATAAAAATACAAAAAGCAGAGCGGGTGAGGCTGCCAGAGGAAGATGCCAGAGAGATCTGAGAAATTACATTCAGTGCAACAAACAAAGCGACGGCACCATTGTAACAGAGGATTTTTGTGTTTCTTACCTTTTGGCTTCATGTGTATACAATCTCACAAAATGCGTCACAGTTTCTCTCTTGGCATGGCTTTGTCACTACATCTAATATGTGGAGTTCCAACATGCACACACTAAAATGTCCATTTTATTTCTTCATATCTGAACTAGATACTTTTACATATTAAATGAGAAAATCTTAAGGCTCTAAATGAGTAAATGCATTTTTTTTTACCTCAGTATTAGTAGAAATAGTAGTAGATGCAGTAATAGTTCCACTATAACGGTACCTATTAGCAGTAAAAGCATCAGCAACAATTGTGATTGTAATAGTGGCAGTTGTAGTAGTAGCAGCAGCCGCAGCAGTAGTGGTAGTAGTAGTATAAGTAGCACAAGAGTAGCATTAGTAGTATTAGCAGCAGTAGCAGTAGAGGTAATAGTAGCAATAGTTGCAGCAGTTGTAGTTGTAATTGTAGCAGTAAAGTAGCATTAGTAATAGCACTACAGTAGTAATTTGTACTTAAATGACTTTAATAGTTTTCTACTTTTAAGTGCTCATCTGTTGAGTACTTTTACTTCCACTTGAGTAATTATTTGAGTTATTATTTTTAAGTGTCAGTACATTTACTTGAGTACAGATTTGAAAGTACTCCCACCTCTGATCTAAACAGCACTACTTTGCTACTTTGATGTAGAAGGGGAAATAAATTTGCTTTTTGATTAGAAATGGGCAAACACAAGTGGTAGATGGGTTCTTGTCATAACTGCCAGTCACTGCTGATCAAAGCCATTCTTGCAGTGTGTGTGCGTGCGTGTGTGTATGTGTGTATGTGTGTATGAGCTGGAGAAGTGATGCTGAACTAATGCCTGGTGTGGCCCTGGTGCAGCGGTTCTCCTACAGGGTGGTCATGTAGCCCCTTAGCCCCTGGTCTCTCACTGAGGCTGCCCACCCACATGATGGAGGTGTTTAAATCTTCAATGGGACAAATCTGCATCTCCCTTGGACACACTCCCTTACTGCTCCGCTTCTTCCCACAAAGATCTGCTCTGTCTTTGACGGCGGCTGGAGTTAGGACGATCTTTGAGATGAGCCGTTAAAAGCAGCAAATGGGAAACAATGTACCACACCAGCCTACATCAGTGCATAGAATGGCAGCTTAAAACCAGAGGTGGAAGAAGTACTCCAAATGTGTACTCAAGTAAAAGTACTGCTGCTTTAAAATATTATAACACAAGTAGAAGTAAATGTACTCATCAAAACTGTTACTTAAGTGAAAGTACAGAGGTAATGAGTGTAAGGTTTACATAAGTAGAAGGTTCATATGGCTACTATCACTACTACAACCGGTATTACTATTACAACTGGAATTAATACTACCACTGTAACTAGTACCCTTACTACTACCACTATTACTATTGCACTACTACTACTGCAACTGCTACTATTACTATCAGTGCTATTACTATTACAAAAGCTACTAATACTACCACTATTATTAATGTTCTCACTTCTGCTACTACCACCACAACTATCACTACTGCTACCACATGCTACTATTACTACTACTACAGCAGCTACTATTTTGCCACTGAGGAACTTAGAGATTCTAAAGGTTTACTTGAGCAAAACTACCATTTCTTCCTCACAATCATAGAAAATACATATTCTTAAAACTATGTCTATGTTTAGTTAATACCTGAGTTTATGTATTTGGTTACGTTTTACCTTTGTTTAAGACTCATAATGATACCGAGTCCTCCCGCATTAATAAATTCTGAATTACATGTCCTGTGCCATAGCCTTTGGTGTAAAAGTGTGCGGTTTTGCCAAGGCACTGTCTCTCCTCTTAATCACACTATCAAGTTGTAAGATCAATAAAGCTTAGTGCTTAAGCTGTGTTGTATTTTAGGGAGGAAAATGGAGGCAGTGTACTCTGTAAATGTTCTTAGCGGCACATGTGAATTTCTGTGTAGTCAAATTAAGCAGGATTAGGGCGTGCGGGAGGGGGACACACTGCACCTCATGTGACAATGCTCAGAATGGTCAGCGGGTCTATCTGACCTGGTCAGGCTCTGCTTTCACAAAAAGACAACCTAAAACAAAGTCGCATACACATGGGTGATGAATTCATGTATAACCAACATGAAGTACTGGCCCACCATGAGATACCAAAAAAAAAAAAAAAAAACTAAGGCAGTTATTCCATAAATTACCACTTTGATTTGTTGGGTTGTCTACACTTCTCCCATCTGAAAATCCAAAACAAAATCCAACTATATGTTTTTAAGTTATCTTGCTATTAGACCAACAAACCAACACAACCTTCTTGGCGGCATAGTTTGAAAGGTTTTGAACAAATTTTACATTTTGGCAGCACTTATGTCTCCTTTTCTCTATCTTTTTTCCTCTCCCACATATCCAGACATGCCCACAGTTCCTGATGACCAAATGAAAGCAGGCTGAGCTGGAGAATGGCTGAGGCTGTGGCCCTTTCGTAAGGAGGGAGGAGGCCCCAGTGCACTGAAATAGCTGCAGCTCCAAAAGAAATGAAATCCAGCCACTTATTTGTCAGGGTGTCTGCCTGCTCTCCCCGTCTCTGCCTGCCTGTGTGAATATGCATGAGGATTTGAGAGGTATAAATAGCGGAGGTGTCCATATTGCCACTGCATTTTCCATCAGCACAGAGAAAGGCTTTAATGGGCTTATTATGAAGCGCATTACATCACCAACGGCCAATTACAAATGCCTTAAGGGAACAGGAGAGGAGGAAGTTACTCCGAGTTAACCAGGGGTATAGGTTCTATAGGTGTATGTAGAGATGATTCATTACATTAGTTGTACCTACTATATCTGAAGATAGCCATGAGTCCACCCCTCTCTCATTCATTTGTACTTGGTGTGTGATTTGACTGACTTTAATATTAGACTGTATCTTCATGCATGAATGTAGGTGTACGTGAGTGCAGTATTAGAGATTTAGCAGATGCTGCCACCCTTGTATTTTGATAGTGTTGAATTATCAGATCTCCAAATGCATATGTGCATCACAAATCTTAGCTTTAGGTGTTTAGATTTGTATAGCAGCATGCACCCTGGCCCACTTCCACCACAGTCTCTTGTGGGTAATCACTCAGTCAGACTTCTGCTCCACTTTCTCCTTATACTTCTGTCTCTGACCCACTTTGATCTGTTCCATTAGAACTAACTCCTGATACAGCAGCTTGAGATAACACAAAAGTTCAACAATTAGAAATGCATCAGCTCATAAAGCCCTCCATAAGGTTGCATCAGTATAATGCCACCTCCATTTGGATGATAGCTGGTTTACTGAGGGAAAGCATGAGAGGTCAGCAGCAGAATGCTGTGTGTACGACTGCAGAGAATGAATGGTGCCGTAGGAGATTAGTGTTGGCGATGCAAGCAGAGCAAGTGTTGGAGAGAAAGAGAGTGAGATAAGTTGAGGAGGGTGGGCTGTGATCTGATCATAAGCCTGATAGAAAGGAGGCTGAGCCTTGTCCTGGGGAGCAGGTTCACCAATGTGATGCCATCGGGGGGATCTCAACACCAGCGGCCCGCCGGCGTGTGGTGCCAGGGCAGATGCAGATGAACCAAACCTGAGAGAAACAATTGGGCCGGGCATGAGGGGAGGCTGAGGGAAGAGGGTACCATCCCTGCCGCTCTTTATCAGAGCCATTGATCGTGGCGTGTGTGCATTGATCCAAGTCCACCATCTGCTAGAGTTAGATAAGCGTGCGAGGGCCTGGGCATTGTGCTGTCACTCACCGAGAGTGCACTATGAGCGGCAGAGAAAGAGCCAGATCCAGCCGGAGCCACGGAGAAGAAGGGAGTGGTGATGTGGAGCGAGGAGGGGCGCTCTGGCTGCAGGGAATTATGGGGGCAGGATTAGCCTCCTCACTTGCAGGAAACAGAATTTTAAACGGCTGTCTCCTGGCTCCCTCAAACACACACACTACCCCCCGTGTCTTCTCTGTGCCCCCAGCCTGACTCCTTACACTCTCTTACAGTGAACTTCATCACAGCTCCAGTAAGCTGCTCCAGTCTGGGACAGGGCCATCTTCACAGGTCAGGCCCAGAGCCACACACCAACAAGTGACCTCATCTTCTATCTAGTAGGTCTCACTACTTTTATACATTTAAAAAAATCTGGTTTATTACTCATTTCATAGTCAAGTCTCATCATCACTAAACAGTCATGGTCGATCTTATCAGATACAGTTGCAACACCACTCTCAAGCTACTCTTTGAGAATTTATGATGAAATACAGTTTCTAGAAAGGGTTGCCACCACTCTAAATGAATATGCAGTTTGTCTTTTTCATTTGATCAACACACGTTTGATCTATAAGCAAAAAGAGTCCCGAGTACAATCCCATTTTTACTGGTCCACATTTGTTGGCTTTTTGTTTTATGTCTAATCCTGCAGATTTAGAGAAAAACAATATGGTATATTACAGTCAGTAAGTCCATGTGCATTCAGCTGAGTGGCACCTGTCCCCTTCCCCCTGGTTGTAGTCCTAGAAAATGGACAACACAGAGGACTGGGGAAACATTTGGGTTGCCAGGGAGACCTATAAAAGAGCAACTGCAGCAGCACCAGGGCCGCACTCAGGGGCCGCGAGTGTGTTGGGGCTGCAGCAGAGCCTCCGTGCCCCCGCCCTCACCCCAGAGCTGCCCTATCTCTGTGCAACTGTCTCTAAGTCCATTCTACCCTGTTGTCGCTACTTTTTATTTGCTCCATTTTGCTCTTTAGAATTTGCACATTGGGGTCCGACGCACAAGGCCGCTGCTTTGTGGGCGAGTGGGGGGTGTTTTTGATGTGGCAAAAGTGCTACGGAGGGATTAGTGTGGCCGGTTGGATCATCTTACAGCGCCGACCCCCCCAGACTCACGGACAATGGGGATTAAAACTTCTCTTATTCTTCGGCCCCAAACGGCAGGATGACAAAGACAGTATTCCTCTGGGTCTTTTAACATCGGGGCTGCACAGCTGAAGTTGTGGACCGGGAGCGGGGGGATGGGGCCCGAGCAGGGGTCTTATACAAAAAATTAATCCTACGGAATTTTCTCCTCATTGCGAATGGAGAGTTATAGCTTTTGCCTTGCTATTGTGGCCGATCCTACATAACCCATCGATGTCACTCAATAGAGCATAACAGCATCCGGTGGAGTGAATGTTTGTACATGAGGCGCCCAGGGGCCAGACACATCTGATATGCATCTGCATCCATGCAGCAGTGTGGCTTCAAAGGCAACATGTTAATGGCTCATTTGGAAAAGATTTGATAGATCAATTATATTTTATTTACACACTGAAGGCCCCTTAACCAGTTACAAAGGCCAGCGAGCAGTTTAACACATCCAGTCTATTCTCCATCATTTTCCATAACAGCGCTGGACTGAGGCTACAACTGAATTTATCATCATTTAAATGTCAATTACCTACGACCTTTCACTTTGTGTCTGGTGTACAAGTCAACAATAGATGACTAGCAGGTTCAATTATGTCTGGGCCTGAACCATTCTGCATGTCACATTGTGTTCACTTGCTTTTCTCACAATGTCACCCTGTTGATGAAACTCAAAATGCATTGTTGTCTTTGGGGGTGTCGACAGCGAGCAATTTTCCAAGCACAGAATGACAAAATAACCCCTCCTCCACTCGGGTGTGTGGCAAAATTGTTTCTCTAATAAAAAAAAAATGCATCTTTTGATTGCAAGGGCGGGGATATTGTAAATATATGCACCCCCCTCCACCACCACCTTCACAGCCTCTTCCCTCTGCCTCCGGTTCCTCTCTCTCTCTCTCTCTCTCTGTGCAGTAAATAAAAGATTAAATGAGTGTTCTAAAAACACCGACTGGTCACCAGAAGATAATTGTTTCAGCTTTGTTTACTGTGCGTCAATGTTTTCTCCCTTTTTAGTCCTTTTTTCTTTTTCATTGTGTCCGTAATTAAAATTCCTTTATTTTCAAAGTAGTTCTGAAAGAGGACGCTAAATTGCCTTTTCTGTGTTTATGTTGTCATTGGCCCGCTGTGGGGAAGGGGAGAGGAGGGGAGGGAGGCAGCAGTGTCCTTGGATAGGATGCAAGATCAACTTTTTACAAACTGAATGCGTTTCTGTAGTATATATTGTGGCAGCAAAAGAAGCTAATGTTTATGCACAGCTATCACTATTACTATTGAATTAGCACTGCTGTTGCAAGTGACTTGAATGATGAGTTATTGTGATACTTTTTAAGCCTATTTTTTATGTTTCTGAATAAAACTGCCACCTGTTTTTTAAAGCACTGCATGCTGCTGGTCTAATCCAATATCTTCAAATTGGTCGTTATACACAATTGAGGTGTTGATGGATCCCAAAAACAAGCTATGTAAATATGAATGAAATCTACAAGCGCCACCCTAACACCTTATAATGAAGTGCGCATCATCTCAAGAGCCTGGCACACAAACACTGGCCTGAAACATGCTTATCTGGCAACAGAAATACATTTCCGGAAACCTGACTTTCATGCACACACTGATGAAGCCACAGTGTTGCTCACATTCACATCCCACAGTCGAGATGGAGGTCTGCGCCTCCTCCTTCACTCTCAATGTCAGAACTGAGAACACATCTGACAATCAGGGAATTCATTAGAAAAAGGTGACAATGAGGTTTCCACCAGCCAATTTTCCACATCTCCCTTTGCTCCACAGAGCGCAGCGCAGAGGTCTGACGTGGACTGGTTTTAAACAGCCTCTCCACTCAGACATGGAGGAGCTCTTGCCCCTGAAGTGAACCTGAGCAGGCCAGGGCCAATAGCACATTATAGAGCTGGTATATTTCCTTCACAGGTCCAGGGACGTTCACACATTCACATCAAACAAACACTAAGACAGCAGCACCATGCCATCACAGCCCCTGTCCCTGTGTACTGCTATCCCTCTTCTGCCTAGCCATGCGCCCATAATTGAATCTCAGGTCGGGATTAATTCTAGGATGTGCACTTGACTCGGTCAAAAACAACTATTACAGGGAGGCAATGTATTTTTTTACACAGCACTTCACATTGATTAGGCAATGTGCAGCCACGAGAGATGCACTGGATTCTAGATGAGTGTCATTTGCATTAAATGAGGGGTTTGCTGCATCCGGAGGAGAGGGGCTGTCCGACACCAGACACAATAACACTGTGTATGATGAAGTGACACACATACAGGCCGATGCACATACAGGTTGTTCATAAACATGACAAAATAAAAATACATTACACCAGGTAGTGGTCAATGGTGTTATATTACCACTGGGTTAACCGAGGTGATGCTCAGATCCGCAGAGGGGCATAGGTATAGAGTTCATAACAACATGATTACAGCATGAGGATGAGTTCAGTGAAATATTGTGTGACCCCAGGGTACTCAGGGGTCCATGCAGGCCGAGGTAGGGAATGAAGAAGGGCCAAATGGATGAGGAAGAGGAGGGCCTTCAGAGATGCTGGTGGGGGCTGAAAAAGGCCCTCTGTGAGTTTTCAATGAGAGCCAGAGAACATGTCCTGCCTCCTCCTGTCGTGCTGTCAAACTCGATCAGTAGTGAGGAGCAGTGACGCTGCTTCCCTCCCAGACTCCCCCTCCGCACAAAGGAGTCTGTGAGGACCCACTATGCATTTCACATTCAATTTATCCCTCCACGGGACATGGCTGTCAGGGTCAGCCTTGGTGCTATGAGACCAGGCGGGTGTGGAGGTTCGGGGGGGAGGCTCTGGTTATAGTTCTAAAGGGAGTCGGCAGGTTGGAGGGGGACAGGACAGAAAATGAACAGGAGATTTAGGGTGAAAACTGGGTGATGGAGGGTGGCCTCTTTCACTAATAAAAACTCAAAGAAAGCTCTGTCCCGAGGCTTTATTTGATGGAGCTTATGCTGCCTTCCATGGGGTCTTCAATGGGAACCAGGAGAGCGTTCCTCTGCCGAAGCCCATTAGCCTGCATTAGGAGCGTCCACACACCCGCACAAGGAGATTTGAGACAAACCCTAAACAGCCCACAATAACCGCGAGGTACAAGCCTTGAGCCTTAAGACCCCAAAAGGGCTTTGAATAGACGCTCCGCAAATCATGTTGTTGAACAAATCAGGTATTAAGAAGAGAGGAGTTTGTCCGAATTTACTTTCCCTAAAGACCTTAGTTAAGCTAGTTACTGCGGAGCTTTAGTTAGGCATTGCTCTCTTGTGAGTGATTGTGCATGTGTGAGGGGCCATCATTCTTCAGACATCTTAAACTATGACACCCAAATACCCCCCTGGAAAATAAACCCTTCCACTTATACCCCCGGCTCACCCTCACACGTATAAACACAGCCGTACCAAAGCCCAAATGCCACGAACAATGGGCCACTATTGGCAATTAAATGCTATTTGGAGATCCAGGGTCTAAGTTAATGGCATTACTGTTGCGATTCTTCTCCTGAATGGCATAAAGGATTTCCCTCTCTACCAATAAAGCACTACTCACTGTCTTACCAGCATTACATAGCTTACCTTGAGGCTAATGCTTCACAGCTTTTCCGATTACTATTTGAATATTTCCTTTTTGCCCCTGACCGGTGGCAGATGTTGTGGTGGGCCTAAAACTCAATGTCACCACCCATAGCAGGCCTGTCCATCTTTTTGGCTGCTGCTTTGTTTTGGCCTTTGACAGAACAACCACCCAGGTAGGATGAAAGCCTACTTTTGTCACTCAGATTCTATAGCAAAACTGCTTAAGCTGAATATTCGGTCAAACTCTTTCCCTTTTCTATACATTTCTCATCATGCACTATTATTATTTGCTTTTTATCTGGCGTGAAACCATACTGGGAGAAGGAAAATCCTCCCCGATGTTAAATAATTTACCTCCAATAGGGCTCCATCTCCTTCCTGCCACTGCTCTTGTTTGTCCAGAGATCGGGTTTGGCAGGCACCTATTCTGTGGACAAGACTCTTTGAGAGGAATATGAAAAGGCAGATTTAAAGGTGATGCCTGGTCAGAGGGGAAAGGGAGAGTGAGCCTGGTTATCACAGGGACCACATTTAGTAAGCGCCCTCCCCATATTACCCTGGGCAACAAGGAAAAAAGAAGGGAAAGCAACGAGAAAAATCTGTTCCAAATCAGATATATGCAACATTAAATACAACTTGAATGTTGGAGTAATGCTAGTTACTTGCAGGATTAGTACCTCCAGATACACACTGATAGACAATCCTTCACTATGTGCAGTCTAGATTCTCCACTTTACCTAAGGCAATGGTCACATTTCTCCATGAGCACTCAAGGCACTTACATCACAGAGCCATTCACCCATAACATTTATATACCAAACACTGTAGGCAAGGACAGCTCTACCAATTAAGCTACATGCCCAGAGTAGGGCAGTGGACCCAGGAACAACTCATGATGGAATTAGGAAGACATGAAATTTTGTCCCAGAATAAACATCTGAGATGGGCTCCTGTGACCAATGAAGAAAATGAATTGTAAAATGAATACATGAATTGATAATAATGCATTCTTTGATTCATGTGTTCTCTTACATAAATATATTAAAACTAACTAAAATTGTTTATTGAAGTGCCTGCTACCCAAAACTTTCATTTATAGCCATATCCTAAAATGAATGAAATTACAACATAATTGGGGTTATAATCTCTATAACAACAAAAGCAACCAGTGCTGTCACTTGTACATTATCTTTTTTATGCTAAATAATTTTGCCTTGATATTTTATGCCTAAAATTGTTCATTTTAGGCATTAAGATTTGGTTAGATTGTATTTTGCAAACAGAGAGTGAGAGTGGGACTGATGGCAAAGCATACTGTGATTAATAAAAACAACCAGTCCTAAACATCCAGAAACAACAACCCATGCATGTTTTCAGTGGTAATCTGTGGTTCATTAAAATTACTGCCATTAGAACTATTTGATGTTTTATTTACTTAAAATAATTACTAGTGTTCAGAGACTGCAGAGAAATTGCATCCCACAGACATTTTTCAGTTCCTCTGAGACTCGACTGTTCTAGCAGAACATTTAAGCCATTTCAACCACAGCTATGATCTTAATTAGCTATACCTAAAGCCCATCTCTTCTCCTCAGACAAGTCTAATTACACCCAGCGCCCTTCCCGAGCCACAGCCCCTCTGCTGGCTAAAAGGGAAGTCACAATCTCCAGAGCAAGGATTACAACCTGGGATACATCACAGTAATCATCTCCCCCCTCAGCCCCCACCCTTGGCTCCTTGCCCCCTCACTCCCTGCACCTTGTTCTATGAGATGCACAATACTACTACCCAACTAATTTGAAGGGAATATATTAAACAGGCTCTTCATTTGAGTCAAAGAATAAGTCCAGGGTGCAGAGGCTAAATGCGTTAAAAGAGCAGTAGTTCCTTTGCACACAGCAGCAGTCACTCAAGCTAAATGTCTTGTTATGAGTGGGTTTAGCCTTAGCAGTATCCCTTTACTTGCTCATAAGGATCAAACTTTGTATTTAAAGGCTTTCTTAATTGGATCGCTTCCTTAACCCCGCACAGATCTTTGATCCGTATTGTAAACTTTCATTGTTGTCCATCAGTATTATGGCGGCTAGTGCGATTGCATGGTCTCATCTTAGCATCCTAAACTCCTTAGTGTTAGTATCAGCTCAGGCTCTTAGCAGTGGATAAGCCGCGCTAATGTCATAATGGTGATGATTTGGCTCAGCCTTCCACCGTTATGTCAATTCAGCCGAGGGAAGCCACAGCCACAATTAACAGAAAATTTGCTCAATGCTATTGAGTGTTTATGTGAGTGAGGGCAGGGCGCTGACCTTCTCAACCTCGCACATTACCAATCAATTACACCTCACAGCTAAACATCATCAATTAATCATTAAGGAGGTCTCTAAGCTAATAAAGAGGTTACGGTTACAATATAACTTTAAAAAATAAAGGTTGGGGTAAATTTACTGGTCAATAGGCCTAAGGAAGAGTTTTTTTAGATTTATTTTTGGCATATTGCTAGTGGAAATTAGGCAGAGAGAGGGGCATGACATGGAGCAAACTGGCCTAAGCCTGGAAATGAACCTGGGTCACTCCAGAATGAGGTATGCTCTCTACCAGGTGAGCCATCGAGGTGCAAGAGCCAAGGAAGATTTGATTAGTTTTTATTTTGATCAAGATCTAAAGGATTATTCATCATTGGAAGATAAGCAACATAACAGTACTTTTCAGTGGTGATGGGACTACACTGTTTTAGCTATGGTTAGGGTGCACCTGCCAGGTTTACTGTTAGATTCTATGCACTTTTTCTTTAATATTTGGACATAATATTTTTGCATGATATCAGTAGTTGGCTTTATAACACACACTAAAACCATTAAAGCGCTTTGAAGTTTGGGGACCGAAGTAAAAGTCCAACCTAAGAAAATGAAAAATGTAAGGCTGAAATGGGATGGCTGTGAAGCAGAGGCGTGTGTGGGGGTCTTCTATGAGGACGGCAGTCGCGGGTGGGTCTCACTCAAAGCCTATTTGTGGATAAAAGTGGTGCAGCCCTGGGGTCCACTCGCACAGGCAGCCCGGGCTGGTGATTAAGGGGGCGCAGGGGCAGGACGGCCCTTTAATTTGGGGCTGCTCGGAGAAGGGGCTGGCACTGGTGTATCTGTAGCCAGACAATGGCGATTACCTTCCTCTTTATCTGGCAGAGAAGGGGCTTTGAGAGAGCAATCTGAGGAGCGGAGGAAATGGCACGACACAGGATTAGTGGCACAACAGGACGGTAAATTAAATGTTGGAGATGAAAGAATGAGCCTCTGACATGCATCAATAGAGAGCATTGGGTGCATTCTAATAACAAGAGCCAAGGAGAAATACCTGTAGAGATTAGGGAGAGAGAGAGCAGCCATACACAATCATATCAATGACTCTGGTCCTCTTTTGTAGTGTGGCTCCCTTTGGATCCTGGCAAACAGGAAGTCAACATTATTGTAACTCTACTACAATGTGTTTGAGTGTCAATGGGTCAGAACTGCACTGTGTCTTTAAAATGTGATTGCATTGGAACTCATTTAGAGTAGGACACCCTTGGCTCTACATGAAGTTTATCTGTCGAGTTATAATATACCATAACAAGGTAATTTTCTATTACATGAGACTTGGACTTGATGGTAATTTGTTTCAATGTAGAAAATACTTATTTCCAGAGTAATATAGCCTCAATTTGTATTGTAATGACCAACTTTGTAATAATTTATTATAATGGCAATGTCTTATCTAGCCATCATGTGTCCTAGACTAGAAAGATCAATTTTGGATCAGTTTTTATTTATGATCATTTCTGTCACATACCTTTTACAGAAATCAGAAAGTTCTTTCATTCATCTTCTTCCACATGTGACAAGAGCCTGTTCAGCTACTATGGGCCTATGAAGACGCACACCATGGACAATAACCAGAGACAATTTTAGATTTACCAGTTGTTCTATACAAGCATGACTTTGGATGATGGGAGGAAGACAGTGAACATAAGTCAGCCAACCTGGAATTGAGAGAGGTGGGGGTGCTAATCACTCTGCCACTGCACACCTCCAGTTATTTTACTAAATTATTTGACATAGACATTTATGGTACATGTACAACATGTTTTAAATAGTTTTTTTTTTTTTTGTAAAGCCAAAAGAAAACACCACCAATCTCATCTGTCATTTCAGGTCATTTCTGATCTGAGTTCCCTTGGCTTGCTATCGGTATTTCAATAACAAAGTGTGAGTGTATGAATAAAACGTTTAGAGTTGGCACCTACCCTTAAAAACTACATGAGATCTGCTACTACACGCACACAAATCTTCCCTAAACATATGCATAAATATGTACATATACTACACCAGTGCAACACATTCTCCCACACATCACAGTACCTCCACTCTGTCCCCATTACAGCACAATAATCCTCTATTTACACACTCTTCAGGCCGAGAGTGGCACTATTTAAATAAGTTGGCGTCTGTCGCATCGTCAGCAGATCCACACTGCACCCAAACAAACCTATCTGCAATTTGATGCAATTACTCGACTTCATTAAAAGTTCCAGCTGAAGTTCTTTGTTGATGCTGAAAAAACAAACATTCTCGAGTCATCATTAGTAGAAATTAAAAACAACACATTCTCATTAGCATCTAACATTATGATTGACAGGTATTACATACAAAAGTTGTAAAAACAAAGGAAGAAATTGTGGAGTGACAGCAGACAGGAAGTGTGAGGTGATTCATAAGTGAAGGCACAAATGATTCAATCAGAGAGTGGCTTTATCTAGGTTATTACTACACTGGAGCAGGATGATGAAGAGGATCCTAGCCTTAATCTTGGTCACAATGGAGGGGAACAAAGGCGTACTTACAAGCACTATCAGCCACAAATATCAAATCAGCTCGAGCTGCACCTAATCCCGCCAGACAGCATTGTTGATTCAGTGAACCTGCGGTCGGTTGAGGCATACACAGATGTAAGTGGATAGCAGGTACACTACACTATGGCCATGCACACAAAGCTCATACCCAAATGATTGATGTAAATATGTGTTTTGTAATGAATCCATATAAACTGTACAGATGGGTTCCATGTCGTTTGGAAAATGGCAGGATCTTGTGCCCCACTTAGACCTAGCATTTCAATCTGACTTCTCTCTGTAGACCGTTTGCCATTGAAATACAAGTTGGGTTAGTAGAAGAGCATTTCCTAATATGTCCAAGGACCCTGCATACACGTGAACATAGCAACCTCCAAATTCTTACTCACATTTCTCTGGCACACTGGCCACGTGAGAGCCTCTTACTCCTTACTGTCCAATTTAATATCAGGTTCGAAGGGAGTCAATGAGGTAGTTTTTGTGACCTCTGACCCTACTTCTTTACTGGTCCCACTGCAGTAGGACTGGTGTAAGAGCAGCGGTGTGGACGTCCTTGTGCTGGATGGCTCTTGGCTCAGGGAAAAGGACACTGGCAACTTCATTATCCCACAATAACAGGCTAATTATTGTGTTTGTTAGCAACAAATCAGAGCACAACAGACTGCATGTCCCTGTCCTGTTTGAGCATCTTAATTACTTACCCCCCACACCCCCCGCCACTCTCTCTGTTGCCACTGCTGCTGTTGTTATTTAGCATATAAAAGGCAACAGCTAATTGTCTGGACTATAAATATTCGGCATGCAATTAGTGTTCTGGCCTGCCTCAGTGCTGTGTTATCACCTCACTGTTCAGTACGTGGAGCAACCGCACACTCAATTTTCCAGATCGAATGGGAGTTTGATAGCAACACAACCTTTGTTTGTAAGAACAAGTGACAGAAAGCTTTTTTACTCGTTCCTGTAGAAAAAACACAACATCAGGATCAATTAGATGACCGAAAGGTGGTCAAGGCTCATACTCACTGGATCACTTTGGAGCAATATTATTTAGAGGTAGGTAAAATCTATAAATCTAGACCACTATCTGGATCTAGGAATTTTTGTACCATTGTGAGACAGTGCCAAATACACCAACTCCAGCCACAATGAGTAATAAAAAAGTTGTTTCTGGATTCTTTATCATTGCGAGATATAAGGGATTGGTGGCTCAATGGCTTGAGCAGGTGTCTCTGAAATAGGAGATCCCTGGTTTGAATCCAGATCTGGCCTGTATATCTTTATATATTGTGAGATAAGGCCAGTGCCTTGGCAGAGATCTGAGTTTCTATTTTTTCATTGAAAAAATAATTTCTTTCACAGATGACTGCTGCACAGTTTGAGGGACTAAAGCCAGACATGGACTTCTTTTATCTGCTTTAAGGGTCAGTGTCCACAGAGAGAAGCGTCCTGTCCCCCTCTCTGTCTTTCACTACACAGTCTTCCTTGATCCTGGAGCACCCCACTTCTGAAGGAGAAGAACTGGAGGAACGCACAGGAGAAGCTGGGAAAGGCACTCCAGGCAACAGTGAGTTCAACAATCACATTGGCATCTGGAGAAACGGCCCTCTCATGAAGAAAAAGAGCACTTCACTTCAGGAAGTTCACGTTTTAAGACAAACCGGATTGATGACCAACTTCATACATTTGGATTTATCTCAAATGTAAATTAATGACTTTGTTCTGTTTTAGTTCTGGACTTTTAAAGTGACTGCAAATTGAATTTCTCTCAAAGTAAAACTAGAGGCATGTGGAGAGCACACACCTTTGCCAATGCATTAGGGTTCTTCTCTGGAGGCAGACAGTGATCCAGATCCACACACAAAAAAAATAAAATAATAATAATAATCATTTGTTGTATTTGTGACCTTTTATGGAAGATTTGTGAAAATTCACTCCAAACATAATTAGTACTTATGTTGCTAACAGACTAAATTGGCCATATCTTAAATAGAAATAATCCTGTAAAAAATTCCTGAATCCCAACTACAAAACCAAAACAAAAATATAATCTCCTTAGTGGTGATACAATATTGTAACAACGTAATAAATATCATCATCTAACTAATATCATGTTTACCTTAATTTTTTTTTGTTTTTAAACTAGGCACAAATATTCTCTGTCCTGCGCTACAAGTCACATGCTCAACAACTTTATGCAACTTTATAAGAATATAAATAAGGATATATTTATTTTAGCTATACTTGTTATGCAACGATCAATATTTATATTATGCAGCATTTAATGGACTTTGACTGCAATTCCTTCACTTAATTAAACAACCTTTATGTAGAAAAGCAGGAGGTGCCTTTAACAGTGAGAGTGCTTTTTTCAGTACACAACAGGCAATTAAGCTATGGGCCTAGTCCAACTAAAGTGTGCATGTTAATGTAGTGAATGACCCACTCACTGACAATAGTAAGATGGTCAAATTTTTTAAACAGATTATACAGGAGGCATAAAAAGACAAATGAGCGCTGAATTGGCAGAGAATGAGAAGTGAAAATGAGGGAGGCCGACCCCTGTGTGTGGAGAGGCCAAGTGGAGCCGGGAGACTCGTTAGAGCACCGTCCTGAGGGCTCCTAATTGGTCTGTCCAGAGAGGGCCCTCTGCCTCCAGATCTGCAGAGAGGGAGACAGCCGTGTGGGACTCTGAGCTGAAGGGGGCTTTCCAAGTCACATGAAAGTTTGTGGGGATGAATGTACCATAATTAGATTAATAAGTAGCTTAATTTATCGCAGCAGAGGATATCAGCAGCTCCACATTAGAGGCAGGCCAGAAGATTAGGCTCGATTGGCGTTTTCAAAACACGATTAGCCCCCCAGCACAAAGACCAGGCTCTTTCACAGGTTCCTACCACAAGGGCTGGATTAGAGAAACGTGTTGAATAATCAGCGCTGCCCCCACATGCTCCTCCCAGGGCTCCACCACAGCCACAGCTAGGGGTGCACAGCAAACCCACACCTTACTGCACCCAACACTTAGGACTTTGACTACAAGCAAGTCAAGTGCAGCTACACCCAACACAAAGTTTGCCATTTGCAGCCAGCGTCCAATTGTTGCTAACTACACAGGTCATAAGAGAGTTGTGTATGGAATTAAGAAATCAATATTTAGGTCGCTGTTTGTAGTGCTCTCAGTGCCAGTCAATTAACTTAGGTGACAGTATAGCTACTAAGTTGGATATCCCATGAGCCACAGGGACTCACAGTGTCATAGTTAATTGATTGTTCCTCCAATCTCCTCTAGAATGCCAATAAAGACCTGAGCATATGTCGGCTCTGGTCCCGGCCACAGCCCCATGCATCATGAATGCAGCGCTCTTACTAAGCTCTAGATCCCTTTATCCTCTACATCCTTCACATCCGGCCTCTTCAAAAAAGTGGATTAAAAAACTGATGGGCCCTGAGCCAAGATTTTTGCAGAGTATCCCATCCATAATAGAGAGGTTATAACTGTTTTTGTGATCCAGGCTTCATTTTTCTGTTATGATCACAAAGTAGTTTCTTTTTAAACAATATACAAGAAAGCCTCCCCAAACTAAAGCAGAGCGTACTCGGACTATGCTCATAGCTCAATTAAGCCCTTGCAGCTATAGAATTCTGACTGCTTGCCCCATTAGAGAAAAAAGTTCACAAACATTTTAAAAGTCATATTACAATCTGAATTTCTCATACCTGCATGCTGACTGAGGCACAAAGGTTTGGTTCTTCTTCAGAACAGTGTGGTGGTCTTCTGCACTTGGTGGTGACTTCTCTCACAGTCTGCTTGTGTGACCTTCCTTTCATACCTGCCACACCTGAGGTGATTTAAATGATGCAGTTCAGGTTTTTTTCCATAATAGTTATCTGTGACTTCCATGTCTCTACTTTATCAGGGACAAGTTCTATTTACCCTTGAAGCATAGCAACTTTTACATTTGCCACTGCTGTTGCCACTGCAGACAAATTATCCAGGGTGAATATGCAGCGCCATGCGTTGGTGACAGTGTGCCGTGTCAACATGTCCTCCAGCTCGCTCTGATGGTCCAGCCCTCCACACAGGAGCTCACTGTTCTGGATGGACTGTCACTGTGTTACGCCTCATGTAGGACACAGTGTACAACCTTTACTGAACATGAAAGACAAAAGATATATGTTAACCTAATGCAAGTGCTCCCAACAACATGTCCACAGTCAGGATAAAGAGGTACGTGTTATAAAAGTCAGTGTGAGCTTTAAGTGCATATCCTTAACATCTAAAATGTCTTAATGGCATATTCATAATTACAAAATATTCAAATATAAATATGGCTCAATTTCACTTCAGAACAGTGACTAGTGCCTACACATTGACAATGGTAAAGATATCGTATCCAGACCTAGACTTAACCGAGGGATCTTCAAGTCCAGGGAATGATCTATCAAAACACAAAGACAAGGAATACCCTAAAACCAATAATGTGTTCCTCTGCTGACCTCTTGTGGAAGTATGTGTGGCCCTATCTGGCAGTGTTACAGAATCTTTAAACATCACTGAACTCACTCAGTGTTATTGGCTCCACATGATAAGTGGAAAATTTGTTGATTGAATTAAAAATCAACCATTACCTTTTGGAATTTTTATTGTTACTAATTCTTGGAACCTGTAAGACAGAAGAGATCCTCTTGACTGGGTCAAGAAGTGGAACCAGCTCTACAGTGCCTTTATACTGCATCTTGTGTACAACAGAGAAAAACAAAAACATTTTATCAGGAAACATGTCTGTGTGTCTCTTTGGCACTTTGACCAGTGGTCATCCAGCTTTGTCCTAAATCAGAGGAGCCTCACAGAACAGCTCTCTCTGTGCTCAGCTTGTTAGTTTACAGCTGTTCCATTTTTCTGCTGAGGCAATGTGTGTTATTGAACAAACAAGGGGAAAACAAATAAACGTCAGCCATGTGCAGCGCGTGCCGTGTTGCGCGGCCTGCTCTGCTCTGCTAGCTACCCGGCAGCTAGCCTCCTCTATGAACCAAATTACCAACCCTCGCCATCAGGCCGACAGCTGGCAGGATTCCCGCGGGAATGCCAATTAAGTTTGTAAAACATTTAGACAACAAAACTGTACAAGGGAAACACACAGTCCCATAGAGGCAGCCATGTTCAGAGCTCCCAGCAGCCTCAGTATGACCTCCCCTGTGCCCCCCATCTGCAGCGGCCCACCTCCGAACTCACACAGGCCCAGGAGAATGGCAAATATGCTCAATGAAATACATGAATACTAAATCAAAGCCATTGATCGTGTCATGCTAATGTGTTGTTATAACAAATTAAGAGATTATGTATTATTAATAAGCTGGGGCCTACTACATCTGATAAAGACTGACAGCAGATATTTGAAGAAAAAAACACATTTAACTGACAGCTCTATAATGATAGCTCTGAGCACTTATTTTGACTTAGAGTTTGTTGAATTAAAATAAAAAGGCTGTGAACATTGTGAAAGACTGCCCATAGACTTTACCACACACAGTGCTGTGACAAACTAAGCCACAAGAGAATCCTCACACTTCCCTGTGTTCATCAAATGTCCAAAGTGGTAACCTGAGATTGAAGCCTTGGGAAAAAATCTGGGCAGGGATTAGAATAATAGCTAAGGAGCTTTCTGTAAAGTGAACCTGTGAGTGGGAAAAGGCATACAGCGGCCCGAGGCAGGAGTGTGACCCACGCTCTTCCTGCTCAGACGTGTTTGAACATGGAGGCAGCCCACTCCACACTCGTCTCAGTGTCAGCCATCAGCCTGTGACAGAATGACAGCGTGAGTAACTCATACAGACACAGTGTAAAGAGATGCTGTGATCCTAAATAAATCCAAGTGCGTATGCCACCCTCAGCCCTATCCCTGCTCTGGGCATCACCACTGTTAATTAGATGAGCAGTGATTAACACGTACAGCCTCATGAAAGTATGTCATTGTATGCAGTTTCCTCTAAACCACACAAAACCAAGTAACAACATCTATTCCTGTATTCCTGTGATATATCATTTGATTGATATCAGACATGCCTTTGAAAACACTCCCATTCACAAATATTCCAATTTACGAGGTCCATAATGGATATAGATGAAATGCACAAAGAGCCTCACAGTTTTATAGACACACTGTCTGAATGCCCTTTCCTGTGTTACTGCGCTGTTTTTTCCCTTTTCCTTTTCTTGTCTGGGTACCACAGGTTTACCTTTTACTGTGCAAAGATGAATTGGTGAAACTAAATTGTTACAGTGAATGGTAGTCTATGGTTGTAAATGCAAGTACCTGCCCACTGTCCTGGGTGTACCCTACCTCATGCCCAAAGTAACTGAGTTAAGCTGGAGCCAATACCCTCTACTATATTAAGCAGTAGAGTAATGTGTACATATATAATGTTCTTGTGAAGCATATAAATTTAGTTGTGTAATTGAGAAATTAAGCATTTACATTCACCTCATACTGTTATATTATGATCTAAATGAGCCATGACAGTGCAATGAGGCCTTATACTGTACCTCTGCACAGAATGTAAAAGTGAATCAGAGCTGTGGCCAGGGTTGGCTGTGCAGTGGAAACAAAATAAATGCAACTGCCCAGTGTTTTGGGAATGGAACACTTCCATTCTCCTCCTATAATGGGAAACATAATGTGAAAATAAGCTGTTTTCCTCATAATATTGTTGTTCATCTAATAGCATATTGTATTAGGAATTATCTGTAAAAAAAAAAGAAAAAAAAGAAAAAAAAAGACCTTAATATAACCTCTAGGTTTTATTATTAACCTCGTATGGTTTGGTCTACACGGTTTAACAACACTGAACACTAGCTGCTTATAATACAAATGAAGTGGCCAATTTCAGTGCTGGCCACATCTGTTTGCACAGGATAGAACAAAAATAACAGAACAGTACAAAACATAAAATAAGGAAAGGAAAACAAAGAGAAACTAATGAATATTGGCAATACACTTCCACAGTTGTCGAATCTTGGGGTCTAGGGCTAAACTCTATGTCTAAGATCAGCTCAAATTGTACCTAATTTCATGTTATGAGAATTTTTGTGCAGGGGAATTTGTCAGGTTTTACTTTCATTTTGAGAGGCATGGATAAAAGAAATTGCAATTCTTTGATAGATGTTAGCAAAGCGTTGATGAGTGATGACATGGTCTTACTCAAAACTCAAAGCTAGAAGTTTAAGGTATGCTCTAAAAATAAGTTTGATGTCATCTCTTTTTATTTTGTGAGTTGTGGGAAGAGTTTTTGACCAAGACAAATAAAATCCAAAATGGGTTATGTACCTTTAAAATGTCTACCTACATATACACATAGTTCAGTTACTACATGAAGCATGGAAGTGTAAATACACCACCAGTATGGGTCAAAATGAGTTATTTTTTTAGAATCAGCCTATTCTATTGTAAGATGGCCTAATTATCCTTAACCTTACACCAGTGCCATGACTTTTTCCTTGCCCTTCGACAATCTAAACATGATTTGAGTGTAATAAAGGGACTGTTAGCATCACAGAGACTGCACCTTCTAGCAGAATCACCAACTAATGGGATCTAATCTATACAATAAGGGACATTAATATATATGCAAATCAGGCTGGTCCCTATCTCCCACAGGAGATGGAGCGACTTGGCACGCACTTCATATCATTTCTGTCACATGTGTCATTTAGTTGTTAATTACTGTTAACATTCCCAAAATGCAAATATGTAGTGTTACAAATAGTATAGCACATGTATGGTTAAGTAATAAGTAGTGGAGAGAGCTGGGCCCCTTCCCCCGTGAAGGTCCAGCAGTGTGGGGAGTGGAGGGGACTGGGGGTAGAGGGCTGTGGGCCGGCTGTTCAAAGCTCTGTGCATTGTTGGCCGGTAAGGGATTAGTTCTCTTCAGGCTCCAGAATTTGCTTTCTAATTAAAAGGGATAAGATGTAGAAAAATAGCGAGGGGCATTACTACTGTAGGAGAGTGGGGGTGGAGAGGACTGTGGGGTTTGTAGTGTCACTGCTGTTTGATCACAAGACTGAGAAAGAGTTACCAACAGTTACTTTGTTCCTCTGAGCTTCACAATGGCACTTTCAGCCTTTAAAGATAAAGTTAGGTTTTTCAAATATTTTCCTTATACAATGCAAACTATCACAGCAAAACATTCAAGACATTAGAATACCTTCAAATTGAAGAATTTATTGCTAACACTTTACAATAACTCACACTATAAAGCATTAGATAAGTATTATTTAAGTAACTGGTTAAATGGTCATTTACAAAATATGATTCAACATTAATGAATACAATAAACATTGTTATTAGTGTTTAAGTAATGAGCTTATGTAAATCAATGCAAAATTCATCAGTGTTAATTCAGTACATATAAATTATCAAAATTATTTATTCATTAAAATATTGTTAATTAGCCTACATATTTATTAATGTTTTATAACTGATGAATAGTGGTGGTGAGTTATTTTAAAGTGTTACCAACCACCAACAACACCAACCACTCTCTTTTCAACTTATAGCATTTTTATTTTATTTTTTTTTAAAGTTTAGTTTAGTTTCACTTTAGCTTTTTTAGTAACTCTCTCTCACAAAGGTACAGACATTTTGGGGGGATTTAGCCAGTGATTCAGGTGTACATCAAAAACTATTAATTTCTACCCTGGTCCATTAGAGACTTTTCCAAACATTTACACCCAAATTTAGTCATTAATTTCTTCATTATTTTACACAGTTTCTAGGCTCAAGTGAAGCCTTGAAGCGAGAATCCCACACCACCTACACAGTGTGAACCCAGGGGCTACTCTGGGACCAGCCGGAGTTCAGAGGTGCTTTTTTAACCCCTTTATGACTGGTCAACCTGCTGCTGTTCCTTTGCCTTGTCCGTCGGCAGGGGTCCACCTCACAAACAAACACAAAGTATTAGTGGCCTGACTCTTTTCTGCTGATCCCCGAGAGGCTAACGACGTACCAACGACATACTGACAACAAACCAACAACATGTCCACTCAAACCAGCTCATGCACAGAGTGGTACTTCACTTCTTGGTATAACCTGGTTGTTGAAGTCATATTTTTACTCAGTGAAGCTCTCACCTCTTCCTCCTGGGCAATCCGATCTTATTTGGAGAGTGTGACGGGCACCATTCTCCATCAGCTCACTGATCAAGAGCCCCCCTGTAAGGCGGCCCAGGGATGAGCAGGTTCAGATTTGGGAGAAGAGGGAGTGGGGCATGTAGTGAAAGAATCTGTGGTGAACCAGGGAGAAGATTTAACAGCAGCGGACGATCTGGCCTCCCCAAGCCCTTCTACTTGACTGCTGTCCTGAGGAGGGAAGGAGGGAAAGAGGAGGGAGGGAAAAGAGGGAGGGAGGGTGGGGGGTGTGGGGGTGCCGGGGGGAGAAAGGAGGCCGGTGGCACAGTGGTGGATGAGCCATCTTGTCATCATAGCAGGACAAGCACATTGAAGCGTGTCCTCTGTACCCTCCCATCTTATTCCACAGACTGCATTGCCCTCTGCTGAAACCCATCAAAGGCCTCTGTGGCCCTGCCCCTTGTCTCTCTACTGGGGTCTGTTCTTTTTCAAAGAGCAGAGATGAGCTGTGAGTCTGCAGACTTTCCAGAAGTCCTAATTAATTTGTGCCTCGAAATCAATATTCAGTAATTCAGGAATATTTATAGTGTAGTCATACTTTTCTTTCCTAACCACAGACCTAGGCCAGCCTCTTCCACACTGGCGGTGGCACTATAAATATTAAGCAATATGCAGCAGGGCCGGCTCCTGGCATAAACACTCTATGCCAGTGGTCAGCAACTAAAATTGCTCGGGGTCCACAGAATTTAACGTTCTACCCTGCTGGAGTCCAAACATAACATTTCAAAAATAATAATAAATAGGCTATTGTACAGTGTTATTTATGTATTTAATCTGGGCTACCAAAACATGTACAGTGATTATTTCTGTTAGAGAAACATTTATCATTTCCACTTTAACAGCAGCTGATGTTTGAACTGTGTCAGACTCATCATACTGGAGACAGATGGATTTATAAAGACTGCCATTCTCCTCCAGGCTACAGTATTTGGATAACATTATTTTAAATATATTTATTATGAATGCGAACGATGCAGGGGAGTGCAGCAATAATGCTGGATAAATGTGCATATTAGCGGCTAATTAATATGCACAAAAACTCGGTCCATTCACGCCTCATTGGCGCTTTGTTCACCTGTGTAAAGTGAGACCAAAAATCGTAACATTAGAGACTTCTGTGATGTAAAGTTCATATTAATTCAGAGAACAGTGTTTGTGGGCTGTAGCCTGCTGAAGCTGACACAGAAGTAACACCAGGACAGACAAATGTTTCCAAAACTCACCACATAAGTCTTCACGCAGATTCTTTTAATCCTGACACAAAAGGATTAGTCCATTTTTTATTTTTATTTTTAATTTAACCATTCTTTAACCAGGAAAGTCCCATTGAGATTCACAGATCTCTTTTTCAAGGGAGTCCTGGCCAAGAGGCATCAACACACATCCCACATTGCATACAAAATATAATAAAAAGAGAAATAAGAGTTAAAAACAATGAGATAAAAAGACATATTTAGAAGCAGTGGCAGGTAAATGATTGCATAATCAAATCAAAATAGACTCAAAATGACCCAAAGGGACAAGATTTTGTAGTTTTAAGGTCCTCTGTAAAGCATTCCAGTCTGTAGGAGAACGATACTGAAAAGACATTTTTCCGCACTCTGTCCTGACACTGGGGACAGTCAGAATGTGGAAGTCCTGAGAGCATAATGCAAAAGGTCCATCAGCCTTCTGCTGAAGATACACACTCAGGTACAGAGGAAGCAGACCAAGAAGTCCTTTGTACATAAATCTGTACCGGTGTGTCAACCGACGGGTCACCAGAGCAGGCCATCCGACCCGAGAGTACAGGTCGCATATTTGATAACTGTTATAGTCCATAGTCCTGCCTTGTTTATAACTTCGGCCCAGTGCAAAGAGGCTCTAAATTTGGGACATCGACAGAGCTGTTCAGATAAAAGCAGGCTGCCTCTCTATACTGCGCTGGAGTTCACTTTTATTTTAGCAGTTTTCAGCTCTTTCTGTCAGTCAGATCAGTGTACTCTGTAACTGTAGTGACCCACAAGGGCCCCACGCGTCTTAGTAACGTCTGTTTAAAAACAAAATGCGGTAATATTTAGCTATTTTTAAAATATGGGAGCATTATGAAAATTGCTTTGGGGTCCAGATCAAAGCCTCTGGCAGTCCGCAGGTTGCTGGAGCCTGCTCTATGCGGTTGTTGAGGGCCACAACCATTAGGGGGGCAATATTATCATAAAGGTCTGAACAGCGGTCAGAGGTGGCCAGTGGCATAGGCAATATGTTAAAGGCGCCAAATACCTGGGGAGGCAACAGCTGCTGCCCCATGCTGTAGTGCGCAGCCAGTGATATAAACTGTTGGCATAAGGAGCATGGTCAAACACAGTAAATAGTGAGATGCTAGGGACATTAACCAGCCCATAAATGTACACTTCTCAAGCTTTCTCAGGTTTTTTTTTTTTTTTTTTTTTGATGACAACTGACTTCATATTTGTGGAAGTCTCATTATATATACAACATTACAATAATACCAAGCGTGACTTTGCCATTTCCCAAAGTTTTTCTCACTCAATATCTTAGCTGAGTATAAAAGCAACATAAAACAGAAGTTCAGATGTCTTTCCAAACGTTTTTGTAGGGTGCAGTGTTTTGTGTGGCCTCTGTCTACAGCCCAGTGTAATGAGACTAAAGACTAGGCTGTATGTGTCTGTGCTGAAGCAGCAGGGGCGGAGCAGAGAGGGCTGGGGCTCCACTGGGCATTGGGGAACCATTATAATAAAAACTTGGTCAGACAATTACACAAAAACCAAAAAGGTATTGTCCATATAGTGATGCTCTGATTTGTGTAGAGAAGCAGCCCATGTTTAAAATATAGCCGTATGCCTTTCAAAAATTCAACTATTGCTATTGCCAACCAATCAACAAACAAACCAACCAACAAACAAACCAATAGCAGCAAAAAAAAAAAAAAAAAAAATCCTTTGGAAAGGTAATTATGAATAAACAAGACAACTGGAAATGTAATGTCAGTGCTTGGGTAGATAACATTAGAGAGAGTATATTATACCTGAACAGGTATAGTTGCTGACCACAGTAGTTTGCCTACTAAATTTATACAATCACACAACAACCAGAACCTTTTGTTGTCAAAAACATCATATTTCTCGTTTAATCTGCCATGAAAATGAATAAATGATATTAATAAAAATGGGTGGGCAGGTTCTCTTGCAGAAGTATTTAAGTAACAGTAAGTCCTTTCAAATTGTGGCTCAAGAGTTTGTCAAATACCCTTCTACATTTAAGCTTCATTTCGAAAACCACTAATACCACCAAAACAAAACAATCAAAAGTTGTATTTTCTTCATAAATAAAGATACAATTACAATGCTCTAAGCTGAGCCAGTGGTTCTTTTCTGATCAATGCCACAAGAAATTATCTATTTCAAAACAATGAGCACTCTAAGGACATCTACAAAAACATCCCTTTGGTTTGATAAATGAATGTCAAAGTGAACTTAATGCAATTTGACATGCAATTGAAGTTGTGCTCCAAAAAGGGGACTGGAGTAAATGCCTAATTAGTGTCCCTAAATAATAAAGCAACTTAGACTAATAATTACTGCATGCAGCTATTCTACCAATTGCAGTGACAATTAACCTTTCTGAACTGGTGAGTTGCAATTTGAGTAAATCCTGTTATCAGCAAATGTAGCACATGGCACACACACACTCATGTACGTTAGCAACCACTCAAGGAAATCTGTGCAGTGTTTACGGTCGGAAAGAACAACAACAAAACAAACAGCAGATAGACACTTTCAGTAAACAACCACTTTAGCATCTTCCAGTGGCTTAGAGTGGACTGGGAATCAACTTAAGGTGGCTGCTCTTCATGTTATTGAACTACTTGTGTTTACCCAGGCTTAATATTAACACAACAAGGTTTCTTGCACACTTCAGAATGCATTAGGGCAAAGCTACCCGTGGGACTGGTTTTATAAATGTATGCAGTTGCACTCAACTAAATAATAATAAAATAAATAAATAAGGGAGATAAATTATAAACAAGCCCATCTTGATCAAGACTTTGACATTCAATCAGTGAAGCCTGATACATGATTATCAAGAAATAAAATCATGGTGGAAAGATTCAGGGTCAAGCACTCATCTGAAATGTCTCTCCTTTACACTAAATCAGCTCCACTTGGCCCTGTGCCCACTCACACGGTGTGGACGGCCCTGTTGTTACCATGGGGATGTGTGGACCTGCACTGGGCTATAGGCAGAACGGTGAGGTGGGGGCTCTGCTGGTGTACATGAGAACACAGCACCCCTCACCTCTGCAGGACACCTCTCTCTGGTGGATGTGCTACTGGGGAGGGTGTATGGTGGTGTGGGGCTCTGGCCTGTCCGCTGACTCCCATAAGCCAGGGCCAGACGAGGTGGGCAGGGGCTGCTGGACTGTGGCCCAGTGCGGTGACTGCCTGTCTGCCCACTCCTCACTGGGCTCGTGCCCCTGCACTTGGATATCAAAGGGAAGTGACAGGGGGACTCCAGAATTCTCGCCCCACCAGCAGCTTCTCCAAAGCCCCCCTTCATACACCCCTTGCCCCCACTCTCTCTGTCCCAGCCCCCAAATGCCCCTCAACAGCTTTTCTGTTTCAGCGCTGAGCACACTGGGCCTTTCCCACCACTACTGCCTCACATTTGGGAGAAGAAGGAGGAGGCTGTGCTGCTACACTGCACCCATCTGCCCCATGTCTTCCCATGCTGTGGACCATGATGCTGCAGCATGGCTCTCTGGGCGCCATAAAGACTTTGGCAAGTGTAGCGGGTCTGGAGCACCCATCCTTTGTACACCCCCTGTCCACCACATGCACACACTGATGCACACCATCTGATTTAAAATGGACTTACTCTAAAACTAGAGCATGTGATTATGTTTGTACCACAGAGGTAGGCAAAGACAGATGGTAGCTCATAATTCAGGCTCAAAAAAATCAAAATAGTGCTGACTGTATTTGGAACTACCTCTGCAATGCCCACTGGACCTCAGTGATGTGAGAAAGCTCTGAGTCAGTGGTGGTGCCACAGTGTCTGTGTGTGACTGGCCCATCATCAGTGAGCATTCTAGTCAACCCAAATGACACTGACAGGCTGCGTTTCAATTGGCCACAATCTCCTCTCCATCTAGGTTTCTCTCTTCATCGCTCCCCGCATGGCATTTGTCTGGCAGATTCTCCAGTCAAATTCCTCCCCTCCTGGTCGTTGCATTCCCAGAGCCTGCCTCCCTGCCTGGGCAGAGTGCAGTGACTGGGGTAGGCTGGTGCCCCCGCCCAGGCTGATCCTAAGCTATACGGCTACATCTCCAGCTCACAGCACATTCCTCCAGCTACTGACCAGTCTCTCTAGCAACCAGGAGAGAGGTAGAGAATGAAGAAAGTGACTGAGGCAGTAGTAAAGAGGAAAATATATTGGATCATCTGGAGAATAATCCTTTTAGTGCAGTTGATTATTGGTTGACTGCAGTTCCTCTACATGTTAGCACAGTGGACTCTCCAGCACATCTTAGTCTTTGACAGGGATGAGAGACTGCACATATCACCAGCAATCTTTCGCTGTCAGTGAAAAGCTGCTTGCGGACAGCTCAAGTAACAGGACCGGAGCGGGACCGTTCCCTCCTCCGCTCCCTCCTACTCCCTCCCAGGCTGAGCCAAGCACTGTGTTTACTCTCCTAATTACAGGGGAGGGGCCGGCTGACAGGCGA
Organism: Bostrychus sinensis; assembly: GCA_020698575.1. NCBI lineage: Eukaryota > Metazoa > Chordata > Actinopteri > Gobiiformes > Eleotridae > Bostrychus > Bostrychus sinensis. The sequence goes on from CM036258.1 coordinate 21,963,696, forward strand.
GCCATCACAGAGTCCCCACAGGCCCGAGGCTGGGAACGCTACAAACACCCGCTGCTGTCTCCCAAATGTGACCATCAAGTCCAACTGTCACTGGGGAGCCTTCACTGGCAAAACCCAAGGGCCCAGAGAGAGATATTAAAGACATGAGAGGAATTGGCAGGGCTGCCACTAACAGGGTCTGCTTGAGAAGTCGAAGTGGGGAGCTGGGGGCATCGCCAAAGTGTCATTCAACGCAAAGTGGGCTTTGGACAGGGCACCACCATCACACACACACTTCTGCTTATCACTCAGGCGAGAGATATTAAAGAAAGGGGGGAAAATGCAATAAAAACACATCTTATTTCAGGTCATAGTAATGAATAATTGTTGCTGGTCCTAAGAATTATTACCTCTGCCAAGGAGGTTTTGTTTTTGTCAGCTTTGAATTGTTTGTCTATGAACAACAAACCTCAAAATGTTGGATTTGGATGAAATTTTAAGGAAAGGTCTCTTTTTTGTGTAGACAATGAACACTGGGCTGGATTCATTTTTTTTTTTTTTTTTTTTTTTTTTTACAGATTTCTCTATTAATGCAATGTCAATTTTGTCTGTTAGCAAAATAACTCAAGACAATAATGGCATTTTTTTTTAAATCTTTTAGGAAAAGTCAAGAATGGGGTAAAAAACTAATGAATATAATTTGATGGATTATTTATGTGATGCATTACCAGTGATGATCTGTATTGCCTTGCCGGAGGTCTGTACTTTCCAGGTGGTCCTACAATGTGGTTGCCTTGGTAAACACACTTCTCATTTTAAATAATATAGTGGTCTCTGTTTCAGATTGATATGTTATGCAATTTACTTTTTTTTTTTTTGTACAAAAATGTTTAACTTTAATTAAAAACAAGAATGGAAAGTACAGGGAAATTGTACATGGTACTGTGTGTGGTCATGTATATATGTGAATAGGTGCAGGAGGTATAACCCACACAAACCTCTGCAGTGCTGCAGTGGGATTGAGCAGTATGATTCTGGCCCTGTACATACAGATTAAGGTGTGTGAATATAACCAATATTCAGTTCAGTTGGTGAAGTGGGGTTTTCAGCAGCCCTCTGATCCCAGAGCGTGCCCTGTTCCTACTGGCACCACTCACCTCGGCCCCGAGAGGCAAGACAACAAAACCATTTGATCAATCATGAATAGTCACAGTTGTGTGAGTGCTGTGACCATTCCTAAAATTTATTATGGGGATTACACACAAAATCACACAATGTAACATTTTCAAATGTGTTATGAATGCCTCCCAGAATTCAATTCAAATCCTAGGTTACCAAATAAGCCTGAACAAATCCCCCACATTGAGTTCTTCCTCCTTTGAAGACTTGAGAGGTCTGGTCTGCAGGGCAGGTTTTACCACACCATGCAGCACCTCAGCAGACACAGAGGAGGATCAGCGCGGCAGGTGCACAGAGACCACTCCACACCAAGCTCTGCACCAGACACTTTTATTTCAGAAAGTATTTTAGTTACAGTATACACACAGAAATACTGCAAAGGCGTAACAGACAAACAGTAACAACAAACAATATATTATATTTTATTCTGTTGTTTCAGGAAAGCACTGATGATGTGGAAACTTGCAGCATTAACCTTCAGGCAGCCGAACACAGGTTTCTCCAGTATATTTGTCTAGTTTTTGCAGCCAGATCGACAACGTTCTGAGGTTTGTTGGTGAACTCCTGTACAAACACATTATGGCAGTAATTAAAAGATGTGTATTTTAATATAAAGGGGGCTGTTAGTAAATACATGATGCCACATAGTTAACTGGACAGAACACTTCAAAGTGCTTTGTAAATAACTGTAATACATTAAAAAAGAAACTGAATCACCCCTAGCATTTGCGAATAGAAATAATGTGAACTTTTTGCTCTGATTAGCTGAATGCGTCTGCTCTCATCAGCACGTCCCAGAGTGACTCTGAAAGGGCCTATCGACTTTAATCCTGGGGGAAGACCCTGAATGTGCGCCGACCTCTGGGTCACAAACATGTTACACTACACAAGGCTCTGGCTCTTTTGTGGAGATGAGACTGTGGGAGAAGCCTCTATTTGGGCCTCTTGTGTTGCACCTTTTGCTTTGGATATTTTGCAAAGCAGCGGTGGCAGCGCATCTATCAAACCTGCCAGGCTAATTAAAATACAGCCGGCGATTATCCTCCTCCGCCACGAAGCCTCATACACAAACACTTTATCTCTGTGTTCACGTGGCGCCAGTTCAAGAAAAGATGTCCTCTCTTCAAACGGCACAAAAATAAATAAATAAATAAAATAATAATAATAAAAAAAAATTATGTAGCCTATACTTATTTTAAAAATGTAAATAAATACAAAACACAATATTTCTAAATATACACTACTATTTAGAATTATTTTGTGAAATAAAACACATAGCCCTAGTTTGAATAAAAAAAATCTGGCTGATATGTATAAATGTATTATATAGGCTATAGTGAAGAGGCGGTTGTGCTGAATATCATGAAACTGAACCTTTTCCTCATTTTTTTCACTCTAGAATAAATTCGGCAACACATTCCTCAAATTCAGCCAGGCGAATATCAAAAAACTGTGAGAGAGGCAGTATATAAAGTCAAGTCTCCAGCTAAAAAAAACTAACAAAAAAAAACAAAAAAAAAAAACAAAAAAACAAAAACAGTATGTTTAGACCAAAGGAAAACTATAGCCTATCAAGATATGATGGTAAGTTGCAGTGTGAGACGTGTGTGCGTAAAAAGATGGGGCCTGCAGGTTGACAATGGAGCAAAGATAAAAGTGCGACGTCAATTATCTGCGAGTCGCTGGGAGCCGGCGCCAGAGGCGCTCCCTGTGCCGCCTCTAAACGGCCTTTTAACGAACACGGTCCCAACGGAGGACGCCCTTTACATTTCATACATTATTTAACCGCTTCGGCTGAGAACTGTCTGATATCTGCAGCTCACCTCATGTAGCATTATGAGCATGGCGACAAGGCTTGAGACATGACAGTGGATCTTTTGGGGATTTGATAAGATCACTCCTCACGGCCCCACGTGGCAGTAAAAGTAGTAAAGAGACTAATAAGACACCGTTATGAATGGCTGGGTTAAAAGTTGAAAACAGCTCCTAATAAGAAAATATAAGGTTGTAGTATAAAGTGACCCCTGAGTTACGCCACACGCCACAGAATAAAGAGTTTATAAAAGGCTGTTACCTGAGTCTTCATTACGCTGTCCTCGGGCCTCGTCTACATCCAAACAAATCCATGATCAATGCGCTGCTCCTGATCGACATCTGTCACATAAACACATCTATTAGTGAAGTTCACGTGCGCAGTGTTAGTGCGTAATGTGTGCGCGCACCTTTTACTCCGGCTTTTCACTGGAGCCACACGAAGCCAAATGACGACAGTAAAGCCCGCTCCTCAGTGTTTATAAATCTAAATCAATATTCAGATGTGGTTCAGGAGAGCGGCGTGTCCGCGCAGCGCAGTGCGCGATACTGCCTGTGACAGTGTGTAGGTGTTCACAAAGCCTCTTAAGATGAGACATTTAAGAAGCCATGGAAAACCCTCCCGTATTATTTTGAGATGGGCACGAGGGTTCATTCAAGTGACGTAGACAAGGAGTATTTGTCACATACATACAGCTTGTAGTGAGTGTGCACAACTTCACAACACACTCATTTATGTATACTACATTATTGTGTTGTTATTATTATTATTATTATTATTATTATTATTATTATTATTATTATTATCATGTTTTGTTTTTTATATTATAATAAAAAAATATATATATTATTATTAGTAGTAATAGCAGTAGGCCTAGTCGTAGCAGTAAAATGTGTGATTGAAGGTAGAGGCCTACCTTGCAAAGTCCCTCTGGTGCGTTTTGCCTCGGGCCTGCTGGAGCTCAGGGCTGGGCTGAACTGTGCTGAAGCTGGAAGCTGGAAGCCGGTGGCCTGTGTGCGGCTGGTGGCAGTGCACTGGCTGTCTGTGCGGTTGAGAGGACACTTTTAAGGGAATAACTCTCTCTAAATCCTTTTTGGCGACGCGCTGGAATGTGAAGCAGACGCAGTGCGCTGCTTTAGTTTCTTTTATATTTTATGCTCCTCTTTAAATGCTCTAAAGCTCTGTACTAAGATGAGACACAAATTGGCCAGTGCCATCGTTTGAGATGCGTCGTTGTTACATTTAATTTAGTCGTTTGTTTAGTTTAAATAAACACATGTCAAACATGGCCAGATAATTAAAAATGTGTATTGACCCTAAAAACCGTAATTCAAATCTTGGTGTTTAGCTGCCTGAAAAAAGAAAGAAAGAACATTTGGCGGAAGAATGGAGAAATGATATACGATGCTCTTGTAGCGACAGACATATGTTTACTTTTCAATGTGGCGCTGTGCAGAGGGATGGATGTTGTCAGTCGCCCTCTCGCTGCCATTGGCTGAGGACTGCGCGTCAAAAAGTAGCAGGAGACATTTGTTTCCCTAAAAAAAAAAAAAAAAAAAAACCTCCCCACCAGTGTGAGAGACGGAACAGAGACAGAGCTCAGTCCTGCGGCTCCTATTGGCTGGCCCTCTGTACAAAATCCAACTCCAACCACTCCAACTCACAACACAACACATCCTCAGGCGAAGGCACCTCCTCCATCACTGCGCCGCACCAAGCTGCTCTGCCGCTATCACACCAACTTACACGGCTGCTTCTCTGGTTTCCTTCGCTTTCCTTGTGGTTCAGCTACAGCACACGCTGCTCCTGCTCGGGTTTCCAGTTTTCATTATTTTTACCAAATCTGTACAGGACGACGCTTTGTGCGCACCGCTAGTGCTCTCTTTGAAAGAAGCAGTACCAACAACTTTGCATCTGCAATCTCTCACATACCAGGTAATTATTATTATTATTATTATTATTATTATTATTATTATTATTATTAATAATAATAATAATATGATTCTTATTATTATTATTATTATTATTATTATTATTAGTGTCATACAGTTATAAATCGAGTCGGTTTAAGTCATTTTAGCTTCATCAGAAAATGTAGTTTAGTAGTTTATCAAAAACATCCGCAGCTTCACCAGAAACGGTTGAATTTAACGTTATATATATTTTTCTATATATAATACAGCCTATATATTAGAACGACAATAGTACGTCCTATTTTTGTGGTAGCCAAATGTATATCGTAAGTTTTAAATGTTAATTTAATTGTGGTGGAGTGTAGGCCTGATGGGAAGCCGTACTGGGGCCTCTTCTCTTCGGACTATGTTCTATTAATGAATAACAATCGAGCCACAAGCTCCATATATTCTCAGAGATAGGTCTGTTCTTATAAACGGGACATTTACTCGTATTTGCACATAATTATATAATTAATAAGAAGAAATTGAAACATTAAGAATATGTGCGCTTGCACATTTGTTAAAACTGTTGTGATTAACATCACAGATTTAAGCCCATGTAGCAGAGAGCGTAAAAGTGCGGTTACTTGAAGAAAAAGGCGCGTTAGGTGCATTTAAACGGGCCTGATATGCAGGCGCAGCTTGCTGACACGCCACTATCTGCTTATTCATCAATACAAAACATTTATCATAATTCATTCTTGTTCGGGTTAATTATTATCGAGCGGCGGCACAACTAGTAAACGGCTGTTTAAGCACGACAGATTGGGACGAGGGGGTTAAAACCGTTGGATATGGAAGAAAGAAATGCAACTAATCAAGACGCACAGTGGGGAGAACGGCTGAAGGTCAGTAAAGTTGACGTGACAGCAACCACATTATGCGTCTTAATTTCTGTTACAGTCCCAATCGCGTGTTTGCAGAAAAAAACCGAGAACATTACGCTTTAGATTTGTACGGCCGCTTAGCCACATCTCCTCACAGCCATAGCAACTTATAATGTTATATCAGAATACAGTTTTTAGTCTGCCAGTAAAAACAACAATAATAGCAACAATAATATTAATAATATGAGCAATAATAATAATAATAATAATAATAATAATAATAATAATAATAATAATATGCCCTGAATGATTTGTAAGTCATGCTTTAGGCAGACATTTTCAGTGTGTATTTCATAAAAAGAATGAAGAACTAAAAAGCGCCTCCACTAAGTATAATTGCAGCATACAAAGCACAACAGGTTTATTTCAGCCACATTCACTTACCAAAGGCAATTGCTCTTTGGCCTTTATTATTAGTTTTGAATGGTTTTATGCGTTTAGTAGTCTTTGGTAAAGTTGTCTGCGCTGCTGCTTAAGTACATCTCTTTTCTCAACAGGAGAGCGCTCAAACACTGAGCAGAGAGTCAAAGGACTGTGGCAAGTTTCATTTTGGGAACTCCGCCGATTTTCAAAATTTTCTCCAACTTCAGCCCTCAGACAAACATTAGCATGATGTCATATCTAAAGCAACCACCTTACACAGTCAACGGGCTCAGCTTAACTACTTCCGGGATGGACCTCCTGCATCCGTCAGTGGGCTATCCAGGTGCGTGCACACATCCAAGTAACAAATGAACTACTGACAGCTTAAATGATAAACGAACACATCAAACCTTCCTCTTGAATTGTGCTGTTCCTTGTAAGTTTGAAAATGATTTAATAAACAGAAACCATGTGTCAGAAGTCACATGAAAGTAGGTATTCCCAACATGTAGGTATTTCCCAACGACATGTGTTTATATCTTAATGCGTTTGTGCGTAATTACGCACAAAACTGTTTGCCTAATTATACTGCGAAAGTGCCTACTTTGATGTAATCAGTGCTTTATGTGTCCACGTAAATACAGCATTTACAGGCGTTTTTTTTTTCACTGTTGCAGCAACGCCGCGGAAGCAAAGACGAGAGAGGACTACTTTCACACGCGCACAGCTAGATGTTCTGGAGGCACTGTTCGCCAAAACTCGGTATCCGGATATATTCATGCGCGAAGAGGTAGCCCTGAAAATTAACCTTCCCGAGTCCCGAGTGCAAGTGAGTATTAACCACAAATTGTATATATGAAAAAAACAAACCAAAAAAAAAAAAAAACGGCGTTTAAACTAATTGTACATTTGGGTTTTATACTTATTCTACTTATTCTGTTCATCTATCTAATTCAAACTGTAATTAAAATGCACATTAATGTTCATCATATTGCTAATAAATACTAACATGTATTATTTCCTTTGATTGTCCGTGAATTCAGATTAAATTAAATGAAATTAAAATCTGCAACATGATGGAAATATTTAAATTTAACATTGAACATACAACACAAAAATGGCAACTCCGGCAGTTACGCTAATCAGGCCCCCGTGTCTAAATATGGTATATAGGCTAATACTTAATATTGCTACTAATCATTATTATGATCTGTGTGTGGTTTAGGTGTGGTTCAAAAACCGGCGGGCCAAGTGTCGCCAGCAGCAACAGCAGCAACAGAACGGGGGCCAGAACAAGGTGCGGCCGGCCAAAAAGAAGAGTTCCCCTGCTAGAGAGGTGAGCTCCGAGAGCGGGGCCAGCGGCCAGTTCACACCTCCAACTAGCACCACCACAGTCCCAGCTATCTCTACCAGCAGCGCGCCGGTGTCTATCTGGAGCCCTGCGTCCATTTCGCCCCTGTCAGACCCGCTGTCTACCTCGTCCTCGTGCATGCAGAGATCCTATCCCATGACATACACACAAGCCTCTGGCTACAGCCAGGGCTACGCCGGCTCTACGTCTTACTTCGGCGGAATGGACTGCAGCTCCTACCTCACGCCCATGCACCACCAGCTGTCCGGGCCTGGCTCCACGCTCAGCCCCATGAGTACGAACGCCGTCACTAGCCATCTGAACCAGTCCCCTGCACCACTGTCCACCCAGGGCTACGGGACGTCCGGCCTGGGCTTCAATTCCACCGCGGACTGCTTGGATTACAAGGACCAGGCGGCGTCCTGGAAACTCAACTTCAACGCCGACTGCTTGGATTATAAAGACCAAACGTCCTCGTGGAAGTTCCAGGTCCTGTGAACAGTGCAGAAAACATGAACAAGCGGGACGGGGCTCCCGGGGCTTAGCTCCAGAGGAGAGTCTAATTTATTTACGTGCATCGTGCACACCTCTGCAAGAGACACCTGTTGAAGACGCACCTCAGCCACGGAATACGTGTATGTGTATGAAAAAAACAGGTCAGAGCGGTACCCCGAAGACCTGTGTTCTGCAGAGACACGTCACGGGACGCTGTGTGGACATGGATGCACTACTTTATTTAAGAAAAAGTGTTTATAAGGAATCAATATGTAGTTTCTAAGAGACAATCAGTGTGTGTCTTATATAAATGGTACATCAGTGTTTTTTTTATCTGTGATAGCCTTCAAACTGTGATCTGTTGTATTGTATGCAATTTGTGAGCCCCTCGCATCAGACTGCAGTGACTTTTGGACAGATACAAGGTAACGGTCCAGTGAGAGGCTGGGCTTAGTCCAGTGGATAAGACCGCGGGCCTGCCCCCCTCATTGATTCCACTCGCTCTTTGTGGACCCGCTCTGGCTCCAAAGACGGTGTGACCTCACCGCTCCAACTCTCAATAAAGGTCCTGAGCTCACTTCACTCGTTCATTCAGAGGCCGTCTTTGTGTGCGTGCTGCTGTTGTGTGGATGTGGCTGCAGTGAGCGCCACCTTTTGCTGCTACGTTCTGTGGGCTATATTTTAAATGAGACTCAATTATATGAACACATTTCAATCGACTTGCTGCAATTATCACCGTGGTTCAGACTGGGGTGGCTATGGTAAAATAGCACACTGTTTTTAACTCAAGGCTGGAGCGGGTGGTGCGGTTTCCGGCGGCTCAGTTGAACAAAGAAAGAAAAGAGATTTAATCCCGGCCTCCAAGAGATGTTAATCCCAATATTTTAGCGGTGGGGATTGTGTGAGGCGAGGGGCAGCGGTGGTCCAATTCAAAGCCCACCGAATGAGCTATACACAAGTGATCCCAGTCTATTTGAAAATATAGGCTAATACATACATTTAATATGTGACCTGCTGTTTCATCAGCAACAATACTTTTATCAAACCCAAAAATCATTACAACATTATACCTTGTTTCAACAACAGCCTGATCAGAAAAAATATTAGCCAAATTCTGCATATTATTTTGCATTTTAATGACACAACTTGGTGACTTTAGAAATTGTTGCTGTAAACTTGACTGAAGTGCGCGCGGCCGGGCTGTGTAATGAGTCCTTGTGTTTCTGCAGTGGGCTAATTGTTAGAAGTCCAACATTCAATTAGCATCCTTGACATTGCCAATAATCTCCCTTTTATTGGAGACTCGCTAAAGGAGCTCACTAATTAAACGCGTTGCTTGAAATAATCAAAGCCTTAAAGAGAAAAAACACTTTGATTTCTGAGCTGCGCGCACAAGGTGTGCGCCTGCACCGTGTGGAGTGAATACCGTGTTCGCTGTCCCGCTATACTTTTACAAAAAGTGTGTTGGGCCATATTCAGGACCACATTTTAACGCTCAGAATTACCAGGTCACACTAATTCTTAGGCACACATCAGACACTAAAACCCAAAAAGAAATGGTCCGGGGGCGGCGTTATGGGGTAAACAAAGACACCGTTGAAAATGGTAACGATATAGGCTAAAACCACACTTGATATTCTGTGAATAAAGATTAGGCGCGTCTCCCCAATGCCTCTGCACAGGCCCTAACGCACAGACACACAGAGGAACATCGACCATTTCAAAAAGAGATGTGGCGCACTACTATCCAGGCAAATTAACATTGACAGTTTTACGCAGGGTTCATCAGATAAGATCAGAAATCACGTAGAATTGTTCCATCTTACAACCTGAATCTTCAGAAGTCAAACTACAGTTTCCAGAGGATTTGCAGAAGGTCACATTGTCGCATTGTATAACTGTTTCAAACGGCACACCAGAGTTTACAGATAAAAAGTATATTTCCAAGGCATCCAGTCAATATATAATAAATTTTATCAACTAACCATTTTTTTCTAGTTTTTCTAGGACACGCTGGATTTCAGATACTGGTCCAGGAAATATGATTTAACGCGGGCCCATCAGGCCTAATCAATACTCCCACATCGACGTGTACCACGTGAGACAAGGCTTTTTATTGTAACCTTAAAAAGTGCACAAGTCAGGCAGGGTTAAACATCGGTCCACAACGAGTTTTAATGAGGAGCAGAGCACCGTGAGAAGCATATGTGGCCAGAACAATAATCCCTGCGCTATATCTAGAGGGGCCTCACAACGTCTCTGCCCGCTCGGCCACATCCTGCTCAAAAAGTCCAACATGAAAATGAAGCTATTGGTTCTAATTGAACAAACTTTGGTTAGTATGGTCACAACTGCCAAGGGGTTTGGCCATAGTCTGTGCGCAAAGACTATCGAGTTCTTGTTGAAAGTGTTCAAACCATAATAAAGATTGTTATAATTTAAGAGTAATTAAAGAAAAAAAAAGAATAATAATTGAAAAAATAGCCTATACAACTCATAGCCTCCATATTATTCAATATTCCAGGAAACCCAGAAGATGCAGAAGTTGCAACAAAAATGTAAAAAAAAAAAAGGTAAGTGATTTAAAGGTAGGAAACACCAATAGAAACAATGATATCTGAGGCTAATCCAGCAGTATCCGTTCAAAGTGTTTATCCAGGCTTAGTCGACATTTTCTGAAATTATTTAAGTTTGTGACATCATCAATGAATTTGATAATCTTGTCAAGGATTACATTAAAAGGGTTTGTATCGTCTACATAATAACAGATTTAGATGTTTAAAAAATCAACTCTAAAGAGATTTGAAGTAAGCGCAGTAAAAAGCATGTTATTTTAATTTCTCAGACTGCTCACATAAATCCGTGGATTTACACAGATCCGCAACTGATAATGCTTGAAGCGGTTTCCCTCGTGAAAAAGGCCACACAGTGTACCGGCAACACCACCAGAATCTATAAAGGCTTAAATCACTCACTTCAGCGGGCCTCCCTTGTATTTGAACGTGTGCGCCCCTGTCACGTGACCAAGGGTGGCTTATGATTCACACTGTCAGTTTATTAGTCAGTTAGCCTATTTCAACTTACTGTATGAGAGGGAAGGGCCATGGACATTACGCACATGCTGTGTTTTCCACTCAGCCAGGCCAGAAAAGGTCCATAAAGACATAAGAAGCTTACAGTTCTCAGCATATGTTAGAACAATGTAACTCTAATACCTAGTTAGTTAATGCTAGTTAGAATAAAAAGGCAGCCTATATTTTTTACATTTCCATAGCTTTAGCATAAATCAGCTTGGAATTTTTAAAAAAATTAAGTGCACTTAAAGCTTTCAGCTCTTTGGAGAAGTAGTGCACCACTAACTGCAATTTTCCCTGACCTGATAAAAATCCCCTTTTTAAATGCAATGGCCCACATTTACACTAGATTATACATGGCCCTACTGGGGATGTTCAGCGTATAGAGAATATATGCTTAAGTCAACAGTGGTAAATAAGGACACCATACTACTTACACTGCATATCAACACATGCTTCCTTTTCATGCCTAAACAATATAAAACCTACATTCACAGATGGTTTTCTGAGATGTAGCTTGCGGCGAAATTGTCCTGTCCAAACAAGTACAGAGATCAAAATGTACTCAAAACGAGCATCAGAATGGAGAAGAAAGGTGATTTAAGAAACTCTGGATGTGGCATGGTTAGCAGGATGCATCCATGCTTTAACATAGATGCCAAATTCTGGCAAATACTCTACAATCTGAACAATGCAGCAGAAATCAAGACTCAGTAACCAGGTAATAATTTCAAGTCTTCTATTGTCCAATTCTAGGTAGCCCGTGTAAAATGTACACCTAGTGTTGCCCTGCTATTATCACAAACCAGTCTGGTCAATCTGAGTTCTGCCAATAACAACTTTCTCTCTCTCTTTTTCTGACCATTCTCTAGAAACCCTGAGATAGATGTATAGTAAAATTCCTGTAAATCAGTAGTTTCTAAAATACTCAGACCAGTCCAACAACCACGTCACATTCAATGTCACTTAAATCCTCTTTCTTTCCAATTCTAATGCTGGGCGTGAACCTCGGCAGGTCTGTCCTAAACATAATATTTGTTGCATTAAGCAGGTGCACCTAATAATGTGGCCAGTAAGTATATGCTACATTAAGTGAATGTGTGTGGTCTAAGCTATAAAAGGGCACTTAAAACTACATTAAGACAATGCAAATTGCGTGTTTGCACTTTAAACATGACTCATAACAAACATACAATAATTTTTCATAATTCCATTTTGCCACATTTACGGAGGGCGCCTCTGATGTTTTTTCCCAGCTTATACTTTTGGGAGAACTAGCGGGGAACAAGTGACATTTGACATAGCATGTAAGCCCTGATCAAACTCCATAGTTAATGGCCTCAAACACACCTTTTGATCACAAATAGCTTACAAATTTAATGACTTCATGGTGAAGCGAGCCAATTTCTCTCCATTCTGCTCCGTATTCTCACCACCACAGGCTGCACGGCTTTATCAAAACCAAAAGCCACACTGTATCTGCAAAAGAAAATAGTGGTGGAACAACATCATTTATTCATTTCTTATTAATCCCTGGACCCATTACTCTGCCACTGATCCTTAAGGAGAGAGGATTTTCCTAGAGCTAGAATTAAAATAGCATAATAATAAGTCAGTGTATGGTTAGATGTGCTCTACTCCTTGTGAGGCTGCAAAAGACTACTTATTGTGACAATTAACACAAGTATCCTAATGATTTACACTTTCACTCCATCTTTTCATCTCTAGAAACCACATCACTCTTAAAATACAAAATCCTAATCCAAAATATTACATTTCTGCAGTAGGACATCGAGTCAAACAGTAGGAAAAGGCAAATCAACCCCAAAGCAGGATCTTCTTTTTGCTTATTTCAGTATTTCATTGAGTGTGAACAGTTTCAGAGTGTCATCGAGCAGAAACTAAGCCTTTGCAATTCAAGGGCCTTCATCCATCGTGCCCTGAATACATGCAGGACATGAGAGCAGGCATCTCTATCACAAAACTTTGAAAGAGACACTTCTAGAAATATCCAATAGACCAAACCAGTATGACAGCAACTAGATTTTTAAATACTAAGAACTTAATGTCAGATGTTTTCATTATATTGCACACATAGACCACAAGTTGGACCACTATTTTAGAAGTTACAAAAACTTCAACATAAAACATATTTTTTCTGTGAAGCTTATGAATCTTTACCTTTCACAATATCAGCTCATAGTAAAAAAAAAAACATTCATGCTAATTTGCAGCAGACACTGCTGTTTTTATTATTTGTCTTCTTTTATTAAATAATATTATTTCTTATTTATTAACTCTCATTGGTTGAGTTGATAATTCATTGCATTTAGAAGCATATATGTCCCTAATAATGTGGCTAATATACGTATGCTACAAACATGATTCATAAACAAGTGTAGAGCTTAAGCTGCAAAAGGTCACAGCCTCTCAAAACTACATTAAGACAATGCAAAATAAGTGTTTTGCACTTTGAACTAATTCACTTTTACATTAAACACTAGTAAATTAATACAAATTTGTTTTGCAGCAGAGATTACTGTTGTTATAATAATTTTAGTCCCACTTACCTATCTGTGTGACTGTAGTGCAGACAGGAGATAATAAGGGGGATGTACATGCAGCATGGTAATTTTTGTCACTGATGGTCATTAAGGTAGGATATAACATTATAGTACTGACAATCTAGGCATACATCCTCACTGCACCTCTTTTCCTGTGTGCTTCTGTTATGCAATGTCACTTATCCTCAAACAGTTTGATTATTGTTGTTTTGATGGATGTAGTGGAAGAGGACATGAACTTTTGTTGGACACAGATGTAACAAGTGAGGATAAAAGGAGAGTGTTGCATCAGGAAGGGAATCCAGAATAATAGCTATGCCAAATTAAATATGCAAATCAGTGCACACTAAGTGAGATGAGATGATTTGCTGTATTGACCCAAGAATAAAATAGCCAAAAATAAAGAAGTGGAAAAGGACCTGAAGTTAGTTGTGTGTGAAGAGGATGCTGGATAGGGTTAAATGCAGGCAGATGGTTTGCGCTGGTAATATATGAAAGGAGGAGACAAAAGCAGAAGTTTAAACAATATTCTTTTGTGTATGTGGTGTCCATTTCTATGTATTTAATTCAAGTCTAATAATTTGGAGAATATTTAAAATGGAATCCAAAAGATTTGTAAACCTCTAAAATGAAGCAACAGTTGCCTTGAGGAAGGAGCTCCAGGCCATGAGGTGCAGTTGTTATAATACAGGCCAAACATTTAATATGGCTTAGGGGGTTAAGAACTTCTGTTAAGTAAAATCTTCCAGGCTCAGTCAAATCTCTTTCTCCTTATACAGCTAATTTGACAGTTCCCAAATCCCTCTGATCAATTTTACCTCTTCTAATCCTCTATCCCCCTCCACCTGTTAGTGCGGACCGTGCCTCTCTTTCTCCTGAGAGCATATGGGGCAGTGACTGACCAGGGAGTCGTTGAGTGGGACAGATGCAGCCTCTGTCCAGCCCCTCCCTCTCCCCCACCACTAGCAGCCTGGCCCCACCCACCACCTCCCAGTCCTATCCACCTGTTTGGGTCACAAACAGGGGGATGAGTGGCTGTGTGCGTGGCACACCAGTCGCTTGGCCGCTGCTTTGTTAGTCCCGCACTAGACAAAGGGGTATTTAGTGGTAGCACAATGCCCCGAGGCTGGCAGGACCCCATCATGTGCCCGCTTAATGTGATTGAGCATCAGGGGGCATCTGTTGTGTGTCCAACCTGAGATATTCTGCCAAACGAAGGGCAGCTGACAAAGAATATGACATGTGTGTTTGTGTGGGAGGGATGCAGGAGGGGCACTAAAAACAATTGCATCTATAATAGTTAAATTAGGGCTACAATGGAATTCATTGTGGTTTACAAGATGAATGTTGAAATAAAATAAATCACAAGGTATAAACATATTAAAAAACTTTTCTCTCCTTTCCAGGGTCGACACAGCAAATCATCTGCCTTCTAGTGTGCAGTGAGCTGCACACTGATTTAGCATAGGTTTTTATATCAGATGCCCTTCCTGTTGCATCCCTCTCCATTTATTATCTGGGCTTGGGATCAGTACAAAAAGTACAGGTTTGTGGCCTCTTGCAGCTGATTGTATTAAAAATTCTATAAACAAATGAAACCCCCCAGATATTCATTTAAATGTCTCTGTTTTTGATTGTACTATTTCCAGCTGCCCATCAATTAGGCCAAACTGTACATCTCAATCAACTCAGTGGGACTAAATAAAAATGTGCCATCACATCGCCTCCTTATTCATACCAGTGCTGGATCAGTAGCATTGATTGATTCAGACAGGTGCTGATTAGCCTCTTCTGTCAGCCCCAGCCCCTTAGAGACCACTGCTGTGTGATTTATGAACTCTAGAGATGAGTGATGCACTGACACAGAAAGAGCACGGAGGTCAGGTCAAAGTCAGCTAGGTCAGGTCAAGTCTGTCCACTCAGCAGCACCATGACCTTTAGGCCAGGGAGTCAATGAAACAACATGGCATGAAATTTTAACTGTTACAGAATAATAATCTCTAATCTAGACAGATAAAAGTGCATCTAATGAATTGCTCATTTGTTCTAGATGTTACCTTTTACTAATATTGTATACACTAAGTATGTTATTTTTCAAATTATTTGTCAGAAACACAGAGTTGGAAAAATAAGTTGATATTTGTACTCAAGTAATTTAGTTAGGAAAATGTTTTTATTATGTACTTGGTCAAATTTTGGAAAATGTTACAAATATTTAGTCTCTAAATGTGTAAAGATGTTTTTTGACCTTTGTGGCAAAGTGAGTATTGTGCACATGCTCCGTGCAATAGGGGTTCTAGGTTCAAAGCAGGTTCGGAGACAATAGAATTAGTAGTAGAATTTTTCTATTTAAATAAACTTTACATTCAAGACTTCAATAATAATTTTGTTTTCTTTAACTTCTACTTGAATATTATTCTGAAGTAGCAGTAAACTCTTAATTGTCTTTTTTTTTTTCATTATCACTTCATAATATATTTGTTCCATGTTGACACCAGATTAAATTCAATACAATTCCTGTCATTGTATCAACCCACTAACATTCATGTATTCATGCTGTTTGTTTTTGTTTAGTCTAGACACTGTTACATCACTCTGGCAGAGACCTGCTGTTATGGGGTCTATTGTGGCTTACTACGGCATGTCATGCTTTGTCGACAGGCACGGTTACACATGGCTTGTAGCGCCCTGACCTACAACTCCCCCTTTTGTTTGTCAGCGGTTGTTTGGCCTACTTTCATAAAGACAAACATGACCATTTGTGTTGTTTTGCATTTCCATAAAAATACAATAAACAATTAAAAAGAATGCAGACAGTTGTAGCCCATTTTATGGAAGGGATTAGAATTGCTTGATTGATAAATATGACTTATTCTATTACTTTTACAGTCAACTGATAAAAATAATTACTTTCTTAACACAAAATGCCTACGACTAGAATAAAATGAGTTTCTGCACTTCACAGTTGGCCCTCCCTTGCCTTCTGGATACTAACTGAATGAACTGAATGTCTTAGACTATAGACAGTGAGGATGCTACAGTTCGTTAATGAGTGTGCTCCATGGCTCTTAAAAAGTCCTTAATTAGTGGCACACGGACACGGACCGGGAGGGGTGGAGCGGGGGGGAGGGGTCTGAGTCAATTGGCTGGCACTGTGGTCTTTACAAAATCTGTCAATCAAAACTAGCATCGGATCTGTTCTAAATTTTCAGCACAAATGTGAAAAATCAATTGTTTTGACAATGGAAACTTGATCAAACAAAACTGATTAGGTCTTTGAAAAGGCTGTGACACAGATAGCTCTCTACAGCTGGGCAGCCGACTGTAGCAAACACGTGTGATTGAAAAGCTTTAAATGGGTGTCAAACAAGCAGCGACATCATGTTTGACTTAAATTATCAGCGGTCCCACAGGAGGGTCCACGGGCCGCTCCCCAGAGGCGAGCTGTGTGTGGAATACCAACAGCAGACTCACCGGTGACCAGGGTCAGAGCTGGAAGAGCAACCAGGAACATTTGGTCCTCTGGGACTAGGCGACATTCCTACAAATGCTTTTTTTAAATTTACTGGAAATGAAAACCCCTCCCCCTTCTCCAAACGGGACACTCACAGACGACACCCGCTTGTGTGTGTTTGTGGGGCACGGCACACATGAGGGGGGTGCACTATTGTAGGTCCCAGATGGGTTAACAGGGATTTTAGCATCAGGATTACAATGCAACACTGTAGCTGTAGATTGAGTAGTGATTGCTCAAGCTCACACCACTAACAATGATAGTGGACAGACAGTGCAGTAAAAATAATACTGGAGAGTCTTTAAGTTTCATTACCACCAGTTCACTCCACGGGGTGTGCTAATCTGTCAAACGCGTGTCTTGCCTCAGCCCCTCCCTTCCCAGCTGCTGGCCATCACAGGTCCGACTCCAGCCTCTCCAGCCTGGGGAGATTGAAATGTTAAAGGCAGGGATGACAGGCTCACAAATTAAATTCCCCAGGTTAATTAATCCCTACTCCTACCACCAGCGCTGAGAGAAGACTGGGGGATAAGGAGCAGGTAAGAGCAGGCTCAATGGACCAAAACCCTTGCCATCAATATGTAGAATAAAATAAAATATACTTATTCTAGTGCTATACCTGCTAACTGGCAACCTCCATGACTGTCTATGATTTTTCTTTTTCTTTTTTTGAAAAGTCCATCACAAAAATACATTGTTTGACACAAGCCGTCCCAGGTTGTGGAATGGAAGAACCCAAATTCCCAAAGTCAGTATCAACAATTTAAAAAAAAATCCTAAACATATTTGGTCCATATATGTACGTATATCACAATCATCCACTTTCTTATGCTTATCCCACTTAAGAGTCGCAGGGGCATAAAGTCTTTCCCAGCAACTTTGGGCCTGACGCAGCCTTAGACAGTGGTCATTTAGTCACAGGGCTGACAGACACTGAGAGGCAACCATTCCCTGGCACCCTGCATGCTTTTGGACAGTGTGAGGAACCCACAACCAATGGAAACATATGTATTATAAACTTGCGATAAACAATTTATATTTTAACTTCAGGTCCCTTAAAGATTTATGTGTTAATACCACAAAATAGTGAATAAGGATATTTGGTGCAGGAATTGAGAAGAGATGGGTCTTTTTTCTACCTATGAACATGGTTGCTGAGGACAGGGATGCATAACTCACTGTGGGCCTGCTGCGTCACACACACCATGCGCCTGCGCTGCTGCTTCGCTCAGAGGTGTAATGCCTGATTAGGGGATTACAGGAAAAGTGCTTCTTTGCAGTTCTGTGAGAAACAATTATTAACATGTTGGTGTCTCTAATCCTGGATAAACACAGCTTTTCAAGAACAACAGTGAGTCTCTTTCTTCCCCCCTTTTAAAAAATCCAGTGTTTAAACCCGTAGTCACTTGAACTCCAAAGCCTAACTAATACCAGTGGAGGAGACAGGCCAGTCATGTGGAACACACTGTCATTACAGAGGTTGTGCTCCTGGAAGTGAGAGCTGGCCAGCAAGAGATCCAAATTGAGCTCAGGGAGAGAAAGGCATTGTACTGAGCACTGCTTGTTGAAAGGGCATTAGACTGAAACATGTTCGCAGCCTGTAATCTTTTATTTGTTTGTACTCTTGTCTCATGTAATCTGCTTTCTAGTAATGCAGAGACAATGTTCTAAGCACTGCTAGAGGAACTCATGGATAACAGATACAGGTGGGGTAGAAGACACAGATTTCTGCACATTGGCAAGTTAGTGAGCGAGTTGAAACACATAATTTCACAGACAAGTTACCAAAAGTGAATGAAGTAAAGGCTCAGCATTATACTTAAAATATAACCAGTAATACACCAAAGTGAAACAGTGGCATTGCAGTTTTTCTAAGCCAGTGGTTCCCAAATGGTGGATAGAGCTACAGGGAGGTTGAGTGCCATAAAAATATTGTAAAAAAAATACTGAGAAAAATAACTTTGTTCTGTAAAAAAAAAGTTACCAGAAATGATCAGGAATAACTCTGGGTACTACAGTCAGACCAGCTGAGAACCACTGTTAAAAGTAATGCTAGACAATTGAAATATACATTTTACCTAGGAATATGGCATGCCTACAGTGAAACAGTGCCATAGAAAATGGTCAGTTGGTGGGATCCCTTTAACTCCATGGAGTTCAGGCTCGTGCAGTATTTGAGATGTTGATTTGACTTCCTCAGTTAATTACTTTGTAGCTAGAGAAAACATGAATTGAATTAAACTGAACATGTTACATCCTTTTTGGTGTCAATTATATGCTACAAATGTCAAGCAGAGAGCAGCCAACACTCTGCTGATGCCTGAAACCATCGTAGACTCACCTCATACTCTCAGTCTATCATTTCAGTGTTGCCTGTGGCTCTGAAATGGAGCACATCAAAACAACCTGGAAGTTTCATTTCCGATAGCCTTGAACATGCTGACTGGCCATAATGTCCACAAGCTGGCACTTTGAAGAGTACCACATCTCAGTCATCTTTCTTGCTGACCGCTGTCTCCTGAAAAAGACCATCGGACATCACTACAATCTCTACAAAAATTATGTATTTGTTTCAAAGAATAAAAGCTAAAATATTTATCATACTGGCTATACAAACACTGACCTAGGTACATCTGTTCAGCTGCTCTTTATCGCTATATATAAATGCCTTGATGATGCCAGTGGGCAGAGGAGAATGCTAAGACTGGTTCGCAATGATAGTATGGGACTCGTTATGGTATGCAGTAGACCATCTCTAAAATCACAGAACACATCTAAGAAATGTTTAAAGTCACTAGTTCAATCTATGCCACAATGAAGGCATATTGTATCTGACGGCAAAACTACCTATGTGAGGTGAGTGTATACTGAGTGCACATTGTTTGACCTCTGACTCATGGAGAAGTTGGCATAACCTCAATGGCCTGGTCTGCACTGAAGATAGGTCTGCCTGATACTGGTGCTGGTGGAGCTGGTGGTAGAGGATGATGTTGGGGATGTTTTGTGCCCATCTGGCGTGGCAGGGTTTAGCCCTAATCCTTGAGCCCCTCGGCAGGGGAGCCACAGACTGTTGATCAGATCCCCTCTGCAGCTTCACACAACTCCTCTGACCTCCTCCGTACACAATTACACCTCCCTGTGTCAGGAAAACAAGTCATATAAACTGTAACAAATTTTGACTGTCCAGAGAACTGCTCTTAATCCAGGAATTATTTACAGCCATACATTCTATTTTATAATGCAATGAATAGGCATGGGATGACATACCCAAGCATGTACATTGCATTTTGAGTTGATGACCAACCTTTCAATCATGTAATGAGCAGATGACATGAAAGCATAAAGTACCAGAAAAATGATCTAAAAGAACTATTCAACCATGAAGGCTGTAAACACTTGCAATCCAACTAGTTCAAACTTAATCGATGTGGCCAAACTAACAGACGAGTAACACAAATTGGTCGTAATGCATTTATTGTATGCATGTATTGTATGTAATGCATGTATTTAACATATATCATTGCAGACCTAATACATTTTTTTGTCAAGGTTATAATACATTGCAATAAGTAGTAATTCCTAAAGGTACACTACCCAAAATGTTCTTCACCCTTCCAACTTCATCACTACATATCCTGCTAATAATTCATGGGAAAGTATTTGCCAACACAAAATACTAATGCATGAACTCAAACTGAAGTTTTAGTGACCTTAAATTGGTAGCTCAGAGCTAGTGTTAGACTGCACTTTCCTTCAGTAATCTATGCCTTTCTTTAAAAAAATATTTGACTGCGCTGAATTAGCTAGTTTTGCTGTAAGCAAGTTTTGTAGACCAACAAATGAGGGCTTGACAATAAACCCTAGATAAAAGTTTTTTTCAATGATGATTGAAACTATTAGGTAGTAGTAGTTAACTATTAACTATTATTAAGTGATTAAACTGATTTCCTTAAAGAAAAAATAGAATCACATAGATTCACTTTAATTAACAGTTTTGTTGTTTCCAAAACATTTACTTTTGCCAGTTCCATTATCAATGTCATCCAGGACAATGGGACTTTATCTATTTCAAGCTCTGACACAAGACTAACTGTGGTGCCACTATCTTTTCTATGTCAATATATGGTGGGTATACAGGCATAAGTGCACAAATATAAACAGCCACTTTGATTGGCAAGATGGTAATGACCCAAGCAACAGAAGCATGTCCATGCACAAGCAAAGGGCACAAAGACTTGTTTTTGTGGGCTACATGGAAAACCATATTTATCACATGCACGCACACAAGTAGAGGCCGAGCAAATATACATGTACATAATTACAAAAACATAGACAGATAGGCAAACACACAAAGACACCCAAAAGCAGTCAGCAAGCCGTACCCAGCACACACCTAACCACTGATAATCCTCTAGACACAGGAGCACACACACAGAGCATCATTATGTTTATCAGTGTGAACCAGCCCACCGACACCCATCACTCTAATTCCATTTGTCTGTTTAGATTCGTTTTGCTTTAATCCTCCCTTGTTTGTGCACATCTGCAAGCACTGCAATAGTACAGACAGACCGAGACCAGGCCGACAGACAGAAACAGACAGAAGAACAGTGCTCACAGGGTGCTGCTGCCTCTCGAGGTCCCTGTAGCTGGAGCAGAAGGGGCAGACAGGCGTATCTCCTCGCCCAGAGAGGAGCTCCCTGTCCCAGGCATGGAGCTGCAGCCAGGCCCGCAGGCCCCTGTAATCACTGCAAACAGTCAAACATCCAGTCACATAGCTTCTTACACCAACACAACATTACAGGCTTTTTACACAGTATTACACCACATCTTATTATCCCATTCAAGTCCCTCTATTAGCTCAATTGGATGGTGGGATTTTCATTTGTAAATTGGAGGATTTTAGATTAGCTTGTCTGTCAGCGATGAAATGCCCCCTGAGACTGTGAATTATGTGACCAATCACATATGAATCAATGCTTACGCATGCCTTAGTGGATGAATGGATGGTGTCAGCAAGAGGAAATGAACAACTTTAACCTGGATTATGTATTATACAGTGTGTACACTAGACTAAAGGTTTTATCAGAACAGATATCATAGCTGTTTGGTCACAGATTAGGTACAGATCAGAGGCTTTAACTCCTCTCAGGAAATAAGGGGGATAAATTAGGGCTAATGTCTTAACAATGAGTGAATGACACCATTTCCCTATAGCTGACAATAAGCAGTGTTCGCTTTTATAAGCCAAATAATATGAGGGTCTAATAACGAATTATTAAAGAGATAAATATTAGCTGCTATACACACCTAGCAGCAACATTATGCAGAACTGAAGCTGGTTGGTTGAAAGGAGGCAAATGAATTACCCGTTTCCCTCCCCGGGCCCTCTATTCAGACACGGAGCGAGAAGGAGAGGGAGAAAAGGCACCCCGAGCTAGTGGAGAGACCCGGCAAATTATGAAAATGCCTCTCTGTGTCCTAAATGGAGGCCGAGCTCTTTAATGTGGCACAAAATTAGAACCTGGGGGGAGGAAGTGTGGCCCGCTTGATTGGCGAAACCCCTCCTGGCCGGCTGCCCCCCCCCTTCTCAAAGCACACACTAGATATTATCCAGTGCCTCGTGGCGTTCTCTTGTATTGATGAAACTGTAGCACCCCAGATAGAGCCCCGGGGCGCCCATAAAGGTACCTAATTTGTCAGTTTACTCCTCAATTATTTAAATACATCTAAGAAGAGAGTGGAGAATGGGGCTTTTTCTGCCTCTTCACAGTCAAAGCGGAGAGAGACCTTTCTCCACGGTAGCCATTTTCAATTACGCTCCACACTGCCGTCTTTGATATACACGAGTGCCGTAGTGGAAAGGGGCTGTATCAAATAAACAAATGTGTGTACACAAGATAACAACGGGAACTTGGGGATAATATGCAGTACGCTCAGAAGAACTCAAAGTTATTTCATGTTTACCATAAAGCAAACTTTGTCAACATGTGTGCACACAAATATCAAAGACACACCAGTGTATTCTGTTATCAGGCCCACATGTACAAATACTGCCATTGTTACTCCTACCAATGCTTTTCTGACCATCCTTACTTAACAGTGAAACTAAACCCCGTACTATTCTATAATCCATAAACAAAGGGCCCATAGCCAGAGATGACCTAAACTGTTGATAGTTAATTCTGAAATTGACAAATAATGACCCCAAATACTTCACATACGCTATCTGCTTTGTTAACAAGGTGAGAAAGTCCAAGGGGTTCAAACACTCCCCTCAAGTGACTTTTTGTTTCCCATATCTACCATGGTGGTGGGATGCAGAGGACCCTCTCAGTGTAAATACTTTCAGAAGAGCTCTCAAAACCTCTTTATCAGCATCTGTGCCAAAACTGGGTGTAGTGGCAAAACAATAGTCTGGATGTGCCTACACAAGACGTGAGCGACAAGACAATAGCCTAGTCGTTAAATACAGGACAAGACAAAAACAGCAAAATCACATTGTTCGCTTTTAGCCCCGTCAACACAAAGTGACACAAATACAAACATGAACACAATTGAGAGCGCTACAAACATCTGTGCAAATACACTCAGTAAACCAGTAAACACTACCTGCACTACACTGAGACATGAGTGATAGCAAACAAAAAAAAAGTCATAACATTATGGCAACAGACTAATTGGACAACAGAATACACTCGGAACAATCATTTACTAAATGTGATTGGAATTAAGAATGTGATGAAACTACGACTTTATAGCTTATAGGAATAACCACAATTTCTAAAGATATGTGTGGGGTTCAGCAGCAGAGTCTGAAACCACCATAAAGATGGATGGCACCAAAGCAGCATGCTTGAAACAGGTTTCTCATGCTTAGGAGAGGTATTTGCAGGCAAAGTTTTACAGAGTACAAGATTGTGGAAATTTTGTGGCCAGCTCAGTATATCATGTCTCTGACACTCTCTATTCTCTTCCCAAACCCTAACCAACACATCCCAGAGCTCCACCCCCTCTCCACTCCAAGCCTCCATCCAGCCAGGGAGAGCAGAGGAGATAGGCCCAGCTGCTAAAGCTGTCTTTTCAGTCCCTGCTCCCACTTGGTCTATCAGAGATACACAGCAAGCGGAGGTGTCGTTTTCGGCTGGCATTTCGGACAGTATCTACTTATAGACGGGAGAAAAAGAGAAAAGAAAAACAGAAGGGGTATTATCAGGGAGGGATGAGAGCAGCAAAGGCATTTTGTCTTTTTATTCCCCTCCTAAGCCCTGGGCTTTGCTCCCAATCCGATTGGTCGATACGGCCAGGGATGTAAATGAAATGCAAAGAGGAATAAGGCTGGCTTCCCATCTCCAGTGTGTGCCCCACTCTGTATCTCACTCTGTCTTCCTGTTTGGCTGTTTATGGTGTTGTTTCTGATTCCCATTCATAGACTTCTGCTCTTCCTGTTTCTGCCTCATCCCCACCACCACCCGCTCCTCTCCATCTCCTGCCTCTCTCTGGCAGGGCTCTCGGCTCTTATCTCCTCAGACGCCCCACATTCCAGCATTGCCGTGGCTCCCTGCCTGCACCCCTGGTCATGGCGATTCCATGGGTTCCCACAATCCTCGGCAGCTTGCTGATTTAGGGTGGGCAACTGACTCTCAGAGACAGGAAAGAGGAGAGGAACAGAGGGGTTAGGGAGAGGCAGGGTGTGCAGGGAGACATTGAAATTAAAACACAGGAATGGAAAAACAATGAAAAGATGACAATAAACAGACAATTTAAAACAGCGACAATATCAGCTGTATTCGGTAGAAGTTGACCAATATGGCTTTTTTGTGGCTGATGCTAATACCAATTTCTAACATTCAGAGCTGCCGACTTTTTATACTGATATGTAGGGCTGATTTTCTTAATTTTATGAAAGAGATTAATTTAATATAGCCATTTGTTTTTATAACACTTATTAAAATAGAAATTAATGAATAAATGAGTGAGACATGACAGTGAGAACAGTTTAAGTTTTTTTTTTTTTAAATAACAATAATTGGAGTGAATCAAATCTCGAGCAAACTTTGATTTGTTTGATTGAGCAAGCAGAGCTTGGGGAAAAGCTACAAAATGCAAGCTGATTTTTTTGTTCTATGAGGTTTGATGTCAGAGAAATTAGCAAAATCTTTTTATTGCTGTTTTGAGCTTTTCAGGCTGTGATAAAGCGATTTTATCTGTTTCCTATGAACTACAGTGTGAGATGCCCAAACTGCTAAAAGATGATTGGGGAAGCTAGGGTCCTTCAGTCATGGTTGCCCAAACATGTGCCTAACCAAAAATCGGCATAAAAGTGCAATAAATGGCCAATAGCCAATTGTCTAAAAAATAAAAAAAATCAGCCAACATCTATTTTGCAGAATTTAAAAAAACACACCTATTTACATATTTAAAGTTAAATAAATTCAGTTAGAATTTTTTTTTTTTTTAAATCAATATGGGAACATTTCTGTTAATTAGAATAGTAAATTCTTTAAGTATCCAAGCCATGTAAGTTACAGGAGTGTGAATTTGATAATCAAGCAGGCTGACAGACTGTTAACAGAGAACATATTATGGCAGAGAACAAATTATTAGTGCAGATTTTCAAATGTTGTGGTAGTCTTTTTATTCAACAGTATTTAATAAAAGGTCTGTAATTGGCATCAGATAAAATATGAAAAATGTAGCTTTGTTTTTTATATCCCATAAATCAGGAGTATCAGAATCAGGAATAGTATGCCAAAAACATTTACAGCCATTTTACTGCATCAATGATCCACCCGCATGCACACACTCACCTCTAAAAGGGTCCCTGGCATTGAGACATTTCATTTAAATCCACAGGGGATTACTACTGCCCCAGCAGAAAGGAAGAGAAAACAACTCATCAAATCCATCAGTTCAAAACATTAAAGGACTATATAGGATGGATAAATTAGTGAGTGGGCAACAGTGCTCAAAGCAGTGAGGGCTGTGTGGCATGGCACAAGTCTGTCATAGATTAAACAGTCACTCTAATCCTCCATTTCTGCCCCCAAAATTGGGTTTCCCTCAGCCTGGATGTCCTATGTGAGAAAAACAACTAGAGCAGTGGTAGAAAATAATCAGGGTGTTAAAAGCTGTGAGAAAAAGAAGTGATGACAGAGTGAGTTTGGGGGCTTGATTGGGGTCAGTTGAGGCATCCTCAAGTTGAAGAGCCAACTTGGCTAACTGTAAACATAAATCCAGCAATACAAGGCATAACTATTACGCCATTCTTTGTGTAGAGTTTTGTTTTAACTCCAGTAGTTGGTATCTATACCATATAAAAATATAAAATTCCCTGAGAAGAGGCACTAAGTATTCACAGTTTCATGTCTTTAGGCACAGCTCACTGTTTTGAGTCAATGTAGGTCTCTGCATCCTGTTATGTACTCTTCTTCCGGCTCTGGTGAAGTCTGTCCTTTTCTTTGCTCAGGTGAGTAATGGCAGCACGTATGGCAGGGGCCTGGGGATCAGTGGGCTCCTTCTGTAAGTAAAGGCGGAAGTGTCGAACACTGCAGGTCAGCAGGCTGTCTGGACTGTAGCCCTGATGACCTGAGCGGAGCAGCCTCTCACAGGCAAGAGCCAAGTTCTTGTCCCAGTTTGGAGGGTATTCTGAGTAAGTCTCTACAATGTCCTTATACACCTGCAGACATACAACATCTGTTTGAGATAAGTATGAGTAAATACAACAACACAGTATCCTTTTCTTTGCATGACATTTTCTGCTGTGTGTTCAGATATTAAGGCAGCATGTTTATAGAGGTCACACTCACAGTGTAAGAGAGCTCAAAGAGGCGAGCTTTTCCCTCTCCCATCATCCTCTCTGCCAGGTCAAACAGAAAGAAAGCCGTCTTCATCCTAAACAAAGCACAGAGGGCTCAGGGCTAAGTGCTGGATGGATGAGCCATGCAGATCCACACTCCTCACAGACGCACCACTCCAATGGAGTGATTTATGTAGATGCTGCACCAAATACAATGTACATGTAGATGCTCTAGCACACAAGACTGGTTTATGGAGATGTTCAGGCACACTGGTATGCATCGTGACTCAGCTTTGATGCACCAAGCAACTACAGTATACAATTGCTGCATAGAGGCAAAAGGAGGAAGAAGTTCACTTTACCTGGCCTGCCACATCTCCTCGTTAGCAACACGCTCCCAAGACGAAGGACTGAAACTGTTTAAACATAAAGTCAAATTATCTTTGAGACTATATAGGGTTTCAATATTATGAATACATTGCTCCACTTAACTGACCCACAAGACAATAATGTTTGTGCAAGATTAGGCAACAAAACCAGCTAGTACATTAGACATGGAGTAAAAGTATATTTTTCTTTTACACTTTGTTGACTGTAAATATTTGACCTCTTCTTCAAAAGAATATTTTAGCAGGGTTTCCAAGCTAATATTTGGCTTGTGGGCATTGGTGGACATGGTTGTCATGAGTGTGCGGGAAATAATGTCACAGTATTCAGCCGTGGATATCTGAGTGAATGAAGGGCTGCCGGCAACAGCCAGTGAATATGGAGCGTTGACTAATTCCACTTTTGACACAGCTATTGACAAAATGCAATATGAAAGTCATTATTTTTCATCTAAAGTCTCATTTCATATGGCTAAAGGCCTAATGTCTTGCTGTGGTTACATTCTCCACAGAGAAAGACAACCTCACTGAGACAAGCTGCATGAGGACCACAGACGGAAAAGCAGTCACTGAGATGCTTGTGATAAAATATATGGTACAGTATTTTACTACAGTACTACATGAACTACTACTAGTATTTAAGGAGCATTTCAAAGTATCAATTGACAGATTAGTAAATGGTTTTGTGTTGTATTTTACACTGTCATCTGAAAACTGGTAAGAGAATAATTATGTGTGATCATTATTACCCACATACATTTATGATGGTCTGCAGCTGTTAAAACATTAACATTATGTTGAGTTGTACAACTGAATGGCAAAAACTATGTTAATAGAGAATGATTAAATATCTATTTTAAAAACTTAGTAGAAACCAAGGAATTGGCACAAATGTAAAGGATTACATTCTGTTCTGAGCAGAAAATTCGCAATAATGTTAATTATCAGACTTTTACATTAAGATGAAATTGACATTTACATTTGAGTAAATAGACATAAGACATACTGTATAGACATATAGATACGTGTGTGTAAGGTAGGGAAGTGCACCTGTTGTGTGGCTCATTCCAATTATAAATGTTGCGAGTCTGCTGAGCCCAATCTTCTGGATGAAATTTCCTCTGAACAGGCACTAAGTAGTCACATACACCCAAGGGCCATCGGGAAAAGCTCTGCATCCAACTCTGGTCTTCATCAGGCAAGCCAATGCAGGCAACCACATCTCTTCTGCAAAAAGAGTATTTCAACAATCTACAGTTTTTAGGTGAGACAAGCCCTTCCAACACCTTTTAGTGAGCATAATGGCCTGTGCTGCTCACCAAGGCTAAGAACCTCAGGGCTAATCCCCCTGGTCAGTGTTGCCCTGCACAGAATTAGGCATGTAGGCCTGGCAAACACTGCCCCCTGGTGGGCTTGGTATTTACAGGACTCCTAGTCCCTGTTCCTCCTGAGAGGCAACGGATGAGAGCAGGGATCTGAAATGAGCCCATCAGAGGCTGTTTAACCAAATCAAGTAGATTAGTTGACCTCTTTAGTTCATCAAACTCCTTTTATGGCTGTTTTATGTCCTCTGAGCTTATCTTCTCCCTGCACTCACTATTCCACTGATCTCTGCCTCATTAGATCACCCACTTGTTCATTGAGGCCATTGTAACCCTCCCATTCTCCCTCTATCTCTATTTTATACCAATTTATTCACAGAATTTCCTTCATAGCATTTATGCCGTGCCTTTATTCTTTCTAAATGTTTCTGAATGACTCACTGTGGATTATGCAACAGAAAGTGCTCCAGGCTGAAAGTGTTTTTCTCTTCAGGGTGAACCGGGTCCCAGTAACTGCCGGGAAATTGCACCCCTTGGAGGTGATGACCCAGTTTGGTTATGTACCAGTTGTATGTCATCATCTACTCACAAAACAAAATTAAATAATATAAATAAAACAAACATTAAATAATATTAACATTTATGTTTTAAATGATCATGCATGTTTTCAAAATATATGTATATTGTACATAGGTGAGTAAAAAAAACTCACTGTGTCCAATAGCCTGCCCAGCTTGATACAGTCAGTTTCTTAGCAAAGGGCCTGTAATCCTTCCTATTCCAACCTATTTCCATCTAAATTATTCCCACTTGACAAATCATAATCATTTATATAAAATGGGAGCGAGCTTTATGTGATGCTTCATTTTTCTGATTGGTTTTTCAAATTGTAACAGTTCAGTGATAATTTTTGTATGCAACTGGCCCCATGAATTATGATAGCTTGGAAGCCTGTTTAACTGCATTCAGAGGTAGTTCAATCCAATGGATCTCAGTTGGTCTGATGTGGGACTGTAGTTTATCACTAATCATTTTATTATGACTCATTTACTTTACAGAACCAAAGCTATTTCAATAACCTGTATTTATAAAAAAAAAAAAAAAAAAAGTAAAAATAAAACAATGTTTACTCTTCAAATAAGCTAAACAATGAAACTATTGTGTATTCAACCTCTAAATGACTACATTTTTGAAACTGGAAATCAACCTGTTTCTATTTATTCTAGAAATAACTGGAAATCCAGCTTAAATTGATGGGGGCCACATTAATTGCTTATATAAAGTGGAAAAGAAATAGGATGGCTGGCCGGGCTATACATTCATATTTAATTATCATACTTACCTCCTGATCAACAAGTTGAACATCAGGCCGCACATCATTGCAGTAGTGCAGGTAGCGAAGAGAGTTTCCTGGAAGATCTCCTCTGGTCAGAATGATGGTGTTTTTTGGGACAGAGGCAAGTAACTCCAAGCCAAATCTTTCCACCACACTGTTTCTGCTCTGATCGCATTCCCTACAGAAGAAGCATAAAGATTATTGTAACATTAATACAGTCTTTAGTTAAACTTTTAAAATAGTTGGAAGCCTTCTTACTGCTTAGAAATAAATGTGATAGGTATAAACGTGTGTTTGAGTTTGTAGGTATGCTTCAAGGTGTTCAGAGGGTAAGTTGTCAGTGCCCCCGCCCCTTCTGCTCTGCAGAACACACTGCCTGCCTATCTAATCACAGGGAGACAGGTGTGATTGGTGTGACAGCATAGGCCATGCACTCCCCTTGATCAAAGCTGCTCCGTGATGGCTGTCTGGCACTTCCCAGCACTACGCTGGTGTAATCTGCCTTCTCGGACAGCTAACATCTAAGACTGAGCTCTCGCAGTGGAATCTATGTGCTAACCGTGCCTCTCTTTAGCCCCTACCATGGGGTGAGTGCGAAAAACCTGACATGTGGAGTTCAGACCTGCAGTATGAAGAGCAGAAGAGAAGCAAATCAGGTTGACTCAGGGAAAACTTGCATGGGGATTTTAGAAACATTACACTTTTTTCAGCAAGTTTATGGAAACCTTTAGCCCCAAAAACTGGCTAGTATGATAATTTGAAATCAGACTAGATAAACAATGTGGACAATGTCATTATTTAGTGTCACTGGTTAAAACTGTACTGCTATTTAGATTTAAGTGTGTTGCTTACTTGTAATTGGTGCGCACAGTATGCACCAAAAGAGTGATAGTAAGGAGCCAGCCCATGCTCTTCCATACCGCTCCACTTCCCAGCTTCCTCTCCAATATACTGCAGGTCCGATTCAAGCCAAGGCCTGCCAGCACACATACTGCAGCGTCGCTTTGTAGCCAGAAACGCTCAACCTGCAGGAAGAGAGAAGACGCCACAGCGCTATTTAGATTTTTTTTTACCTTTGGAGAGAGTTCAAGCTTGCTTCAAATGCATTAGAATTATATTTAGTAATAGACTATTTTAATGCCATCAGCTTTAACAATTAGCTGAGTGAAATTGTTAGAATGGCTCACCACACCAAGCAGCAGGGGTCTGCCGATATCCAAGTTGGCTCTCCATGCAAAAAACAGAGAGTAAACCAACAGCATGGCAGTCAGTAGCAAGGACACGGTGCAACATTTTCTAAAATAGAAAGCCACATAAAAATTCTTTTAGGTACACCCAAAAATAGCTCCGCTCATTATTCCATTTTCTATATATTTATGTCTAGACAGGAAATTCCATGTTAAAATGTTTTATACTTTATACTCTAGCCAATATAGCTAACTGTTATGCAATAATGTTTAAATGTTAATGTGATCACAAGCAAAGGAGCAAACGAGTAACTAATCCAGTTGAGAAGTGCATGATTGATATTCTAAGGCTGACTGAGTCATTATAAGCTTTTGCCAGCTAGTGAATCACAAGTAGTTACAGTACAGCAGCAAACATACACTGAGAAGAAAACATGAAGAGCAACAACCTACTTCTATAAACACTGATCTCTTTCACTGAGGCCATTAAGAGGATTCTTAATCACTTTGCACTATTGAATGTATGTAGCTGAGTTTTATCAAAGTGCACCACAGAAGAGGTGGAAGCTAAGGGTGACTACTGCCCTACAGTGCATGAAGGGGTGCACTAGCCTTTATCATCTGCAACCCACAAGCCTGGCCTTGGCAACTATAATTTAAAATGTATTAGAGACAACAACATAATAAATATTATGATTTGCTTACAGAATCCAAAACACATGTCAAACCTGTGATTTGTTTATGAAGCTCTGCAAGAGATTTAGGGGAAAAAAACTGTGCTTTTTTTGCACTGTTTTGTCATTGGGGATCCCCATCACTTACTTGAAGGGATTTAATATTTGGTCTAAGTATGTGGTGTAATGTGTGTGACAGAATTGTATTTATTGTTCAAGTGAGTATTCCTTTCCTACCGATCCTTTATGGAGAGGAGCAGTCCATTTCCTGCCAGCACAAGCACAGGAAGTGAAAGGTCTGCCAAGCAATGGTCTAGCTGGGCTCTAAGACACACAGACAAAAGATAAAGTAAAAATACAATAAAGTGTCCACCAAAGACACAATTTCTTCCTCTGTTGCGAAACTCAAGGACACCAATTATTAACTGGCCCCCATCCTCTATCAAAACAAACTCTGTGGACGTGCGTGTCTTCTTTCAATGGGATTGACAGATACAAATGACTGTGTCATCCACCACCCGCTGCCCCGTCCTCTCCTCACAGCTGCTGTCAGTCACAGAGCGCTTGCTCAGAGCACACACAGTTTCCTGCCTCTTCCTTAATACCCATCTCTATTTGACAGATTATTGAGTCTCTATATCTCTCAATGTACACTATGTGAGAGTGCTTACACATGTGTGTTTGTGAGTGTGTGTGCCAGCTTTTCCAGTGGGTTTACGTCTTCACTGTGACATGCCTGTCATGTTCGCCTCTTTTCCCCATCTTGAAGGTGTGCTTGTCCATCAAGCAGCAGGGGTGATAGGAAAGGGTGGGTGCCTGGCAGAGGGGGGCTGATAGTGGGGGGCCTTAAGACATACATGCACCCCCATCCCGTCAGCTGAAGAAGATACTGTGGTGGCAGCGCTGGTGGAAGAGAGCAGGAAGGGATTCGAGTGGAGGTGGGGGTGCTTGAGTGGAAAAATACAATTTCTCCAGCTCTATTGCAGTGTCTGTCATCACAGCTTGTCACGCTTAAACACCAGAGCTGAGTGATCATTTCAAACTGCTGGAGAAACAGAACACAGCGATTTGGCCCTCTAAGCAGGTTCAGTTCTGCTTTCATGGGAGAGAGTGAAATGGGAAGAACAAAAGCTGCTGTGGGGAGAAGAGGCACAGAGAGGAGATGGGCTGCAGAAATGATTGTGGGCTCTCAAAAGAGTCCAGTGTGGCTGTGTTTAAACCTGTGTTAAACACCTGTGCCAGAGCACTGTGGCCATACATCCTCTAAAACAAGTGTGACCCTGCAGTTTCTTTGTAGTCTTGTTGCATCTCAAAACCTACTGTCAAAATACCACTAGAAAGTGTTAAGCTACAAATAACACACACCTTTGACAATGTTTTCTCTGACATTTTATGCTCCTACATAGTCACATTGGTCAAAATCTTAATCTACAATGTTTTTAATAAAAGAAAATTAGGTTTGTGCTGAAACCCATAAGTGCGTTAACATTTAAACTGGAAAAAATGTTTGTGATTCAATCAATAACAAATTGTCGTAATACTGTAGACAATAAAATACCACACAAGTACAATACCACCTAAAATATACACAATAGTGTATAATTATCTTCATTATATGAAGTCAAAAAAAGTTTGATGAGGGTCATGATTTAGAAAAAGAAATTCAACTTTAAAATGCACTTACTGAAGCATTATGGTCATATTCACAGAGCTTGATGTCTTTGCCTGTAAACAAAATAAAAACGTGAAAAAAATACATAACAAAAACAAAGTATAAATTATAACATATTTTAATATAATATATCTTCTACTCAAACACAGAAGGACACCATACATACCAGACTGAATGTGCCATATTCAGCCCTCAGCAGGTGAGTCAGCAGGCCAGACAGAGTGGTCTGGTCTCCCCAGCTCCATCGAGCTGTGTTTAGGTAGGAAGATATGGGCATGTAGATGTAGGGCAAAAAACCAGCTCCAAAACAAACTCCCAGAGACACAACACTGCACAGTGATAGCTCCTGTTAACAAAAGAGCACAGTTTTTAAACTGCACAAAAAACAACAGTTCAGCATCACTTTGATCATTTAATTGAGTGATTCCTAACTCACCCTCAAAATGTATTACACGGCATAGAAATTGACCAATATGGGTTTTTCTCTGGCCGATGCTGATACAGATTTTTAAAATTCAGAGCGGCTGTTGGCCAACAAACACTGCTGAGTTTTTTGGACCAATATGTAGGCCAGATTTTCTTAATTTTATTAAGGAAATTAATTTCATATAGCCATTAGTTTTAGTAATGCTTATAAAAACAGAAACAAATGTGATAGAATTGGACAGTGAGAACAGTTAAAGATGATTTTTTAGAGTTTTTACAAAACCAATAAGGCAATCTCAATCAAACTTGCTGTGCAAATAGAGCTTACATTTTGAAATTTTGCTCTATGCCTGAGAAATTAGCAAAATCTTTTTCTGATATTTTGATCTTTTCAGGCAAGGATAAAGTGATTTTTTTCCCCCTATATTTCCCTATGAACTGCAGTGTATGATGTCCAAAGTGCTACAAGATGGTTGGAGACAGACTGAACTGGCTTCTCAGGACTTCCCAAAGAATCTTAAGGCCAAATCTCACAGATTTGTAGCAGGGCTGCCACTATGGCTTCTAATGAATTGATGAATAAATATGTGACACAGCAATCATATTCTCCATCATCTGCACCTCCATTTCAACAGCCAAAAACAGTCAAATGGTTGCCTGGACACATGGCTGACCAATCGTCAAGAATCCTCCGTGTCTAAAAGATGCAAAAATTGTCCCAATATATCGGCCGACCTCTAACAGAGACGTTAAATATGTTTTCAATTTTCAACTTTTTTGAAGCCTATATTGTATTAGTTACATGAAATTGTGAAATAGATATTAAATTATATGTGGCCTAAAGTTTGTAGTAAAATAACCTGGTTTTGGTAAATAGTTGTTCACATTCATACATTCTGCAAACTAGTTCACACTGGATATCAAATTTATAACTAAGAATACAAATAATATACCTTTTCAGAGTAAAGGCGGTGTAGCACCCATGGAATGATTACAAGTACATATAGCACCAAGGTGTGCTGGTTACATAGCCCAAGACCACAGCAAGAAGCCCCCAAATGTGCAATCTAAAAATGTAGTAAAAGCATAAACAGCAATATTAGAAAGATTTATGACCATTTCCTGATGCAGTGTTAGATTGTAGCTTACTTTGCTTCTCTGGGTGCCATTTTCAGCACAGTAAAAACTGGCAGTCAAGAAGAAGAGCAAACCAACAAAAACATTATTGAGGGTGAAGACCTCTGCCACCATCGACCACTGCCAGGTGAGTCTGGACACAGCAAACATCCCTCCAGCCATAACTGCTCCAGGAACTGGGCCTTCTAACCTGTCAAAAAAGTTTTATTAAACAATATGTCTTGAAATTCTTTCAAATAACATGGGTGCAACTCCATCTACAGCAGCGTTCAATATTGGAACTGAAAAGCAATTATATTTTATTTGAACTAAAATAAACCATTTTATCTTTTCTATTTGTCCTAACTTACACTGCAGAGATACAAAAAGCCTCACAGCAGTTTCACACATAATTTAAATTCTCCAGCCATAAAAGCTGCCACTTCCCCAGACTAATTTGGAGGCCCATTATAATCTTCCCTCGGCCCAACTTTGCTTCTCGGACAAGACCTTGAAAAACATTCTGAACTGGGCTCTTCCAATATCACAGGAACTCTTTCCCGAGCAGCTGGTTGATCTGGGGCAGACTCAAAAAGAAACTGCCGTGCGAGAGATAGCACTTTATCCTCAGCTTCTTAAATATAATGTGAGCACAAAAGTTTCGCCTTCATCCTCTCCTGTACTGTCTCCATCTCTTTTGCAGTAATTGAAGCAAACTTGGGATAATCTGTCATACGGTAAGACCCACCACTTACTAAAATGAGAGGGAGTGGGGAGAGAGATGTGACAAATTATTGGAGGGACAGAAAAAGAAAAGTGTGCGTTAAAGGGGTGAGAAAGTGTGCGTTAAAGGGGTGAGACAGTGTGCGGGATGAAGGATGAAATGCACAAAAAGGAAGAAAAAAGTTCAAGAAGAGAGAGAGGAAAAATAGAATAAAAAGCAGCCCAGTCCCCGGCATGCTGGCTTGGAAATATGAGCAGCCTCGACAATTAGGGAAGTCAGGCAGTATGGCCCTTTCCGCCATTGTGTGGAGTGGCTTAGAGTCCTCATCAGCCTATCAGCTAACTGACAGGCAGAGAGCTGCTCTATTCAGCACCGCAGATACAAGCTGCAGGCCAAACGGCTGCCAGGTCCCTTATGACCCCACAATCCCTTGCCGGTGACAGCTTCAAGCTCCATAGCAAATTAGGCGCTCTCACATTACAATCGCAGAAGACAGATTCCATTAACGGTATCTGAAATTGAGTAGAGAGCAGCCCGTTATCAGACCTGACTCATAAGCACCGCCATTAATCACAAGGCATGATACCATTTATACATTTCCAGCTCTCTGCCTGCCGCTGTGATAGTCAGCCACAAAAGGCCTGATGAGACTTAGGCGAGGGGAACAATGGAGCTTTCTGCGGAAAGCACAGTAAATCAGGAAAAAAGGAGAGGGAGAGCAAGAAAGGGATAGAAAAAACTCCTGCTTGCTGACTAGTTTCCCTTTTTCTTGGGTTGTCTCTCTCCTACTTGCCACTATTTCCCTCTGTGTTCACAGTGGGGTGAGTATGAATGTGTGTGGAAGGCTGGGGAGGGGGTAAGTCAAGTATGTTGATGGGGTGTCTAGAAGTGGCTTTTAATAAGAGATAGCAACATCTTTCTCACCACACCGTTCCAGGAATTAGTATTAAGTTGAGGCAAGGATGAAAAACGGGTGTGAGCACTTTTGTGGAGGTGCACAGACCCCCCGCACCCATAATTTTACCTCACTGCATGACAATTAACCCATAGCTTATAATTCCAGCAGGGGGGCAATTTGGGGTCACACTGGGTGCAGCAGAGTCATGGGGGTCCAGGGATAGGGTTTTACACTGAGTGTGTTGTGGCTTGTGAAGTCCCATCTGATATCCAGCCAGCCCTCAGCACTCACACAGACTGCAGCACGTATTTCTTTTCTTCCACTGCTTTATTCTCCCTGAGTGGCTGACAAATCTCTCTGTTAGAGCCTGTCAGTCCGTGGGAGCCCAGTGATGTGTGTACAGTGCCACTGTAAATGACCTGTCTGTCTGCCAGGGACCACCTGCCCCAGGCTGCCTCTCAGCCTTTCCACAGCTCATTCTCCAGGCTGGCTGCTCCCAGGGCAGACAGATAAAGCACGACATAGCCTTGCACCGCTGTGGCCATGTTCCTTGTTATCACAACTCAATGCAGTGCTGGATGGTGCTGTGTTAAAATGTTGTGGCTCAGTGACAATGGCCTGGGAAGAGAATAGCAGCACTGACAACTAGACTATTCAATCACTTTGCCTGTCACTACAAAATAAAGTGGCAAATATTGTTCACATAGCCTTGAATATAGAACAAACTATCAATTTACATTTAGGGAGAGGGTTTCATTGTATTATCTTCAAACGTGAACTTTACTTAAACAATCAAAGGGTATATATATATTAGGGTTGTCAAAAAAAAAAAAAATCGATACCAAGATATTTATCGATACTAAAACGAGTATCTAAATGAGATAATCATTTGGAAAAGTATCGATAATGCGATAATGTGACATCTTTACCTGCGCTGTAGAAACATAAGGCGCAGCCCCTCCCCTGCAGTGAATGAGTACAGGAGGAGGACAGGCTCAGTCAGCGCACCATAAAACTTTCCTCCATTAAACTAGCTCTTTAAATACAATTTACTAAAAGGTGTTCACTCGCTCGCTGTGCAAAGACCTTGAGTTTCTGTGGGAGTTTTTCCAAGTTTAAAAAAATTACCAAGTATGCAACATATATAGTAATAGCCTAAAAATATTATTCTATACAAAATATAGTTTGAATAATATGGTGACGGTAAAAGGAGGCGGTTAGAGCCCATGTATTACCTCAAACATTCAATGGAAAGTGGTCATTTTTGTCATTGTGGTATCGAAATCGGTATCGAGGGATTTTTTAGTATCGAAATCGAGTTGAAATTACTATATATATATATATATATATATATATATATATATATATATATATATATATATATATATATTTTTTTTTTTTTTTTTTTTTTTTTTTTTTTCGGTAAAAGGTCAAAATGTGGCTTGTCTCATTGTCTCATTGACCCGCTGCAGAGCTGTGCTTGCACCAGGCGTCTGTGCTAAATAAAAACACACAAAAAGGCTTACACCAGCACTTTGTTTTGAATGAGGTTTCACAATAGAGCTGGCCAAAAAAGTGACTGTCACACACCACCCCAGGGATGAGACGATAGCAGAACTGTGCCACTGCAGATGAGCGCGCATATGTTGTCTAACCCAGCAGAGGTTTGGGAAAGCAGCGCTGGAAAGGAATCACACATTCCTTAAGAGGGTAGAGAGCCCGTAGAGGAGGTGGCCTGCTCTGAGGCAGAGGTTTCCAGCTGGCCCGTGATAACACCCTGGGGCTCTCCTCTGGCCAGGACAGCAGCAGGATACTTAGCAGCTATTATATGGAACTGCTAACTGTATCATATACTGGAATTCTGAAGCCAAGCAGCAATTGATACTCAAATTTAGGCTTTATATCCAAGCTCTGAGAAGGTCACCATAATAATTAGTCTACTTCTGAACACCTAGAAACATCATATCTTTTAAGTTTTATATCTCAAATGATTTATTATTTTACAGTTAAAATAAACATGTATTTTTAGTAAACAGTAATTATAATAATTATAACCTATACTACTAATAATTACTTTTATACCATGATGCCTCTTGACTGTTCTTCTTGTGGGACCCAATTATATCCCACATGATTTTATTGTGACCCTCACAGTACAGAAACAAATATAATATAATATATAATTATTATAAAATGTGAATATATTTTCTATGTAATCTCACATGACATCAAGTATATTTCATAACCATAATTAGCGTTCTTATTAAAATTGTACCTCATAGAGTAAAACATTTTTTACGGACAAAATTCAACATCACTGCTGAAATTCAACAGTGCAACGCAAGTCAAAATATTAAGTGTATATATAAGCCGATTTTTAAATATAAAGGATCAAAATCTTAATTACAGCCACCCTTCTAAACAGGCACTTCCTGTTCTCCAGTATTTGCAGTGTGTAGCGATGAGGCTTCCTGTTCTGACTGAGTGCAGGGTAAATATGTGTCCCAGCTCTGCCTCACACAAACCCCTCCTCCAGGAGAACGCTTCACTGCTCTAAGTGCGTGTAAAATTAATCACCGCAATTCTGCTCAAACAATACAGCCACTGACATGACAATTTCTCCCAGAATGCCATCTTAATCTCCACCCGACACACAAAAATTATAGGAGGAAGGAGAGCAAACAAAAAAAAAAAAAAACAATTTACAAAAACCCTGTGTTTATGCAATTCACTGTATTCCATTTTACTGCTGCCTCCTCCAACAAAGTCATTAGGCACACACCAGTGATACATAAATGTAGCTGTATAGATTCCATTAACTAATTCTGGCTGAATTGTAATTGCAGAGCCTGATCCGTCTCCCTGCCCGCTGCCTTATTAGGACTGCCTGTGGTTGGTGAGCGCTGGGATATTGACGTCCGAGGCAGACACAATCTCAGGCCCACGGGCGAATGGAATATTAAACTGTTACTGTATTCTGCTGTCTATCTAACCCTCCCGCCTCCTCCTCCGCCGCTCTATCCCCGTCCCGTAGCCAGTAATGAGGAAATAACATCTTCATTAGACATCTGTTTAACTATATTAGAGGATGAGTCCTGGGGGAACCATTGGTCATGCTGAGGATGGGGGTCTGTCGAACTACAATATAACAAATGCGATACAGAAAGAATGGAACAAAAGGTCCGGAGATTGGGCTCTTTTAAAGCAGACAAAACTCAAATTGACTTGTGCATTTACAGACAAAATGAGTATACTGTCTCTGCCACATGCACTGATGAGTTTATCCAACTAGAGCAGATGTGAAAGAATGACTTGCCACCTGTAGGGAAAAACATTGTTTCCTCTGTCATCAATACAGGGTTTTCCAGATGTAATTTAGGCCTTTTTAATGTTTCTAAAAATAACATTTTATGCCAAGTTTACTCCCAGGACCATTGGCAAAAGTTGATATGAAAAGTCTGTATTTGTTCTAAATCACATTTTATCCATTATTATTTACCAAGTACCAATATATTTTTGAGCCTCTGACTTAACATACAGTATACTATGTGACTACAACATTTCTATGCATTTTGCTGGAGGAAGAGAGGGGGAGTGACTTTGTGACCCCGTCACTTAAAGGAAATCACCCCACAACAAATAAAAGCGGAAGAGCTTTAGGAGAGGCAGGTTACACAGAGAGGAGGGTTACATGTTTCTTTGCAACAAATACATTTCTTAAAATATAACTAACCTATAATTTGAACCTAATTAATTATTATTTGAAATGATAAAATAAAAAACAAGGGGTGCACAGTGGCAGAGTGGATGGTGCTCCTGCCTCTCAACAATGACACTGTGGGTTTGATGCAAAGGCGGGCCTCACTGTGTTACAAGCTTCCTCCAAAACGGGTAGATTTGAGGAATCTAAATTGCTCCTCATGAATAAATGTGACTGGTGTGTCAGCCCAATGGCTAACTGGTTGTACACCACCTAAGCAAATTGTTGCCGGGATCCAAAAATATCACAGGCCCAAAAAATACAAAAGCTATCTATCTAAGCTATCTAAGCTATATCTATTTATTTATATAAGCTCTATTTATATCTATAAATAGACGCTCTCTGGCACTAAAATGTAGCGCAACAAGATACATAAGTATAGAGCACACCTTCGCATTCCCGGTGAAGAAAACACAGAAAGTGACTTGGAGAGCATATGGTGCAGAACCATATAAGGAGTACAGGACTGGGATGGCAGTGTGCCTGCACTCCGGTCCACTGTGAATCAGCTGTGACACATGGGCCTGGGACTTGGCTGGAAAACCTTTTACAGGTATGTGCTTTAACACTGCTGTTATGTAATCATGTGATCAGACAGAGTGCTGATGATGAGCCTTTTGGATTGTTTTGCGCTCTAGCGGTTGTCAGCATGCTAACGTGTCGGTTTCTGGTTTCTCGGGATAAGCTCGGGAATGGGGAGAGATTCCTCACAGGTAGCAGAGATTCAGAGCAGCTTTAGCAGATAAACTGTGAAACGAGGGACACAGAACGCCGAGCTGTTGGGATTATCCTCCCATAAAGAGTGCATTCCTCTCAAGAGTTGTGGCTGAGGCCTTTAGCATTCCATGTGCCATATGTGTCTTTCTTGGAACCAAAGAGTGCAATCGATAGCAGTTATCACTACGTCCAGCATCCTCAAAGGCTTGTCAGGCCATGGTGTGAAAACATAACAAGACATGCAATTTGGCCATCAAACCACATGATCAAGCCAAGAAAACTGTAACTGACAAATCAAAGGAAGGCTAAGTGCTACATTTAAACTCATGCAAGAGAGAGAAGTGGCTTCCAAGCCTATCAACTTACATTCCCCCACATTAAACACAGCAATCTGGCCGACTAATTTAAATTGATACATCAAAGGCTTGCCATGTTGGGAGTATTCCAGATGAATTTCAAGGTCTTACAATTTACTCTGCCTTCAAGTACTTGTATTAACTGCAATATATTTTTCCATCTGAAACTAATATTGAAAAGTCATCATTTGTTTTCTGTCAAAAATAAGGTGTAGGAAGTCTTTCAAAGAAAGCAAAATTATGTTGGATAATTCCCTACCTGGTGTAGAATAAGGTTACGTGCACAGGATTTTGAAAGATGTTTGGACAGTTCTGACTATTCCAGAATCACTGGCTTTATTCCAATCTCTTTTTATTTTTGGGCCAAGTCTAGCAGCAAAATTACAATCCCTAGCTCATCGTAAACTGGCTTTTACTTTTTAGAGACTAAAACCTTTTATGCTTTTTTTTTTTTCAAACTGAAAACAGATTATATATTTGTACTTTAGAGCTTAAATGTTGTGACTGGGTGCTCTAGCCAAAGCCTCACTATCAACATGTCTTGTGAATAGGCTGATAAAGGTCAGAGGTCATCATAATAACCTTTTATGTTTACAAAATTGGATCTAAATCCTCATAGATTACAAACAGTGCCAGAGTTAACATGCATACAAAGTACCAACAGAGTACAAGCTACATGGGTATTTTTGGGCTTAAAAAATCAGTGTACCAAACTATTTTTTAGATTCAACAGGTATCACTAGCAAGATTAAATCAAACATAAGTATTGTTTGTGATATTCCTCATGTTTTCCTTTCGTTTACCATGTATAAACTGGTGGGTCAGGATCCATTCCAAAAGTGGGTTTGCAAGAAGGTTGAGGGTCAGAAGTCAGCCAAGTTGTGTCATAAATGTCGTGTTAAAATTATTTTGAAAAAGGACTGGTACTGTAAAAAGTAGGTCACAATAAAATGATCATGATCATCAAACTACTAAACAGGACATATAGAGTGGACTAATCACATTAACAATATGCTTCCACCAACAAAGCCACAAAATTCCTGAAATCAGCATAAGTCTGATGTATGGTGAGCCGATAAGATAAACACATACAAATACCAAATGAGATGAATACTTAACCTGATGGGGTCAGCAGCAGGCAAAATTGCAGGGTGGTTGACAACGCCAACTATAAAATGTTCTTAAGGGGTGAAGAGTGGGGTAGAGGTGGGGAAAAGAGTAAGTGAGCCTGTTCCTCTCAGACCCAGGAGGCAAGGAGGAGGGAGATTAGAAATCGTGCCATGTCAGGATTCAGAGCATGCTGGGCAGTGGGGGTGGGACAGGGGGAACAAGGAAGTTGAAAATGGGGGTTGGAAGGCTCAATAATTGTGATATACAGACTGGCGTACGCTCACTCCAGGTGGCTGATGGGTAAACAGACAGGGCAAGGCACTGGGAG
The DNA here is from genome assembly GCA_020698575.1 of Bostrychus sinensis. Taxonomy (NCBI): domain Eukaryota; kingdom Metazoa; phylum Chordata; class Actinopteri; order Gobiiformes; family Eleotridae; genus Bostrychus; species Bostrychus sinensis. The sequence continues at coordinate 22,006,681 of CM036258.1, forward strand.
GAAAGAGGACGCCTGGGTTCTGTCTGAGAATACTAAACAGGGGATCAAGGACGTCACTGCCAGGCTGTCATGACCAAAAAATACACTATCAGGACACAAGAAGTCACTAGGGGTGGGTTCTACTTCTGTTCCGGAACATCTATATCTTCTTAGTTTTGTGACATTGGCTGAAAATATCAAATAGTATAGTAGTATAGTAGTAGTATAATAGTAAATATAATTTAGTTAGCACAAAAGAGTACGCCATGATGTAAAAAATTTGTAGTTCAACACCATTATATTTGTGTTGCCCTGAAACCATTTTGATTATTTTGACCAATAAATTAATGTTTTTTTTAAATATTGGGTCTTTAATAAACAAAGCTCACATGTATTCTTGAAGCTTCTAATATGTGTTTATCTTTGGTGTTTAGGATTTTTATTTTAAGGTATATGATGATGAAGTTATTTTATGAATACACATTGTTACCCCTGTTTTGATTTTAAAAAAAGTACTGGTAAATGTTCTGTATTGTTTAATTTTTTTTACCATATCATATGAAGAAAATATAATTGGTGACGGCATCTTTCCGCATTTAGGCTGGTCAGAGTTACTGCACACTGCACAAGGGCACTAGTCTACTTACCTGCAGACAGTAAGGCAGAGAGCGCCACTTGCCACAGCACCTAGCAGGCTACTCATCAGGTTGACACTGTGGGCTGGAGAAAGTGAGGGTAGAAGGCGCATAGACAGCCATGCTAAGAGGGTGAAGACAGGATAACCTGGAGGATGAGCAACCTAAACATACACAACAAGCAAGAACATAAAGAACTGCGCGCAAATTAAGGAAGAAAAGCATAAAACATGATAATAAATGACCAAAAGCATTGTAGGATAGGAGTACTGTGTGCATACTCAAAATAATTTCTATAACATCAAAGCCTTCTTGTGCGTTTTCCTTTGGCCTCTTCCCAAGGACAGTGTAGCTCCCTAGAGTCCACAGCAGAGCACGTGGTGTTCTCCAGCCCCAGCCCCAAACCACCTCTGAGCTCAGTCACAGTCGCCTGGGGGAGCTAAGCAATCACAGCAATTAGCCACTAAGTCTTCTTCAGTAGATAAGGGCTCAGTCATTAAACACGGGCTCATTCTCCGGCACTGATAAGAAGAACCAGGCATGGAGAGGGGCAGCACTTCAAATAACAGAGCTAAAAGGTGAGAGTGTGACTACACCGGTCACCCCAAGACACAAAATCAGCGTGTTGGAAACATTATAGGCTTCAAACATAACAACTCTACCATCAGCAGGCAGGTGTAATAGTAAAAGAAGGAATGTATGAAGATAAAAACTAAATTACTTCAAGAAAAAGAGAGTGATCTATAAAGAAAGCGGTGTGTTACTCGTAATACACATGCTTTGAGAGGTGAAACACTGTGCGGCTGACAAGAGAACACAGTCTTGCAGCTACCAGTTGAGGGACCAGAAGCACAGGAAGTGAAGAGGAGCTTTGGAGGTCTGGGGCTAGCAGCTCAGGGCCCAGAGAGGGCCTGCCAGGCCCTGGGGAGGCCTGAGAGGAGACAGACAGGCCACACGGACTGCAGCACTAACGGCAGGATTACTGGCATAGTGACACCGACACAGCCTCCCTAAAAGGATCACAGCGGCGTAATAAACTTTATTAAATAATAAAACTTATTATAACTGTTAACCCGATTTAGTTCATTCTTTGCGGCTTACACACACAAAAAAGAGGGGTGGATATAATAAGCCTTATACCGTACATAAGGCAAAGCCTACAAAAGCCATCGCCTCACCATTGATTTTAATTGGATTTGAAAAACGGGTTGCAAATTATAGCATTCTCTACTTGCAACTTAGTAAAATAAGTGTATAGAAAAGATGGGGAAACCTGTGGACTGAAAGTAAATTAATCTGCTTCTGCCCATGCTTAATTAAACTTCCTTAATGCTTATGTGAGTTAATGAGTGAATTGATTAAACAATACAGCTAATACTTACCCCCAGCTCACAAGCCGTGGTGATCAGCTCTCCTGTGGAACAGAATAGGGAAGGAAATTAATGTAAACCCAATAATTATTATTAAGAGACAAGACTGCTCCCAAAGTTTTCCCAAATCAAATACTTGCACTGGGGTTTTGCATTAATTTGCCAGGATCAAAACCTGCAAATCTTCCCAGTGTGACATTTCCTAAGCGGCACGCTCATTCTCTTCATCTCTCACTTCTCCCCAGACGCCTCCCTCCCTTCTCTGGCACATACACACTAAACATTAGACTGCCTCTTCAATGCTCTGTCACACAAAGACACACATATGCTGATCAGAGAATAATGCTTTCAGTCCCATCCTCCCTGTGCATCAGGGTTCTTTGCATCCTCTTTCTTCTGCTGCTCTGTGCACCTCTCCTCTGCTCCCACACTCCACTGTCTCAGTGTCTCATCTAGTCCATTGGACACAAACAGAAAGGCGACACTGCTGACAGTCACAGAATGAGGTAAGCTTTTAAAATAAGAGCAGGTTGCACAATTTGTGACAAGCTCAGTGTGAGATGCAGCACAGACTGAAGAGAACAGCCCTAAAAGCTATTTGTGGCTTTAATGTATTTGGGCACAAACCCATTTGTGCCAGAATACATCCAGAGCGTTTCAAATTAGACTGATTTCTCACTCAATGTTTGCCTCTCCCACTCATGAAAATTGAAATTTTGTTCAGATTAAATGACATTGATAATGTTTGGGTTCAACACAGCTCCCTCTATTGGTTGTACATGGGGAGTTCTGTATATCCCATCAACGAGTGTCAATGTTTCCTTCAGAAGAACAGACATAACATTTTTCTTACTGTTTGTAATACATGTGTATATAGGGCAGTTATTACAATTAGGCAAAGCTGTATTTTTTAAATAAAGCATTTGCTTCACATCACATTAACAGCTCACTAAATATTGTTAAATATAAGTTTTAATGTATGCATTTAAGTAAATAAAAGCCAAACATGGGCTTTTATAAACTGAACTGCAGTATTTGAGATGGCACTTGCTGCCTTACTTTGCAGCCTTGTTAATGCAGTGAATTAGGTTGCCTAAATTTCTGCAGCGCATGGACTCCTAACACTTATCAGTCTAATGGAGCATGAAGTCAGAACTCCTCCACCTGCACAGCTTAAATGCTTTCACAGCTCGAGTTCACCTGGCATGGGCCGCCAGCTACCTGCCATCACTTTACATCACACTTTCTCATCCTGCATCAGTCTCACTCATTTCCCCTCAGTAATGGCACATTTATACAGAATTCAGCACAGCTGCTCCAGCAAACACCCAGCAAACACCAAGCCAACACAGCCATCCCAGTGCCACAGAGAGGAATTTCTGTAGCCCTAATACCAAAAAGAGAAAATATTGACTCAACGGGGTAGCAACGCGGGTGCCAAGACTCTTTGTGATAGTGGAGCATGGGCACCCACACCAGTCTTGCCATAATCCCCATCATTTCCACACTCCACATTCCTAGACAACAGCGTACCCGCAGGGCTGCGCTCAAGCCTCTCCAGGGCACATCACACCTAAAGAGATTAGGACACAGAGACGGAGACCTGGAGAATTCCAAGGGTGTTCAGCTGGCACTATCAGAGCGGGCATCCTGCACCATCCCTAAATGCTGTGGAGAAGGGGCTGGACATTTTTTCAAAGGCATCGTTCACTAGACAGCAGCACCAGCAGCAGGGCTACCCATCCTCATCTCTGCTTTTCCTATCTGTCCGAGCTTTTCATGTGCTTTTACTGCCAATGTGCATTCCCTTTTGTAGCTCATCTACCAGAGCAGCACACATCTAACAAGCAGAGCTTTCATGCCATCAAGTCCACATTTACAAGTTTGTAACCGAGCTATCACTTCTAAACACTGTTTGTAATTGTGCAAGGCTTGACTTCATAAACTGCATTACAAGAATGTTGGAAGGTAGTGGTACTGAGCAGAATATATTTCTCTGAACTTTGGAACTCTATTACAAAACATTACAGAATGTGATGTTAAAATGAACAAATCAAATGGAACATTATTGTTTTAAGTGTATAAAATAAGGGTCAGTCACATGGCACTACCAGTTCCTTTTTGTACCACAGTTGCATCTAATTTCTGAAACACCATTCCCAAAACAATGGTGGAGCAGGTGAAAATTAGTCAGGTACAGGACTGTATTTGACTACAGTATACATATAGGAAGCTACTTTAATTTTTAATTTATTTATTTTTTGTAATTTATTGACCATACATATTTGATGTCAATTAGTTAATGCTCTCCAGTACCATATTCCAATAACCAAGTGCCATGATTACTGCAAACATTAAGAGATGTCATGTCAGACAGACTGACCATCATTCTATCTCACAAGAATCCAACTTCCTACGAAAGGCTGCCGAATCTCTCCCATAACTAAAGTAAAAAATAAACCTGTGACAGGCACCATTTGTTTTTCATTGTTTAATAAATAATCTATCAGTATGGATCTTTAATTTTGCACCTTTTAATTGGTACAAATCAAAAGGTTAAACGCATGAAATGCCTCCTAAACGTATATTTTATCTTTTCCTTTTTGTGTAGTTTGCCCTACACAAAATCATATCTAGTTCCCTTCTAAATCTGCAATACAGGTGCTTTAAACTGTACAGCAGTCTAGCTATAGCTTGAAAATATAAAACTACCTCTGCAGTTATAGGGGGTTTAGGATAAATGACCACCACATTGATTTGTCAAACACCTCATACCTGTGCCTGCAGGACCACGGACAGTACCAGCCACTGCTGCAGGGTTCAGAGCCTTCAGAGAACTGTTACACGATTGGCTACAGGCTACACAACAGGATACACCCACATGACCACACACAGCAGCAGCTAGCACCAACCTGAGTCTCCACCGGGGACAGTTCTCTGGACACAGGGCACGTAGAGAGCAGCCACACAAGCGACCGTAGTACCCGTCAGTATCCAGCTTCTTCGTGTCGCCCAAGACATTGCTGTTTTCAGAGAAAACTGCGAATAAATGCATTTTCTCATGTGTTGCTTCACAAATGTTAGCGAGCTAGCTAACAACAAGCTAATATGCGAGCCTACCTTTTGCTTTCTGGAACTATTAAGACAGAAGAAGGCTGTGAGCTATTTTGGGGGGCTTGTGGGAAGCCATATACAATAGCTAATTTCTCGTTTTCATTCATGCGTTTCTTAAAAATGCAGACATGATAGGCTACGGTACTTTTGGGACGAAACCGGGAAGTTGCTACCTGAAGCAGCGGAGCGCTCCAAGTCACTAAGGAGCTACCCTCGCGATACTACAGCCATCCCCAAAGTTTGGACAATGGATATGACGTCTGTGTACTCCGTGAAATACCTTTTCTTTTTGTTTACATGTTGACCTATAATTTATCATTTTAAAAACATAAGTGTATTGCACCCACCCTAAAAAATACAATTCTTTTCCTCATGTATGTTAAACTTAGTTTTATGTTATTACTTTATGTACAATTTTTTTTTCTACAAATAAAAATTTGATTTGAAGCAATTTAACCACCCTGCAAGCCACTTTTAGATTAACCACATGAACCACTGGTCTAATGTACCAAAATGTAGTTGTTATTAAAAGCCTATAGACTCATGTCAGTTTGACATAGACTACCAACATTAAACTGTAAACCCTTCAGATTATACTCACCTAATCTGAACTGTTAGATCTTGGCTGAAATGCCTAAATACAGGATAAGATTAACATTTTTAATTCTCAGCTTTTAGTGGTCAAGTATAAGAATGTGTTATAACCTAAAGCAGATACACCCCTAAATGTCTCACAAGTGGCTGTATTGCTTAGGTCAAAGGGTTACTGTAATAAAGAAATTGCCCTATTGAACTGATAATAATCCCAGCCCACCATAAATGAGTCTGATCCCTTGGTAAATTGAGCCCTTGGTGAGGTGGAGTGGTGTCAGCACCTAGCCAACTCTCCGATGGCTCGCTAATCCTCACTTCCCTCTCACACCAGCCTCACTGTCTAATCAGTCCTGAACACACACATATAACTGTACACCCAACACACGCACCCACATCAAGTACTCCCCATTCCTTACAATTGGGCTCTAGTCTAGTGTGATGCTACTACTAATCCTTGCTTGGTTATCCTTTAGGCTGCAGTGCTGGCAACGGGATGGAGTGAATAGATGAAGTAAGGTTGTGGGGGAGGATGTTCATAAAAAGGTAGGTGGTACCCAGTACAAAAGCTTATATGCACAATTGTTTACTCAAGTTTTTGCCCACATTTTAGCTCCAAAGGCAGTACATTCACATATAGGCAGCCTATAACAGAGGAATCATTAGAGAGACTAGGATTATCCACCCAGCCTTCCCCCCTCTACCCCATGTATCCACAAAATGCGTTTTATTGACAGCTTGTCCAAAGAGAGGAATTACCCACATGGCCGAAGCCCTCACTCCATATGCCGTTTGCTTATTAACAAACATTAGTTGACGGTAATAACGCTGGTATTAAGTTCATTATCTTTCCAGATTGCATGTGAAGTGCCTTATTTTGTGCATGTGCCAAAGTGTGTGATTAGAGAGTTCTAATGTTGCAGCTCAAGGGATTTGTTGCATGAAATAAGAAATGCAATAATAGAGAAATAGAGAAAATTGTTTGAAATATTTGTTTATTTATTGCGGAGGGCAACATGACCTTAAATTAAAATTAATACACAAACATAATTTGATATAGTGACGTTTTATAATTGTTTCTATTTTGCTATTTTCCAAGTGTAAATCACAGAATGGACGAAGGGGATATATATATATAAAACTTCTAAAGCTTTGGTGGCATCATTTAAAGCATAGACGCCTTAACATAAGCATACTGTATAATAAGCACATGCACATAAGCATAGTGAAAAGTGTTTTCAGAGGTGCATGTGAGGAGTAAAACCCCATTGGAGCAGTTTTTAGGAAAATTTATCATTAGATTTCCTAAAACACGTATCTCCTGCTGTGCTTCTTCTACCCATAATGCTCTGCATGTCTAACCTAACATCTAACATCTAACCATCAAATAAAACACAGGGAAAACCAATGCTGACAGCTGAACCTTTTTAACATGAATTACAACACATAAACTATGAAATATCAATAACCAAATTATTCTCAACTTTCACTCCAACACATTTTAGCCAAAGGGCAGAACACAAGTGTATGTCTAAAACCACACAGTCCCTCCACTTAATGCTTATGACAGAGCTAGATATTAAGTTTTTTATCTGTAGCTCTGGGTCACAGGTGTGTATTGAACATAGGCTATGACTTTTAAACAGACCAACCCACAGCTGTTCATGCACGAACGAGTGGCTTAAGAGACTGGGGTGGAATTGGGTCTATTTGAATTTGTATTTTGCTTACTTTACCACATATCTGTTTTAATCTTACCTTAAGCATCCTTGAAATGAGGTGTAATCCAGTTAAGCCTCTTCTGAATCAGCTTTACAGCCACATTACACCCATTCATCTCTTCCAGCATCCACACAGCACTCTACTGTTGTTCACATTGTCCACAAGCTGCGATGGGAAAACAACAGATTTTAGGAGGGATAGTTTAGTATTAGATCATTATGGACATACGCCAGTATACTCACAGTCTGGGGAAGCAGACAGGTACTAATCTGATTGCAGGGCCCACCTTATCCCTGCTTATTTTATTGTGGCCATTTTTTATAGATATTGGCACATATATTTTAAAACAATATTCATTAGCGATTCGACTGAAAGCATATTTAACATGCCTGTGACTCATTAGTTGAGAATTATGGTAATACGTAGATACTTGAACTTTTAAGCATCTTGTTAGCTGACATAAAAGTGTGTATCCCAGCCCCCATTAGCTGTAATTGTCCTCAATGTCTGCTTCTCCAGACTGGGAGGTTCTAACAAATTGATTCTCAACTGGTGCATCCTGGGATAAAAACTGGTCCTTCAGTCAGACCAGTTAAAAACCGCTTGTAGCAAAGCCAAAGTGGGGGTCTTTGCAAGTTATTTACCCCCTTCCATTGTTGTCACTATTGTTGTTTACAGGGCATTTTTTAAACTAATTTTCGCTATTCACTTCAAACTCTGTAAACGTCTTTAATATTCTAATAAGAGGGTCAGAGAGTCTTCAGATAGATTAGTTCTGCCTATGATCTTAGAAGCAGGTGTCACAAATGCACATAATAACATGACCCACTGCTGTTCCTTTGTATCATGTGGCTACCTAAATGATTCTAAATAAGATAGATGACAAGGATAAAGCAACTCATAATCACCATTTTGCACAATGGAACATAATAGTCTGGCCAGAAACGGGGACAACACACAGAGCACCTTTCTTCTGTGGCCCCGAGCGGCGTACCTCATCGAGAGCAATTAAAATTAGAGGATTCAATTTTGCCAAACACCAGGAACCTCAGATAAATCTTGTATCTCAATTTCCAGCCAAAGGACCCTCCCTCGTGTTTCTGGCCCTATCATATTTGTTATTTAAAAAACAGCTGGTGACTGGCAGAGTTGGTAAAAAAACAAGCTCCTTCTTCCCGCCAATGATCTTAATCCAAGTCATTTCGGAGTGACAACCAGGGGCACAACAGTGGTGTAAAAGATGGCGGCGTTGAGGGTGTATTCGGAGCAAACGGGAGGAGGGAGAGGAATACAGAGCGTCACAGTGTGGTTTCCATGTGGGAGCAATCCACTTACTTGAACTGATAAAGATTTAATTAACACACCACTCTGCAATTACTCCTTAATTAAAGTCATTTGTCCCCTTGTTTGGGTGAGCAGGCAAGACGCCACATGTGCTTCTGTAAGATGACAAGAAGAGGGCATGGAGGTAGACTTTGCCATAATTTAATGCTTGATTTTCCAAACCTATTTTTGTCTGATGAAATATTTGTGCCCGCTTGTCTTTAGCCCGTGTTTATTTGCCTTTTATTTGACAACTCATTTGTTATTCATGGAGAAAGTAAGAAGCGGAGTAGGCTGAGTACAGAGTATCATCGAGAGCCACATGAAATAGTAAATAGGCCTGATATAATCGTAATCCTCTTCAAACTCAACTGCTAGGAAAGAGCATGACTCGGAAGAAGCTGCCTGAATACAGAGAAATGGCAGTAACAAAAGTTGAAGTCCTGACTGTCTGTGAGTTTTGACCTTAGGGCTGAATAAAAGGTGGAAGTAAATTACGTGTGAAAGTAAGCGTGAAAATGACCTAAGACATAGTAAAAATTATTTGCAGCTTAGCCTAAAACGTGCATACACTGAAACAAAGCAGTTTTTTTGATGTACTTGAAAAATATAGTTTGGTCTTACACAGTTAAATTAAGTTTGGTATAACAACTTAAATAAGTAGTAGTCATACTATTGTTTTTAGTTTTACAAATGAACTGATTATTTTGTTTTGGTCCACAGCACCATAACCCAAGTTAAGTGCTGCATAATGTCATTAAAGGTACTGTAAGCAGCGTGTGCTCGTACTGGTTTAAAAATGGTACTGCAGTCTAAAAACAAAACAGTGGTCTGTGGGTTGCCAGTCACAGTGTGCTCTGCTGTTAGCTGTGTCCACAACTGCCGCATGTATGACAATGTGACAACTGGACCATGGAGCTATTTCCGCTTTTCTAATTGGACGATTGGCAATGTAAGGGTTTTAGAACCAAAACAAAAATGTAAACATAAACAACTTGGCCAATTTGTATAAAATGTTTTTTATGGTAAATAAATCAGCTGTGTCATTGTTATCAGTAAAAGTGATATTTGATTTAAACATGTTTATCATATTTGCTCATAGCACCTTTAAGTGTCTTCAGCCTTTGCTCAGAGTGATGCTGCTAGCAAAATGCTCTTGTGTAGCACTAAATGTTTGTAGTGCTAACTGCTAATAAATTCAACTAATTTACCTGGTAATTATTCTTTACAGTAATAACTTTACAAAATGTTCCTCCCAAAAGCACAAGCCAAGCTTTCTCTATTAAACATTTACAACACAAGTGATTGAAACAAGAAACAAATAAGCTACCCTAGTGTCAGAGTGACCAAGAATATATGTCTTCATTAATCCAAAAATGCATGAGTACTGGATTTCATCTTGTTCTGCTTGCTTACTAAGTGCTGTTGAAGGTGTCTTCCCCCTTGATGACAGTATGCTGTGTGTTGCCTACATGCAGCAATAGTCCCACAAGGAAGCACATTACTGTATATAAAAAGCTCAAACTCAGTCTCTAATACGTGGATATTAACATCCATCAAGGTCTGAACATAAAACAGATGAAAACACACATTACTCTAGTGTACTCCATTTTATTAGAAAAAAATGAACAACCCACTTGCACCATAGTTTTCTGTGTACTATAATGGCTGTCCAATTTGCCTGGAGATAAAATGCATTGCCAAGTTTATTCTTATTAACAAGCAGGGACAGTGCCTGTGATTTTTTTCTGAGAGGTTGTGTCTGTGAGTGGATACAGGCAAGGGGAAGTGTACTATCTCTTATTTACAGATGTCGATCTGCATATCATTTGCCTCAGTTGCATGCTGGGTAATTGAGGTAAATATCACAGCCTCCAACTTAGCAGCAAAGGTGTCCTGCTGATAGCTTGGCGCAGCGCCTGCAGCCACCTGTGGCATTTTACATGGAGGTCTAAAGGGGACAGAGGACACAAAGGAATAAAGTGGTTTCAAAACTGCCCAAAGCAATATGGCGGAAGGTCGCATGAGTCTGTGATCAGGAGAAACTCTTGTTGATGTTGTTGTTTTTAAGTTACAAAAAGTGCTTCATCTAACTACACATAGATGGAAGTGAGTGCTCAATGTCCAAAGCATCAACACAGCATGTTGCAAAACTCTGTATTAACTTTGGCATTTACAGGTTTTGAAAGAATTAAAGTTTATTTACACCACTGACAGAACTTTCTAATTGGCCTTAGTGGCGTTCACTCTGCAATCAACTGCCCATGGTGGCCAAGAGAGAGTGAGGGCCGATGGGAAAATCGGGGGAAGTTGTTTAGGCCTCTTCAGGTGAACTGGTTTAGACTTAATCAGGCTCATTGGGATGTTCTAGTGTGCTGTTGTTCAAAACTGAATTCAGACGATGGCCCAATTTGCTCATCACTAACCTTGAAGAGCGCATTGGGATGGTGTCTGGTACAGCTGTACAGTGTCTGGTCTCAGATCCACTGCTGACAGATCCACAACCTGACAACAGATCTTCTAACTTGCCCTGGATAGGTTATTTTTGTTTAATATGACCTTTCATATATTTCTGATAAACTAGTAGGCTAGTATACACAAATGACCCAGACATTTTTCACATTCAGCCGCGTGCATCGGTGCATCAATATATCCATATAATGAAACAATGCAGTCAGCCCTGTAACCAACTGATCATTGACCAGGGTCTTCCTCAATGTAGGCCCAAAGCATCTTGGATATAGACATCATCCTCCCACAGCCACTAACAGGAATAAATAGAAGAAAATCAGTGAATTCATATTTTAATCACTCATTTTCCCAGTGTGAGTGGGAGGGTCAGGACCCAAAAGAGGGTCACAGGGATATTTAATATTTTTAATGTTCAGCTTTTTTGAGTCATTATGGGACAATAGTAATTCACTTATACATGGTCTAAATAATATGTATGTTTATGTAATATTTAGCAGTAGTATATATGTTTGCATATTTGCTATCAGACTGCTTCTACATCCTAATCCAACTGGCACAAACTTGTCCTTCATAAAAATATGTATGCATGTATGTTTTTTCTTTTTTCTTTTTTTTTTTTTTTTTTTGATTGCTATATTTTACAACCTTTAACTAGGCTTACATAATTTTGATTCTAATATGTTATGAATGTATTTATGTATGTATTTATTTATTTTTATTTTGTCGTCTGATGTTAAGGTAGGCTATGTTAATGTTTGTGTATTTTTAGATAAAGTTTGTGAACTATGTGCTCTTATAATTCACCAAACTCAAAAATCTGGACAAGATTAGGTTATGTGAATAGTATTTCGTGTTAAAAGTTAATTAGGTTCATCCAGGTTACGAGTGGCACGCACCAGTAAAGCACGTGAACCTTACATTCCTGAATAGAAAAAAACATTGTATCATTTTACTTTATTTGCATAACCCTGCCCCGCTTAAGGCAGGGGAGCCACCGAGTGATCTCAAATTAGCATGCTGTCACCTTCAGTGTCTCTACTGTCATTCAGAGAAACAGGCGAGTGCGCAGACGTATGAACTCATCTCACATCTACCGCGGAAATGTTAATTAGGAAGCGCGGCGTCCCACGGCTCCAGTCCTCTCCGAGTGCCCAACTGACATGTTATGTATTTAAATCCCTTTCATGTGCCTGAATTATAGAGGAGATAAAGTCACGTGTGAATGATGGAAAACGCCACCATCGCAATATTTTGCATCTAATAAAAGCAATATTGGAGAGAAATGTGCGTAATTCCAGTGATGTGGGATAGTCAGAGGAACGTAATCTAAAATATGCGTACAAGTCTGTAGTTAAATTGGTTAAAAGAAGCCATATGGAATAGAGATAAATTAATATTTTTAAATAAATGCAAAGTTTATAGGCCTAAATATAGGCTGCATCCATATTCGAGTCCAGTGGCACATATAGTAGACCGTATGCGCAAGCCAATTTAATTAATTTGTTTAGCTTGATTTAGATGTATTTACAGTGTATTTAATCAGACGTTTTTATAATTAACATCAAACTTGTCTTCCATCTGAGCACCGCCACAGGCTGGAGATGTGTGGGCTTCCTGCCAGCACTTGTATTGTTGAGGAAGTAGTGCCCTCCTGTGGATTGTAGAGGAACAGCACAATACAGAACAGGAAGTCTTTTCACATCAATTACAGGCCCAGAAAATATTTATCTGTGTACCACTGAAGTCTAGACCTGTTGAATTTAATTTATAATATTTTGCATAGTAGATTATTTATTTTTAGTCACTATGAAAGAATATCACTTATTATAGATCTGTTTTGTTGAGCTGTTATAAATTGATAATGTTCTTATCATACGGTATTAGTTTCTGGAGAGGTGTAAAGTTAACTAGATATCATTACTCAAGTAATTTACAGTACATTTTTTGAAAAAAAAAAAAAAAAAACTAGTGCTTTTACATTAGTAGAACTGGGTTAAAACTGGGTGGAACTTCAATATAGATATCAAGCACTTTTTCCATCGCTACCTTTCTGAAGCTTTTTGAATTGATCCAAACAGTAGGCCTATGTATAGCTAGGAAAGATAAAAACACATTAAAACTATACATTTAAAATTGTCATGAGTATATTTGATGGTTATTTTACGTAAACTAAAAAGCACTCACCCATACTGCAGTTACAGACCCTCTGTACTAGGGCACTTCACAATGATGGTAAGATAGAACTTAAAATGTTGAAAGACTTCAAGAAAAACATCTTATCTCAAATTGTTTGATAGATGTATCAAAAATTGAGGACCATTTTTATTTAAAAAGATCCAAGGGAAGTGCTGGTACAAAGGAATGATGAAACATGTATGTAAGAGAGTGATTAAACATTAGAGCTACTACAATGTGCTTTCACAGCTGAGACATGTGCAGCTCAAAGGCTCCTTCTACACAAGAGGGAACCATACCACATCCCTAATTTAATTTAATGACCACAGTCTTCCTAAGTCATACCTTCCTTTGAAATGTTTGAGACAGATGTTTGGGAACAAGAACACCTCAGTCAGTATTTGGTTTAAAAAATATTTTATTTCTTTGCAAAGGAGGCATCGGGAGCATCAGTGCGTTCTATGGCTTGTGTACAGAGTTCCTGTAGGAGACAAAAATCATAGAACAAGCCCTGGTGTGAGCTGAAGGCCCCACCCATGTTTACCAAAGAGGAATGTTACAGGCAGCTACTCCTGCAGCTGTTACTCAGCACACTCTTAAGCAACAGCACAGTGTCTGGGCACAAAGTGTTCAAGAAGGAATGCTACGGTACAGTCCGTGGCTGTGTACTTGACCCTGCATGGCAGTTACGCTACATCTGCTTCAGAAAGGTGCTGCACTGTGTAAAGCGGAACTCCTAAAACGTCCCAAAAAACCTACACACTATAGTTAATGCTGTTATTATCATCTTTTGTCAGTAAGCCTCCATCTTAGGCCTTTCAGCAATATCACAGCCTCATTAATGCAACCTGAAAGAAATTTGTATTAGAAACTAGAAGCACACAAAGAAGACAGACCTTCACCAAGGCAATGGCCAAATCTCACAATGGTAAACATATAGTGAAATAACCTGGAACTAAACCAGGAGACTTTTAGTTTAGGGGTAAATGCTTATCCATTCACCAACAAAACCAGGGGAAAAAAAAAAAAAAAATATATATATATATATATATATATATATATATATATATATATATATATATATATATATATATATATATATATATATATATATATATTCACAAATAATAATAATATAGTAGTAATAATAATAATTTGTTTCTTTACTGTCCTCATGTAGCAGGAGTTAGTATCTTTGGCCTTATATCAAATTGAATCAAATAAACTGGACGAATCTGACCATTGCTTTCTGAGTTACATTACTACCAGACAAATAAACCAATATTTGCCAAAACATACTGGTGGAGGTATAAAACATCCACATGATCATATATTAATGCTTGCTATAGTATTTAATAACTAATGGCAGAAATATTAACATTATTACACCATACAAATGAACAGTCTGGTGTGTTAGTCTGATCAGAGAAGATTTGTCCCAGATTCTTTGACACACTTTCAATTCATCTATTTTCTTGACAACTCGACTCATCCCTGAACAATAGAATCTACCAATCTTGGCATTGCATGTGATAATATTATTCCCATGGAGCTGGGTTGTGCATCCTTACAGCCTTGACTGTAATCCGGTGCTATCAACGTTCCACTATAGCAGCAGTTTGAGTTCAAGATTGTTTAAAGAAAAAAAAAAAATACACTTTGGATTGGAGAAAAAAGTGGTTGTTGCATCTTGAATGTGGACAAAACAGCCCCTTCTTATATTTGGTATAATCTCGGGATGCTGGTGAGACAGAGCCCAGGTTTGACAATTCAATAGATTACGTAGCCCCAGTGTGGGATAAAGCTAACAACAGTGCAGAATCAATACAGTACGTGGTTATGGGGCAAAAGGTCAAAGGCTAACTGAAAGGGTCTGGTCTGTGCATAGAAGGGGCCTCAGCTTAACAGCAAAATATTGGTGTCAACATTGGGAACAGCGCCACCTTTAGGAAAATTTCAGTACATTCACAGTGAAGCCCTGTCTTATTTTTGTGTGTGTGTGTGTTTGGGAGGTGGATGAGAGCATATATTGATGTGAAATGAAGCTGGGTGGTCACTCAGTCAAACCCACACACTTGAACATTCACACACACATTATTTAAGCAGAAAAATATATATTAAAATTTGCATTACAAAACAGTACAAGGGCCTCAGTGTAGTAAAATAGCTCCTTTGTCTAGTAAAAATGTGAAAAAGAATTTCTGTGGGTTCCTTGTGTCATTAGTATGAAAATCTTTCTGCCTTTGCCTTCAACAAAATACCTCTTTAATCTATAGAAAAAATTCCCAAAGTTCACTGGGATTTGAGGCACTGGTTAAAATCTCTGTACATAAAAGTCCATCTTGTTTAGCACACCGAAGCCAAGTGTGGGTATGATGAATAAAGCCGGTAGAGCCCCTTGTGTCTCCTGGCTTTTGTCACAGCCAACAGTCCAGCTGTCTGGCTCTGTATAAACTAAACTAGTGTCACACCCACCAGGAACTCCACTATAAAGCCTTGGAAACTTTTTCACCTATACAAACCAGAACTACACTTGCTCACTGCTCCCTCCTACTACTTTAATCTTGAAGCCTTTGATTGAAAACCAGCAGTCAATGTAGTTTAACCAGCACAGTGCTGAAGCCTTGTTCCAAGCAATTGGTTGGCAGGACAGCTAAAACAGTATTTCATTTTCAATGAGCCAGGCATCTGTGGTCCAGTGTACTCCACATTTCTGAATCCCACAGCGGCCTTTCAAATAGCCACAAGAAGCTCTCAACAGTCTAATGGCTCTGTTGTGCATGATCCACAGTATATGACCAGAACTTTGAGACATACTCCTCTTCCTCGACTGGCTTACACAAACAATAGAAAGCACTAAATATTCTAAAGAGTTTCACAGCATGTTGGCACTTGTCTTTAATCCTTCAGCCAGAGCTGGGTCTTCAGACTCAGTCCACAGGCCCCTGGAAGATTAGCTTGGAGCAGCCCTGAGGGAGACTGAGCTGGGTGGCACAGAAGGGGCAGGCTGCATGGAAGGCGTGGGTTCCATGAGGCAGGGGGATTTCAGACCAGTACTTGACAGACTTCTCTGAGCACACGTGTCCACAGGGCACAAAGGCGTGTGTGGGAGCCCCTGTGTCCACGTAGAAGGCCGGCTCACAGCCCAGCCACAGCGGCACGTACGGACCCACCACACGACACATGGGACACTCTCGCTGAGTATTGGGCTCCTGCTCCGAGCGGTGGCCCCAGTTGTGATAGCCATGAACATGGCCACAAGCTAAATACACCCATGGCTGCTTGTCTTCCAGACAAGAGAGGGCACGACTACGCTGCATGCTGGGAAAGGCGAGGGTGTTGAGACCAACAGGGCACTGGGGTCGAGCAGCATTGATCTCTTGCCTCAAAGCTTCCAAATGTTTCTGAGTGGGGGTGTGAAAGAGGCCCTCTGCTGTACGCCACAGTAGTGTAGCTCCACAGAGATCCACCAGGGAGCCATCCTGAAGGATGTTACTCTCATGTTCAACCTGCACAAAAGTAAAGTAAACACCTCTTTATTCATTTTCAAAAAATAGTAACAGGGCTTTCCAGGTGGAATTAAAGACTTTTTAAGATCTTTTTATTCCACTAATGATGTAATTTAATGGCCAACTCACTTCCACAGTCACTACAGTCACAACAAATATTTTGATGTGTTTGGTTACCAAGTATTAGTCAAATATATTTTTTGACAATTAGCAGCCTCCTGCATCCTAGAGCACTTATATTCTTATGAAATTAACATTAGGAATAGAACGACAACCTGAAGGACTTGAGCATAAATGGTAAAGTTATCTAACATACATAGAGTACATTTGCAGATGTAAATATTATCTGTAACATTTAAAGGATAGACTAAGAATATGTTGTAATGTAAACATCTACGCCCTAGTTGAACAAAAATGCATACTTGCCAAATATATATAACACTTCTGAAGCACTGGCTTTGCCATTGTTAAAGTTGTTAGGTGATACTACTTTGGAGATACAATAGTCAGAAAACATTGGATAAAAGCTGCTGACCAGTTTGCCAGGGGTCTGCGCTGATCGGGTCTCTCTCAGAGTATACACATCTCCACAAACAGAGATCTCTCTCCAGACGCCTGGCTTGGAGTCTTCTGTAAAACCACCTTTTGGATGCATTACCAACACACCATTTGTTGTCAGTCCATCCATGTGACCATCGGGGTTCTTCCATTTTGCAGCCTTTTCCTTTGAAAGAAACATAAAATTGATAAGCAAAAACTTTCCTGGAATTATTTACAACAACAGCTTGCCATTACAGTGTGAATCATTGTGCACTAACTAGTAATTACCCCGAGGAAGATGTTTTTGGAAGAATCAAACCCGGCTGCATAGATGCGAGCGGTATAGGGAGGGTTGCGTTCACAGACCACACGGCAGGCAAAGCGAGAGATGGTGCTCTGTGTGATGGGTGTCTCTTCTCCCTCCTGGCCTCCCGCTATTGTGTCTGTAACCACAAAGTCTATGGGGTTCTCTGTGGAACGTCCAATCTGGAACAAAACAAGTATCGCTTAATATACACTTGTGACTAAAATAAATAAATGCAGATCTCTTTACGCAATTACCATAATGTTTTTACCTGAAACATGTCTGTGTCTTTGTCATGGCTGTACTCCACGACTACTGTCTGGTTCCTGGACAGTGTGTAGGAGATGCTGTGTTGGCCTTTACTGTTAACAGCCTGAAAAAGTCAAATAAACAACTTATTGCATCCATGCACGTAGAGACACAAGGCAGGGTATAAGTAAGTCAGTACAAGCAGATGTTAACAGAGAGCTGCCAAGTCTTTTAATGTTTGTGGCTTTGACAGTGGATCTGTGAACAATTGGCAAACAGGAAACAACTACCAAATGTCTTACACAAAATTGCATCACAGCTGTGGCAATTACAGTTTGAAGCAAACGGTACCCCACTATTACATTGTACTTGTTGAGTTGCTGTAACCAACGAAAATATCTACATCACAAAAAATGGCCAGTATGTCACATCAGTGTTTTGATAATTTTAAACATTGTGTTCTAGTTTAATAATCATTGGTTTATTCTCAGTTTTAGTATTACATATATTGCTTGGTTTCACCCTGGTTTAGGTGTAAAGTTAGTCTTAGATTAGACGTGGTTCAGACTAGGTTTAATATCGATTTAGCCATAGCTTTCAGAGGATTTGCAAATTTCATAAAACCATTACATACATTGCATTACATTATTCATGTATGGTTTTATGAGACCATACATGAATGGTATGGTTTCAACTTCAGCAGGAGTTGAAATTGATACAATAAAAAATAATGATTCTGATTCCAGAAAGCAACACATCTCAAAAAAACAGCGGCAACAAAAATGCTGGAAAAGTATAAAGCACTAATGAAAACAGACGTAGGAACATTTTGCAACTATTTTTACTATGTGAAAAGGGGCATTAAAAATTCCAGGCCATATACAGTAAGTAATGCAAAGTTAAATGATTACCACCTGATTTTATAATATTGTGCAACCTTAATTTTATATCATAAATTTACAAAGGCTACTGTAACAAGTCGAGGAGAATTTATGACAGAAGAAAAAACAAGAAAGTCACCCTCCTACCATAGTAGCCATAAAGTTCACACAGGTCTGTCTCCAAGCTAAAGTTCCTCAATTTAGTCTGTGTGTTTGTGTGAGGCGGGGGTATCCACTGAGGCCCCTCTGCCATCAACACTTTACCACATGCTATTATCATCCCACACTAATCTGTGAATTCCATTACCCAAACAACCCTGGCCCAGTCCATGTGCGAGAGAACGAGCAGAAGTGGGTCATCAACTGCGCTCCGCTGTAACCTCAGAGACAGACAGGGACAAATGCCACCATTGCATGCACAAATGGCCCTCCACCTGTTCCTTCCTCCACTTCAAATTTAAACATATATTTTTACAGCGCTTGTACTGTAAAAATAACAGCTCCCCCTGAATGTCCACATCCCCTCAGTCCCCCCTCCAGCCTACCCCTTATGCAAAGCCAATGCAAACAAACCAACATATGCGGTAATTGAGATCAAGTGGGGATATCAGCGAGGGGGGCTGGCAGGAGCATGAGAGGAGGGTTTCATTAACAGTTGTGAATGCTAAAGTGTGCGCCGGCACGTGAGTATTTCCATCCAGCCGTGTGCAGCTCAGTGATATCAGACTGCTAAGCTGCAGGAGCAGAGCTGGGGAATCAAAACATTTAAAACCAAAAGGCCACTGCAAATCTTGCTTGTGCTACCAACCTGCCTACTGTCTCTTATGCAAAGGATATTTTTGACAGTCGGTGCAACTGATATTTAGGGGTCACTGTTCAGCCAACTGCAATAGCTTTCTGTTCACCTTCTCAAAATGTCCTAGAGTGGCATAAGGAAACCAAAGTGCTAGAGGGAAATGGCCATGGCAATTCCCAATTTTAAAACCATGAATACGTATTACATAAGTTTACATAGAAGAATTAGATGGTGCAGAATCTGGTGAGCCCAACACACTGTATATGCATAAAATAGGAATTACTGTTCCTTTTTCATTTTAGGCAATAATCTAAACAGCTTTGAGACTACATTTTATAAGTAGAAGCACTTAGAAAATGCAAACCTCTGCCAAGGCATTTCCCGAGTAAATGGTGTTCCACACTGGAGCTAGTATCTTGCTATGGCAAAAAAATTCTAGATCTAAACAGGGTTCCAAATCCACATGAAAAACTTTGACTTGTCTTGTTTTTGAGTAAAACATCAGAAATCCTGTAACTATCGTGTATAAACATCGCACGTGTTATGGATAGAGTGCTAATGTGCTGTATGTAATTAGGCTATATTTAATATCCTTAGCAGTTTCTAATTTTTAACGTTGAATATCTCCGTAATTACTGGATCGACATGAAACAAAAACTGTAGGAGTGCTCAAGGTCTTATCTGTCAGCATAAATTGCTGTATGTGTCTATAGTCGATTTAAAAGATCACACAGTGACAATATGTTGCAGTAGTACAGGGTGCTACTAAATTCATTTTAAGGTCGCACAGACTTAATTTTGGTTGTATATAATAATAATAAATATTAATGCGTCTTA
Source organism: Bostrychus sinensis (assembly GCA_020698575.1). Lineage (NCBI taxonomy): Eukaryota > Metazoa > Chordata > Actinopteri > Gobiiformes > Eleotridae > Bostrychus > Bostrychus sinensis. Next base: position 22,027,178 of record CM036258.1, read on the forward strand.
TGTAGCACTTTTCTAGGCACTGAAAGTCACTTTACAATTTGGTGCATTATTCACTCCTCAGTCACATTCGGTGGTGGTAAGCTATTATTGTAGTCACAGCTGCCCTGGGGCAGACTGTCGGGAGTGTGGCTGCCACACTATATATGCGACTGTTCACAATTTCGAGCCCTAGGTAAAGTTTTGTAGCATTCATTTATTAAATAAAAATCTCTTGTAAAAAAGATGGCTTAATAGGTTTATGTGTATATGTATTCAAAAAGGTTAGTGACAAAAAATTCACTAAAAAGATACCATAGGTGTACAAGTTGAGAGTAACTTGAACCAAAGGGCCTTTGGCCACAATGCTTAACTCCTAACAAATGTCTGAAGTCTGGGCCTCCACGAGCTGCAGAGGTAAGCAGCTCCTCTGGCTGGTTTAGCACTTTTGCTTGGGAACCAAAGGCTGGAATGCAGGAGGGCAGACATGTTATACAGGACGGTGCAGTTTTTGGCAGCCACTCTGGAGCAAAGAAAAGCTCGGAGGCCCAACTGAGAACTGCAGTTATTGTACTGCAAATGTCAACATTACAGAGGCCAACAATAATGTAAAGGCTTTACTTCACATTTCAAGTGTTGGAGAAGGCCTGTTATTTTTTCCAACTACAAAGCTGTCATGAGGATTTTTTCTTAAAGACGATTCCATCTGTGATGTGCTGACTCCAAAGCCCCAAATTGCAGACTTCAAGGGTACAAAATGTTCATACCAACAAAAGTAATTTCTATTAATGCCACTTATTCATACAGTGTTCCGTACCTTGCTGGCCTGGGGTGTGTTGAGGATGTGCACAGTGCTTGGCTTAACGCCATTGGCTTTGGTCCTCTTGTATAGGGCAAATCTGCTTTTCCGTCTACCCCGATCTCCATTGGGCAGTGAGCCATTGTACCTGACACAGGGGAGAGAAGAACAAGAGATTCACAGTTAGATTTTTGTACACACATTAGTTTTGTAGTTGTATAGAACCATTACACTGTTGGCTTTGCACCGTTTTAACCATCTAACTCTTATTACATAATGCACTCCCCTGCTCCACTTGATTATTGTAGTCAGGCCGCTGTATGTATAGTGCAGTATATCTCAGGCTGAACTGCAGTATCACAGGCATTGTAATCGGCTTCACCTTTTGACTAGAGAACACATCCAAATCAGTCAACATTTAACTTTTAATTTAGACTGCACATTATATATAGCAATATCAGCATAGTTACTACTATCACCATTACTAAATTGCAATTATGTCTTCAGTGTGTTTTTTGCCTTTAAAAATAATAGTCCAAAGAGCGCTTTGACTGACAAAAATCTGCCCAGAACCTATTTTTGTATGCATTCTCATCAGTTATATAGAAAGTAGGGGTGTAACAATATCCAAATCTCACAGTATGGTATTACCACATAATTAATCTTACAGTACAATATTTATTGCAATATTGTGGGGAGACTTACAGTATTGCAGAAATGCTCAAAATAACAAAACTTATTCTCTGATAATGCTCTGATGAGCCTTTGGTGCATTAATTACAGAGATATTTTAAAATATTAAGACTAAATAAGTAAATAATAATGTTGTGCTGGCTGCACAGAAACGGAGCAAAGGATAATGGTTTATGTAGTTCCCTCTGCTTTCATACCATTCAGCTACAATAAAACAATGCATATTAGCCCCTAGAGCTTACCATTATAGATTGTCCACAACGATACTGTGAGACTTCTGAAATTGCAACATCACAATATTCCCAACACTGTTACATCCCTACCAGAAAGTATGCAACTTTTTTGTATTTGTATCTGTGTAATTGTCTAGTAGCATATTGTAATAAAGAGCTTTTGTTAAAAACAAGACCTTAATGTTTAGGATTTCATTCTAATAATCTATTATTAGCTGCTGGAGAAAGGGAGATATAAAAGCAGGAAGGGTAGCTATACTGTTGTTTTAGATGTTGGGAATGCTAAGTCATATAGATGCACAATATATCGCAAAATTATCATTATCACAATATTAGCAAACGCAATATCCGTATCACAAGAATCTAAATACATCGCAATAATGCTGTGGTCTTCCATCTGACAGACATTTACACTGAATAATAATTTTCCTACAAGAGCCTTAAATGAAAATGCGTTTTAAATAAATGAAAATGTTTAAAAAGTTCAGTTTTAGTGGTAATTTCCTTAATTTAGTCACAATTTAACCTCATTTTATTTGTTACATTTTGATTTTGCTGCAGTTTTGACTTGTGAATACAAAGACATACATTTTGTTTAAAGTGAATTTTACTTTAAAATACTGCAATAATATTTTTATCGCAAGTTTCAACAGAATTATCGAATATCACATGTTTTTTCGTGCAGCCCTACTAAGTCATAGTACTTGTGCTTTGCCAAAGTGGACAATTAAGTAAGTAAGCCTAAAATAAGACTACTCCAGCTTCTACTTACAGATAGCTAAACTGTTTTTGGCAATATGGATATTGCAGTTGCTAGTATGGTACATTTTCGCTATGAAACAAAGACCATTTTAGACACCACAAGACTAATTTCTTTCTTGACTTTTCTCACATGCAATCACTGTTCGTGTGTTATTGATCCTGATATGACATTAGGCATGTTTTTCTCAAATATCAACCGTCTTCTTGTAATGAAACCCTTGTCTAAAACCCTGCACATTTGCTGGTCCGGGGTTGTCCTTCACTGTGTCTTCTGAATGGAGAATTCCCTTCCGGAAAGACTGGTGCTTTCTCCATCCACCAGCTGGTTCCTACAGCTGGGACACTCCATGCTCTATGGCCATCCAACACAAGAACCTTCTGTCACGCTCACAGGCATGTTATATTCCAACCACAAGTCACGAGTCAAGATAAGGTTAAACATAAAATGCACAAAAGAGTGATGTAATTCTGATTAACCCCTCAAAAATAAAGAGTTCTTCCTTGTCTTTAGTCAAAGTCAAAGGGATCAAAGTCCATGAGAAACTACTCCTACTCCCTACCTTCCCTACAAAGCTGCCCCACCTGTCCCGTGTGTGCACACGGCTGACCAGGCAAAGAAACACATGGTCCCAGTCAGTACAGAGCAGATCTGGCCTGTAGGACAAGCCACCTACAGAGATTTAGCAAGGCCATGGATGATCTGAGCCACCAGACTACAGGCAATACTAGGAAGCAAGGCATTAAGCTTAGAGATATTATGTTAAAATGAAAAAAAAAACAAAAAAAAAAACACAAATTTCAAAAAAGAAAATAAAGACGATGTTTAAAGCCACACTATCTAAAATTGTGCCAACCCAACTTTTGAATTTACTTTAGCTAACCATAAATGTCTAGCTCTGAGTTTAGTGTCCTACTGATACAATCTCACAACAACTGCTGCATCGCTAAGTTTCACTCTATTTCACTTAGCTTCCCTTTACTGTTTTTGGTGAGTACGCTGATATAGCTGTAATACCCACTTTCCCTGTATTGCCGGCTTGCCATTCATTACTTCAATGTTGACAAGAGGTGTGGACTAACAATGACTAGGAATGTCCCATTTGATTGGCCAAAGCTTCCACTTCCCCTTTAATGTCAAAATATCTAGATGCCAAGATTGAATTCTAGCTTAACAATATACAGTACATGTCAGCAGCATCCTAGAGACATACTATGCTATTATGTAATATTTAGGAGAAACACCATCATTTTTTAGTCAGAGAGGCTTGTGAATGCGTAATTAATTATGATGACATTTCTTTTTGACCTGTGCCAGACATACAGCGGATTTACATTGCAACACTAAGCACAGGATTAGAGGCTCTGGCATATCAGCTATCCTTCAGGGATGCACTAAGGAGCCAGCAGCACCTCCTACCTCTTCAAGTAACAACAAGAACTGGTGTCTCCCCAGAATAAGGAGGAGATATGGAGAGTATTTATAACCCCCATTAACATTACACAGAAGCAGAAAGGCCCTAAAGGGCTATAGAGCACGAGGGCCAAAATGTGATGGCCAAGTGTCTGCTACAGAAGTACTGCATATTGATTCAAAAACAGCGATAATTTGTAACAAAAACAGTAAACAACATTGGATTAGGAATTGTTTCATTGAAATAATTGTACACGTTATGAACTAAATTTGTACATAAGTGATCTCCAGTGCCACTTTGTCCTGTGAATTCTGTCTTCCTCTGACATCATGTAGGCAATGATCCAAGTTGTTTCCTAAAGCATCTTTCTTGCACACACATTGCTTGAAAACGCCCCCATGTTTAGCCCACTCCTCACTATACTTAGTAGACTCTAGCATGTTTAAAAATGTTTGTGCAGAGTTTTTTTTATGCTGCCTCTTGTCACTATATCAATTTATTTTACCATACAGCAAGATAAAAATGTGCTGCAATTATCATAGCCCGGAACTACAAAGCTGATTTAGGGGGTTAGTTAGTAAGTACTTCAGTATTACAGTATTCAGTACTTTAATATTACAAAGTTTGCTCACTTCACATGGAAAAGCCCGTGGAAACTTCCACCTCCAAAGCAGGTTCCACTAGACACACGGCCACTGATAAATCAGTGACAACAATGCATTTGTTATAAGTTTTAAAAAAAACTATCAGGTAGCTGAGTGGATAGCCCTCCTGCCACTTAGCCAACTTATTTTTAAAGTGGAGGAAGATCATTTAATGAAAAAAACATCTATACTAGTGTCATTCCTAGCATTTGAAATGGAAAAAGTGACTTATCTGTATGTTTAATAGTACATACACATTTTAAAACTTATTAAATGCCATCATTACTCTTTATTGAATTACATCTCAACCTGTTTTTGTTAATGCTGGTTTAAAGCCTGAACAAGTTGCTTATTTCCTTTGTGCTGCTGCACATAGAGACAACTGCTTTTTTTAACTGGGAAACACAGATCCAGGGTAGACCTAATTCTAGCAAAGAAACTGGGCCAGCTCTTCCTGTTAAGTGTAAAGAAATACAGTATATGAACCAGTACAGCATGTTATGATACAAACACTGACAACAAACATAATGTTAAGGTATGTCAGCTGAGGTAAATGCAAAAGGATAACCACTTTCCTCCTATGATCAATAATAATAAATGTATCATAGCAGCTAGCACCAATTTACACCAGGGAAGTCTTTGAGAGCCCATTATATATTGTGCTCCTTAGAGAAAAATTTACAAAGCTCCATCAATAGGCCCAGTCTCCGGACCACAATGGACAGAGGAAGCTGAAGAGAGGCAGAGACTGAGTCCGGATCAATCCATCCTTTCATTTCCAGGATACCCACACAGCCTGACTAGTACCAAGCCAAGCCCGGCCAGGCAGAGATGGGGTGCAGCCATGCAAGTAATAAAAGCCACACTGACATGGAAACACCGAGGGAAGTGCTGTTCAAACAAGCTTTGTTCCATACTGTCAGCTATCTGCTCTTCCATGGCTTTTGTCCGAGGGACATGATGTCACTGCAGCCATTATACACCTGTCCCTGTTAATATAAACAGGGGCATTATTTCTGCTTAGGTCTGTTGATAACTGACTATATAAGATCAACCAATCATTTAAAACACACCACTTACACAACAATATACTGAATATATCTTAATTTGTTGTCAGAGCAAAAGCAGCACTGTGCAATTCTCAAAATATGGTGGCGTTCCATGTGGCAGACTTTTACACTTTGCATATTCAAATAACTTCAATCAGTGCCTTAAACTGAACTTTAATGTAATCAGGAACAAGAGATGAGATTTCCGACCTGTGAAGTTTTTCTTTATTCCATTTCAAAGTTAGAAGTAAACTCAACTTTACTACCTAAAATGTCAAATATATGTCACGTACCTACAACAAAGACATATTTGTTTTGAAATAGTTGAGACATAGCCAGAGCCCATCTTTTATTAAGGGGCGTGATGAGACATGTCAAATCTAAACATGAAAAGCAGAAATGCTGTACAGCTACAGTCTGAATTCATAGGGTCAAAAGTTAATTCACATAAACATCGACCTACCTCACTGCATTGTAATATCACAAGAACACTTTTGCATTTAAACCATTATACATTAGTGAATACTGATGTCAAGACATTCAAAGGTGTTGTTATGTTAAGTTGAGGTTGTGCACTCCATTCAGCTCACCTCCTCTGTGACCCAACACTACCCTTTCAAACAATGGACCCCTACCTGACGACATGAATAGCGGATTGTTATTCATGCACTAAAGGTATTCAGAGAATGGGGGTTGATATCATTATGGCGGCCTGTATATTGCATTCTAACACGATCTGAAGAGGTAATGCAATTTATAATATAATTTGCTTCGCAACATACAAAGTTGTGCGGATATCTCTGAAAAAAGGAAGAACTCTTGAGTGCTGGGGGAAGGGACATCACCACTTCCGAATTCCTTGAACTCTACCAATCCAACTATGAAAAGGACGAAGTGGCCAGGGCTGCTGAGCACGGGATTCAGTTCACTTCCTAAGTCGCAAATTTCCCGTCATCGTAGCCTTTACGGTACTACGGTATGTTGAGCAACGCCAGGCTTTTTTTCTGTCGTGGCCCACAGGCAGTGAAATCAAGCGTCGTCATCAAAAGCGCAAACCAAAATGTACACAATTCTGATTGCGCACGTGTCTGGGTCCAAGAGTAACGTGAGCGCGTCAGTTTCTTATGTTAGCGTTATGTTAATAATCAAGAGTTATTAAAGATAATGGCAAATTAAGTCGAAAATGCTGCTTTAAAAGTGCACTGGATTTGAACTCAAAGCCAGGCGACTTACTCACACAATGACTCATACTCAAAACTTATTTAGGGAAATTCTAGCTATAATCTTAGCGAACTTGAACTTTTTGCTGCGTTAACCCCAAAACAAGTATTATAAAAAAATAACTTACCCTAGTACCACAAGTTCCCCGTATTTCACTGGGTCTTTGGACGGGGCGCAGTACTCCTCTTGGCTTGACGAAAACATGAGGCTTCACTGTTCAACGTTAGCGATACAGTAATAACACACAAGCTGAAGAAACGATGCGAATTCCCGTCCAAAACACCACACGCTGTCTTTTCATATCATAAATCCAGTTATAAACGTTTTAGAGAACAAAGGAATCCAGGTTTCTATAAATGTACTGCTCTCAAACTTCCTTAGCGTGACATTGCAAAATGTAACTTAGTTGGCGGCTGAATCCGCTCTGAGGAAGATACAAAAACAGCGAGCAGCAGGGCCGGACTGTACCACTCTGCTCCTCTTTACTTTCCGCGGGGGTGTCATCTTAAAAACTTAACCTATTCAAACTGGTGTTTCTTTCTTATTTGAGATAAAGGTAGTGATACGTTGTTATTTATTATGTAACATAACTCTAATATATGTGTATGGTTTCTTGGGCTGGTGAAATGTAGCTCATACATTATATCATTACTTGGTGTCGTACCTCGCATAGTTCATGGATCCCACTCGTGTTATGTAAACAAAGACTACAATCTGAAATTCTTAAAGGGATCATAACGTTGCAACGTTTGCAAAGTTTCCAGTTTCCATACGTAAGCGAAGTTGACTACCCTTTAAACACATGATTTAGAATAAAATACTTTTGTTTAAATCAATCTATCAATTACACTACTGGTTAATACTGATGTTATTCTTACACAAGCTAAGGTGGGGCTGGGGGAACCACATCCTTTCCTAACTCTTGGAGATAGAAAGGGAATTTACAAATTTAATTTGTAGCAGACCACGGGCTCTTTGAAAGCCTATACATTGCATTTGCGGGCTACTGCGTGTGAATGATTATGCAACATAATTGCATGTTTCATACCAGTAGACAATTACTATTCTACCTTTTCTAATTTAATTACTCACATACATGCATGTTTGTCATTATTGACAACCTTTACTTGAATGTTGCAGCACTACAAAATTTCCAACACCAAGGTTTATTGATTTACCTAATTACAAGTTCTTGTGAATAGAATGACTTTGTGTAAAATGTTCACACCCTACGTGAGAAAGATAATGAGAACCTGGGTAAGCCTCAGCTCAAATGTCTTGCAGATCCTCATTTCAGAGACACCACAGCTTCTTCTATTTGGTGATCTAATCAACATTTACGCTCCTTCCAATTCACTGGCTTGCCACTGTCTTGTTTTTACAAGACCCTGCCTGGCTGAAGGCTCCCCTTACGACTTCAGGCTCCTACTGTGGGACTATTGCCTCTGCAATTATGGCCTCGTGTTTGAACTGGTGTGCAATTTCAAAGTGCTATAACACTTGACACAAAAACAAAAGGTAGTTGGGGGTCACAAAAGTTCTCACGTGAAAGCAGCATGAAATAAAGGAAAGTATCTCAATAACTGGTAGGTTAGTTTGCTTGTCTATAGGTTAACTTCAGTGTCTTACACAGTGAAAGACAAAACTCAACTCCAGTCTGTGGGCAGAGCTGGAATAATGAATGTTAACTGCTCTGCTTTGTGTCACAATGTTGCTATCTGCCTGCTTTTATCCACTGGCCATTGTATGTGTAAAGGAACACTACAGTCTTTTCAGTGTCTGACTCTCCCTCGCATACAGCCCTCAGTCTAGAGCTGAGGAGTGGGGGATCAAAGACTTTCTCGCACATACCACACTGATGGAGAGCAGATGCAGGGAGTGGGCTGCTTTCTGAAGTTGTGCTGTGAGTTGTGTGTGAGTCTACATTCATGTTTAGGCTGGAAAATTAGAAGAGTGGGCAGAGTTGAAGACTATCACAGAAAGCCAAATTGCGTAACTGAGTCTAGCAGCATGAGCAATGATGACAAAGGCAAGACAAAGCCACTATTAATTTCCTCACCGCATTTAGTAGCTTTCAAATGTCAGGCTGTCTAAAGTCATATGGCTTATTCTCTAACCAAACCTCTGACTAATTATCATTTACGTCCTTGCTCAACATAGCACAAGAGTTCAGGAAATTCCAAATAATGTATGATAATATACAGGAATAAAGAATAAAAAATTAAATCACAGGTTATTCCTTTATAGTTTATATTGTGTGGTGTGAAAACCAGAAATAGTTCAGGACATGAATGCTCAAGTCTTTCACAACAGAGTAAGCAACAGTTGAATGATGTGTATATGACAACACAAGCTGAGTGTTGAGAAGCAGTGCTGTGTGCTGTCTGGTTGTTTCCATGATGGTAAAAGCCAGATCTCCAATCAGCTGACTGCAGCATGACAGTGTGGGAGAATGTCAGGAATGTGCTGATCCCATGTTGCTTATGGCCTTGACTTGACCCCCTCCCACCTCGCAGCCTGCACAACAGACCTCTTGTTGTTGGGATGCTATTTAACATGCAAGAGTTGAAAGCAGAGCTTTCTCTGCACACAGGCAACTTGAACCATGCTCATATTAATAAACTAGGAGCCATTAAAGTCAATAGAATACTGTAGGGACCTTAAATATTTATCTAGTGAAGGCTGCACTTTCTCATGGTAAATAAGTTTGCTTGGGAATCATAGGATAGTACTATGTGATTATCACAGGAAGTGGTTCTCATCTCAAGTGGTCCATAATTTATCCAACTTAATGTCATGTTGATGTGTGTTCTGTCACACCAAGTACCTATAAACACACGCAGTATGTCACTTAAGTATTTTAATACCAAACCCACAACAAATTGTACCTACAAGTCAAGTCTTCAGACAGTTTTAATTTCCTCTGTGCATATTTTGAACCTATGTGCAAAACATGCAATGCTGTGCAGGGAAAAGAATGGAAAACAACTAGGATTTATCAAGCATCCCTTTTTATTAACATCACCTGTTACAAAAGAACAAAATTTTCAGTGTTAATGAACTTAGCAACAATATAGCGAGTGTTGATTACAGATGATATGGGACGCTAGGCAAGTTGCAATAGAATTTAAAACCTCTACACTGATACACCATTTCTGTCCTACTGGTCACATAATCCCTTATATTTGGAGCTACAGTAAAGACTTGTGTGCAGTTTGTCCATGTATCTCCAAATAGTGACCCTTCTGATATGCCGAGACCCCTACTGATGTCCCAACTCCCCACCCAGTACTGAGCAAAGGTGTGCACAACGCTTTCAGTTCATCAATGTACAATGATGTAGTTTGATAGATTTCTTGTGAATAAGTAAAAAAGATCCAGACTGCTGAGTTTTAGCAGGTCCTAACTCAAACATTTAAACAACATATTTAAGTTAACAGAAAAGTGGTGAAAAGCAGTTTATTATGTGTATAATTGCCCTTTGAGATAAAATACAAAAAAAAAAAAAAAAAAAACTACTGCAATATTTAGAATTTTTAATTTAAAACAATGTGTGATCTAAACAGAGGAATGGTTGCCACAAGAAGAGCTGTTAAGGTTCTAATAAAAATAACTGGCTGCTGAAGTAGAGGAATGCGGTAAGAATGGTGTAGTGCGTGCATTTTTGGTACAGTGTCTGGAGTTTCTGGAATAAATGTCTGTTCCCCTGTGACCAACACAGGCATTTCCAGCCAGAGTAATAGGTGCAGCTGCTTCAAGAACAGGTGAGGTGACCAAAGAGAGTGAAGTTGCTGGGTGGGTATGACAGTTTGAAGTGACGGTAGTACTAATGAGACCCAGTTTAAAGTTGGTCTCTGTGTGAGCAGGGTCTATCCTCAAACCTATACCTTGGGCAAATCTTTGTCAGCCTCCTAAAAGAAAATGCATAATCAACATTTGAACTGCATTTACAGAATATTTTATATAACAATATTATAACAAGTCTTACTCCTTCCAGTCCCTTGGTGAGCTGCTGGCTTACAGCTTGTAGCAGTTGCTGCAGTTCTCTTACAGTTTGGTTTAGTCCTGCAGTCATTTTTTCCTTTCTTTCAGTTTCCTCCTACAAAAAAAATTGCATGGATAAACAACAATTGCAACTGCTGGCAAAAAGACATTCATCACAGCGACAGTCTTCAATGGCATACGTACATTCTGTGAAGACAGAGTGCTGTTCTCAATCAGTTCATCCGCATTGTCCGACACTTTTGACAGCTCACCCTGGATCAGATCCAGAGACTGTTGAGCCTGGGGTAAGAGTGAGGACATATTGTTAGTAAGGCATGATACTGGGGTAAGAGGCACATACAGACAGTATGCCCCTCATATTACAGAGAGTATTTTTCATCTCAGATTGCCATCTGAAAACTTCACTTCCCCATCTTTTTACGCTATACATAAATATGCAAATGTGTGTACAAAAAAGGGCCATTGACAGACAATTGTAATTTATCAGACAAATCCTTCTATTTAATCGACATGACTCTATACAAGTTATCCTGGTTATTACAGGATGATGTTTTTTCTTCTAGTAGTTTACAGCAACAGCTGTAGCAAAACCTATTTATGGCAAGATCCCATTTTCTGATTCACCTTTTCTAGACCGGCGAAATGAGAGAATTTGCTGTAGCTAATAATCAATCCTCAAACTGAAAGAACATGAATGTAATAAAACAATAGATACAAGTTTAGTTTTGCCACAGAGCAAAAAGCTAAAGTTGGCATTGCCAGTTAATATGCAGAGAGGATGACCACACCTTCATCTCCTGTACCATTAGTCATTTACACAAAAATGGCGATGCCAGCTAGCTCAGTTTGCCAAGAATTTTGCCATAGTGCATCATTTTATTATTCAGTACATCTCTTTCAACAATTCCTGGCAGTCTGGTTTATTAATATTCCCAGTATGCATAGCTACTATGATCACTAATGAACATGAATATACAAGGGTAGCCCTGGGATGGTTGCAGTTTGTATGAGGGGTTGGCACTATACCACTGATGTGTTTACACTGCCATTTTTACCTTGTACAGGTCGGCTGCCACCTTTTGCCGCTCATTCTCCTCAGTCTCCAGCTTTGAGAGAGTCTCTGTGAGCTGTGTTTTCAGCTGGTATAAAAAACAAATGCGCTTTAAAATTTAATATACTATGTTTCAACATTTCAGTGATTGATTTGTGATATGACGAACACCATAACCAGTTCCATATCCACTTTGGGCTTTACAAAAAAGCACAGCCAGCAAAATACATTGTACAATGTGTAAAGTGTGTCTTGAAACAAGGGGTTAGTCCCACTACTAGCAGAAGTCATCATTCACAACCTTTTGTTATGTACACCAGTAATAATAGTATTAGTTCACTATATACTGTTATTGGATAGTAGTTATGTTTAGTTAGGGTATGAATGATGAAAATAATGTTAGGGAAGAAGACTGAGACCCATGTTCTGTGGCAGAGCACACCACCGACAGCACTGGCAGCGACAGGTTGCAAAGGAGCTCTAGCTATAAGACATCCAGTGCTTACCAAATTCAGCTCCTCATTCTGTCTGATGGCCTCTGTATATGAGCCATCAAGTCTGGTCTGCAATTCAGTCAACAGATCTTTGAGCTGAAATAAGTTTAAAATTATGGGTTTATTGGGATTCTGAGGTTGAGCCAGCATTACTAGCAGATGCTATGCAGCGGGTGTGGGCTCAAGATAAGAAAGTCTGTTTTCCTGAAGAGCCAGAGCCTAGTGCTGTAAATATTCCTGTGGTGCATCACTGTAGATTACTAAAACAACCAGTAATTAATGTAGCATAGTACTGCAGGAGTAAACTGTGTGATGTGTATAAATACATATGGTACAATTCTTATTTGTGTCGGTTTTATAAAACAAAAGTAAATCAGCATATACAAACTCCAAAAACAAAGGTTTTGCAAACATGTGAACACGTAATTTGCATGCTAGACACAAAAAATTAGATTGCAAGTATAAATGAGTAAATCAGTTTTTACCCACCTCTCTAACTTCTGTCACATAGGTGGCACTCTCACGCTCTGCCCGCTCCAACTCAGACTCCAAGTGCTGCTTTTCCCTTCTCAGCTACACAACAAAAAGTCACACAGACATCAAATAGTTATCCGATAATTTCCAATTACCAATTTCCTAAAGGATAAAAAAAACAAAAAACAAAACAAAAACACTTGGAAACTGACATTTTCAAGCTCTCCTCCATCAGTTAGTCTTTCAATCTCCTGCTCCAGCTCTGTTACTTTATGGCTCATCTAAAGGAGGAAAAAAGAGCAATTAGATGACATGATTAAATGACTTGTTTGCTTGTTTATTCTACACGCTGATTATTCCATACATCTTTCAGCTCTCCATGTGAAACCTCCAGCTTCACCCTCCAGCGGGACTCCTCCTGCTCCACACTGCTCTGGAGGCGCTGCAGGATGCCCTCCTGTGGAACAAACAGAAAAGACATGTCAAACACAAAATACACAACCTTGTATGCACAGTACATCTAGGATTGCACAACATACCACAAATATATAATTACTGAAATATGAATAGCTATATATGTATCACATATGAATCTGAAAAATATTTGACCAATCAAAATCACACATTACAGTGTAATCTAACCAAATAAAAATGTTTGTGACCAGTTGAAATGGAGGTTCAGAATTTTAAATTTATTCAATTTAATCTCAACTGAATGAATAAATGAATTTTCCACAGTGATATTGCAGATTTAATTGTTCATGCAATGTGTACTAAGCATGCTAAATACTGTGATAAAATGCAGGCCTAATTATTATTAGGCCTTATTTTTACTTACTGTCTCTGCCAAAACCTTCTTGTAGGTCTCACAGTCTTTCTGGAGAATCCTTTGGCTTTCTTCAGCTTCTTTAAGTTTTTCAGCCAGTTCCTAGGAAGGTCACATTATAGAACAGTTTTAGTAAACTGTTTCCCTTCATAGGTTTAGTAGGTTCATTTTGTCTTCATTTAAGAGTAAATTGCTATTATGTTCATTTATCTCAGATTTAGACATATATAGATATAACAAAAGGCGACTGACATTGAAACATGTTAAAGGTAAAATGTTTCCCTTCATGCTGTGCTTCATAACATTTACCTCATAGTCCCCTGATGCAGGGGTGGGTGTAGCTGGGATTTCTGATACAGCCTTCTCAAACTTGCAAAGCCATTCCTGATGGTTCTATAAGAAAAACAAGACATGTAACAAAAGCATAACAATAAGTGAAATATTTAGGAAAAAACTAAAGCAAACCTGCTCGGAGGGCATAGGCACATGGGGCAGGAGTCTGTGCAGAACATCTCGACACTCAGCTTGGGCTGACGCCAGCAACACCTCATTCTCCTACAGAAAAGTGTATGACAGACTAGGTTAAAATTGAAATCACAGCACCTAATCTGTTCCCACCAATAATTATTAATTAATTGTTCAAGTAAAACATAAAACCTCTACATAACTAAAATTCTTCTGCTGTCATTCAATCCATCATCCTGCTTTAAATACAGTGAAAGAATACATCCATGCCCACCATAAGCAAAATTATCTCCCAAAATGGTTTAGCTAATTTCCAAGCTAAAAGAAGCACATTCAGACACAAATTTATTTTTCTTTACAATAAAAGAAAGTTGTCACTAAATGAATGGCTAGCCATCAGTCCCATCACAATAAGCCATCAACAATCAGTTTTGAGGCCTTTACACCCAAGAAGTGTATGCTATATTCTAAATAGCTGTCAGTTTGACCACTGCTCACAGTAGTACACACTGTCACTAGGGAGCATGAATACAAGAAGTTTACATTGACAGTACTCAACAGCTGCCAACAAACTCCCTGGACATACTGAAAGTAATTCTACTGTACTCCGATACCACAGAGGCAGCTGCTGTGCTGATGGCTCAGCATGTACCCTACTGCTGGCACAGACTAAAATACATACACTTCAACTGTTAATATAGTGGCCATTTAGCACTGCATATCTGCATGAAGGGACCTACTGCTACATGAAAATAGATATCAAAAGATGTTAGGTGTGGGCACAGAGCATTAAGAAACATATGCATTGAAAGGCTTACATGACAAAATTAAAGGATGACTAATTAATGCATTAGCTGGACAAATCGCTGGGTGATGTGACAAGCACAGGGGAGCAGAACATGCTGAAAATGAACAAGACAATGTGAAATGATTACCATGAATCTCAAACTAATGACACCCAGTGAAATCATTTGTCACTGCACACTCATTTAGAACCATCAGCTTGGCAAGATTTTTAAAGCTTTATAGCTACTATCCAACATTTATTAATTCTGGAAGCAGCTCAGAACAGAGCCAATTGAAACCTTGAGGATAAACTATGTACAGTATGGGACATGTCGGCAAATGAGTATGCAGCTTTGTGATGGTTGACGGTGGAACAAACATCTCACTGGGTCAATCATGGAAAACAGCATTCTGGGGAATGCGTCAGATTGGAACTAGAGTGAAGCAGACTGAGGTGGGGTGGCGAACCTTGACAGTTTTGCTGAGTTTTCCTTGAAGCATGGACTCGGTGGCTGACAGAGCTTCCATTGCACTCCAGTTTTTCTCCCGAAGCTCCTGTTTTGGTCAGTTTCAGAGACATACCACTTTCAGTTCAGCCTCAGGGAAATTGACCCTCAAATACAAACTGGTATGGACTGACAGAAAAGTGAATACTTTTTTACTGCATTCTGCTTTTCACTCATGCTCCAACCAACATGTTTCCAGTGCCCTACTTTTACATCTGGTATGGGTAAAGCTACATGCACCGTAGAGATACATGTTTAGCAATAAAGTATACAGTATATTGTGTGCATTTTCATTTCAAGGTAGCATTGTGTTTAGATACAGGATACAGGTAAACATGCTTTTAAGAGTTTCTAATGCTCTGAAGGTCCCACAAGATCAGACAGGCTAAACAGAGAGTCATGGCTTAAACAAAAAAAACTAGGCTAGAAGCACTTTTTGGTAGCTACTCAAAGCATTTTTACTAATATCCTGCATTTAATCATCTTGTATAACACAAGTCAAACTATAGACTAAAAGGAAACAAATCCAAACAAGAAAGACCAAGTGGCAGTAGACAGAAAGGAGTATGAATGTGTACAGTGTCCAGCACACTGATGTTTTGTGAGGAAACACATATAAGTGAGCAGTAATTCCAGTACAATATTAGCTGGTAATTGGTATAGAAAGCTTACATTGTTCTTCCTTCTGTGAAGCTCCACCGAGTCCCGCAGCTCAGCCAGTTCTCCCTGCAGATCTGATATCTGTTTCTCCTTCTCAGACAACCTGAAACAGGAAGACCAGTCAAATACACTATATACAATGCATACTGTAGTGGTGTTCAAACATGTACAGTACAAGCTACTGGGAGAAAACACAATGTACATAAAAACTTACTCTCCAAGAAGCTCTGGACTTGGCACTGCTGTGACTGACAGCTATAAAAAGACAACAAATAAAAATAACATGCCATTATATTTAATTTAATTTAAATAAATTGCAATTTCTGTATAAACTAATATGCGTGTACCTTTTGTTCAATTGATTTTCATTTGAGAAAAAAAAATTTAAAAAGAAAAAAAAAAAAAAAAACGGTTCATTTTTCCATTTTTTTGTTTTTGAATGTAAAACATGTCTGTGAAGACTCTCACTCGTCCAGGGTAATGGGCATTGCAACAAAAAGTTTAAAAAGCAGTCATCTGGATTGGATTTTTAAAAATTGACTACCGTCAGTGTGAATCGTCACAATAAACTGTAAGCAACACGGGCCACACGGGATCAACTTTCGGGTCACGCAAAACAATTAAAAAATAAAAATAAATATTGAATTACATCCCTGAGCTGGTCCTCAAATGTTCATTTTCCGTACTAAGCATCGAATCAAAAAATGACAAATCAAACTGTTATTTGTTTTTTTCCTTTTACATAAAAAAACAAACAAAAAATTTTTTTTTCATTTTTTGATTTTTGTTTCTCAAATGAAAATCAGTTGAACAAAAGGTACACATACTATGCAGGATTTCAACAAATTAGATAAGATAGATAAGCCATTCCCAAAGTCAAGACTGTAGAGGCCCCTTTAAATTTCTGAAAATCCCTCATTGGACCCCCAGCTATAGCACTTTACTCTACTCAAAAGACAGTCATGTTTTTCCTCCATATACTTCTATAAAAACCTTACAAAAACTACAAAAAAAATTCAAGTCATGTTTTTATACTAGTAGATAACCATAATTAATTTCAAACTCAATTTCTTTATATGTACTAAGTAACTTCTGGGGGCCCCCCTGCAGAACCTTTGTGGCCCCCCAGGGGGCCCCGGACACCACTTTGGGAACCTTTGAGAGATTATAAAAGGTAAGGATTTCACAATAAATAAAGAAAACAGTAAACTTGATATAATCTCGTGGAAACTAATAAACACTAACACTAGCAGTAGGTTATTGCAAAAATAAAATGCTATATACAGTAAGTACAGTGCCATGGCGTAGGTGCACTGATGAGATGTGGTCACAGCTCTGTAGAAAAAGCTATTCTCCAGTCTATTTTTGTGTGAATAAAACTGAATAAATTAAATCTCTTTCAACTAAATATATAAATCTACGCACACATTATATTCATTGTATTCATTTTTAACAACTAAAGAAAATGAAAGTAACACCATAACTGCGACAGGTGGCTGGAGGTTATTCAAAATACAAATGAAATATAGATTTGACTGGTTACTCATTGTTCAAAGGAGGTAAGCTAATTTACAAACAAAACCCTGGATATCCTGGATAGTACACTTTTAACCTTAACACCATTTCCTCACCTGTTGGTGCTGTTCCATCTTCTCACTCAACTCCTTTGTCGTTGTCTCTAATTGAGCTTCAAGTCTCTGGATCTCTTGGTCCTTTGCCATCAGCCTGCGAGTCAGAGGAACACATTACTAGTCTGCTTTGTGAGGACTGAGTAGCAAGATAGTCCAGTGGTGTACAAGTAACTTACTGCTGCTGGAGTTCTTTGAGCTGGGCACTAGATGTGGTTGGCTCCTCTGGCGTCTCCTTCTGTCCCAGCTGCTCCATCTCTGCCTGCAGGGCTGCCAACTGCTGCTCCAGTGACTGCAACAGAAATTAAATGACTTCAGACAGAGATCACACCAAAAGGCCTACAATATTTGACAGCTATTACCCTCACAGCCCATACCTCAGCTCTCTTTTCCTGAGCCAACCTGCTGTCTTGTGCTGCTTGGAGAGTCTCCTGTAGTGATTTTACCTTCATATCCCACTCTTGAATCCTGAAATGTATGCGCTCATTACATGTGACGATTGGTGCTATGACTTAATTGCTAATGAACAGATTATTTCAATAATTATTTAATAGAGCAGATTAAAAACTCACTGGCATTGATAGTCTTGTACTATGCATTCTGATGATGCCTAAAATAAAAGGTAAGATGGGATATTAATAGTTGAAGTTGGGTATAGGAAGAGAGTAACTGCTCAAAATCTCACCTGCTCTAACTGCTTCTTCAGAGCATCCATCTCTTGTTTTAGTGCCTCAGACTCTTCTCTCGAAGCCTGCACAAAGGATCAAACAACATTGATGTTTAAGGAAAAGGAGTTAAGTTGTAGAATATTGACACAGATGTGTAGCCTGAGCCATTTAAAATATCATAGGTGGGTCTGTATTCCCTCTCATTCTAGCCAGCTTCACCCAATTCAATCATCAATTATAACAGTTTATTTGTTTAAACTGGTACTGACCCGTTTTCTGATGGGTGTACCCTTAAATGGACAGGGGCAAGACTAATTCTTATGTATAGTGAAGAAAAAGATTTCAGATGGCTGGCTAGGCTACATTTTTCCCTATACTACCATATTTTCCGGACTATAAGTTGCACTTTTTTTCATAGTCTGGCTAGGGGTGCGACGTATACTCAGTTGCAACTTATACACAGTATTAAAATATTTCACGTGTTCATTAGAGGGCACTCTAGGCTTGTGTACCAGCATCTGCTGCACCTGCACCACTGACAATTTAAAATGTAAACATTACCAGTAACAATGTTACAATGTTACCTCTTGGCCAGGTCGCTCTTAAAAAAGAAGTTTTTAATCTCAATGAGTTTTTTACCTGGTTAAATAAAGAAATAATAAACAAATTAGGCTATAAAGATAACTGAGAAAGACTAATTAAAGAATAATTATAAATGGAACTGATGCTGAGTCTGACGACAGCCACGCAGAGGAGGAAGCGGTGCTTCGTCTACCTCTGGTGTTGGCGGAGTTGTTCAGAAGCGACTGAGGATGAAGAATTTAAAGGATTTAGTGATTAGGAGTGAGATCGTGAGTTTGGTGAGCTTGTTATATTATGTTCTTTATGCTATAGTTATGTGAATAACTGTTAATATATTACGTTAACATACGAGACACCTATTCAGGTTGTTGTTTATGCTTCATGTAGCTGAATAACCATCAATGTGTTATGTTAGCAAACCGCACACCTATTCAGCCTGTTGTTCTCTATTTTATTATTACTATAACTTGCCTTTCAAGATAAAATGTCTGTTCTTGGTGTCAGATTTTGCAAAATAAATTTCCCCCCAAAAATGTGACTTATATACGTTTTTTTCTTCTTCATTATGCATTTTTTGGCTAGTGTGTCTTATACTCCGGAGCGAATTATAGTCCGGGAAAATACAGTAGTTTCTCTAGCATAGACAACATTCAGAGACCTTCAGTTCTTCTTCCTTGTTTGCCACTTCAATCAGTCCCTTCTCCAGTAAGCCCTCAACAGTTTTCATGCTCTCCTCCCTTTCTTGGACACTGTGAAGGAAGCATAAGTAAAAATTATGCAGTATTCCAATATGCAGCATAACCTGATCTCATGCTACAAAATATCTGTTTTACACACCTCTTTTGAATCTGGTCCAAAGCCATCTGAGAGGCAGACTTTGAGCACAGTATCAGGGAGATTCAAAAAGAATGGGTGTGTCACAATGAAGCACCAAAGCACAGGAGACATGTACATCGTTAGAATAACAATCAAAGCAGACCACTTACCTGCTCAGAAATCTGGGCCTGCAGATTCTGTATCTCTGCCTTTAGCGTCATGTTCTCATTGTGCAAGGCCTACAGAGAGGTAAGTGTATACGTTAGTTTAATACAGGAATCAAAGTGAGAAATGGCACACCTACTGTATGTAACTTTGCTATGAGCTCTTGAGCTAATCTACAAAAAAGGATTATTATATTGGCTGAGCTAGTCTGTGTTCTAATAACGTACTTTTCATACTATACTTCAAATTTTTTTTTTAGACATTTGGACCTGCCTGAATGTTTCAACCCCCCCCCCCCCATGTCCCACTGAAGTGTGCCAAGGAAAGGGCTAGCAGTTGATGCATATATTGTGCGACTTGCACAACTTATTATAATGTTCATATGTTGGAATACATAACAATTACAACAACACAATTAAAGATTAACAATTGCAATCTTGAAAATGGTTATTATACAGTCCCGCCCTTAACGTTTGTGCCATACAATGTAATAAAAGACTGCTATAACTTTTATCAAGCAGCATGAAAAAGACATAGGGATCATACATATTTCAGATTCCCCAAATTCCTTCAGTGTAACGAACCAGTGCAATGTTTGTATAAGGGTCTGCAATGGAGTACCTGCATGTCTGTTTCTCTGCCGGCTCCACTGCTCCTCTCTGCATTTAGAGAGTCCTCCAGACTCTTTCTCTGCAACTCTTTATCAGCCAGACTACGCACAAGAGTAAAAGAGCAAAAGAAGATTGGTTTTATAGCCAACACATCTTAAATAATGGCACTTCAAGTTAATAAAAAACATTTCTTACAGCTTCTGTAGTTCCTCGATGTGGGAAACATGGGTGGCCTAAATGTAAATCAGAAACCTCATTAACCTACAAAAGTTCATGTCTATGCATATAGCCATTTTACACAGAGTAATTTGTGAGGTGTGCATGACCTATATACCTGTGAGGATATCTGGGCTTGTAGCATCTCATTTTGGACTTGTAGATTTTTGTTTTCATTCATGAGGTCCTACAAAAGAGTATACATATTATGAGGCAGGTTAGGTATCTTCTCTTAAAAACATTCTATATAGCAGTAGCTTGTTCTAGTTCAATTTTCATTAAACCTGAAGCACTACAGACTTGATGACGATGTGTTGCCTCACCTGAACGCGCGTTTGCATTGAATCGTCCGGTGTGCTGTGCTGGGAGGCCTCTAGCAGCTGCATGACTTTTTGTTCAAGCCCCTCCTTGGACACCAGTGCCTCGGTCAGACTGCCGTGTAAGGTCTGGATCTCTTTGTTCTTGTTGTTCATTTCTGTCTCCACTGCAAGCAGCTGAGTGTGAAGCTCTATACCCACATACACACAATGTTAAGTTTACAATAGCCTTTTATAAAAAAATATATACATTATTGTTCAATATGTTTTATTACCTTGCTTTGAGGCCTGTAGCTTTTCTCTATCTGCATTGACAGTGTGCAGGAAATTTTGCAACTCTTCCCAACGCCGCTTTGCATCCTGAAGTTGGGCCTAAATGAGACAGTGTGGTCAAAGAGTTTTACAAATTCTTTTCTGTGTATTTGGGAAACTCATTTAATCATGTAATCCTATAATAGCATGTTGTAATAGAAATCATCATGTTCCCTTTGATAGGTCTACGTCACTTGTCAAAACTAAAGTGCCTATAATACAGAGAAAGTGGCATTTTAACCACCATCTAGAAAACAGCCCCAAAACAGAAAAACAGAAAAAGGAAAGGAAACCTGTATTAATACTGGCAAAGCATTCACACAATGTTTAACAAGACAGAATTATTTTGGGGGCAGCATGATCTTGAAATCATGAAATAAAAAAAATGGCATAAAACAAATATAAAAATAGAGTAAAATTAACTGTATAGGACTGTCTCCTAGTTTTGGGAGCTAAATGACATAGTTTTGCCTGTTTTCAGTTTTTGCGAGGACTTGTTCTGTGTCAACCCCACTCCTAGGAGCTTTCTACATTCATTAGGCTAAATAAAAAGACAGGGAGAGCCAGTGTGGAGATCTAGCAGGAAAGTGCTGTTTATACGCAGTGAAGCTTCAAACAAGGCCGCTTCCAAAGCTAACACAATCCTCCCACCATGGCTTCTATTTCCCACACCCCTCCACAGCACTTCCATTCTGACCTCCTCCCATTTCCCTGCTAATGCTAACAAACATGCACACCAGATCCGAGGTGGCCATGCATGACTAGATTTTGTACGGCTCTGTTAATTTTTGTGGCAGCTGGGAAAAATGAAGCATAGGCTAAAACAACAGCATGCATCTGGATTATCGTACCTCCAGCTGGGACACGTTCTGCTTGTAGCTGACCTCCAGTGACACCCTCTGGTGCTCCTCCTGCTGGAGCTTGCTCTTGTTGTCTGCCAGTTCATTCCTCAGGCCAGCGTATTCAGAGCGCAACTTGTTTAGCTCTGCCGAATTCCTGATAGCCAACACAGACAAAGACATGCAAGTATGAGGTGCGATAAAGTACAAACAATGAACTAAATCATTTAACATGATAACTATCTGAAGACATGAATGAAACTCAAAGGAAGTTATGTGCAATACTGACTTGCTCTCCATCTGGTTGGTGGCAGAGCTGACGGCATCTCTGAGGATGCCATTCTCCTGTTGCAGTCTGGTGATCTGGCTCTCCAGCTGCTCACGCACCTGCTGAAACTAAACATTGCAAAATCAAATTTATTATTTGCATATGCCCACAAAGCAAATCAGTAATATTTGGAGAAGTAAAGTTTCAAAATAGGCAACAATGTACACAGGGAATCAATGAATTACCTTCATCTGCATAGTCTGGACCTCCTGGTAGCTGCCCTGGGCCTTGGCCTGCATACCCCCTAGTTCCTTCTCCATGGCTGCACGTTGTTCCCTCATCATAGCTTCAACGCGGCCTGTTTTTTGCTTTTCAACCTGAAGTTCCTAAACCACAAAGCCGTGATGTGTGAGTGTGATGATAGATTTAATCTGGGCTAAAAATAAAAATCTAATAAATAAAAACAAAAAAGCAAAACAGTAATAATACCTGGCTAAGCTGTTTGACTTTGTCCTTTGCAATAGATGCCTCCTCTTGGAGTGTGGTAAGAAGCCTCTCTCTTTCCTGTTCAGCTGGGTCAGGCTTGGCTGCAGACTGTAGGATACATGATACACAGATTTATAGCACAACTTATGGTATGTTACTAAAGTTCATTCATTCATCTTTTTGGCTTATTATTCCTGTTAGTGGTTGTAGGTGAGTGCAACCACGGGAAGGAACATGTAGACTCCTAGAAAAATGCTCCCCTAACTAAAGATTAATGTATTTAATGCTTTATTTCCCACCTTGTGCCAAGCATTCAGGGCATTAGGGCTTTTCTCTCCAAGCAGGGACAACACACTCACAGCCTCTGCATCAGACAGCGCCAGACTGGACAAGCCAGAGAGTAGCTCCTTTAGCTTCAACCCTGTGTTCTCTGTCCCATAACACAAACCAAAGATAAATACTAAAATATGTAATAGAAAACAACTTCAAAATTAACATTTACACACCTTTATCAGTCTCATTCTTAAGTTTCTTGCCACCGCTCTTGGATGGGACGTTGTCATTATTGGTTGCCTGGTGGTTGGCAGGTGTGGTTGAGTCAGCCAGAGGTTCCTCCACTACGTTTAAAAGGAAAAACAAAAAAATTATTGTCCACCCTACCTTCATACTATCAATAATAATCTCGATAGCAGTGTATAATCAGTACCAGGCTCAGTTTTCTGCTTTTTAGCATTCTTCTTTTTTCCACTGGTGGCAGGTGGGGGGGCCCCATCGACAGCTTTGATTTCAGCCACAATGGGAGCTTCCTTTTTAACTGGAACAGGGGCCTGCTCTTGTTTAACTTCTTGCTGCTGGTCATCCACTGAAGCAGGGCAGAGGAGAGAATTTTTGCAATGACTCAGATTTTGTTACAAGTCTGGTTGTTACTCTGCCTGTGTACCAATCCAGAGGTATTTTATTCTTCAATGATAGTGCCCATGGAAATACAACTCTGAATGTACAAAAATCATATTTTTTTTCCCCACAGAATAGAAAAGTAATCCAGTTTGCTAGCCAGTAAGGCTGCAACATAAGAAAAACATACAATATTTAACTAAGTTAAGTAATACAATAACATTAAAGCTGCACTACCTGATTTCTTTTTCCTTGTATTTTGGTAAAGATTATTCAGTTATTAATATAGCATAACAGAAGTCCTCTGAGAAAAAGTGAGACTTTGAGGTTACCTGTGTGCTGTATTATAAGGGTTTTTGTTTTAGAGCGAGGGAAGGAACAGTTTAACCAATCACATGCTTTTATAGGACAGGAGCACTCTGATTGGTCAATACATCCTTTATCTATCCAGAACTAGAATCTATCAGGAATGTGAAGGAGCTATTCTTTTATTTCAAAATGTATAGCTTATTCACAGTAATTTTATTTTTTATTTTAAAGAATTAAAGGCAAACTCTAGATCTCTCTTACGTTATTCTGATACCTCCCGGCTTGTGTACATACTTCCAAGTTTGTGTGAGACTGTGATAGAGGGTCGCGAAGAAGAGGAATTACGAAAGGGGAGTGTATAATTCAAACTCAACATTTTTTTAGACACATCTCTTTTACAGTCACAAAATCAGGTAGTGCAGCTTTAACACTTGAAAACACAAAATAATTCTGGCCATTGTTTTGGTTTGTAACACAGACAAACAGCTACAAGCTTATTCTTTGTGTTCACTCACCAGGCTCGGCTTTCTGTTTCTTCTTCTTCTTCCCAGAGCTCTGAGGAGGTGTTTGTTGAGCCTGAACTGGAGCTGCAGTTTGGGCTTGCAACTGGACCTCAACCTGAATCTGGGGAGAGGGCGGGCTGGACTGTTTGCTCTCAGCCTGAGGTGGTTCAGCCTTGCGGCTGACCGGCTTGGTGCCATTTACCTCTGGCTCCTCTGAAGAAACAGTTGTGGCAGGAGACATGGCAGCGGCGGCAGCAGCAGCAGCAGCAGCAGCAGCGGCAGCAGCAGCAGCAGCAGCAGCAGCAGCCTTAGCAGCCTTCTTCTCCTTCTTCTTCCTCTCCCTCAGACCGGCTGGAGGCTCGTTTGACACTGGAGGCACAAAGGCTGCAGGAGTGGGTACAGCAGGGGCCGGAGTGGACAGTGGTGCAGGTTCCTCATCCATTTCCAGAGAGGAGCTGTTGGCGCCATCCACTAAATCGAAATCCCGAACATCCTCCTCCGATTCGCCTCCCCCGCCGCCTCCACCTCCCACGGCAGCGCTCTCCTTCTTCTTGCTCTTCTTTTTGTCGGTCTTCTTACGGGTGTCTGGCTTAGCTGGTGGTAGTTTCAGATCTCGTTTCTGCTTGGCTAGTACTTCATCATAGGAGGTCTCTTTCATGAAGAGCCAGAAGAAGAGGAACATGAGGGCGATGACCAGGGAAGGGGCCAGGATAAGTAGGTACTGAGAGTCGTAGATATCCACCGCCATTCTGCAAAAATAAAGAAATGGTAATATTAAATGATTGATTATGCAAAACCATTATATTGTTCACAATAGCACACGAACAACAAATCAGAAGTTTAAAAATATTCTACCATTTAAAAATAATAGCTTCTTTTAAATTTGATGACAGCACTATATCTCAGAAAGTATGGGCCAGGGTCTGGGAGTAGTTTCTGCTGGTGGAGGTAACTGTCCCCTCAGTCAGCCTCCTCATTTGGGTGGGTGGGCGACTGAGGACTCTGCCAACATGCTCAGTCCACTATGCTCACACATCACACCACATTGGGCAACTGGCCAAAAGCTTACTCTAAATTAAATACAGTCAATTGTCTGGTCACCATGATCTCCCTTTGAATTACCGTATTTTTTGCACTATAAGGCGCATTGGATTATAAGGCACACCTTCAATGAATGGCCTATTTTAAAACTGTTTTCATATACAGGGCGCACCGCATTATAAGGCACATAGAATAGAAGGGTGGGGTTGCATTATGCATCCACTAGATGGAGCTGTGCTAAAGGGAATGTCAATAAAACAGTCAGATAAGTCAGTCGGTCAAATTTTATTAATAGAATACAAACCAGCGTTCTTACAACTCCGTTCACTCCCAAAACAAGTTAGTGCATTCACAATACGGTACTGTACGTACCGGTAGCTCTTATTTGCGCCGCCCTCGTTGAAAACAATGTATTGCCAACTCCATTTGTCACAGTTCAAAGCTACATGAACAGCGTTCGAGCGCTCAGTTTTTTGTCCCCTCAATGTCGCAACTCTTCTACTGAGATGGAGCAAAGGCCGCGCCTCCTTGTTCTTTTGCGACAGGATCCATAAACACGCCTATGGCACACATGAACAGCTGGGACTGGAATTCCCCTTTACTGTTTTACCGCTGTCACTTCAGCAACACCCCCTGAATACAGTAGCCATAATTAATCAACATTGATCCATATATAAGGCGCATCGGATTATAAGGCGCACTGTCGGTTTTTGAGAAAATTAAAGGCTTTTAGGCGCGCCTTATAGTGGGGAAAATATGGTAATAGTAATATTTAAAATTGGTGGCAGTTGTAGTAGTATTGCAGATTTAAAGCCTAAATTG
Organism: Bostrychus sinensis; assembly: GCA_020698575.1. Taxonomy (NCBI): domain Eukaryota; kingdom Metazoa; phylum Chordata; class Actinopteri; order Gobiiformes; family Eleotridae; genus Bostrychus; species Bostrychus sinensis. The sequence goes on from CM036258.1 coordinate 22,053,711, forward strand.
CTGATCCGGTATTATGACTATTATTTATTAATTTTTTTATTTATTATTTAATTTTTTCTCTCCCTCTCTCATCCTAATCGGACCTGCTAAATCTGTATGCACCTACCCACATACACACATAACCCACACACACCCACATTCTCATTGACTGTTGCCTTGATGTAACATCTTTGGTACTGTAATGTCTTTTGTATTGTCAGATATATTATGTTTTGTCTTTTTTCACCTGTAGGTTGGCTTTGGCATCACTTAATAAAAAAAAGTATGGGTCAGGGATACCAAAAGGCTAAGAAGCAAGTGATACTAATGAAGAAGTGGCAAGTAATCAGATTATTTTGTGACAGGCCAGGAACATGTCTTGGTATAGAAGGAGATTTTTTTAAAAGGCAGTTTCTCAGAAGTAAAGATAAACTTAGGTACACCAAAAATGTGAACAATTACAGAAAAATGCTTCTTGATACCACCATCTACATGTTGAAAAGAAAAAAAATGTAGGCAACCTAATAACATGTGTGATATTGTTTTCAATTTGTAGCAATGGAGATACAAAATATATGAATATAAAAATTAATGATAACATAAATTTGTCTGTGGCCTTCTTTGGCTCTCTGGCACAGTGGTATTTATACCAGCATGGATTTGCAAGAGGTAAAAAATACTCCCACATGTTCGGGAAAGTTCACCAAGTGAGGACTGCTCCTGCTGCAGTTTAGTTCCTCATTGCAAGACAACAAGACAGAAGAATTTAACTTATGATATAACATTCTAATGCAGGATTTAAACATATATTTGATTGTAGCAGTATGGAAAACAGGAAAAGGTGGACAGACCAGGAAATTAGTTAAAATAAAGTAAAAAGGTTAAGGCCAGGATTAGTAGAAATTGCTCTATGCATCACATTTTACAATCAATAATTAATTTGCAAGAAAAACAACAGTGTGATATATTGAGTGCTTGATGGCCATTCTTGCTGCTATGTTCAGTAGTGCACCTATCATTTTATTAACTTGAATGCATCAATTATTGCATGTCTAAGTATACAATAAATAGTGAGCAACATTTAACTATTTTTCTGTTTGACTAACTGACTCTGAAGATTTGTAAGTAAATTCTATATCTGTACATTTAATTTTAGTGCTGACCTGCTTTCCGAAGCTCTTATTATTAAAAAATAAATAAATAAATAAAATAAAATAAATAAATAAAAAGTCCTCTCGCCCTCCGTGGGCGGTTTTATCCATCCAAGCTCGGGTCCTCTACCAGAGGCCTGGGAGCTTGAGGGTTCAGCGCAGTATCTTTGCTGTTACTAGGACTGCGCTCTTCTGGACTGAGATGTCTGATGTTTTTCCTGGGATCTGCTGTAGCCACTCTTCCAGTTTGGGGGTTACTGCCCGATGAGTGCTCCGATGACCACGGGCACCACTGTTGCCTTCACTTTCCAGGCCTTCTCAAGTTCTTCTTTGAGGCCTTGGTACCTCTCTGGTTTCTCGTGTTCCTTTTTCCTGATATTGCAATCGGTTGGTATTGCGATGTCAACCACAACGGCTTTCCTCTGCTGTTTGTCCATCACCACAATGTCTGGTTGGTTCGCCACTACCATTTTGTCTGTCTGGATCTGGAAGTCCCACAGGATCTTAGCTCGGTCATTCTCCATCACCTTTGGAGGCGTTTCCCATCTTGACCTCGGGACTTCCAGACTGTACTCTGCACAGATGTTCCTGTACACTATACCAGCCACTTGGTTATGACGCTCCATGTATGCTTTCCCTGCCAGCATCTTACACCCTGCAGTTATGTGCTGGATTGTCTCAGGGGCCTCTTTGCACAGTCTGCACCTGGGGTCTTGTCCTGTATGGTAGATCTGGGCCTCTATTGCTCTGGTGCTCAAGGCCTGCTCCTGTGCAGCCATGATCAGTGCCTCTGTGCTGTCCTTCAGTCCAGCCCTTTCTAGCCATTGGTAGGATTTCTGGATATCAGCCACTTCAGTTATCTGTCGTTGGTACATCCCATGTAGGGGCTTTTCCTCCCATGATGGTTCCTCCAGCACCTCGTCCTCTGTTTTCCACTGCCTGAGACATTCACTGAGCACTTTGTCCATTGAGGCCATCTTCCTGATGTATTCAAGGATCTTGGATGTTTCATCCTGGACAGTGGTTCTGACACTCACCAGTCCTCTGCCTCCTTCCTTGCACTTAGTGTACAGTCTCAGGGGGCTGGATTTGGGGTGGAACCCTCCATGCATGGTCAGTAGCTTCTGTGTTTTCACATCTGTGGTCTGAATCTCTTCCTTTGGCCAGCTTATTATTCCCGCAGGATATCTGATGACTGGCAGGGCATAGCTGTTGATTGCCCGGACTTTGTTCTTGCCATTGAGCTGACTCCTTAGGACTTGCCTTACTCGTTGGAGGTATTTGGCTGTGGCTGCTTTTCTTGTGGCCTGGTCCAGGTTGCCATTTGCTTGTTGGATTCCAAGGTACTTGTAGCTGTCCTCAATGTCTGCTATTCTGCCGTCTGGGAGTGGGACCCCTACTGTATGGACTACCTTCCCTCTCTTTGTCACCATCCGCCCACACTTCTCAAGTCCAAATGACATTTCGATGTCATTGCTGTAGATCCTGGTTGTGTGGATCAGTGAGTCAATGTCTCTCTCGCTCTTGGCGTACAGCTTGATATCATCCATGTAGAGGTGACTGATGGTGGCCCCGTTCCGAGTCCGTACTCATAGCCAGTCTTGGCTGAGGGGGTTCAGACCTATGCAGAACAGCAGCGGGGACAGAGCATCTCCTTGGTATATCCAACATTTGATGGACACTTGTGGAATTGGCTTGCAGTTGGCCTCAAGGGTGGTCTTCCACTGCCTCACCGAGTTTGCAATGAAGGCTCTTAGACTCCTGTTGATGTTATACATCTCCAAGCATTCTATGATCCATGTGTGTGGCATTGAGTCATAGACTTTCTTGTAATCAAGCAGTGCACAGATTAGTGTGTCTGGCTTTGCAATCCTGAGCGACTGTTCTATCTACCAGCAGCTGGTGTTTAGCTCCTCTGGTGTTTTTACCAATGCCCTTCTGTGCTGTGCTCATGTATTGATCCATGTGCCCACTTATCTTAGTCGCTATGATGCCTGACATGAGCTTCCATGTGGTGGGGAGACAGGTTATTGGCCAATAGTTGGATGGGACTGTTCCATTCAGGGGATCCTTCTGGATCAGGATGGTCCGGCCTTCAGTTAGCCATTCAGGGTGAGTCCCATTCTTTAGCAGCTGGTTCATTTGTGCTGCCAGGCGCTCACGGAGTGTAGTTAGCTTTTTCAGCCAGTAGGTGTGGATCATGTCAGGCCCTGGTGCTGTCCAGTTTTTCATACCTGAGACTCTTTCTTGGATGTCTGCCACTGTGAAGGTTACTGGTTCTTGTTCAGGGAGGTTGCTGTGGTCTGCTCTTAGATCCTCCAGCCACTGTGCACCATTGTTGTGTGATGCCTCCTTCTCCCATATGCCTTTCCAGTATTGTTTAGTCTCCAGCCTTGGTGGATCTGCTCTGTTGTTATTACCTTGCCACTGAGAGTACATTTTAGCTGCTGGTTGAGTTGAGAACAGCCGGTTTATTCGCCTTGCTTTGATGTCTCTCGTGTATGTCTTTAATCGGGTGGCAAAGGCTTGGAGTCTTTGCTTGGCAGTTTCCAATGGTTCAGGTATGGACATTTTGCTGTACCTCTTGGGTGCTTGTTATAGTATATATATATATATATATATATATATATATATATATATATATATATATATATATATATATATATATATATATATATATATATATATATATATATATATATATATATATATATATCTCAAGAGGCAAGTTAACACTGAGTAATGGAAGCAGTTATGCACCATCAACAATACAGTAGTGTGGTCAACAAAGAGCCACTTGTACACTGTGTACAATGCCAACGCACAAGACCTGAGGAAGCAACATAATATGGAGTCAGTGTCGTAGACTGGGCCTTGTCGGTAATTTGGATTAAGAAGATTACCCTTGATAATGCATTTAAGATTAACCTTCCCTGTAACACTTCCTGCAAACCAACATGTGTGTAATGACTTTACTGAGATACACTTTCCTCTAATGTATTCACTTCACAACACACACCAGTATACTAGCCTTATTATGTAACATTTCAAAATTTCATTACATAACATCCTCCCCACAAATACATTTACACAAAGTTTTTAATAGGGCACAGGAGAAAATGCTAGTAGTCAGAAATCCACATTCCACCTCATAGAAGTAAAATCATGAAACTGATATCATTGCTAGCTTTAAAAGAGCAGTCTACCCTAGGTCACATGTTTATACAATACTTTGCTTTTCAATAGGCCTCCAAGTCAAGCAGTTATTAGTCTAAAAATGAATGGCTATAAATTTAGTCATAAAGTGCTAGCATTAGTAAATCCTATTTTCAATGGTCTCCATATCCTCGCAATGGAGGACCTCGCAAGTCTGAAAATAAAAGCATGACTTCAGAAAGCTAGGAATATAAGAGAGGTGGGAAATAACAAGTAGTACATTTACTTAGATAATTCAGTAGATTTTTTGAAGAATACAAAAAAACAAAACAAAAAAAAAACTGAATGAGTCATTTGTTTTTGGAAAAAAACACTACTTTTAGTTGAGAAGAATCTATAAATGAGTAGAAGTATTTTTAACCCTGGTTGGTGGGGTAGTAGTACTAGTACTAATAATAATAATAATAATAATAATAATAATAATAATAAGTGATAGTAATAGCAGTAGTGGTAGTGATAAAGTCGTGAAAGTAGTAGTAGGAGTGGTAGGAGTAATAGTGTTGTTTGAGTAGCAGTAGTAGTGGTAGTAGCAATTAATACTTTCACTCAAGTAACATTTTTGTTTGTTACTTTTACTTATACTTGGGTAAAACAACTTTGAGGTAACAGTACTTTAACATACTTCTTCCTCCTTTGTAATAGTATTAAACAAGAGCACTAATGCTATTTTCAGTCCGGATTTCATGTTATAGGAAACTCCAGGGTTGGGCATTTAAAGTTATGACATAACTCCAAAATTAAGACTTGTGTGGGTGGGGTGAAGTCTGAAGCTTTGCAGCATTGTTATTCTCATGTGTTGAAGTAGAAGGTGTGTGCATTTCCTTGCACAAAAAGTGAGACCTGTCCCAGCATCAGAATTAGCCCTGAGGACAAAGGCCTCTTGCGCTGTTGGCTGTCCGGAATCCAACCAACTTGGCCGCAGCTTCTGCAACTAGCAGAAGTGAATTCAGAGGGAACTTCTAACTACTATCAAGTCAATAAAGCAATACAGAAGTGACTTTCAAATCAGGCAATGCAGCACACACTCAAATGGTAACTGTTTCACGTGTCACTGAAACTAGAAAGGGAAATGTTTTACTAGACCCTCATTCAAGTACTGAAAACACAAGTGTGATAAACTGTACAAAAGTCAGAGAAATGTTTTTTTTTTTTTTTTTTTTTTTTAACTGCAAGTACTACTGATAACTAACAATTATCAGTATTCAAGCAGTATAAAGAAGCAAAGTACACCGTAAGGTGGAGGATAGAGAGCGAAACATTAACTACTTGATAAGAGTCATTTACTTCCGTGATAGAGTAATAATAGGAAATATAAAAACACAAAGTTAATTTATTTCAGAATTTGTCTATAAAAGTTACATATTCACCAGAGATTCAAACAAGGATCAAGGACATACTTTCTGCACACACGAGGGACCTAAGAAGTTTATTTAACTTTATAACTACCGCAACAATAAGGAAACAAGACAAAACTAACTTTGCCATTATATTAAAAAGAAAACAGAAACAGAAACTTGTTGGTCCATTTAACAGGGGCACCTCTTTGGGGTTGAGAGTACTGAATGTCCCAGCACTGCTTGGACACGTCCATTAAAATCGCTGCTTGGACCAGAGCGATAAAAATCAGACAAAATCTAAACAGCGGCTAAAAGTATAGTTTTAGCTAGTAAATGCGAGCAACGAGTTTATATGCAATAGTCATCTTAGCTAGTTTAGCCCGCACGTTGTAAGTAAATGAAGCATGAAAGCGAAAAAGAGGAACATATGACGAGGACTAACGCTTGGTTGACGTTAAATCTTCAAGTGCAAGTTCATTTTGGGGATTGACTGACACAAGAAACCACTAATAAAAAACACGGAGCAACTGAATGAAGCAGTAATATGAATGAGCTAGCTTACATAGCTAGAAGAAACGTGAGGCAGACAGTGGTGTTAGCTAGTCCATTTAATAGTGCGGAGGAAGAGAAACGAGCTCAAATGTTCCAACTATGTTCCTCAGTGAAACAGAGTCTATGTGGAGGCGTGGGTCGGGCCTCTCTACGTGGTGACCCAGCCTCCCCGTCTCCTAAATCTCTGACCCGGTCTGTTGCCTCTCTTTTCCGTTCAGCTCCTGAGGGCCGATCCCAGGCCCGTGTAAAGAGCTAAGCCGGCCCGGGACTACAAGGAGTGTTTATGTGGCGATAAATACGTGGATGTAGCTAAAAACAGAAACTAGCATCATACCTGTAGCTTCAGTTTGCTGGTCCCTAAAGCGGGGAAATGGCGTTGCTCTGCGTTGACTCTAGCACACTCCTGACTTCCCAGGGCAGCTCCAGCCTGGCTTTCTTCTGCGCTATCGTCACACTATCTGTCGTTTCTGGTTCGCGGGGGCGGGTCATAGTCTTGCTTCAGACGTGCGCTTGTTTTGTTTCTCCGGGTACTCCGACGGATACCGATATAAAGCTTACAAAGACTAAAATCTAACTCCACCTTACCGAGGCGTGGTATTGTTCAGATACAACACACATAATTGATGAGAGGAGTGGTCATAATGTCCATTGGTACAAAAATCACCAACCACTTTAAAGAGTATTATATTAGGATATTTTAATATAATGACATTTTTTGAAAATTATGCTAAATTTGAAGATCCCTAAATTGAAATCATTAAAAAAGCTGCTTTCAATATAAAGACGCCATTCATAAACAGAGTGAACCCAGTGCTAATTACTGAACACTAAGCTTTCATTTATCAGCACTTGAGTGCCCCTCCCTGCGTTAAGGCTGACTCAGTCATTCCTCTTCTGTCTCTGCAGATGCGAGCTGTTCTGCTGCCTGTAACTCAGCTTCATACTGCTTTTTCAGGCCCTTCAGGTACATGCGCAGACTTTCAGGGTCCAGCCTGGAGTTCCTTGCAGTCTGTAGGAGGCGGGTGGCCAGGTGGTACACTGCTCTCTGAATCTGTGACTCAGGATCACTTTGGTGTTTGGCCTATAACAACACAGTACACTAAGATATTCTTTAATGTAAATCATGGCATGATATGGCATGACCTACATTCTCATCTGCATGAACCATACCATGAGCTGCTTGCTAACATTAGAGGCAATTGTCTTGGCCTCATGGACAATCACTGAAGGAAGTGCCGTCATTTCTGCCGCTTTGAGACCTACAAAAAACAAAACAGTTTTTGAAAGACAATCAAAATTATGGTTTGTTGATCTCACCTGACTTAGTACCATAATGTCTTTCCTCAGAACATCCTCTGCTAATCACGTATGTATAGACCACATTCTCAGCCCTAGTCTCAACATTGCGTGTGTGTTGAACCTCCATGTGCAAGTTTTCCACATTGGGATACAAAGACTCCAGTTGGCAAAGCTCAAGAAAATGTGTGGCAAACAGAGTGAATGCCTAGGGACAACAAAGAACATCCACAAACACCTCATACAGGACAGTGAAGAACATAAATGTCTTTGCAGACTATAGGGTGTAACAGAAAAAAAATTATAATAACATGGAATTACCATAATGACTGCAGACATGCAACTTGCTTTTCATTGCAGAGAGCTGCTTTATTGTGCTCATACTCTACCTTCAGGCTAAGGAGAAACTCACAAACTGAGTGACAGATGCCAATACCCTCCTCAGCACTTGTGCCTCGCCCCAGTTCATCTATGATGATCAGTGACTTTTCACTGACATTGTGTATTATGTAGGAAACCTTGTAATAAGACGGGACCAATTCAGAATATATCCACTTACATATGATAATCTAAAGCAGCTCCATTTTAGGCAAAGCATACCTCTTTCATTTCCAACATGAATGTGGAGGAACTTGTCTCAAAGTCATCATCCACACCTATTCTGGTAAATATTTGATCAGCAATACGGAAAGATGCATACTCAGCAGGCACAAAAGAGCCTTAAAAATTTCAGATACTGTTAATATTAAAAATAACCATTATCATTTCAGTATATTTCATATAAGTATTAAGTTACCTATCTGAGCCATGATCTGACACAGCGCCACCTGTTTGAGATAAGTGGACTTGCCACTCATGTTTGGTCCAGTTATAATGACAAAGTTGCTGCCCTCTGAAATATAGGTATTGTTTGACACAGGCTGATGTCCAGCAATCCGCTCCAGGATAGGGTGACGACCCTGTTTGATGGCCAATGTGTCTGTGAACTCTGGACGCACTGTCAAACACACCAAAAATATGAACTAATATTTGTCGTCTATTAACCCTTTTTAAAGCATTTAGATTAGATTGATCAAATTGTTTCCACTGCTTCCACTGGTAAGAGTTGGTGTTAGTTCTACACATAATGACTCAGCAAATAAGAATATCACATACCATACACTAAGTTTAATAAAGGTATGCCTCTCATAATGGAGAGAGATTTTGTGAAAGAGGTCTCTGCAGTTGTTACAGCCTGCTCCTCTGGTGGGGAGATCTGCCTCACTAAATACAGAGTGAGCCAGTGCACACTTACATAACAAGGGTAATCTGAGTGAGAGCTGGTTGGGATAGAGGGGGGCAGGCAGTCAGCACGTGTCTATGTAGAGACACTTTCAGACAGCTGAGGGCCAGTGCCACTACCCACGTGGCTGATTGAGTTAGTGCTGCTCACAACCCACACAGAAAGAACTGAGGCAAGCAGAGCTGCCAAATCTGTGCAGTGGATTCTGCCTGTCATGAGTGAATTTGTCTGCTTTATGTGCTTACACAAATCCCTCAGAGAATAATTCACTTTTCCTAAAGGTGAATATGACAGTTTGAGTGGCTTAAGAGAATAATACTCACCATAGTCCGAGATGGTGCATGCATTTGCAAGTGACAGCAACATGTCAAGCATGGACACAGCATCAGACAGCTTGTATAAGCAGTGGATGTGTTCATGGATAGTTCTAAGCAGCTGGCATATCACCCTGTATGGAGACAAGACAAAAAAGAAGATATTTAATCACAGATAGATTTTGAGCAAATGTATGCTTTTACAGAGGTCACAGCCTACCCTCTAGTGGCCATAAGGCAAATATTAATTTTAATGTATTTATTGCAAAGCTATAAATCAGTTCATTAATAAATGTATTTCCATACTGTATGGTCATTTTGAATACTGTGAATTAACATAAATTGAAGAAACATTGTCTAGAATATTATGAAAACTGGTGTCCAGAAATAAGCAGATTCAACAAAAACAGTAATAAGCATAATGAATTGCTGTGCATGATTGTGATTGCGTGTTGAATTATTGGTGCATGGTATTCTCACACATAAGACATATGAAAGATCTCCCTCAAGGCCTCATCACAGCGGTCATTCATCTTTATCAAGTCTGCAGTTGTGCAGCTGTAGTTGTTCTTTTGCTTGGACACCTTAGGGAGCAAAATGTTAAATAGGCATTTTATTTTTAATTTTTTTTTGCCTAAAACATCTACCTTGATAAACTCTGAGGGAAGTTTTCCATCTGGTAAGACCATTCCATCAAGCTTCATTTGAATAAAGAATCCACGAGCAGTGCTAAAACTTGTTCGCATTGGCAAGCCGTATTTCTCTCCGATCTGGTTCACAAGTGCTGTGCATTTAACAATCAGTGAGGTATGGAAAATGTTTTTAAAATTCACAAGATATTAAATGCTATATAAGAACATGCATAAACACCAGCAATGTCATCCACTATTTCAGTGTAAGCTCTGCGGGCAATATCCAGAAACTCATTGATGTTTGGCCTAACTGCATAGCATTTCTGGGTACGCATGTTGAGACTCCCCTTGAGATATGTGGTGTCATCATTGATTACAGTCTTGATCTGTTCGAGGATCATGTCAAATCTGGACACACACAGAAAAGCAATAAACAACAATTATTTAAGCTCAAAACCAGGCTATATAAGAATTTAATACATTTAATCATAAACCTGCTGTCGTCCAGAGAGGTGCTGTATGCCTTTAGCAATGCCGTGCTGCACACCTTCAAGACAGCCTAAATGGACCATCATAAATTGTTCACAAATCAATTACCTAATAAATTTGATAATAATAAAAAACTGATAAAACATCCTACCCTTAAACGTGGTACCAGATCCAACAAATGTTTAAGCTGAATGACATGTGTAATCTTTGCTTCAGCAACTTGAACCTTGAAAATGACATAAGAATTGTGTAATAGATTAAAAGATCTGTGTACAACACATGAATATTTATGTCAAGACATTCTCAAGCAATGAAATCATGAAAATAGCATACTTACTGTTTCCTGCTTTGGGATTTGAACAAGGACAGAAAGCAGCTGGTCAATGTCAAGGAAATGACCTATTGCTATGAGAAACATACAAGTACACTTGTACAAGAACTGTTGCAAAACTACATCCTAGGTGTATACAATACTGATATGTGTTTGCTCTAACCATTCTTTAAACCAAAGAAGAGTTCTTCATTTTGCAGCATTTCATGTATGCTGTCCAAGCGAATGTTTATAGTGTCAACATCAACTAAAGGCTCCAGAATATTGGACCGTAGTCTCCTAGCCCCTCCAGAGGTTTTTGTGTGGTTAATAACTCCAAAAAGTGTATGTTCACTCCTATGGGGACATATGCAAATTGGTTAGATCTAAGTATACAACCTATAACCTATATATGTTTTTTGTTTTTATTACTATTAGGTGTCCTGTTACCTGTGGTCTCGGTTATTGATGACCAACTCCAAATTCGTGGCAGATGCTGAGTCAATCATAGCTGTTTGTTCGCTGCCCTTAAAGCTCACTTTGAGAGACTTTGCAGCATACACAGAGTTTTGAATGAACTCCAGGTATTTGAGCAGTGCAGCAGCTGCAGCCAGACAGTAATACCTAAAACACACCAAGAGACTGGTGAAGTGTAGTTTATTCCCTTTTGTGTCTGAATAAGTTAGCTTTTACTGTATAGGTGGCATACTTAGCTTGGACTTCCATTAGGACAGTGCTGAACTCTGGTGCACACAGTTGCTGAATGTACTCCAGACCTTTTCTTTCATTAAAATACTTCCTCTGAATAGAAGTAAAGGCTACACTCTGACATAAAAAAAAATTCACATACAGGCAATTTTTAAAACTGTTTTACATTTAATAATCAGCATTATTACCGAGAAATTCTCAGTAATCAGATTGAAGAGTTTTGTCCCTTTTCCTTTTTCACTGGCTGTGTCTGGCATCAGTATCTCCAGCGGCACGAGAATATGAATCTTAGTTATAACCTTTAAAGAAAAAGGAATGTTACAAACATTATTTATGTGTGATTTGTAATTAGTGTCATTGCGGACTTTTTTAAATGGCATACCTTTGCATAAGTGCCAGTGTCTGCAAACTGAGACAGAACAAGCTCTGGACATTTTAAGTTGAGACTTGCCATGCCTATTTCCCCTCTAGCCAGGCCGCGTCCCTCAACTACTGCTACAACCACAGATGCTCCAGAGGTTGATGTTGCAGAGGAACAACTTGTTGCTGCAAAAAAGGGAAAATCCATTAAGAAACTTTGTATTCACCTACTTTTGATAGGTTTAAAGATTACATACCAGATTGGTCAGTCAGCGGTGTTCTGGCAGGAAGTGCACCTGCCCTAGTAGTTCTTGGGGTCCTAAGTCTTGGGGTTCCTCCACGGCTATGAGTGGAGGAGCTGTCAGAGGTAGGGGCAAGGATGGGTGGATTTGTAAGGCCTGATCTGAGGCTGTGAAGGAGGTGACCTGATGGAACTAAGTAAACATTATTACAATGATTAAAACACAAAATAAAAGCTACCTTAGATCAAATAATAGTAATTACTTTTCACCTGTGGCTATTCTTGGAAGCAACAGACTACGGCTGGAACTAGTACTGGCATCATCTGAAGAAACTGAAGGTGGACCATAAGAAGTTGTAGTATTCAATCCGCTTACAAAACTAGCAGAAGTAGTCTCTTCCCCTTCTGGAGTATCACCACCAGGTGTCACTTCGTCCGTGCTACTTTGAAACATGTTAAAGCCTTTGTTCATTGTGGGTGTTTTGTTTCTAGCTTATACAGAACGGTGTGTTAGTAAATGTTCCTAGCTTAGCGGTAGTTGTAGCGCGCGGCTAGACTCGGTTTGGGCGCGAATCTGATGCGATGAACCAAGTAATATGAGTCTGTGTGGAAATTTATGTTCATTTAAATTTATTTATTTATTTATTTATTTATTATAATATTTAAAATCTTAAACGTAAAATATAATTGCCTATATAATAATTACCGAAATGATTAAAATTGAATAGTAAGTTATACATTTTATAGAGTTATATAAGTTGTATAAGCTAATAATAAAATAGCTCATATATTATTATTATTATTATTATTATTATTATTATTATTATTATTATTATTATTATTAGAATATTTGTTCGTGCCAACTTTGTTTTTTATTTTTAACAAACCGGAAATGGTCTTGTTGTTCCGGTTGCAACCATCATGGCGGAACACGAAAATCAGAATAAATATTTTATCAGAGAACTTGAAATAAACGGTGGTTCATCTTTGAAACTCAAGCAGTGCTACTTTGGAGACGTTGGTTGTGTAGTTTGGGATGCAGCTATTGTTCTTGCCAAATATTTGGAGACGAAACAATTTCATGATTCATCAAAAGGAGTAAATGCCTGGGTGGGAAAGAGGGTACTGGAGTTAGGAGCTGGGACAGGAGCTGTTGGGTTAATGGCTGCAACACTGGGGTAAGCTGCACACACACTTATTTTCCTCAAATACAATTAAACACGTCATAAACATATTAGGTGATAACGTAACATGTTTATGTATGTAATGACTGTATAATAAAACATTGATACTTTTGTTCCGCAGGGCTCACGTTATTGTGACAGATTTGGAAGAACTGCAAAGCCTTTTGAATTTGAATATTCAAGAAAACCTGGATTTTGTCAACAAGGGATCCATAACTGCCAAGGTACTAAAATGGTTTGTACAACTACTTTTTTTTTTTTTTTTTTTTTTTTTTTACATTGGCAGATCAAAATAATATATCTAACTGCACTTTCAACACTTTAAAGTTCAGAATGGTATTATTTTATATTTAACTTCATTCTTGTTACTACGCATAGGGGTGAAGATGTATCTGACTACCTGCCTCCTCCACAGTATATCCTTTTGGCAGACTGCATCTATTATGAGCAGGTAGTTTCTTTAAAATAAATGGTTTCTTTACCACAAGTTATCACTCAGAGTCTTCATTCTTTTGTTTCCTCGCAGTCCGTTGTTCCTTTGGTGGAGACCTTGAAGCTGCTTGCTGGTCCAGAAACCTGCATCATTTGTTGTTATGAGCAGCGAACAGAGGGTGTAAACCCAAAAATAGAAAAAAGGTTTTTTGAGGTAAGCTCAGTCTGTCTAAATTGTTATTTTTTTTAAGAGTTTTAGACTATGCACAACTTAATTATATTGTTCATACTTTTGTCTTTCAGCTGCTGCAACAAAGCTTTAGCAGTGAGAAGATACCTTTGGAGCAGCAAGACCCAGATTTTAGTAGTCCAGATATTCACATCTTGCACATCAGAAAAAAAGTTTGACCAAGCAAGAAATATGAAGTCTACAGTATGTTTTTTTGTTTGTTTGTTTGTTTGTTTGTTTGTTTGGTTTTTGTATAGTTCATATGATCTAAAGAGTGTAGAAAATAAATATTTCTGAGAGTACACTTGATGATGTTTTGGATTTACAGTGTGAAGGCTTTCGGGATTGCACTAAGTACACAGATATTACATGTTAAGATGAATTGTAGCACAAATATTGTATTGTATATTGAATGCTAAAATTATCCAAGTACTGGCTTTTTAAGTACATTCCAGCCTAAACAATAAAAGTAAACAGTAAAAAAAAAAATAGATTCACCAATCCTTCAAGCCAAAGAATAGTTACTAAACACAATATTATTGTCCACCACAAGATGACAGCTGTTAATTTCCTTTTAGATATATGCATTTTGTAAGCTAAACTAATTGTCTCCTTTGGCCAGCTGCATGAGTCCTAACTATACCAACTACAGCAAATTATCCAGATAGCAACAATCATATGGTTATTTTGGGCTCAGAGTTTGTCCTCTGGCATATAAGAGACCTGTTAATGTGACCCAGAAATAGGATTATTCCAAAATACCCAAGGAGGCACACCTGTGTCAATGAGATTGAAGCACTTCTGCCAATTTATCATAGTCTCCATTTGGTTTTGAATAATGTTAAAAAAAAAAAAAAAAAAAAACACTAGCAGGAAGACATGCATCTCAAATAGATAATATATTTTTAATAGTTAAACTAAAAGTATGCATTAATTGTATGATGTTTGTAATGCTTAAAGGGTCAAATTACTTGCATAAGAGGTGATGTTTTCTGAATAAAACATTGTTTCTTTCTTTCAGTGTCTGAAATAAAAAACAACAAAATACTGTTTAGGCTAACTACAAGTTTAAGTACAGTATTAATACAGTTGGAGACAGTAGAGAGACGCCTTGTGGACATATACAGAACAACACTGGATTTTAATTTGCAAACCTAATGTAAAACACCACAAGCTAAAGACTCAAATACTTAAAATCTTGGGTCATGATAACCTTATTTAACCTACATATTTAAATAAGAATGGTTTATTTTTGTTTTTTTTTGGTGGCATAAAGTTGTTCAATAGAAGAAAGTGTACATTAGAAATACAATGTGGTTAAACTATTTCAAAGATTAAAAAAGGCATCTTTTTGTTGTTATAAGTATGCGTAATTTGTAAAATAAAAAAATATAAAACAAGTATTTTCATGGTCAGTAGGAGATCATTGTTATGTCTCTGGCTCTGTTTGCAGCTCCATAGCTATGACCCAAAGCACAGTTTAAGTCATTCTCTAACCCACCATTTAACTTTATGTAACTCGTTTAAATGCTAATTCCATTGTAGTACACACTAAATTTAGTTTAATTCTACATGTGTGGGAGTTTCCACTGCAAGCCCCAGATTAGCTAGAAAATTATGACTTGATTTCAAGCAAAAACCAAGAAGTCCGCCCCACATTCCCACAGGCATGCAGGGGCCCCTCACGGCCTTTCATGCTGCTCTATGTTTACACAGTGCAGCAGAAGTGTAATGAACAGGGTGGCCAAATAAAAATGTTCGAGTTGATTGGGCGGTGTCAACTCTAAAGGACTCAGTAAATGTTCCATTCAAGTGCACAAAGCAGAGTTAGTTTCTATGAATCATCAGTCAACAATACACTGGTTCTTCAGACTTATAGTGCAATAGCGATTATGAGATATTTTACAGTGCTACAGAACGGCTTGTAGGCCTTGGGGAAATATTTATCTTATCACAAGAAGAAGAGTGAGAATAGTTGCTGTTCCTACAAAAACTATAAATGACTGAAATGGACCATCTGACATAATCGCTACTGGGAAATCTCTTCTAACCCCAGCTGCTGCCATGGCTAGAAAATACTCACCATTAGGTTCCCCTTTAGACTTCTTGACCATGACGTAATTAATTTGTGATTTGTGACTTGTTCCTATGTTGAATGAACAGTACCCAAAGGAGGCATTAGTTGGGGAGCTATTCTTTTCTGTATCATGTGTACTTACCTCTGTCATGTCTCCTTACCACTGCTACAACTACTACTACAACTACTAATATTATTTCTGCTACTACTGCTATTACTACTATCACTGCTTCAGCTACTACTACTACAGCTGCTACAACCACTACTATTACACTTTATACCCAAACTTGCCTCAAACCCCAGGCCTTCTGGTTGTGAGGCATGCATGTTAGCTACTTTGCCACCAAGGTCAAAAATACTATATAAATGATTTTAAAATTTACTTATGATCTCTTGTGATCTGCTAATTAGGCGAGCACTTGGGGGAATGCAAGGAAGCCTGCATTAAATGAGGGCACTCTGAAGCAATGGAGACTAATCTGGTTTCACATTGAAATTACTTTTATTACTTTCTGGTGGCCTGATACATTCTTTCCCCAATATGGGAACTGCATGCATCAAGACAGAATTGGGCCAGTTTTAGCAGATGGTTTTGCACTAAAATATACTCTCACCCTCTCTCTCTCTTTTTTTTTACCTGTGAGGAAAAGCTGGAAAAAGGCCAAGTCATTAGAAACAGCTGAGTAAGACATTGTGGATGGGTAATTATGCAATTAATTATGGGATGACACTCTGCAAACCAAGATACACACTAACATTCAAAGACCTTCTGCTTGAGAGTGACAATGAAAAGCCTCTGCCTGAATGCTGTAATTTACCAACAACCCCCAGGTTCTTTTAAAATAAGATAGCATGAGAAGACAGTGCAGAAGCCCTTCAAAGCAGATGGGTACATCACAGCCAAGTGACACAGAGAAGCCATTGTGTCACCGTAATCGTGCTCCCTGGAGCCAAGAGACACTGTTCCAGAAAGGAAGATTCATTTTCTCACTAACTATTAGGGAGTGGCTCGAGAATAGACATCAAACTGGGATGAGTAAAAATAGAAAGGGCTGCAAAAGAAAAAAAAAAAAAGGATTCTGCTTGTGCAAAGACATCCTGTTCATTCATGCACCTTATTTTCACACCACAAAAGTTTTAGACTGGACCAAATTATCGTCCCCTCTTAAACAAGGACATAACATTGTGTGTGGATTTGAAAGAAAGATTAAGAGTGAGCATATAAGCTACTGCAAGAACAGGCTTAGAGAAAAATAATGCTGACTACAATATCCTTCATTCTAGTCACAACACATGTTAACTAAAAATAATAGTAGAGGCAAATCTCTATGTAGGGGTCAATTCGGTGCAATGTTGTTTGTATGTTTTGCTACTAACTTAAGACAGCAAAACTGCTTTTACATTGTTCCCTTATTAATTTGACCAGAGAGGTTATGTTTTTGAAAGTCTTGGTTTGTTAGTCTGTTACCAAGGTAATGGTGGGATTTTGATTATGGTCAGTTATGGGCTGAGAAAGAAAAGAGTTGGTGTAGATGCAGAGAAAGATACTCACCCAAGCCACAAGGGGAGAGTAAATTAACAAATGTATTTTAGTGGATTCCTTCCTATTGTAACATAATAGTAAAAGTGTCATGGCTCAATGGGTAGAGCATTTACCCCTGAACTAGAAGTATGAGACCAGGTCTGCTGGTCTGCTCTATATCTTTATAATTTCTAGATAGGGCCAGAAGCAGTAGGTACACTATATTTCCAAAAGTATTTACTCACCCACCCAAATAACTGAATTCAGATTATGATGTGGGGTAGTTTTTTGGAGCTGGGCTTGGCTCCTTAGTTCCAGTGAAAGGAACTCTGAATGCTTCAACATACTAAGAGATTTTGGACAATTCCATGCTCCCAAATTTGTGGGAACAGTTTTGGGGATAGCTACTTCCTGTTCCAACATGACTGTGCACCAGTGCACAAAGCACGGTCCATAAAGACATGGATGAGTGAGTTTGGTGTGAAAGAACTTGACTGGGCTGCACAGAGTCCTGACCTCAACCTGACAGAACACCTTTATGATGAATTAGAGTGAGGACTGCAGAGCCAGGCCTTCTTTTCCAACATCAGTGTCTGACGTTGGACGAGAACATCAGACACAGAGATGTCTGACGTAGATAGATGAAAGGATTGGCCGACGTCATGATAAACCTTATGGTTTAAAAATGGGATGTCACTTAAGTTCATATGTGTGTAAAGGCAGGTGAGCTAATACTTTGGGAAATATAGTGTACAAATGGCCTAAGTCAATTTTGGGTTCCCCATTCAGTTGGGTAGGTTGTGTCATTTCCAATCAGCAGTCTCTTTTCCCTTAAAAACAGAAACTAACATTCCAAAATTATAATATTTTAAAATAAATATAAAACAAAAATGCACACAATGCTTTTCTAAAATAGTTATAATTTTCTAAATTAATTCTTAGAGATAATAATACACAAGGCCACAGTAAATATGTATTGATCTAGTGCTTGAAATATCACTGGTCTAGCACAAAGGTGAAAGCCGACTACTGGCCCTACGGCACTCTAACACAGTAAAGTATTTGTCATCATTACGGCAAGTGGCAGTCCAACACCACAGGGAGAAGCAGAAACAGGAGGGGAAGCAGGCTATAGCGCATTTGTACGTGCTATTTGCCTGAGTCATTACCTAGTCTGAAAGTGGACGTGTGCTCTGACATAGAACAGATACCGCTCTTAATGGGAACCCCTGTCTAATACAAATACATTGCCACTCTAAACTCTGACTCTTACGTAATTACAGAAATCTTGTCAGCTATAGTCAGTCCTGGAGTGAGTCAGTGTGGTAGGAAGATGCTAAACCAAGCCTTTGAGGTTGCACAAAGGCAGTGTGTGAATATGAGAGTTTGATAGACTGTGTTGAATGGCCCCTGTAGACTTTGAATTGAAAATAACCTTCAGTTGTGTTAAGTCACCTTGGACTACACAATGTCTGTTTGTGGATGTTATATAAAGCCTCATAAGTATTTTTCACCATAATGTTTTATTCACATCTTTTCTTTGTACAGTAACTTCTATATGAAACTAAATGTATCTTGTATGGATTTAAGCATTTATTTAAGTATTTGCATTATTGTTTTTTAAAATTAAGAAAAATTTAAGTTTGATTTCCAAACAAATGGACACATATTAACTACCTCTAAATGCGGCTGGAAAGACAACCAATCAGAAGACAGGTAATCATAATCAATCATACTAACATATGCAGCACTGCTTCAGGACCGATGCCGTTTGAAAAACATACAACCAATCAGAGAAACAAATTGTATAGACTGGACCCCCATATATATAATCAGTTACTATAAACTCACTTCACTTTGCTTAGAAGGTAAATAGGTAAGGCTTTCCAGGTCAGTTAAAATGAGGTTAGTTTACAGTTCAACAAAATGAATGTCTGTTGTTTTCTATATTGTACTATTGCTTACACTTGGAAACAACCGACTCTCAGCATTTCTTCTTACGACCCCCTGTCTGCTGCAGCTGGAAAAACACAGCACGCACGTTCAGGGATGAACCGGCTCACTCTGTCTGTGCTTGACATCCTGTAATTCTTCACAGAAACCATGTGGATGAACCTCAAGCTTTCACAATGGACTATAAATAGAAAAGTAGCAAATGTTTAAAAAAATGCATCTTGAACAATAAACATGATGAAAGGTAATTAAATAAGCTTAGTATTTTTAAAGCACTGTAAAACAAATGGTATTTAGTTGTAGAAAAAAAATGATTGAATTTTCTCTACATATTTAAATCTATTAGACTTCTGTCAAAGGGGCATCCAATTATTGGTCACATCATTATTGCAATATTCAAAACACTTACGAGTACGAGCAGATTTGGTTAATTGGTTAAAATTAATTGGTCCCCTTACAAGGGGAAAAGTGCATACAGTTTACACATTCTACAAGGCACCAGAGGATATGCATGGCATTTTAGCTTGGCATTCAAGAATGTGAACCTCAGCAGGAAACCTCAAACGACTTTCAGCCGCTTCCGGACTTGTTTTACACTGAGCTCTGTTTGACTTCATCATTAACAACTTGCTTGAAAAGGTGTCTTCTAAAGAGCACATGACTTGACCAGGATGCACAAAGTTAGAAATGCTAGGTAAAAACTGAGCTAAAATTTGTTCTACACATTCGGGCCTCATTAATAACAGTGTTTAAGGATATGAGGTGCTTATCCAGCTGGGTGTGGGTTTGTAACCTAGGGATGGACAAAATACACTCACAAATGGGTATTATCGTCACCTCCCCAGATGATGCTTTAGGCACAGCTGAGGTAAAGAACAAATATGGATTGGTAATGACAACAGGTCACACCCCTGAAAAACCACAAAACATAACAGACCAGTAACAGTCAATGCTGCTACACCATTATTTGGGTAGTTCATTTCATGTATCAGTGAATTTTCCAGTGTTGCAGTATTTAGCTGAAGCAGAAATTGTGCTTTGATCCCACTCTTCCTGTTTCTATGTAGAATAAGGAACTTACCAAAACATGAAGTGAAACTGACAAAGATCCTATGAAGCTGCTGTCATAGGAACAGCCACAATAAACATCGGCCATACAGACCAGCAGGATTATTTCAGATGTTTGTCTACCTGTGATATCTTTGGAATACAAAGAATTAAGTGCTGCTTACTAAGATGTTGCAAGAACCTGTGGCTGTTCTTTCAAATTAAAAGTGATCAACACCTTTTGAACAAGCATCCATTATTACTGTGCTTTTCTGAGAGAACCCCTTTGAAAGCTTTCCTCTCAGGAAGTCTTAAGAATTCAAGTCCATCACAGAGGCAGTGGGGATACAAGGTCCGCTCCGGCCTGAGGAGAGGTCATAAAATCTTGCCAACAGTCTCTGTCCTTCCCCAGGGCCCTGAGTAGAGCTAATAAACCACTGAACATCATATGGTTGTAATGAAGTGGTGGAAACCAAAGTGACCATTATAGCCTAACTAAACTGCCATCAGGGCCTAATTGAGGCAAGTATTCAGAAAACAGTCTAAAATGCTATCTCATTGTTAGTCATGATGACATTTATGTAAATTGATTTTATCAATATAACTTATAAAACCACTGCTGTTTAGTGGAACAATAAATACTGTGGCTGTGGTGTCAAATTTGTCATTTCACCTGACTCGTCTGGTGGAAACCTCTGTGGCACTTTGGCAAATATCTCTATATCTTTGCTACAGCAACATGCTCTAAGCTCAATGAAAAATTCTGAGAATTGTCAGTGTCCATAACTAATGGCAGCACAGTGAATGGCTTTCTTTATCCAGGGAGACCAGCAGTTAAACTTCCTGTTTAGTAAATTCCTCACATTTACTGGCAGAAGTCATTTCAGTCCTTACAATTGCATTAAACTAGACAATGCCAAAAATACATAACTGTGTAAAATGTAATACTGAGACATGAACGGTTTGAATCACTTTTTTAATAAGACATTACAATGAAATGTTCTGTACATGTTTCCCACAGTCAAAGTAGAAGTAAGAGCTGCACCACATGGTGTTTACAACTTTTCACCAATAAGCAGCATCCCCTGACTGAACAGAAGGTCTCTGAAGCAGGGTTACTGTACTTCTGTATACTCATGCTACAGATATAGGCTATCATATAGTGTCTCAATATTGAGACTAATCAACTGTGGTATCAGATTGAGAGTACTCAGAGCTGAATGACATTCCATTGGAAAGATTGAGTCAACTGACTACATGTTACCCCAAAATAAAAAATGCATCCAAACAAGCATGTGTAAATTACTGAGGCCTATTCAGCACAATTATATATCAAGACATGACACAAAAGGTCAATCATGTAACTATAGCCCACAGAAGGGAAGGAGAGGGGTAACAAAACATGTGTGGAGTCACTTTTCTCTCATGTGAAGACTGATGACAGAGATGCAAGCAATCGTAAATGTCATTTTTTCCCCCTTGCAGCAGTCAATACAATCCAAGAAATACATATTCTGTTACAGTACTGTGTAGATAGAAATGCCTTCCAGAGTCTTCAAAGTAGGCTACTTGACATGAACAATGTCATCTTTGAAGAAAAATAACACCAACAAGAACCTGGAAACCAGTATTAGTCCAAAGAAGATAAAATTCCAAAGTTGATAGAAAATGATATAAAACAGGAGAAACAATAGGCAAAGGCGGTGATCTCAGTGGCTTCAATATTAGAACCAATTAATTCAATATTGACCAAACAAGCCTGCCAGTAATACACATGACAGGCTTGCCACAAGGTAAATGCAAACTTCAAGCCAGCAAACCCAGTTATATATAAATTAGTGGTAGGGTAAAACTTAAAAATGGGAGATAATCAACTTTTTCTTAACCATTTCATTGAGAGGTTATGTGTTACTTGCAACTTTAACATTTTGATCTAAAATAGTCAGCTCTCTATCATTAAGACTTGTAGTTTGAGGTTAGCCATGTCAAGCCTTCATAAAGTCCATCACCTGTGGTAGCACAGGACGGCTGAACATACCAATTCCTATCTCGGATGCGTGTCAATCCAAGCTTCTCTTGGATTTCATGAGGCTTCATGGCATCAGGAAGGTCTTGCTTATTGGCGAATATCAAGATGATGGCATCCCTCATCTCCCGGTCATTAATGATGCGGTGAAGTTCTTGTCTGGCCTCATCGATGCGATCCCTGTCTGCACAGTCCACCACAAAAATTAACCCTTGGGTGCCTGTATAGTAGTGTCGCCACAGAGGCCGGATCTTATCCTGGCCCCCCACATCCCACACATTGAACTTTACATTCTTGTAGGTGACAGTTTCCACATTGAATCCAACTGTGGGAATTGTAGTAACAGACTGTCCAAGTTTGAGTTTGTAAAGAATAGTTGTCTTTCCAGCAGCATCAAGTCCAAGCATTAATATTCTCATCTCTTTATTGCCAAATATTTTTGAGAGCATCTTACCCATTTTGAGCAACTGTGCATAAATACTTCAATTCTACCAAGAAAAATGTCACACGCCTCTGTAAGAGTAATTTACGCTGGCAGTAACTTCAATAGCTGATTATATACTTGAACTCATTCCTTAAGAAAGAGCAAATGTGAGGATGTCCAAACACAAAGTCCTATTAGAGGAAAACTGCATAAAAGACGATTACAACAGATGAGTTTGGAGTCAGGACCCAGTGCCACGGAGAGATATGAATGATCTGAGTAACACAATGTTTGCGGGCCTCATTCACAACATGGCACAAAAAACTAACAACTTGTTAGCTCGCGTAGCAGTTCGTTCATAGTTGTGACCAAGTGACAAAAGCAGGGCATAAGGCCCAAGAGACGGCGGTTCTTTGGCTCCCGTGTAGTGTACCCGAGTGGCGGTCCTCCTTCCCGGGTGCGCCCTTGTGCAGCTCAGTGTTGCCGGAGAAAAGCTGCCCTCTGTGGTTATTCCACCAAAAATAAAAATCTTCACTTTAACAAAGTTTTCAAGAAAAAAGACTTTACGGTCTCGGCAACACACCTATCCACTTGTGAAATCCACACCTTGTATCCCTGAAATGAGATTTAGGAGGAGGGTCAGGCGAGCAAAATTAGCTAGTTACAGCTCATGGCTGCTAAAGACCGCTACTAAGCTAATGTTAGCTTGTAGCTGAGCAGGCTAACGTTAAGCTAACAAACTAGCGTTAGCTAGCAGTTAGAAACTAATCATGTGGTGTGTATAGTTTTGCATGTTTGGTAAAGCTATTGTCCTATCACTTGTATTCGTTCGGGTTAAATCGTTTAAGCATTTTTAAGTCTATTTACCGTCTATCCACCACTCGTATCTTGTTAAATACACACAGCTTTCGTCGTTCTCCTTTAAGTCGAGCTGGTCGCAATGCTACTCCACCGGAAAGGTGTGGAGCTGCATTAGCCCCCACTTCCTCCCGTCGCCTCCATTCAGTTGTGCCCTCAGTACCCGCCTGCTGCCTGGTACTACTGTAGCCTACTACTACCACTACTAATACTACTACTACTACTGTCTCTGTGGTCAGCTGTCACTGCAGGACACTCCACCTCACCAGACACCAGGCACAAGTTACAATCAAACTGCCAAACTTACACGAAATGTTTAGTGTCATATTTATGTACCAACATTTTTTTAAACTCATTTTATCTAAGGAACATGTAGTCTACTTTGTTTAATTCTGCTCCCTGAACTAAAACTAAAGCAGTCCACAAACATGAAAAACACACACACACACACACACACACACACACACACACACACACACACACACACACACACACACACACACACACAGTTGTCTGAAGGTTAATTATAAAGAAATAACACCATCTTCTGGCAGGAAGGAGGCACCAGCAGCCCTTGGTGTACATGTATTACATTTTTAATTTACAGGAAGCTTGAATTTATTGGAGGATTTTAGCTTGGGCTAGTTTAACTAAGCCAAACTTTGAAATGCAGGTTACCTCTCTTTAACTACTTAATAATTGTTTGTTTTACATTATTAACTACAATTTCTTTTTCAAATAGCAGTCAGTTAAATTAGAATCAGCAGCCTAGCACACTGCTAGAGCTAAATGTCATATATTTTTAACTGAGAAGAGCTGCTCGAGAAGGAAACTTGATAGTCAAATGACCTATAGGGATTCATACAAATATAGGCTCCATATTCCCCATTTTAATGATATTCTCTTAAAGTTAGAGCATGTAAATGAACCAGTATGCAGTATGATGGTGTTACAATATTATTTTCCTATATTGTACTTTTATTAACGTGACTCCGGCACAGATATAGTGCAGGATTTGGGCTGAGAACTTGTGGCTTGGACAAGTTCACATGAGGGGTTTTTAGATCCTGCATGTGAATGGAATGTAGAGGCCCCGCCCACAACACTGACGTCAGGCGCGATACAGACAGACATCCACGTTTCATCAGACCCAGAAAAAGCACTGCGTTCCCACAAGGACAAAATACTAAACAGTAAAAGACAGCTTCCCGTTGTAACTAAACTATATATGTTTATAATGGGGACATCTTTCTTTTAAATAGTGCAGTTGTTGCTGTAACTACTCTGTCCTTGAGGGTGGTCCGTGACACACAGAAGACCCCAGGGTGCTTTGAACCTTCGAAGAACGAGTTTCTTTAAAGGGGCTGCCCCGGTGCGCGCGTAATCATCATGGCGGACTCCAGCTTTAACAACCTGACATCCCTTGCCCGGGCGCTATCACAACCGACCAACCTCGATCTCATTGAATCAAACGATATCAGTCCTTCGCGAAATGTTCAGCTACATCCCCGTCGAAGAAGAAAGTTGTCCAGTTGCAGCTCGTCTGACAACAATGAGTCGCTCATTTCTCCTTGTGCCTCCGAGGCGCGGGTCCTGGTCATCAACACTGGAGGAACTATTGGGATGACACTGCATGATAATGGTAACTTCCTCTTTCTCCTACGTGATGGTCATATGTGTGCTTATGTCGGGCTGCTACACACTGACAGGCTGTGTGTGTGTTGCTCATGTTAACAACACGCACGTGTATCCTGAAATAGCCAGCTTAAAGGCTGCTAAAGCTATTGGCATCGCATAGCAAGGCAAACCTTTCTGTTTGTATTCATTGGATCAGCTGTTGCTGTTGTTTGTTTTTTAGAGCAACTATCATAATTTCACTCAATCTAAACTGACTTACTGGTCAACTGATAAAGGATAGTATTATGTTACCTTAACTGACAGGAGCCACAGCAGTTTCTCTCAATAAATAACTAGATGTTGACATGAGGAGGGGGGTTATTATGCAACATGTGAGGTATGAACTTGGGGCAACATAAAAGGTCCTGTTAAAAGTCCTTCTTTAAAGTGTATAATTAATCCTGATCAAACAATGTTTTTGGCTAACACTGTGTTTTTAATTTCATATTATTCATTTACAGCATTTCCATTTCCATTATGAAGCAGCTGCTTTAAACTTTTGATAGTTTATTATTATACCCTCCTTGCAAAACATGGCAATTTGAGCAACAAATAAATGTAGGATTATACAAGTGTTTCTCATTCTAATTTTTACAGGAATTTTCATTTGTTGTCTATAATTTTGTCTTAATTTACATTAGGCCACAAAACCAGGCTAAATAATGTCATAACTGCCAAATAAAAATAACCCTGACTGCACCTTTCCTATATTACAACAGATTTTATTCTCTGGAAATTTTCTTCAGAAACGTGCTTTGTCTAATGTTGCTCTACCTGTTCAACATCTTTATTTAGTTTTAAGAATAATTAATGTTTTCATTGGCACTGGCAATCTTATTATTGACAGAACATTAATTTCAGCTTACACTGATGCCTGAAGGGTGTGTTGTGTCAGTAAACTAGTTTGTGATTGGGTAGATTTCAGTCTCAGATAAGCCTTTTTATTGCAATGCAAAAAGTCCCTTAGTTATACTTTTACCTTGTAAGTTATGCATTGTGTTTATGAAAGGATAATCCTACAACAATGCTTTACAGTGCAAAACTCTAAATATACCACTAGATGTCAGTGCAACTCAAATTTATTTTGGTGACTATTTTGTGGCTACATGATCAATTGTATCTATGCTGTTGCATTGTTATCACATTATTCATTTAGCACAAATTGCTTGGTCTAAATTCAGTATCAAAGTTAAACCCAGGGCCCTAAGATCACTTTTTAATGCAATGTCCATCCTTTTTAATGTCACCCTCAGTGCTTGCCCCCAAAGCCAATGCTTTTGTAGAAAGCCTGCGTAAGCTTCCCATTCTCCATGATCAGATGTATGCGCAGCAGACCTGCCTCTATGATTACTATGGAGAAAACTCTCTGGTCTTGCCGTAAGTTAATTTTTTTTTTCTTTTCTAAAATTGTAATATTAAATATTTAAATGTTAATTTTTCCTTGTCTGTGAATGTGCCTTTATTCCTTAATTTCACAAGCCTTGAGTGTAGATAATAATGGTTATTTCCTCCCAAGTGTAATGTAATGAAAAATATTATTCCAGGCTTCAATGGATGAATAATATGTTGTTGTTTTTTTGTTTCATACCATGAACTATCATTTGGAATTGCATGGAGGTGATTGTGTTTGGATGCTCAAAATGTTGGTCTATTTTATAAACATGTTGTGTTGTTATAACAGGAAGCCGACATCCCATGCAGGCTATGCTGGCCCCATGTTACACGGGTGCAGTACTATTGTTTGTGCCTGTGCTGTGCTAAAGAGTTTTTTTTGTCTTTGAGATAAAGTTTGAGAGTGTGCGGGCCTGACAGGAAATGCATGCTAGCAGTAGGAAGGATACAGAAGTGCATGGCCTGATGTGTATCCATGACTTCTCTGTGTCAGGTCTGTTATTTAAAGGCTAGCTGCTTCAGTGTCTGGAATGAGGGAAACACAACCAAAAGAGTAGACTGAAAAGACTCCAGTTGTGAGATCTATGTACTTGAATGCGTGTTTGAGTCTATAACATGTATTGCATGTACTGTCGAGACATTGCGACTTTGTGCTCTTTCCTGGGTTATGTTGAAATTAGATTGATTTTACTGAAAAGCTCAACTGTAATGAAGTAATACATTTGTTATTACTAAAATACAAGGCATAAAGAGGCATGTTTTGGTAATTTTTATGCTACCTGGGCTCTAAGATTACCAGCATCATATGTTCTTAGTCAAGAGTGGATTAAGCTTAATTTAAGTTTCTGCAAGAACTTCTGGTCGGTTGGACTGGGGTTTACTGGCCTCCCCCCTGCTGTGCTATTCAGCCACCGTAATGTCATAGAAATCCTAACGCTACTTGAGTACAAAAAATGGAAGCTCTTGTGAGTTTTTTTAATCCATCCTTATAATCTATATCTAGTCTATACTGTATTTACAGCAAAGACAGAACGTGTGCCTTAACCTATAGGGAAGAATATATTGTAAGATGCTGTTTCTGTAACAATATGCCTGCCAGGCATCTCCCTTTTTACACTTGCAACATTCTCTTTGAAAAAAGTATTTGCTCCCCTTCCCTTGTGCTCTAACAGAAGGATCAGTGTAATAGATTTTTCATGCTTCATAAACTCTCTGTGGGTTTTACCATTTCTCCAGCCCTCCTAAAACTCACACTTTAAATTAATCAGAACTTTGTCCCAACTTTGTTAAATTGAATCAATAAAGACAAATGACCCAATTTCGCTATAGGGACTAATCATGTAACCATGTGCCAATTTGCTCTTGCCTTTATACTAAAACTAACAGTGTTTATGTCTTGCTTGACATCTTTTAATAAATAGTTTTTACTTTATTTATGATTATTCATGCTTTTAATGAAAATGTTATGATTTTTTGCAGTCAAAGTAAAGACAGTAAGAGGATAGTCTACACAGTAGTGGAGTACAGTCCCTTGCTAGACTCTTCAAATATGACTACAGATGACTGGGGTAGAATTGGAAAGGACATTGAGGTACTTATATGGCTTGCATAGCAAGAACACCAGTAATTGTTCAGCTATATATTTTACATTGTTTGTGCACTGTGTCTTTGTCTCACAGAACAACTATGAAAGTTATGACGGTTTTGTCATCCTTCATGGCACAGACACTATGGCTTATACGGCCTCTGCCCTGTCCTTCATGTGTGAGCATCTGGGCAAACCCATCATTCTCACTGGTTCACAGGTACAATCCTTTTTGGTTTATGCCCAAAATGAAACAAGAAAACTATTTGTAAGACTAGACATGCTCTGCTTTCAGGTGCCTATCTATGAGATAAGAAATGATGGCAGAGACAACCTCCTGGGGGCGCTGCTCATTGCTGGACAATTTGTTATTCCTGAGGTGAAAAAAAAAAAGACAAGACCCATGTGAACTCTACTGCCTCCTGTCTTTGTTAATTGTATTTAATAATACAAAAAATACATTAAAGTAACAAAATACTTAACCCAAGTAACAAAAGCTTAAAAACTTGTTTGGGCTTAAAGGTTGATGTTTGAAGTTTAAGGCTTAAAGATTTTACAAAATGCAAAATATATACTTTGAAGTAATTAGTAGTATAAATGAATAAAAGATGTTGTATGTACTTCTAATTAAACTTCTAAGTACTGACAAAGTTTTACTACAGCGTCTGGTGAGGTCAACATGGCAACAAAACAGTCTTGACTGACCGGCTTTTGTGCAGTCATTTGTGTTTCGCAACATAGAATGACAATTACCAGAGCAGAAAAACAAGTCAAGTAAAATATGGTTGCAACATTCAGATCTCCCTTTTATTGTTCATTATTCTATGTTTAACTTAATATATTCTTGGGTTTAGGTGGGCTTATATTTCTACAACAAACTGTACAGAGGGAATCGTGTAACCAAAGTGGATACTGGGAGCTTTAATGCATTTTCCTCTCCAAACTTGGCTCCACTGGCCACTGCTGAAGTGGACATTACAAGTAAGCCAGAGAGACAGTCTGTCTTAATGCATTAGATACATATTTAATGAGCTTGAGCTCCTGATGTCTGGAGTAAAAGCTTCTCCTCTGTCCTCTCTCTGTAGTTAACTGGGACACAGTGTGGAGGGCAAACACTACAGCGAAGTTTCAAGTGAGCACTGAGTTGAACCGGAATGTGGGCCTGCTCAGGCTGTTTCCAGGCATCACTGCTGCCACTGTAAGTTCCTCTCTAAACTGGTTTTACACTCACTGAACCAGACCAGCGATTGGTATCTGTGTTGCACAAGCTCCAGACATTAGAATTTGTCTTTAGTATTTGTAAAATAAGTCAATGGATAATTAAGGGTCTTTCTCTTTGATGAAATAGTTTGTCCAATTTTTACCTGGATTTCTCTGCTTGTCAGAGAGATTTGGCTACACTAGTAGTATCCACATTTGTAGTATTGACAGTGTTTTTAGACTGTATGTTTTTTTTTGTTTGGTCAGAAAACATTTAACCTCATGAAAATATATGTTTTAAGTAAGTAGTAAGTACTTTTACTTAATTTACCTTAAGGTTTTTTTTTAAGATCGTATCTATTTGTGTATATAAAAACACATTATTTAAAAAAAAATGTACTGTCACTCGAGAAAATTTGTAAAGTGAAAGTATTTTTTGACTATAGAGGCGAGGTGGGTCCAGGTTTAGAGCCTGGTTTAATAGTAATTATAGAAGTAGTTGTTAGGTCAAGATTTTAGTTGTTGTGCAATAACAAAAAACTATTTTAAAAAGTAGTGAATGTATGTAAACTTTACAATTAGTACCTCTTTAACCTTTAATCAATTTATAATTATGTGGAGTAATATCTACTATCTACTATATCTACTTGTACTACTATTTTGGAATACTTGAGTATTTTTATAGTGATTTTATGATTCATATCATACTGAACATTAAAGACTGTTTTCCAAACAGTCATTTTGTAAAGCTACAAAACAATATTGTCAGCTAAAATTAAATCATTGTATATTGCCACTTTTCTGTTTTTCCTCGTTCATGTCAACTGCCACCACAGCTCAGCCGAGAGAAAGATGAGGGGATATATGGGGCGTGAACAATCACCCTGTAAAGAGGGAGGATTGGCATAGATACTGTAAGGTTTAGTGACACCTCCCCCTCATGGGACTGCTGCAAGAGTGACTTTACAGTCTCAGTCTGCTCCTACTGCCCAGCTCGCCTATCAAGACTTCCTTATGGCCTCTAACTGGCTTTATGAGGCAACTTTTGATTAGGCACCAGGCTCCCCTGCCTCTGCCCTGTACTAGAGCTCACTGGTAATCTGCATCAAGCATTTCTCGTCAAACTGCTTATGGCAACAAAGAATACTGACTGAACCTGGCACTTTTAATGTCACCTTCTCCCAATGTTTTATGGCAACTGCCGTTGTTGTGCCAAGCGACTTTATGCTTGCTAACACCTTCAGATTAATTGCTCTCTTATCTGCCATTTTAGTCATCTGCCTTTTGCATCGTCTGCCATTGCTAATGATGTGGTATAGGGGCTCTCAGTGCCAGCCAACCAGTGAGTGAGATACTGGGTGCAAACGTGGCTCCAGATGGGCTTTTAGGAGGCTGCATGGAGTAAGAGAGCTTTAGGAAAGATAACATGGAAGGATAATTCCTCAGTTTTAATTCTTGAACAGTTGAACAGCTAAAACACTCAGCAATATTTTGCGGTTTTATAAGTTGAGCAGCTGCACTCTATATCACAAATTTATAATTATTGCACTATTACTAATCATAGTCTAGACTATAATATTGATTTAGTCCTAGCTTTGACAAGTTGAAATTAGTTGACATTCTTTATATTCTAAATAAATTAAATGGATACTTGGTGAAAAATGTAAAGTAGTTATTGGGTTGTTAGAGGGTTTTATCAGGAAGGGCATCCAGTGTAAAACCAATGATGAAATGAATATGCAAATCACTGCACACTCAGAGGCTGATGATTTGCTGTGGTACTTCCAGATGAAAAAGGAAGAGGAAGAGATTGCATCTTAGTTTCATACCATGCAACCACATTAAGCATCATATTTGTGTCCAGGTCAGGGCCTTCCTCCAGCCGCCGATGCAGGGAGTGGTCCTGGAGACGTACGGCAGTGGAAATGCTCCTGATAACCGCCGAGATCTACTTGAAGAGCTTAAAAAGGCCACAGATTCTGGCGTCATCATCGTCAACTGTACACAATGTCTCAGGGGAACAGTGTCCACATCGTATGCCACTGGCAAGGTACAGTCACCTCCAACAATGATATACATTTACCCCCATTTATCAACTTAATGGCAATGATGAAAACAATTTCTTTGATCTGGTAGGTTTTGATAGATGCAGGACTTATAGTTGGTGGGGACATGACCCCAGAGGCTGCCCTATCAAAGTTGTCCTATGTGTTAGCAAAGAAAGACCTGGATCTAGAGGCAAAGAAGAAGGTTTGTCTGGCCATCACTTATATTTTTTTAGGTGTGATTTAATAAAAGTATGAAAAGTGAAACGTGTGTTTGCAGATGATGAGTCAGAACCTTCGAGGTGAGATGAGAGCTGATTTAGCTGGAGCCAAGTTGTGTTTGAGTGACAGCCGTTTCATCCAAGTCATTGCCAAATCTCTGAGCATCAGCTGCAAAGAGGTGAGGGCTTACACACAAATGCTCAGGTTCACACTATTTCTCATCAAGTGGAGTCAGGCATTGAAATACGAGAATACTTACAATGGTAAATCTGTACTTAACTATATGTTTCACAACCTCTCACCATTTGCTGATATACCGTTGCTTTGTCTGCAGGAGTTGGAAGCTATCCGTGATGCCCTGACTCCCTCGCTGGCTTGTGCTGCTGCTAAGATAGGGGACACCGAGGCACTAGAGGCCCTAAGAGAAATGGTAGAAAAGTTGGCACTTTATCCATATAATTAATAATCCATAGATAATTTCCTTTTAACACATCATGCTATATCAGGGTTTACCTAGGATCTTAAAAGCATTTAAGTATTAAATTGGTGGCCATATCAAGATCCAAAATCCAGTTTTAGTAGTGTTCATATTATTCAAGTCACATTTAGCCATTGGTCTCAAACCAGGAAGAAATCTTCTTATGCATAAAAATGTTTTGTCATGTTTTGCCAGTAGGTTGTGGGTGTAAATTTGACATTTAATTGTATCTTTGGTTGCATTAAAAAGATCTGAATAAAACCTTGAAAATTCTGTAATGTTAATCTTGAGTATCGCAACAACAAAAAGTGTAAGAT
This sequence comes from Bostrychus sinensis, assembly GCA_020698575.1. NCBI lineage: Eukaryota > Metazoa > Chordata > Actinopteri > Gobiiformes > Eleotridae > Bostrychus > Bostrychus sinensis. The sequence goes on from CM036258.1 coordinate 22,086,246, forward strand.
GGTTATTAGAAGCACAGAGGAGCACAAAACTAAAAAAAACATGAGGCCAGACTTGTTAGGCAAGCTCTTGCCTCTAATCACATGTATATTTGTTCTCTGTATCTTGAATGCATTTACTAAATGTTTGTTGCCACTTGGACAAACCAATGTGATGTTTTTGTGCAATATTAATTTGTATAAACAGTTTTGTCTGATTTTTGTCAAGGAGACTATAAGATACAGAAATGGCAATGCTATATTAGTAAAGTACGCTTGTTGTGTTTTTCTGTGACAGGGCAGTAATCTGTCTTTAGGGGACTATGATGGACGGACTCCTCTACACGTGGCATGTTGTGAGGGTCACCTCAAAGCAGTGCAGTACCTGCTGAGACACGGAGCCACAGTGTACGCTAAAGATCGCTATGGGGCCACTCCCCTGTGCAATGCAGTGCACTTTAGGTAAGACAGACCTTAATTTAATGTAAGCCATTATGAAGCTGAGCCATTGAACCCTTCCTGTTGGCCACTAACATCTGTAGACGTCTTTGGTAGTTGGCTTTCCTGAAGGTATCTTGTTAATGATTCTTTAAGGTGCATCTCCATTAAAGAAAGTGCTGCAACTGTGCCTAAATAAACACAAAGGGGGCTGAATTCAGGGTAGCAACCAGCAACCAACCAACTTAAAATAAAGACCATGTCAGGCACTAACTATAAGCTATAGAGGCTAATTGTAATTGGACAGTAAGGCTATCAAACATTTGAATTATTTTGTTATTTAATCACATGACTTTAAGTGTATACCTGGAATGCCATTCTTAATGTACTATGTTTAGCCTCCGGGTGAAAACGTTGTGTTAAAGCTGAGCCAAATGTCTCTTGTCTTCTTTTAACGGTTGATTCTGCAAGTGCAGACATGTTTCCCATGTGATGGCAGATGGACGCACTGTGTAGTGATTAAAATGCTTTCTAAACTACACAGTTACCAAATGTATGCACCAATTAATGCTTCAAATATAATTAGGCCTAGTCATACAACATTTAATATGTCAGCAGTTTTGATGAGTTTTGAACGGCATAGAAATTACACACTGATGCCCATATAAGGACTGGCAGAGTATAAGGTGAGGTAAAGGGTTAAGAACAAACTTGGGGAGTGTCTTAGGAACCAGTCCTTCCAGCCTGCTCCCAGTTTCACAGATGTGATACATGTATTGTCACACTCAAGGGGAAGTCTTGTATGTGTATCTGTAAAATAGTTTCTTTGGCATCAGATTCACATGCCACATAACAAGAGTAAAATAAACTGTAGGCTAATTTATTCTACAATCAACTTAGTCAAACTGACTTGATTCATAGGTATTTGCTTTGGGGCTTTTAATGTGATTTGTTTATTGCTAATGTCACTGTGCTGTGTGGGCGGTTCATTGTGGGGGTTAGGGACTTGTTACTACCTGCAAAACAACTCCACTCATCTTTTGATAGTGATAGTTTAATTGTTCAAATTCACTTAAATTAAAAAAAAGTACATCAGACTCCTAGGAGTAAATGATATCTTAAGGATTATTCATGTGCCAATAATTTATTCATTACTAAAGGCAGACAATGGGTAATAAGCGGTTATTTTAAATCTGTATATTTTAGACATAAAGATGTTGTGAGGCTGTTGAGGAAGACTGGAGCACACTTCTCTCGTGATGAACTGGAGGAAGCAGGCGTCGAGCTGTGCAGGTGAGACCAGTCTAAATACGTGACCACTGGCAATTAGAGTCACGATGTCTGAGTTGCTCATCTAGCCACAGTGACCCATCCTGCATAGCTGATGCAGGCCTAACCTGTCGTCCCACTGTTGCACAAACTATAGGAATGCTCCCCGGTAGCATATCTTAGCATCTCCTCTGCATCTCTATTGTTGGCTAGATAAAATAATCTACCTTTGATATATTAGACAAAGTATGGACAAAGTATGCTTAGCACAAGTTTCATAATAGAGTGCTAACATCTTGTAAACCATGATTTTTCCTATAGCAGTTGTTCACTGTTCCAAAACTAGAGAAATGTTAGTGGTTACTGAAAAGCAACAATTTGAAAAAAATGGCTGATGCTATGAAATACTAAACATGACTCTGGAAGTAAACAAAATCATAATATACTAAGTGACAAAAACCAAGAGTAAAATTAGGCTAAAAGTAATACATTGGGTCAGTATTATTATGGTCACATGAAATAAGAAACCGTGGCCTATAATGTATGTGATCTGTACATGTGTTTGTCTAAGTTTCTAAAATATTTTCACCTATACAAATGACAAACCCTCAACTTAAAGACTAGGTATAATGACTGTAAATGACATTTTGCTAATAACACTTGTCGTGTCTCTGTCAGTCTGGCAGCCAGCGGTGACCTAGAGGGCCTAGAAATCTGGAGCCTTGCCGGCGCGGACCTGACCACACCAGGCTATGATGGGCAGAACGCCATTCAAGTGGTGTGTTAAACAGTGCCACACAGCAACTGATAAAACACGTTTCACTTCTTCTTGAGTCACAACTCTTCTATTGTCACAGGCCCAGTCGGTTGGCCAAAAAGAAGTGGTAGCAATTTTAGTCCAGCTCATGAGCAATAGAACCAAGGTAAAACAAATAGGTGTTGTGCATGGATACCCTCAGTCATTCTAAAAAACCCTTCCTAATTTAATTTAATACCAGCATGCCAACCCGATTGATTTAGTTATCTGTTCATAATTACAATTTTGTTTTGTTTAATTTCAGACAGTTTTTGGTGACTTTAGAGAATATGCTGAATATGATAATGATGAGGAGGTAAATGACTTGTGGACTGGTGTTTTCCATCTTGTGCATGAAATCATCTTTATCACAGCTGTTTGGGCCATGCTGTCCTGATTTTCAATCAAACGTATCATTCTTTATTAAATGTTGACTCTTTGTTCTTGAATGATTACCTTTACATTCACACTAATAAATCAGTAAAAGTGAAAAGCCAATAGACATACACTATAATTCCAAAATTATTTGCTCACCTGCCTTTGGACGCATATGAACTTAATTCTTAATCTATGATATGGATTTCAGTATGGTTTAATATGATGTTGGCCCACCCTTTGCATCTATAACAGCTTCATTTCTTCTGGGAAAGCTTTCCCCAAGGGTTAGGAGTGCTTATGGGAATTTTTGACCATTCTTCCCAAAGCGCATTTGTGAGGTCAGACACTGATGTTGGACGAGAAGTCCTGGCTCGCAGTCTTCGCTCTAATTCTTCCCAAAAGTATTCTATCGGGTTGAGGTCAGGACTCTGTGCAGGCCAGTCAACTTCTTCCTCACCAAACTCACTCATCCATGTCCTTACTGGTGCTTACTGGTCATGTTGGAACAAGAAGTAGCCATTCCCAAACTTTTCTATCACAGTTTTCCACAAAGCTGTAGCCTAGGTGCTAGATTTTATGCACCTGTGGCCATGGAAGTGATTTGTACACCTGAAGTCAGTTATTTGGGTGGGTGAGCAAATACTTTTGGCAATTTGGCTTTTGGTATGAGGGTGACCTTCTTAGCAGAGAATAATAGTACAAATGTACCTCCCCACCCACCCAAAAAAAGGGACAATGTCTACAATGTAAATAAAACAATGAAATGGTTTGAAAAAAATAATTATATTTACCATTTCATGAAAAATGATTGCTCATTTTAAAATTTGTTGGCAGGAAAACATCTTCAATAAGTGTAGGCAAGGCACCAAAAATATTTTTAAAACTAATAAAACATTTCATTAAGATGGGTATAAAAGGAGGGAAAGTCTTGCTGCATTAAAAACAAAATCTGTTCTGGAAATCACTAAATTGGCTCAAGAACACTCCCAGAAGTCATTACAGTCTGTAAACACTGTTGGTGTCAACGGTACCATCCAAAGAAGAAATCATATGTGAACATGATCCTGAATTGTCATTGACATTTTGATTCACTGGGCCATAGAACAGGTTTAAGTTTTGATTTGCAAATCATTGAATTCAGTTTGTATTTACATTTGCACATTGTCCAAAGTTTCTTTGAATTAGGTTTATACTCAACTAGTTTGCTTAATAATTATGAATACTACAGTCCTGTTGCTGGGACTAAAACTACAAAGTAATGATTGTAATAGAGGCAATTAGATCAGCTTTGAGTTTAAAATTAGCTCACCTCACACCCTTTGTTTTCTGTCCAAGCCTCATCAGATCTAGTCTAGTCACATTGTGGATGCTTGTACACCCAATCACACATTCCTGTGAGTCCTAAAGCAGTGCAGCCTACTTCCTCCAGGCTGAATGTGTGTGTTTATGTATGTCTAGTTAAAAGTGCTTTTGGAGTAATAATCTATTAGTTGTATGTACTAACTCTTATATGTTTTGTTTCTCAGAATTTCATTGAGTTCACCGCCCCTTCATCGGGACTGTGAAACCTCTACAGGATCATGCCACTTTTGCATCTGTTTCTTCCTTGCCATCTTTATCTCCTTCAATCAGCGTTAGAGCCTGTAAATGTAAACTATGTCTTGTAACTTTGTCTTTGTCCACCTGGCAGCCAGTGAAGACCTAGAGGGCTTAGCAGCAAGGAGTCTCGCTGGCTTCCTGCCATGGCATGTTTATCCCACCGTCCGCAGCTAAAGTTCACTTTATGTGTACATCCTTTAAGTTTAAAGCCATATAACGTTTCCCTCCAAAGTCACTGGAAGCACAACACCGACTTTGAGTGTACAAGCATAAGCAAACAGCAGCACTATAAATGTATGTAAATGTTTGATTGTTTTACTTGTCAGTATTTTAAGTGCTGCTTTTGTTGTGTAAGGAACTGCACAGAGATTGTGATGTCCAATCTGGGAAATCAGGGTCAACTTAATTAAATGTTTTAACATGCACCTTTCTTACTAGTAATTTGTGGATATGCACATGTTGTAACTCTTTCTACAACAATAAATTGGTGGTATCTGGAACATGGTAAAAATACTGCATTTTTAATTATTTTTAAGATTAAACAGTATCACATGAAGTCATTTAGGGGAACACATTAATGGTTAAACTTTGCCTCGAAACAAGACTTAATTTCCTGTAGCTCAAACAGGTATTACAAAAAACAGCAGTTACCTTTCAGACTGAACCAGCCTGTTTGTGAGACTATTGTCAAGCTGGAAGTGTCGCATATCTCCCACTTCAAAATGGCAGAAGATAATTCAGAATATTTGATGAACATTAAGACCAAAAGTTTGTTATTGTCTGTGGTAGTATATGCACCACTGTAAGTACCTTATTTTGTTAAATCGTCTTTTTAAGTTAACCCAGTTAGGCCCCTCTCACATGAATGTTATTGCTCATAAACATACTGCTGTATGCTGATGTGACTTGAAAAGTGAAAAGGCGCATGCTGTTATTGTCTTGCTGTATACACCTGTGTAAAGGATCTATATGAAGGCATGATGGTTTATTTTTGCTGTAAGAAAACCAATAAAGTACATTTCAAATCCCTGTTTCCTCTGCTGTTGTTGGTGTGCTGCATCAAACACAAACTACACAAGACTGCACATTATGTGTTGCACAGACCCCAATGCAATTTCCACTTTGACACGGTGTTCTGTATGAATTACTCTATCCAATTGTTGCGGGTCATTTGTATTAGCTTGCAGTGTTTCTTTGTGTTCGGTAAAATTGTGTCCTGACTGACAATGAGCAGGCTAGCAGAGTCTGCACTATTAAAAGCAGCCCTGTCTGTATAATTCTCTTCTGTGTTTAGATCATTCTGAGACAGATTAAACTTATTTTATCTTATAATTTTCTCTTTATCAAATGAAACCGAGCATGTGACTCGTGGCCCTCTCGGTGCTGGTATCTGTAGGCCTGGTGGTTGTGTTTATGTGGAGGGCGGCTGCCCTGTCGTGCTCCTCACTGGAGGAACCCAGCTCATCCGGTCCGACCAGCATGGGCCTCATTCCTTTCTCAGAGAGAGGCTTGTATCAACCTAGCCCCAAAACTGTATATAAAGAGCTCCCAGCTCCCTGTCAGTCACTGTGGCCGTGGGTGCCTTCAGGAGAACACCATCTGACAGAAAGAGCTCACCTTGCACAGGTAAGCGCGCTCTGACGCACCGCACGTAAGCGGACAGATGAATGAATGCTTGAAGCTATGCCAATTTGAATGTCTTTTTTGAACGGAAATGTTTTTTTTCTCCAGCTGACGCGACATTTAAGGGACGTCTTTTCTTCATGTAAGCTACATTTGGTCTCTCTGATTAAGTGGTTCTCAACAGTTCAACAGTTCTTTAACAAAATTGTGAAATGTTTAGGACCACTTGACCAGTCAGACAAATACTACCAAAGTTTAAATTTAGAACTGAAGTCATCGCAGGAGTCATCCACAGTTTTTGCAACGCGTTTTCTTGGCACTTCTTGTAAGTTTTGTTTGATCCTTGTGCCATCTTGTATTTCACACGTAGTGCATTGCTGACGTACAGGTTCTGCATGGGGATTATCAAGTGTTAGTCTTAAATGATATCATGAGCATGCCTATTATACTTAGATTAACCGTTTTCTGTATAGTCACACTGCTGACAACATTCAAACACTGAATGTCACCGCTGTATTCTTGCTCCAAACTCTGATTAAAAAGAGTCAATCAAATCATTTGTCTCTGTTGAGTGTGTGGGTGTGTGGGTTGGAGGGGAGGTCGCTGTCCAATGTACTGAAACCTGCTGCTTATGGTCTACTTTTGTTGACTTCTGGTTGTAAATGTGTTTACTTCAACAAAGGTTTTTACGCACAGCTTAAGTTCCATTTTCACGCCTGCCAAAAATAAATCCGACACAACGCCGGTAAGAATGGGAATTGGCTACCTTATATTGCATGAATCATTCATGAAAGCACCGATTGCTCCCTCCTCTTTTCAGACATCCCCCCGTTCTCCTCCTTCTGCCTCTCTTTGATCTCCTCCATGCGCCAAGAACTATCAATATTTGCTAAACGTTTCTCACAAAGCCTTGTCCTGCGCGGGGAGAATCTGCCGAGGATAAGATATAGAAGGAGAGAAAGAGAGAAGAGCATTAATGAGATGCCCTCAGCGGTGCGCCTGTACGTGCGCAAAGGGCAGCAGATGTAGCAGCTCGCTCCCAAGGGACAGCGTCCGCAGAATTTCATCAACGACTCGGGGGCAGACCCAAGCCAGACGCCCTCCACAGGGTAGAGCCCTTAAATCATCTTTTACTATACACAGTAATTATCCGCACTAGCATCGCCACATTCACCCCATCACAAGTAGTCTTTTCCTCGGTTGCAGCTCTTGAATATTTAGGCCATTGTAAACTCCACTCTTCTCGTTAATGTTTCATGGCGTTTTAAACGTCGACTTTTCAATACTCTCTGACAGGGTAAGTGAAAAATATCAAGGGTTAGTTAGTTTCAAAGACTTCTGATAATCTGATCTTCAAAAGGATTAGCGCGTTGAAGTTTTTATAACTTCACTTTCTGTACTTTCTGCTGTCGCTGATCACAATAAGCTTTGTGAGGTTGGCACAGTAACTACCAATTAACTTTCCAAAGCCGGAAATGCACGCCAAAGGCATGCGTCAGTGACGTCACTGCGTGTTGTTGGACATCATCCAAAAAGCGCACTACACTTGACTCAGATTTTAATCTATTGGTTTGTTTGACTACGCGTATAATCGTCATTTTACACAAAAACCGTGCCCATACAACAAGTGAAGTCTCTTCCCCACGTGGCTGCTGCTATATCATTACGTCATCAGTATATCATCTAAATGGAGATTTAAGAGACACGGGACAAAGTAAAAATTGTAAAGCTAGTAGGGTAACCGACTTGTCTTAATAGCCTGATATATTTAAATATTTGGCGCCATCATCAATAAAACAGCTGCAATTAAACTAATTTACAAAAGTTGAACCAACAGTTCAAGCAGATGCGTGTGGATTTATTTTATGTATATGCCAACATATCATTAGTGAGCGTACACCATGGGATTGTTCTGCACTTTTCATGTTGTTTGTTCTATACTATTATATATATGTTCAACTCTGAGTTCACTCTTTAAACCAAATCTATTTCCCTCTACAACATAACGTCCCCACTGATCACATGCCCCACACTGTGGTCGCACCTGTTCAGTCCGCACTAACTAGGATCAGCCTGTTGGTGATGATGAAGCCTATTCATTGAATATCGATTAGCAATCAGGAGATCTTACTGGATTTCAGACACGAGTTGCATTATTCATCAACAGTAGCCTAGCCTAGCTGGCAACATCTTAGATTATGATTTTTCGCTCTCAGAGGTCACACAGGAGTCATAGTACAGCCTATGATGTTATGATGATGTTATGGCGTTTGTCGCAGGGCCAACCAATAATAGCCTATACGAAGGCCTACATTCATAGAGGTGAGTGTATGAAGTAACTATAAGATGGATATTGTAATCTAACAGAATGGAATCAGGAATGGCATAGGTCTTAATGTACACACAAATAAACCGCCTTCATACAGCATCATACTCCCAGTCGACCAAGCACTGCAATAGTAACACTGATAATAAATAACACTATAAGGATGAATATCGTAATGATTGTGAAGGAAATTATAATGGATATTACGCAGAGGACCATAAAGTAGGCTATGATGTGAATATTATTGTCCCTGGACAATCCCTACAATAACATGACACCAGAGAGGCTACCGTTACGCGTTGTAGGGTTGTAGGTTGTCACTGTGTTTTCCATGTGCGCGTCGGGCGCTGGTAAGTACAGCCACCAGCAAATCGGGTGGGTGCGCAGGTCATCATTGTGAGAGAGGGAGTGAGTGAGTGATTGAGAGGAGCGGAGACAAGAGGAACAGCAGATGCGTAAGGTGCTCACACAGACCCGCAGACCTGCATCACGCCTCAGCATGGTGTAAAAGTGGATGTAAACTCGCCTGAATGGATTCTAACGTTTTATTGTGTTCTCACCGGAGCGGCTGTGTTTTACGCACACGTGCAAGCGCTCACCGCAAGTGACGACTGGATGTACGGCTTAAACTCTGTGGATTTAGCCGCTGGAGGGTACGAGAGGTGTAAAGTCCTGTTACATGGATGTACAACTCGAAGTGTTTGCTTCCTAGGGAGTGGATTATTGTGTAAGGTACGCGCGCTGCCCACATGGCTTTACCAAACTCATCGGGGTCTTCCGAGGCTGGGAAGCCCAACCCTGGCGTCATAGACCTGGGCACTATCATCGTGGACTCCGATATTATCTTTGGGTTTACAAGTCATTTGCTCAAAAGAAAGACAAAGGTAAGAACAAGTGGGAACGGTGACGAAAAGAGGGTGATATCATGTTTGCGCGTAACGAGGATCAGACTTGGGACAATCACCGCTTCTGTCCGGTGTTCAGCACCTTGAACAGCACCTTGCAGCATCCACAATTTACTCCTGATATCTAAAATAAAGACATGTATTTACACCTTTAATGAGTTATGTTAAATTTAGAAAGCAAATCTATCTTTTTCAGCTTTGGAACTGTTGCGCAAAGGAAAATACAATAAAAAATAACTATTTGTTCATAACAAAATAACAAAACCTATAATAACTCGATATAGGTCTAGTCTATTTACGATTTACATATGATTAATAATTTGTCTTCAACTATCTGATCAACTATCTGTTGATTTTGTCTACCTGTAGAGATGTGTCTATTTCCATGAGAAACAGATATGTTGTATGAAGCGATTTTTTTCTTCGATCTCAAAACACTTTTAATTCAGAACAAAAATTACTTTAAATATTAAATTAAGTCATATCCCTCATTATTTAGGCAATGCAATATAATGAGTAACATTTAGTACGAGTTGTCGCCTTTCACTGAGACTAAAGGTTTAGACTGAAATAGGTCGTTTCAGGGCAACAAGAGAACCCTTTTCAGAGCCAAGGCATCGGTGCTTGTGACCATTGTGGCTTACATCATCCATATGAAATATTTAAAGTTTACCAAATTAATATTTAACCTCATAGTGCCCCTCACCCCTTTCCCTTTTACAACTATTGCTGTTTGGGATTTTGGCCAGATGATGGCGCCAGAGTAGCGCCGACTACCCTGACAAACGAGCGCCAGCAGTGCACCTGAGAGCGGGACCACTCTTCACACTGTAGGCTCAAAGTGGAGGGCAGCTTTTATTCATTTTTCAAAAGGTGATCAATGCCGGGAAAGTTATAGAATGAATGTAATTACACTCAGTTTCAAATTCAGACACCACTTGATGTAGCCTAATCCAAGCTCAACGGGAGTGGGTTCATTTAATGTTTATTGATACGTGCGCTAAGCAGCTATAGCTTTTATAACAAAATTCATACCTTGAAAAAACTCCAGCCAAGATTCAGACCAGTTTTCAACAGGGATTTCACAGTAGAGATGCTTTCAGAGTGGGAGGGAAGGCACTTAGGCGAGCTGACTTTGCCAACATCAGAGTCATTTACCTGAAAAAGAGTTCATTTTAGTACAACAAAAGTCCGCCTCTATAATAACAGGGTTGAATGGTGGTATCACCCCCTCACTCACCCGCTCTGTTAACTTTCCCCCTTCACCAGCCCTCCCTCCCATTCCAGCAGTGACACCGCCTCCTGCTGTAGCGTCCTGGACCAAACTCCCCGCTGCGGCTCGTAAACTTAGGACTCTCCAGTTCCCTTCTCCCACCCAGCATTAGGTTCTGAAAACTCCGACAGATGACTTTTATCCTTCAGTCAGCTCCAAAGTCTCCGCCTATATGGCTACGCATCGCGTTTTTCTGCGTTACCATACTTTTTAATTTTCCACGAAGAAGAGCGTCTTCTTCGCTGAGCTTTAATTTGAGAAAATGAACTCGACTGAGGGCTGTTCAGATTCTGATGGACTGGACCCTAGCGACCGCGTGTTCACTGTAAGTGTCTAAAAGCACTGTAATAACTTGTTAAATTATTTTAAAAAATCCTTTATCTTTGCGGAATTTGTTTTTGTACAAACTTATAGCTTGTAATGTTGAAGGAGTGACATCCTCCTGTTTAAGACAGGTGCTTCGTAACCAAGCTACAAGTTGCTATTTACTTGTCTACTGTAGAGGCATCGCCTCTAATCCAAAAAAGTTAGCCCAAAAACTCATTTATGTTGTGTTTAAGGTGGAGGGGTGTCCCAGTGGAGTGTCCCCGGCCAGTGGCGAACTAACCCCCAGGAAAAGGCTTCTTTCTGTGGAGGACGCGCGCTGCAGCAGCCGGCCTGCCCCTGAGGGCGCAGGCTCGGTCTCCATCTCAGCGGAGTCAGAGGAGAAGACAGCCCTGTGTCAACAATGTCAGAAGAAGGTCTCAGATCTCAAGAAGCAGGCGCTGGCCCTGGCAGACCAGAATTCACTCAAGGTTAGTCACACCATCAAACTTAATGTTATTTTGATTAAGAATCATACTGTATCAGTCTCAACTAGATTTTAGCAGTGTGCTTGGATTAGAAACAATATGTGGTACAAACTGTCCATCTGCACCTGTTATGTTTTCGTTATTAATGCTACTGCACAATGCAACAAGTTCCCTTGAAGCTTTCTTATTGTATCCAATTGTAAAAGTTGTTTATTGCTCCACTTCAAATGCTGGCCTTGGATGTGAAAATGGCAGCTTTTTTTCAGACTTTGAAAGTAGCCCATTGTTTGGCAAACAATGCTTATCTCTTTATTTGGGTGTGGAGGGGGCTGAAGGAGCTGCTGGGTCTGTAGGGATTTAATAGTGAGCCTCACATTGGAGACTGTGGAGGAAGTCTGTGTCCCTGTCGACCTTCGCTGTGCATTGAAAGTGTTTCTGTATATGGCTGCTCCCACAATTCCCACCGCTGTTAAATATAGGCCCTGAGAGAAGTGTTGTGGCGTGATGGTTCCTTTTTTTTTTTTTTTTTTTTGACCTTATAGATGGGTCCTCTTTTGTTGTTCCTTCGTCGTTCGTTTAGTCTCCGATTGGATTACTGGTCTGAATCCCACAATAGCACTTGTTCACTTATATAACAGGTATAGGGGGACACAGGGGGAGGACCTGGGCTCTCTGCTTGTGTGGTCCCATCTTTGAGGCTGTATCAGATCTAACTTGAAGTATCAGGTAAGTCCACTCATAAACACATTATACCGCCATTACCTGCCATGAGAACTGACCTCCCCTTTTTACTGTGGAACCCTGGTGCTCCGTTTTCTCCTATATCCTCCTATTTTGCACTTGTTGATGGCTTAATTGGGGGTAAAGGCATGGTGCTATTAGTGCACCCTGGTTAAGCTATGGTAGGATAATAAACTCATTGTCTGAACACTATCTTTGGGAATAGTCACCTGTTGATTGGCCTTTTTGCTCTATAGCTGATCGCTTCCAAATTGTTTCCTCAAAGGTCAATGGGGTGACTCAGGTGGCTACTAGGTGTGTCTGTGGTCACTGTTGTGTCTGTGGTCTCCATGGGAAAACACAAGCAGAGACTGTTTACCCGAGGCCGCACTTCCCCTCCCTGTGCTGTGGCATTTTTGTGAAGAGGAAGTCGGCCCGGTCCCCAGACGCCCCCCCTCTTTGTCCCACCCGTAGACTTATTGTTTGAATACAGTAGTAGTAGAGAGTGGATTAAAATACAAGGAAAGAGTGTTTGAGATTGTTTGTTTTTATGCGTAGTGGAGGGAAAGTTCACACTAGACAGGAGGATTTTGGGTGTAAACAAATATACTGTGTGGATGTCAGTAGGAGGAAATTAATAGTAAATTTCTGAAAATGTGTCTATAGAAACTTCCACAAATGACATAAACAAACATGCATCTTTTGACAACAGTAGCAATTGTCTTATGTGTTTGAAAAAAAAATAGTTGTTGTGTAAACCGCAGAACAAATTGATTTCGTGCTCATCTAGTTCAAGTAATTAATTTTTTATTGAGGTATTTGCTATATTTTAAGGACAAACTTGATCTTATATTGACAAATCATCAGAATTCAGCATGTTGCTTCTATAGCTAAATGCTCAGCTACATACGTTACTTGCTAATGCTCTCTACCCAGGCACTGACATTACACTTGAGTTGGTCAGTTGCCAATTGCCATCTTCTTTATGCACAATTGTCACTTTTTGGTAGCTAATGCCAGTTCGTCTATTGTCTGTCCTCTCCACTTGGAATGTCTTTGAATTATTTTGAAGCTTCAATGCCCTTTGCTCATACATTTACACACAGGGTTGTCCTAATTATATTTTTGACATAGCGTTGAGGAGCTAAAGCTCAAATTAACTTTACAATGATTTTGTCCTTGAGATGCCAACCTTAAGCTTGCTGCATTGGCACATTTTACGTTCTTCAGACAGCACATAATTAAAATAACCCTCGGAATTAACGTCCTTAGCTGAAAGGACATAAGAAAATAACAATAGAGAGGCTTCATACTTGATGGAGACTCACTGAGTTCATCTACATAATTAAAACCTATACTACAGCAAGTATCGACATCAATAGAGTGAAGCAGACATTCTGGTTTCTATAATTGTAGACTTGGATCATTGTGGCTGGACATGGCGGCAGATACACAATCAAGAAAGATGCTCACTTCAAAGGATTCAATTAGATAAGACTGGCTCGTGTTAAAGATATAGCTTCCACCTGTAATTTTCCTTTCCTGAAAGTGATACTTAATATTTGCCTTTGCTGATGAGATGAGATGACAGGGAAGTTTCCTTTTGCCTGGGCCATCAACCATCTCATGAAAAAGTTAAGAGACTGTCAGCGCTGATAATAGCCAATTTGGTTAGAGCAGACTCTGTAGCCTGGAGTTATTGTGGCCTGTAACGACTCCAATTCCTCGCCCCAAGGCCAGGCTCAAGTAGGTCTAACCTCTCAGCCGGAGATTAGACAAGTACTGTCAGTGGATATTTCTCTGCAAAGGTAAATTTCAATCATAAAGACAAGATAATGCCAGTGAAATATTCAGGATGGTGGTACAGTTGAGTGAAGCTGAAATTGAACTGCTGGATTGTTATTAGAGATTCACAGTATTAATTTATCTGTCTTCTACAGCTTATTACTGTTAGGGGTCATTGATGGCTGGAGTTTATTCCAGATACTAGAGGCTTGAGGCAGGGTACACCTAAACAATAATGAGTTAGTTTCAGGATATTCATTCACAAAGAGCAATTTAGTTTTACCAATTCACCTGTAAACATGTCCAAAATAAAATTATAACTTTAGTATAAGAAAAAAAGTAACTGAATGCTAAGTTTTCTTAAGAATATAACTTTTAAAATAAGATTTTTGTTACTGCACAACAAAACCATTACTTTTGCTGCTATGTCTACTACTGTAAGTAAAAAGTGTGTTGCAGAAAGTGTACTCAGAAAGTACTTTTTTTTCTTGTTCGATTTCATGACTTAATTTCTTAAAGTACTTGAGTTAAAGTATCTTGTTACTTTCCACAGCAGGCTTAGTGTAGCTGTATATGAACTGCTGGATAGCTATTAGGGCTGCACAATGCATTGCAAATGTATTGTTACTGCACTATCAACAACTGCAGTATCCACATTGCAATGAACTACTTGTATCACAACGTTACTGCATTCCATGTAATCCTCATTTGACTTTTTGCATCGGGGCATGACTGAACAGCAACTTTTCCTAGAGCATTTCAAATTTAGTTTTATAATTAGTGCTATGTTCATGCAGCATATTACATATTTATAGCTTTTCTCATACAATGCAGCCTGATTGCTACTTTGTAAACCTATGTTGGATTTGTTTTACACTACCAGAAGTATTAAGTCAAGGCTGCAACTGTTACTAAATTTATGCAGTATTTGGTTAAAGAAGTTGGTTAATGAGTGCACACAGCATTGCCCGAGTGAGTACGTCAAGGTCCGAAATGGTCAAGGATAAAGTCAACAGTGCCAAACAACCGCTCATAAATACCGGCACTGTGAATATAAATGTAACTGGTGTGGACCTCTTAAGCCAAGAAAGCACACTGACTGATTAACCCACAATATCCTGCAGGGTTCCGAGGGGCGCCAAGATTTAGACTGAGTCGTTGCGGGTTGAGGTCACTTACAGCTTCACCTTTGACCTTTTTGGAAACAGGAAAAGCTGAATTTAGAAGCCACGTGGGTTACTGCAATGATTAAAATTTAATGAATGAAATTAAATAGTGGAGAGTGAGAAAGCTGATTATGAATGCCTCACACTGCTGATATATGCACAGTGTGTCTGAGACTATTATAAATGGATTGTGTGGCTGTGAATGTGGTTCCGGGAATTATTCTGTATCGCAAGAGCCTATTCTTTTACTTTTTTTTTTTTTTTGAATTAATAAATGATGCAGAGCGGTAATTCCACTCATTTAGATTCATGTTTGATTGCTTTGTGTTTTGTACTCCGTTTGACCCCTGATCCGAGGAAAAATGTGCAGTTGTTTCTGACTTCCAGCTAAGGGTTACAAATTAGGTTATGTTTCCCCAAAGCAACGATATTAATCACTTTTGCATTATGCTGCATGCAAACGCTGCTGGACCACAATTTCTCACAAGTTGTACGCGCTCTATAGAATAAACATTTACATCTATCCAGACTAGGGTTAATTAATTGTCTTTTTGAATCTTTGATATAGACTCTATGGCGTCTTTCTGCCCATGTATGGAGGAGTTCAACTTGTACAGGAGAAGTTTGTTGATGTAAGCCATGAGACTAACAGCGGCAGTGCAAAAATGTTTACTAGCCTGGCTACTGTTTCCCAGGCAGTGGGGCGAGGAGTGTTACCTTTCCTTTGTTGGCTCCCCTTTGACCCCTCTGTCAGCTCTTTATTGTGGGTTAGGATTTCAGAAGGCCGACCTGGGCTCAAACAGGTGTACACTGCAGGAGGCTAGATGACAGTGTTTGGGTATTGTGGTTACATGACTGTAGGGAAATTCAAATGATTGCCTAAGTCTAATTACTGAATAACTGGAGTAATCATCTTTCTCCAAACCTATATAAATTAATTTGTTGTCAGACTATTGCTGCAAGTTTACAGCTTATTCAAATTAAGGTCAGACAGCGCTCTGAGCCTGCTCCATAATTAGGCAGTGGCACACAGTATGTTATATAAACAAATATGAAACCAGTGTTTATACCATTACTCACATATTTTTTGGCAGTTTTTTTATTTTAGTCTTTCATCACATAAAACATCATAGCCTATACAGTTTGGTCCATACACTGACTCAAGTTTTGCTATTTTAGTTTTTGTTTTTCACCAAAACTGTTCAAAATACAGTTATATAATGCATATGTGTTTAAAGAGAGGGCAGACTCTCAGCTGTAATTTGAGAGTATTCACATCCAAATCACAGAAAGGATTTAGGAATTACAGCTCTTTAATGTGTAGCTGCCTCTTTTTCAGGGGCTCAAAAGTAATTGGACAGTTGATTGAAAAGCTATTTCCTAAGCTGCACGGGCTATTTCCCTCATTGATCCATCATAACCTGAGCAGGTAAAAGGTCTGGACTTGATTCCAGGTGTTACATTTGCATTTGAAAGCTGTTTCTTTAAAATCACAACATGCAGTATCTCAATGGAAGTGAACCAGACCATCCTTAGGCTGGATTAAAAAAAATGGTGAAAAACCCCTTTCACAACATCCACCTTAGTGTAGAACACTCTCCAGGAAGTGTCTAGGTCCACCATTACCAGAAGACTTCATGAGAGAAAGTACAGAGGGTTCACCACAAGGTGCAGACCATTCATCAGCCTCAACAATAGAAAGGCCACATAAGACTTGACCAAAAAACACCCAAAGAAGGCAGACCAGGTCTGGAACAGCATTCTTTGAACAGATGAAACTCAGACCAACCTGTACCAGAATAATGGACAGAGAAAAGTCTGGAGAAGGCTTGGATGACATGATCACTGCTGTTTATTGATGATGTGACCAGCCAGAAGTGTAGCGGGATAAACTTTCTGCTCAGATTCAGACAAAAGCCATGAAGTTGACTGGACAGTGCTTCACAGTACAGATGGACAGTGACCCAAAACGAAAGCAACCCAGGAGTTTTTTAAGGCAGATAAGTCTATATTAATTATATAACTGTATTTTGAGTATGTTTTAGTTAATAACTAAATAAAACAAAACTTGTGTCAGTGTCCAAATATTTATGGACCTAACAGTACTTTGTCTAGCTTTGTTATGGTCATAGATTGGCGTGTTGTTACTGTTGTTGATTTCAATTCTTACAGTATAATAGAGAATAAAAGTAATGAGTAAATTAGTTTTTTTGCATTTAGTGTGAGAGATAAGCTACATTTAATGTTAGCTTATTGCTATTGCGAAATGCTGTGAAATGACCTGACCACAAAACACCATAAACTCAAATTTTTTATTCTTTCTCACGTACAGTGGCAAGAAAAAGTATGTACCCCCATTAGCATTTTTCCTTTATTGTTGCCTTGCAACCTGGAATTTAAATGGATCATTGAGAGGTTTATTTTTGTCACTTTACATCACATGACAACAGCTTTGAAAATGCAAAAAAAAAAAAGTTTTATTGTGAAGCAAATTAGAAATATGACAGAAAAAGAGAAAACTTGAGCATATAAAAGTATGTACCCCATCAAGTTAGTTCTCTGTAGAACCACTTTCAGCTCCAACTTTTCTAGGGTAAGTGTTTATGAGCTTGGTTCATAAAATCACTGGAATTTGTGCTCATTCTTCATCTAAAAACAGCTCAAGCTTCTTCAGGTTGGATGCATTGTACAGCACAGTTTGAGTAATTTTCTTCAAAAATGTTAGCTCCATCCTTCATTCCTTCAGTTCTGAGCAGTTCCCAGTCCCTACCAATGACAAATATCCCACAGCAGGACACTGCCATCACCAGGCTTCACTTTAGAGAGGGGCCACAGTCAGGTGCTAGGTTTGTGCTACACATAGCATCTTTCATTGATGGCTCATTTTAATTGTATCTGGACAGAGGACCTTCTCGTGTTTGGGGAGTCTTCCACGTGCCTTTTGGCAAACACAAAACATGTTTTGTTATTATTTTCCTCAAGCAATGGCCACTAACCCTAGCTCTTCAGCTCTTTCATGGTCACCTTTGGTCTTACTGTTGCCTCTCTAATGAATGCACTCTGGTTTGTGAGTTTTAGATGGTCCTCTTTAGGCAGGTTTGATGTGGTTCCTTATCTTTTACATATTGTATTGATGAATTAAATTGTGTTTTGTAGCATAATGACAGTTGAATTGCAGTCAGGCCAACCTTATCTAACTATTTCTGTGACTGAGGGTGAGTAATACCGGGTCTCATGTAGGGGCCTCTTATATACTTTTGCACACTGAAGTTTTCTGTTTTTCTGTCGTATTTCTAATTTGCTTCACAATAATTTTTTTTTGCATTTTCATAGCTGTTGTCATGTGATGTAAATTGACTGACATGAACCTCTCAATGATCCATTTAAATTCCAGGCTGTAAGGCAACAATAAAGGAAAAATGCTAAGGGGGTACATACTTTTGCTTGTCACTGTATATAAAGTCGGAAGAGAAAGAAATAGATTAGAGGGCTTAATTGAGCTATGAGCTTAATATGACCCAGCTCTGACTATATGTAAATGTGAAATATGTATGTAAATATGTAAATAGTGACTGGTGAAACTATGCTAACTATGCTAGAGAGGATAATGTGTGTAAGAAGCCTTTTAGATGTGGAAGTTAAGCAGAGTTAAGACTGTATTATTCTACTCACCTCTAAGTTCATAAGCCATAAGGAACTGTGTCATAGCTGTCATGTTTGTGTGCACTCCAGAAAGCCTTGGAGGAGACCAGGGATGAGCGGAGGAGACAGACACAGCCAGAGCTGTGCCCCGGTCTTTTCCCAGCATGCACTGTGACTGGTGCTTTATGGCATGTGGCTGTATTAAAGCACAGAGCAATAATCTGGTGTCAAGTGGAGCGGGGAGCAGAAACATCAGTCATGGCGGCTCAGCGCTGCAGCTGTGGACTGCCACCTTCACTCCAGTATCCACAGCTTCATCTCTCACTTATTCTCTGAGTACCTGTTGGACAAGGTGACAAGGTAGTTTGACTTTGCATCAATTCTTGAACTTATTGTTAGTAGTGAATGTTGAACCTCCATACCTTAAGGGACAACTATACAGTATGTGTTGCATAATGTTAGAGCAGCCTCATTAGCCCAGACCGCCATCCTAATTCTCTTCTATTCCAAAGAATGAGTCTAGTTTGTGTACATTTAAGTTTGATTTTCAGGGGACAGGATTAATGGATGCACATTAAACACAATTGGATAGACATACTGTATATCCAATCTGAAGACAGGAGAGTACCCAAGTACACTAATGCAGTCTGAAAATTATACAAGCAACTGAAAAAGCAAGAACAAAAAAACAAACAAACAATGCATTTCGTAAACCCTAGTTGGTTTTAGATAAAAGAATCTGATTTGTTGTACACAAGTGTAATCACTTCAAACAGCAATGAAAAGAAGTAGAAGTCAGCCAGGCATGTTGTGAATTGGAAGCCACAGGTGACATAAAAACAAATGGAAACACATAAAACATTTACGGTGCTGATAAATATCTTTACCTTAGGCCCATACTAAACATGACTAGAGAAAGACAAGATGTTGTCTGTTAGCATTTCAGTTGAAACTAAAACATCACATTCAACTTGCATTGGTTGACATTGACATTGACATAAATTGTACTTAACATTTTGATTCCTGATGCAAACTCACTGCAGTAGACTTTGTTTTTTTTGCAAATGTGTCTACGTGTGTATCTACAGGTTTTAGATTGTGCTGTGATGAAAAATACTATGCTATTGGCAAGTTTGAAATTATACCACAACCTAACCTTTTGTAGAGTGGAATTTTGCAGAACAGTGCACAGAACAAAGCGCTCTACGGGAAACATTATATCTTTGCTTCATGCACTGCAGGAGTTTAATATCCTTGAAAGAAAATGATTCTTCTTCTGTTTGATTCATTTTGTAGCCTTTATCTCCACCTGGAAGCTGCGCTGTAGTCTCCAGTCATTCACATCTGTGGACACTGGCACAACATAAGCAGTAGTTAAGCTTTTGCAGGCATTCTTTTTCAAATTGGCCTTAAGCCTTTACTGTTTATCTTTGAAACTTTGGCCAAACCTTCACTACTCCTTTAATTTGCAAAGTGAATTGACTGCAACTGTTGCCATTCCCATCCCCTACTTATCGGAATAGCTTGTGCAAATTGCTACATGGCGCAGTGCAGGAAATGGGTTATGTCTGGGCAGATGCATCGGCTGCTGGGTCTGGATTGAAGTCAGCGGCGGAGAGGCTGATTCTCATGATCAGCTTTCATCACTGGGTGAGTAGAGGAATGTACTGCAGAAGGTTAAGGAATTTCCCACCTCAAGTAAAAAAGCCATTCTTTTATTCCCATGCACTCCTATGAGAAGAAAGATGAAACATAAAACTTAGCAGATGCACATGTGAAGTCATGCATGACACACATATATGCACAGTGCATGTGTCCTCCATTGGCCATCTGGCTCTGTCTGACTCTGCTATGTACTACTACGAAGTCTACAGAGAGTGAGCCAGATGTTAATGTCAAGGTGAGCAGAGCTATTTGGAGCAACTGCAGTCTGGAATTTTAACTTTGCAGGTGTAAGATTTTGGTGAGGTTACAGCACTTTTTTTTTTATCCAAAGAGAGAATGCATTCACAGGCCACATTTTTAGGCATACCTGTTCAAAGATAGCCAGCTTTGAATCTTGGTTTTAAAGAGTTTGTTGAGTTACTGTTGCCTTTCTACAAAACAGTCTCCATCTCTTCTGACGTCTGGGACCAATAAGGCATTTTTGCTCACAACATTGGCACTCACAGAATATTTTCTTCTTTTTGGGCCTTTTTCTGTAAACGCTAAAAATGGGTGTAAGTAAAAAGGCTACATTTAAAGTCACTTAAACCCCCTATCTCTCATTTTTTTGTCTTCATGGTAGGTACTGCATGTGATGTGTTGTTAAGATGTTTGCATTTAGAAGCATTGCAACAGGTGTTTCTAATGTGGCTGCTATAAAAAAAACATGCAATATGAAAGTTGTATTTTGGGATTGGTGACAGCATGATCATTTGTGGTATTTTGTTTAGCTCCACATTATACTTAATGATAACTATTCAGAGAAGACTCAATCAGTGGCTTGGAAGAGCACAGGAGTGTTTTTGTACATCCTAGCCTAAGGTAGAATATTGCTTACACAAGTGCAGCAATTAAAAAGCACCTTTATACAATTGAGATAGAGTTTGTTTACAACATACCAGCTCAGGTTTCATAATTGAGTGTTTGAACAGTATTTTCTTTGAGCTAATAGGTGTCACATGAATATATAGCAAGCCAACATTCACAGCTTAGGCCCGAGCTGGTTTCCTTCTATTAATCACCATTCTGACAGAACTCTTTGAAACGCTGAAATGGAGCTCCAGGTATAGCTGAGGCCCCACCAACACTCATATTCTTAAGCTGTTTCTCATTGTTAGGAAGAATGATTGCCGTACATAATAGCACTTGTCTGAACGCTTCTGTTTGGCGAAGGATCACGCAGTAACAATGAGGCAGACTGGAACGAAAGAATGGATGCGAAGCTGTCATGGCGATGCAACAAAGCCACAAATGTCAATGCGTAAAGTAAGCAAATGCAACAAGAAGTGTAGCTAATGGGAATTAATCAGTTTGACTTGTTAATTTAGGGCAAGCGCATGTGTATTTTGTACTATGTTTGCTTTTTGCTCCCTCACCAGGCTTCCTGCCGCTAGCCTCCATATGTCAGGGTGAAGTGAGACGTGCACGATCCAGACAGACCGTAGTCCATTATGGGGGCTGATTCAGAGTATTGGAAAAGCATAGTCGGCGAGATAAATTTTCAAGACGGTACACAGACGCCGAGGAGCTGGAGGTAATCTCCCGCTGGCTCCATAAAACGTACCAAATTGACAGCGGGCCTTGTGGTAGCAGACAAATCGCCCAGCTTATAGAAATGTGCTGAAAGGGAATGCCAGCGCTGTGTATCCTGGCCAAGATGGATATGCAGACGGCAAACTCGAGGAAGGGCTGTCCGGGCGTGGTTCCTGCACTAAATGAGTGGAGAGTCGGACCTGACACTGAATTGACTGAATTGTTTGCTTTTCATTTCTGGCAGATGTTAATGCTGCAGCTCCACCTATTCACCTGCCAGTTTAGTCCTTGTTTGGCCTCTTTGGGCTAATGGGAAAAACAGCGCACAAGACATTTATGAATTCACTGCAAGTCTTTACTTGGAATGAACAACTTCTTCTGCAACATGCATTATGAAAGTTTGTTCTTGAATTAATAGTACTTTTTATACAAGTGTGTTTACCAAGATTTAGGCATAAGTGTTAGGACTTAGATGTAGACCAGAAAATGTAGTATCAGTTATGGATTACTTAATGATCATTTAGAGAAATTATTTTGATGTTTTGTATCTAGAAATACATTGATGAACTATGTTGTTATAAATTCAACTGATTTTATTATGAGTCTCAACCTGTTGCTTAAAATCATTACAAATACTCAAGCATAGCTGACTTATTCTCTACTATATCTACAGTAGTTTTCAGCATCCAGTTTGGAGAAGCAGACAGGAGCAACACCACATAGATTAAACTGTGTAAATATTATTGCTTAAATGGAGCTTCACAAATTATTAATGGAACAGTAATATTTTGTACATTTGATTAGTTGCTTACTCACTACAGCATCTCGTTATCAGCAGACAGTTTGGAGGAGCAGACAGGAGGAATACCACTGAGTCTAAACAGTGAAATATTTCTTCAGTATGTTGCTGAGAGAGTCTCCATTGTTGGCTTTAGATAGTCATGTGTTACATCGTGTGGAACTAAACAAAACACAGCCATGTAAAAAAAAAAACTACTAATAATAGTTTTTGAAAAAGTCACCGAATATTGTTGATTGTTTGTGCAATTGGTCCTCCCTACTACTCCAAATCAGATATCATTTGTCATATCATTTAGGTAGTGATGTCTTTCTGTGCATTTACAAAGCACTGGACACTCACCTTGACTTAAACTAAACAAGTATTATTGGACTCAAGTGGACTAATTAAGTACTATTTTTACTATTTAATTTTACTACTTTGTGACACTGGTAGCTTTAAAAAACACTGAAAAGTAATTAGTGTTGAAATTACTCATAAATTACCCTCCTTATTTATCTATACTGAGGCCCAAGACTCATTTTATCCATGCAGCTGCTGTGTACCTCATATCTCTTTATGTCAGTGTGCATACTTGTGCTTGTGGTCCATTCGTCTTTGTGTAATAGTAGAAGCATTGTGAGGGCTTTGTTGTAAGCTAGCAGCAGCCTGGTGTTAGGTCCTGTTACGAGGCATCCCAGCTATGCACAGGGTCGCTCTTTATTGTGAGGAGAATATATTCCGGCACATATATAGTTCTTCATAAATCCTGCTGCTGTGTGAAAATGCCAGTCAAAGTTCACGCCGCTCATGTTCATTTCATGCATGAGTTTCCAGCGAATGAACGAGTGAGGATGTGTATTGACGATGTGCGGACGTGCGTATAAGTACCACAAGGAAGAGGAAGAGCGATGAAGTACATTAATAGACACTGCATGTTTTCTTCTTTGCATCAGTAGTCGTCCATCTTCCTAAACTTAACTGTGAATTTATGATTGCATTATAACAGGAGGTGGCCTATTCTGAGGGGTGCACATTGGTGTGGAGGTGGTCAGTGCAATGTTGAAGTCAAATTCTGTTCACATTAACAGCAATCCATAGTTGAACCTTTGTGGAGTTGCTCCTGTCTATTTCTCCACACTTGGTTTGTGACGACAGCTTTCTATAGGGAAAAAGTAGATAGTAGAATTAGATATTAGAAGTTAGATTAGATGTTAGGAGCATCTAACAAAATTTTATTTAAAAACTGTAAACATTTTCTTTACAGTACAGATGATTTTGTTTATTCCTTGTCATTTTTATTTATTGGTTCAGTAAGTTATTATCTTTATCATTTGCTTGCTTTGCATGTAGAAAAATAAATGTCACCAGCTCTCCTATATCTACTATAGACTTGCAACAGGAAGGGATGTAAAATAAATTCATCTCCGAGTACTGTTTTGTTTTGTTAAATGACTTGACTTGGCAATTTGCCTGCTGACATTTTATAAGACGCTGCACCGCAATACATTCGACAAAATGGAAGCGAAGTTGCTTTTGTTCCCTGTCACTGAATTTCTCAATTTGTGAATTGCCGAAAAGGTCAGGTTTGGGCTGTATGGATTTTTGTAATGGATTTTTCACCAGGAACAAGTCAATCCTGATACAGTAGCCATATTGTATGTGTTCCATGAGTGACAGGTCGAGTTCTTGCACAAATCATTGGAGCAATTGCATCTTTAGCAGCCAAGTCAATAGCAGCCTGTGAATATACAGTATCAGGTAGAAAACACAGTGCATTGCAATTTGTTGCTTATGGGGCTGCATATTAGGCAGGTGGCCATAACACATAACATTATGGACATCTATACCAGCCAGGTGGTCATAATGTTATGCTTGATTGGTATATTTGGAAGGTATGACAACTTATCAAGACTATATCAAGACTTGGTGCATGTCGGCTGACTTGTTCGACCATAATAAGAACTCATTAGTTTGCATTGCCAACATGAGTATAATTGGATTGCTATACTTTTTCTTTTCAAGATTTACTGTTATGAGAAATGGTGCCATCTTGAGCTTGTCATTATTCCCAGCGGATGCCTGTGGAGTAAACCTTTTCTGTTCCCTTATACAAGCTGCCATTAATAGAACCTTTTTTTATGCTTCCCCTCTTGTTACCACTGTTCTAGTTTATGATGCTCCTCTCGCTGCTGAGGAGCTCTGGGCTGTTTTATCTCCTCCTCAGTGTGTGTCGGGCACTTAAACTTAAACCTCGGTGTTTATGGGTCCCCTACTACCTCTCCATCCTCAGACCTAGTTCAGCGTTGCCTGTAAAAAGCTAAGGCGTCCTGTGTTGTTTTGGGAAGGATCTGTAAGGGACCCCCAGCTAAGTACCACCTCACTGCCATGCTGAGTGTAAGGCTGCATGTGTAAAAGATTATACATAAATGTACCTTTACTTAGCTTTTATGTTAGCGTTGGTTTGTTAGTCTGTTAGGAAGGTAATTCAAAAAGTAATGGTCAGATGTTGATTTTTTTTTTTTAGGAAAGGTTAGTAAAGGGGCAAGAAAGAAATAATTACTTTTTAATGTGGATGAGGAATGGATCAATGGATAGAGCATTTACCCCCTGAACTAGAAGATCACTAGTGTTCAGGTCAGGTCTGGAAGTCTATTAGTGGCTTAATTAAATGGTGTGAATCAGGCTGCCATGTGACTTTCAGTATTTTGAATTGCAAGTGTGTACCCATACTCCACAGAAGATCATTACAAAAATGTTGCTTATCCTAAAACCTATTTTTCAGATTGCAGATGTAAAGTGGATTTTATTTACAAACCCCACTTTACATCTACAACTTTGGTGTGGCTACTTCAACCTAAAATTTTAGTCAACATATTTTGGATATACAATGTGGTGTCTCTGTGGCATTGCTCCTGCTTGTTTCTCTGAACCGGGAGAGTACTGTGTAATATTTAAAGTATTAACTTTACAGACATAATTATTTTTGTTCCTGTACATTATGAAACAGTAATTCAATTCAAGCAAAGTCAAATACTTTGCTTGAATAGGGCTGCCATTTGATTTTCACTTTTATTTAGAGGTTTGTTGCTATGTGCTGCTGTTTTCCCTGATATTGTCATTGTGTTGTAAGCGACGGCTCCTCTTTGGCCACAGGCTGTTTGGCACCACTGCACCCCTGGTACTTTTTCTGAAGCATTTAAATCAAGCGCGGCACAAAGTCACTGTTGTTTACTGCTTTAAATTTATGCATCAAACAAAAACACTGCTGGAATGTCTTTGAACGTGTCTGTGCAACAAAGGAAATGCACTTCTTCAACATATGGCCGGTAGAAAAGGAGGGAAACACCCGGGGAGCACACCCAGGGAGCACGCCTGTGGCGGGATTCCTGCTGAGCTGTGCTGTTGGCTGCTTTCATCTGACCCTCTGTTGTGTCCAGCTAACCCCTAAAATAATACCTACAAGTCCAAACCATAGAAAACAGAAGGCTACCAATATGACACTAAAGGCTCTATTTAAGTTGTGTTGCTAATGACAATGGCTAGTGAAGGAGCAGAGAACATTTGCCCTTGCTATGGTAAAGATCTAGTGCAAGACCTGACCTGCAAGAAAATACTATGTTTCAGTAATCTGGATCCAAACTAAAAAGTACTGACCTCTTTATTATGTTGGTTTCAGCTGGAATATCCCTAAATTGTAATGATACTGAATCTATAACAAAATTCCGAGATCCAGGCCAAAATCTTAACATGTCTTCCTTTGCCCATTACTGACCTTTCCTAAAAAATGTCATCAAAATTTACTTTTTGAGTTCTCTTGCAGGCCAACCAACCAATCAGTGGTGATAAACCAACCTCACTGGTGGAAGCAATAATCCGTTTTAAAGCATCTGTCATAGGAGAAGTCAGACTAGAGAGAAGGATACTGAGGAGTTGTCATTCACATTAGTCACAAAGATATTGATTTTGTACTTTGTAATGTGATGTGAATGAAAGCGTGTGGTAGCCATATAAATATACTAGATAGATTTTTCCCTATCTATGATTCAGGCAGAGTGCAGACAGAAATCTGAAGGTCAGACCAGTTTTTAAAGTTGTATGGGTTTTTCACCTTGATTTCAAAGCGGTGTCTGGTTTGTAATGTAAGCCTCAGTCACTCAGAGCAGTGCTAACCTTTGTCTTGAGCCTGTGATCTCTTCTGAAATTGTTACAAAAAACTAATTATTTCTCACAAATATACCCTCAACCTTGACTTCCTTTTATTTGTAAAATTGAATCAACCAGACCCCCGAAACACTATTCACACATCTATTAGACTTTCATCATCACAGTCCTAGTGCTCCAATAACATATGCTGCCACACGTTCATTATCACATCTATCACCTCCATGTGGCCCCCTCCTCTGCGGTCTGTCCGCCCTTTGACCCCCGACAGCCCCCAGTCCAGCGCCAGGTCCTTTCACGTCCTCATCTCTTTGTGGGTGGAAGCTGGTTTGGCGGTGCTGGCCAGTGCGGAGGTGAAAGCAGGGCACCCTTGAACTCCCTCTGGAACGGTCACATGAGACAAATTTGACCTCAATTTGACCTGGCAGATGGAACCCTATCTTTGCATTCCTTCTCTTTCAATACCCATACACTCAGACCATACACAGTTAAAGGAAAGTAAATAGATACTTATACTGGAGTAATTTACTGAAGTACAATTTTGAGTACATTTTCTAAAACATACTTTGTGGGAAATGTTACTTTTACTATGTCTAACTATAACTACTGTTCAGATTTTTTCGATATTAGTTCTAAAAAGATACCTGGTTTTTGATACCGGTACCTGTGTGATACTTTTTCTGATACCTATGGTCTGCTAATTCATCTTCTAAAATCATAAAACACAATAATATTGAATAATTGACAATTTTATGGAGGAAAAATTCTTAGCTGTAAGTTAAAACCAGTTGTTTGTATGATTCATTCTGTGTTATTTATTTGAGTCATACATGCAACAGAACGCTAAAGGTCACAACACTAGGTATTGAAACTTAGTATTGAATAAAAATATTTTTTCGATACCAGTAGTATTGTAACTTGATGCCACACTCGATACTCAATACCACAAAGGTATTGTTTAGCAGTAACCAGACCTAACTACTTCTAACTACTTCTGACTACTACTTAGTCTTTTTTAGTGTCAGTGACAAAATGGGTAGTGGGTTTGTAGCAGATTTGGGTACAGTGTAGTACTGTGGGAGAAATTGTAGTAGTAGTAGTAGTTGTTGTGGTAGTACTAGCAATAGTAGTAGCCGTAGAAGTAATTGTAGGAGAAGCAGTGATTGTAGCAGTAATAGTAGCAGCAGTAGTAGTAGCACTAGTAGTAGCATTAGTAGTAGCTGCAATTGTAGTTGCTGTAGTATGGGTGTTACCAACTGCATCAGTAATAGTAGTTGTAGTAGTAGTAGTACTATAGTATACATGTTGTACTTTTTTCTTTTACTCAATTAATAATTATTTTACCCAGTTAAAGGTAGCTTCCAAACAAGGAAGCAGTTCAGAAAGTAACATTGAGTTGTTAAGATATAAAAAGTGCCGTAAAGTCCCTACTGTATCCTTTCAAAGCCATGTAGATGCAATTGGGACCAAGGGTTAGAGGCTTTTGCAGTAGCTGGACAATGCTTAATTAGCTCATAAACAAAAACTAGCGGGGGCTCAGAGAGGGCAATCAAAGCGCCCCGTCCCTTTGAGCTGCTCTCCCTGTTAACAAAGCAACACTAATGGCCCCGTCACTCCACTTGTTGTGTCTCACCGTGAGATGCTTCCTGACTACATAAAAGACCCACATTCCAAAAAAAGCAGCCTTGGACCAGAGACAGTAGCCGTCTACCCCTCCTTCAAAGCCAACCCCTGAAAGGCTCTTCCTCTCTCTGTTAGATATTGACTTTGCTCCTGCGTTCACCTCGACAGTGTATGTTTGGTTCCCTGTGGCGACCGGCTGGGCTTTCATCTCCACTCTTACAACCCTGCGTCCGTGACTTTGGTGGTCTGGTTTATTGCGTTCCTTTGTATGTGTGGCTGTGTTGGCACGCTGCTGGGAGCCTGTAAGGAAGTGGTACACTCGAGGCAGTCAGTGCCAGGTTTGGAGAGGTTGTTCAAACTTGGCTTGAAAACAGGTGGTTGTACATGAGACCCTATGCTAAGGCTGGTACCTGTGAGGTTAATGGTACTACAATAAGTGTAAGAGTTACATAAATAGAAAATACTTTTATGCAAATGATTGAGCCTGTAATTTCTTGTCTTGTCTACTCACACAGCGGGGCAGTTTGACAGACATTTTTATGGTTTTAATGCGGTGGATGTTTCAAAGCGCCACAATTGCCCCATGCTGTCTCAGTTTGCATACAAGTGTGTTTGGACACGAGGCCCGCTAAAGAAAACAGTGTGTATATGACGACAGAACCACAGCAGGTCGGAGGCGAGCCCTGCTTGTTTGTGCGCCTGTGTTATCATCTCCGTTTTCCTGTCAAAACAGGAAGAGACAGGGGTGAAAATGGAGGCTAGGAAAGTGCTGCCTTGATGTGTGTTGGCTGGACCACGTTCTGTCTGACAGTGACCCTTGTAGCCAGGAAAAACAGAGAGCTCAGGGCGCGGTGGCATACTTCTCTGTGTTATTTTTATCACTTCACAAAAGCACAGCCAGGGATGCTTTTCCCAGCTGTTGACACATTTTAGCCTCCGAAACAGAAGCAGCCAAAGGTCCATGTCCCATCTGGCTTTGTCTCTCTGGCCGGCAGCCTCTAATGATCATACTCTCTGTTTAGGAAGGGAAATCCTTTTGGACTTTTGGTTAATCATGAAAGCGAGACACTCCTTTTCTCTGGATGATCCCTGGCCCTCCATCACAATACCTTTTCCTCCAGCTGCAGTCGTCATGGGCTTTTATCCATCCATCATGCATATTTGTAAGGTCTCTGTAACAGGATGGCACATACATCAGACCTAGGGTAGTTTTTTTTTTTTTTTATGAGCGAGAGTACATTCCTCACAGTGTGGTTAAGTGGATTATCTCTGATGGTATGGCAAAAGTCCCAGTGTCTGCTCCAATGGCTTAATAAGAAGGCACAGACAGGCACTGTGCACAAACAGCTGATTAGCCAGGCAGCTAATTATTGACGAGTGTCTTAATGATAACCATCTCCACCTCTGCACTGTTTGGACCACCACTTTGTGAAACCGAGAGTTGCTCTTGTGGAATACCAGGTGTTTAAAGGTTTCATGGTTTCATGAACCCAAGTAAGCTCTTTAAAACACAACCCCTTGTTGCTGAAGAATGCTGTTGTTAGATCCTCTAGTTTTGCTATTGTATCAAAATAATAGGTGAAATGGATGCAAATTAAATTACATCTGAATGCAACTGGGTAGACAGAGTGCAACCAGGTACAATTCAGAGGCTAGTACTAACAGATTAAAATGTCTGAGCCAATGCAATTTAAAAAACATACAACCAATCACAGAATTAAAGCATCTTGGCATTTTAAATGGAACAAGTGAAACCGTTAAGATTGGTCAGGTGGAATTGTTTGATTTGCTATGAAAGTGAATAAGTTGGACTGCTCGGGCTAATTGTTAGAGTGGATTTTATTAAGCAGTGTTTTATCATTTCTATGCATTGCTCTGACCCAGATGATCATGATATGTTTTATCAGTTTATGTTGATATTTGATGTCTGAACATGAGCTTTGACTTTTCCAACAGTCTGTTCTTCAGAGACCTGCTCTTTTCAGTATGTCTTAGATTAGGCCCCGGCGTGTGCTGGCTGAATGGGCCTCCATGTCATCAGCGCTGAGGTCAAAGTTCATTTGTCTTTCTCCACAGACCTTGGGGTGGTGTTCCTCAGCACCAGCAGCCGGGGCCACACCGAAGCTGACCCCTACGAGCCACGCAATTAGTTACCCTTTGACCTCTCGGGCCTTCAATCAAACTCCAGGCACGGAGCAGGCATGCTTCTGCATCTCCACACCTACTTTACATACACGTGTGTGTGGCTCAGCTGCAAAAGGAACACATGTATTCTCTTTTTTTCGTAAATGAACTGAAGTGAGCACTGCATAAAAACTGACACCCCCGTACATAATGATATATCTGGCGGCTTTCCACTTTGCACATCTCATAAATATATAAAGCTCCATTAGGTATGAGAAGTATTGGCTGTGGACCGTTGTGCTCTGCTCCCATATAGTGACTATTGTTATTTAACTGCTGCTAACTGTGTTTCTCATGCCCTTAGTGCAGCAAAAGCTTATAACTCAAGGCTAATGTAGACAGACAGACTCGGATGAGTGCAACACTTCCCTTGAGCCAAAAGTATAAATCTCATTGCCAGTGCTTTAATGTCTTCAACTTTCTTCTCTTTCTTTCAAGCCGGATCCCAGAGCGAGAAGTGAGCTGTTCTGTATTGTGACATTTCAGATGTGCAGTCACAAACTCTACAATACAAGAATCTCACAACTCAATCAACAACTCCAAGGCTAGTCGCAGATTTTGGGATGTGAATTGACAGCAGCACCGTCCTTGTCTACCCCGCTTGGGATCGCAAGCTGAACACAAATATTTTCATTTTGTGAAATGCCAGTCTCCTACTGAGAGAAATGTCTCCGATCTTACTTGATGGCTTACCTGAGACCTTACCTTGAATCTTGCTTCTCCCATCGTCCAAAGGCATGCATGATGCATGTATTGAGGTAGTACATCTAAACTGCCCACAGTGAATGAATGTAACTAACTGGTCAGTGTACAGGCTGAACCCTTGCTTTTCAATGTACCCAAACAGCCTTTTCCTACCATGGACATGGGACAATTTACAAAGAGATTTTAAATTTGAATAACTCATTGCCATCAATTTAAGACAACTTTAAAGAGTGTGGTAAAGGAGACATGTGCTTGTTTTTCTTGAGAGGCTCATTATCTTTTTAAACAGTTGTGTTTAACACAATGTGTTTAACTCGCTTAATCTTGCTGTATTTGTTGTCTTGATGACCCTATTGGCTGCTACCTTGACCAGGTCTCTTTTGTAAAAGAGATTCTGAATCTCAATAGAAATTCCTGGTTTTATATATATATATATATATATATATATATATATATATATATATATATATATATATATATATATATATATATATATATATATATATCATATATATATATCATATATATATATATATATATATATATATATATATATATATATATATATATATATAGGATATATATAAGGGATCCCACCTACCCATCTGTGGCTACAGTTACTTTATTACATCATCTAGACTTAGACTTAGACAGATTTTATTTATCCACAGGGAAATTAAAAAACAAGTAAAATGTAGTATAGGTACAAACAATTCAGGATGCACACCAAAAATGATTTAATCTATCTTCTTTTCTGAATGTTTAATAAAATTCCAACTGTCAATTTTTATATATATTTTTTTACATTTAGCAGAAAAAAAAAATCTAATCCTAAGAGGAAAATTGTGAACAACTGTGTTTTGTAGGTACTAAAGCTTTGCACGGCTCTGCTATTGTGCCAAAAAGACAAAGTAGCAAAATGTGCATTTCACATTTTTTGATAAGCCATGCATTTTTCTCGGATGCTCAATGGAAATCGTTAAGTAACCCGTAAGTGGATTAGCGTGTGCCATTCTCACCAGACATAGTTGTGCCTACTTGCTTATCTCTACGCAGCGAATCAAGTGAATATGTCTAGACGTCTCAATTAGCAAGGAAAAAACAAAACAAAGACAGCGGTTAGTGCTTATCGCAGTGTGTTTCTCCACTGCCTGGACGTCATAAACAGTTTTCAATTTACGACGAGCCTTCCCACAGCTGACGTTTGAATGACTATTATTATTACTGATAATTGTATTCTCTGAGAAGCCATTGGCATAGTAATAACATGTTTTTTGATACATTTGAATTGTACCTACACTGGAGAACTGAACCAGACTCAATCCGCCACTCTTCTTTTCATTATTCTGTCGACATGCATGTCAGTTTGCTACACAATGCTCCACACGGGATGGGGATGATCACCTTGGCCTGGGACTATTGTGTATTTTTGTATGAAGCACAAATGGGAAAATAACCTTTAGCTTCTTCCCCCAGCTTTGTGATGCTAATCGATTAGCCTGTTGCTGTGCATGCACCCAGGTTGGTAAATGAAAATTGAGATATCAGCAGAATAAAAAAAAGTGCGGCTTGACAATGAGCCCTTTCCGATGGCTCATTATGTGCCGGAGCTATACAGTCTCTCCGTGTGTGTGGGAGTGAGATGAAACTCAACAGAAAAACTTGAATATTTATCCATATGGCAGCCCGCCAGCATAATTACTGAGCCGTCCATTCCTGGAGAGAATAATTGTAGCAGGATACTCAACATTTCACCTTGTCATCACTTTTAGGCCACTTTATTTTCATCGTTCTTTTACAGGTACATTTTTGCATAATGTCAGAGATGATACATTGCAGTGAAACATTTATAGCCTACACATACATCTGGCTGCATGCAAGCTGAGCATTCGATACTATTTAACTGTTGATGTAAATATAATTAATTCCAATCATTCCGTTCATATGTAAACTGTGATTTTTTTTCCCCCTTTAGAGAAATGTGGCATATATTTATAAAAAAAAAAGCCTCCAAGCCCACCACCATGTGCAATTACTACATTTGAGCATGAGCAACTCTCTTTTGCATTTCGCTTTGATAATTATCCACTAACACACACACTCTACCCCTGTCATTCCTTCCCTCGTAGCCCAGGGAGTCGTGCAAAGGAAGATTAGTTGCTGTAAGCTTTAGCAGTACGTTTAAATAAACTGCAGGGAGACTGGGAATTCTTTGTATACCAAGACAGTCAGGAAAAATGAAGAAGTCTTTCCTGGTAGTAAATGCAGCAGTCCTTTCTGTGTGACAGTCCAGACAGAGCAGAAGCAGGTGGCTGTCATCACTTCGTGTTGTTTGAATGGGGATTTGGAAGAAGTGAAGTGCTGGTTTTTGCTGTTGCAGGAACTATTGTATCAATCCGGCTGTCTGCGATGAGTGTTTCTGAGTGGGCTCTCGGACTAAAATAGATCTCTCTGCAACAAGCTCCACCACATGGACTGAAATACTTCACTCTGTCAGTCTAACTCTAGTTCTATTAAGTGTATCAAACCAGGACAAAAAAAAAAAAAAAAAAAAAAAAAATCTACATTTTCTTTCTTACAATAAAAAGGGAAGTCATATTTTGAGAGATTTTTTTCTTGAATTTCAGAAAGAAAAAAAAACATCATATGGTAATAGTGCCCAGACATGGACTTGAATCAGGGATCTTCTAGTTCAGGGGTAAATGCTCTATACAAAGGCACAAAGCCCATTTTAATCACAATACAAAATAAAATAGACTTTAATGTTGTGTTCCTTTACTGACCCCTTGAGTTAATATCATTGCCCCTATCTTGCAATGGTACAAAAATAAAAAATAACTTCACTGGCAAAGGTACAAAAGAGAACTTAAACTGTCAAATGCTTCATTATTAAAGATTTGAACAAGCTGCCACACTCCAATAAGGGACATTTCTCTTGGCTGTTGAATTGGAGTGTAGTACTAGTGTAGTACTAGTTATCAAAGTGTCTATTCCTGCACACATGGCAAAACAACGCAAAAAAGCAAGAATATAAAAAATGACAATCAATGTGAAACATAAATGTTGTCAATGCAGTCATGTAGTGTTTAACAAGGTCAGGATAACTGCTGTTTTGCACTCTAAACTTAAAGTTAGATGTTTAAGTTAAGCTCTAAACAGAAATTTTATGTCAGAAAAAATAGTGGCACTTTTACTCAAATTCCCTGTATTCATTTGGAGAATCCATGCCAACTGTCCTGCCATTCACCTACGGTTTATACCAACACCTGGCTCCTGCTTTTCCCAGCCTGCCTGTTGAATTTTTCATTATTCTCATTTCACTTTCTTTCCACAACTGAGCCTGGCAGTAGTGAGGGGAAAAAAAGAAAACACCCCAAGAGCATCCCTGAGACAAAAAAATCAGGCATTCTAATTAGAATTGCACAATGGCTGCTGTGAGTTTACATAAATACAATCTACTGTGTCTCCAGTGAGTACGCCGATGCAAGCTGCTGCTGTTGCCTCTGATTTGTGCAATGGCAGATATGAGCCGAGAAGTGGAGAATATTTAAGGAGGAAAAATAGTTTCATTTTGTGTTGCAGCTGAGCATGAATTTTTGCGCTAATAAGGAAACTTTGGTCTGAGATCTACAAATCAAAAGTATTCTGGTCGATTCCACTTGAGTTTTAGTCATACACTGTATATAAAAATGGATAATGTATCAAACTGAATATGAAGGCCTAGTCTTTCCCCCGCCCTCTAGTGGTTGGCTCCTTTATAGTTCTGAACATACTAGCCTAGTTTTTTAGCAAAGTGGAGTAGGTTTTCAACCTTCCTAATTCAAGTAGACTAACTATAGTTGTTTATTTTAAATATATAAATTATTTTAAATATATATAAAATTTACATTTTTGTAAAATTTATATTATTGTGCTTTGAAGGCTGAATGTTCATTTAGATTACTGCATTACTAATTACTATACCTATTTGACAGCATCTTGCATTTGGTTACAACTTTCATTGACTTTGCATTTGCTTATATTGTAAGTTTATTCATCATAGTGGCAGTAACCATAGCAAAAATAGCTTCATATATACAATACAAGACATAGTCATCTATATATACATTACATTGTTTGTATTACTATAACTGTGAGACTATAGGCACCTAATGGAGATGTCTTTTTAGCAGTTGTCAGAGCCTTCTCTCCCACTGGGTGAGCCAGGGCTGGACCTCCCAACACTCTTGACTGTGAATATACTGAAAGCTTGATGGATCTGGGTCTATAGCTTGTCTTGGGTTGGTGAGAGAGAAAGATATGTTGGACAGAGAAGGACAGGCGGGATGAAGTCTGTCTAAACAGTCTAAAAAAGGCCCTTGTTTTTCTGTGTGCAAGTGAACAGGAAAAGGTAATTAACTAGGCAAGTGGCGAAAAGCTGGAGTGATGGATGGGAGCGGTGTAAAAAGACAGCGCATACACAAACACACGGCTCGCCCACCTTATGTACGGCCTGGCTGAGTGAAGCTTTCATGTTATTATGCCATTGTATAAAAAGTCTAATTTTGTATTCGGAGAGCTACCAGCACTCAGCTCAGATAAATGGGTCAGGCATATGGAGTGGTGACATATCATTATATGAGGTCATTAATGGTTGCAGGGTGGTTTGGAAAGACTTAGTGATTATGCACGAGTCTATATATAGTATATTTAACCTGGGGAGCAGCAAGATCTATGCCATTTTAACTTTTGATGGAGGACGACATGTTTTAATAGGTGATAGAGGAAGTTGTACAGTATGTATTGTATCTTCATCACAGTGTGTCATATAGGCTTTATTAAATACAATTTTATTATGCCGCCACACTCCAACAAGGGAAAGTGTCTATTCCAGTGCTAGCTATGTCTGTTTACCCTACAAAGAGTGTGTGAAAGCTTGACTGCTGAGTTTTCAAACTTTATGTGTTTCTGAGTCTCTTGATTGATGTTTGATATTCCATTGATATTTATATTTATAAGTAAATTAGCTGTGTTTTAGCCCTATAGACATTTAGCTCTACTGGTTAATTACCCAGACCACTTGAATGCACTATTGGACTGAGCTGTTTAGCTGTTTGGTTCTCTCTCAACGCACTGTATGAGAAAGTGACGCCACATCTTAACAACAAAATTAATTATAAAACTTCACAACGCAATTTCATTCTGAAGTTGTGTATCTTATTTGCATTTTGCCTAAGTCAGTAATGGTTCATCAGTTTGTCACACTGAAAGTGATATTCCAGACAGGTGGTGCTCTCATCTGTTGAAACTGTCACCAAGGGGTAAAGACCTATTTGCATTTTCTGTCAGCAGTTCAGTTACAGGGAGGAGGGAGGTACAGTGTAGTGAGTGTACATCACTCAGAGTAGGCAGACAGGCATCTGTCTCTGTGAGCTCCATGAGGACATAAAACCTCTGCTCTTCATTTAATGGAATACTAAAGCAAAATTTCGGACGCGGTTCTCTAAACAAGGTAATTGTGTGTTTGCTTACGTGCTAATGTTGTTGACTTTGTAAGTAAGCAGTTTGTTCTAGCAATATCTAGGGCTTGCATCTGTTATGTTATTTTGCATGCAATTTTCACATTATGGAGAGTTAGCAATGCCACCACAGTCAGAGTATCTTTGCTTTTTGTTATTTTGGATGGTTCTGAAACCTCAACAACAGCATATGACCTTCTAAGCTTTTTAATAAACAAAAGTAAAAACTGGAACTAATTGCCATTGCAAAATACTAATACATGACATCAAATTGAAGTTAAGAATAGTTACGGTTGAAGTTATGTGATTTACTTAAACTTCTAGCTTTTTCCTCGCAATTCTGTAATTATCGCCTTCTTATTGAACATTGCATGAGTGTTTACCTTTACCTATTTATGTTTGTTCTTTTTGGGGCTATTGTGCAGTTTAAACAAACAGCCAGTGCTGAATTTCCCACTTTTTCTGTATTCCCAGCAGCCATTCATTCAATGTTGACAAGTGGTGTAGGGGACTCAATGGGAGCTTGATTATAAGCCTAAATAACATAAGGTTTCTTTTTTACAGATGATTCTTATCACAAAATACTGTTGGGTTAAACAGTTTTCCTTAAATACAAAAAGAAAACTTTCTCAGAGAAGCCAAATAAAACTCAAAAGGACTTTATTAATCCCCAAGGGCAAAGGAAGCACCTCTAAAAGAAAGAATGTATTACCTCAATGGTGTTGGTATATTATGTTCCAGATAATGACAGTGCACCACTGTGTTGCTTTGTTTGGGAATGGCCTTATTACAGCCCTGTTTAATCTGGTCAAGTCAGCAGACAGTAGAAAACATCTGTTTGATGTGATTTGATGAGCCGTTCTGTTCTCTGTTCTATCATAGGCGTTTCCCACAGCGGTAAGTAGCATGCTAGTGTCACATCCTGAGTCATTGTACTCTTTGCCTCCGGGCAAGTAGTGCTTAAATTTAACGGCCCACGTCCCAGATCTGCTCTAAAAATCTAAAAGATATCTTGAAGACTTTCCGGTCTTTTCTTCAGGGGTTATAGTGGAGAAAGCGAGTTGCAAAGGTGGAAATGACAGAATGGAGATCACTGGATGCATTGCTAGGTGTAATTTGCCCTCATGCCCCATGCTGACCGAGGGCAACGCCAGCAGCTGCATTACTTTTTCTCTGGTCTCGGCTGTCACAGAAAAGCTGTTCTACCTGTGGGAAAGCAAGCCTCTCTTCTGATGTACCCAGGAATCCAGACCTCCAGATCGGGGCCCCTGCGGTTTATGGGGGGGCCAATTCTCCGGAGACTTGTGTAGACGCTGGGTGGTTGGGTCAACAGTGTGTCTAACGGAGTAAACAGTCACATCCAGGTTAGGGTGAGCTGGGAAAGTGAACGTTAGAGGAGTTGAAAGGGCGCAGCTGTTCGGTGGTCCAGAGTTTTATAAGAAATGCGCTCATAGGAAGTGCTTAAGTACAGTAATGTGTAAACAGGGCTGCTGCTGCTGGGAACTGACAGAAAGCAGTGACAGATTGGCTTTTGGAAGGAAAGTATTAGGGAAAGTGGCAGGAAGTGAAAGTAGTGCTAGAAAGAAACTGGGTAATTTTGCTTAAATACATTAAGTATTTTTGACTGGATGACAAGAATGCTCACCTCACAACCAGAAGGTCCCAGGTTTGAGTCTAGGTTTGGGAATGTAGTTATAGTACTAGTGAGTGAGGAGTAGTAGTAGCAGCAGAAGCAGTAGTAATAGTAGTTGTATGAATAATAGCAGTATTGGTGAGTAATAATAGTAGTAGTAATAGATTAAAAGCTAATTTAACTTTAGAGCATCTTGTACTTTAGAAGTTTACATTCTATTCTTTAATATTGACAACTTTTAGCAACAGTACTTTTACACATTCTGAGTACTTCTTCCATGCTCACAATGTTACTATGAGAGTCACAATGAAAAATGATAGGTTGCATTTTTTATTGTGACTCTCATAGTAACATTGTGAGCATGGAAGAAGTACTCAGAATGTGTAAAAGTACTGTTGCTAAAAGTTGTGTACCTTCTTTTCATTTCTCATAGTTAAAACTAATTTCTTAAATGCCAAAGCTAACTCTGACCTGCATCTAGGCTCAATCTTAAAATAAGAACAACATTTGCAGCCATAAAACAATATTTGCAGAAGATCTTCCACTGGCAGAACACTTTACTTGATGTTTTCTCATCTTGTACTCCTATTGACCATTTCCCTTTATCCTCTGCTCACTCCTGCAGCTCTAATGCCTGGGAAATACATGTCGGCCTCAAACCGGAATAGAAAATATGCTTTCCCAGAGTATTTTATTTTCAATGGAGCGTGCCTAAAAGTCTCTTGGCTGGCGAGGGGCCTCATGCATTTCAAATTACTATGACCTTCCCTTGATTTAAGTCAGCTTGCTGTATCTGGCCTGGCGCTCCACATCATGGGGGCACACCAATGCAGAAATAGTCACTTTTGTTCGCTCGAAGGGAAAAAGGTGTACCGACAAGACTCGGTAAATGAGGTGTGATTTGGGCCAAAAATCCCTGTGTGACTTTTGGCGCTTGTGTGAAAGGAAGAGGAGAGAAATCATGCACATCTTTTCTCCCTGTCTCCACATCCAAAAGTGGTTTCGGCTGAGGTTGTTCCCATCAGCCCCTGGGCATGGGCTGTCTGTGATGACACTCTCCATCAGGCCGTACAGACTGGGGAATAGTTGGCTTGTGCTAACTCCTGCTACTGCTGCAATGCTTTTCATCATAGGGACAGAGGACTGTTTTTTGATAAATAGTGCACTGCCTGTCAGCTTGGCATGCCACTATTATTTGTGTTTCCATTGTCAAAACTTCAGGAAGTGTTCTAAAATACACCGGTTCACTTTTGCTTTTGTTTTAGGAGTATAGTAGTGACTTGGTAGAGGGTGAAATG
Source organism: Bostrychus sinensis (assembly GCA_020698575.1). Classification (NCBI taxonomy): domain Eukaryota; kingdom Metazoa; phylum Chordata; class Actinopteri; order Gobiiformes; family Eleotridae; genus Bostrychus; species Bostrychus sinensis. Next base: position 22,126,053 of record CM036258.1, read on the forward strand.
ATCAAGAATCTGCACTTGGGCAATAGAGGAATGGGGAATTTGTCTTGTGATAAACAATGACATGTCACTAACAGAAAAGTTTTTGGTTTGACTAAGTGAAATACTGAAAATAAACTCTAAAGATGTGAATGCATTCTCAGCTGTTTACAAGTTTTGCTCGAGTTGACATGTTTTGAATTAAATAGCACTTTTGTTTGAATTTGTTGAATGCACGCCAAACTGAAGACATGCAAAAAAGAGGTTCCTAAAAGTATATAACTTCTTCAGCTCTTGATTTGTCTTTTTAAGGTTTAGCGAGAACATATGCACACAGAAATATATCTATCTTGCACTTGCACTTTGGATGGTTTATAGACATGAAACCAGCTGGGTCAGTCATTAAGAAACTGTATCATGTAAGTTAAAGAGTGCTACCCAATCTCAACAAATTCTCATTTTATTCCACTGTCACTGTTATAAACAAGTGTAATAATGAACATTTTGTCACAAGGTTGGCACCAATGAATTAAAAGGCTGGACACATACAGAGGCATATTTGCACCAAATTATGAGATTACTTGATTTCATATTTACAATCTTATCATTATTTTTAGTTTTTGCAGTAAACAAAAAGTATGCAACTTGTAAGCCATGGCACAATGTTGCTACTCTATACTCTATAGTTACCCATCATTCCACAGGCCTTTCCCCCTTTCTTCTTCCCTGTTTTCCATAATAAGGCCATAGCATCTGACTATCCCCAGAGTTTAATAAAGATCTCCGCTGACAGGCAGTAAACCAACAGAACCACCCTCCAGCCCGCAGGCAAAAGGCCACAACCCTCCAGTCTGCTTCCTCCGTATGTCCACGCACCCTGACTCTCTCCATACAAGTGAAAGCCAATACTATCTCACACTAAACAATGGCTGGACGGCTCGGAGCTCTAAAATGACGGTATAGCTCCAAGGGAATGCTTTGAACTTTCAGACTGCATTGATGATCATGCTTTACATATTATCTGAAGCATTGCTACTCTTCACACCCACTTGCACCTGTCAGTAATAGATCATACACATAATAAAAGAAACAATATGGCTTTGGACTCTGGTGCACTCCTGTCTTTTATGTTCTTTTTCAAGCTTTCACAAAGGATCATCTGTTTTGACTTGTCAGGTAGCGCTGCAATAGTCTGTGTTATTCATTAAGACAAGGTTGTTGCTAGCACTTGTTTCCTGTTTGTCTGTGAACACAATACTGTATCTCAAAAACAAGTTGGGAAACTTGAAAAGTCAGGAAAGGTCAAAGGAGAAACTATTCATTATCTATTCTGTACCATTGTGACATAGGGCCAAAAATACTATACTACAAGGGGTCAGATTTCTCTAACATTGTGAGATATAGGGTTTTCTTGATAGCGCATTTACCCCTGAATTTAAAGAGCCCTGGTTTCATTCCAGGTTTGGGTGCTTTTTTTATTTTTACCATTGCAGAATATGGCCAAACATACTAACTCCTGCCACAATGGGTTGGTAAAGGAAATACAAAAAGTTTTGGTGAATTCTTTGCCATTATAAGATATAAGGACTGGCCCAGGGAATCGAACATTTCCGCCTGCACTGGGAAATGATTCTGGGAAATGACAGGTTTGGGCACTTCTTTAGCTTTGTCATTGGGATATTGGGCCCATGCCTTGATGTCAGTCTTAGAGTGCTTCTACTTTAGTCCTAGATTAGACCTAGTTTAGTTCTGGTGTAATAATAAGTATTTATTCCTTGCTTTGACTGGTGAAAGTTATTCCAGCAAGATGCATGTTTTTCTGTCTTTCTGTCTCAATCTTTTATCATCGTCATCTGCGCCATCATCCTAGCCTTGACCCCTTATTCACTCTTGCCAGGCATGAGACTTTACAGACAGCCTTACAGAAGGTAGCCCACTCTCTAACCTCCATGACTGAGTAGCAGATGGGCTGTAGCTTTGTGTGTCTTTTTATTAGCTCCCTTAAATCAACACCTAACAATGCACGGCCAGAGAGAGGAGGAATTGATTTCTTGCATCTACCCGTGCCCTGAGGTGAGTAAAGGGCTGGACCAAGGGTAAAAGGGTACAGGGGTAATGGAAGGGTGAAGCTGAGTGATTACGACTGTCCATGGAAAATACATTGCAGTACTGTAGAAGCCAGATAAATTATCTTGTCACATGTAAAGACTGTTTGTGTCAGGATCAAGCGCTGTCATAGCTCATATCATATTTCCGTCATAAGCTTCTTACACTTAAATCCATGATACGGCTTAAACATACTCAGCACCATATTGTACTTTAGCTACCATTATCCAGTCATATCATATGACATTCAGGGATTTCCCTTTACAGTCAGACTGATGGACTTTCCTATATGTCCAGTGCTTTTCTTGACTGGCCATGTGGAAAGTTAGTTGTAAGGATAGTAGATGATTGAACAGAATACATAAGGAAACATATTGCCAAAACGTACTTTCAATATTAAATAAAGTGCAATTAAAGGTACACTGCCTGCCTACACTACAAAATTTTTTTATTGATCCTCATACTGGTCCCACTTTTCATGCATTTCGCTTAAGAAAAAAGTAAAAGTGGACCAACTTTTTAGCTCAGGGTTTAGTGTTACACCAATGTAATTCTGCACTTGTTAAGGCATTGCTAATATTTATCCATGTTTTACTTTGCTGCAATTTTCTCTATTTACATTATAATCAGCCATTACGTCAGTATTCACCAGCAGCCAATAGAAGCATCCTGTATATGAGTGTGCAAGCATGTGATTGTCCAAGGCTTATTTATGGGTGGAAAATAATTTTATCAATAGTCTAGATGACGTTTTTTACAGATGATTCTTATTACAATATTCTATAATATAATGCTAGTTTCATCAGCTGCAAGAAACAAATCGTGCCAGTATTAAATAAAGGAGCATTAAAAGAAATCTACCAATAGGCCAAATGAGTGTGGATCGGTGGCAGTAGTACTTTTATAGCTGTATTGCTGATAAGTCTCTATTATTTTCTTCTGAATGGTTTTGCAGTGAGTATTTGTTTGGGGAGGTCATCCATAAGTCCTGGTATTGAGCTGCTTTCACTGGAGGAGATTTAGAGCCCCCAGGCCCTGCCTCTGTGCTCTGCGGTTCTATCGGGGCCGGCTGTATTAAGTGGCACTGCATTAGGGCCGGCGGATTGTTGCTTCACTCTTCATGATCACCTCCGAGCTTCCACGCAGCAAAGCTCTCATAAACATTTACGTACAGGCTATGAGCTTCAGTCTCAGGCCACGACTCCACTGGGCTAGACCCTGCTGGCCCCTTTATGCCTCTTAAGAGACCCTCTCATCTGGATGTTTGTGTGCTAGTCTCAAAACAAACTTCGCTAACAGCTCTGTGTGTCTCCTGCGTCCTTATTTCCACACATATTATATGCTTGCATGCTGTGACAGTTATCATATGTAAATCACATGGATACTGGAGCCTTCTCAGCTGTTGTTTTCTTTTGTCATCTCAACAAACAGAGCGTGACAACCCAGGGAGCCTGCTTAGAGGTAGAGTGAAAGGACAAAACTCCACTGGACACCTTCTTTAAAGCAGTAATAAGCAGGCGTCTCCTCTGCATATATTATTCGTGAAGCTACATCAAATAAACAAAGACACACTTCAAGTTTTGGAGTGTTGGGATCCCTCTGTGTGTTTGCCTTTGAATCCTTGTTGTTATGTGTTCAGTAGTAAACATGCTTCTCGAATGCTTCTTGAGCAGCGGTTTTAAGTTGCATGCAGGCGAAGAAATCTAAATAAACAAGCAAAATTGAAGGAGCAGTTAAGGAGTCGCAGGAGACAGTCAGAGACCACACGTGAGAGCAGAACACGGACGTGCATGAAGATGAAGGAAATTGTTTGAAAGAAACAGATTCTTGAGATGTTGAGCATATGGGCATATTGTGCGTGTAATTAAAGATTCTGTATTATGTGTGTTTGTTCTCAGGATCCTGGATATACAACATTTCTGTTCGAGCAGCTCCAGTCTTCAGCTGACGCTGGGGTCAGCAGCTGTCAGGTGTGCTCCACTCCTCTCCACCTGCTGAGGCAGGAGGCCCTTCAGACACTCCACGCCCCGGTGCTGACCTTCAGCTCCGACATGGCCACCCTGTCTACACCATCCTTCCTACCGCAGCCCTCCAGGTTCACTGTGTCAACCTCCAAAGAGCTGTCCAAGAGTCAGGCGAGGGGCTCCCCCTCGCTGGTGCCTTTAGGGGAGCGACACAGGGTCCCAGGCTGGTCGCACAACCCCTCAGCCCATGCGGGGTCTAAGGCCAGTGTCCAGGTGACTGTGGCAGGGGCACAGCTCACAGGATCACTCAGCTCTGTGACCATCCAGGCGCAGCAGTACCTTGAAGGCATGTGGAGCATTTCAAAGGTTAACAACTTCCTGCCTCAGCCCAAGCCGGTACGCAAATATGTTCACTTAACTCATGTGTTTTGTTGTTTTAAAGAGTGAATAAATTCTTAAATAACTCATCAATATAACACATACTACAGACTAAATACATAAATATAAAGAAGCAGTCAGAAATTACTGACACAATTCTGGATTAAAGTGGTCATAATATGCTAACCCGAACATACCCTTTCACATGTGAAGTGGGTCTGGAACCTCTCCCATTCAAACTGACCACTCAAATTGTTCCTCATTGCTCATCGTTTCTAGTTGTCTTCAGTGCTTGCCAGGTCTTGTCACCACAAAAGTTACATCACAAACTCCAGATGAGACCAGAGCGCTGCAGATAGTGTGTGCTTCTGACCGTTCTGGTGATCTGACCTCTCATTCCTCAGTAGTCAAGGAGCCGGAGTGATGTGAGGTCAAAGGTCACCACAACACTAATCTACTGACCTCCTCCTCAAGGCCATTTGAAATGACCACCCCGCAGAACCACCATAACTCTTCTCACATGTTGGATAAGCATTAGTGTTTGTGTTTGAAGTCCGGGAGGTGTAGGAAGGACATGCGTTTTGAACTCCGCGTCATGAAAGGTAATGATTAGTCGAGCCCTACCGCAATGCTAGCTGCCAGACTTTAGGTAACTTTGTCCATTTGTTGTGTGTTTCAAGTTCCAAGTTGTGTTACAAGTTATGAGTGCCATGTTGACTGATAGCGGTAGTGGTGTGGCAGAAAAAAAACATCTGGTCTATTGACAAATCTCTGCTACATTTGACACCAGGAGAGCTGAGTGGACAGAGCAAACAGGAAGAGCTAATATAATTCAGTCTAGAATCTGGTATTATTGGTTTTTGCTGAGAGAAAGAACTCAAAAGGTAATGGAAAGACTTTGGTTGTATTTTCAGATCAGAAAGGCCAGTAATGGACTAAAGAAGAAATTATTACTTTTTGTGTGGCTCTAGAAATTTGGTGCAGTAAAGGAACAAATGATTATTGTTTGAGGATTCTTAACGATTGTGAGATGTGAGGACTATGTAGTTAGATGGATAGAGCATCCTGATTTGAGTCTGGGCACTAAATATTAACCATTGCCAATGCCCTTGTGGAGGTCTGCACTCTTCTAGTGCTTCTAGTATTTTATGCCTATGTCAGATATGTAAATATTATTCTGTTTGAGCTCTCTCATTAACTAGAGCCAATTATGATTCCTGGCAGTGTTTTTCTTTTCATTTCTGTGAAACTCTGAAGACAAATTTCTCCGTCTCCTTTTAATGTCAACAAGTGCCTGTTGAAATGCTTTATGGGCGGCCATCAAAAGCTTTTAACTGCATATATGCAATCCAGGGTAAATCAAACAGGCTGGCACAGGAGGGAAAGCCCAACTGGTGTCTAAAAGCAATTAGTGGATGTCGGAGCTGGGATGAGTTGCTCGGTGCCACAAAGCTAAGACTTGGGTCTCAGCACGCAGTTGGAAACGTCCCTTCAGGACATAGAGTTACAAACAGCACAAGTCTCAGAAGTCTCCAGCCTGCTTCTTTCATTAAAACCAGGCCCTGTGAATGACTAAAACCCACATCAGCTCTTGTGGACAGGGAGTTATGCTGCTGTGCCGAGAGCAAAAGCTTTAATTCATCACTTTGGGTTTTTTGTAGGAAAGCATGCAGAGTTGTTCAGACAAAGAGGCAGAGATAGAGTGTGTGTAAAATCCTTCACAGCGTGTCAACCTGCTGGAGATGGCCCCGGGCTCTCCCACACACTCTGTCCGTTATAGGGCACCTTGATTTGCTCTTTTGGGAAAAGACTGGTTAACATGGAGAATGATGTCAGTGGTCACTGAACTGAAATGATCTACGTTCCTCTCACATTCACCCTTTCCTGAAAATGTGACATTGCTTCCTTTGCCCTGTATAATCTAAACCAATACATGTTCATTAATTTTCCTTTTTCCACTTTTTCCTATTAGGGGGCATTTGGAGCCAATTCTAGTATCTATGGGCCTGAGGCACAGTACACCCTGGACCTTTGTCAATAAGGCTGACACTTAGATACATAAACTGACAGACATGGATTCTCACATTCATGCACAATACACAATTAAGATTCACCAATTTACCTATATATGTATGTCTTTGGATGGTAGAAGGAACCCAGAGAGAACTCACGGTAACTCAGGGAGGATCTGCAGTGAGGCAGGAGTCCCTAACCACTCGTCCACCCCACCAACACATATGCTAATCTATAAAGAACAAGTGCTTTTCTTGACCTATGTGTTCTTCTGCTATTTCCCTATTCTTTGATTACTGCTAAGGCCTGCTTTACTGCCACCAATTTGAAACCTGGCAGAAGATCTTGGCTACTGTCCCTTTGGTGCAGCTGGCTTTGCATGGCAGTAAGCCACTCAAGCCAACTATCACTATGAAGAATAGCTTTAGGCTGGGTTCCATCTCTCACTAATAATCGCCAATTCATGCTTTTTGTTAATTAAAGACATTGAATATTTTCTTTTGAGACAGGAAGCTCTTACATATGGTGTGTTCCACAGATTCCACACTTCTTACAGTTACAGAGGCCAACCAAGCACGACAGCCCAGATTAGCAGTGCCTTCTTCCTTTCAGCAATAATTGTCTGTTGGCCGCCAGGAGTGTAGGGTCAAAGAAAGTCTGGCTAAACCAGCGTCTGCGGGAGCGATGGTCCACTGATAGGAAGCTGGCCTTTGCTGCTCACTTTCAGACTTCATAAGCAGCACTCTCCAGAACACTTTTGTCTTTTTACCCACCCAAACACACACACACACACACACACACACAAACACACACACACATTTAATTTATCCTTCTGTCTATCCCTCTCAGTACTGCTCCTCTCTCCAGTGGTGAACCAAGGCGAAGGGATCAGGGGGCGCCGGGGGGTTAAAGGGTGGAAGGCCAGCTCATTAGTGTCTTTGAGTCCAAACAGACAGCTCCCCTAATTACCTGACCAGGGGATAGACCCGACCATGGGCCGCTGTGGGTCCAAGGATACACAGAGAGGCTTAGTGGAATGACTTAAATCCCTGGTTTTAAATTCGCAGGGGGATACTCTTGATAGCTGAAGTGTGGCTTTATGTTCATGTTTGGGTTGAGTGTATGCATTCAGGCCAGCTACTAAACTAGGGACCAGCTGTCTCACTTAAAACTGGCACAACGCTAACTCAATCTGTGTTAGGTTGGACAGCCCGGCTTCCTGTACGGGTGTTACTGAAGTGCTCTAGGATTTCATGCCAAAGTGTAATGGGCCCACTTGCCTGGTATGCGCCGTGGTTCCTAACCTGTCAGCGACACCAGCATAGGAAGGCCTCTTCAGACGTTTGCATTTGCAGTTTTCAGACATTTTCTCCATCTCGTCCTTTTCAAAGTCTTCACTTCCTGACACCACAGCATGATGTCTGAATGAGCTTCCATGATGACGTCCCGAGAGAGCAAAAACGAGACTCTAAAGCAAGATTCTGAACTGTGATAACAAGCTCAAAGCAGCAAAATAGGAACACAGGATTTCATGTGTATTGCTGCCTTTGAAAAATTCTGGGGAATATAGTCCAGTACTTTTCAATCACAGTTAAAGAGGAAGTCTGCAGTGCAAAAAGCCAAGGCTCTCGTGTGAATGTCAGAAGGTAATGTTCTCGTATTATGATGTATAGTGTTCACATGTCAGGCTTATAAATAGTGTAGCTGTCAGACGCAGATGACAAATGGCATATAGTGAAGGATCTTTATAAAAAAAGATTGTAAAGGATGTTATTTTAGTTGGCAAGCATGAATGTAGGGCAAACACAGGTGGTAAATATGCAGAGGGCTTCAACCCAAGGGCCTATCTGGAATGCCCGTTCTGTCATATTGCCTGCAATGTTGTCAAGGTTATTACTGATTACACAACTGCTAAAGTGTCAGTGTTATGAGTCTTCCCGTCTTTATTTACTCTATTTTCAATGCAAACTCACAAAACCAGTTCTAATCACCACCTATTGATCACTGTCCTGCAGGATAACACTTGCTTCTTAGCTGAGGATTAACCTTTTGTCATTTTAGAGAAGTGTAGACTATAGGCAGTATAATTAGGATTCTGCAGCCCTTGTGTTGGTCTATTAGTCGCCAGTGAAGCATATAGTGTCTAGCCAGCGACTTTAATACCCTGTCTGTAAGTGAAGCTGAAACTCTTGTATTGGTTACAAAACAGTTTGAGTTGTTTATAGGCACCTGCATGACAAATATGACGGCATTCAGGTGATATTTTGAGTGCAGCTTAGGCATGAGTTGCTAGAGCCCTGGGGTGAGTTTGTGAATAAGCCGCCTTCCAGAGCAGGGTGTGCCATTGGAGCCCGAGTGTTGACACCTCATAAACATTTAAGCTATGGAACAAATCTCATTTCTCACAGCGCTGTTGACTGTTTACAAGGACCGTCACCATCACAAGTGACTTTTCAGGAAGTGCAGAGTCATGATAGGATAATTAAGTCGAAGGTGTCATGCTTAAAATGCGTTAAATTGAGTAAGAAACAGAAACTTAGCATCATTTACCAGAAAATGTTTGTTCCTTTTATCATGTCTCTGCTACATAACCAATTATGATAAAGCATGATAGAAAATTACATAATTTTACAGTAATATTTGCTGCATGTTGTTTAATATTGCTAGGAATGAAATTAGTTTTTCTAACCAAAAGTATAGATTTTTAAAAACTGACATAATCTTTCTGCTTTAAGTTCTTTCCATCCGCAGTTGGTCAAATACATTGACACGCAGAGTGTTGGCTTTCTCAGTGAAGTGAAGCAGGTCAGGAGCCCTTCCCATAAAAATTTATTTCCACCAAATCCAACTGACCACCATTTTAAACAAGGAAGACTTTTTTACAGTTCTTAGCGCTTCCGTTTTTTATTCCTCCCACTTTCTGATTAATTAAAAAAAAAAAAAAAAAGTAACCTTTATTTAGCCAGGAAGGTCCCATTGAGATACAATATTTCTTCTTCCAGGGAGTCCTGGTAATTGTATGCCTACCTAATTGCATTTAGAGGTAGTTTAAGTTCCACTCTGGAAATCTTACTAGAATGGACAAGAACAAAACCATTTGTTCCAAAGAAAGAGTTTGGATGGTTGCATCTTATGGTAATACCAGAGGGAACTATTTGCTAGGTACAATTATGGTAAAAAAACTGGTCTATGGAGATGTCACAACACTCTCTCTCAATACCACAACATTTACCAAACAATCTTATATTACTTACTTATTTGTATATCCCAATATATTGTACAGCATGAACACATTTTTAGTCATTAAAAAACACCTAGAGCTACATACATCTCTTTAGATAAGCCAGATGCAATCAGGAACAGGGTGTGGTAAATGCTAGTGATTTAATTGCTAATTAAACATGGGTTATCACTTAATTACAGTAAGCCCCAGCCAGTGCAACCTCAGGAGTGTTTGGCAGAACGGTGAAGCGTCCTTGCCGTTCAGTGGGGAGCTTTCTGCTCTGGATACTGCTGACTCCTTGTATTGGTAGCTGGATGCAGCAGCTGTCTGTCCATCTGTGGCTGGGGAGGGAAGAGTGGGGCTAAATGGACTGGAAGGAAGGAGTGAAAAAAATCTATGTAAATGATGACTGTGTTGTTATCTGTGTGTGACTAGGCTGCGGGTTTGATGGGTGATGTGGGCGCAGATGTTGTAGCCACTGAGGGCCAGATCGCCACCTTGACTACAGCCACCACCACCAGCACCGCCCTGACGCCCTGCAGACTGAGGAGCGCCAGCCAAACGGGAATCCCAGCACCCAACACATCTGCCTCTCCATCCCCATCTGCAGCAACCTCTTTCTTCATTAGGTAAGCCCCTCCCCCTGTACATACATACTGCTTGTCAAAATGAGATTAAGACATTAGATTGCTGTGTTTATTATTTGTTGCCCGGCGTGTGTTCAGGCATTACTCTGTGTAGGTGTACGTGAAGAAATCCTAATGGGTGATATGCAGAGACTCGCCTTCAAGTATGTAGGGAAGGGTCACGGTGTTAACTGTGATGTGGGGCACCAATTCCAAGGAGATGTTGTTCCTGACACGGATGAATTGCTGCACGCTTTGGGATATGCATCATCATCAGAGTAAATTAACCTTTACTGCAAGCACCAGTGCATATGAATGGATAATAGAATTACATAATTTGATATTAGGTGGGAGCGTCTCACGAAGGGGGCTTAGGTTAAAGACACATATTCTTCTGAGGAATTTCATGTTGAGTTACTTTTTGATGAGTAATTTCAGACTATGTGGTAGTGTAGCTTGTGTCAGTTTCATTGACAGGTGAGCGTTTCTTTCTTGGGCATGCATTGGAAATAAATTAGCCCCAAATTTATTCAAATATGTGGCCTCTGAGTTGTTTGGACGGTGACCAATACAAACACCTTCTTCATAGATTTACTGTCGAAGCTCAGAGACTAATTTTGAGCGATAGGAACCACATATCTAGACAGTAGATCACAAAAATATACATGTTTCATATAGGTTAAACATAATTAGATAAAACATTGTGAGGTGCTGGAGATTCATCTTCTATTGCCTGTTCCCATTAATTCGGTCTTCAGCTACTTTGGGCTTAATGCGGGTTACACCCAAGGCAATGGGTGAAAGGTCAACAACATGGAAGTTTCTTTATATCACTCTACCTTTTGTGTCCAAAACAGTGCTTCCTATTCTGCAGCTAGATTTTGTGTTTTGTGATTTGTTAGCTTACAACCTTCTCAGCTCTCCTTGGCTGCTGCAGTGGTTTCCCTGGAGAGTACATCAGGCTCTTCTGGCCGACCGGACACCGCAGTGTGCCACATTGTCATTGATAGATTTCTCTGGCAGTCGGTCAGTGCATACATTCTCTCTGCCTCTTCTCTCCGAGGAGTGCTATGCCGTAATGAATGTCGGTGAAAAGGAAACCGGTTCAGAGTGACAGAGAAGAATGATGCATTGGACTGTTGAAGCCCTACACCACGGGAGGTGTGGGGAGCTGCTGGGGGTGGGGGGTGGGGGGTGGGTGGGGGTGGGGTGGGGGGGGCTCATAGAGTGTGACAGCAAACTCAGAGGGGATTAATGTAGAGCTTAGCATTCTCCAAGAAACCCGAATGGAGTTTAACTTGCCAGATTAGTGGACAAAAGTAGTATCTCAGCATGACCATAAGGCAAAACAAACAAACAAAAAAAAAACAAAATAGTTGGCACAATGTAAAAAGTAAATAAAATGTGTTTCAATCATTACTTTCTGTCCCAACTTTTTCATAATTTGGATTTGTACTTTGGCCAAGGGGACACTCCAGATCTTCTTAATTCTCTGCTTCCTGTGTGTCCTGCTTTCTATCACAAGAGCCTGTTCACTAGCCAGGGTTAATAGCTGACACTGATTTATTAGATAGCATGTTTTCTTTGGATGTGAACTCAAAAAGCGTCAGTTGCTGCCCAGTCGGTGCGGGCAGGAAAATAAAGAGGGAGGTGGACCTGTTTTTTCCCCTAGAGCATGTCCGAGTGGGGCATCAGGGGCGGGGGTGGAAGCAGAGCAGAAAGCCACACCCCGCGTTTCATCATGGAGATAATGCAGTGCCAAGAATGCAGTGTTTTACTTGGCTCAGAGTAGCAAGATGATGACAATGGGATGGCTTTGCATAGCGCCACATTCTGCTGGTATAGAGAAAAAGGCTGGAGAGAGGTCACATTGAAGAGATAGTTCCTAAAATGCAGAAACTGTCCCAGGAACACAATTTTTCTTCCACTGTACCTCCAGCATTGTCACACACTTGCGCTTCAAATTTAGGCAATAAATCTTTATGTTAAAAGTAGGCCTCCTGTGTAGTGCATGTATGATGTCATTGTTTGAGTTGCTAACGCTACTATCCAGTACACATCACATTAAAATGCAAACCTTTTCAGGGAATACACGTACCAAAACTTGCTGTAGCCTACTTACCCAACCATACCATACTACTCAGTGGAAACTTAGCTTAATCAAATATTTACAGTGCTGCTTTTAAAGTAGTTCTAATCGCATGTTGGCAAAATCCTCAAACGTACTTTACATTTTCCACGGTGCGTTTGGCTGATTTGAGGCAGAACCTTTGCAGCTGTTGCCAACAATATCATCACCATTATCTTATAGTTGCCTGCGCTCATCATTCATCACTGCGAAAATATCCTTAAAAGCCTAAAATAACTTAATCAATCAACAGTTTTTCTCTTCTCAAAGTGCTCAAATTAGGCAAAAGAGAGCGAAATGAAATTAGTGTCCTTGGTCTGTTAGCCTTGATTGAAAACCCACATCTGATTAGTATTCCTTTTTGTTCTCAAAAGATACAATTAGCGGGAATGCACGTTTGAATCCTAAGAGCTCACGATGGAGGGACAGAATAACTAAACAGCACTCTCTACCCCAACGGAGTGGGGAAGCCTCCTTAGACACTTGTCTGACATTCACTAACACCGTTTCCACTCCGAGATGAAATTTTAATTAGAATGCAATTAGGAAAGACTCTAGCAGCTTTATCTAGCCCTGGCGCTGAGAGAAAAAAAGCCATTCATTGTTTAATTTCCGCAAAATGGGATACTCAGGCGTTCAGCTGTTTAAAAAAGCATTAAATTTGTTTCATTTGAGGTGTCCACTGATTTGGAAAAAAAAATCATTTCCGTGTAAATTGCAGTTTTTATGGTGGGTCAAAGGCACAATTTAACCTATTCCTGTATGAATTTGCAGGACCACTAACTGCATGTGCTTTCAGATGACCTAATTGTGAGCGTTAAGCTAAAAGAAGTGATGGTTGTCGTGGTTACTGGTTGAACCATAGCAACAATTGGTGGACGTTAAGGTAATGTAGGTAATTTTATTGAGTACAGTCATTTCCAACATATGCTTTATGGCACTCAGGCCCCTTGTTATCGTTTGAACATGCTTTATAGGAAATAACATATTGTTTCCCTTAACACATAGTTTGCTGTAAGTCCCAGCAATAATTAGAAGAAAGGTCTTTTGGTACTTTCAAAGGGCAAGGGTATGTTCACATGAATATAAAACCTGATCCCACCAGGCTGTGGAGATTAAGGCTTTATCCACACTAATGCATTTTCTTTTTTAAAACAGCTTTATGTGATAAGGACAATTGAATGCTGAGGGTTCCTGGAATTTTTATCCTATTTTTATTCAATTTTCTTTTCTTTCCATTCAGCTGTTCCCTTCCTCTCAGGAGTCGCCAGAGCAAATCTGGTCCGGTATCAAAGTCATATTGATAATTATTGACTGAGTGATTGATTAATTTGGCATAGGTTTTGCACCAGATACCCATCCTGATGCAAACCTCGCTAATAATCCAGGTGTGGGGCCAGTACAAAATGTATAGTAGCTTGTGACAACTTGTGGGTGGATCAGTTTTTATTTTTTTATTTTTTAAATTTTCTCATTGTTGATAAAACTTACCACATATGCTATATGGCATCACAACAAAATCAATTAATTATTGATTTGATTGATTTTCCACTGCAGATGAAAATGAATGTGGATTCCCAGAACAGAATATGTTTGACACAATGAGCTGTTCATTTCTGTACAGCATATTCATTAATAAAAGTGAACAGTCATTCTGCTTCCTGTTCTGCATAATGGTGTAAAACAACCAGAAACAAAGATGACCCTGGGTCAGTGATGACCAATTGGTAATTAGACTGTGTACAGTGACAGGAAGACAGGAGGGGTCAGGGGTCAAGCTCAGAGCGGATGCTGAATGTATGTGTGTGCATATCATTAGTGAGTATGACAGAGGGCGGGCCCATTGATTTCAGAGCACAGTGTTCAGTTGACGAGCGCGTTAACCACTGATTGCCTTGTGACAGAGCATATGATTAGTGTATTGACGCGGTGTTGTGAAATGAAAGCAGGTGGATCTCACAGCAGGCTCTAGACTGTGCTCCTCACTGTCGCCTCACACGTCCCACTACCATGTCTGTTCCATTAACACCTGCTGATGGTGAGGCTGGCTCTGATACCTCTGGGCCCGAGGGCTTTGTCTCTGAACACTGCAGACTGCTCAGTTTGCACAATGTTATTTTTGCTTGTTGTTTCTGTAGATTTGCAGCGATTTTTGTTCCTTGGTCACTTTGATCTGCACATTCATCATGCACAGTGGAGTGCCCGTTTAAATGATCTAAATGGACATAAAGACCTTGGAGACATAGCAGAAGCTGTTGAAGTCATTGTACACTGCAGAGGTGGCACACAGGCTGCACAGGGCAGGGCAGACAGCTGTTTGCTGGAATGCAGCCCTGGAGGGGTTTCGGGAGGAAGTGCTTTTATGGGCGTGCATGGTCGCCCCGCAGCTGCTGCCCAGGTGAATGTGTGCAGTAATGACTGTGATTGTGCACAAGGCATCCTCCTGTAATTGTGGCAAGCTCTCTTGTGCTGCATACACATGGCCGTGCCTTTGTGTCAACACTTGCTGTGCCCTTCATCCCCAGGCTATTCTCAGTAACCATAGAAACAAGTCATTAGCTTTTGAAAATAAAAATGTCACTGATTTTTCTTTAAAAAGTGCAGATTGGAAATCAGGAAGTTGAAACGTGCCTCTCAACAGCACTGGACTGTTATTAAGTCCGAGGGAGGGACGAGAGCCTCTTCAGTATGGGACCTGTATAATGAAAGTGTAAACGCTGGCTCTGGTTGTTAACACACATCCAGCACACAAAGGATAACTGACTGAGGTTCAGTGAGTGCATTATTAGATAGAGCCACACCATACATCTGAGTGACTGATAAGTAGTATCTAATGGAATCTGCTGTCAGACTTTTAGTACTATTATAATGGACACACATGTTCCCATTGCCTCATTCTCATTGTAAGTGATTCCTAATGTTAAATATATGTTTTATTTTGTTACTGAATATCTTCTCATAGGGGCTTTATTGCGTTTTCTCTGTTTAGTTCTACAAGATCGCTTTTGTTTTAAAATTTGTGCGATACATGTAAGAACTACATCCCACCCTTTTTATGCTTGCTACTGTAAATTCCGTTGGTTCAGACATATATAGCCTATTGTGGCACTCTGCACTTGTATTCCTGATGGTGGTCAGTGATGGCCAGCCATGCAGAGAGCCTGCAGGTCTGTGCTGAGTGGTGGCTGTGCTCTGACTGACAGCAGGGGTCTTTGTCACTGACAAATGGGCAAAGAGGATTAAGACGAGGGTCTGGATCTCCAGCCTTTACTCATGTGCTCTGCAGGATACTGTAGACATAAGGATCCAGAGAGGACACTGGAGCTCTGAGGACCCGGATGTCAGAGGTTGCCATTCAGAACACATGCTGATACTGACACTCCATTGTATCTGAGGCAGGAGGTTAACTTTAGACGAGGATACTTAGTTGCCATGGGAGTGAATTAAGTGACCAGACCACACCACTTTGAGTTCACCTGGATGTATGTCTTTTTATTCTGTACACTGCTGTATAGTTTTTATTCTCTCTATATTGCTCCTCTTCCTCTCTCATCTTACCTTTCCTTCTGTGTCATATGGTATGTGCAGTTTTGTGTGGTTTGACTTGGACTGTCTACTCCCTGGAGGTGAGGGGGTAATGGTTTTGCTGTCAGCCCATAGTGAGACAGATTCTACAGCCGAGCCAGAGTGTGAGTGGAATATATAGCACAACACACAGCACACTGGCCCTATTGTGAGCAAAAAGCCATTCTGGTGCTGAAACTGTAATACAAAGTCTACCTCAACCTGAAAAATGACAATTTATTCATATCAGTCTGTTGAATGTGAACAACAGGGGAGAGAATAGCTCATCACCAGTGCTGAGTGGGTGGAATCCATCTTTGTGTGGTGAATGAAACACCAGCTGGTATGTGTCTACCATAATCGGTCCAGTGGGAGTAATGGTAGTCCAGTGGGATTAGTGTTCACCCTGGTGCAGTGGCAGAGAGTGGCAGTACCAGCTGAGGCCATGCGGGACAGGGCCAGATCATGGTGTCAGCTGTGATGTGAGGTACGGAGGTGTTGATAGAGATCGTCCGGGCTCCACAGCCTCAGGGATCTACAGGCAGCTACATCCGACCAGCATCAGCCACCGTCTCATCCACCCACACAAACATCACACTGTCTGACTCAGACTTCTGTCAGGTAAAGGCAGGGAAACTGTTATACTTAAACTTCTAAATATTTAGAAGTAGCCAAGTCAGCTACAATAAACTGCTATTTATGCTTTTGAAATATAATGCAGTCCTGTTTAGTTTTTGAGTTAACTCCTACTTTTGCACATGCATTTTTGGAAGCTTGCAAATAAAACTTCATATTTCTTTTTGTTTACATGAGTTACTCTGAGCTTCTGTCTAGGTCTGGACAGAGCTGTTGGAAGAGAGAGTTGCGACAACTCCATTAACTCCAATGGGCAAGTTTTTTACTCAATTAGTTCCAAGTAATAGTTCCAGGAAGTTAGTTAGACCAGCAGCGGTGGACAATTGAACTGGGAGACACTGTCTCTGCAGCACTTTTGAAGGTTAACGTGTTTAAATATTTAAAAGGTTTATATTATTTGCATATTTAAAACTGCAGTGAACTGCTGTTTATTCTATGGCAATGTAGTCTAATTAAGTTTCAAAGCAAAGCAGCTGCTTTTGTACACTTTTGAATTTCATTCTACTCATCAGTATGTATCATAAGTAAGTAATCTTGGCCTTTCAAATAAGAATTATCTTTGCAGTATTGTGTTGCTCTGGAGGATCCTTCCCTATGATCTGAGCAATCATAAGTTGCAATTCAGTGCTCTGTGAAAAATATGTTGTCACAAAGAATACATGTATCATTTTTGAATGATTTTTTTTTGTATACTTTGATAGCTATGTGACATTCCTAGTTTATAATATCGCTCTTTGCATGCTGTTCAAGTGTGGATCATAGTTAAGTTATTTTCCACGTAAGCTCTCCTATAAGGTTCTGTCACACCACCGTCCACCGAGGGGGTTGTGTATTCCCTAGCCTCTATCTGCCTGTTTCCCCCGGGACATGATAACACAGTGCGATATGGAGAGCCTGCTGGAGTCCCTCTGTAGTGACCGACAGTACAAAATCACTTGTCATCATCAATGGCAAACAGCCCGTTGATAAGGCAAAGAAAAGCCCGGTGCTTGTGGAGAGGATAACCCTGCAACCTTTCCCAAATAACTCCCTGAGTCAGGAAGTCTGTCTGGCCCACTCACATAGCCTGGAGCATGTGGTGGGGGGGGGGCTCAGGAGGGGAGGTCGTTTACCAGTGCTGAAAAACAAAGGCTTGAAACGCTGACTCAAGCTTGTGCGCTCACCCTGGGTCCATGCTGCGAGCCCTGTAGGGAGAAGGGTAACATGTCCTTT
Source organism: Bostrychus sinensis (assembly GCA_020698575.1). Classification (NCBI taxonomy): domain Eukaryota; kingdom Metazoa; phylum Chordata; class Actinopteri; order Gobiiformes; family Eleotridae; genus Bostrychus; species Bostrychus sinensis. Next base: position 22,143,879 of record CM036258.1, read on the forward strand.
CACATTGGAGAAATGAGGAGTTTGCCACTGTACACAGAGCAACCATTGTGCCTAAAATGTGCACATCAAACGACCAGGTTGTGTGGGACCATGTAGGCAGGAGGCCGTGCCCTCACCATCAGCCTATTCCAACTTCCATTTGTCAGCCCACGTTCAGCATTCCTCACTCAACTCTGTAATGGATCTAATAGTTGCCTACAGCGCTCTACCATCACTGCCTCACTGTTTGGTTATCATACTTTGGTCAGCAATTCGCAAACTTCCCGCTATTTGAATAGATATTAAGTCTTTGGGGGCAGAGGGATGCCATCTAAACCTCTTAGTGTTCCGCTAGTCAAAGGTGTCATGCAAATCGAGTCTATTATGCCCGGCATCTGTATTCTGGAGGCATGGTGAGGGAATGGACTGGAATAAGAAAAACTCTAATGCAGTATGCAGAGAGTATGCATTGGAGACTTTTATGTGCCATTGTGTGCGACTCCAAATAGATCCCCCTGGCCTGTGCTCCCATGAGCCTTTGCGTCGTATCATCCAGACAAACAAAAATGGCTCCCGGTGAGTTTAACATGGCCTTCAGTCCCTCATAAATTACTAATAGCTGCCTAATCAGCAAGTTGACGCTGATTTCCCTGTACGCTAGCACTTTGTTTTGACTGGTTCCTCCGTCCTTCTGTTTGACTGTTTTTACAAATGAAATGCTGATCACCACAGGGAATAGGGCCATTGTTAGGACTATTGCTTTTATCTCAAGTCAGTCTATTCTACTACCATCACATCTCACAGTATGTGTACACGCAGAGCTTTGCCAGTCTATGCTCATCTTTCAATCGCGTCATCTGGATTTTTTACTTCATATGAGTTTACATGGGGAGAGGCTAAGTATGGTGTCTTCAGTGCTCCACTCAGACTAATGCTTCATTCATGTTTACTCCTTTTTTTGTCTTTGTGAAAAAAGAAAATAAGCTAACTTAGCTTGTTTTTAGCACTAAATGCTAATAGGCTTGGCTAACTTACTTGCTTACCTTTTCCATTTATAACTATCCACGGTTAACCAAAACAAAAAAACAAAAACAAATTGGTTAGCCAGCAGTGGAGTATCTTTACTAATATTTATATTTTATATTTTTGTAATTTGTTTACATGAGTTATTCTGCGCCACTGTCTGGCTCTGGAGCATGCAAAGAGGGCTTAGTTCAACAATAACCATACAGCATACATGGAGCAATAATCTGACAATAAATTGCATTACCCAGGCATTTTAAATTTGACTTACTGCCCATTCATTTGGAGTAAGATTTTAACATGCAGTTTAAAGTTCTGGTCATAATTAAACTATATCATAATTTGAATTTCTCTACATACTGATTATGTCAATTTTATTTTATTTGTTGGTAGGTGGCCTAGTTGTATATTAGATCAGCCACATACCAAGTGGTGGGCCTTAACAATAATGATCTTTGCAATCCATACCTAATCAGCCTAATGGACCCATACAAGCATCTACCTAGTCACTCATAACTCTTCATATTTGTTTACATTGCTGCCCCTTAAACGAGAATTAGTAAAGATTAAAAGTTATTGCCTTGCATCAAACCACATATTGCATAGTGTATCTTGCATTAAAAGAAGTAGCATAATTTTATGTGCTGTGTTGCCCGTGTACATCAGAGTGAATAGGGAGGATTATAGGCAGTAATCGTTCATGACCCAGCCTGTGAGAGCTGGCTGTAGTGTACTAAAAATCCCATTATCCTTGAACGCACTATGTGGCCCAGTGCTATGTGCCTTTCTGTGGTCGACTTTATGAGAGAGTTATACTGATAAACTGCTTAAGTCTAATCATGTACTCACACCATGTCTATCTGGCTTTCTTTGACTAAGGTTTGGAAATGACTTATTGTACTTCAGGCTCTCATTCATTACATTATGTGCAGTTTGATCATAAAGGTGACATACAAAGCTGAAAAAGCAATAGGTAAAATTAAACCATGCACTATTCTTGTGCTAATATTCTGTTCCTATTTTTACATCGTGTTTTTTTGTTTGTTCAGGTTTTTGGAATTATGAATAACTGTGTGTCAAAAATGATACTATTATTGAGTTGTGTGGTTAGCACTCTTAAGCCATCAACTTTTTAGCATGAAAGCAAGTAATCGTGGATACACAATACCAAAAATGAATCCCACACTGAATCAGACCCTCTGTATCTTGTGCTACCTTTTGCCTTAAATTTCAGTGTAAGATTAAGAAACACGTGTTACCTCCCCCTCCCCACAGTGTCAGGTCCTTCCACTGATTAATCACTCCCAAATGTTGTGCTCGCCTGCGGGCCTGTTTGTTGTGATAGCCGCAGCGTGGAGAAGTGCAAATAAATAATCGCAAGGTGTCTTAGCCCTGGCAGTAAGTGATTAATGAAGCATGCAAGTGGAGCAGAAGTAACGCCTGCTTTTCCTCACCTTGGTCCAGCTCTCCCACACTTGTCACGATCTGGACTTAGCTTCACTTTTGGGAGACATTATATTTGGTCAGTGAAGCGTTGCATGTGAATAATCTTCATTTTAGAGCTGACAGAAATACTGAAAAAGTAAAAGTACTGCCATTTTAAGATTAGAAAACCCATATTTATTACTTTAGTAAAAATTAAAATTAAATGTAAACTTTATTTATACAATACATTTTTGCACAGTACTGCTACTATTGTTACTACTACAGATGCTGCTGCTACTTCTACCACAAGTACTAATACTACTACTGCTACTACTACCAACAAGAGTAAAAAAAGTTGAAAAGTACAATGAACATGCTTTTTTTGCCATTGGACAGTAAAATCTACTACTACTGGTGTTGCTGCTACCACTACTACTACAATTGTTGCTACTACTACTACTACTACTACTACTACTACTACTGCTACTACTATTGTTCCAAACATAGCTCCAACCTTCTGAATAAAAAAAAATACTGCTTGAAAAACTACTTAAATTAAAGTAAAAATATGATTCACAAAAATATTCTCAGAAAGTAAAAGTCTCTTCCCACCTCTTGTTCATTTATCTATCATGTATCAAAATTGCAGAGGATTGTGCCGGAGGTTCTGAGGGGAAGTCGTGGGTGGGACAATGGGTGAATTAGAGTTCAGTATGCGCACTGAAAAAGCAAACTTACTCCCGGATCGGGACGGGAGCAGAGCGCCGAGCTGAATACCTGCAGCAAAATCTGAGAAAAAGAGGAAGAGATGAAAGTAGCTGTTAATCTCTGTCAGCGATGCCAGCAGACTAAAGCATGGGAGAGAGAACATGTCTTCATTAGCATCTGTCACCAAAAGTCAACTCTCTGCAACTCTTTTAGGCATTTATTTAGCTGCATCTAAATCTACAGTTTGTATTTGGAACACTGCAGGGTCACAGACTTGAGCTTTTCCTTTAAGGGCCTCTTGTGGAGAGTTGTCTTTCCTCTGGAGGCCTCTTGCTGGCTCTTTATCTCCATACCTGACAAATGGTTCCTGTGGTGCTAACACATTGTTCCTGGGCCTCCCCTCCAGGGCCTGATAGTCAAACTAGTTAAGGCATATTTAGTGGGTGAATACGAGCAGTACAATGAACTAATCGGTGTGAAGAATCGTAGCAGCTGGACTTCTGCACTTTAATTTGCTTCCAATTCATGGCTTAAGACATGCTTAGCAACACAGCCTAGCCTCTTCTTTCAAAAAAGTAATAGTAAATCTCTGTAATATGATTGTATATCTGAAGTTGCTTTACATAACAAGCCTCAGAAAAAAATGTCAATATACTAGTTTTTGTCTGTATTGATATTGCTTACATAGATCTTCCACACCAAAGAACAATGCTTGATAGAATATTGATGACTTTTTTCATATTCTTTCGATATTAAGCCAACAGTTTCATTTATTCTGAGCCAAGCAGGAATTTCCATCTCTGGGAATAAAGTAGTTCCAAACTGGCTGAGGCATAGCCCCACAATCATTTTTCCAGAAAATTATTTACCTCCTCAAACACAGCGTTTGTTGGCACACAGCCAGGCCCAGTGATGGAGAGACAACCTGGCCCTGGCTCACTCAAGGTCTCTTTCCTCTCCTCTGTCTCTGGTTCTAGAGTTTTCTACTAATTTTCTTTCTTTTTCTTTTGCCCCTTGCTACACCTCTGCACCCTGCTATACCCCCTCCAGTGTTCCAAATGATCCCCGTTATTCCGGCTGCTCCCCAGAGGATGCCCTAATCCCTCATTTTCCACCTCAGTCCACAGACGAGTGTGAGGAGAGCGTGACCGAACAGGTTTACTGAGTCCTGCTTGAATTTAGTATGCCAGGATGCATGTTTGTGTCTTGCTATGACAGCAGAGCCTTCAAATCTGCTTTATGATATGAATGTAGAGCAAGTATGTTGGAATATTCCTCTTCTCTGGCAACACATTGTGTTCACAGATGTTACATGAATGTGTTTAGCCTTACCTAATTGGCCGAGGCTTGGAGCTGAAGATGTGTGTGCAGCCTTGGGCTGTCAGCAGTCAGCTCACAAATGATGTCCCATTTGCTATGCTGCGTCCAAGGCCAGACAGTGAGGAACAAAAGCCTTGTTGAACACCTTGTTGGAACAAAGAGCTTTTCTGCAGGCTGTGGTCCAGGGTGTTACTCCAAATGTGCCGGGCAGGATATTGCTTCGCTAACTGGACATCACATCCATTTCTGTCTGCTTTAGCTAGGATCCATTTATCTATTTCTGAGGATTTATAGAAAGTCTATAAATCCTAGCCTGGAGGTGTTTGGCCACTTCCTGCAGATTTGTGCCGCGTACACGGACACAGGAGAGAGGAGCTCAACCTTTAAACTGCATTAACACATCCAAGAAGGAGGAAGCAGAACGGCAGTCAGAGGAAGATTCAGAGCTGTGGATTGATAAGATTCAACAGGCATCTCGATAAGCCTGCTCGTTTTCTCTTCAATTTTAATGCTTTTGGCTGCTAGAACAGCAGGGGAAGACACATTTTTTAAAATGACAGAAAATATCTGGGTCTGTGTTGATGCTAATCTAAATCCGAATGATAAGATAAGCTGAGACGAGTTCCTCTATTACTGTACCTTCATGTTGGGACTTCTGAGCTGCCGCTTCAAAAGAGCACAATTGTGTTTCTCAATTAATTGCAATCTTCAGTGTGTGCAGCCCCAGACTTAAGTGTTTTCAACAGTTTGGGAGCAGGGGGAGAAGCCTAAATGAATGTTTATATCAGTGGTCCCTTGATTGCAGGGAGCATTTAGAGAGGCTCATTATCAGCCTACAGCGCAGCGCCACACAAGAGGCATGAATCCGCTTTGTCATGCTTCCCCAGTGCTGTATTCATCCAACATGGCCCCTGTACACATTTAACCTCTTTAGCTCTTAGTGTTACGTAATGCATACATTTGGCCATACATCTCCACAAATTGTTTCCAATGACCTGGTATGACACAGGGATTTACTCTGAAAAAGCTCTTTTATGGTTCCATTCTTAATGATTAGCATCCCGACCTCACCAGTAAATTGCCTCTGGGTGGGCCTTCTCAATGCCAGGGCAAGTAGAGTATGACATCATTTCCCCTCGCCTGCCTGGGTGCCATATGAACGTGTGGGCTGATGTCATGGACGTTTAATCACTGCATGAGATTAGCTGGTCAGGATTCGTGCAACCTGGGAATGAAAGCATGGAGGCCATAGAGGAAGTGTAGATAATGTTTCAGTGAAATATGAAAATATGACAATGTTGCCCTGGTTGTCTGCATAAAGGCTAAGCACTAGTTTATACAGTACTTTCATCTCAATGGACAAAGGGCTCATTTTTATTGGTCAAATGAAGCAATGGTATCTTGGTCTGCTAAGATAGACCTCGTTCCAGCCCAGGGCCATTAAACATTGTTTCTTGATGATATGACTATGAGTGTAAATTCAACTTCTCCAGGGTGCTTTTTGTTTCTTTTTTTTTTCTTTTTTTTTCTTTTTTTTTTTTTTTTGCTGTGTATGAGTGTTTCATTTCCCCATATGCAGCTGAACCAGAAACATTGGTAGCTATAGATATAGACTATTCCAGTGATTACCAGCTGGTGGGTTGGGACCCAAAAGTGTGTCACAGGAAGGTCAAATATGAGTCTGTTCTCCCATTTTTACAAAATTAGCATATTTTATGGTTTTCTCATATCTTCTTCTTTATCACAGTAAATTGTCTGTGTCCTGTGCAGCAATTTGCATATTGATTTGGCATAGGTTTTACACCGGATGCCCTTTCTGATGCAACCCTCTCCATTTATCCAGGTTTGAGACCGGCACAAGGAGTACTGGGCTGTGACTCTTTGTGGCTGGATTGGTTTCCACATATCATGCAGTTAAGAGATTCCAAAAAGCTATCAGGTGTAATAGAGCTGTTTTCACACAAAGATCTAATTTCTACTTCTTGTCGACTGATATTGTAGATTTATGTTGCAACGCCATACCTGAGGGGGCAGCGGGCCATTTGATCGTGTCAAGGGCAGCCCATCAATAAGACAGTGTGTACTGATTTTAGCTCTGGGGAGGTTTCCTATCGATTATTCTTCAGCTCCAAAACATTGCATCTCACCTGATAGACCCTGCGCACCACCAGCCAAATCAATCACAGACATCTGCTGATATGGCACCTCTCCCTCGTCCATGTCTCCAGCTCACAGTAACATAGCTTTGTGCAAAAAAATACCTTCACTGGCATTTCCTTTGAGCCCCTGTTAAATAGTGAATGTCTCCTACAGCGAGCAAGTCGGCGTGCTGTATTCATTACCAATGTGTGGCTAGAATCCAGTATTCCCAGCTCCATTCATGAAAAGGTAGTAGGCTGGTGCGCTAATCAGCAAGCTCACTGCAGGGGGCTAAGGCACAGTTTTATATCAGACCAGTGATCTGATAACACCACAAATGTTCAGAGAAGCCTTATCTCGTCTGCAAAAGGAAAAAAATTGAAAAAGGATGAAATGTCAAGGATAGCTAATGTGGAATGCATACTAATTAGTAACAATGAATTAAAATACTGCTTGAAAGACAGAGACAAATTTGCACAAACAACTAAATGGGTGTGCCGGTTCTAATGGTTCTCCAGGAGGCAAGAATTTTTACTCTTACAAAGGGAAGCTAAAGCAATTATTGACAGCAGGCCAAAGTGGAGATTTAAAAGCAGCACGGTGGCGAGACCCACCTCTGTCATTGACCTCCTTTTTACCCTTTCTAGGTGAAAAAAGGGAAATCTTGATGTCCTTTCTGAAACAAAAGCGCCCAGAGACCAACCTTCCCATTTCAAAAGCAGTCTTGATTTTTACATCCGTCTTGCTTCAACTCATTCATATATATTACAATCATTATCAGTCCCTAAGGTCTGTTCAAAGGAGACAGTGATGAAACTGGGAGACTATCTGGACACTTGCAAGCCTTCTATTATTACACCGATTGATGTACAACACTTAACGGGGAAGGTACACTAAAGGCGCAAGCAATGGGGGATAGGACTAATGGCTGGCTGCACTGTCAAGGTGACCAATGTTCGCATTAGCATTGTCCTCTATTCATCAAGTCTTGCCAATTATGATTAGTCGTAATGCAGTTTCCAGGAGACCAGTGGTGCGCTAAAATCATTTCAATGTGGACACCCAGGAAAAGCAGAGGTAAGCTAGATTGAGGTGGAAGGTAAAGGTTATGTGATATATCAAACTGCTTCCGAATAGTAGGAAGTGGAGATTTATTTTTTTGTGCGTATTTTTTCTGTTGCACTTTTAATCCAGCTGAGTTCATATAAGGGGCACTGTGTCAGATACAGAGAGGCAGAGAGAGAGAGCCGGCTGCGCCTTTATGCCGAATGCACTTTCATCCAGCGAAGTCTCACACCCACTCGCTTTTGGCCGCTGTGTTGTTGGAGCAGTAGGCACTCAAACAGCAGCCTTTCAAACACAGAGAGAGGGCTTATACGGCTAAATTGGAAGCCAAGGGAATATGGGGCAGTCTCACCCCACGATCGCCCACTCGCATGCCTCAATTCCACCTTTTTTTACCCTTGACCATTGACTGACTTCTCTGGCATAAATCTGCTTTCCAACATGTGTTCATTGTCTGTATTCTACCACAAAAAAAAAAAAAAAAAAAAAACCTCTTGGCTTTGCTGTTGCAAGCAATTCATCTTAAGTACACCCTCCTTATCTTGCGTCACCCATCATGATTAATAACGCATTCATCTAGCTAATTACATCCTTCAACCAAAATGCAACAGTGTACACTTACTATCTTACCCTCTCGCAAGTGCTGCACTGTAGGCATACTAACCAAATCTGTTTGAAGTGCAGGACCCCTAAAAGAAGAGAGGGGCTCCTGTAAGGCATTAAGTATTCATGTGACGTGTCGGTGGGGTGTAGACAGTAGTAGGGAAAATTGCGCCGCGAGCAGCCAGCAATCGAGCGCTGACACCTCGTCTGGCAGTCAGAGAGAAAAGGGGTTGGGCTGAGGAAAGAAAAGAGAGAGAGAGAGAGGGAGAGAGAGAGAGACAGAGAGAGAGACGCGCTAGGACAGCTGCCAGGATTTCTCTGATAGCGTTAGGGAGAAGGACCGAGAGGCGGAACAGCACCAGGAATTCTCCTCATTCCCAGCCACCCGCGGAAATCTGCAGACCAGTCAGGCGTGCCGCTTCTCCTCTCCCCTCCCTGATTCTGCAGTGAAAACTCTGGCCAACAAGACCCGCAGCCACTCAAAGGATTAACTGAGAGAGGGGAAAAAAGGGACGCAGCCTGTGGGGAAAAATGCTATGGATGTAAAGTTATTGGAAAGCCAGCTGTTGCTATGCTCCTGCTGCTCTGAACTTCGGAAATGGAACGGACATTTTTGGCAGACCACTCTTGACCCCCAACTTGCTTTCTTGTCGGACCACCTACCCCCACCAATCTCCTCACCCACCACCCTTACCATATACCTGTATGCCTGCATAGTCCTTACAGTTACTATGGCACCCACCTTTTTTCCATCACCTCCTCTCCTTCTTATACTATGCGTAACACCTTCAGCTTCCTCAACTTAATATCACAGCAAGAGAAGAAGAAGACCTGAGTGTCCCTGACTTTTGGGTGCAGCCCCGCCTCGCCGCGTACTCACTACTACTACTCCTAACCCCACTGCTGGATCAAATGTACGAGTAATGGAGAACTCTGGCAGCGCAGACGTGGACCACAAACTTGAACTGTCTGTTTTTTGACTATGAGCATAAACTAGAGAATGGATTGGAAAGAGCTGTAAGTAGCAGGATTTTCTTCCAGGTGCATGCATAGATCGTATTCTTTAAACTCCTGTATAGTCTAAATATGATCAAACTATGTGGAAAATGTGCAATATTTGTGAAGGTGTTTATGGAAAGAGCTTCACTAGAACAGAGATGTTGGGTGAACAGGTGGACATGCTATTGTAAGTGTATACAAATACAAGCTACCACTTCAATGCCTTTTTTTACCATTGACTGATTATACTGTTGCACAGAGCAGCAGAGTGGTGCAAGTGGTGGGAAGAGAGCCTATAGAGTGAGTAGAAGCAGCCTTGCAATTAATTTCCCCACTCGTCGTATGCACGTGTTTGTGGAAAAGCGGTACTGTCATCTTTTTTTCCAACCTTCCCTTTCATGAAGCACCATTGTCCGGCATGAATTAGATTTCAAGGTTGCAGGCTTGCAATTATACCTCCTGTATTTTTTGACTTTCTGATGCCTGATTTAGGAGGAATCAGACACCTAGATCCATCTATCTTATTTAGATGGGGCCGCAGATACCTCCCCTAGCCTAATATCACAGCCACGTGCGCTCTAGTATGCATCTCCTGCCTATTTCTCCCCACACTTCGCATTCATCTCTTCCATCTCATTTTTACCCAGTCACACGATCCGTCTCGCATGCTCTCACACATAAGGCAGCTCCCCGGGGACTGTAGCCCTTCTTGGTAGCAATAATTATTCCATCAACCGCCAGTGTGTTCGCTGATTGTGCTCTTGGGCTGTCGCTGCAGGGGGTGCGTACAGTGGGAGAAGGGAGGGGAAGGGTGCACTTCTTGTCACTTCAGCAAAGGACTCTGGAGATGAGAATTCTTTTTTGGCAGCAGCAGCCCACCCCAGTCTTGTCCAACCCAGAAACAGCTAATGAGCACAAGCTGGCCTTTCAGGAGCTCTCCAAGACCCACATGGATTTGCCCCGTTCTGCATATTCCTCCTCCATTCCTCTCTCTCTTTCTCCCTCTCTCTTTTACATGCTCTGTTTCCTTTGCCCTCCCCTTAAAAACCCTTGCTCGGCACATTTCTCATCTTTTAATCTCACTCCAGTTTCATTTCATCCACTTTCATTCCCGGTGCCACCCCTTACTTTCATGTTGACAACTGCGTCTTTGTCTCTACCGTGTTGCTTTTGAAATAAGACAGGCTGGAGTGAAAACCATTTGAGGGATTGCCTTCCTTTCCTGACCTTGAATTTTCCAGCTGAGATGCGGTGTTAGCTGATCCACACCGTACCTGGAACCACTATGAAAGTCTGGCCGCATTCCCCCCGCAGGCAGCACTGAGATATTGCTGGCTTTTGAGGTGCAAGAGTTCAGCAAAGTGAATGGAGTGCATGAGGACGACTGCTCTGGCCTTGTGACCAATCAGTGTCTCTGCGGCGCTGACTCCCGGAGACAACGGGCCAACTGGACAGTGGATTTTAATTAGAGCACTGTCAAAAAGCCAGCTAGTGTTACAGGAGAGAGCTGCTAGGTGCCAGGGCAGAGGAAGTGTGCAGACAGCAATTTGTCTGGGTAGATTTGATAAAAGTACAGCAGTAAGGTGTACCTGTCTGCTCTTACATAGTGCTGGCTTACAAGTCATTGATTCATTTTCTAGTGCCATTAGAGGTTGCAAGTGGCTAAAGCCTTTCCAAGCTACTTTGAGCTTGAGGTGGGGAGACTTTTGTCAATTCCTCACAAGACCCATACTCAGAGACAGACAACCATTCATTCTCACATTTTGTTCTAGGAGCAGTTTAATTCATGCATGAAGTTTTGGGTGGCTGGAGCCTACACAAGCTACTTTGGACTTGAGGTGGGGGTACAGCCCGCACAATGGCCAGTTAGTTGTAAAACTAACACTAAAGAGACATACACTGACATACATCTATAACTCTCACATTCTGTTAGGCATCTCAAATGTAGCCCATTCAAGCTACTTTGGGCCTGAGGTGGGGCACACCCTGAACCATTGCTAGTGGGGTTACTAAGCTGATCTTCACTCTCACATTCACTTAAGCAATGTGGATTAACCAACTTATCTGCATGTCTTTGTGCGGTGGAGGAAGCCAGAGTACCTGAAGTGAACCCATGTTAACACAGGGAGGACATGCAGACTCCACTCAGAGTGCATGTGTCCTGAGGATCAAACCCACAATCTCTGCCATCTTACCCTTGAAGATACAACTAATTTTACAAATCTGTCTTAACTCATAAGGCCTCAGTCAGAAAGATAGGATAGAAATAATTCTGGAGGAAAGTGTTTTAGTCATCCAGCCTGGCATGTGCGTGACAGTTGTTTTGTGTTTGATCAAGATAAACGCATACATTTAGAGTGCCTTCCTGTTATGACAGCCCATATTTAATCCCTGTCAGCCGCTGTGTCCTGCTTGGTAATCATTTATGTGTTGGACTTGGAGCATCTGTCAGCAACAATCTAATTATAAGACAGTTTGGCCTGCTCTGAGTGAAGTGGAGGCAAGATATTTATTGCTGGAGGTGTTGGAGGAAAAGCCATTTTAAAAAAAGGATTGTCTAAAGTCGTGGCATATTTTCTTGTAATTGTGTTTATGTCAGGAAACACATACAGTAAATGACCTTGTTGACATATTTTTTATGGGAATGCGACACACCAGTGGTTCCCAAACACTGGGTCAGGGCCCAAAAGATGGTCACAGGGAGGTTGAATGTAGTTTCATGTTCAGCATATTTAAGGCCTAAATATTATATGAAAGGGTGAAACAAATGTAAAAATGCATACTATAAATACTGTAGTAAAATGATTTACTGTTAGAGAAATAACATATCGAACAATTTAGTTATATGTTTAAAATATATTTTGAGAGAATGATACTAATATAGCCGGTTTTCAAGTGCTCACCTTGTTTGAACTTCTGACCGACTGATCTGCCTAAAGTAAAAATCTATACTGATATTAACCTCCTGCCTTTGTCTCCTACAGGGCAGCTCAGAAGCTGAATCTGTCGTCCAAGCGGAAGAAGCACCAGCCCTCACTGCTCCACACCCAGGAACCCTCCATCTACCCCACCAACTTCAGTGGCATCCTCCAGGCTCTGCCGCCGCCCGCACCGCCATGCCTGCTCCGAGCTGTGTCCAAAGTCAAAGACAATCCAGGGATGGGAAAGGTATGGCAAAACTTGCATTATACCAGCCCTACACAAACATTAGAATACACACAAACGCCTATTTAGAGAGAAGAATGCTGAGTGGAGACAGAGTGGTCTATAGGCTGTGTTGTGCCGTCTGGTCCGGTCCATGCAGATGCAGTTGGATAAGCCTGTTGGAATGCTATGAATTTACTCCATTCTGAGACCAGCATTCTTCACTTTGAACACTGGACGACACCAAAACTATAATTCACTAATCCATGGTTATGTTTACACCAGGACTTCTAATTCCATCTCGGGTACAGTTTGCAATGATGAAAGCCAGACTGGCAGTTATGGACAGTCATTAAACAAAGCTGTATAAACACGCAGCTCTTCCTTTGTGGTTTATTGGCCATTGTTTGTCTGAGCCCACGTCCTGTATTCAGAAAGCAGAAGTCCCCTAACAAGATTAAATCCCACCTGGATAGGAAGAGCACACTTCTGCTGCCAGGTATCCAGACGCGTAGAGATTTTGCCGCTTATTCTAAATCTTCTGTTGACATGTGGACTTCATAAAATTCGATGTCATTAACAAGCATTTCCAAATCCACACCTGAGGCTTGTGCATGCACAAGTCCAATAATAAAACGAGTTGGGACATAGTGTAGAATAAAAAAAATAAAAAAACACAACGCAGTGGTTTCATTTTCATTTTCACAATATCACATAAACAACACAGCAGGTTTTGAAACAGATATTGTACAATTTCATAAACAAAAATATCTAAAATATCTATTAATTATCTGTAATTATGGCAGCAACACATCTCAAAAAAGTTGGCCAGGGCAACAAAGGCTGAAAAAGTAAATGGTACTGAGAAAAAAAGGCTGAAGGAGTTACTGATGCAACTAGCTAGGTTAACTGAAAACAGGGCAGTAACATAACTCGGTATAAAAGGCACATTTTAGAAAGAAGATTGGTAGAGGTTAACTAATCTGCAACAAAGGCATTCTGAAATTGTGGAAAAATGTTCCAGAACTTAACATTGCAATGACTTTGAATATATAGTTAGAGTAAATAGTTAGCACAAATGCAAGCTAAGGCTGTATCATCCAAAGAAGTAGCCATGTGGACACTATGCAGAAATACATCTTCTTTAGACCATTTTAAATTAACTTTTGATCCAGAGAAATACAAACAGAGACAAACGGGTGTGACTTCTTTGCATGATGCCTCTTGGGTTTGTACTTTTCACTTTTTTTATGTCACTCCTTCCTAATGTGAATTCTATGTAGGTCACAGTAGAACAAGCCATCCACACATTTGCTTGGACGTGGAATGCCAGGCCACACTAATGGATTTTTCGAGGATCACGGGACAGGGGAATCATCGGCCATTAGCACAAGAGGCCGAGGTGTGAAAATACTGCGGCCGATCCTCTGTGGCCTTTCACATCTGATCTCAGCCAACATAAATAAAACAAGCTGGTCAGTTAGCCTTCTGTCTGCTCGGCCCACTCAGCGGTCATCTGTGTAAGCCCAGTTTAAATGTCAGTGAATGTAATTCAGTTGACATATGCACACGTCAGTCACTATAACTGGCCTCTGTGGGGTATAGAGGTTTGCATTTGGCTTGTGGAATCCACTCACTGAAAGAAAGGGATTTCCAGTGGCATTGTTTTTAGAGCACTGGAGCCTGGATATATAGCAATATTTATATACAAGCCATGGGAAGAATGGGCCTTTGTTTATGCGTGTGGAATAGGGAGAGTCCCAGACTGGAGAGAAACGATTCTGCTGTCAAAATGTGGAAGGGAGTTAACTATATTTTAAGGTTTTGTTTCAGTGCCTGTGAGGCATCAGAGCTACTTTTTCGAGAAGCTCTGACACATTTCAGCATTGAGTTTCCTATCACATATACAGCCAAGTATAGAGAGTGTTCAGTTGATATAGGTGTAACGCTGCGCACTACAGGGAGTTGACAAGAACCACCAAGACTGCTAAATGTATCACAAGAGCCGTTTATGTCTGCTGTCAGTCACTGCTCCATTTTTCGCTCTGCTTTGAGAAAAATGGTGTATCTCATTGCACTATATAGTTTACAGAAATAGGATTCTCACAAGGGCTGTCACACAAACGCAAGACCACACCTATGCAAGCATAGGGCATTTGTGAAACTTGACAATGGTACAAAATGGTGCAATTTCTCTTCTATTATTTGTAAGTACCATCATCATGACCTCAGCATAGTAAGACTTGGATTACTTGTCTAATGTGTATCAGCTCCCAAAATATACCCTGTCATCTTCTCTGCAATGACTTATGATGTGTAGTTCACTTAATAACACAAGTGAGTGTTGAAACATCTTATTATAGAATTGTTGTCTTCCAAGATCAGTGGAAGAAGGCAGAGCGAGTAGGTGGGATGGTAAGAGGGGGGCCCATATGCTCCTGTGAGCTACTCCTGGTCCAGAAAAACAAGCCCGCTGTTGCTGGTGGGATAATCCCCTAGCATGGCAGTTCAAGCACATTTATTTTCCACCATTCTCTTCCATAGCTTTCATTGCACACCTTGCCGCCTTTTGCTGACACCATTAGGCAATGTTTTGACCCATCAGGTTCACCAGTCAATGTGAGACCTGAGCGTTTCCATGGCAACCTTCAATGTCCATCAACTTGGACACAGTGGACGTGATGGTAATGCTAAACCACAAACCCACAGCGTTTTGATTTTAGTCTTTCCTGCTTCAACTGTGCAAAATAAATGGTGTTTTCCCAGCAAATGCATTGTTAAATCTCTCTGCTGATTCTGCTCATGTTACACTATCTCACTTTATAATCCTCCCTGTTGCATTTTTTTCCTCGCTTGTGGATTAGGTGAAAGTGATGATGCGTATCTGCCCGTCTCTGGAGGCTACCGACTCCTCCGAATCCCTGTCTTTTTTGAAAGTGGACAGCAGAAAGAAGCAGGTGACCCTCTATGACCCTGCGTCCAGCCCGCACTCCAGCTCAGGACACAGGAGATCCGCCACTGTGGCCGTCCCAAAGATATTCGCCTTCGATGCTGTTTTTACCCAGGATGCCTCGCAAGTAAGCCCACACCAATTTTATATTAGTAAGTTTTTATATGTCGGGAGTTTGGCTTCTCGAGGTCAAAGGGATGTCTTCACACTGGCCGGGTGTGGCTATGGGGCTTAGAGAGAAAATGCCTGTCTTGGGTCAAGGGCCATTCTTATTCGTGTGCGTAACAGTTGGCCTTCTTTAAGCCCTCTGGGGAATAATTTGAATCCACTCCAGTTATATCTAACCTCTCCTTTCATAGAACGGCTATATCTAACCTCAGGCATACCCGCTGAGATCTCGAGCAAGGTTCACACACGTGTTTACTATGTGGTGACTTAGTGAAGACAAGTTTGATCTCTGCACCGCTTAAAAAAACATCAAGTATTTTAATGGAATGGTCAGATGTGCTCATGTCACTCAGTGCTTCATTCATTGAAAATCTCACTCAGAGTATTTTGATGCCTCTCCCTGTGGTGCAGTAAACTCTAAATAGCAAAGAGAGCAGAGGAAACTGTCATCAATGGACAAAAGCAGTGTAGCAGCATGATCCATACGGATATCCCATATCACACCACCAGTGAAGCAGTGTTTTCTTGAGCGAGCTGCTGATAACTTCAGTCTAAATGTTGCCGCTGCAGAAGTGAGGCCAAGCTGCTAGATTGTGCCGCTGGGACAGCACTGCTGGTGGCTAACTGTAGCAGCAAGCTGTTGTGCTGCTCAGGCCTTGTTTGTGTGTGATGTATGGGAAGGCGCCTCTGCTGCAGAAGCCTTGCCCCAGAGGACCTATGGTGGAACACATTGCAAAAATGAACCTCAAATACACAGAAGCACATAAACACACATTAAGCTGATGTAAAATACTCATTCATTTATTTTCTTCAGCTTTATGGGTGGCTGGAGTCTGTCCCAGCAACTGTGGGCCTAGCATGGGGTACATCCTAGACAATGGCCAGTAAGTCACAGGGCTAACACTTAGAAGAGAATAATACTGACAGACAGCCATATACCCTTACATTTATTCACTACAAGCAATTAATCCATACATGCATGTCTTAGAATGGTGGGAGGAAGCTGGAGAGAACCCCTTCCTACTGTGCTAACCACTCTGTGACCATGCACCCTATATAAAATTATAAATAAACTATTTTGTGATAATTGATGACAAATAACTGTCCTAAACCACCTTTCTGGATTCATAGTTTTCTGTTTCATATTACTTATTTGCTGCTAGAGTGTGATGGAGCTCTCTCTGTATTTTCCACAGGCTGAGGTGTGCTCAGGGACAGTGGCTGAGGTCATCCAGTCTGTAGTGAATGGTGCAGACGGCTGCATCTTCTCCTTCGGTCAAGTCAAGCTCGGTAAGCCCTTCTCCTGGCAAGAGATTAGACCGGAGCCTTTGTTAGCTGAAGAAAACTCACATTCTCATTGTTAGTTGCACTTGATGTGCACAAATGGCTTAGCTGAGCACTGGTGTGAGTCGAACAATGGGAGACTGGAGAGAAGGAATGGGATGAGTGTGTGTGGGGGGTGAGGGTAAAAGTGCTGCATCAAGGCTTCAGGGCCCAGTCTGTAATTAAAATCCTAGTAATTGGCCTGACTAGTGCGTTTTGGACTGAAGGGCTTGTTCAAACTAATGCTGGCTGGGATCTTCTATTGAAACGTAGTAACGTGCAATGGCTCCTTGGATTCAGGTTTATTTTTAATTTAGGAAGTATTGGATATTGCAGTGAACCCAAAAGACCCATTAAAAACACTTTTATCAGTAACTCAAGACAGCCAGGGCTTTCAAGCCCAGGTTTGCTAACAAAGTGATTCTCAACTGGGGTCATTTTGGGACACAGCATTTTCAATTCAGACTGTCAGTAATCTTTAGCTATTTGAATGACCAGAAATGTGTTATATATAGATGTACAGTAGATTCATTTTACTACACACTTGGCACAATGTTAAAAGGTGTAAGCTATGCATAACCATCTATAAGACAAAAAGTAATGTCGATTTCTATCTCAAGGGAAAACATACACTATGATCGGCAAAGACAGCTCCACTCAAAGTCTCGGCATCGTGCCCTGTGCCATCTCCTGGCTCTTCAAACTCATCAATGAGCGCAAGGAGAAGACCGGTACTCGCTTTTCCGTACGAGTTTCGGCTGTGGAGATTTTCGGGAAGGATGAGGAGCTTAAAGATCTTCTGTCTGAGGTGTCCTCGGGAAGTCTCCAGGACGGACAGTCTCCTGGCATCCACCTGAAAGAGGATCCTATCTGTGGTACCCAGGTAAGATGATAGGGTTTTCTTTGTTCGCTCTATGGGTTATACCGTATTGATCCATCTCTGACTATGATCCTACTCTTCCTTTGCTCAAATATCTCGGGAGTCCTCCTCTACGCCTACCTGTGTCTTAAAGCCTTGCTTCATATTTCCACCAAAGCCTTCTGTGGTATTGATGGCTTTCTTCTTACCTCTGTATTGACTCCACTGTCGGCATCCATCAGCATTTATTATCCCACTCCTGCACAATAGAGGAATTATTGGGGGATGGTGGAGGACTGCAGGTTTGAAGTTAGTCACAGGTGTTGCCGTCAGATGTTGTTTTTGGGGATCGGCATGGACTCCGACTTCAAAGGCTCTTGTGAAGCTACTCTTCCTCTTTACAGCAGCGATACAATGGCCCCCCGCCTACTTTTTTTCTCTACATTACTTGTCCCATCCTATCTCTCACAACCATCATGAGTGACATCCACAATGAGGGAAGTGCCCCCATCTCCTGCCCCACCATTACCTCTCCTAATCCTCCTCCCTGCGTGTGCATATTTGCTGTTTTAATTGCCCCCGAGACCCAATCTAATGGCCGAGAAATGTGTGCCGCTGTCCAATTAACCAGCTACTCTCGCTTTTCCCATTCCCCTCTAGCCCCATAGCCTTTCACATCTCTCCTTCTTCTTGAGCCCTACGTGGTCAATTCTGCTAACCTTCACCCTATCCCACAATCCTCTTCTCTCCCCACAGCTGCAGAATCAGAGCGAACTGCGTGCACCCACTGCTGAGAAAGCGGCCTTCTTCCTGGACGCAGCCATATCAGCACGAAGCACAAGCCGGCCCGATGCGGACGAAGATGACCGACGCAACTCACACATGCTGTTCACTCTGCACATCTACCAGTACCGCATGGAGAAGAGTGGCAAAGGAGGAAGTAAGGGTCAATATTACTTTTATTCTTTTTACGTAGAATTTAAGCAGCTCTACACTACATGAGTTTTCTCCACCCACACCTACCTTTTATGCTACTATTAAAAATTCACCACTACAAAATATTATGGCAATACATCAAATACTGGCTGTCTGTTTATTTATTTTTAGCCACAGCCAGGAATCAAGTAGACACTTTGTATTTTCAGTTGCTAATAATTACATATTGACCAGCTAGTGTGTTCCAACAGCCAATGGGAAGCAACCCAACTCTTTCTTTCTGTTTGAGCATATCAAAGCAACTAGTATGCACTGCACATTCTCATCTATAGAAATCATTGATAGTGAAACTTAGATGATGTCATTTTAAGAGCTTGTTCTTTCCTGTTACAATATTCTATTAGGTGATTCAACAGATATACAAGAATAGAATTGCATTCTTTCCATTTAGTACAAACAATCCTGTGATTTTCACAACTCATCTTTATCGCAAGTTAGTCAGGTAGAAATATGTAGCAGGTTAGGTGTGGTGTACAGAACTATAAATCATCTAGATGTTTCTTTTTATTATGGCAATGCAATGAAATGTTTCTTGTAACTAATAATTATGTCTTTAATGTAGCCGCCAGTGTACAATGTATCATGCATTGTTGGCGAATGAACGCAACTCTATATATTTTTTTTTTACCTTAGAATAGGAAGCCCTAAAATCATTAAAAGTACACTACCCAGACTTCCTTAAGTCATAGTTCTAACTCCACCTCCGAGCAACAGCATATCAACCTGACATACTTTTATTTAAACTCGAAACCTTTTTTATAGATCATGTGATTGGTCTGGTATGTGCTGAACATTCTTATATATTAATGTCTTTGATAATAAACCTTAAATGAGGTCATAGGGTTGTTTTTTCCACAGTTATTTACTTTTGCAATGGTTTACATGTGTTTTTATGTGAATTAATACAAGAAAGACATTGTACACCAGTACACTTTTAATATAATATTTAAGTTAATTTCAATATTTTTAATTTGAAAAAGGTTTTGCCACTCTCTGTGATGGTGCATGTTACATTTTGTGACACATTTTTGCAGAAAGATTTTTGAGCGGTAATAGTCCTATGTAAATTTGCAGGACCATTTGTCTCCTTTAGAGGGTATACTGGAAGTCACACAATGTTGCTTGAGTTTTTGGCATATTGTGTCATCGGTTACCATAAAAAAGGCACAGCAACACAGCTTCCTTGTTACCATGAGAAATATTTTGACTTTATCACTTCAGTGTGGGAATCTGCTCGTAAAAGTAAATTGGACAGCTATGACAGTCACCCGCCTAGTTCAGAATTTTAGTGGTGCCACTCCTGTCATGAAGCCACTGCGTGTGAGGAGCTGACTGTAGAGGGAGTGTCTGTTCACTTACTTTTTTTCTTCTTCCTTTCTTTGTTGGCACAGTGTCAGGAGGACGGAGCAGGCTGCACCTTATCGACCTGGGCAGCTGTGAGAAGGTGCTGAGTAAAAGCAGAGATGGCGGGGGAGGCCTCTGTCTCTCCCTGAATGCATTGGGCAATGTCATCATGGCTTTGGCAAATGGAGCAAAACATGTTCCTTATAGGTAAAATACTGTGGAAATGAACCTGTTGTTTCAAGCAAGCTGCTGCATGTGTCATCAGCTGACATGTTTATATTGTGGCTAATCCATTTGTTTGTTTAGTTGAGCTCATCTTATAACTTTCACGATTATTATATTTCATAAGATGATAGTGACAGCAATCCAAGTATAAAGTAGAGATAGAAGGCATGCTTTAAATCTGTACTCAAATAAAATAAATGTTCAAAATAATAATTCTCTAGGTTTTATTACTACTAAGCACCTGTACAAGTAACTCCTGATTCATAAGTCTGTGAAGCCTCTCACTCATCCAGGGTAATTGCATCGCAACAAAAAGTTAAAAAGCAGTCATCTGGATTGGATTTTTAAAGTTGAAGACGTTTCACCTCTTAACAGTCCCTGAAACCCAAACAAAACAAACCAGTTTCACTCAGGTCATTAACATCTGAAGGAGCTGACCAGGCTGGTGAGGGTTAATGACTTTCAATCCAGCTGAGGACAAAGGACAAAGGACTAACGACCCGAAACCACTCAGGCTATTCATGGTCGCCTTTACCAATAGAATTTAGTTTCAGGTCAAAACTCCTCCTTCCTAGGAGAATATAAACCAGCTCTCTTACCAGTTCAATTTCAGAATTGAAAAATCCTCTTGGATAAGAGGTGAAACGTCTTCAACTTTAAAAATCCAATCCAGATGACTGCTTTTTAACTTTTTGTTGTGATCCTGATTCATAAGCATTACTAAAGTAATAGTCAAACAGTACTCATTGTTACTCAAAGTTTAGTTAAGTGCAAACCACTACTGTTACTTCTACTGCGACTACTTGCTATTACTACTACTACTGCTACTACTACAACTACTGCCTTGAGTAGCTACTACTGCTTAAACTACTAATTTGAACCCATGACCTCATGCTTGTGAAGGACATAGCCTACCCACTTTGTCACCAAGGGCAGAACAATACTCTTGCTTAAATAGAGGTTTTTGTGATTTTGTGAGTGAATGTATGTTATAGAGAATGTCTACAGAAAAAAACAACATTTTCTTAAGAAATGTACCCAAGTTACATAAAAGTATGTAGTTATTTTACAATTATGCTATAAATAAAACAACCAGCTGTTAGGGATTTGTTTTTGCATCCAGGTTTTCTTTCTGATGGTATTTCAGCTTACTCATTTACTAAAGCTTCTATTTTGTTACCTTTTAGGGACAGCAAGCTCACAATGCTGCTGAGGGAGTCCCTGGGAAACATTAACTGCAGAACCACCATGATCGCCCACATCTCCGATTCTCCCAACAACTACGCTGAATCACTAAACACTATCCAGCTGGCATCTCGCATCCACCGCATGAGGAAGAAGAAATCCAAGGTACACTGAGAAATGACTAACACAATAATACATGCAAAGATATGCAATGTTTGTTTGTCTCGCCTAAACAACAAAATCATTTAGAGGCTCCCACTAAATGCTGTTGCAATAACTGTGCATCATGTTAATTTTAGTGACAAAATGTTCCCATCCATTTTTTTTTTGTAATAAATGTTACATGAAGTGTGGTTATAGAAGTAATCAACATTCTAATTTACAAGTACACCATTGATAATATTTAGCATACACAATGTCATCTTGTATTTTTTCTTCCTTGCTAAACTAATGCTTCTGCAAATTAAAGATTAGCGGTGCAGTAATTCAGGGTTAGTTTTTTTTTTTTCAGCTCCTCGACACATAATCATGTAATCAATAGCACAGCCCAAAGAGGTGTGTAATGCATTCTCATGGATTAGGGAAATATATGCTGCAGTAATTAGAGGCAATGACAGCATGTATTTATTTGGTATTGGTCCTAGGCATGATTATTATGCAGCCAATATGCATCCATTTACATTACAGACATCCATTTCCTTGACACTATTGATGTGCACTTTTCACCTTTAGATAAATACTAACTGGAAATTGAATGACTCAATATTTTCACCATGATTAATTTGATAGTAAGTTGCCTCATACTGATGTCATGCCTTAATGATGCCATTTTTAAACTTCAAGTTATTTATACAAATTTTCTTCTTTGCAGTATGCATCTAGTTCATCTGGTGGAGAAAGTTCCTGTGAAGAAGGGAGGATCCGTAGACCACCGCACCTCAGGCCCTTCCACCCTCGGACCGTAGCCCTAGATCCAGACCTACCATGTTTGCTCAGCGATCCTGAATACTCCTCCAGCAGTGAGCAGTCCTGTGACACAGTCATCTACGTGGGCCCAGGTGGAACCGCCATCTCAGACAGAGAGCTTAGCGACAACGAAGGTCCCCCTGCCTTTGTTCCAATTATCCCCTCATTAAACAAGAAGAAGTCTGCGAAAGATGGCCCTCTGGACAGGGATCAGTTCTTTAAATGCAACACATTTGCTGAGCTGCAGGAGAGACTGGACTGCATAGATGGTAGTGAGGAACCAACTGCGTTTGTAGGAGAGGGCAAGCGAACCCTAGCTAGCCCCAAAATAGACAAATGTAAAGAGAGCCAAGGCTCTGCTTCACCAAAGACTGTTACAAATATTTCTAATACCCAAGACGTAGTCTCACCTAAACAATCTCCTAAATCTATTGCAACGTCGCTATCCAGCAGTCCTAGTGTTAAATCCAAACTGGACATGAGCAAGAGACAAGAGAATGTTCCGAATGTAAACCGAACCAGTGCAGATGGTGAGAAGTCTTTGAGTCCAGATAGCAGAGTTAACACAAACACAGTGGCAGCCCCTGCTACAGCTGAACCTGTAGTGAGAGAGAAAGTCTTTTTTAACAAGAAAGCCTTGCCAAAGCCAGCCCCCCCTCCTACAGAAAGTGAGGAAAGGTCAGGCACCAGAATGCCCCCAGTGGGAATGAGCCACCAGGCTGTGAAAAGGCGGGATCTTTGTGCACCTTCTCCCCTGCTTCGCACTCCAATAGAAGTTTGTCAGGTTCGATCAACATTGAGGGAAAGGTGTCTGGATCGGGACATCCTCAGAGCCACTGTGACCCTGCAGCAGCCTGTGGAGCTGAATGGGGAGGATGAACTGGTATTCACTGTGGTGGAGGAACTGTCAATAGGCAGCATTGTAGATAAGGGCCGTCCCTCCAGCATTATCAGCTTTAACAGTGACTGCTCCCTTCAAGCACTGGCTTCTGGTTCCAGACCTGTCAGCATCATCAGCAGCATAAACGATGAGTTCGATGCCTATACTTCAGGAATGGGAGGGTCTGAAGTGAACGTAGCTGTGATCACACCCTTCCAAGAGGCAGCTGTGGAGTGTGTAGAAACCAGGGGTTCCTCTGTCAGCTCCTGGCTCAGTGAGGTCAGTGTGAGCACAGTGGAAAGTGAGGGTGCCCATTCTACTGATGTTTTCTTTCCACAAGCCAAACACGTGGGACCAGAGGGCCCTTTTTACTTTGACTCACTGGACATGTATCCTGGTATGTGCTCTTCTAGAGACACAAAAAACTCTTTAAATGACAGTGGCTTCAGTTTTTCTGAGCTGGACAGTGACAGTGGTGCTTCAAGCAAACTGTCCTTAACAAAGTTCCCTTCATCTCCAGAATCAGCAAAAGGCTCTCTTAGATACCCTTCTAAAATAACTAAAGCTCACTCGCTCAGCTCCTCCCAGCTTCCACAAGCCTCATCCACAATCCAGTCCAGTCTTCCCAGGAAGACCAAACCTACCTCATCTATGTCGCATAGTAGCAGCATTAGTAAAGAGCCACAGAGACAAGAGGCTAAAGACGACCCTTGGCAGCGCGTAGACCACCACCCAGACTCTCCTGCCCCCAGCAACAGCAGGTTTGTCAGAAACCCCCCTAGTGGCATCCCCTCAAGCAAAGTATCCAACAATAGCAACAGTGTACCTCGGCCACCCAAGGTCCCAGGTTCTACCTCATCTCAGAGGGTGGTCGATGGCTGTGAGAAATCAGCCAGTAAGAATCCACCCAGCAGAATGCCTCAGCTGAGAAGAGGTGCTACCACTCTGGGTACAGTGCCTGTTATCCACTCATCCACAGAATGCAAGGGAACACAAGATGTTATTACATCTACGACCAGCCTTAAATTCTCCTCTCTAGGCAAAAGTAGCAAGGCTAACTCACAGAAAGCAAGCAACATCCCCAAACCTGGCTGCACGTCCCCTCCACCTCCTCCAGTCAGAAAGTCTAGTTTGGACCATAAGACCAAGACCCTGCTCCCCCAAAGTGCCTTACGGTTAGCATATGGAGAGGCAGGGAGAGGTTCTGGACCCAGGACAGCAGTGTCTGTGGAGGAGCTCGACAAAGTGGACTCTAGCTTCAAAAGCTCCAAGTCTGACCTCACTGCAACCAAAGTTAGTTCAAGTCTCAAGGGCCGAGGGCATAGAGGGGAGACTGGACATTATGGCAGCCAGGCATCCCTAGAGAGGTGTGAAGGTGGTTCTTTATCAGGGTCTAGAGCCACACTCAGTAGGGAAAATAGTGGGGCAAGTCTGACTGGTGGCAGTACTAAGTCAAGTAAAACCTATCAGAGACTTGGCATTCCTAATTCATCAAGTTCACCCATTGCTACCTGTCCATCTTCCCCAAGTGGCGGAAGTATTAACAAGAGTGGCCAGGTGAAAGCATCAGTGAATCCTAGAGCTTTGGGACCAGTTAGTAGTAATAGCAAGGCACGTTCACTGTCAGCTAACAACTCAAAGGGTCTGAGCTCATCTACCAAATCTTTAGCTGCTCCCGTGGCTAGGAATACTAACGCCAATCTGCCACCATCAGGAAGGACAGCAGCTCCTCGCAGCACTGCAGCTGTTAGCAGTAAGCCTGGAAGAGGCACCATTATGGGCACCAAGCAGGCCATGAGGGCTGCCAATAGCAGAGTGAGTGAACTGGCAGCAGGCAACATGTCCGGCAAACACACCCGAGGTTCAGGAGATTCTGATAGTGGAAATGATAGTGGAGTGAACGTGAATGAAGACAAAGCCCCTATTGCCATGCTGCCATCACCGTATAGTAAAATCACAGCACCCAGGAGGCCTCAGCGCTATAGCAGTGGTCACGGCAGCGACAACAGCAGTGTGTTGAGTGGGGAGCTGCCACCTGCTATGGGCCGAACAGCTCTCTTCTACCATAGCGGAGGTAGCAGTGGATATGAAAGCATGATCCGCGATAGTGAGGCTACAGGCAGTGCCTCCTCTGCACACGACTCCATGAGCGAGAGCGGCATGTCGTCATCAGGTCGGACAAGGAGCTCCAAGTATCCCAAGAAGAGAACAAATGGTGAGGATAACACTATATTCTGAACTTAAATATATTGAGCTATATACTATATGCAGGGAAAATAATTTGATAGCAGCAAAGTAGTTCTTAAAACCAAGTCTGTGCTTTCGCCTTAGCACTCAAACTTTATGGATCCATTCTTATTACATTCCCAAATTGCTATTTCAATAGATTCCTTCACTTCCTGAATCAGCAACATACATTATTCATGCACATTGTACACTGTATAGGAAAAAGATAATGAATCTTTCAAAGACTATAACTTGAAATCGTATGATGATCAAACAAGATGAATTGAACATGAGCTGTGGTGACCCGTTTTGCGTTTTGCAGCCTTGTATATGTAGCTCTGTGCAGTAAAGCAACCTTTTGAATACATTCAGGCTGTATATAGAGAATTGTACTCTCATAAATATGCAATCACCACACCTCAACCAGCCCATGTAAAGCCTTGCATCACTTTACAACTCAGGGGTCTGACTCGTAAGAGATAACAGCAAATACCGGCATTGTATGTCACCATAATAACAAGTGTCTGCATTTTTATAGGCTTTCAGAGAAGGCGGCTTATCCCAGCTCCCTTGCCAGACACCACATCTCTGGGGAAGAAAGTGGGCACTGCGGGCCAGTGGGTGGACTTGCCCCCAATGTCTGGAACTCTGAAGGAACCTTTCGAGATCAAGGTGTACGAGATCGACGATGTGGAGCGGCTTCAGAGGTGGCGGCAAGAGGAACCAGTCGAGGTGAGCCCTGGGTCACGGGGAACTTGTTTAGCACAGCACTTCTGTCTGCTGAACTTGTTATAGACAGTGTCAAGTCTGAATTTTGCTCTTGTAAATCCCCCTCACTAAGCCTCAGCAATATTTTCCATGTATGACATTGATCTCATACATTCTCGAGAAGTGCCACATTGGCCAACGTTGTGGGAATGTCTTAGCTCCTGTCTTCCCAGTTACTTTTTAAAGAACATGACAGGATAAATGTGTCTCAGACGTATGACCTTCAGTTAGCTTAGTAGTGAATCTCAGCGTTAAAAACGTCTGGGACCAGATTCCCACAGCTTGGTATTTTGACAGAGCTCTTCAGGAATGTCAAGAGTTCACAAGGCAATTACTGTCGAGGGCTAATTGGTTTGAATATGACCAGTGCTTTTGCCTACTGCTGACTATAGCACTAATGTTAAAAAAGGACATATAGCATGAGAAGATTGGTCAGGGAATGTGTGATGTATGCATAAGCGCTCTGCTCTCACTGCTAAAGTCATCACTGCTAGCCTTTTTATAACTGACTCATCTTGTGTGGGTCATTAACTGCTCCCTCCTGTTTGCCAGACAGGGATTTGTTAAGAGAGATATTAAATCAGCTGAATGGAAGTTTGATTTACTTTCAATTGGATTTTTTTTCTTTTAGCTGCCCCTGTCAGTAATGAATAATTAATAGCTTTTGCATGATTTTATACTGCTATATTAATCAGTACCTTGTATGAAAGTTATGACAGTGTTTTAGTCATCAAGCTAACTTTTCTTTTTCTCCATTATAGCAGCCATTCCAGGATGTTGACAAGGTAAGCTAAATAAAGCATGGATTTATAATAAAAGCTTTCATGCTGGACATCTTGCACTCAAAATATGTCAAATGACTCATGACTGTTGTTTGTATTTTGTCAGGGCCTCGTGTATTTTAACAGCAAGCTGAAGTTATTGGAAAGAAGACAACAGCAAGTCAGAGAACTGAGGGTAAAGCATGAAACATTATTGGAGGAGCTTGAAGACACCAAGGCCAGACTTATGATGGATCCCAGCAAGTGGAAGGGAGAGTGTAAGTAATCTCCAATAACTAGAGATTTTGAAAGCTTTTGTGATATCAAGCTAACAACGATATGCATTTATTTACCTACAGTCGAGGTGGACCAAGGTTTGGACAAAGACTCTCCTGAGTACTTGGAGGCCTTGGCACAAGCCACAGAGGAGCTGGAGTTCTGTGTCAACATTTGCAAGTCCCATGTCATGATGGTGACCTGCTTTGACATCAGCACGTCTTTGCCTGGCACTCAGGAGGGACTGCGTGAAATCGAAGTGTGAAGACAAAAGCAAGTCGAAACTGAGGAAGCGGAAGTGAAAAGACAGAAGGATGATGATATGTAGCAGCCAGTTTGTGAATATTACTGGGAAAAATGGAATAAAGCGGCGCTAATGTAGATGGAGATTAGGGGAGTGAGCAAATCTCAACCACCTAAAGCTACAGTGCCTCATTGTCCGTGACATGTTTTAATGGCAGAGAAATGAAACGTGAGCACAATTGCTGTCGCCTGTGCGGCAAAGCAATGGCCATCACATACTTAAGAGTCAATGAACAACACCTGGAGTGCCTTTTTATTGTTTTGTTGTGAGTCATTATTTTTTAAATGGCACAGGTATCTTAGGCATACCTAAGCAAGCCCTGAACATATTGCTTTTAAAATAAGATATTTTATATTGCATTGTATAGTGTATTTATATGATTATGTCGTGTGTACAAATATCCTTTAAGGTAAAAAAAATAAAGAGGAAAAATAGAAAAGCAATAAGCTAATGTTATTGCGCTCCCAGACCTTGCCTTTTTTTTTCAAACCTCAGCATTCTACTCATATTCATTCAGCCTCTTGCGCCTTATGTTAGCTCTGGTTCTGATCTCAAACTGGACTATGTTATCCCATCAAGGACTGCATTTGCTGTTGTCACTCATGCTGTGCCAGCTGGCTTGTGAACGCTCGCAGGCTTGGGTGAATGTTTTTCTTTTTCCTTCCAGTTGCCTTTATCCAAACGCGTCTCAGTGGATGCACAAAAGAAGAGCCGCAGTTCTGTTTCGGGATTGGAAAGCCTAGGCTGTGTTTGCCCATGTTATCTTTACTAAGAATGAGATATTAAGCCAAAACATATCAGAGGGCCACTGTGACGGATTGTGATTGATTATTGTCGATTCAGCCATTGTATTATGGTGCCTCAGTATGTGGTAATGCAACCAACCTAACCTTCCTTATATGATGAATGGTTTATGGCAGGCCTCATCAGAGAGCCATTTTGCCGCTAAATAGGCTCAGACTGGTGGCTATCTTCACACTGTAAAACCAAGAGGCACATGTGAGTTTGCCCCAGTCTAATTGCCTTATACACAGGTTCAAGCACTACTAAGCCTCAGCTCTATGCATTCCAATACATGTACTGCAACTTCTACTCAAACCTCAGTATTCACTTAAGGGCATCAGCAGGGCTTCTTTTGTCCCTACATCTTTTTAAAAAGGCAAGAATGATTGTGTTGTTGTTTTTTTTTTCCATGAGCAAACGATTGTGGTGTTGTTTATCAAAGTCAATCATGATAACAGCTCTTTGTAGCTGCCAGAATGTGTAATGAATCAAAGACTTGGATTAAGTGATCAAAATGATTGTTTAAAGAGAAAACAAACTGGCTTTGTTCAATTTTGGTGCGTTTGATTTATGTGTCTATGGTCTATGACAACTATATTTTTCTTTTATATTTTCTTTTTCTTTTTTTTTTTTTTTACAACAGTGTACTTTCTCAGGCCCTCTGAAGATGCTGCATGAAATTTTTTAATCATTTTTTTACGATGATTTTTTACATTTTTACCATTCTGATTTGTAACAAATAGCTTTGGTTTTCTCAAAGGTAGGGGTAGGCTCATAAATGAACTATTACCAAACCAAGACCTTTTCCAAGAAATGCTTATATGTAAAGTCATTTTCATATCAAAACTCATATTTTCTAATACCATTGTTTTTTAAAAAGGGATTTTCAAACCCTCTGTACAAATGTATGATAAGGCAGCTTGTGTTTTTCTGTTACAGTACCTGTGAATAAAAATGTTTCTTATTGTTAAATTGTGGTCTTGGCTTACCTGTATCTACATTCAGCCTTAACCACTCGCTCACGTGACTTACACTAAATCGGGTGTTTTAAATTAGTCTTCTGATTAGTCTTTTGGTTTAAGTTTAAGTTTTAAATCTAGGCTACACTAAACTCTTGGCAACATAAAGAACAAAGTACTTTTATTGTTTCAGGGGACATCGATGGTTATTCACACCAGAAGCAGGTAAACACAAAGTTAGCCAAAACCACTCTAGGCACCGTTGGATTAGTATTGCTGATAAAACCACGTGCAGGTAAATATGACTAGTTTCTGTGGCTCTTTTTTGCTACTAACATAATACTCTACTCAATCAAAATATGGGATAACTAATTTTGTGAGAAAAAAAAAGAGAAAATGTGGTTGCTTTTAATACTCTATTTTAAATGCTAAATAAAACTTTATCTTGGAGCCTAAGCTAGAATTGTACATAGTTAGCATATGACATAAAAATTATAAAATGTACCTAAAATCATTTAATGACCAATATTATGAATATGTTGGTGGTTTGAAATACTTATCTTTAAAAGTTTAGAAAACTTTACAGTGACAAGGCATATCTCTGAATAGCCATACTCCGTTTTGCCTCTGATGTAGATTGATGAGTGTGGTGTGCTTGCTAATGCTAACATACACACGTATTTTTTTATATAAATTTGTAAACCAAAAAAATATATAGTAACGATTATTTTGAGGTTGATCAACACTTCTTTGACACATTAATCACTATCACTTTGACTTACCTGCTCTAAGGAAGGTCAAATCAAATATACGCACATAATGTGTGAAAATGTAGTCATCTCTTGTGATCTCAATCAATATAGCCAGACTGTGAGGTAATTACAAAAATGATAAAGTAGAATTTCTATTACAGAAGGTGTGACTGTGGAGTGATTAATTAGAGCAACTATCAGGAGAACTGTGAGCTCAGCGTGATGCAGGAAGCCCTGTAGCGTTAACATATACTCTACACTGTGCATGTGTTCAAACTGAAACTGGAACCTGCTGGGCAATATCATCTCCTCTTCTTCCTGATAATGCCGTTTTGATCAAATGTGTAAGAGGTCTAGCTGGCTTACTATTAGACCAGCTGTACAGTTGGATTCAAACCTAGACTGCTTTTGGAGTTGTTTTATTTTTAATTCATTTGGCAAAAAAAAAAAAAAAAAAAAAAAAAAAAAGAATAGATACAATTTACGCTTCATTATCAGGGATTTATACTGATAAGAACATTACCTATTCCAATAAGGTTTGAATATCAGAATGACCAGTGACACTGTGTGAAGGTTGTGTGTGTATGAGGACATTGTGAGCGGAGTGCAGGCAGCCCCATGGATCCAAGTTCTTTTTGCCTCAGGGCTCCAATCATTAGGAAGCCAGGTATTGTATGAGAATTGAAATGAGTTCACTGAGAAGTCAGGAGTTCTCTTCAACCCAGCACTGACCCTGAGTATAGTCCACAGCCTCTATATCTCTGACAGTTTGTTATCTATATGCCATGACAGTTGCCATGGCTTTTCAGTTCACATTGGTAGTGATAGAAGTTCAGTGGGTATATATGACTGTGCTTTGTCTTTTATTATTGTGTTTTATATAGTATGTAGGTGACCGCATGATTGCAGACAGGCTGAATGATGATTAAAGGTTTTCTAATGCTTTATGAAGCAGCTCCATGTCTCCTTTAAATCCTGTTGGCTGCCTGGCTGTGTGCGCCCTGGGCATTGTTAGTGGAGGTTGTTGCTCACTTTTTGGATTTACAACTCTGCAGTGCCACAGATTGGTCTGTCTAAAGCAAGCTTGCTCTTTGAAGAAGCCCCATAAACCTGACCAAATGCTGCCACTTATTCACAGTAATTAAAACAAGCTGGCGTGGAGAAAAGTCTTTAAATTATCAGAGGCCAGGCGAGATGTAAGGCTCCCTCACACACATGCACTGCCCCCATGTGCTGCAGGGGAGCTGTAACTATCGACATCTCCATCCCAGAAATAGATTGCACGTGTTTGGGGTTCTGCACTGAGACCCAAACCTAAACAGGTATAGTGCCAAAGGTGCTCGCACGCATCCACAATAAATCTCAGACTGGTGGGTATACATGTCCAACAACATGCCACAAACCTGCAAAAAGGCACTACATGGCACTAAATCACGCCTCTGCAATCCATACTGTGAAAAGATTAATAAGCATTTTAAAGGCCAGAACTACTAGTAATCAGTGTAATTCAACAAACAAGTGATGGAAAAGGAACAAAAATGGAATGTGGCAATAATGAAGCTAATATAGTTATTACACAGTTTTGGTGCAAACATAAGACATGACCACCCCCAGCGATCAACCTTTCATCCTGGTCCAGCCATCTGCTTTGGGCTGTAATGAGGAGCAGGATGTGGGTCACAAGTTCAAAGGGCCTGTTGTGTAGTGACCTGTGTGCTGGAAAGGTAATAAGTACCTAGGCCATATTGTACACCCAGTCTATTTAAGGCCATATAGTATGCACCCGGCCTGTGTAAGAACAATGCATCATATTCTGGTCATGCGTGGCTCAGAACAGGGAACATGCAGGATGGTCATGTTGTATGTGTATATATTTCATATTTCTGCTTGCGCTGACTTACTGTATCTTTGCACAGTATCCTGGCTGACTGAGCTGCAGAGCACTGCTTATGCCTCCTGTGCATGGCTTCATCATTCGTGGTCACCCTGTGAACTGACCTTGTCAGAGAATAATGAGAAGTGCCTCCTCTGTGGCAGCCACTGACCTTGTTTATCGGTGGCCTCCTTGTCCCATGACCAGATTGCTTGCAAGATAACCACTGATTAACATAAAGTCTTTGTTTCTAAACACTGTAGTAAAATGCTTTAAGAATACTAATGCAGGTTTTAATGTCCCATGAATATTCATGCATTTTAAAGGTCCTATGCAATCAAGCAGAAAAAGAGCCACAAGTCCTTGATTAGATCAACTGTTGGTTTAGTTGCGGTACACTACAGTAGGTTAATGAGTTTGTGTTACCCTCCAGAGGTCTTGCATTTAAGTCTTCTGTGTTTTTAAGGTTTGTAAACTGCACTGAAGAGAGGACTGGCTATTACAAGTTTTATGATTCCTGAATGAATCAATGAAGTGAAATAGTTTCATTCCAGAAAAAGAACTTAAACATTTATGGTGCATTGTGAAAGTGAATATCGCTGCTTGTTAGAGTTTGTGTTGCAGCCAAATAGGCTCTGAGCTGGTCCTCTGGATCAGACCTCTGAACAGTACTCCCCACTTCACTGACTTGACTTGAAAAGAAAGTGCTGTATTTTTGTGGGCATCAAAACTACTGACATTTTGGTTGCCACAAGAATAGTTATAGCACCATTGTTTAAATACACCGAATCTTCATTTGATATAATGTTCACATTCTTACCCTTTAGCAACACCACAAACATGATTGTAGATTGTTTAAAAAATAATTAAATCTTGGAGACAAAATTAGGAAAGATATATATAATTAATTTTACAATGTGATTAGCATTCCTCTATTTCTAAATCATTTGTTGTTCCTAACATCAATAAATGCAGTTTTATCCTCATTACTAGATTATGTGGAGAGTTCCTGGTGCTTGATCCGGGATAGAGTCAACTATTATGAGAAGATACAGATGCACATATCTCTTGCATTTTCCCATACATTTCCATAATAAGCATTAATCAATGTAAATTAAATGGTTCCCTGTCTTTTTACATTTCAGCAGCAGTGAACTTTGAAAGGCTGTGATTGGACGTTGGATTGAAATGCAGCATGAACAAGTAAGTAATATTTTTATTATTTCTTCCATTTATCTCCAAAATTCATCTTGTTTTGTATAATAATGTGAAGTGGGTTTATTCCTTACATAAACATTTTCAATAGCCTCTTAAAGATATCAACTAATGCTGAGTTTACTGCATAGCCTGTGCACATAAAATCACATTGGCTTTAACTGCTAGCCATAACTGTTTTATTAGAGAGCACTGAGTTTCCCCACATCTAAAATGTAAACACATGTAGCTATACAAAATAATGACACATAATCCAATCTCAGGGCTCAGCCTCCATCCACTATTATACTCCTCTCACACCTATACATTTGGTGTGCTGTTGTCATTTACACCTTCACATGATGATTGTAGCTCCAGGCTTTCTCTTTGTTTCCTTGTACAGACTCATCACAACCACCCATTAGTGACAGTCTTTGTATTTCTTCTTTGTCTCCCACATTAGCGAGCGGCTGCTGCAGGTTGCTGATGAGAACCTGTCACTAGTTTTGACATGTGAAGTTGAATATGTGCAGCTAAAGAGGTTAATTGCACAGCATTTAAGACCCCTCTTCTCACTCTTTACACTCGCAGCCAATCACATGTGAGATCCACGCTAATCAAACGTGGGCTGGCGGCTCTGCGCCGTGGCAACAGTTGCCGTGATGCCGCCGTGTCTGGCGGTGAGCGCACATCCTGCTATTTGCCTGTTTGAGCGAGTTGGCAGGCTGTTGTTATACCCACATCTCTCTGAGTGCGTTTATTCACTCAATGGATCGCTCTCATTCATGTCTGGATCTTGCACCATTAAAGTAGTCCAAACAGAAAGGGTTGGTCTTCTTTAGCAAAATACAGATGAGCAGAATGCCTGTAATGCATTTAATTAGTGCCACAATGTATGCTTTTGACACATGGGCCTATTGACTAATTGTACTAATTTTCTAAAGCACATAGGGAATATTGGTTATGTAGCGTCTTGATTTCTGAAGTTTTTAAAGTTAGGACTGCACAATATATCAGATTTATTGTTGATGCAATATCACCATCAGAGGATCCATACCCACTGAATAGCTTGTATCACAATAAAACAATAGTTAAAATCACAAACTTTTTTTTCTCTTTAAATGCTTTAAATCAAACTGTGGTTCATCTGGTGTAGTCCTGGTTACCATATTTTCTGGACTATAAAGCGCACCTGAATATAAGCCGCACCCACTAAGTTTAAAAAAAAAAAAAAAAAAAAATTTACATATATAAGACACACTGGACTATAAGCCGCCAATATCCAGGTTGAGAAATGAGATATTTACTCTGAGACATTAACACTGCATGCGAATCCACTCTGCTGCACTGTGCTACGCACGCCGCAGTAAATACGCAGCCATTCTAGCCCTGTAAGACCTGACCCATCAAAAAATAGCCAGAAAATTCTGATTTTTTGCAACTGAGATGTTTATTAACCCTTGTAACAAAATTCACATTTTTTTTTTTTGCTATATCATGTTGTTTATGAAATGTTTTTTGTATCACATTTGATACAGTGGGCGCTTTTGGCAACTTTTTGCTCACAACAATGTTAATTTTAGGCCAAAAAAAGAGTTTTGTCCGTAACATTTTGAACTTATAGAACATGTTTTGAAGTTTTTCCTCTTTTTCTTTTTCACATAAGAGTCTATGAGAGACAAAATGAGAAAAAAAATCCAGAAAATCACATTGTCTTATTTTTAAAGAATTTATTTGCAAATTACGGTGGAAAATAAGTATTTGGTCAATAACAAAAGTTCATCTCAATACTTTGTTATATACCCTTTGTTGGCAATGACAGAGGTCAAACGTTTTCTGTAAGTCTTCACAAGGTTTTCACAAACTGTTGCTGGTATTTTGGCCCATTCCTCCATGCAGATCTCCTCTAGAGCAGTGATGTTTTGGGGCTGTCGCTGGGCAACACGGACTTTCAACTCCCTCCAAAGATTTTCTATGGGGTTGAGATCTGGAGACTGGCTAGGCCACTCCAGGACCTTGAAATGCTTCTTACGAAGCCACTCCTTCGTTACCCGGGCAGTGTGTTTGGGATCATTGTCATGCTGAAAGACCCAGCCACGTTTCATCTTCAGTGCCCTTGCTGATGGAAGGAGGTTTTCACTCAAAATCTGACCATACATGACCCCATTCATTCTTTCCTTTACACGGATCAGTCGTCCTGGTCCCTTTGCTGAAAAACAGCCCCAAAGCATGATGTTCCCACCCCCATGCTTTACAGTAGGTATGGTGTTCTTTGGATGCAACTCAGCATTCTTTCTCCTCCAAACACGATGAGTAGAGTTTTTACCAAAAAGTTCTATTTTGGTTTCATCTGACCATATGACATTCTCCCAATCCTCTTCTGGATCATCCAAATGCTCTCTAGCAAACTTCAGACGCCTGCACATGTACTGGCTTTAGCAGGGGGACACGTCTGGCACTGCAGGATTTGAGTCCCTGGCGGCGTAGTGTGTTACTGATGGTAGCCTTTGTTACTTTGGTCCCAGCTCTCTGCAGGTCATTCACTAGGTCCCCCGTGTGGTTCTGGGATTTTTGCTCACCGTTCTTGTGATCATTTTGACCCCACGGGGTGAGATCTTTTGGGGAGCCCCAGATCGAGGTAGTTTATCAGTGGTCTTGTATGTCTTCCATTTCCTAATAATTGCTCCCACATTGCTCCCAAATTCTTTAAAAATCAGACAATGTGATTTTCTGGATTTTTTTTCTCATTTTGTCTCTCATAGTTGAGGTAAACCTATGCTGAAAATTACAGGCCTCTCTCATCTTTTTAAGTGGGAGAACTTGCACAATTGGTGGCTGACTAAATACTTTTTTGCCCCACTGTATAGGTCAAATAAGCATAGACACTATTATTTCAGAGGAATTGTTATTGCAGAAATACTCAAAATGTATTTAAAGATGGCATTTCAGTGATTAATTAGATTAATTAAGTCATCAAAATAGTGAGTGTTTATATTTTAGTAAGCATTATGTAGATTAAATTACAAAAATGTGAAATGACAATTTGGGGAAAAAGCACATGTTATACCTGCAGTATCAAATTTGATACAGACATTTTAACACGATTTAATTGTAATATAAAGAATGAGTTACTTAATAAATATGCATGCTTTCAATGGAGAAAATACTTATTTTAAAAAATGATATAGAATTTTGATGTTATTCTCACCGTAACTTCTCAAAAATTAGAAATGATTTTCCTGAAAAAAGTGAGTGGATGATTTACTGGGAGCAGCCATGTTGGAAATGACCAAAACAAAACTTGAGCTGCCTGTAGTGGCATGATAGTTCACCAGGGGGCAGAATACATGTATCAGATCACATACAACAGGTTTTTAAGGCAAGTATTGATCATGTTGATGAAATAGAGGTTTCAGAAATGCATGTAGCAAATATGATACGAATGGCATTATAGGGCTAGTGAATGAGAGTGTTTCCACAGCCTCCGCAGCTCTGTGGCGCCAGTCCAGCCGTGCGCCGCCCTGCGCTGGAGATACGCAGCCTGTCTATTTTGTTCGACGCCATTCGAGAGCGGACTCCATTCAGATCAACCTCCGCAACTCAGATTGCACCAAACAGGAAACTGGACGTGCACAGCATCCGGATTTAAAAGTAATGTAAGTCTGTACTCCGTCCTGCTAGCGCCCCCCTGGCGGCTGAAGAAAAATTCATAGAAAAGCTGCATCTTTGTATAAGCCGCATGATTCAAAGTGTGGGAAAAAAGTAGTGGCTTATAGTCCAGAAAATACAGTACTTTCCTCAAGGAGGTCTTGTTCTCATCAGTGTTATAGGTTGGTTTGTCTGTCAGTCAGCCAGTCTATCTGCAAGATGATTCAAAAAAGGTGATGGCCAGATTCTGATGACAGTAATGGCCAAAGGAAGAAATTGTTAGTTTTCTGTATGAATTTGTAAAACCATCTCAATTCAGGAATTTACTACATCTTTACTATTTACAAACCATGCCAATGCCTTAGTGAAGGTCACAGGCTCGTGGTTTAGTTTTGCTTAAAATTTCATGCTGTGCTTTTGGTTTAACCGTGGTCTCTCCTAAATCTTGTCCTAGTTTAGTCTTGAATCAGTCTTTAATACCGGATTAGCCCTAGCTTTGATGAGTCCAAGGCAGTCTGGAGCCCTGTACTTTATTATCTATTCAGTTACACATTTACTATAGCATGTTTTTAATCCAGTATCATGCATCCCTAAATAAAATTGTCAAGTACAGTAGCAGCCGCTTTAGCTGCCAGGAATAATTTTCATGGTGTTTTACTATATGTTGTTTCCTGGCGACTAAGAAGAAATGGTTTTATTGATCAGCTCAGAAGCAAATTAGGCCTGGCCCAAAAGCCACCTCGTTGCAATCTGTCCTGCTATACCGTGAGTTGGAGATATGAGAAGCCTCACAGATATTTCTTCCTCCTCTTTAATTACAGCTGGTCACCTGAATGGCATGGCTGCACTGAGCTGCCCTCGTAATTAGCTGTCAGCTGTTTAAAGGCACAGCTCATTGATTAGGTCATGATTGCTAATAGGACGTGAAATCCTCCTGCCCCCTCTACTGGTATGCACTAGTCTGTGAGGTTTAAATTGGCTTAAGGCCTTGGAAATTAGTATTGAACATCTGAAGTGTAATGACAGGTGTTGAAATTTAGATATGTTTTCTTGCATTCATCATATAAGCTGACTTTTGTGTTTTATTGGACTTGTATGCTGTTTTGAATGAGCAATTGTTGTAATGTGCTATTAGATGATATAATGTGCCATCTTATTTTCTGTGTTGGTAGTTTTGGATAGTATTTTTTTCCCTTGTTATGTCAACAAAGGAGCTAATGTTTCTGCCAGCGTTTGTATGTCCGCTAATACTGTTACAATTTTAAAAAAAAAGAAATGTGTTGTCTTTTGATAAAAGGCAAAGCTCAGTATTTGGAACACCATAGTACCAGTTTTTTTTTTTTATTATGTATTTGTCATACAGTTATACTCCAGCAGCCACAAGGGGCCAGTAAAGGAACAAATGATTACTTTTTGGCGAGGATCTGGATCATTGATAGGATGCCTATATTTTTTAAATGGATCTTTACGATTGAGAGATCTTTTGTTGTAAAATGCTGATATTGCATTATCTTTGATGACACGTGGTTGTTTGTGTTTTGAACCTCCAGCAGTCTGTGTCTCTCTCTCTGGTCTTCTATAGTGAATGAACAGGTGTCCCGTGCCTACAGGCATGTGAACTCTCCACTCTCCAGACTGGGTGCTTTTGGCAGACGGGCGTCCCTCTCAACTCTCTCCATCGCCACAGCCCCCCAAACACAGTTGTTCATGAATATGGATGGCTTGGCATCATTAATGTGCCATAAGCCGTCAGAAATGATTTTGCCATAAAGCGCCCAAATGCTGTGCTAAAGAAGGTTGCAGCACAGCAGTCTCGATGAAAGGAAACACAATGAGGATGATGTTTGTTCTGGACGGTCCTCTATGGCTCTATAGAAGTGTTAACAGCTGATGTCTCTGTGACAAGTGGATGCAGTTACTGAGGTTTATCTTGGCTCAGATGATGACAGCCACTCACACACAGCTGCAGTACTTGAACCCCTACCACTCTGCTTTCTCAGCACATCACATAGCTCCACCATGACCAACAGAATTTTCCTTATTTTGTGGCCACAGTATTACAATATTTCCTCTTAACACCCTTTCTGTAAATGGTGGTGAAGCAAGGCGACATAAAATTCATTAAACGACCAAAGCAGCAACTGGACTCCGAGGGCATTCAGACAATCTGTTGGCAGCCAGCCTTTTCCAATTTCATCCTTTTTGACAAAGCTGCCCACAGTCCTTGAAGCCATCTGTATTCTACTCTTAAAGGGACCTTCATGACTTTAGCTTGTGATACATGTGAACATGCCGTGTGCATGCCAAGGCCATGCTGAGGCTGACAAAGACTGCAGTGGAAAAATGTATGTTTCCCCTATACTGTAAATTTTTTACTATCCGCACTGCAGTTTCTTACCGAACCTTAAAGTGTACCCTCTAGGCTTCCCCTCATCACCCTCCAAGCTCCCTCTGTCCAAAACTGTACAGAGCAGCAGAGGGGTGCATGAGTTGTTTTGCATTTTCTCTATGACAGCTCATCACTGCACACATCAAACATGCCTCCTAACCCACAACAAGGAAGTCTTTGTGTTGAAGTTTGAGCCGTTTGATGAGCGATTGTGCGCCCCTCCAAACTCTGCATGAATATGGAGCAGGAGGGCATCTCTCTCTTCTCGCGCTAACTTCACACAGGACTCAGAGGGGGTCTGAAGTGGATTCTGTGGTAGATTCTGGGGGGCATCTCAATGCCAGCCCTGCACACTTTGTGCCTTTGGTGAAGGGCTGCATGCAAAATGTATTGTTTTACCCTGCAGAGGCATGGATAAATATTTAGAAATATCTGGAAAAGTGTTTTTGGTGCTGCATGAGAAGCATTTACCAAGTTAAAAACGCATTTTTCTCACTTTATTAAGTTTT
This sequence comes from Bostrychus sinensis, assembly GCA_020698575.1. Classification (NCBI taxonomy): domain Eukaryota; kingdom Metazoa; phylum Chordata; class Actinopteri; order Gobiiformes; family Eleotridae; genus Bostrychus; species Bostrychus sinensis. The sequence continues at coordinate 22,183,622 of CM036258.1, forward strand.
ATTTTGTTCACTAAAAGTCTTACAGTTTATATTTATTGGTAAAACTATGATTACCGTGCAAATTAGCCACATTTATTAGCATGTGGATGAATTTTTAGTGCTATGGGTAAATCCCCAGACCACTCACAGTGCAGTGGTAATGGTAATGCGGCTCTCTGCTCTGCATGTAGATTGAGACAAGAGTGTTTTGACCAGTTCTCTGGAGAAATGGGACTAAAGATGTGCAATGAGCTTAGTTTGAGTATGTTCGGTATGTAAACATACTGAATATCTGGATACAGATATTTTTTAGCAGATTCTTTACGAGAGATAAGACCTGTCTGTGAAGACTCTCACTCATCCAGGGTAAATGCATCGCAACAAAAGTTAAAAAAAAGCAGTCATCTGGATTAGATTTTTCAAGTTGAAGACGTTTCACCTCTTATCCAAGAGGCTTTCTCAATTCTGAAATGAACTGGTAAGAGAGCTGGTTTATATTCTTCTAGGAAGGAGGAGTTTAGACCTGAAACTGGTCAATGTGACCATGAATAGCCTGAGTGGTTTCAGGTCATTAGGAGTCCTTTGTCCTCAGCTGGAGTGAGAGTCGTCATCTAATCCAGATGACTGCTTTTTTTTAACTTTTGTTGCGAGAGATAAGACCATTTACCCCTGAACTAGAAGATCCTTGGTTTGAGTCCAGTTCCAGGCACTATGTCTTTACAAGTGCAAAATGAAGCCATTGCCTTGGTGGTGGTCTGTGCTTTCCAAGTGCTTCTTCTCATCATGAAATATTTTTTCAAACATAATTTAAACCATACATGATCTGATCTGATACAAGATACATTGTTTATTTTAGAGTCTGTGGTTCAACTTAAAATAAATCAAACGTTAAACATTCACATCTGATATATTGTGTTGTTGAACATGAATGAATAGCTAATTAGTAATGCTTACAATGCAAGAAGCACTGAACCAGTGTAATTGTTTTATTTTGATGTAGTGGCTCTCTTTCCACTTTCATTTCATGTCTGATCAAGGCCTTATTTCCTGAGGGACCCCGCTCTCCTGCAAAAGCTCAATTTTAAACAGCCCAAATGGAAGCAAATGTAGTGAAAATGATAGGTTGTAACTTGATTAAGATACCTTCAGAGCAAGCTCACCCACAATGTTTCAAATCACATTAACAGTAGCATCAACCCCCATATTAACCCAGTGATGCAATTAGGACTACAGGTTTTAGGCTAAAGCATTTATCCGATCGAGTGAATATTCCCAAATGAGATTAAGGGGTGAACTCCAACCCCTTGGGATTAAATGAAGCATCATTTACCCAGAAATCCTAGCAACACCAGCTGTTTTTAGAGTTCTCAATTAAGATGACAGATCATTCAGGCTTTCAAGTATGACTTTCTTTTTACTTAACATTACATGCAGACTTTGTACCCACTTGCATACAGTGTCATATGTCTTTACTGCTGGTAAAGAGAGACGAGTCCAGTTTACAGTTGAGGCCTATGACCCTATGGACACAGGTCATTATAACTGCTCCAGGACTGGATTAGAGAAAGCTTATGCTAAGATATGCACCAAATGTAGCTGTGGCAGCGAAGGTTGAGCTGGGATTGACTCCTTAATGTAATTACAGCCACTCGGGGGAGACGAGAGACAGAAGTGGGTTTGAGAGAGGGCTGTGACAGCTCTCACAACAGAAGAGCGTCAGGAGTGTCAGCAGCACTGTCTCCTCAGGCTGAAGCTGGCTCTCATGGCCCCAGGCCAGGCGCCACATATAAAGCCCTACTGGCTACAGTGCTGGAAGCACAGAGGTCTGACACACCAGAAGCTTGCAGCAATTAGAATAATGATGCATGCAAGACATTGTTGTTCTACCTTTTGGCTCCAAATATGTTCAGGCTGTAAAGGTAACCAAACAAGAATTTTCTTATTGGAACCAAGAACCAAGCTATTTTGTCTGTTATGTTGCATTTCAGTTTATTAAATCAGCTGACTATTGTGTGCTTAGGTTCTTATAAATATTTCATTTCAATTTTGAGAAAACAAATAATCCATAAAAATATATATTTTGTGTTGTTGTACTATTCAAAGCTTGTTCAGCACAGCTACAGGAAAATGGCTTGTCTTTAGGAGACACATACAAGACAATATTAACATAATATTGAATGGAATTAATGAGTTTTTGTTTAATATTATGCATTTGCATAATATTAAAGGATTAATGGCTAATCCTGTTAACACATATCAGTAAAAAATGTTTGTAAATGTCTGTGTTAAGTGATAATAGACTCAACTAGAATAAACTAGAATACCACAGATTATTATTTTCATTGGTATTCCTGTCTTCTTGTTGCCTTTGCTCACTGAATGAATAGCCCACTCTACAGTTGGCACACTCTTCCACACTGAACAAAGAGGGGGGGCAGACCCTAAGATGAAAGTGGTGAACCCAGCCCCCCACTCACTCTGCCCCTCCCTGCTCGTCTCCTGCCCTGTGGAGTTCATCTGGCAAACAAGGCAGCATCAGCCAATTTACACACTAGCAGCAACAGTACTTTTTTTCCCCGTGGTTCTCTTTGCCTGCCGCACCCGAGTCTCCACCCTCCACCTCTCTGTTCTTTGTGCTTGTGGAATAATATGGAGTACAGTGCGATGAAAGATGGTCCAAGCCCCAGGGCAGCTAACACCTGTCTGGTACAAGCTGTGCAGCGGAGGTGTCATGGCCCAGGTAACACCACCCACCACCATCACCTTTATGTGCCCCCAGTCAGTGATGCCCACATTTCATTTTCTTTTGTTTCCAAACCAACCTAAATACAATTAAACCTTTGGAAGTGCTTCCCAGATTTTTGTTTTTTTTTCTTTCCCTGGTCCACATCTTGTGTCTCTATGTATGGTGTGTCAATTGTATGGAATGTAACTATGGCTGAATATGAATTAGGGTTCACCTGTAAATACTGTGTTGTCACCTGACTAAATAAATAAAATAAAAAAAAAAAAAAAAAAAAGGAAGTGCTTCCCAGATAAGAGGGCAAAGAGATTAGGGGACCCCACCCACTTTGTTTCTCTCCTCAGCTAACGGAGATTCATTGATATAAACAGGGTTATTTAACAGTATCCATTGCTAAATGGTTTATGTTGTAGTGATAACATTAGTCATGCTGCTTGATGAGACGTGCTGACTTCTGGCCACAGTTATAATGTGCTCAATAAATCCTCTCTCTATACATTCCTACTTGTGCAGTTTGAAAGCAAATTCTAGGTCTGCTCCATCAATTTTTCTCCACCAACCATGCTCAGATCAATTAAATCAAAGTGTATCTCGGAGGACGTTAATTATTTAATGAATGGCATCTGGATGTGGAGTGACCACAGAAAAGGGAGTGGTGCTGGACTCAGAAAGAATACATTTTCTTTTTTTTCTTTTTTTTTTTTTACATTTCTCTTTATCGGTTTATTAAAAAAATCTAATTTAGCTCAGCATGTATTATTTGTCTTTATATTCAGCCCAGCCCAGATCAAAAGTTTCAAAGAAGCCAGACATTGTTGAGCAGTCTATGAATCTCTACTTTTTGGGTGTTCTTGTCCAGTGCGTCCAAACTATTTTCCCTTGGACCCATTTTGAAAGGTTATTGTGATAAAACTTTTAATGTTTAATCATCTTGGGTATGGTTTTATTTTTTCTGTTTTACTTACTTTTAGCTCAGTTTTCTTACAACCTATTTAATGTAGCACTATTGTTTTGTTTATTGCAAATAGAATATCATATCAACATTTTCCTGAAAGATCTTTGGCAAACCACTTTTGGGTCGCAACCTAGTGAACTGCTGTTCTAGTTTTACATTGTTTTACAGGGGATGCAGCTATTGCATTTTGGTAAGCCCTTAAAGCCTACTCCACTCTACCTCCATTTTAACTATCAATTTGTTTTTTTAATGAGTATCATGTAGCATGCCCTTGTATTCACATGGAATAAGAATAATGTCTCAGACATCAGAGTCATTTTCTACTATGATTGTCTTACTGTATGGCACTTAAAGCTTTTTAATTCATTGAAAGCATCATTCATTTGCCAGTGACAACTCAATGTGTGCCAATGACAGATGTAAACTGCATAAATCCCAACAACACTGTTCTTAGAAAACTGTGATCTTCACATCAGGTATAATTGTAGCGACTTCCTCATTTTGTAGAATCTGTGTTTTTTCCACAAAGCCCTTCTCAGCCTGTGGTCAAAGGTGAAGGAGAACGGGCTCATCCCTAATTTACACAGTGACGCCTCAGCACTTTGTGTGCCCTGGGTCAATATGTGTCTGCAGCCGCTCGTGCACCCTGTCACAGTCAATACAGCACTGACATGACACGTCCTGCATCACTGATTGAATTACTGCCCATTTGTCTGCCATCATTGTCTTGCTGTCATATCCGCATTCATCTCATTGTGGCCCCTGTCCATCATAGGGTTTGCCAAAATGAACTTAAATACATTGTACAAGTCACAGCTCAAAACATGTTTTCAAAACAGATAATTTTCTGTCATGATCAGGTAATGTTTTTACCTGTTTAGTCCAGCTAAAGTAATTTTACAATAGAAAATACTGCAACAAAAATGTGTTCTTGATTTGTAGGACACACTGTACTCATGTCTTTTTGTAAACATATTAGCAGAAATGTTCCTGGAATAGTAATGATTCGGCATTAGGGGTGTGGGCTGATTTAATATGAGTAAATAAATAAACAGTCACTGGGGATGGGAGTTGGTAGAAATAGCTGATGCTGACTTTAACCAAGTATTGGCTTTAGATAAACATTGACACAATTTATGTGTCAATAATGTGATAAGCCCAAGTGAAGTTAAATAAATACACAAAATTAATGTATAGTCTTTTTACCTTTAATTTCAAGAAATACTTTTTTTTTTCCTCCCAGCAACTCACTTTCAAGACTTTACACTCTGACATTAGACAACCACATAGTGTTAATAATTCAGGCCTGGTGTAATATGCATGCTGCTTCAAATATTGATTTTATTTCCCTTTTTTCTTTTGTCCCATATACTGTAAAATTGAAAACACTGAAATATACTGTAGTTACCTTTGCTGAGAAGCTTATGTTTTCACCAGCGTTGAGGTGTTGGTTGGTCTGCCTGTCTGCAAAATGACTCAAAATAATGGGTAATCATTGCGAGATAGGATCATCCCAGAAGATGCTACCTTCAGCCTAAAGGGGTCTGTAAAGGAACAAATGGTTAGTTTTAGTGAATTCTTGTGAAACATTGTTGTACATATGGACTTGGAGGCTCAATAGATACACTATAGATCCCTATACGTCTTGGCACTACATCTTAACCTTTGCAAGATAGGGCCTGTGGTCTTTCAGTTTTCATGTCCACATTTGTAGTCATGGCTGGGCATATGTTTAGTCCTGACTTTAGTGCATGCTACCTGATGGCAGCCTGTAATATAAAGACACATCAATTCGAAGCAGGATTATGCAGCTCACTAATCTAAGCACACTAACTGTCAAATGTGTGTAAATTCTTTTTTACTGCCTGTCAGGTTGTGTGTGGCACAACTTCACCAGGAACTCCTTGTGGTTGTAACTCAGGCAGTGCAGTTTTAAAACACTCGTAGTTCACTCACTTCGCTGATCTGAGGCACATATTTTTAATACAAAGATGTATGGCTGTAAGCTGTGATAAATGACTCTGGTTTACAAAATATCAACAGTAGCACAGGCTCAGCCAACCGCATTGTAATTCTGCAAGCGGTTAAATGACCGTCAGAGAAAACAGCAGTATGGGGTTATTGAGTGTAAGTGATTTAGACTCGGAGTGGACAACAGGCTCAAGTTGCAGCGGAAATGAGATTTAACACCGTCATGACAGAGTAGTGGATTGAATTGTAAGTGCTCAGGGCTTATCTACAAAATCATCAAACAGCAAGTACAATTATATGATACTAGAAAAAGGAGAATTCTCTTATTAGCCCAACCATAACCAATGTTAATTTTGATGTGCTGTATATATGAAATAGCAGTAATTCAAAAAAATACTTAAATGATAGAGTGCCTACACTAGCTGGGCTATTGCTGTATAGGCTTACCTATGAATAGCACCACAGTACTAGACTGGCACAGAGCCTGAGAGACTGACACAGTGGAACACAAGTAAACAAAAAAGGTGAAGAACATTGCTTCAAGCAGTAGCCACACATTTTTAGACTGGACGAATATACTATAGTTTATGTTATGTTTGTTCAGTCAGTTGTTGGGATCTCACATAAAAATATATATAGAAAAACCTCAGACAATGGTTGATTCAGTGGTTTTTGGATAGTGCAGACAGAAACGTTGGATTATTTTTTACATTCCTGTCCAGTGACTGATTGTAGTTTCTTAGCAACATTTTTTATGCTCACTTATTTAATGCTTTTACATTTTTTGTGTATTTAGGAACAGCGGTCTAATCACCTAATAGCATATTGGGATAGGAATCATCTGAAAAAACAATACTTTTAATCTGTCATCAAGGCTTTATTATGCAGCTTCCACTTGTCAGCATTAAATGAATGACTGCTGATAATATGAATAAAGTGGCTATTTCAGAGCTGACTACATCTACATCAGAAAGAAAAAGATTAAGATGGAGAAAAAGGGCATGGTCTAATACTTAATTTAAGGCTAGACGTTTGAGCATTGAACCTCCATTAGATGTTACTGTTTTGTAGTTTTGAATGTGTACAGTTTAATTTAAATACATTCAGGAAAGGTAGCTATGTTGTTGGTTTGGACGGATGAGAAAAACTGTTGGATTGTGTACCCTTATTTCCCAAAACCATATGTATTTTTTAAAGCATGTGTTTTGATGGACAGTAGCTCTCCACAACATAATGGCGCATGCATGTCGAGGTGATAGGGTGAGGCAGGATGGAGTAAGCAGGGTACACTATCCAATTTGTGAGGGAGCAGATGCTGTTACCCTGGAGCGAGGTATTTTAGCCCTAACGCTAGCTGTAAAACCTCCGTCTGTTGAAAGGGGGCTCGGGAACATGTCGGCTGGAGTCGCTGAAGGCTGGTGCTGGAGTTTTGAAGCTGGTGTGCTGTCAGCTGTACCCCATGGGCTGCTGCTGTGGCACTGGGCTGACAGGCGGCACTGGCACTGAGAGGGGAATGGAAGAGGAGGAGGTGGAGGAAGAACAGATCCTATCATAACACAAGTCCTTGCTGGTGAATGTCAGAGCTGGAGAGATTGCAAACCTTGTGAATGTCACTAAAGGTGGCATATGCATACAGCTGCCACATTTAGATGCTAATAACAATGGTCAGCAAACTAGTGGACACATGTTTGGACAGCTGGGAGTGTGGCACGGAAAGCAACAAGCAGATATAATATGCATGTGTGTATTTGAGCTGTGAGTGGAATTGATATTTGCCTAAAGTTTAGCCTTTTATGGTTGAGGTAAGAGCACATCTGAGAGCAAACAGCCTGCAGCGTGCTCACAGGACGCCGCAGGCACCGTCTCACTCCGGATGAGCACTGATAAACCCGAGTCAAATGACAGTCCTTATCCCAATAGTAGCCATCAAATGCTAATACTTTTGTCGATTGAATTTTTTTGTTACAGCATGCCTGCAAAGATAGATATATTCCAAGCACCATTAGGATATGATGCATGTTTTTATGTTGCAGTTTAAAAAACATATTACATATTTTTCAAATACATTCTAGGTTTGGGCTTATAAATATGAAAAACTTTCAGCTTTCTAAACTTCATCAGATTTCAGCCTGCCATGACGCATAATGGGAAGCAATGTAGAAGCTGAATAATACAGTAATTTATTCTTGATGTAATACTTGATAAAACATATTATATTTGATAAAAACATTAATTAATTATCTATTTACTGCATGTTGATGACATGGTTAAACTAGAACTATTGGTCAAAGAACAAAACAGTAGATTTCTTGTGTTTTTTTTTTTTGTTTGTTTGTTTTTTTTTTTTTTTTTGTTTTTTTACATTTCAATTTCCTTCCTTCCACAGTTTGTGAAGCACTGGTATAGATTATTATTGCAGAGTGAAAACAATTGTGAAAGTAGCAGTTTACACGAGGGTGACATTTACTGCACTGGAGTCTGAACAAATAGTGTTTCAGACTCTTTTATTCCTCATTCATCTTCATAAAAAATTATAGTATATTAGAAGCTGTTTAGTGCAGTAGCCCCAAATTTCTTGGAAACACAGTCCACAGTCCTGTAAGTGTGCTGTAAAATTGAACAGTTTCATATATAAGTCAATTTTAACTGCTCTGGTTTCTCTGGGTCTTGTGTTCTATTCTAAGGCTTGTAGATGTTATTTCTCTGGCCTGGCTCCATGTCCCCAGTGCGTCTGTGTGGTGGACTTTTTCCTGGCAGTAACAGTTCTTCTGCGGATGAGCTGTGGTTCAGTGTCACCCCACAGCGATAAGAGCCAAGATTGTGACAGAAGAGCCAAATGGACGTCCTCTATCTGCACTTAAAGGTCAGGTGTAGCTCTAATAGTAACAACTTAGACCAAAACCAAAGTCATTACAGTGCTTGTTAGGGCAGTACAATATATTGTAGCTGCAATATTTGTAATGGAAACACCTTGAATGGCAGTAATAAGTGTGTTTACATGCACAAATATTCATATGCACTCAGACAAACCAGATTATTCATTACCCTTGGCGAATGACAAACTACAGTATCATGGAGCTTTCTGACACATACTAGGGATGTATACTGAAACCCGGTATTATAACGGCACTGGTGCCACGTCATGGCGGTCCGCTGGGACTGGTAACGGTACTGAGTAGTCGGAGCAGAGTGCAGCAGAAGGGGCTGCTCATACACAGCAGTACAAGAGCAAAGTAAAAATGTTAAAATCTTAATGAAACCCATTCCTACATAATACAGTGAATTTAGCTCTGTAAAATTATAAAGATATGGCTTCTGTTTTACCACATTTTTTGCAACAAAGGAAAAAGAAATAGCCAAACAGCCAAGAAATAGCCTGACTCAAGTAATCACTGCCACAGTGAAGAACAAGAAGTAACAGGTGGGGAAAAATACAAATAGTCCTACAGTGTTTGTGTAGTGATAGTTATAAAGTTTGAGACCAGCAGAGACACAATAACCAGCAATAACCATAAAGTTGGCTATATTACAAGCTGCACCTTTTTGTGAAATCTTGCCTGGTGAGTTTAAAAATCTGTTATTTTTGTTGCTGTTAAAAAGCTACCACTTGTGCCTGCTTAGTTTTGCTCAGTTGACTAAAACCAGAATACTGTGAAACTTTCTTTTGGACTTTTCCAGAAACATAACTGGAAACACTAGCTTATCATCCTAATCTAATTTGCCCATATGAAATTTTTATTTCATTAAGTTTAATTTAATTGCACTTTTAGTAAGTCAGAATATTGATAGTTGTATTTGTATCACAATAACCATGATGTTTTTTATTTTGTACTTTATTTTGCAGGCCTTACTAATAGTACTGATGAAAATCAAACTCAGTACTGTGTCTATATTTTCCTTTCATTTTGTCTTTTAAATGTAGTTAAAGTTTCAGGATTTCCTCTAAACTTCTCATTAGGGCTGTTTTCACACCTACAGCAGTCTAACATGTGCACATGGACAATCAGAGCCCTAAGCAATAATCAAAAAGCAGGAAACTGTGCAGTAATTTAGTTAATTAAAAGCTGGGGGGTATCGGGCAAGACGTTGGGTGTTAGATCTCCATTTTGGGGGCGGCATAATTATTTGCTGTACTTTGTGAAAATGGCTGAAAGGGATTTTTCTCTACATATTCATCAGACATTGTTAATAGTGTTTGTATAATCAGTGGAGGAGAATCAGCCTCTACTGCTCTCTCGAAAAAGTGTAAATGAAAAGCTATTCCTTGGGCTCTGGAGTTAAACATTGTACTGCGTGTAAGCTTGAAACTAGATATGAAAGATGCGTAGTAATAACGATCCTAGACAATAGCAATTGGTGCTAATTTATTGAAGCTAAGTGAAAGCCCAAATCAAGTAAGAACACAGGATGAATATTCTCTAATTGCGAGTCATTTTTGTTTATCAACTTATGCACACTTGAACATATGGCACACATTTCAGCTCTGTCAAACACAGACTATTGCTATGCTTCATTACAAACAGAGTGCACTTTGCTGAATATAAATGCAGTACAGAAAGAGGGTGTAAACCAGTCCATACTTTTATTCTCAAGGGAATAAGGTGCTCACAAATCTTGTCTCATATACTTCCAACACCTAGACATATGGACATCAGCAAAATTGGAAACATTTAAAGCAATGCACTTGTTCCTCAACTTAAATGTAAATAAATTATGTTTAGGCTAATTTTAAGAACAAATTGACAGCTGCTATAATAAATCTACTTTTTATTTACTTTCAATTGATACAACTGTTACTAGCCACTACATATGCACCTTATGCACCAAAAATATATATAGGCAAAGTGGGAAATCAGGCATTCTATAGAATGCCTAAAATGGCCAGGCAAAGTAGAAAATACTTGGATCTTCTCTACTTTGTCAAGGCAATGTATAGAATGCCTAAAGGCAACCAGCCAAAGTAGAGAATCACTGATTTTCTGACAGAATAACATTACTGAACACTGCAATCTTTCTCTAATAATAGGCCTGTTTTAGATAATTAGGTGATTTTCATGCATGTTTTTGAGGTTACAGACATAAAAATAGAAACTTGTAAATTCATGCACGGTGATGTTTTATGATATTTAGGCACTGGTATAGAATGCCTTGCGGTGCACTCTATTTCTGCCAGAAATGCAGTGTAAAAGTAAAAACTTGATAAAGACATGACGTCTCTAATGGGTTAAAATTGAAAGACATAATATTTATGGTTACTTTAACTACTCTGGATTTTGCCGCAAATTTGATTATAGCTGGCATTCTAAAATTAACCCTACCCTAAACCACTCAACCCTAATCCTAACTTTAACCCTAATTACAACTCTAAACCCTTAACCCTGGAGATTAAAAAAGACCTTAAAAGAATTTGGATTGATATGGTGTTATTAAAACACACTTAAATCATAAAACTGGGTTATAATAGAAAATCTGAGTAGCCTGGCCATCCCCTCCTTTCTTTTCAAAAGCAGGACGGTGTGGTTCCTCACTTGCAGCAAACCTTTCCTCTCGGTCGATTTGGAACCAGCCTATAACAGACTTTTATCTGCAGCGCGTTTCCTTTCAAAAATAACCAAAACGACGCCAGAGTGGATTTATTGACTTGTCTCTCTTAATTAACAGTGTTTAGTGCTTTCCTTCGTCACCTGTGAATGTGAACCTATGTTCACATGTCAACCTAACCATGGATTTGTAAGCATTTCAGAGTGAAAGTTGCAGTCACACGTGGTGACAGTGGCATGCCTTGAGCCATATATATACCATATACACTATATATAGAATTAGTTCAGCTGTTGTAGTACTGTATTTCAGCAAGCTAGAGATACACATGTAAAACCTAACATTCATTCTCCCATTGTCTCTCTGACACAACAGGTAAATTTTTTCCTTCAGAAAGTGCCAAAAAGGGAAGTTTGTTATAGCACAATTTTTACCATTAAGAGAAGTCCAGAGTTACGGCGGTTCCCGGCCTATATCTGCTACACAATTAACCCTAAATATATACAGTATCATTTCTAGGACACAATTTCCATGCACGGTTTCAGTGACTAGTGAGAGGTGCAGAAAGCCTCAGGGCATGCCACTATCTCATCACATGTGACTGCCACTTTCACTTTGAAATGCTTATAAATCCGTGATGGACAGGTTGCCACGTGAACATACTTCACTGTGCTTCTGCTTGTCTTTGTCACAGATTGCCCCTTTTTTGCTCACTATATGGTGTTTTGGGATAAATGGCAGCTGCATCCATCCTGCTGTGAGGTTCTTGTACCATGCTGGCTCATATCACATCTATGGGATTCAGCGCTGGCCTCGCCCCTATAATGGAACACCCCAGTCCCGCATATGCAACAGTGTGGCTACAATGTTTTAATTAAAAGAGCTGATGGTGTGAAGGGAGGCTCAGAGGGTGAGAGGTGGACCATAGGGCGAGGGACATCTGCCCTCATAAGCTCACAGACAGATGGACACCTCAGAGGGGTCCTTAATGCTGAGTATTATGAAGATGAGAACGGTTTCACAATAGGTCTATAGGGTCTACTTTAACTAAATTCTGTTGCATTCTGGCTTGCATTGGATTATTTGTCTTGTTCATAGCTTATAGGTATTGGAAAAATAATATATTTTTTACTTGTTCTGAAAATCAATCAATGCAGCGGTGAACTTTTCACAGCGTAAGTCTTGTTTAATTCACCATACTTTGATATCATGAGCAAGGCATTGCCATAATAGTTGGACTATTATGACCACATTTCTGATGCAAATGTAAGCATTTAGTGATTTTTAGCATGTAGCCTTTAGCATTGCTAAATATTGTTGCTAATGTTGACTAGTTAGGCACTGAAATTGTTTCATAATAACAGTATAAAATATAGCACTTCATATGTTATGAAATATTTTGTCAAGCGGACTTCACAACTTGCAATCTGTGATAACTATTTTGAATAACACAATATGATTCATTTATGTCATTTTTAGCATAGTTAAAGCTGAATTTTATACAAATACAGTATATGAGAATATGCAGTCATTTTTTGAAACAAAATACAACTGCAAATGTTTTTATTGCAATACCAATTATTATTATAATAATGCTATAACGTATATATACGTAACGTATATAATGGTTATTTATGATGGGATGATGATATTGTGCATTGACCCAATCATGTTCTGCTTACAAAAAAGCCTCATAAATGAATGTTGTGAAGCACTTTCTTAAATGTATTCACACTTGTAAGTAGAGGTAGTTCATATAGCATACTTATTTTATATTCATTATCTTTTTAGTGGAATTTTAAATTACCCAATATTTAAAAAAAATAAAATAAAAAATCTAATATCGAGATCCTCATAGCAGTGACTTGACATACTGTATATTGTAAATATTCTATGCTTGTAAATCATATGTAGAGTTGTAGTAGAGTAGTGATAAACTAGTCATATTAAATTGGGCTTCACATTGTGCCCTTTCATTTCTTATAAGAGAATATTAATGAAATGCTTCTTGATGACATGCTGTTACTGTTCCCGAATATTATCTCAGTTTAAAGATAAAATAAAGTGGTATTTTTGACATCACATTTAGAAACATAATGACATGAAGTATTAAGAGAATATAATTGCATGTTTCCTGTTTATGGTGTAAAACATATATGATAAAAGTGTCTCATAGTTAATTCATGTGTTCCTCAGATGAATTATAGATGGCGTCCTGTGGGACCAGTGCCCTTGTGCCGGCTTTTATTATGAAGAGAATTCGAGATCATATCAGGAGTGTGCCTCGCCTTTGGTGTCTTCCTGGAAACCCTTTGAAAAGCGACCACTGATCCATCATGTTGCCTGGCTGTTGCACAAATCATACATCATCATACTTGCGATTTCAGGACCTCTTTTTCTCTTTGTTGGTCCAATGTTAGATCATAAATTCACAACTGGATGAAGTCATGGTCTTTTTCCTGTTACTATGAATATTGAACTTGATAATAGGCTTTTATGATATCAGAAACACATGAGATATGTAATAAATATTTGGAATATTGTGATATATGAGCCCCTGTTAAATGTATAAATGATTTAAAAAATTAAAGACAAACTTCAACAACTTACTAACCAATAATGAGCAAAAACTGAACCAAGACTGATAGTAGGACTAAAGCAATGTTTCAAGTCTAAACTAGGAAGTCTTATTTGTAAGCAGGTTATCTTTTTTGTTGGTAATGCTTAATTTGTTGGTTTTCTTAGTCTGTAATCAAGATAAATCATATAGTTATGGTCACATTTTTATGAAATTGTCAAGACAGGCCACCAATGGGCCAAGGGAGAACTTAATTGTTTTTGGTATGGATCTGATACACTGTCTGAGTATTGACCTTATTTTAAAAGATTCTGTACCATTGTGAGTAAGGGCCAAAGATACCAACATAGCTACAGGCAGTAAATGAACAGATTTTAGGTTTTAGTGGATTCTGTGCCATTGTGAGAGTGCTTTGTGGTTCAATATTTGGCTCACAATATTTTTACTATTGCAAGATAAAGCCAATACCCTAGTGGGGGTCCATGGTCTTGGGTGTTTTGTGTCAATGTTCAATACATAACTAACTTATACTGTAGGATTAAAAGTAGTTCTCTGTGATACTGATATTGTGATAGGTGATAATATAATATCAATTAAACTGGGGTAGCCTACCCTATAAATTACTCATATTCATTATTAAAATGATGTTAATGTTAAAATAATCCACTCTTCCTTATAATCTATGTTTAGAAGAGCAATAATTAAACATCTGCCACATCTCCATTTTTTCCAGTTGTCGGTGAGGATGGCCTCCAGCAAAACATAAGCCTGTGCCTTATGTATCTTGGGTATGGGATCTGAATAATTGAGATAATTATCTCCTTCAGCAACTGTGTTTTTCAAAAGGAATTACCATAAAACATTGCTAATTTTAATGGGAGACCTAATGCATTGAAAATAATTAGAGTGCAATGGGTTAGGGTTAGGGTTAGGCCTGGGTGATTCATCTTATTAGAGGAAGAAATAAGGGAGGAAGCGCTTGGCTTTGTATCATAAGGTGAAATCGGATGTGTTGCTAATTGATACTACTTAAAGATGTAGAGAAAGTAATACAGGTCAGCTAGAGTCTCCCGTATTACAGTAATTCATTCATGCTACGAAAATACTCTGGAATTAACATGTACGTTTTTCCGTGCACATTTAGATATATGGCTCAAAAGGTCAAACAATTAATCTCACCATAAATCACGATAAATTACACCGAGTGATTTAACAGGATAATCTATAACAATATGTGTGCGGGTGCAGCGAGGCGGGGCAGTAGTCAGAATAAAATGTCCCTGTGTGAAGCAGTGGGACTTAGACTCAAGTTGTTTTCATTGTAGTTGTTATCAGAGGAGGGTAGCACAGCCAAATGTATAGACCCTTACACAAGTGATGTAATCGAAGAAACCGCTCCCTGAGTTCCATTAGAAGTAGAGTGAGAATGTTAGAAGTAGCTTTTGTCTTATTTTGTCTTATCTTTGCTTGGATAGACTACAGCCATCAGTACAGTACCAACATGCAGAGCTGGACTGACACAATTTCAAAAACCTATAACCATGAAACAATGCATCACAAAAGGCAGGTCCATTTCAGATAAGGGGTTAATGATATCCCATCCATGGCATTAGAAAGTAAAAACATACAATTGCTGATTTTATTTTAATTTTATTTTCTTTAAGTATTACTTTGACTTTCCTGTTGGCATGTGTCCTTTAAATGCAGAGAGTAAACAGCATGTGATTAGCACTAAGTTAAAGTGGCCTGTAGGTATGCACACAATCACACAGTGTTTAATATAATTCCCTGCAGTTGTGGAGCTCAGGGCAGGAGTGGTGCTGCCTTTTAATCAGCGCTGAGTAGGAATCTCCCATGTGTGACCACAGCCCCCAGACAATCTCAAATAAGTCAAGAGAAACAGCACTCTCTCTTCTCCCATATTCTCCCACAATCAGTGTTTTCCCCATTTACAGCCAGCGTTTCCTTAGCTTTTCTACGATTGCGCTGACATTAGGTTTTGACTCCAGCCTGGGCGTTATCTGTAGACAGCAGCCAGTGCAGTGAGGGGAGCCAGGAACACAAGCTAGCTAGCTCAAAACACGGTCTTATCTAATGCCAGGTATGCTTCACATGTATCCAATAGGTTCAGAAACATCAAAAACATATACAAACATTATACTGGTGAGAACTATCATCGCTACCATCCAGGCAAAGCAACATTTCCTGATTTTCCTTCTGCTGTCCTGTCTGGTGTCATTTCCAATTTCCAAAACAACAGCATAGCTACCCTTCTTGCTTTTATTTTAATAAACAATGTACTGTAAAACTGTAATTTGCCACTGCAAAATACTCACACGGCATCAAATTGAAGCTTTCTTTAACTATTAGAGCTGAGTTTAGAGTTAGACTGATGCAAACCAGCAGTTATCTTCACCTCAGTAAACATCAACATCTTCATTCACATTTCACTTTCCTTCCCTTTTTTCTCTTTTTCTTTTTGCGTTTTTTGTCAGCCATAACTAACATTAGAATACAGACTTTCTTATGCTCACTTTCTTTTTATAACTCTAAAAGCTAACACACATCAATAATTTATATGATGATTTCTATTATAACATGCTATTAACTGAAAGAAAATAGTTGGGTATTTTAGCTTTAACAGCCCTTATTCCCATTGAGGATATTTTAGGCTAACTGGTCAAAACACATTCAACAGAACAATGCTTTTGAGTTGTTTTGCATTCACTATTTTAAATCGGGTTCTGAAGTCCCAATAATAGTTACGTTTATTTTCTGTAATTTGCTTTGGAAGCAAAACAAAGGCTTCCCCCAACTCAAACAGCTTCCTGACATCCTCGCCGCAGCAGAGAAACGTGTCCTCTTCCCCTTATCGCAGAGGAAGACGCTTTGTTCTGAGAATCTTTGATGACATCAAAGAGTGGAGGAGCGTTTCTCCAACTCTGGTTCTAATGAGAGGCGACCGTCCTGCACCAGCCTGATTAGAGCGCTTCATTAAGGGGTTGAGCCGGTGGAGCAGCCACTGGGAAACTCGTATCCACTGAGCATCAACACTGTCAGCCAGGAGTGACGCACTAAAGCACTCCTCTCATGACTTTTGATCTCTGCAAAATACAATGTTGAGAGGATAATGCAGGCGTGTTGAAAGAAGATGACATGTAAAATCAGTATTCTGACAGTGCTTAAAAGATAGTTCCCTACTCCCTACTGCTGCAAATTCCTCAGGCTTTTTAAGAGCTGGTGTTACACTGTTTACAGTTGCCAAGAGAACACTTCACTCAAAGAGAAGAGAGGGAAAACAAAAGGATTCAGTTAGCATTACAAGTCAGAAGACACAAAGCTAACAGCACCTGAAACCAACTGAGAGAAGCAAACAAGAAGAAGTGGCTGGTAGCTAGTTATTGTGCATGCACTATGATAACAATTGTTTAGCATAGCATACAGTGATGGGTTTTTATGTTGGATGCCCTTCCTGATGTAAGCCTCTTTATTTATCCAGGCATGGGAGTGGCACAGAAACTTTCACTGCTGTTCTTGGAGACGTCTACTGAGATGACATTACAATAAACACAAACTTCCATTAGCATTAGCACATTTGCCTAGCCAACCAGATGCATTTTTTTTTTTTTTGTGAAGTTGGTCATTTAACTCTAGCTAATGCTGAGCATAATACCTGCATTTACAACCCCCCCCCCCCCCCCCCCCCCCCCACACACACACACACACACACACACACACTCCATCACAAAGGGTAAAGTGTAAACAATTTGGTAACATGGCGGTCTTAAGTAATACCAGGTTGATTATTGCTTAAAACAACTCTCCTTGACAGAGACCCTCAAATCTTAACAAAGAACAATCACCCATGGACCCATTTATATTTATGACTTGACACTGGGCATAACTTGGTGACCAAATGTTCTTTATTTCACCTAACCCTAACCCAGCTAGCTGTTTTTGCAAACTGCAACAATGTGTTTTAGTTCCTTTTTCTTTAACCTCTGTCAGTCAGTAAAAAATATTTTTGTTGAATCTTTCAGTGTAGGAAATTGCAGCACTTCACCAGTGAATGAGCGTTTGAACCTTTACTCCTGGTTTTCAACACAGTACTGCCATTCAGCATGCTTTTACCACTCAGTTGGTGTAACCACAGTCACTTTTTTTATTTTTTGTTGTCACATGTAGCCCCATACACTCTTGACAACAATGGTAAACAGCATTTTTCCAGCACAATTGACAAATCCCAAATCAAATTTTCACAGGTTGTGTGTCATGTGTATTTCCACTCTGAAGGTCAGAGATCAGTGCTGACTCCATAGATCCTCTACCAGTGACCACAGCCATGCACACGTTTTACACAGCATAATTAGACCAGGAGGAAATCAAGTCTCAGCTGAGGGAAATCAGGTTTTAATTTAATTACAGATAGGACTGCTCACTGAGGATTGCACTCTGTAGGTCTTTAGGTTTTACAAGCTGGTGGCCCAGTCTTTGCAGCTCTCCTGAGGCAGATTAAATGCTGACTGCTCAACTGTTAGCATGGAAATCTATGGGCTCTGCCACAACTGTACCATAGTTTTAGTATCACAGTGTACGATGACACACAGGCTCCCTAATGGAAATTTCAAGTGACTTCACCGCGGGTCTTTTTCCTTCACTTTTATCTGCCTCCAGAATTTCAACCACATGGACTAGCACTCTTAAAATAGCTCTATTGACAGATGGTAGGCCTTAGACCTGCCGTGAACACAAACAATCATTATATCCCTGTGGAAAATAAACTATTTATTTGAATCTTTTTTGCCTTTGCCCTCCTGCTGGGTTGCACTAAAGCAGACGTGCATTTTATCTGCTCACAAGCCAAAAGCAGCGCTGTCGTGTTTGGACTGGTCCCTAGCAACACTGTGCTATTAAATTATACTCTCTCGCATACAATTTACAGCCTGTACCGAAAGTGTGTGCATCAAAATGTAAATGACATTGTTGTATTGACGTGATTTACTTCCGCCATCTGTTTTATCGTTTTGCATTTAGAGAAACTTGGGAAAACATGCACTTCTTTTGCATATAAGCTGCTTTAAAAAGGTAGACCTTCAGCTTGTTTTTAAGTGCTCTCAGTAGACTTGCATCGTATCGGCACCGAACAGGAGGTGCTACTGAATCCTGATTACAGCCACTTTGCGACACCTGAGGGGCCAAGGGAAGATGTCTTTAAACCTGCTATAAATATTCACGGCGACTTAATTGTGCGTGCTAAAGTGATACAGAAAACAGAAAGCATCACTCTTGTCGAATGGGATGACAAGTAGCTTTTTGGCACATTAGAGTTAACTTGTGAACAAGTGGCAGGAACAGTTTGGATGTTGCAGTCTCCCGCCTTCGGTCCTGCTGCTGCTCAGTACTGTTTATTTACATGCAAAGTTAATACTCTCATAGCATAATTAAGCCACCTAGTAAGTAAGTTAACATGTACAGGAGAAATTTGAACTAACCACTTAGATGATTTTATATGATGCATTTAATGCATCATATTTAAATGAATATCAATGAGTCTGTAAAAAAAGGCAGCTACTGTTAAACCTGCTTCTTTGTAGCATTAAATATTTGTTTTTGTCTGTTTGCAAGATAAGTAATAATAATAATGCACTGGATTTATGTAGCGCCTTTCTAGATACCCAAAGTGCTTCACATTGTATTATTCATTCACCTCAGTCACACTCGGTGGTAGTAAGCTACTTCTGTAGCCACAGTTGCCCTGGGGCAGACTGACAGAAGCATGGCTGCCAATCTGCACCTACGGCCCCTCTGATCACCACCAAATGCAGCAACACTGACACATTCAGATGGAGTTGTTACTCTTTGGTGTGGATCCAAATCACCATCAGGACTAAAGCAATCTATATGTTTTGGCATGTACTGATGCTGCTTTAGCATTGACAGGTTTTCTACAACTACACCACTGACCCACCCACCCCAAGACCAGAACCTCTCCTTGCCTTTTATTGACTGTTTCTCCTAATTGCAGGCTGCATAAACAAAGCATGGCGAGGACTTGGCGGTGTAAAACGTTCAGATAATTAGTTTTACAGGGGGGAGGACTGTGTCTGTGGACATTGATCTGTCGCTGGGTTGTATTGGACGTGTGGGGAGAGACCGATGTGACAGTGACAGGTAGGTCGTCTCATGGATCAGGGCCCCTTGTCAATAGCAGTCCCCCGTGTGAGCGAGCTGCTGCCAAGCGTTTCATACAGCGACACTGGTCCCAATTGATTAGGGATAAGACAATGGAGGCTTTTCATGTACGTTGTGATTTAACAGGTTACTCCAATGTTCTGTCAGTCTATTTTGTCTTAAGCTGGCATTCCATTTTGATTATTAATAACACTACAATATAAGGAAGTCATTCCATGTCAGCATTGGCTCTATAATGATTTTTATTTATTTATTTCCACAGTAAAAACAATAGCAGTAATATAACAGTTCATGAATAGATGTGCAGGAGAGTGCCAAAAAACCCTCAGGGGGCTTAAAAAGTGGCAATCTCCAAAGGTCAACATGTTCTAGAAATATTTTAGATCTAGTAAAACAATATACATGTACAATAATCTACACAGTTATTTCATTGTCTCAATCATAGAAATATATAAAAAACATCAATAAGTAAAATACCTATACAAAGATATTTTACTATATATAATCTACTACTATCTATAAAATATCCAGGTCAAAGAGATATACCATATGGAAAGTTTGAATTATTCAAGAGAAGAAAGAAAGGTCTAGAAAAGATGCAGGAAGACTGTTCCATATTTTGGACCCTCTGTAGAGGACACTGAACTGGGACTGACAGATATGAGAGGAATCCTATGGAGATAACTACTATGAGTTGGATGCATGTGAAATTTATTATTGAAAGAAAATATATCAAGAAAATGATGAGGAAGTAGCCTTTTTTATAGAACTATGAACAAACAGAGCAATTTGACGCTGATTAACTTGGTAAACACTGAGAACACCAGCCTGGAGAAATAAAGGCTGAGACGAGTGTCTCCGACCAACACAGAAGATTATTCTTAGGGCTGGGTGATAAATCGATTTTTTTTTTATTAATTCGAATTTGTAGGACAGGTCGACTTGTTTAAATAAAAATTGATTCTAAAAAAAAAACGTCCACCACCGGTGCTCTGGGCTCCCATAGTTCATAGTGGGTAGGCCCGCCAAGTCTCCCGCCGCACGCTGGAGGTACACAAACAACATGGCGGGGAAGCGGGGAAGAACTCATTCCTAAGAAAGGCACAGTGTTGTCATTTGTGTGGAAGTGGTTCGGATTTGCGGCGTCAGACGGAGCACAAATAGTGTCCCACTGCAAAGTCAGTCCCTCCAGGATTTCGCGATGTTGTGATCGCAACTATTAACGCAAAATCAAGCAAACCCCGCGAATTCAGCGCAACCCTGCAACTGTGTCCAAACTCCGCAACTCTCTCAGCAGCAGCAGCCCCATTGGTAATGCGCGGTGGAGGTCGGGTTGAGCCACAGACAAAGCGGCGTGGAGGTGCGATGCAGAGGACGGAGGTGCGGTGTGGAGCAGCACGGAGATCGAGCGCACATGAGGTCGCAGGTGCTCACCAGCAGCAGCGGTGTGGATGGGGCTAAAGGAGACGAACACAGTGCTTTCTAGTTTTGTCTGGTGTCACTCTGAAAAGCTGTCTGTGTTGCCATGGTGATATAGTTGACTAAAAAGTTGAATGGGCAGTGTATTTAGACAACAATGAAGTTTGAGGTTATTGTTCTTTAAACGTTAATGTTGCAGGCTAATAACCTTCCTGAAAACCTATAGCACAGCAAACTTCCTCTGTTTTTAATGACTGGATGTTCTACAGCACACAACAGGAATCACCAGAGAAGATCTGAGAGGAACAGAATCAGCTGCAGGAGCCCCAAAAAACAGCCTAATAACACAGCAATATCATTTTAAAAAGTAGGTACACTTGGCCTGTCCAAATACAGGAATTTTTAATTAGATTAATTACCACCTCACATATGTTTAAAAATAGATTTTGTTAGATTTTACAGTTCTAGATAATATTTTTAAGAAGAATTATAGACAAAAAAAATTGCAACTTTTAGCGCAACTTTTAAGAAAATCCCCCGTAAAATCACAGGGCCTTCTCTTCTATTTGACTTGTCTGATTACACTTGCAGGAAATCAAAGCAATAAAGCTAAACCTGTTTTGGACAATTTCTCTGTTGTCTTCAGTTTGATTTAAAGTAAGTGGGGAAAAAAATTGTTTTTAAATTGTAAATCAAATTTTTTGTGAAAAAAATCTGAGATTTTTTTTTTTTTTTAGGCTAAATCGTCCAGCTCTAATTATTCTTAACCTATATATAGATAAACCACTGAGTAATATAGCATAATAGCAACCTTTGTGTTTATCAAGTGCCATGCTTTTACAAGTATACCCACAACTTTAGCTATTTTTGCACTAATGTGGGGTTTCTAGGATAAGGATTCCTTCAGTAAAACCCCAAGGAAGCATGCTGAACAAACATTACTTATAGCCATGTTATCAATTTCAGTTTTCAATGCAGAGTTAAACATGCCTGGTTTGATTCCAAAAAAAATATAAAGTTAGTTTTGTTAATGTTGAGAGACAACTTATTACACTTAAACCAAGTGGATAACTTAGCAAGTTCTTTATTCATCATCTTTATAAAAGATTGATAAAAATGAAAAAATTAGGGGTCACAGCTGGAATGGAGCCTATACCAGTTTTGGGCAAGAGGTGGGGCAAAACATAGATGATCACCAGTCAACAAAGACAAATAATTCACAATCCCATTTATTCACAATTTAGAGATTAATTCTATATGCCACAGGGGAGGACAAGCAGAAAGGATAGAATCCCACAACTTTGACACAGTTTATCTAACATGGATGTTAAATTCACTTTCACAAAGGTAGTGAAACAGTCTACACTGAGTTGTACGGGACTCTTGTAATAATGAAATCTCTCCCCCATTCAAACCTATTTTTCTATTGGTTGTATGTCCATCCACTTGCATTCAAAGATAGTTTTAACCTGGGTCTATTCATTCCGCCCAGTGAGCATCCTTCATTCATCAGGGACCAGACTAATTCTTTGTATTGACAAGAAAATGATACAGTGTAAATCCCAACCTCTGATTTCTCTTTGTTGGCAGCCTGTACCTGTAGTACCACCACCATTTAGTATTTGTCTATTGTAAATTCTCTCAGAAGACAGTAGCAATGGGGAAGGGGTTCTTTCAGCGTTAGGTGTTGCGAATAAAGATGATGATGAGAGTGTTTGGGGTGCAGGTGTGAACAGAGCAGGAGGAGTGACCTTGACCGCCGCTGAGACGGAGGCGGCCATCTGTTTCAGGCCACAATAAAATGACCCAGCATCATTGTTTAGTCCAGGGGAACACCAAGAAGGCCGGACCCCCCTGTGTGGCCGCCAATTCAGAATAATACATAGACCCAAATTCTACTATAAATCACAGCCTTATTTTTGTAATGCTTCAACAAGCTGTTACCTACTCTATTATTTTATCAAATAGGAACTGCTTCATCAGGCTAAGTGTCTGGCTCTGATGTCTCTCTCTGTTCCTGTTCCTCTTGTACTGCTGAAGTAGGCCCTTTTGTAATTATTCTGTCATTCTGATGCGACACCCTATAACCCTTAACCAATTTGTGAGGCTTTTATTGAATGCACTGAGAAGAGAAATGATTTGGATGTAATTTTCTCCCAGGCTCAAACCTTAGAATAGGCTTTTAATCTTCATTTTGTACTAAAAACATCACTCCATCCTTTCTTTAGTGAATAGATACTTGACCTATGCCTATATGTTGGTTCAGTTGTAGCCTCCACATGATGAAAAAAAGTGTCCATTATTTAAACAGCTATACAAGGCATACACCTGAGCTTAACATCAGTAAACCAGTCAAAATGACACTGAAAGAACAGAATGACACTAGAACACATTGACACTAAAGTTAATTAGCTTGCACAGGTATAGTCTCGCAGTGAGACAGGGTTACTTTGAATCAAATGTGCAAATAATGTCTATTGTTGCTGTTGCTATTTGCTAATAATATTCGCTAGCTTTGTCTTTCGAAAAAGTCAGTACAATGTTGTGCATGTCCTCTCTTTGAATATGGCTGTTTATCACAAGAACAAGATGCGTTTGATTAGAATAGCATTTTCCCTTTGGTTTCTGGTCTCTTGCCTCTCGTTTTTGCTTGAGTGAGGATTGTCTATTGTCCATTCAACACGCAGCAGTGTGTGGCGTCACCTTTTCCAAACCTCTAGTCCTCATTGCCATATACCTTTTTAAGAATCCTACAAGTGTAGAGAAACATTTCTCTCTATGCTGAAACATATGGCCAACACTATAACAGATTACATTTTGACCGATTACTTTTTGGCTATTTGTCCCTGTCCTCTCCAGACTTGTTTCCAGACTGTGGGGCAGGGTCCTGGGACCAAATGGGCACTCGTTCGAGACAAAGGCCAGTGATGGAGCGGTCTCAGCCTGACGGGAACATGACAGGCATGCAATCAAGGTGCTAAATGATGAAAAGGCCATAATGTCTCTCCTTCCAGTTTAATCATTGCACCTTTTCAACTCAGCTCTACTTTCAATCACTTTTGCAGTTTGACTGGCCCTCTCCATATTTCTCACTCTAATGACAAGTTTCACTTCTCACCTCATGCTCATTAGTCACCTTTGTGGCCAATAATGCCAATGCAGTGGGATCTATAAATTCACACATAAATGAGTAGTTTTTCTGTCACATAAAGGCTTAAAGAGTGTTTTCAGTGTTTTACGCCTTTGGAAATGCTGCCATTGGAAGCATGATTGGTTAAAAGCCAAGTGTGTTATTATGTGTTAATCATGCTTGACTTCAAAAGGCCGGGACTTCCTGGATTGCAGCTGGATGCACTACGGTGGTAAGGTGACTCAGATCAGAGGTTGTTGGGTGGTAAGCAGAAAGTAGTAAAAGTCAACATAAAATTGACTTTACAGCTTGGAATTGTAACTGAGAAGCTTTGACTCAGTTCCTCTGTGCAACAAGAAAATGTTCTGGTTAATTGGAGCGATTGAAGCCACAGCGAGTTTGAAATGACGTGGCCTTTGTTTGACCCAGAAAACCAGTTAAAAAGCTCACATCCGCTGCTCACATTTCATTTTCTGCATGTCACTATACATTTTAATCAATTTAATTTAGTTAGTCTAGTGTGGGGTTCTATGAGAGATTCTCTTGTTTTATTAGAAAGGAAGTGAAATTGAAGCAAATTGAAATGTCAGTACAGTGCACTGAGTAAACCCTTTTGTGTAGTATAATTTATTATGGTTATTTGAAACATTTTTTTACTTTATTTGATTACATTTTGGATAATTAATGTTGGGTCTTATGCATTTATGTTACTATTGGTTAAGAATTGGTTAGAATCTTGAATCCAGGTCTGGACACAATATCTTGACCTTAAAAGATAAAATGTTTAGCCAAACAGCCAGTCACAGGTTTGCATGCATACCAGTTTGCTTGTCTTGTTCGAGATAAGTATAAGGGCCAATGCACAGACTGTAGGTCTACTTAGCTTCTAAACACTACAGAATAAGTTTACAGATAAACTGGCTATTACAGCGGAGAAATATGCTGGAAATGTACAGACATTACTGTGTTAGACTGAGAGAGGGTTGCCATTGTACAATTTTATTTTATTTATTTATTTATTTTATTATTGTAAAATGTTTTCTATGGAAAAATGACTCTTGTGGATGATACTGTTGCTCTTTGGGTTCATCTTGAGGTTGAGCCTTACTTGACACTGTAACCCAACAGACATGCTGCGCTGCATTGTATAGGTTTCTTTTAAGCCATGATGTTTCTGAAATGGTTCATTTCATGGTTGGAGCCGTGTACCATCCCCCCCTCTATGTTCAGTGTGGTTTAGGTGTGTATAAATGCATAGGATTTGTGAGTAGCACATACCTGCCATTCCTAGGCTGCTCCCATTTCACTGTGGGTGAAATGATGTGTGGTGAATCCCACTTCATATTCCTTTAGCGTGGCTAGCGCCCTTTTGATTTCATAGGCTCCATTACTCTTCAATCTGGACTATGCTTAAAGGCAAAATGTATATTCGGGGTTGCCAGCACTTCAGCAGAATGAGCCTTTTATTTTCGTCTTGTGTGGCTAGAAAGTGGCTTTGGGATAGCAGCTCCGTTTACTCAAGCACCCACCACATCCCCCTCAAACTTAATAATATGTCTTTGTTTATAAGAGTTTAAATGTAACTACTGAGACATTTAAAAGCAATCTGGTGACGGTTTTATGTTTGAGATTTATGATCACATGAACTGCCACTGAGTATTCCAAAGTATGACTGAACATGAACATGCCTGAAATCCGCACACAGCAAAGCACATTTGCTATCAAATTAAATGTAAAGTGCTTAGGCTATGACCCAAGGCTAAGTGCACAGATGGAGATCCATCAGAATGTAGTCTGTCTTGTGTTCGCAGACTTGACTTTTGTTTGGGGTCATTGAACTTGACAGAAGCTTGACCTTTAGAGAAGATAGGACATGGAAGACATAAGGCTTGCACAGACCCGGCTTATAGTGTGTTTCTCCTCTACAGACTGTGCCCAGATGTTTTTTTCTTAAAACCTTTATTGATTAATTTGACCTTTAATTACTGAGACTCTCAACTTGTTTATTGAAAACACACCTATATTTGTTTGTGTTTGGTAGCAGTCAATATAAGCTGGTATGACATTGGGTAATATCTCTTTGTAGGAAAACTATAACGAGATTTATGTATATTGGGTTGCTATATGGAAATCTAATTCATCTGTAGTACAAAAACTTGCCTTTATTGCAATACCAATGGTCTTGACAGACTTACACTTTGCTTTTTAAAATGCTTGGATCAAATGAAGACCTGAGTTCAGTTGAAATTTTACACACTTATATTGTTATTGGTGAGCATAGTGATTGCATGTTTTCCCTTGCCTGGAAAATCCAGAATGATATATCTCTGTATTATTATGCAGAGAAATATCAGTCTGGTCATCATCACACCCTCCGCCGTGGTTGGATTCAGATCCCAACCGTACCGTGCATTCAGGTTCTTCGCGAGCAGCGTCCTCAGCAGCAACAATCAAGATGGTGCACCGAGGAGCCAAGAGTTTGTTTCATTCAGCTGTAAATTTCAGTTTAAATGACCAAAAACATATTGAGTCATTAAAACCACGGCAGCTTACAGCACTAGAAGCCTTTCTTTTAAAAAAAGATGTTTTCGCGTTGCTCACTTTCTTGTTACTTTGTTAACGTCACGTTCACCATTTTCTGATAGGCTTACTCCGCTGTCAGTTTACTCGGGTTTGCTCTGCCTTACAAATCAATTCAATGGCAACCAGACTCATCCACTGGTACAGCAGTGAGGCTGGAATACTCAGGCAATGTTTTCCCAATAATGTGCAACCATATATAACTTAACATTGATCTAAACTCAACACGAATGGTCACCCACATTATCCCAAGGTCTAGCCCCTATCACTGCCATAATCTTGTTCTGATTATCTTCATAATTTGTTGAATCAGCTCATGTACAGGAATAGCTTTGGCCATGTAAGAACAGTGTAGATTTGCTGATGCCAAACATTGGCAAACAACAAGCACGCACAATCGGAAGCAGATGCCGCCACAGATGGAGGATAAACAGGCGCATACATTCCTGTTACAAGCTGAACTGTCACTGGCTCCACTAAATGATTATTAAGTTTGTGGTGGAGCGGGGATTTGGAGCCTGTTGTCTTGTGGCTTTCATGGCATCCCATGCATCTGTCTTACAAGTTGTCAGTATAATCAGCTTTGATGGAAAGAATATGCCTTTTGATTCCTTTGTATGTTGCTTTCCCAGTGACATTCATAAGATTGTTCAATTGGGACAGGGAAGATTGAATAAAAAAAGAAACAAAACCTGTGCATATTGGTAAAGCAAGCAAGTGAAAAAGATTGGATGATGGGTTGTACATATGGACTTAAACTGGAAGCAGTGCAGACCTTTTCAAGCAATGGTAATGTTATAGTTATAGGGTAAATGCTCTGTCTATTGAAAAGTCTCATAGTGTCAAAGAATTTACTAACTAATCATTCCTTCCTTTGTCCAGAATCCAATGATGTTCTGTATCCACACTAAAATCATTTCTTCCAGAAAATTTAATCAGAAGCTGACCATTACTTTTTGAGTTGGTTAGTTGGAGTAACAAACCAACCAAACAACAAAACAATGCAGCCAAAAACAGAGGAGTACAAACTTAAAGTAAACTATTCTAGTCTATAGCTTATGCTGTGCTAAATGCTCATGCTATATACTAGGGGTGTTGAAAAAAAAACATTCTTAATCGTATCGAGATTCTTGTCCTTGAATCAAATCAATTCATTTTTAAATGCGCAAATTTGTTTTTACTTTTTTTACATTAATTCAGCCTTCCCACACTGTCCTCAGCATGCTAATTTAATTTATACAGAACTAGAAAGAGAACTATTTGGAATAACTGTTATTTCTTGTTGGCAAAATTTGCAACCCCAAAATCAAATCAAATAATGAGTCTGACTCTGAACTGAAATTGTTTTAAATCAAAAATTGATTCTCAATCAAATCGTGACCCTAAAGCCTAAACCACACCGAAATCATCAGGTTCAATATTTGTGGATTTTCTGTTTGGATATTAAAAAATATTGCCTCACACAGAGAGTAATACTGGCCCCTGCCCTCCATCTGAGTTTTTGACTCCACACATTTACCTAAAACACCCTTTTCTCCAAGGTTATAATTATATGCTGCGACTTTTGAATTAGCGCCAGGATGTATATAAGATCACAACTTAACCTCACTGTTTTATTATGCTTTGGCCATGCAGCAAGATGTTGGGTATGTCTAGAGCTGCCACCTATACAGTAAGAGCCCAAGGGTGCAGAGGTAGTGATTTACACCCAGGATACCCACAGTTCTCAGAGTGGAGACCTCAGGGACCACCGGACCACTCACTGCTTTTGAACACTTCTTTGAAAACTCCAGATTTAATCCAAATACTGAGAAATGGTACCGAAACAGTAAACCATGGTCTAGACCTTTGTGCTGTTATATTTTCCAAACCATGCCAGAATGACATAATAAAATGCTTCCATAGTGTTTTTGTTAACTGTAGAAAATCATGAAAAGTGACTCAAGTTGCTGTTAGCAAGTCAGACCAAAATAATCATCATTAATATGAATAAAAGGAAATTATGAATTAGTAGGCAATATTTTCAACAAAAAATATTTTCACAGTGGCAGAAAAGACATATAATGTGTTAAAAAAAACATTCTTCCACTTACACTGCATTCCTATTTTTGTCACCAGTGTGTACCAACTTATCATCCCTCATTCTGTTGCCCACATGTATGTAGCATTTGTCACGACTGTCATCTCCTTACAGAACCCTCACCACAGAGCATCAGTTTGGCTTCTACTCTGCACACTGCTGCCTGAAACCTGTCATCTCATCTGATTGCCCTGAGCACCAATTCTCAGGTACAACAGATAGCACACACTCATAAACAGTGTTGTGAGAAGATGCCAGATGACAGATAGTTTGCTATTTTTTAGGCCACGACTGAGCACTGAGAGGTTACCGACACATTGGAACAGGTAGACATAGCAGTGTGTAGGAGTTTGTCTCACATCCAGCATACACACAGTAGCCAGGGCATATTTCCCTGTTCCATGCCCTAGGCCGTAGACATACCAGAAGCGACAGAAATCTTGCCAAGCGGGATAAGATCATAAAACTGCAAGGCTCTCTCCTTTCATTTTCAACTAAATGGATAAAATGGTGTCAGCATGTTACTGCGAGCCCCTCAGGATCCAAAACATCGGCAGTGGCTATAAACTAGAGCACTTACTCCATGACAACGCAGCCTATCCATTCCTGTCACACATTTCATCTGAAATGCCGGCGCAATGCAATAATATCAAATATAAAAAATGACTAGAAAGCATTTTGTTGAATCATTGTTGTTGGTTGCATGCTATTGTTAAAGCTACACTTACCAAATTTACTTCATTGTTATGTTTACAGCCCCAACCTCAACGTAACTAACATTTTTGCTTTCAGAAGTAAGTAAAAAATCTGATTAATCTGATTGATTACATCTAATCAACGCTTGAGCCTAACTTAAAATTCATATTCTGTTTTCTAATTCTGTCTTTACCATTTTACTTTTCTTTATCATTTCACAATTATCTCAGCCTCATAAACATAATGCATTGCCAATATTTATCTACATCTCTTTAGTACCTCCACCAAGAAGGCTATGAATTCTGTGATGCTTGTTTGCTGGTTGGTTCTGTTCTTAAAGACTAGGTTGTATGGTGTAGACCCACATAAGTCTGGATCCAGATATTTGCATTAATGCTGATACCTGGCTATGTTTTTTTTGTTTGTTTTTTTTTTTTGTTTTTTTGAGAGACAGGGACCATGCACTTTTGGAGTGCTTCTAACTTTTGGTCCCTTTTCAGTAGTAATGTCTGTCTTCTCTGCTATTTTTAGTTGGATATGGTCAAAACTGGAATAGACATTTTCTTTGCATTATAAGCAGCTCAATTCAATGTTGACAAGGCATTGTAGACCACATGACCAAATAAAACTGTCCCTTATGCTGAAATGCTTGATAATAATAAAAAAAAAAATAAAAAAATAAAAAAAAAAAGACAAATGGCAAAGCATAACATTACAACCATAAAACGGCCCAAAATCAGGGCAAACTTCGATAAATAGTACTACTTTTCCAAACTGCATTTACAGAAGTGCTATTTTTTGATGCACTGATATCATCCTTTCTAATACAGGGCTGTTCCAGTCTGTTACCTATACTTCTGCAAAAGCTCCTCTGTGATTACATCTGTTTCCTGTGTATTCTCAAGGTTGCCGAGGTGTTAATGGAAAAACCTATGTTACATTAAAGGAAGCCGTCAAACCAAAATGCAGTGTTTAATTTGATTTCTCAACTTTACCTTAATTCTATTCAGGTTTAAAATTTCACATACTGTCACCTCACCTCGCTGTGATTTATTGGTGAAATTGGACTGTCACTTTTCAATGGCATTAGGCTCTGGCTTGACCTCAAAGACCTGAAGGGTCAGGAGTCACTTCATTGTCTGAGGTGAGATCAGTGCAGGAACAAGAGGAAAAAAGGAGCAATAATGATGGATTAAAGGACACAGAGCAAGATTCTGTCAGATAGACTGGAATAGGTTTAAGGCTGGATAGCAGTCAGATAGTGGGGAAACTCTAACACCCATGACACTAATGGCCTTTCTAACTGTACTGGCTGTTGCTGTCCTCTATGTTGGTGTCAGATCATTCAGGATACAATAAACCCACTGTTAGCTCTAGTTTCAAATGCATTGTGAAGCTCATTGGCCACTTTTGCTTGTATTTAAAAGAAAATGTTAGTAGCATATTGTAATTCTGTTTAAACCTGATGTTGAAACCTAATGTGGGCTTTATTATAATCAAGAAATTTAATTATGACAATGTTCAGAACATACCAGAAGCACGGGACAGTTTAGAAAAAGGACACTCCCATTGGCTGGTGACTCCATCTTTCTTAACACTAACAGATACAGATAATACAGAGAAAGTCCCTATTCAAGTTCTGGCTATGTAAAACATGGATAAATGCTGAGAATATATCCATGCAGTGTCCAACAAGATGGAGATAGCTGCAGAATCGTAAAGAAGAACTAGAAGCAAAAGCAAACTCTCAATGGATGTAATACTATTTTGCTGAAATTTTTCAGTATAGCTTTTTTAGATTTTAAGTAGGAAATGCTGCTATGTTATTGTTGGGAGTGAGTGTTGTGGGTAGCAGATGGAAGAATATTTCCAGTAATGCAGCTTTAAGGGCCCTTCAGATTTACTCAAGTACATATTCCTAATGTTGCAGTGCTTTTTACCTCAAAAGTGCTGGTAGAAATGCTCTCACTTTTAGCTGCAAAAAATGTGGTGATGAAGTGACCTGGCTGTAATGCCTTTCAAAGCTGGTAATGGATTGCATTGCAAATGAATTAAACCTTTAACATGAGGAAGTAACATTCCAGTGTTCAATCCCAAAGGTCTGAAGATATCTAATCAAGGAATTGTAGAAGTTGGACCGCTAAAATCAGTGAACGTTGGTTCTAGTATAGGTGTGTTTAGCAGGTTACAGCTTAGTCATTATTCATTATTGAGTTTAGTCATTGCAGCTGTTGTCATCACATGTAGTATTCTCTGTTACATGATTTTTCTAATAGTGAATAGCACATGTGAAGAGAACTGGGTATGGTTTGAGAATGTCATGTCACTTTAAACTAAAAACAATTTTTTAGCACTTTATCATTGTCAAAATGCTGCAAGTTTTTACATGCTGCATATAACACGTTCATGTTCAGTATGACACATTTTAAGTCCCCATTCTGAATGTGAATAGCAGTTTGTGAACTGAACCTACTTTTTCTAAACCTGCCCTGAAGGCACAGTGCCACAGCCACACTGAAACCAGCTGCTGAAGATGTGTGCGGTGCAGTGTAAGCTGTCATGTTAGCATGAATTGCTGATAAGACACTCTCCCACACATACTGTTTCTTGTCGACTCATTTAGCTCATATTTAGTATCATTACATTGTTGCTTGCACGGGTAGAGCAAACTGGAGGTTGTCTTTATTAATAAAATATTGTTTGTGGCTGTGTGAATTTTGAAACATTACCAGCTCTCCACCATCTGCGCATTAAAGACAAGAGCGACTGAGGCTCGCATGATTGAATGGCAGCTGTTCGTCAGTGGGTTTGCCGCAAAATATTGCTGCATTGAGAGAAGGCGGCACTGCACCTGCATGCCAATCAGCTGTCACACTAATCCCCTCCACCTACGAGTATCGCTGACTCCTTCCACCGCTCCTGCTGCTGTTGTTTCTTTTCCAGTTTCTCCCCTGTAGGTACAGCCCCACTCACCTGTCACAACACCCATTGGTGCACTGTCTGGATTTGTATTAAAAAGCCTAATTAATTTTTTTGTTGTTTTTTTGGGGCTCGGATTTCTATATGTTTAGTGTTGCCTAAACAGAGATTTTAAAAAGCGAGGTGTAATGTGTGTTCACTGTAGCGTGGCTGCCAGCATCGATTTACCCACTCTCTCTGTGTTGTCTCTGGCAGGCTTTTTTATTTACAGTAGCTGACATCCATAGAAACACTCCCATCAGTGAAATAGTGGAAAGAGTTGTAAAGCTATTGATTCTCACAATGGGAGGCAGTGTAAAAAAAGGACCTGTGCCTGTGCTAGTGATCGTCTACATGTAGGAGTTATTGCTGGAGGAGTTTGAAGTACACGTACATTTGCATTGTTGTTTTAAGAGGGTCTACCAACGAACAGCTATGTAACTAATAGTAGCTTAGCAATGCAAACACAAAGCCTATTCTCTTGAGCTCCTCTCTTATTTTCTGTCATGTCGAACAGTAACAGGTGTCTTACCTAAGGCAAAGAACACTGTATCACTGTCTTCCCGCTTTGGCTTCCCTTGAACTATTACAATAAATTCAGTAGCAGCAAGACCCTTCCATGGGGTAATGCAAATAAAAAGAAACTGCACACACATTGATGACAATATTAGGAACAAACTAATAGCAGTAAATAAGACCATTTTAGAGGACAGAAATGACCATCAGCCAATGATAAATAAACTTGCAACATATTATTACTACTACTAGTAATAAACATTAATGAGGACATAAAAGAAAGATTTCTTTTCTTTTATGTCCTCATGATCTAATAGGTTGCTAGTATATGCTATTTAAACTTATGGCGATCACATTTTTAGATTTAGTAAATTCTTTCAACCTTATTCAGTTTGTACCTGTTCTACCAACAGGGTTACACAGGGTAGTCACATGTGATGTAGCTTATTGCTTCTTCAGAGTGCTAAGCTCCACCAAGGGCCAATCTTGCATTGGTACTTTAGTGCCCAGACCTAGACTGAAACCAGGATCTTCTAGTTCAGGGTTTAATGCTCTGTCATGTCCAACAAATCATTTAATGACCCATTTGGCCCTATTATGTGTATGTATATGTATCCTAATGGTACAATGGTACTCTTAAAAAATCAGAGCAATGTTCCAGAAAATGAAAATGTCCCAAAAATCCCACCATTACATTTTTGAGTTATCACTTCTAAAAGAGTAACAAACCAACCAACAAACCAACACCAAAAAAAATAAAAAAAAATAAAATAGCTGCATCAAGTTGGACATTAATGTTCTCTAACCAGGCACTTACATTACACTACTGTAGTCAGTTGGTTGCCAAAATTATTATATTTATGTTCCGTTTGACTTTTTTTGTGGCTAATGCAACAAAAGTGTATTTATAAATACACATAAGTGTATTTATATATTCATTATCAATCTTGTGGTAACTGTGGAGGTACAGTATTGGCCGTGTAGATTCATCAAGGGATTAGCCACATGGTGCTAGCTGGCCTGGATCCTGGCAGCACATGCATGCAGGGTTGGTGATATGAACAGAAGGTCAGAACATGCCATAACACCGTGTAATGCAGCACCCAGGCACCAGAGACCAAAGCTGGTGCCAAAATCAACCAATATCTGATTTCACCCAGCCAGTACTCCCGTGTGACTTGATTCAGCCTGCAGCGTTTAAATCTTTATTGCAAATGATGTGATTTGTAATATCATTCACAATGCCTAATGGCAGACATGAGCTTCCACAATGGCAGCGTATTATACCGGTGAACGTGATGTTAGCATAAAAATGAGATTATCTGCGGATAAAAACCTGTGGCACAAATCCATCTCGATCTCAGTGTTTAGCATTGTGCGCACTGTGAGTCTGCATGTGTCCCGGCTTGTCCCCCTCCCTCCTGGCTCTTCACCCCTGCTGTCTGGAGCAGGTAGGCTAGATGGAAAAAATGGAGTCTGCTTCCTTCATTAACCAGATTCATTTACATCAGCAGAGATTTGACAATGGGATATGTCTCAGAGGAAGTCAGCTCTGTCTGTCCGGATAAAAGGATTAGAACAGTTTTTGTGAAGATTTGTGAAGATCCTCCAGACTAAAAGATTACTTGTTGGGTATTTGTGAATTTATTATATTAGTAGCTTATACAATCTCCTGCCACTTTACTGGGTACTGTAGTTGTTTTTTTGTCTCAAGTCACTTTGTAAACTACAGTGCAACAGGCTACTTCACTATGTACAGTAGACTATCTGGCATCTATATTAAGTGCTGTAGGTTTTTATTAGGTACAATAGCCGCTTTAATAATGTCATTGAATGGTTAACTATGAGCACACTATAACACACTGATAAACAGGTGTATTTGAGTGAATTTAGGAGAATTCAGTATTGAAAACATAATTTTCTGGAATCCGCAATAAAAATAAATAAGTTTTATATCATACAATTTTAGTCATTTTGTTGTGGACTCTTTGGTGATGTCACTCTATTACTTTCATAGTTTTAACTATAACTTTTCCATGCTAATTGATTTTCTCAGTCTACTTTTTTGCACTAGTGTAGTAACCTCACATTTGAAAAGGGAATGAATGAGCTTGGTTATTTGTAGAGACAGACCTCTGACAGACTGACACATCAGATCAAGTGAGAGATCAGCTGAGGCGCTGGGTGAATGAAGTTAATGATGCAGACGTGATGAATGAACGAGCAAATCATCAGTCATCAACTACAAGATACTACAAATACAAAGCAAACATTCAGTATTACTCTATTGTCTGATGCATTCTGTTTGCTCTTGTACTTCTTTGCCATATGGCAAAATTATACTGTGTATAGTGGGTGATTGCAGCCCTTCATAAATGCTCATTGAGTCTGCTGCAGGATGCTTAGAGGGCATTAGACTGATAATAATGAGAGCATGCTAAGGCAAACAGCACCTGGCAAATGTCAAGTCACTGCAGACAGGCTGTGTTTACATTGAATCAGCAGTAATTGTGCATGATTGAGATATTATGCACTAATTGTTTCTTCTTTCCCGGATCTACTCAACACAAGCATTACTCTAGAGGAGCACTTAAGCAAAGCTGCATATTTCTTCATTATTTTCTCAAATGTTTGTTTGTTCCGTGGATTAGCACTCTATGTCTTGATTTTATAGAAATCAAACTAATTGCACCAGAAATGCAGTTGGTTGGGGAACGGTCCCTCCCCCATTTACTCTGGGAGGCCAGTCAATAAACAATCTGCATAAGTTTAGCACATCAATATTTTATGTGCTAGCTAAAGGTCTTCTTACCTACAGGTCACAGTCAGTTTGGTTTTGATGTGCGCTACTTTGAAATTCACTGCACAAACCGTCCCTGGGGCTCTCTGAATTGTTTGTGGAAGTCCATGGGCTTGCATGTTCAAATGTGTAATTTTTTATCATTATTTGCATGCTTGCTTTGTTTGTATGTCTGTGGGTGTTTCTGTACTTCAGAGAAAAGGGGCCCCCTAAGCCTATAGCGGCTATGTTGCGCTCCTCAAAAGCTGCTCTATTAGCGGGGAGGGGCAAATATGGGGGTGCAAATTTAACGACAAAAACAAATGAGCCAACACAAGCGGCACAATTAGGGGGAAGTCATGGCTGTGTGTCGTGTTTAGACGGGAGACATGATGGCCTCTTTAGCCCAGGCGGGGGTGAAGCTGTGCCCCAGGAGAGGGCTCATTAGGACTGGGGTTGCGGCGGGGGGAGACAGTGGGCGTGGAGCAGGGGGCTACTGCCACTCAAACAGAATAAGGGGCTCGGCGAGAGTCCTTTTCACAACAAGCACCATTGTGACTTCTGGAGAGACATTAGCTCATGGCGCGACCACTGCCGCCGTCCACATGTCGCACAATGGACAGGCACCATACGGCCGTTATTAGCGCCAGTCAACACAGGCAGTCATTTATATTATATGGCTACATATATCATTATTGGACAATGTAGGTTTGTTGTTGGTATCATTCTGAGAAAGAACCGCATAAAATTATTTTAGCTGAATTTAAAACAAATTTAGTACATGAAGAGTTTAGCTGGATAATGCTTTTTGTCCTATTGGTATCAAGATGTGTTACTATGATTATCCAGTACACAGAGCTTAGTTGGACTGTGCTCTGATAACTCTGATAGACACTCCCAACTGGATTTTATGTGCACAGGTAAGAAGCAAACTATTTAGCCACAGCGTTCAGCTCTTGTTAATACTGCATTTATGTAAAGCTAAGATGAAACTTGTTTAAGGTAGCACCTGAGATGAAAGCAAAAAAACATGTTTCTTACTTGGTGAACTGCCTACTTCACAAGCATATGAACTCATCACAGAATACAGTATTAAACATGAACAACAGACAAACAGGGTAGCAAGCAACAGCATGACCCAAAATACTGTAAGTGCCTTTGCCAGTCTGCAAAGTATTGCATCACTCTTAACTCTGATCTTCATATTTTTTTATTTGGTTATTCTGAACCACTATCGGGAGCATGCCTTTTATCCAAGCCAAATCTTAAAAAGCTTATAACATTATCCAGGTGTGTTACTTTAATTGGAAAAAAAAAATGGAAATATTAGTGAGAGCATAACATTTATTTGCATTTTAAAACTTCTAATTGGGACAAGGTATTAATATGAATCTTTTAGCGTTTAACTACTCTGAGTAATACATGTCCAGTGAAACTCATTTAGCTCCAGGAATATTGTTTGCCCCTTTGCCCATACTGAACAATGAATTAGCATTTTCAGAAGCTGTCAGTGTACTTGTTTAGCTCCTCTGTCCGTAAGAGTTAATGTATGCATTGTCCGTCCAGTTCAATACAGCCAGATTACTGTAAAGATGAGGTGGATATGATCTCCGTCACAAAAGCCTTTGTTCAGTTGCCTTGGCAGCTTTTATTCCCATAATGGGACCCAACACTCAGAGCACTCTGTGCCTGTGAAAGCTGGAAGACTGCCACCAGATGGTTACATGCAGAAGTGAACATAGGACTGTCTCTAATGCTATTATAATTGTAGTTTTATTGTATGTGTAGTCACATTTTAGAAGTGGTACTTGCTACAATTCCAAAAATGTTAAGTTGTACAGGGTGTAAATATAGGTAGAACGCAATGACAGCTCATCAGGTGAGTCACAGATATGATATGTATTTGATCAAAAATATTAGTTCATTTTGAATTTGATTGAAGCAACACAACTCAAAAAATTTGGGACAGAGGCATAAAAGGCTGCAAAAGTAAGTAGTATAAAAGGAGCACAAAAAAAAAGGCTGAGTCTCTATTATTAGTATTGGAATTATTGGATGGCTGTGATCTTTGGAACCTCAAGTGGCGCTGTATTAAAAACAGCCATGATTCTTTTCTGGAAATCACTGCATAGGCTCAGAAACACTTATGTGTTACTAATTATATTTATGGATGTTTCTGCTGAGTACTCAAAATCCCTGCTTCAGTTGAATTATGTTAAAGCTTTCTCCCTAACTGAAAATCCCACTACTCTATTATTATAAGAAATGCCTAAACCGTCACTATATAAAACAGAAAACTAATATTCTTATGATACTAAACAATTTGTCAAAGTTTTTCTTTGAAACTAGCCACCACGCTTTGATTCCCCGTTGATCAAAGCAAGCAGACACATTCATTTGTTTTCTGTCTGGCTCGTTGAATTAACCACTGCTGCTGGTGCTGTGCGTGCAACAACATTTGCATACCAGTATTAGCTTTGGAACCAACTCGGCTTCTCACACAAACAGCTTTATTTAAGCGGCTAATTGAGAACCGAGTAAGCATCTCTAATCTGTTTTATAGTATTCTCCAATCTAATTAATATTCTTAGTTTAGCAATTAAAACCTCTCTGGTGAGTTTGAATATGAAGCGAGATTGGCAGGAGTTTAGTAGTCATTTTATTACCCTGGCCAACTTTTGTCCAATCCTTCTGAAAGCTATACTTGCACTGATTATGAGCCATACATAGTTTCCCGAATGGGAGCTGATATTGACTAAAGTGTCTGGAGAGGCTCCTCTTTATTAAATGGCTGCTCCAAGTCTTTGTCACTTTCGCTCTAAAAGCATTTTCGGAGTCGGAGCTAAGTGCCATGTGCTTGCTGTTTAATGAAAATGGATATGTTAAAACCTCTTTGGCTTGTTTTTACAGTGCACTAAGGAGGGATGCATTTACAGCTCTGATGTGTCTGTGAGACTGTGATCTCCCAGGAATAACTCACAATCATGTTCACAGCCTTGTACCTGGACCAGAGAACCAGAGGTGGAGGAAGTACTCCAAATATGTGCTCAAGTTAAAATACTGTTATTTTAAAATAATATTATTCTTCAAAATTGTTACTTGAGTAAAAGAAAAGTACTGAGTGGAAAGTATACCATTACCACCACTACTACTACTAATGCTACTACTGTTATGACTACAACCACTGCTACTACTACTACCTGTGATACAACTGCTACTGCCATTTCTAATACTATTACGACCATGGTCACTATAACTACTACTACCTGTACTACAACTACTACTGCTACTACAACACCAGTTACCACTATTACCACAATACTTGTTACTTTTAAACACGACACTACTGCTACTGCTAATATTGTTATTACTATTACTACCAACTTTGCCACCAAGGTAAAATAATACTTCTAGTCACTGACAGAACACTTGAGTACTTTGAGTTAAAAAAAAAAAATTAAAATAAGTTAAAGTAAAGGTGTGTTTTAGGGAATGTATTCAGAGTACCTGCCCCATTCTTCAAGGCTGCACATTATTTACTTTAGTAATTGTAAGCCCAATTTTATATAGGGCATTTTTTTTTTATTTCGAAGGTGCCGTTTAAAACAAAATGATATTAAAACCTTTCACTTTCATATATCACAGTCATTCTGTTTGATCATAATTTGTCTGTGCACTTCAAGGGCAGGTCCAATGCAGCTAAGCTTACGTCCAGCATTTCCAGCTTCTTGACCTTGGGTAAAATGGCCACCCCGACTATCAATCACCTGCTCAAGCAAGAAGGGGAGAAAATGATGCCGGCTAACAACATTATCACAGCACTTGTTCACATCTCATTGATTTGACAAAAGCCATCAGTCAGCGATGGTGTCACTCACACGGTTTAGTACTTTATTATGGGATAGAGCCATTATATGAAATCCATTGTGATAGACTAGAAGTTGAATCCCATCTCTTATATTCCTTTGTTCATTCAAGCGTGTGTGCCGTATGTGGTGCACCACTTAATGTTGTTGATGAGGTTTTTAGATGACAAAAATGACGGTTGTTGGGGATATGGTTGCACACACATTAATTTATTATTGAGGTAAGTTCTGAAGTATGTAATATTTACAGATAAAACCTGAGCATACATTGAGAAACTATCCACAATAGTTTGTCACTGATTGCTCAGGTTTTATGCCATGGTTCAGTAATGATTTGTCCAGCGTGTAGCCTAAAATAATCAATCAGGTGAAAAGGCATAAACTTAAGGGTATTTTGAGAAAATATTTTGCATGCCATGGTCCTGTAGCTATTTGTCCAGCACAACATTCAGAATTTAGTTACTTTTATTATGTAGCCTTTAGCTGATATAACCACCAACCACCACCAACTGCTTATATAAATAACAACTAAATATTGCTAATAGATAAAATGTATGTTATAACGTTGTATACAGTTTGCCATTTTTGGTAGCACATGCTCATTCATCTCTTTAAAATGTATTGTTGCTTTAATACTTACCACTTCAATGTATGCACAGCCTATGCTGTTTACAAATAGGGTCTATATGACAACATTTATCAAACAACATTTTTCATTATAAGATAGATGGCTCATTTAGCTTGTCCCAAAATGCTTCTCTGTCTTGATTAATTATTGATTCCTTCCAAACCCCTCCCCCTTACTCCATCTCTGCCATGAAGCCACCCAAAATTCAGTTGCACCAGCAGCCACTGGCACCTCTATGTCACCCATGGGACACTGTCGTCACACAATTCATCAGCTCGTATTGAAAGGTGACCAGGGAATGGCTTCACCTACTGTTTTTACGTGAGGTGGACTCTACCCACTGTGGTCCCGAGGGAGGTTTCAATTAAACAGCCTCAGTATTTGAGACGTTTTAATCCCCTCTTCAGTGTTTATCTCTGCACCCACACCTCTGCAGCTCACACAGTGGAAGGATAAACTGTTCACTTTGTCTACTTGTCTATGGAGATTACAGGACTGGTGCGGACGGGATGAGCCTTTTTATGTTTATAAAGATATAAAGATAGGGTATAGTGGGTTCAGTTTTGACATTAGGAGATATTGAATTTTACACCTAGACTGATTCCTGTTCCTATTCCTCTGCTATAAATTGAGTATTAATCATTACTCATTTGCTTAAGAATTGTTATAGATAGAAAGTCATATGATTTATTTATAGTTGATGACATTATGATGTAATTCTATATTGTAACTAAATGACCATTATCCAGTTTGCTTTAGAAATGTAAATTGTGTTTTTTAAGCCTTGAATTAAACTGGGTCTGGAACCTTTCCCATTCAAGCCATACCACCAACCAATCATAACACTTTATCTGTGGGTTGGAATTGACTGTTTTCCAGACTATTTTACAGTTTTGTGTATTGTGGTGCTGCCTCTTATTCTGATCTGGGTCACAATAGGTCACATTAAATCATTAAATTAGACTCTTTAGATTTGGTGTTGAA
Source organism: Bostrychus sinensis (assembly GCA_020698575.1). Taxonomy (NCBI): domain Eukaryota; kingdom Metazoa; phylum Chordata; class Actinopteri; order Gobiiformes; family Eleotridae; genus Bostrychus; species Bostrychus sinensis. The sequence goes on from CM036258.1 coordinate 22,225,214, forward strand.
AGTAAAGATCATGCAAAGAAAACATTCCTTACACAAGCGCTAGCAATCTGGCTACAAACATTCATTGTAATTTTACCCAATGATATACTTTGCCATAGCTTAAAAAGCCTCCTTTAAATTTGGTCATTTGCTACTATGGTCCTGAGCACATGATATTGAATTTTCCTCTGTGAACTGTCAGGAACTTTCCTAATTGAACTTTTCATTGTAAAAGTTTCTTGTGTTTCCACTTGACTACACAGTTCATGCTAGCTGAGAGCAGTACATGGTTTCAACCCATAACAAGATGTCTGACTGTCATCCTGGCAGCATGGGTCCACAACCGTTACTCATCATTAAATATGCATGTTTAGATTGACATGTTTGTGTGAGCAAGAAAATAAATGTGACGACCTTTAACAAGCAAATGATCCTCTTTTGAAATACTATTCATAGCCTTGGATTTGAGTCATAAACTATACTATGTGGTTTACAGTATTGCTGCGCTCTCTGTGACTGGCCCGGCCTGATCTTAGGCCGGCAATTTAGCAGGTAACAGCTTGTTAATGGTCAATTGATTAGTGCTTAATGGGAGTATTGATTGAGGTGATGTGGACGGTACATTTTTCATCCAATGTTCTTGAACAGAAAGGTGTAGTGTCTCCTTAGGTCATGTGTTAAACGTTCATCATTAGTGCGCTACTTTTAGTTGCTCACTCAAATTCATGAAGATATCGCAGCCATGCACCTGAGCTTTTACTGCAGTTTTGTGAGAGAAGAAAAGCACTTCATATTCTGAGTGTGTCATTAAGCAGAAAGCCAGCATTATTTCAGATGCAAGAGCTGTTGTTCGGTCCAATTAAAAAAACCAGAGAGACAGATTTTCACTACTCACTCTTGGTTTGCCTCACAATATAAATGCATAATTACAGCAGAAATTCAGCTAATCTTCTTTTTAGTTCATAGAGGTATACATGCCCCCATAATTAGACCTACCTGGCTTTGTCCTATTTTCATCTTAACATACTATCTGCACATTATTTCATTCAATCTTTCCCCGAATATATCAAAACAATGAACCTATTTTTGTGTTTTTTTCTCTCCATAACCTACATAACTAACTCAGAACTGGCCGCAACCCAACACTGTCAGTATGCCAATACTTTCACTGATGTGTGCCACAGGTGCACCAAATGTTGTATAGGCACACTGAAAAACACACTGATGCTTACTGATTAAAGCGGAATCAGTTAATTCAACATTATCAAATATCTCAGTCAGTTCTTTACCTTTTAGGTTTACTATCGCTTAATATAAATACTAGACATTTTATTTGAAAACATTGAAATCCATAGAGTGTATCCAACAGACAGTATGATCGGTGATGATCAGAAATGGCCAATAACAGCCAACATCGATCAGTGATGTGCCTGAAAATTCCTGTCTGGGGCACCTTTAGAATTGTTATTAGATTGTTTGTAGTTTAGGAAGAATGGTGTTTTAATACACTTGGTCATACAACCATAGTATTGTTGCCTTACCAAGTTTTGAGATTAACATAATAGAGCCATAAACATAAAGTGAGGGTGTGATTTTTCAAAATTTCTCTGTCTTGTAATTTTATTGTGCAAAGCCACCACAATTTTCAAATAACCTGATGCAATTTCTGAAACCAGTACCAAACCCCTCAACAAAAGCATAAATGGACTGAAATTCAGATGCATCGGCCTTTAATATCATATGCTAAAAGGTTCCTTTAGAGGTGCACCAAGAGTCTCACTATGTATGAGATGGCCCATTGACCAAACGCTGTATGCCTTGGGAATGAGAAGAGGATGGCAGCTCCCTATCGTAATATGCGCCCATTACCGTTTGAAGATTCCAGGTAAAATGAAATAGTCCATTGCTCTTCCCTTAGCATGCAGAGTGTGGGTCTATCTGTCTATGTTCCAGACAGGGCACCGTCTCCAGACAATCAACATGTCGGTGGTAAAGAATGAGAGAGCCCCTCAGCCTCCAGTTCCATCACTCATCAGACACTGTTAAGGAAATTTAAGAGCTTAATTTTGTCGTTGCCGGCGCTTGATACGGCTAGTGATTCAACATTGTTATACCAGAGAGTGATGTCTGTGCTGTAAGTGATGTGCACACAGGCCGCCATTCTTCACCCAGAGCGATGTTCTCTGTTGCTCCAGTTAATGATGGCAAACCACTGCTTTATCAGACTGCAGCAATACGCCAGCGTCAGTTATTTAAAATTAATCTAGTGATTACTTAGTCCATTTATGGATTGGTCTGCCTTTTTAATTTTTTGTTCAATCTTAGCTTTGTACATCTTTTCTTGTTGGCCATGTACGTATTTGAGATGCTATCTATGGGATTTAGTAATGTCTGGTGTTAAAAAGTAGCCTAATGATTTAGAAGTATGATACACAGGGGTGAATAAACCATTAAACCAAACTTAAACATTTACCAGCAAGCAACTTGGTAACTTGCATTTTGAACTTGGTAGTAGTAGCATGTAGTATAGTATGCTATTAATTGGAATGTATGCAGTGTGCTATGTGTTGTCATGTACGAGTAAGCCATTGTATAGCTATCATGCTAGACAAAACAGGAATGGTGTCACTACAGATGGTATGTGAATTGTCCCATTTAGGCTACTGTAGAAACAACAGAGAAAGGTTTAGTACTTTCAGCTAATCTTACCACATAACCATAATAATATCCTGTCAGTGAGTGGTTAGAGAACACTAATGAGTGCATGCCTATGGTAAACATACGTATAAAGGAGCCAACTTACTTGAGTTGAACTGAAGTCTAGGTGTAGAATATTGCCTCAGATTTGTCAAATCTATCTATCTCATGAAATTGTAACACTAATTTCATTGAATTTTGAACTAAGAATAATTTGATCTGGCAAAATAAGCAGAAATACCATACATCCACTCTGACATTGCCCTCGGCTTAAGCTCTGAATGCAGCTGATCTTCATATAGCCTCTCCCCTTGTACCTGGATCTCCATTTTAATAGGCTAATTAGCTGGCAGCTGGTTCGTCCGCTGGGCTCCTCAGTCAGAAGCCTGGGCCTGAGCCGTGCCAGCCCGACTGCAGACAGCTGCTGAGTGGTGCGCTTCCAGACACATCACTGCAATCCTCTTCTAATCCTGCACTCCCCGCTGTGAGCCTGTTGTTGGAGAGGCATCACAAAGAACATATGACAGTGCTGATAAGAGGGACTGCATCCGATCGCGTCAAATTAAAACGGATCACTCTGGGTTATTAGTGAAGCGTTTGTTCCGTGCTATTGCTCTCAATTTAATACTCATTCAAGGATCATTCAATGCATCATGTCACTAGGGCTCCTTTCTTTTCTTGTGAGCTTTCTAGAAGAACAGATGATAGACTGGAGTGAATAATTTATTTGGCTTTTCCAAGTGTGGATGAAGTGTGTCATTCAGAGGTGAGAAGGGAGTAAGATCTCGGTGGATTCGCAGGTTGGGTTTCTCCTGCCAGACCAGAAGAAAGACTCTGACTTGAAACCGACAGTGCAGAAGAAAGCTTCCCCTGATGTGTGCTAGTCAAGCCGAGGTTGCAATTTTTCTATTAAATAATCATCACTGAGTTCGGGAGAATCAGATAAGCAGTACAGTGAAAACAGTCTGGAATAGCTGTGTGCTAATTGCTCTGTGGTGAGATAAGCATCCCTCTTCAGAGCAATGAAATATGAATGTAATATGATGCTTATAGCTGGGAAGTACAATTTTGTATTCTGTGTAACCGAGCCTATATAAGCCACTGTTACACATGTTCAAACCTAGTGGGAAGGGGTGTATAGAAGTACAATATACTCTCTGCAAAGAACAGCCAAAGGTAAGTCTTTGAAGATAGCTAACTTGTAGGCAGCTATCAATAGTTTTATATTAGGTGGGAAATCAGGTTCTAGTTTTTAATTGGGATTTGTGGAAACCTGAGAAAGAGAGATCCAGCTTTTTATTCATTTTGCATGTACCTCATAGTTGATCTATTTTCTGGCACTATCTATTTTGATGCAAAAAGAACCATATCACAGCAATGCAACCCATACATCTTTTAATCTCATTATATTGCAGTACATTTGCATTTGTTTTCAATCAATATTTCTATTATGGCATTCTAACCACAATAGATGATGCTTTGGCCTATAGCAAGTGAGAGGAAGAATGTAATGAAGGTCCACCTTGCAATTAGTTGTAGTAATTCCCTTTTAAAACATACTATGCCATTCTGAGATGCTGGAGGGAAGAGTAAAGCCTGCAACTCAGAAAGTCTTTGTATATATAATAAAGTGTCACATAAAAAAGTTTTAAGTGTCTTCCGCAGTTTGAATTCATAAGAAACATGGGAGTGTCTTCTATTCTTTCATAAATCCAGACAGTTTTAGAGTAGACAGTAAACAGTTAGGGTACCTGTGTAAGTGTCTGCGTCAGACTTAAAGAATGGCATGTATTTTCAGAGAGCGTCATGATTGATTTGGCTGTAACAGTGACAACAGGCCTCCCCTGAGTTTGACTGTGCATAATTCTGTGATTAATGCCGCACATCCCAAAATCGCCCCACTGCAACACAAAATCGAATTAAATCACCTGGATACGATCTGTAATTGATTGGGAATGTCAAAAGGCACGGACTGTACCATTAATAACGCCAGGGATTTTTCACCGAATGTAGATTAAGTGATTTCTTTTTATACTGTGTTTATTGGTCACATAATGTATTTCATCAAGCTTGTTGCTGTCAGAAATGAGGAATCCGTCCCGAGTAGCATCTTTCTTCCTTCAGCCACTATTTCACTTTGACACTTGCCCATGTCATCACTCCCAAAGGCCCAGCCAATGCTTATGTCCCACTGTGTACAGAGGCAGAAGCCACACAAGCATTAAATGGAAGCACTGTACCCTTGCACCACTTCACACTGTATGACTTTGTCTCAAATCAATACTGTAAATTATTGAAGGCACCCTATATGCCAAATGATATTCATTGAAGGGAATGGAGTTCCCCTGGGCTGTCAATAAAGCACAGCGTGTTCGCTCAGCACTTCTCTTCTAGATAGGAAATGCCTACTTTGTCAGATTGTGTTTTCTATGAATAATAATTATAGGCTTTCATTATTCCTTTCATGCAAGAGAGTATTGTCTCAGAAGCTATCAGTGAGAACAATGCACCAGAGTGCATCAGTTAAGACTAAGCTCTGTGAAAGTGAGTAGTACTTTTTATCTAATTTAGTATCTGCAGTATAAGTCAGTTAAACTTGGCAGTGGCATTAATAATTCTTTAAAATCTTTGGCACTCCAGACTCTTCCTACCTATGTACTTACATGCATTAGTAAACTGGTGTATCTAAATTGCCCATGAAAGATCAGGTTTTTAAACAGGCACTTAGAAAACAAAAGCCCATCTGTCAGCCACAGACAAGAAAGAGCTCCATAGTTTAGGCTGTGAGTTGAAGGTGAAAAGGAATATGTTTTGATTATTAATATAAACAAAAAGTATTTCAAAAAAATTAAATTCTGAACGTTACAGAACATTTTTTATGGTGAGATACTACAGGGGATGTATTTATTTAGTTAGCTCACCAGACATGTTGTGTAATTTATGACCAGAATACAAAATGGCCGAATTGTAGTGAATATCCTGTGGCTTGACAGAAAAGTCCTGCAGTGTGACGATGTTAAAATATCTACAAATCACCCTAGAGTTAAACTCAAAATTATGAATTGGTTGCAAAAACCTTCTTTACACTTTTTATACAGCTGATTTATATTTGAAATTATGATTTAATATTATTTGTATCAATATGTAAATTGTTGAATCTAAACTAGTAAATGAATATCAGCCCTGTGACTAACTGGCATTTGTCTGGGGTGCACACTGCCTCGGGTATAATTTGGCTGAACTAGGCTCCAGTTCCCCACTACTTAGAATGAGAATAGGCAATGGAGGAAGAATCATCAGCTGATACTCACATCAAATCACTTCATACATTAATCAAAGTAATATTTTTTAAACAAGTAATGTAGGAGCTGTTTGGTCTCTTTGTAAAACTATTTAACTAACTAATAACTAATAACTATCTATCATGGAGACAAAACATTCCACAAGATTAACAAGGAAAACTTGCCAGAAATTTTTATAATTTTTTGTGTGCTGACAGTATATGGACAACATTGCAATAGTTGTGCCACCCAGCATTTTGCTTATGATGTTTACCTTATTTACTTTAAACTTTTCCTAAATGAATAAAAATGTTGTTTGTGCTTTTAACCTTAGCATAGTAATCTAGCATATGTATTTAGTTTCATGTCTAATTACTGTGCACTGTATCTGGACCTCACCCATTGGGCCTTACAAAACCATGATTTTGATGTCTCACTTTTTTGTCAGAAATAATGAGGGCTCACATATAATCATTATCATCCTTCACTCCACAGCCCTTCCTTTACAATTCATATCAGCCCCTCTCCACCAGCAGCTCCAGGTTTGATGAGTACCCCTCAAACTCTGCTGACCCACCATTTTTAGGATGAAAACATGCAAGGTAAACGAGCCTGGTGCATTATGGAGCTGTGAAGGTCCAACGGTTCCTCCAGTGATGTGTGGCGGCCATTATTATTCTGGCTGTCAGGATTACACACTTAGTGAGCGGATGATGCCTTATGAGCACCGCTGGTCTGATAGAGCCATCAATATCTACATCCTTGGCCTCATTCTGTCTGTCACTGTTTGTTCCTTGGTGGATGTCGGCAGGGGTTTTATAAATAAGTGTGGGAGCTTTGACCTGATGTGGGCTGCCACCTTACACTGCTGTGGCCATAAGCAGTGTGTGCTATTCATTAAAACAACCAGGCAGAACCTTGTGAGATGCATAAATGTGAGTAGAAGTGGTTAGCAGCCTGCCTGTAGCATTGTTGTCAGATATACTAGGAGTATAGTATACTAGGAGTTGTCATTCTTGCATGGGGCTTAAATCTTGTACCATTATTGTGGAAAAATAAAGGTGCAATATTGAGTGCAAAGAGGCCTATAGTCATCTAGCACAACCATTGGTTTGTATGAACAAAACTCTTTCAATGAATCAGATGAAAATATTTCTTTAGATATTTAGAAGCAACATCTATTAAGTTCATAAATGTTTTAAGCCACCATGCCATGTATGTAAACAAAAACGAATGGTCTCTCTGCTTTGGGGATTGTAATTATTATGGTTTAACTCCCAATTTGACCCTATGCACTACTATTGCAGGTCAACAAATTAAACAAATGCTTAACCTTCCAGAAAAGAAAAAAACAATAACTTGACCACACTGAAGTGCCTCCAAGCCTGTTGGTTAAAAGCCCTCATTTCCACAGAGCAGCTAAGTTTCTATTTCTAACCTATACAGTAGTAACACTTGTGGTCCACTGTGCAATGGGGGAGGTGAAACACAGACTGTTGATTTGATTTTTGACTGTTAGAAGGTTTTGTATTAGGAACAGCTGGTGTTGTAAAGCTCTTGTTTCCTTGTTGAAACAACAATGCACCTGCATTGTGAAAACCCAGGACACATTAGGGGTCACTCATACCAAACTATGCTGTGCTGACCTGACTGTGCTCTACTAGCAATAAAGATATATAAATTGGGAATCCTAAAACTTTAATCACTTAGAAGCTTTGTGCCTCCTTTTGATTCTAGGTCTTTTAAAGATCTTTTTCAAATTTCAAACCAGTGGTGTCAAAGCTCTCATTTTTGCTCTGCTTTCTGATTAAACCATGAATATGAATCAATCCAAAGTAGAATAACTGGCTTCAAATGAAAATCTGATTCAAAGTTAATGTAGTGTAGAAAAAATCCTGCTGTGCTGGTACGGTGAACAGTGCTGATGGCAATAACAGACCACAATTTTAAAATTTCCTTTTGTGAAACCAATTTTTCTTTGTATTTTATCAATTTCTTTTAATCTGGAGTTATGGCCATCTTCGGCACTCGCCACATGCTGCTTTACACATTATTTACCTCCATCTTGCCTTCTTTGTCCTCTTCCGTGAGATTGTTTCTTGTAGTTTTTGGCTCCTCCCATCTCGAGTAAATCCCCGCTGACAGTTTAATGACCATACAACATGTGGAGTGTATAGAGAGTGGCCCAGCAGCTGGCTGACAGATGAGCAATGAAGAAGAATTAAAAATAAAAATGCGTGAGGTGTGTCAATTTAGATCCACAATGGAAGTTCCTTTTAGGACACAGGAAGTTGCAGTGGTGGTTGGGACTCTTTTTGGCATGGGAGTGAGAATATAAAGACAAGCAGTATTGGGAATAGCCAATATGTATTTTACACATTGCACACAACAGCCACAAACTACCCATAAATTACTCGAAACAGGAATTCAAATAGGGTTTTACAGCACATCAGGGTTTTAAAGGAGATTAAAATTCCCTCTCAGCATTTTACTTTGACCCACCACAGAATGATTGACAGCCCCGCCCCGAAATATGCATTTAATCACGGTTATGCTGCATGTACACAACTGCAACATAAAGATTGCGCACCTTGGACCAGATCGCTGAGATGACTGCGGTTGTCTGACAAGCACAGTATATATTTGATATCTATGTAGTGTGCAAGTGTGGTCATGTTTGTGGGATTTACAACAAAACCATTATGTTTGGAAGACAATTAATCTCACTCTAATCTGCAGTTCATTTCAAGGCATTCTCTGTAGACCCATAACTTTTACCTTTTTATTCTCTCTGCACCTCCTAGAAATTAATAGCAGCTTTCACTATAACGATGGTCATTAATAATCTTTATATAAAATCCTGCTCCTCTGTTTTTTATTATTATTAACAGAATGATACATATGTGGTATGTATTTGTCTTCATAAATGCTTGTAAAAAGTGTAAGTCCTTAGTGATTTAGGATTAATGTTGATCATGTGACACATCACTCTGTCTCTAGTGTAATATAGTGTGATATAAATCTGCATTTACAGTAACGAGATATTGGTCCACCAAGATAATTATGAGTATGTAAGAGTGGGTCACACACAACAAATAATAGCTCTTTATTTTTACTAAACTTTTTAATAGTTTTCTGGAGCAGTCCTGATAAATTCTAAAGCAGCATTCATTTATCTTCTTGTGCTTATTCAAGGGTCAAGGGTTGCTGGAGCCTATTCCATCATTCATAGGCCAGAGCTAGGGTACACCCTGGACATCGGTGCACAACAGTTTCAGGTCAGTGAGGATTAATAAATTTATTACAAAAAAATGCTTCCATCTCTTTGTTGGAAGACTTTATAGTTTACACAGTTGCAAAAAAACAACTATTTTTTCTAAAGTTAGTGCCATTGTGGAGTGAGAATTCTGTAAAGAGAAGGTCAGTCGATCTAATCCACAACAGAATTATTGCGTTTTGGGCCAAACATGTTGTAAATGGTTTCTCAAGCCAATGCAGGGTTTGTCTGGACCTATTCCTCTCAGGTGTCAATCCAGCCTGGTTCTGTCATTAGCTTTTGCTTTGCCAAAATCAACTCAACTTAAATCTAAGCTTGCATCACTGGATTTACGTCACTTCTCTTAATATCATGGAAGCATAACACCAGCTTAAAACCACGCCAGGTTCATCTTTGTAAAAAGCGGTTAAGACAGCTCTGTGAGATTTTGATAAGTTCACCTCCTAATAGTGCAGTTGATAGTACTCTGATTGATAAGGCCTGTTGTTCTGCTGTGTCTGTGAAATATGACTGATAGAGGGAGGAAGCCCGGCAGCAATTTTCTTCCAAAGTCATGCTCAAATGAACATCCATAAGTATAAAAGTCCCAGTCAGCCACTTCACAAGCTGTTCCACACGTCACATGGCATTAGTCAATTCCTTTCTTCCTCCTATAGCCTTTGTACTATAGACAACTTCAATTTCCATTCATGTTACAATGTTTTTCAAACCCCTGACATGTACGCTCAAGGGAATTTTATGAGAAAACATTGTATTTTCCACTCCAAGCTGACTGAGGTTTTATGTCAATCATTGTCTATTTTCCAGTCCTAAAATGGGATAAAGAGGTACTCAAAATCTGTATTTAAGTACTTCAAAATATTACCTATAAAGTACGGATTACTTTTGAAACCTATAGTACTACTGTCTAAAACAACTGCTGCTGATGATGATGCTACTGCTACCACTACTACTGCTGCTGCAACTTCCACTTGTTGCTACTGCTATTACTACTACTACAACTAGATACCATTTATTACTACTCTCTACTACTGCTACTATTGTTACTCCTCCTACTATTACTGCACTACATTATACCCAGACCTATATATGAACCATGGCCCTCTGGTTGGAAAGGGAGCATACTACTCACAAAGGCAAAAAATACCTTTACTCATTTAGAGTATGTACTTAGCCTACATTTGCTTAAAGAAATACCGTACTACTTGCATAGAAGTATCTGGGTTCTTTCCAGCTTTGTTGTGAATTGAACCTAACAGATGGAGGCAGTAATTGCATGCTTTACTCTAACCACTAAAATGGAAGTATCATTTTTCCATTTTAGTGAGATCTTGACAAAAAGACATTGGCATTTTAGGACTGAGATTGCAGAGCTTTTGTAATGAAAAGCATCTAATTTGCAAGAGGGAGGATAGTTATTCTGTAGGATGCATTTCTAATCGCAATTTAAGAGAAAAGATGAAACGCTAAGATTTCTTCAGATAAATTGCACAGTATTACAGCCAATAACATCACTCGGTCACTAGTCTTTAGTGTTTCCTTTGATTCAACGAAATTTTCTGGGCCGAGTTGATCTGTAGGGTGCTTCATGCAACATGACAAACCATTAAATGTGTTGATGGATAGAAGAAAATGACTAAGCTTTTACTGAAAGTAGTAAGAGGCAGCCTTTCCTTTTCTCTGTGTGAACGAGAACGCCTGGAGGGGAGATTGTATCAGCCATACTCTACCTCATTTCATCACACAAGACTGGGAAATAGATTCTCTGGGAAATACAGTGAGAGGAAGAGAAGTACTGCTAGGATTGGAGTATTATTGGAAAAAGATACTGTAGATGAATACACTGCACAAGTAAAGTAAGGAGCATACTAACAAAGACTGAGACTGAGTTTAGAATGGTCAGTAACATATCTTTTCTAAGCGTAAAGGTAGAACATGCAGTTGAAATGTTTAAAAAATACTGTCAAGTCAGATCAGATTAGGTCAAGTCACTATCTTGACCTAAAATCAAAATTATTGTTGTGTTTCTTTAATTGTTTAACAACAGCAATCACTTGTTGGAGTATTTAATCAGGAAACCAGATTCTGACCGGAACTTTTTAGACATGAAGGGCATTGATTAAATTGATAAATAATATTCTTCTTGGGGTCAATCATTTATCTGTAGCACAGCATTGGCAGCAATGATTTATTAAGACATAGCATTAAGTAACAGATCTAGGCTAGTCATAAACTCAAATTGAAATTGTGACCCCAAAATTCAGAAATAAATGAAACCACAAATGTTTCTATTGACACTCCTAAACTGCAGTTAGTACTGTATATAATTGCAAAGTGAAGTGAGTCTGGAACCCTGTTATATACAGTATCCTATTATAATAAAATATAGGGAGTCTTTGAGGGCGGCAGTAGCTCAGTTGGTAGAGCTGCTTGTCCAATAACCAGAAGGTTGGTGGTTCAAACCCCACTCTCACTGTTGCATACTGTTGTTGTGTCCTTGGGCAAGACACTTAACCCACCTTGCCTCCGGTGTCTGCGCACACTGGTGTATGAATGTGAGTGTGAATGGGTGAACGGTTCCTTGATGTAAAGCGCTTTGAGTACCCATGAAGGTAGAAAAGCGCTATATAAATGTGACCATTTACCATTTATTTTGTGTCATGCTTTGTTGCTCAGTTTGGTTGTATGTTTGCTGTGCATTAGTCCTTAAGCAGTTCCCTGTACTGGCCCCTGAATTATTGTATTACTATCCAATCGCATTCATTGCATTGCATCTGGTTAAAAGATGTCCCAATCAGTGTATTGAAGAGCTTTAAAGGCGGCTATCTCCAGAGCCGAGTCATCACCTCCACTAAAGGTCATGGGCGACCATGATGGATAGGCACGGCTTTGGATTTAATTTAAAATAAAGAGCAATAAACAGCGGGCTTGTGCTGGTGGCATAGGGGATGATGAAGGAGCCATTAGTTAAGCAAAGGTCACAGGCTCCTCCCCTGACAGTGGCTGTCAGTGGGGCTTCACCAGCACTGACATGGGACCAAAGAGAGGCCGAGGAGGGTCACACATATCCAGTCCACTACGTCATAGCAGTCAGTGAGGTCAACACTTACCTATGGGCTGAAAGGATAAGGAAGGATGAGCTGGTTAAAATTCAGGTATTGAAATGTGTGAGAAATGTCATTATGCATCATTGGCATGCACAAGGAGCAACACAGTTCTTTCATAAATGATCTAATTAAAACAATAGTTAGTCTTCAAATAAACTAAATACTGACACTTTATACAGTATACCTCCCCTTGGCACACTTTAGTGTCCCAACTCACCACTAATACCAAATGCTTGCTAATCTTCAAACTAACTGGTTATAGCCTACACCTCTTGTCAACACTGAATTTATGGCCGCTGATAAAATAGAGAAAATTTCTATTTCTGTGCTGTCAAAATCTGCCCTTACAAATAAACTGCCCAAAAATTAAGTTTGAGTTTAACTTGTACTTTTAATAGACATATTTAAAAGCTTTTCAGAGTCTACAGTAATAACATTTACTCAGTGTACACAGTTTCCCCGTGTTTGTGTTGTGATGGAAAACATTATTTTTCTGCTAAAACCTCTGTAACACATGGGTAATTTGCCACCTTCAAATGTTCCTCACTAATGGCGTTTAATAGATTCGTTGGGTGAAAATTGTGACAGTGTGATGAATCTGGCCAACGAGCCGAGCTAATGACTGCCATCAAATGTGATTTCACTTTTAAGCCATAGTTATCTCAGTCCAGAGCAATTCATTTAGTGTCACCTTTTAACTGCAACGTTTGGCAGAGACACATGGCCAGTAGAAACATGAGTGAGGGATGCAGTAATGCTGATTGCCTTGTTAGTGACATGAGCAGGTTTGTTTACAATATGGCGCCTAATGGTACAGTTTACCAAAGGTGATTAATGGATCAGTAAACATACAGCATACAACAAGCAGGAGTTGTGTAGAAGTCAAAGTTTATAGTGGACTATGTAAATGGAATCTGTTAATAATTTGAGCAAAGGTTAGGCCACACAATGTAAAATGTCAAAAAATGTTAAACCATAATTTCAAGTCTCTGAAGTTAAAATGGGCAAAACTTTACCAATCAATACATGTACACTGCTATGAAGCACACTAACATCATCAGAGCTACCATTGCCATTGTTTTAAAACAGCCACAGGAATGCACATTTGTTTGAGTGTAATTCTGCTGAAGGGATGTTTAAAATCGTGTTTTCTTCTGCTACTGTCATCATTTACTGTTAAAAGGTTTTGCAGACCAGATGGTAACAGGTGGTGTTTTGCCTTGTACATCATTAACAAGGTTTGTAAAACAACTAAATCCTTCAGGTTTAACAGTCCTGACCTCAGAAACAGTCCAGCAGTGTGTTCTTTTGGAGCAGCTCTGTGTATAGCTCTTATTGCTCTCATTTGTAATGCAATCAAAGACATTTAATTGCTAGCATATGAATTTCCCCACACTTCCAAACAATAAATTAAATATTGCAAAATAATTAAACAATACAACATTCTCATTGCCTTATAACTTAAAACATACTTAGCTTTGTTCAGAACAGCAAGATTTTTACAGACTTTCTTTTTGACATATGCAGTATGCTTAATTTCTCATCCATGAGAACTCCTAAAAATCTAAACTCAGAAACTCTTTCAATATCAGTTTCATTAAAACACAGAATAACCCTGTCAATACATTTTTGATTTGTAAACACCATAAACTTTGTTTTCTTAAATTTAATGAAAGTTTATTTTCATTTAACCATTTTTGAAGTAGGATCATTTCATGCTCAAAAATACCTAATAATATTTTTAGATTCTTTCAAGAACACAAAAAAATTGTGTCATCTACAAAAAGAGCAAAACGTAATATTTTTGACACATCACAAAGATCATTAATATATAAAATAAAAAGTTTAGGCCCCAGTAAATCTACATATTGTTCTTTATTTTCTAAATAACTAGCTACCCATTTTAACAATACCTCTGATTTCATATGTTTGTAATTTTGATATTAAAATACCATGGTCAGTGGAATTGAAGGCCTTTTTAAGGTTGATAAAGACTCAGATTGTATCATTTCTGTTTTCTATTTCTGTAGTAATATCTTCTATCATTTTTATCAGTGCTAAGGCTGTAAATTGGCTGCTTCGAAACCCTTCATTGTTAACCCTCATTGTTAACCTTCATTTAGCAATGATTTCTTTTTCTCAATAAAATAATCACATTTTTTAGAAAAAGTTTCCCCAAAATTTTGAAAAATTGAGAAAGCAAAGATATAGGTCGGCAATTTGTGAGAACATGCCTGTCACCAGATTTATAAAGAGGAATCTTAGACACCTTCATTCCATCTGGGAAGACACCTGTATTAAAGAGAGGTTGATAATATGTATCGAAGGTTTCGTGAAGCAAAACAATGCACATGTCTAAACCATGACTATCGCATGAAGTCTTGCTTTTAAATCTGGATACATCAAACTCAAGTTTCAAGCTTACCTTAAATAGCAAGCCATCGTTCAACAATCCTGCAATAAACTCCACTTAAACAATGTGTGAATGCACTGGCGAAACTGACCCGTTTCAGTTTGCTTCCTTTCACTTTTTTCTGTTTAAGTTTTCTTTTTGCTGTTTTGTTGTGTAGCCAGTGCTATAGAATAGGCACTTTCAGTGTATTATCAGTCATTATTAGGGGCTTGCGCATTACTTACAGGAGGAGCCCATAGACTCGAATGATGATCCAGACTGTGATACTGCTTATGCTGCACACCACAGTGTTGAGTCACATACCTATTTATCATAGAGGAAATTCTCTCTCCACCACAGCCCTAGTGATTATGTTACTGTTGACCAACAGCTAATGGGAGCGTCCGTTATTCAAGTAGGCATGCATGCACTTGACCAAATCTTCCATATGATACATTCATGCATTCATCTATTGCAATCCGTAATAATAAAGCCTATGTGATAAGGTGTTGATATTTTCACAGATGTTTCCTGTTCCAAGATGCTTGTAGATGATTAAACTGTTTTGCTCAGAAGAAAAAAGTGGAAATATCATGTTTTGCTTGCAGTTGGCCTCCACAAACCTTTCTATATTGCTTTTGAACCCCTTCCAACTCTTTTTAATTTCCATTTATCAGATGCTTCTTTAGACGCAGACCCTTTGAGCGCTCCTATACTCGCAAGGCTTTATCAGCTTACCATTCATTTACATGTATAATCATTACAGCCGCTTCTGGAGCCATTTCCTAAAAAGCTTTATGCAAATTGTAATTAACAGTAATTAAAACCCATGCAACCTTGAATGGGAGCCATGACGCCAGTGCATCGTTTATAAAGGCAAATTGAATCTAATAGCTTTAGTGTGTAAAGCTGGCAGGGGGTCCTAAGGAAACTCCAAACGTCCTGTTTGACATTTGGACCAAAGAACTGATACTGCCACTGTCTGGACAGAAGCCAACTGTTGATCCTAATCTGTAAATGACTTTCTCAACAATTACAAAGTGGATAGAGAAGGCAGTGCAGTGTGTGGCAATAGAACACAGGTCATAGTCCATGCAGCTGGGTTTTTTTTAATCACAAATGGCTTTTAGCTGCATTTAAAAGGAGAAATTTGAAGTTGATGCAATGATCATAATCCGAGTGCAGTCTTATCTCTGTTTGCCTTGTGTGTAGAGATATGCTACAAAATTATTGACTTGTGTACTGTAATATGCTAATATTATTGGTTGGAACGTATTCTGCCAAAACAAAGGTCTAGAGAGATTTCTACAAATCGGTGATAAAGTATATGATTTTTTTTCCCCCAGAATAAAGCTTGGGTATTATGGTCATAAGAGCTTAACATATGAGTAACATAAAATAAAATACTTTAGAAATGTACTTTTCAAAAAAAAAAAAAAAAAAAAAAAAAAAAATATATATATATATATATATATATATATATATATATATATATATATATATATATATATATATATATATATATATGCACTCATTAAGCGCAGCAATAGCAGCTCTGCATTACCAAAAGCGCAATGCAAACAAGTAGTGTGGAAACTCAATTAAACAAATTACCCAGGATGCACTATGTGAAATGATGATTATGACTTAATGCATTATGCACTTATCAGGATGTGGATACAGCTTTATAGATGTTTGATCTTCAGCCAAAGTACAATTAGTGCCTGTATTTACTTAATATCTATTCATCCTTTATGCTTTCCTCAGCTTGTGGCTTGTGTGGCATGAATGCAGAAAAGCTGCTTATAAAAGTGCTTCCAATTAGCTCAGCAAATGCTACATATTCACGGCACACTTCCATTACAGTGTACCTTTTACTTCTAATTTGCTTTTCATTTTAAGAGCAGGCTCCATATTGCCTCATGTTTACAAGCTTTAGGTCAGTGGCTTCAAAGTCAGACTTATGGACAATTGAATATGTGGAAGCTTCAACAGTATATGTCTTTTTCATTATCTACTCCACCCTTAGAGTTAATGAGGAGGATATAGAGCTTTAATTTATATTCAAAGTGGTTGGGCTATTCTATCTAAACCACTTGCATTAGACTATGTTTTGCATTTGAAGAATACAAACATATATCCTTTATGTGCTGCATATAGCTGGCCTTTAAGATATGGTAACATGTTTATAAATAGGATGAAGTCAAGGTATCAGGAAATAAATTTGCAATATTTTATACACTCACTAGTGACCTTATTATATTATTAACTGACTAACTGTTGTAGACATTTACATTTACTTTCAGAATTGTCCTCATTCTTAATGGCATATGTTCAATAAAGTTCTTGTCTCCTTGTGTAGGTTGGGGGTTTAAAGTTAAAAACTGGAGACGGTTGCTTCAAGAAGAGCATCCATTAAAAAACCTCTTTGTGTTATAAGGTGTTGATCCAGTGTAACTAATGAAGTGGCTAGTGCGTAGTCTGTAAGTCATGATAGTAAGACAATGTATAAGAATGTACGTGTAATGTCAGTGCGAGCTTCTAAAGATGGGATGTTGCGTAGAGATCTGATCTGAAATCTGATTCCCTTGTGTGCGTTATCGCTGTCAATGCATTGGTAAAGAGACATCAGAGCAGGTGTGATAAGCTAGTCCGTGCAGTAAAGGTCCCCGAGCCTAGAAATAGAGCCACCCACCACCCACCCACCACAATCCTTCGGCCTGTTTCCCCCTTGCGCCACGGACTGATAGCTGTCTGCTCTTATCTGACAGCCTGTAGTCTGCTGGGACAGATTTGGCCTTATCAGAGAAATGGAGTCCAAGCGGTAGAACTGACCATAACTCTCCATACATTGTATTCTATTGGCCCAATGGCTCATATAGAACATACAATCACGCGCAGTATGCCCAATGACTGTATACAATCACAGGGATGGTCCAATAAAGCCAAGTGGTCGTCCTGTGTGTCTTATCTCTCCTCTATCAGCACATTTTGTTGTCCTACAGTAAATGGACTAGGCTTGGATTTAGGATTTAGGAGGTCAGCGCCCCGTTCCAGGCTCATCAGAGGAGTACAGGATATTAAACAGATAAATGGTAAAGAGATGAAGGATACAGAGCGGCTGTAAGAACACTGTATTACTATTTGATGAATTGTTATGTCTCATACAAGAACAAAATGACTTCTCTTATCTGCTGCAGTGTTTGTCACATACTTACATTTAGGCTGGAAAAAGGATTTCCACCTTTAGCAGCCGTCAACCGGGATAGTCTGTTACATAAAAGGCATAGCAGTTTCAGTGATATTTTATATAGATTTTAGTGTTTTAAAAGGATTGGTTTCTGTCTGTCCATCCCTGTCATCCTTACATAGGATATAACTTAATAATAATGGCAAGTAATGACACACCATTTAACATAAAATATAAAAGCACACAGAGAGGTCAGACCTCCACCAGGGCATTGACCGTGACCCTTCTAGTCCCCTTATACCTTGCAAAAGTAAAGAATGCACAAAAAAATAACTGGATTCAGATCAGTGATACAGATCCACCAACATGTAAACATTTGTTCTTTTTCCTGTCGTCTTGTGGCTAGAGTTGGAATGTTTTACCTTATTTTGAAATGGTACATAATAATAATAATAATAATAATAATAATAATAATAATAATAATAATAAAATCTTGAATGTAAACATTGTTCTGGATTTTCATACCACAAACTA
This sequence comes from Bostrychus sinensis, assembly GCA_020698575.1. Classification (NCBI taxonomy): domain Eukaryota; kingdom Metazoa; phylum Chordata; class Actinopteri; order Gobiiformes; family Eleotridae; genus Bostrychus; species Bostrychus sinensis. The sequence goes on from CM036258.1 coordinate 22,243,671, forward strand.
ATTCAATACTGCTTTCCTGAAAATGTAAAGAATTTTAAGGTAGCTGCTAATAGAAAAACCAACCAACAAACAGACCAACCAGCAAACCATCATAGCCTCTATGGCAGAGGTAATAATTTCAGCCTTCCCATGGTCAACTTTTGGGCCCTGAGCCGCCATTTGTGAAGCAAACACTACATTGCCCTATATTAGGCTGGGCATCATGCCTAATGGGAGGGGGCTAGGTTAATGTTTAGCTGATGTTCTGAATTAGTTACATGTAGTTAGGGCAAATGTGAATTAATCAATCAATGTAATGGCTTAGGCCCTTAATGATAATGTATGAGAAATGCAGCAATCTAACAGCCACGCTGTACAAACCAACTGTCACAATATCCCAGTTCTATAGTTATCTTCATGGTAAATTCAATAGATTAAGCCTTGTCTTGTGTCAAAGAGTGCAGTGTGCAGAAAAGGCACTTGCAGCTGTTTACATGACAACAATAATATATAAAGGCTTGTTCTATTGTTCTGTGCTCATGTTGGTTACCCAGAATGCACCTGTAGTCAGCCTTATTATTGCTTCCAATGCTTGGCAGATCAGCAATCATTCTGACAAAGAGCTTAGGGTTGTGCTGGTAGGGGAGTAGGTAGTGGCTAATTTGTACTCTGAGCATGTCTTTAGCAGAAACTGGAGGAACACTTGCACATATCTGATCTGGATCAGGGCCAGCACCTTCAGCAGCCTGTGGAAAGGGATCTGAGTTTGCGAGCACAAGGGAAACGAGACTAAAAGCCTAAAAGGTAGTGTTTTTTGGCTGACTCCTCTCCTGTTATTACTTTACTCTCCTGTCAGATATCTACTTAACCTCACATCAGACATGACAAACAAGTGATTAACATGCTATCTGTCTCTAATGCAGATACTAATGTGATGTTCTCTGCAATACAATCTACCATCTCACTGGAATGGAGTGGTACTGAATGAAGTGTTATCCTTTGCCACAGATATACCTTCCCCTGCTGAGCCTTTAAAGCACTATAACATGGTGCTGCTGTAGGTTGTTGCCCCTCAGAGCACTGTAACTAAAAATAAGAGCGAATGTAAAGAGGAGATACAGTTAACATGTGTATAAAAAGTGAAAAAGTGTCTGTTACAGCAATTCTGGGATAAATACTTTGGAATACTAGAACACCACTGTATTTAGGAACCTATGAATAAGTACTCATAGGCTTGGCTCTGCCAAGCCCTCTGCATTCTCATAACAGTAACAATATAGTGACCAGACCTAGACTCAAATTGGGGATCTTCTGGTTCAGGGTTACATGACCTATCCATTGAGCCACAAAACCTTTGTATCTTACATTGGTATATAATCACTTGATTGCGAGATAGTAACGTCAGTTACAAGAAAGCAGTGAAGAACAAATGATTACTTTGTTGTGGACCATTTGTGGCTGCACGGATTGAGCGTTTACCCCTGAACTAGAAGATCCCCGGATGCAAATTCTCAGGACACTAAATCTTTTACCATTGCAAGATACGGCCAATGCCTTGCCTAGAGATCTGCACTGAGTGCTTCTAGTTCACTGTATTCTTGAGATAGTGCTCCAAATGAGCTTTTGCATGTGCTCATTTTGAGTGTCACTTGCATGCCATGTTGCAGATGTATCTTGTCACACATTTCCTGGATGTACAGAATGTGATGTGTTGCCAACTCCTAAACACAGTGTTAACCAGGCTGAAGGGAGTACGCACTGCCACTGTCACTGCATGTGGCTCTAATAATTAGGCTGGGATTTTTCCTCCCAGTCTGGGGACTAAGGCTTGCTATTTATGCTAATGCACAGGGCAATTAGCGAGTGGAAACAACTAAAAAGAACTCATCTGCATTCGGCCCAGAGACAACCCACCAGCGGGCACTCTGTTCACACCGACCTCTAAAAGATTCTAGTTTTTACACTCATTGCAAGCCTTAAGTATGTCTCTTCGCTGTAGGAGAGCAGCTCATCAGATTTGCTAAAATTTTGTGGAAGTGTGCACAGGAGGACAGCAACATATCTGACCAGCAGCCAGACGGGATACCTCTCAGTTGGAGAGTAGTAATCCAAACACCACTCCTGATTGGCTTCATGTCCTGAGGGGGCAATTAGCAGCAGGTCAGAGAGCGTCCTGCAACGCCTGTTGCACCACTGAGTGTCTAATGTCCCATCATGTGGTGGGACAATAGTGACAAGCGATGACAGGACATCATCATCTTCATCAGAATGAGAAGAATACAGCTATGTTTAGAAGAATAGATGTTTACAGGAATACAACAATATTTACCAATGGACAAAAAACATAAAAACATAAACATAAAAAATCCAACATTTACTCATATGTCATTGCTCTCCAGAGAAACTCCATACATTAAATTACAAACTGTTGAGTCGTGGGATATGCTTTTATTCTGTGATATGTGAATTGTGTGGTGGGACCCATTGGGAATTGACAAAGGCTGAGTGACCCCGCCCCCCAGCTGCTGCTCACACAGGCTGTAATTGGAAAGTGTTTATGCACAGTTGACATTTAGATATTTGAACAGGCTTTGCCATAATCCTCCAAGAGGAAGTATTGAAGCACCTCGATTTGGTTGTGACATTTATGCACATGGGGCTGCAGGACTACATGAATCTATAGTACTACGTTGTGTCTGTTGTGTGGGCTTTGATGGATTTAATTGCACTGCCCTGTTTGGTAGCCTTCTAAATATTTTTATAGGTTTTACATAAGTGTCTGTTCACTTCATGCATAATTCATAATGCTGCATACATAGTCACTTTGACAGTGACAGTTTCACATTTGACTTGGGTATTGAACAGTGCAGACATCAATACAATACAGGATGGTTCACTATGGCACGCTTTTGTATTAGGGCTGGGCGATAAATCAAATTAATTTGATTAATTAGCATTTTAAATTTTGGACGATGTCAAAAATAGCCAAATCGTAAAATTGAATTTAGTGGAAATTTAGCGCCCTCCAAGTGCTGCACTGTTTCCTGTGTTGTGGCTAATGTTGCTTCTAGCTCCAAAGCAGCTTAAATAGTGACTGTGGAGACTCTGCAGAGCTGAAAACACTAATAATCACAGAGAAAGGAGTACATCTGTAATGTCCTTGTTTGGATGGGGCAGCAGTTTGGCCAAAACGAACACCTTAGTGGAACAGGCAGCAGCGGTAACCTGTGTGTCTATTTGTGTATGCTAATTAACATGCTCTGGAGTTTTTTCATAGGCCTATATGGTGTATAATGGTGTATATTATAATAGACCTGGTCTTCAGAAGCAGAGAGGGCTAAAACTAAAAGACATTTATGTCACAGTTAGAATGCACTTTGCTGCTGCCTTGCTGTTTTTCTTTCTTTTTTTTTTTGTATAGACATTTAGAATAGTCTAACTAAAATAAAAATATTGTGTAATAATTAAATTTAAAAATAATAAACCTACATTTAAATAGCCTTTTATGCCAACAAGAGAAAAAAAATATTTGAATCGTAAATCAGCTGAGAAATGAAATAAAATCGAGATTTTATTTTTTAGTTCTATTGCCCAGCCCTACTTTGTATAGTAAACCCAGAAGGAGAGAAACTTGCTATATACATACACAGTGATGTCAAATCAGTGCAACAAAAGTTTTTCATATAAAGTGTGACAGAAATAGCATTTGCAGCAGACTTTTAAAAGATAGATAACAGAGTAAATGTGTAGCGGTGTGATGATGCAAATATATTTCCCTATACTACTGCAATAAACCTTTTAGTCATTTAGCCATTTTTCTAGGGAATAAACAGCTGTTGTTGTCTTGGAATATGAAGCTGAATATGGAATATGAATATGAAGTTTATTACAAAACCCAGACTTCGAGGAAAAGTTTTTATTGTGCCATTTCTCACTACTTGGGGAAAAAAGTCAGATTTTCCAGATTGAGGTATTTTGCACATGCACATAGGTGGGATAGTGAATATACTATATCAGTAAAAGGATGCTGAGGTGAAAGCAGACATGATGTAAGTCAGAGAAGTGGATAGAATTAAGATAGAGGCAGATCATTTTCTGTGGCAACCCCTGAAGCAGTGCTTAATTTGTAAATCAAATGATGCCGGAATGATAATTGTGCGTTGACACCAGAGCCCATAAGGCCAACACTGATGCTGGAACGTACATAAATGCCAAAATACCAGTGCAATTGCTCATATATGCTCAATTTTTAATCATATTGTAAGATATTTGTTAATAACATTATTATAAATTATAGCCAGGAAATTCTTTACCGTATTTCGTTGTTTAATACATCCCACACTGCAGCCATGTCCTGTGACTCCTTTTCCACCTTGCATTGCACTTTATTCCATGTGTCCAGGGCAGTCCTGTGTCCTTTGGCCACCCTTGACCTCACATAAGGGACTGGAATAATTTGGACAAGTGGGGTCTGACAACATTGAGAAAAAGTAACTCAGAGTTGGTGGAAGTGTGCAGTTAGACTCGGTTTAGGCTCTGACTGAGAAATGTGACTGTGTTTTTGACTTTTTGAGCGCTGCAGTTACTTTGGCAAATATGTGCCTTTGGTCTGTGTACATGGCTTATGTAAATTACCCATCCAGCATTTCTCTCTTTATCAGAGTGTCTATAAATAATGATAATATAATTTATATTAAAGATCTGGCACTGAAGTGGCTGGCGCTGACCCTGGGCTGAAGTGTTTCCAAACTACCTCATTTGGTAATAGAAACTTACCAGTACTGGTAAGTTTCTATTACCAAACGAGGATCTGAGCACCTGCAAAATTAAGCAATCCGGTCTGCCCTGATATGGCAGTTTAACAACCGATTGGCTTTGTGAAGTTATCCCCAGTTACCAAAGCAAACTTAAATGATGTCTTTCTGCATGGAGGCACCCCACCCTCTGTGTTGTTTCAGATATCACTCCCAAGGCCTATTACAAAAATCTACACGTAGAATTATGTGTATCAGGCTATATTTTCTAATTATGTGATGACCTAGATGTGAACATGAATAAATGGCAGATTTGTATTTCAGTTCTTTGTAACAGTAACAATGGTCTCAACTTGAATCAATCAGTTCATAGTAACTCCACTAAAAAAATTACTTGGAGGCTTTGTTAAAACAGATAGTTGCCAAGTTGTAAATCATGGCAAAAGTAAATAAAAGCATCTTCATCATTTTAAGTGCATGCCCTCTAATAAATCTGTCGGAGGGAAGAAGTTTGCCTTGCACCCAGTGGCCTCTTTTTATGGTAATGGTAATCATAATATTTGGATTTCAAGGTGCCTCAACACGAATTCAAGTCTACGTGCCTTTTTAATTAGCAGCATGCTTCATTTGCTGTTTCTCTGCTTGCATTTCTAGGTCAACTGTGTTTTTTACAGGAATTACAGAAAAGCAACACATTTTTGAGACTGGAATTTTAATAGAATATCCATTTCAACAAGCAGGCATGCTTTTTCATATCACTTACTTTTTAAACCCTTACCTTCCAATCATTGTGCCATATTAGCTAGTGAAAATGACTACTATAGAGGGGAAGGAGCTGGGGTGGAGGCAGGATACTAGCTCATGCAAAAAGAACACATTTTTTATACTAAAAATGGCTGCCTATAAAGTGACTTGTCATTTAATTTTTAACTTTGTCATTTTAATTAATTTTCTTCAGTGTCTAAAAGGGGCTGCAATGTTAGGAAAATGTGATATGAGATAACCATTGACAACAAGGACTAAACCAGGTTCTCAACTGGTCGATTGAGGTTGAATTTGGTTAATATGTTCAGCTTATCTGAAGCTTAGATAATATTTCATTTTTTCCATCTGTTTTTTTTTTTTTTTTTTTTGCAAAATTTATAGAAAAGCAATTATTTTTGAGAAATATATAATTGAACAACCCTTAAAACAAGCATGCATGTTTTTTCATGTTGTATTAAGTGCCTTACCATTCTTTGGAAATTAGGCTATAATGGAGGAGGAGCTCAGGTGGAGGCAGGATAGATTCCAGGCACAGAATTATTGTATAGTATTGTGTAGTGTAGTGTAGATGTAGTATTCCACCTGTCAAAGCTATAGGGCTAAATCAGTATTAAGAAAAACGTGGATAAAGGCAAAACTATGTCTAAACTAAGACTACATTTCGGACTTCCTTGTTCTTTCAGTTCAATGTGCCTCAGCACAAATTCATGTCTTTGCCTTTTAAACAGTTTAACAGTTTTTTAACAGTGTCCTCCATTTTGTTTCTCTGCTTGGGTTTCTAGGTCAACTGTGTTTTGCCAAGGGTTTCAAAAAGAAACTCATTTTGTGACTCTGGAATATATATTAAGACAGGCATGCATGCTTTTTCATGTCCTGTCCATGCTTTCATTTATCAAACATTCTTTTCTTGAACATGACAATGGCCCACATTTGCACTGGCATCTCTTTTCAACCCCCTCTCCAACCTTCCAATCATAGTGCAGCAGCCAAGTCGCAGCACATAACAAAGACCTGTGATTACATAGCAATCCATAGCTATTACCCAAGAGGTGGAAAACATGAGCCATTTGAAAAAAGCAACCCTTCACTTCAGCATGCCTCCATCTCCGCATTCCCGCATCGCCCTTTTCCCGAAACACTGACCACTAATGATAGCGGAGCAACACCTGAGCATCTGAATGACAGCTCGCACCAGCATCCACAATGGGATTTGGAAATGAACGGCTTGGAAAAATGCTTCCATGAATCACAAACCGCAGACATCTCCTTGGGCAGATGTCATGCAGCGTTTGGGATCCGGGCCAAACAATGACTCCCAAGCTTTTAATACTCCACAGAGCAACCCCCAATCAATAGTTGTATCAATACACATGAAATTGATGTAAATGATTATACAGTAAATATATATATTTGTCCAAAAGTGTATTGACAATGGTGTAAAATCTGTCTTGTTGCACGATGGCATTTGTTGAGGGATCGCATCGATTAGGCGCTGGGTCCAATTAAACTGATAGATCCCATATAACAAACAGTTTGGAAAGGATAGAAGCAAATAGTTTTATTGTTTGTTGGGGCGTGTGTAGTTTAGCTGTAAATTATCCACAGTTATTGACGGATTACAGTGCCTGTTTTTCCCCCAGCTGATTTCCCAAGAGGCGCCCACAAAACAATGGTACGACCAAACAACCACATGCTATCTGCCATGTTGTGGATAATTAAATGTTAACCGACATGTGGGCATGTTTTTTATTACGTCTAATATGCAGATGTGCAAAAATTCTGTTCTTGGTGGAATTCTAGTTACCAGGTTTTCACAACATTGTAGTCACTGTAATCAAGTGTTGTTGAGGTCTTTCATGTCTATTTATTTAATGTCATATTAGTCCTGTAACTTAGTAATGAGGGGCCCCAGTACAGATTTTTAGAATGTGCCTTAGTGGTATAAAGCCAATCAGTACATCAAGTATATGCATTAAGCTTCTAATTTATAAAATATGTTGGTCAGCTATTTTTACTGGATTCAAAGACCAGTCCAGTGCATATTTTCATTCAAAATACTGATTCTGTTTAAAGCTATTGTTTCAAGAAAACACATTGATTTCCTAAGATAAACACAGATAATCACAGATACACAGATTGATCCAGGTCTTAAATTTGAGCATTCAACCATTAACTGTTACAGGCGAGGTCTGGGCACAAATTATGATATATGTACAGTGCCTTGGCTGAGGTCTATGATCTCCAAGTACTTAAGGTTTAAGGTATAACTTTGGCTATAATTTTGTTTTTCCTGCAGATTTAGTGGATTTAGCAGATTTAGTTATTTAATTTAGATTATTTAAGTGTCTCCTGTACTTCTGCCATAAGATATGGCTCAAAATCCGTCTCAACAGCTGTCACCATATAATAATTATTATCAGAGACTCTACCCGTTAATGGTTAAACAAGTACTGAAGTGTGATCAGACTCTAGATTTTGTGCTAGGTTAGGGTTAGGCATTTGCAATAACCAGTAGGTTACATTATGAAGTTTGATAGCTCAATAATGCCTTTACTAAAGTTTGTGGTGCAGTAGTTATTTGTGTTATTCTAGACTTTGTAACATTTATAATGTCTGCTACTGTAGAAAAACACTTTTTCACTCAGGTCTTGGAGGTTTCTGGGGCAGAAAGTTACATTCACCTGGAGTTGACAGCAGTGGGGATTGCTGTGCGTTGGCTGTGCACCACTTGACAGAGAGAGAGATAGAGGTCTCTTTGAAGTGCTCTGCTACTAAAACAACACTGCATTTCTTTGTCAGAAATACCTACCATTTTATATTCGCAAATTTTAGTAAGTTATTGCAGTATTGTGCCACAGGGTGTCACAGGTCAGTGTTCTTTTTGTGCTGGCCCCAAGCCTGGATAAATGGGGGTTGCATCAAGAATCGTCATAAAACTGCCAAATCAATGACACTGCACGCCAGGCAGATGATTCGCTGTAGCAACTCCAGGATAGAAAATCTGAAAGAAAGAAGAGTGCAATATTATGTCAATGTTATTACATTCACATGTCCCTCTTAACTCAACTAAAATAACATGGGTACTGACTGCTTTTGTATTCCATCTGCTCTTTTCAAGAGCAGGAACTAACATTATGTTTGTCCCCTATTTCGGCTCCTTAGCACTTAACCTAAAGATATTGCCCACAAACCCATCTATGTAACAGTAATGGTGCATTGCCTCTACAAGATAAACACAATAATGTTTTATCAGGATATAAACTGCCTCCATTGTACTGACTAATAACGTGTCGCCCTGAACACGGATGGCATTAGAGATCCCTGCGCTCCTTTGGCAGGATGCTCTGTTGTGAAGAAATTAAATTCCGGAGCCATGATGTCAGATAATGTGCTCCTGACAAGACATCCACGGGTCATGAGGAGAGGAAATGGCCTCACCTCCTGAGTAATGTCAGGTAAATGAGACGCAGAGAGGAATGGTATGGGCTCTGTAGAGAATCAAACGCACCAGGACTAAATTGCTTACAGCTGGACAACTGTATCAGATGCTGAAGTGAAAGCAGTTGTGATTGACATATACAGTTCATGCATTTGGAACTGGCTAAAGGATATCAATGCAATATGTAATGTGTTGCTATTGTGGCCGACAAGTCCAATTCTGTTTCTGTTTCATACAAATAAATAGTTTCTCTGTAGATCTGAGTCTCAGAAAAGAAGAAGAAAGAAGTATGCAGAATAAACCAATGCAATTTCAAAACAAGAAGCATTCAGAGCACGCTCACAAAGATTTCGTGCCCAGATCTTGACTCATACTGAGAATTTTCTAGTTCAGGGGTAACTGCTCTATCTGTTAAGCCAAAATCACTTCAATCTTACAAATATTATTATTATTACATTATAATAATTATATAATATAATAACATAATTATTTATTCCCTTACTGACCCCTTATGGATGAGTTAGTTATTGTAGGTCCTATCTCGCAATGGTACAGAATCCTTTAAAAAATTACTAAATGCAGATGGTGTTCTATTCACTCAAGAAAAATGAATCATTGGCCCATTACAGTTTATTAAAATCCAAACTCAACTTTTCTGTTATCTTACAGACTAATAAACAAAAACAATAACAAACCAGTTGTGAATGGGTCTGGCTGCCAGGCTGATTCATTGCTTTTGTCTTCACAAAAAACCATAAATACTGCTCTTTCAAACATGTTTTCAAATCACCAGCTCTAAATTAATAATTCTTTCATTTAAGAGATTAAAATTCCTCTGGCGTCTCTTTTCAGTTTGTTCTGCTTGTTTGGATGAGATTTTTCTCAGGTGATACACTATGGGGAATTAAATTAAACTTCCAGATAGGCAGTGATTATGCAGGCCAGGATTTCTATTACACGGCTCGGAGCAAGTGTAAACATTGCCATATTGTAGCTCAGTGAGAATCCCTGCGTGTTCTGTTGTGCTTTCGGCGGTTCCCTCTGAGCCACCATACCTGCTGCGAGCATACAATCCCACATTAATCTAGCAGCCGTTGAACGCTTGGCTGCAAACTTTCACAATCCTCCCAATCACAATTTAGAACCACCGCAGAATACTACTGTAATGAGTTTCTCCCAAGGTCTTTTGATTTCCATTTTTCCAGGTAGATGTGGCGATGATGCAGCCCCGCCAGCCTCCAGGCTAGAGTGGCATCTCTGTCTGATTTGGAGTAGCTAATGGTACTGAGAGCCTGTGGAGAACAGAGGTTAAGATAAGGAAAAAAAAACAGAACATGGGACGGAGCAGGGAAAAGTGCTTCCAAGTCTCTGGTGACAAACGGAGCGAGCATCGATCAGGCGAAGTGACGAGTTTGTGTGGGCAACTTCTGAGCAGTGAGTCTCACTAGTGAGGGGTGTGAACATGAAGGCGCCAAAATGTACCATGTGGGACTGTTTGGATTCAACAACTTTAAGGCCCATGATATATGAATACTGATTTGTTACTTGCAAATATTCATTACAAGTTTACTAAAGTTCTTGCAACATTCATTCATCAGTGCTTTTGCTTCCTTCTTTAGACACCGCATTTAATGTCTTTTATAAAAAAAAAAAAGTTTTTACATTTATATTTAACATACATTTATATTTAACATACATTCTCATGATTTATTGTGGAAAACTAGCTTCTAATAGGTTTAAGCAATACATGTTTTTCTAGGTATGTCTCAATCAACTTTTTTTGGTTGCCGATCTGATCCAGATTATTTAATGTTTAGTTTTGGCCAATCTGAGTCCTGATACCAATCCTTTTTATTAATATATTTTGAATTTTGTAATAACACCTAAAATATTTCATTTCTATGTTTTTATGCTAAATCCTGTAAAAGCAGCAGCATACCAGCAGCATACCAGCAGCATTGTGCATTATTCTCATTTTATGCTAAATCCTGTAAAAACAGCAGCATACCAGCAGCATTGTGCATTACTCTCATTGACATTAGTAAAGACATAAATGTCTTTTATCTTTGGCCTTCTCTGCTTCTGAAGACTATGTAATGGTTTGTTGTTTCTCTCATTGGTTACTGGTGTTTCAATTAACCAATCAAACTTTATTTGTATAGCCTTTTACAACAGCAGCAGCTGAACCAAATGCTTTCCAAAGTGCAATACTAGGTAAAAACAAGTTAACTATCTAAACTAACTAAAAATCTTCAAAATTAAATAGAATAATACAAATGTAACAATGCAGTTAAGTATTATAAAAGCAAGTCTAAACAGATAAGTTTTTAGATTATTGTGTTGCTTAATAGAGTTAATTCTGTAGATGTTAGTACTGCCCCCCATTGGATCCATGTCTAATCAAATGCTTTCAGCGGTAGTTTAAGCTGTGTCTATTTGTTCCACCTCCTAGAAATCCAACTGGAATAATCAGAGATCAGAATATTTCTTTGTATAATAAAGGAAAAGATATTATGCTAGCGAGATAGACCAACCTTTTTGATAATGAAATAATTGAAGAGAAAGTATGCAATTGTTTCTTGTATTTGAGGAACTGTTTAATTACTGTTTTATATTCTGATACTAATCATCAGTGCAAAAACACAATAATACATCATCCAGACTTATAACCTAATTTAATTATGAGTTATTATATGGAGGAATATTGGTCCACTTTTTTGTTAACAGCATGCTACTTAGTTGATTGTAGCTATCTATGTGTGTGGACTTGACCAACATATTTGTTCAATAAATTCTCAAATTGTTAGTTTTCAACAAAAAATACCATTGCATATTGTTGCAGGCAGAGCAATCCATCAGTGCATCTTGATTGGGCTGTCATTAGCAGGGGGCTGTGCCTGTTCTTGTCAGAGGGATGCTGGGAAGAGGCCCATGGGTAAATCTGTCCATGTTCCTGATTCAGCAGGCAGTAAACATAGCAGGAGAGCTGGTGAGAGCTGGTGATTACAGGGCTGAGGTTAGTGCTCCTATCTGTGTTTGGGTTTAGAGCAGGTTAAAGAGGGAAGAGCCCAGTGCCTCTGAATGGATCCTCTCATACGGGACAGTGTGGAGGGAGAGGCCCCACAAGATGGGACACGACTTGAGGTTATACAGTGCGCAGGGAATGACAACTTAACAAGATGGCACATTTGTAATTATCATCTATCACTATCATTATCCCTGGCATGAGCTGGCTTCCATCATCCCAAGCTTTGCACTTTTTCTGTAATGCAGCAGGTATTTTTATATGGCCTAGTTTCGACAAAGGGTTAACCCAGCCTTCAGGCCATAAAGGATAAAGTTGATTACATATTGTACTGCTCTTGAACTTGTTCACCTGTGATGCTTTCATAAGCTAAACTCTCATTAAAACATGATTGTAAGTCTTTACTTTATTCCCTGCAGCTGTTTGTTTTATATAGAAATACTGAATGCAGTAATAATGCAGGTGCAAACATTTATTACAGACAGGCTGCTATTAAAGCTATTAAAGGTTGACATATTTGTATATTTCTGCAATGATTATTTTAATATTATGATGTAACCAACCTGATACATTCAGTCATTCATCTTCTGTCACTTATTTCGTTAGGGGCCGCTGGGGCAGGAGCCTATTTCAGCTTCTCTCGACCAGAGGCGGGGGTAACCTTGGATAGTGGCCAGTAGATTGCTGCACTAACACTTAAGCATCATGACAGCAGTATAGAAATGCTGGCCTCTAGCGTCATCAAAACAATTCACATTCACTCAGGGACAGTCAGATTCTGAGAACATTTTAATCTCCTACAGAATTGTTGAAGAATGGGGAGTGACACGCTGCTGTTAACTTCTTGTTGCCTATCTTGCATCCAATGAGAGTTGTGTGGTCAGTGACTGTTTAGTTTACCTGAGTAAGGACATTACTTCACCATTGCTCCAGACAGGCTGGCCTAAAAAGAGGCAGGGTCACATCAGTCACACATGAAAAACAATTTGTGTGTGTTCAAGTATAGCACATATTCACGAGTGTCATCAGATCGCTAGGAGATTCAATACCACATTCTTTTCTCTTTCTCCATCATGAATTATTGAACAAACCACTACTATCTATTCATTCTAGCTATCATCTGGCAGGTCTATTAACAAGTTCTCTCTGCTTTTTCTCAGCTACATAAGGCTAACTTGTGAGCTTTAAGGCTAATGGCCAGCGCTCTGGATTTGGGATTAATTATTGTTCTGCTATAGAATGTCTACTTACTAAACTGACAGTGCGATTGTGTAAAATAGCAAAAGAAGTACACTGATTTTTAGAACCATTAACGATCATTTAGACCATAATTATCCCCCTGTTGTGTGTTGATAACTTTGCTGTTTTTGGCCGCCTTGACTCGGATCCATGTAGAAGCATATTGTTGGGCAGCAGCTGTGGAGCGGAGCTGTGTAGTAATTGTCCTTGACAGAGCTGGAGAGCAGTGTGGAGTGGAGGACATCAGAGTCGTGCCGGTCATGTCAATCAAATGCTGAACGCACCCTGGCTGGGATGGATCAGTGTGCCACGCAGTTAGAATGGAGTGGCTGCTCTGTAATGGCCTGTCACCATATCATTTTCCACGTGTCACTGAGCCAGAGAGACGCTCAGCTTTGGTCAATAACCGGTTCATGGTTAGAGAATGATATTTTCACTGTGTACTGGGTAGGCTGTACCTGTTTTGTTGCACTAAAAAGGAAATATTTTGCCTTGGTAACTACTTTGTTGATTTCAAAACAAATTTGGATAAAGATGTGCTCAACTTATTCTAGTAAATATGACTGACACAGCTTCACCCAGAGTGTTTGAGGTGCCAGATATATTGGACCAGAGTGTGTATAGCCAAGCCCATGCTATGCTGCATTACAAACATTTTTATTCAGTCATTTTCAGCTGATTTCCATTAGGGTTGGGGTGGCTAGATACTATTACAACATTTATGGGCCTTAGGCGAGGTACACCCTGTCATCCATAGTCGCAGGGTTGACACTTAGACATACACAGACAGACAGCCATTCACTCTCACATTGATTCATAAGGGGAAATTTACAGTTGCTGCTGACCTTGTCTGGAGCTAAAAATGATTGGTTTTACCACTCCTGCACATCTCCAAAGCCTTTTTTTTTTTTGCACATACTCAGTCACCAGACTTTTGAATACACATAATGATATTTATATTAATATGATATAAGGAGTCAGATCATCTGTGTACCTGTTGGCTTCATGTTGCTATTAGCCATTCCATTTAGCCATCATCTCTCTCCAATCTGTGAAAGAGTGCATAGAAATATTCTGAAATACTTTAAAAACAATGTTCTTCCACATCAAATTGCAAAGGCTTTGCAAATCTCATCACCTACAGAGCATAACATTGTCAAAAGAGTGCCTATATCAGGCAAGAATGGGAAAACTCCAGAAACTCAAAACCTCAATGTCCAGACGTTTTCAGATTGTTTTGAAAAGAAGAGATGCTACACCATGCTAAACATGCCCCTGTCCCGAATATTTTGAGACCTGTAGTAGGCATCAAATTTGAAATGAGCTAATTTTGTAAAATAAAAAAGAATACATTTCTCAGTGAAAACATTTGCTATGTTATCTATGTTCTGTTGTGACCAAAATATTGGCTCATGTGATTTGAAAGTCTTGTAGTTTTCATTTTATAAAAATTTTAAAAAACATCCCAACATTTCCGGATACAGACCGCTGCTACTGACTCCTGCTCCACACAGTGCACGGGGAAACTCCTTTCTGTTGCTGACAGCCTGGACAGACTTCTGTCATTTTGTCTGGTTATTAACAGATAAAACACATATTTTGAACTCCATGTTGTCTATGTTAAAGCCTTTTCAAGAGCCGAGACGCATCGCGTTTGGTGTGAGTTGATGTGCGCTAATGACGCACATCACATGACACACCGCAGCGCTGCGCCTCCAATGTGCTTTGGGCTTTAACGTGTGAACTAAAAGGAGATGATTAGGAGGAAGCACTGTGTGTAGAGGGCTTAGGTCAGAGGAAGGCTTTAACTGCAAAGTAAAGTGGGCCTGGCCAGCAGGAGGAGAGAGGGCTTCATCTGTACCTAGGATCAGCTTTTTCAGGAGAGAGACGTTTTAAATAGATATTGATCCTTCTTACTTATAAAATGTGAAATACTAATGTAGTGTCCAAAAAAATTTAAAAAAGCAGACTTGAAAGTTTTTGGTTACTTCAGTCTGGTTGTGTTCCATCACTGCTTTTACAGTGTACAGTTTGAGATAGTTGAACACAGCTATTTTATAAATGTATAAATCTCAGATTTTATCAATAAAGCATCTTCTTAGCAATAGCCATAATCTATACAGGCAGAGCTATAGACTGAATCGTCTAAAAACAGCACTGAGGAATTCCATCAGTCCAGTCATTTGTTTTACAACCTAAATCCTATTTTCTCTCTTCCCCATCTATCTAACCACTGCATTGGGCCTAAATAATGTGTTTCCACTGGTCTACAGATATAGCAGTGCCAGTGTTTGCTGTGTGGGCTTTATCTTGTTTATGTGACCATTTCTCTCTTTAGTATAACATTACCGGGCTGAGACACGGGCTGGGGGACAGTGGTGTGGGGGTGTAGGTGACCTCTCTCTGGATGGTTATTTGTTGACAGGTCCTGTTTGCAAGAGGAGTGAGCAGTGATAAGAGTCAGCGAGAATGTAGAGGCAACTGCAACAGAAAACAAAACACTTCCATCAAGATGCACTTCCATTTTAATAACATTTATAGAGGAAGACAAGGGGAGGTTTTCAACTAAGACCCCAACAGAGACACATAACCTTAGACTGACTGGGCTATTACGACTTTATCTTGAGCCAATGAGATTTCGATATGGAATAGCAGTAGTATTATTTGAGACAAAAGGATGTTGTGTTCGTGCAACAATAATGTTCCCGGCGCTCCTCTGTGGTTTACCTGGTAGAACACTTATCTGACTTGAGCGTCCTGGGCTTTAGTCCAGCTGCACTATATTTGTTCATATTTTATTCTTCACTAATTCCTACGCACAACCAGTCACATACTGTGACTGAAGTAGGCTCATGCCTAAAGAAACGACAGTAAGCACTGGTCAGAGCTGCAATCAAGCCACCAACCCTTCGGTTAGTGAGTGACTGCACCACTGTTTCCACCACAAATACTTAAAAAATATGCACTTCATGTTGTTCTGCTTGTTTGTTGAGTCCTGTGAACGCCTCTCCAACACTTATCTAAGTAAGTCAATGCAGCAATAGTCCAAAATGGGCTATTACATAGCTGATGTTTCTGTACTCACAGGTGTGAAGGTTCTGCTACAGTTATGGTCTGGCAGCCAAATAACACACTGATTATTTTGTATGTCTTATTTGGCAGTGGCCAGAGTGAAAGATCACAACATAATTTCTAGACAGGAAGGGACATGCTGGTGAAAAAGGCATGAGGCAGGAGGCTGCAGCACAGGCGTGAACATTAGCACAAACACTGCCAGTCAAAATGACTGATTACCTCTGAGGGCATGCTGCGAAAAGTCAATTCTGTGCTCAGACCCCCTCTGTCCCTCGGCCTTCACACAGAGGACCACAAACCCACAAGCGCCTCCCCAGGGTGTTCAAAATGTACAATCATTAAAATATCAGCAGCGCTTGGCCTTCATTGTAATTTCTTTGAAAGGCTTGCGCCTAAACTGTTGCCATTAGTCTCCCACTGCCACACCTTCAAGAGTGGAGCTGTTTTTATGAAATGGTCTTTGCTTAAGATAATTGATTTACACACACCACATCTGTAAATGTAAAAATTAAATATCTGTACTGCACTGTCTTGAGTGGCCTTAGAGCCCTTTATGCCGTATAAATATAACACAGTAAGATGCACTGTAGTTACTACATTCATTCATTTTCTTCCACTTATTCCCATTGAGGTCGCAGGTGAGTGGAGTTTATCCCAGTAACTTTGGCTTAGGTGGGGTACACCCTGGACAGGGGCCAGTTTGTTGCAGGGCTGACAGAGCTGAACACAGACAGACAACCATTCACTAGGGGCAATTTAGAGTCACCAATTCACCTAACACATGCATGTCTTTGAACAGTGGGAGGAGGACATGCAGACTCCACCCAGAGAGTTCATGTGATGGTGTATTGGTTGGCTCGGGGATTGAACCCACGATGCTGGGAGGCGAGAACACTAACCGCTCTGCCACCGTGCACCCCATGTAGTTACTACAGCATATCTCAATTGCATACAAATACTAATTGGTTAATGCAGTCCTAGTGTAGTCATAAATGTCTCCTACTTGTGTTGCTTGTGTTTTACTCACAGGCTGTACAGAGACCTACCCACTCCCCCCCTGTTACATAGTAATAGAGGATGATAACGAGAAGCACTCAGGGGTTGGGAAGGGGCAGTTTATCCAAAAAAATCCAAATACTACAAAATGTTGCTATCATCACAGTAAACCACAGAAGATCTATTGTCAATATACAAAGTTCAGAAACCCTGGGTAGCATGATAACCTTAACATTGCTGTGTCCTTCTGCTGGTGCTCCTCACTTTGAGTGCCTGTCCCAGTGGACCAGGCCTGGGCTCCTGTTTACTCCTTCTGTATTTATAGACCTTCCATCTGTCCTCAAACTGCCCTTCACATCTGCACACAACCACACTTTATACATTACAAAGTCAGACTGGGGAATTTGTCACTTAATTTTGTTTTTATACTGTTCTCACCAACATATCCTTGCTTTTCATTCTCATTTTGACATGTTATGCCCTTAAACACTAGACAGCTTATTTGGGTGTGGGTTTCACGTCCATTGTCTCCATCATTTTAACTGTGTAAACTTGAGCTGCGTGTCCATATGGGAGCGCTCAGCAGTCGTTTGCCTAAAGCCCTTCTTCCCTGTGACCGTGTCAAACAGCTTTCCGTGGATCAGGGGACTTTGACAGGAGAATAGATTGCATGTGTTTACATTTCAGTGAGAAAAGCAGCAATGTGTGTTGCCCAGGGCTGCGCGGGTCTATGAGCGTCCTGCACTATACTGGTGGGGTGGGAGGTTTCATCTGTCAGAGCGGACAAGGAGAATGTTGTTCTAGGTTTCAAATGGAAGCTTACAGTAAATAAGATCTGCAGGCTAGGGCTTCTGTTGGAGCTTCTATCCAAACAGCATCACACAAACCAAGCCACTGTCAAAAATGTAATAATAAATTCATTTGCACCTTTTATTTACATTTTACACAGTGTCCCAACTTTTTCAGAATTGGGTTTGTATTGTTTAGAAGATCTGACGACATATAGAGATTATAAAACAAACTGCCTTCAGCTTCTGAATTTCTCTGTGTGTCTCCTCCCCCATGCAGACCCCCACTTCTAACCTGACAGTGTAATCATGGAACCGGACAGCATTTTATGGGGCCTTCTTTTATAACCACCAGTACTGCTTGACCTCCATAAGTCCCCCAAAGGCACCTCCACCACCATTCCCTGCCACCAACCCCCACCTCCAACATGGTCCACTGTCCCCATTGCATCTTTTATCCCCAAACCTTTCTATCCTCCATCACGACATGCTCAGAGGCTGCAGTAATGTCCTGTTGGGCAAAGGTCAGTCCTGGTCTGTCATGGTGGGTTGGACCTTAGACATAACAGGAGCCTTTGGGGACTGCAGTGAGTTGGTCCTGTCTGCCTACAGGTCATTTTTCAGTGTTGAGAGATTGAGTGAGCACATGTCATACAAAGAGGTTAGACATGACACTGCTTTACATGGATTTAGACATATAAACACGCCTTGCTTATCATTACATAGACATGATGCAAACCGTTGAATTGCCCAAAAACATATTGTGAGAGGAATAAAAAAACAAAAGAAATTTGACTATATGAGAATGTTCAGTTCATCCCAGAAGCTTCAGTGTGCCAGTCAGTTTCTCACAAGCTGAAATATCATCTGGCAGTTGATCTACATCTCTTATCAAAAATAAATTAATCGTGGCAGATAGTACATTGTGCATGCTATGTTTAACACAGCAGACGCTGCAGAATTTAATCACTCTTGCTAGATGTTATTGCAGGTGGTCCAGATTTTCTTTTTTTTTTGTAAAAATGTTCTATTCTTAGTACAGGTGTCTGTCTATGGGTGTCAAATTGAAACATATTGTAGAAGTACAAAACATAACTCCTTTCTTAACTTACATTTCATTTCATGTTGTGTGATTATACTTTATATTATGTATAAATGCATCTGCCATATGTCCTGATGTACAGGACCTGTGCCTGGCCCCAAAGAAGTTGCACACTCATGTTGGACCGCCTTATGCTTTGATTACGGTACACATTTGCTATTGGCCTCCTTTCGATAAGCTTCTGCAATGTCACAACATTTATTTTCAACCAGTGTTGCATTAATTGTTCGCCAAGATCTTGTATTGATGATGGGCGAGTCAGACCACCGCACCAAGTCTTCTCCAGCACATCCCAAAGATTCTCAACGGAGATAAGGTCTGGACACTTTCGTGACGAAACCATGTGTGAAAATGATGTCTCATGCTCCTTGAACCACTCTCAATTTGAGCCCGATGAATCCTGGCATTGTCGTTTTGGAACAAACTCGTGCCATCAGGGAAGATAAAATCCAGTGATGGAATAACCTGGTCATTCAGTATACTTAGGTAGTTAGCTGACCTCATTCTTTGGGCACATAATGTTGCTGAACCTAGACCTGACCAACTGCGGCAACCCTAGATCATACAGTATTAGGTGGTGACTCTTTTCTTGGCCAGGCAGTGTATTATGTGAATTATGTAGGCCCACTGATTCCTAAATGATGGGTTGGGAACCTAAAGTTGGCTGCATGGAGGTTGAATGCAGTTTGTCATGTTAAGCCTATTATTGTCATTACATTAAATGGTGCTGCAGATGTTAAAATGTGTGCCATAAATGTTGTATAATTTAAAATAATTTAAAAAAGGGATAAAACTTGCCCACAATCAGACCATTTGTCTACATTCAGATACGCTGAGAACCAAAGATGTAAATGTACTGTGTGGCACTGATGTCGAAGGTCTCTCAGTGTGAGCTAGATTGAGACCACTCCAGCTTCTTGCTTCTTTAACAAAAGCACCCACCTGTTCACAAATCTTCTGTTTCTCTCATAAAAACAATGTTTGCTCTCATTCATTAGCTCAGTGAATGGTTTCCCTAATGAGTGCACCAGAGGAGGTAGTCCGTGTTACAAAAGACATGGTTTTGCCAAGGTCCTGTTCTTCAATACAACAAACACACAAGCCACTTAAGATTTACTGATGTGGATCTGAGAACCACACAGCTAACATTTTCGCGCTGATGTCTCCATTTGTTGCTTGGTCACAGTGTTTGGTGATGGATTGGGATGTTTCCATTTCCTCCACCTCATCCCCTTTTCCCCCTCTTTTTCCTTGACAGACCATCCATCCTTAAACAATTTGGCAGTGTCCGGGCCTAAGACTGAGACGTCGGATAGGCCTCACCACTGACAGTTACCTTAATGAAAGACTCATCGGAGGCTGGAGGCAGGCTCTTTCACTGTGCGAGACGGGTGGAAGAATAACATGCTGTCAGGTGAGGGCGGCCATTGGAGCGGGGGGAACATTATGAGATTCTGTAGGCAACAAGTATTAGGGTCGAAGAGCACCGGTCATGGGAGTCCACCTGGGATTCAGAAATCAAGTCGGGAGCAGAGTGGGCTGTCATTCAAATAAGGAAATACATGAAGGGGCTATACTGTTGCTGCTGGTTTAGCTCAATCTTCACAGCCACTGTGTTCATTTTCTCATATCCTCACCTAAACAAAGAAACATTTAAATGTGGAAGCAAACTAATGACAAAATAAAGTTGTGGTACAATAATAGTACATAAATTTAGCAGTTAACTTAAATTTAGTGGTGGGGCTCGATTAAAAACAATTAATCTAGATAATTACAGGCTTTGTAATGAATTAATTGCGATTAATTACATTTTTATCAAATAGTAATATTTATGTCAGAAATAAAATATAGAGGCTTATTTGTATGTTCTGGCATATTTTACTTGATTTCAAACTAACACCGTGGTCAAACGGAGAAGTATTCAGCATTTGTGCATCGAGCTCTGCCTCTCGTGCACGTAGTAACACGCGGGGCACCTCTCTCCTCTCTCCTCCTCTGTGCTCCATGTGTGACCTCTGCGTGGACCTGTCCCCTCTGTCCTTCGCATCTGAACCCAACAGACTGCTGTCTCCTGTGTGCGTCAGCCAGCTGTGAGGACGATCTGAGATATGATGAGCGGCACCTTGAAGCCGTGCGTTTGAAAATGAAAGGAGTGACGCTGTGCGCTGGTTGCGTGGAGGCGGGCTGACCTCGGCCCCACAGTTAAATGTAGTGCACTCGTTTAGGCACATTATCTGTTCATACCTGAAATCCACTCTTATTTGGTGTTTTGGCCGGTGTGGATGCCCAGCCCTGGTTACTGTGCACCAGAAAGTAGGTCAATGAGAAAAGTTCCATGTTGTCATAGACAAGTGCGATTAATTGTGTAAAAAAAAATTTATGAGTTAATTTCTCTGTAATTAATTGTGATTGTGATCAACCGTTAAAGTCCCAGCCAGCCCTACTTAAATTGTATATTTAGTGTTTTGCCACGTTTCTGAAACTCCTTGTCCAACATACAAATTTAGTAACTGCTACATAGTATGTAGCTTAAGCTTATCTCATGCTAATTGCTCTTATAAATAAAACAACTAAATATCAAGCCAGATGCTAATTTTCTCTAACCAGGCACTGACATTACACACATGTTGTCACTAGTCAGTTGCCAATTGCCAAAATTATTTTAACTATTCTAAGTTGCCTTCCAGGGTTCTGTAACTACTTGTCCAGTATGAATTTAACTCCTTTTAGCATATAGCCTGTAGCTTGCAGTGCTAATTGCTTCTATATCTAAATGAAAATTTGTTCTCTAACCAGACACTGACATCATTCTTGTGTAGTTGCATTGTTGGAATTATTTTGCCAAAATCTAAACAATTATGTTTACACTATGGTCAATTTGCATTTTTTGGTGGCTATAATCTGGTTGGTCATGCATAACCATGTTGTTTAAAACACTAAACCGGTAGGCTATATACACTCAAAAACTCAAGGCAACAGAATCCCTCAAGATTTGTTTTCAACAACTAATATTTTTTTTTCACCTATGTTATTGTTCGTATGTCTAAAAACCTTCAATTTTAAGTTTTACTCACTATTATTATTATTTTAACTCATCTTACAGCCAACTTACTATCCATTGTTCAGAAGATGTTAAAATTGTAAAATTGTTTTGCTAAATTTAGTATAAGTATGTTTTTATTATTTTCAATAATAATACTTGATGATGAAATGAAGATGAGTTAAAAAAATAATGATAGTGAGTAAAACTTCAAATGTAATGTTTTTAGACATGACCATTAAATTGAACAAAAAAAAAATTTTTTTTTTGAAAACTTGAGATTTGTTGGCCTCAAAACTCAAAACCTTAAAGGATCCTGTTCCCTTGAGTTTTTGAGTTTTTGCAACTTCTTTTTTTTTTTTTTTTCATTATGTGAACGTGTTGTGTCTGGGATCCATAGAGTGGAACTGGCCTGAGAAAGCTTTAGGCTGCTGTCAGACCTTAGATTTATAGGGCACAGCTGCACAGAGTTGTCTTTGGTCTTGTGTCAGCCCTGTAACTGCAGCCTAACCTCTTAGCACCGGTCCGGCTCATGTGATGGATGGAGGTGTTTAAGTCGGGTTAAAAGTCTCCTTCCAGTCACTCACCAAGCGCGGCCACACTTTAATCTGCCGCCCTGAAAGCCTGTCTGTAATATAGCCATTTGTGGCTCTGATGAACAAAGTGCGGAGACTTGCTCCAGTGGGTTCAGCCTGGATGGATGAAACCCTGGCTCCTGTCCCGCTGCTCTGATTACCCTGCTCTGACCAGGCCACTCTGCCCCATTACATTAGTGCTCCCTCTACTCCAAAATGCTTTTGAACAAGCAGTACGTTTACATGCAGGTAGAGAAATTTAAACTGTGCCTTAGTCCTATTGTTACTTGGTTTTCTATTATTTGCAGTAATATACCTGGATAATGTGGTTTGTTGTTCGTATATTGCTAATAAGATCAGAGAGGCACTTTTCGCTTGTCAGACAGGAGCACAGAGTAAGAGCGAAAGCCACTGTTTAGAGGAATACTGATTTTTTAGATCATCAAAGTCCCTCTACTGCTGACCTCAATTATTTGTCAGATGTTGGTTTCACATGTTGTAGACTAATTGTTTAAAAGAGAAAGCTTGTCTGTCAAAGTTTATGATTTATGTACTATCAGAAGATGCTGTTTTGGATACTGCATTTTTACTTTGCTGTGTTTGTGTGGAGCAGACCAGCAGACTACTTTTCGGTCCTGACCCACCAGTTAAGAATCACTGGGCTAAGTACTGAATGCAGCATTAGCCTATACATAAGCTTGATTCTTCCATTAGAGGGCTTATTAGAGCTATGAGCATAGTCCAACTCTGCATGAAAACCTACTGACTGAAGCCAAATCCATTAGTCTTTTAGATTTGTTTTGACTCACTGTGCTGATACATTGTCACTGGAAGCTCTAGTTTTCCGGAAGCCAGTTGTGCATTCCCTGATGAGAGAATTCCAGAGACAAAACCAGGTAATAAAGACAGCATTAGCGGCCTAATTAGACTACCGACCTGCTTTGGCAAAACAAATCATTTCATCACGCCGTTCACAATAGGGCATCACAGCTGATCCGAGGT
The DNA here is from genome assembly GCA_020698575.1 of Bostrychus sinensis. NCBI lineage: Eukaryota > Metazoa > Chordata > Actinopteri > Gobiiformes > Eleotridae > Bostrychus > Bostrychus sinensis. The sequence goes on from CM036258.1 coordinate 22,267,450, forward strand.
GCAATATTTCATAGCCAATTTCCTGTACCTGGGATTTATTCACCAATTTCTGTCAATAAATCTGGGCTCATATCCATATTTATTGAGCTGAGAGTTGGAGGAGGCCAGGAGTTCTGGGCCCACATAATGAAGACAGTGTTTCACAGAGGATTCAGATCCCTGGGTGAGCCTTAACGCCTCCCACCGACACTCATATTCTGATGCATTCACAGGCCTTGTAAAACTCACTTGATGTCATCCCACTGCTGTAGCTGTCACAGAGGTTGTAAATTACTCTGACATACATGATTCTGTGCTGTGTTTGTCCATATGGCACAGTGGGATAATTAACAAGACCTCTGTACAGTACAATGCTTACATTACATTTCATTTGATGTATTTTTCTGGTTAATGTTTTTGCTTGTCACAGTGTCAAACGCATTATTATACCCTTTTCTGGCATTCACTGTAAGGATATATTGGTAATATTGGCATTATTTAATGTTTATTATTTTATAAAACCAGAAATAGTTGTTTCGTAAAACCTTGGTGGCTCACCTAGCGCACGTACCACATACAGAGTGACATGGGTTTGAGAATTGGCATGGGTATATTTGCTCCTTCTTATTCTCTTTCCCAGCATTTCCTGTCAGTCTACTGACACTATCCAACAATGTCAAAAGTAAGTAAAATATATCTTTATATATAATAGAAATAGCTCTTTTTAAATTGCCCATAGTGGGGAAATGTGAGTTGTCTGTCAGTGTTTGTCAGCCCGACAATCCATTGTCCTGGATGCACCCCACCTCAGGCCCAAAGTAGCAGCCACCTGTGACTCCTAGTGACAAGAAAACATATATTCAAGTAGTAGTAATATTGTGCAGCCATGCTACATTATGGCATGTTATTAAGATGGTATTAAACTGTAATAATGGTTTGCCAGTGGTGGTTTTAGAAGTTTATTTATTTATTTTCATTTACTTTTTTGCATTTCATTTAATTGAAAGTCCTGCTAATAATACAGTCGAACCAGGGTATACAGTGTATACTCTCTACCAGTTGATCCATTCACTGGTTCCAAAATCAACAATTTATGCACACATTTTATTCTAGTACTGTTTGTTTACTGAATTGCCAATTAGCGACACTTCTCTGTGTGATCGGGCTGCTCATTACACCTTGTTCTCCCTAGATTTAGTGATACCCCATAATTCTTGGGATAGATTAGGCAAATTCAACATATCCTTGTTTGAAATGTGTCTTCTGTAGTCAGCGTACACCATCAGCATCCACCCTGCATGCCTGGCCGGTCTTGCTCTCAACACAAGAGAAGCTGGGATTATGCGTCTTAGCCTTTTCTCCTTCATGCCTCTCCTGCATTTTGTCTCTGTCCAAGTGGAAGGTCACCTGAAGGAGGTAATCCCTATTCCTCTCTGTTTTCCCTCACTTTTATCTGAGGGGCTTTGTGACCGGTACCAGGGCTCATCCACAGAGCGGCACAAGCAAAAGCCCATGTGCTAACAGTAAGGCTTGAGGAGGAGTGCTTCGATGCGTGAGATTGCTGCCTTTTATCCCCCTTGTATGAATAGGAAAAAGTATCTTACTAAAACAGAAAGCTGATGTTGAGATTTCAAATATGTATGCTTTTCTGAAACATTGTGCAAACTTACTTACAGGCTATGACCAGCAGGCCTGTCCCTCATTCAAAGGAGAAGGACAGGGATTTCTTATGTGAAATCTCCAGGGATCTGAAGGTTTATTTGCATTCAGCTGTTTTCTTCCAGGCTTGTGCTGTGGTGTCATTTGTTTACATGTGGAGATGCAGCTGGAGTGCTCCTCTGGGAGAGACAACCCACGGAGATGTGTGGATGTTAGATGTTTGACCATGAGAGGGGATTATTCAGAGCCTCGGAGCTTGTTGCAGTGGCGTCTTAGTATTCTAGAGAGCTCTTGATGCAAATGATTGTGAAACTGAAAGATTTACTTGGATTGTCTTTTACTTCAACCACTCTGTTCTTTCCCAGTGCCTTTTTGTTCATTTTTGTTTCTTTTTGTGTTATCTTTTTGCTTTTTTTGCTTTTTTTTAAGTAGTGTTATTCTTTACATTTTCTAAAGTAATGTTAGTGTCATTTAAGATGTGCTTTATTTCCAAAGATTTTCTCAATAGCATGCCTTGCAAGGCACATCTGTGACAGTTTTTGCAATTTTGTTGATAGGGAAAATATACGTTCTTACTATATCATTGTACACTGCAGTTAGTAGTACATTGTAGTTGTTCATCCACTTATTCTCATAGAGGTCAGTGTAGGGGTTTGTTGAGGTCTACTCTGGGCCTGAGGCTGGGTCAACTCTGCCAGGCACAGGGCCGACACTCAGAGACATGCACTGACAACCATTCACTCTCATTCCCCATGGCAATTTAGAATCTTCACCTGCTGTGTGCTCTGGGGTGAGATGGTTATTCTACTGAATGAATGTCAGCCCTACAGCTAAAAGTCTCTTCTCCAGGGCGCAACCCACCTAAGGCCCACTGTTGTGGAAGACCATGAATGATTTACCCCACCGATACATGCATGTCTTTGGATGGTATGGCAATGTGCTCAGAGAGAACCAATGATAACATGATGAATTTCCACATAGAGACTCCGGGATGCACCCCATAATGGCAAACAGTTCTCAGTTAAATCATAGCGCATGGCTAATTTGCATAAATAAGCAAGTACGCTTATATAGTCCAACACATTGTTATGTATTTCAGGTCTATATGAGAGTTTCTTTCATTACAGACAGAGCTAATATGACTTCTCTGTTGATTATTGTGCTTCAGAATCTTGGGCATTTTCCATTGAATTTGATTATTCAAAAAATCTTTAGACTTATCTCATTTTGAAGGTAACCACTTGAGAATTAATAACACGACTTTAATACTTACGCTCCATAGTCTACAAATAGGCATTGGAATGGACACTACTTAAGCAGTTTTCAACAGAAGAACTTCTCTTTCTGGTCCAACCTAGAATGGATCACTCAATTTTCTCTAACAGACTCTCAGACTATGCAGAAGTGCTGCCAGTTATTGTTCATGGCATGGAGCGTTATGATGATGTGTCTCGACTGAGCACAATGGCCAGTAGTTAGTAAAATATGAATCAGCTCAGCAGGGGAGGCAGGGTTAGCCATCACAGTTATGCCAGTGAGGACCATTACCCTGTACTGTATTTAATGAGACATATTTAAAACAGTAATCATCCTCCTCTTCGGGCCCCAGGTCAGTGTGCACAATCCCTCCCTCAGGTGATTGAATAGAAAGGCCATATGTGCATGTTAACCAAGGTCACACTCTCACTCATTTTGCATGTGGAATAGATCTTCTTCAGAATGGCAGAGCATGATTAAATCTCAGGCTTAGAATCACATTCAGAGTCATTGGTCAGGTCATTAAGTGAACTGTGGAGCTTTTCCAAGCAGCTTGATTCAATTGAATTAGAGTATTATTCCACATAATTTGGTTTGGAGATTAACACTTCCCTGGCTCCATAATTGTCTTGTGATAAACGGAGCAAAGACACTGGAAAGAGACATTTTGATGGACCATTTGTTAAGACATAGAACATTGCTTCTCTATTAGACAAGTTGGATCAGAACCAGTCCGCAGGTTCACTAACAGACAAGAGGAAGATTGAGCCAGAAATAGCAGTATTTCAATTATTATTATTATTATCCTGTTGTTGCTGCTCCTGCATAGGTTAGGTACTTACAATATGTATTAACAGAACAAGCCACTCATCATATTTTGGAGACATTTTCAGATTTGGTGGAATGGTAATGTTTAAGGCAGTAGTTAACCAAAGAAAATTTGAGATGACTAAATTGTAGTAGGGTACTCCTCACATATTTCGTTCATAAGTTTGAATTGATGTTCTAGGTATATTGGCACATGAATCATTGTTGTGAATAATCATAATTTCACGTAAAACTAACTGAGGTGTCCGCCTTGACTAACTTTGCTTTGCCTTTTAACAGATTATGGCAGGCGGTCACAAAATAAGCTTTGATTGATTACATGTGTGATACATGTGTGATACATGTGTGATATATATATATATATATATATATATATATATATATATATATATATATATATATATATATATATATATATATATATATGGCCAAATGTGATTTTGTTCTGAGATTTCACATCAAATTACTCAAAAGTCAGGTCCCTTTCTGTAATGCCCTGCACTCATAACATCTACACACCCTCTGCCATTTAGTAAAACCATCCAAAATATCTTTTAACATATCCTCCTGCTGCATGTATTAACATAATTTCCAGGAGAAAGTCCAGATGTGGTTCTCCTGACATTCTCCCTATAAGACAGCTTTGGAATTTAATTAAACCTGTAATTCCACTGACAGATATGATACGAATTCATAAATACTATGATTGCCTCCTTATACAGATCATATTTACTGTACACATGAATGAAAGATTTACGTATCTGCCTGATCCTCAATTACCACACCATAAAACCTCAACATAATCTTATATTTTCCCTTTTTAATCAATACATATTTCAGATTTCTGATAACTCTCTATATGCTAGTGTGACCTTCATTAGTATTAAATTGATCCTTAGTGTTCAATTAGGACTCACTGCTTACACATGGCTTCCCATTGCATTATCTCTGATTTAACAGTAACAAGTCAAGTAGCGTTATATAGATGCTTGAAGAAAGTCACATTCACGCTATCTTTACGCTGAATACAGGCCTTCCCTGTGACACTAATGAGAAATTAGAAGGATATTAAGGCACGCTAATGTCTGATAACAATACAGTAATGATGTAAGCATATTTGCACTAGTGTAAAGGCGTTAGTGCACGGACGGCTAATTAAACAGAAAAGAGATAAAACACTTTTTCTGTAAAGGTCAGCATCTGATAAAAGTTAAATAGGCATCAAAGAGAAAATTTGTGTTCTATAAAGCAGGTGCAGGTTGGAAAAATCCCTATATCCATTTGTATAGCACGAGTAGAGGATTTTGAATTGCTGCCTAGTCCAACTGTAAATGATGTTCTATGTATATACTCCAATGAAAGGAAATCTCTGTAACAGATCATACAATTCATTGTTCGACCTTTGCAGTTTACTCACACTACGGTCAAACTAAGAGCTCTTGGCATACTCCAGAGCCAACAGTAGCACAGTGGAACACATGTAAACATGTTTACACCCCTTGTGGCTGCAGCAAGTGTACTAAATCTTTAAAACATTCCTGCATCGGAACAGTATTCCAGACCAACTCCACAAACTCCAACTCTTCTTTTCTTTCCTGAAAAAAAAAAAGTTAAAAATTATCCCTGCTATAGTTCAGTAGTGTATAGGAGGGATCCACTGAAGATGTTTTATCCAAGGCCCAATCAAGTGTGAATTCTCTTGTCTTGGCTCCATTGATAAAGGCTTTTCCCCACTGATAAACTCAAGGTGAGTAAACTCAGAGTTGTCTGACTAAACTCCAAACCTGTTTTCTGAAACAAAAAACTTTGAGTTGGCCCAGTCTGAGGAAGATAACTCTGAGTTAAGAAATAAACTCAGAGTTAGTTCAACCCACATTGATGCCTACAGTTGCCAATTATGTTGCTGTATGGTGCGTGGGAATAATTGTGCTTAGGTGCTCGTTCTGTCTGTATATTGATGTAGTTCCGGCGCTGGAAATGCTCTCATTCCCTACAACGGAAGTGTATTTGCTGTGGAGTGCAGCAATTTATTGTGTTCATGTGCTACATTTTTATCTTTCAGACTCTTACTTTTGATATCTATAAACAAATTAAAGATTACTGAGTAAATCAGCTTTTAGCAAAACAACAATAGTTTGATTCTCTGCTGAGAAGTCCAGTTAAATTGCTTAATCAAGGTATCATAGATCATAGCTTTGAATCAAAGCGTACCGATCATAATTATGTTGACTAATTACTTCCTAATAACTATATGTATTCAGTTCTGTAGAAGGAGCAGTATTATATACACATTACACAGGGTGCTGGGTGTAAATCCTTGCAGCAGGAGCACACATCATGAAAACAGAAAGCTATATTACTGTGATAATGAACTGACAAGACCAGCTCCGCTACTGCAACCCCATAAACCCCAGTAGCGATTTACGAGTGCAGAGTGACCAGAGCACATCCACCGTGCTCAGCCCAAAAGCACAACCTTGCACATCCCGACTGTATAGTGTCAGCTAACAGGAGATGAAGCTCTGTTTAAACTATGATGTACAGGTCTTTGGGCTGACCTGGGCTGGCACCATCTTCTATGCTCTCTGTGCCGCACAGCAAGGACATTAATCTATGTCTAAGTGTCAGCCATGCAACTAATCATTGTCCAGGGTGTAGGCCCTAAGTTGCCATCAGCAAAAGCGCGCATTTATTTTAAGATCTGTTTCACCATTACATGTGATAAAACCAAAAGAACTCTAAACAACTTTTGGATCCTGAATTCATCAGTTGACAATCATTGCACTGCTTCATAGTGAATCTAGTGTGTTTATTATTATTTATTACAGGACTTACTGAAACAGCTTTATGCTTTTACAATATTTTACATATAATTGATGTGTGAAAAGATTTTTGTTCTTTGTAATAAAAATTGTTTCATTCCAAAGATGACATTTTTTGGAATGTAAAGTAAACCTTGCAAATCCCAGCTGTAGCTTCAGAGAAGGTCTGTTTGTGGTGTGCAGGGCTTTGAGCTGACCTGGACTGCCACCATCTTCTGTTGACTCAGATGCTCACTGTGGCATTTCAAATGCCTCCCAGAATAACCGTATAAAATATATCATAAATAAAATAGTCATATTGAAAAGCGGGTTAGCTGAACTGCTACAGGACAGTCATTTCAATTATTCACAGGAATGTAATTACAAAGCTCTACATCCAGAGCTGTGCAGTTTTGCCACAAGCAAAGATCATCCATAGTCTGTTTTTATTGATATTCTCATTTCAGCCCTGGTCAGGGATTTCTGCAGCCCCCATCTGAGAGCAGTTCTACACAATTAGGCCCGTGGATCCTTGGAGGAGCAGGCCACAGAGGCTCTGGATAACAAGGCTGCACTGAATTAGTAATATGGAAAATAAAACACTGGTTGGTTGGAAATCCCAGAATACTGCCGCAGACCCTGGAGTCATGGAGAAGCATGGCAGCAGAATGGCCAGATGAATTTGAATGTGATTGATGGAGGAATACCACTGGTTGGATGGAGTAACAGTCTGCACTGCCTTCACACAGACAGCAGTATTTATATTTTTTTCAGTGATTTCAATTTAATTAAAATTTTTGTTTTAGTAGTCAGACAAAATATGTAAGCATGTAAAAAATTCAGTGGGCATTCTTTAATAACAGAACTTGGCTTAGTATGAACAAATTACAAAGAGATGTTAGATGCCTGTGTGAGTTAATGTATCGAAGGATTTCCATAGCATTTGAATGAAGCATAATGATTAAATATGGTGCTACTGTAGTCATCTGCCTTCTTCATAGGTCTTATCTAGCTACAAAGCATTAAAACCTTGTTAAAAATTCTCGTAGTAAACACATTTGTCTATATGTGGCTGGTTACAAGATAAGGTTTTAAGGCTCTTTGTGCCACTATCTGCACTCAGTCTACTCTGTTATTTAAGAGCAGCAATTGAATTTGAAGCTGCAGTGATCAGTGGCCATTACTGCCACTCGTTCCTGGCATTTTGTGGGAAATACAAGTCTATATAATTTCTGCATAGTGCCTTTTCCTTCTGCCTTTAATACTTGTATTGCACAGCCTTCCATGAAAATGTAATCTCCCGTTCATACCATCAGTGCTGTTTTCGGTGCAGAATGTTTTGGGCCTAATCTTATATTAGTTTGGGTGATAGACCTTGAGAGCCCAGTACTGTTACAGGCATGTTTTAAAGGCAGTAAAATTATTCCTTTATGCGGCGTATGTCGGCACTCACCTTTCTTTCTTTTTCCACTTTGCTTGCTGTGGCAGTGTCGGTGAAATACTAGCCCCCTGAAAGCCATTTGGCACCTAATTGAGCAATCCTATTACTTTTCTCTCCCTTTAGACTGCGACTTTCATTGCTTTGAAGCGATGCTTGGAAGGGGCTGTAAATGATTGTTACAGCAGCAGTGAGTATATGTGTGTTTAAGTAACTTTGTTGTGATAGCACACACCTGAGCTAGCAGCGATATCAAGCATCGATTGGGTTCAGCGATGGACCACATTCACCATTTTCATGCAGAGCTGAGTAACAGAAAAATTGATTCAAGTAAAACTCAAAGTTCTTAAACCATGTACTTAATTACTCAAGTTACTTCCCCAGCAGTTCCCTTCAGACTAATTCTGCAGTGTTTAGCATTTGTTAAAAAGCTAGTATTAAACCAGGCTTGTAGTGATAGAGCTCAAAGTGTGTAGCAGTAAATGCTATAATAATAAACGGGCCTACTTTAAGCACATAATCTCATAAGCTACAGTAGTCAAGCTTATGAGTTTCTTTCTTTACAACATGAGAGACCAAAACAACCAAAAACAAGCTTACCCAGCCAGAGAGTGACTCCAAATATGTGTCATTAGGAGTCCCTTGTTTACACGGTGCTGCTCCTGATTCTTAAGCATGCTCAGAGCACCACTCCAACCTTAACTGCAGTAAGCTGTATGCAGTACATGCAGTAGTGCGACGATAAACCACACTGTCTAGGCGTGCATGTGTTACTCCAAGTACAAGTAGAAATTTGAATAACTGCCCTCCGCTATCAAAATAAGATGCTTACATTTAGTTTAAAACTCCAGCAATAATGTGAATTTCTCTGCCTGCATGTAAATATACTGATAGTGTTTCACGCTTGACCAGTTCAATACTTAGTACAGCTGCAGATGTTACTAGTAGAAGCAGACAGGCAACCAGCCTCTGCTCATGTCTTCTATCCACAATGTCAAGAGAAGTTTTTAACATACAACATTAGGCTAATTAAATGCAAATTTCCCGAGCATGGTCGTCCATTTCCTGAGGCTATGTCTGTACAGCAGGCAGTCCTCTGAAATGTTTCCACATGATCCTGTTTCATCCCAGCACAGATTCCATTTAGACTTAGTTCAATAATAATACTATTTTATTCTACACCTACCGTCGTATGAATTATGCACCAGGATTGAATTGAAGCTTTTGAGCTTTGTTCAATTATGCAAATTTCTTCATTTGCTATGTGCTTTTATGTAAGGCAACCTTCCCTTTTCATCCATGTCCAACAGGAGACACAGGGGAAGTGTGTTTTAAGCCAAGGCTAAACACAACATGTGATCCGCATAACAATCATATGTTGTCCATCCACTCATAAACACACAGTATGTAACATTAGCACATATTTCTATCAGCACATTTAACCATTAACCGTCTTCATATGAGTTATTCATAGGCCAGAGTAACATATAATTGGGTTGTCCATATTTATGCAAGCCTTGAGGTGGGTTTTTATTTTATTTTATTTAACTCAAGTTATGGTTTTGGGCTGCACTTTACAATTAACAGTTTTCTTGTATTTTTTAAATACAACATAGCTTCTCCTTAACCTTAACAATAAGTAATAAAGTAGCTTTAGCTTGAAGCATATTGTAATTCAAAGAGGACAATGCATAAAGAAACACAGTTAAATTAGCATCATAACAATAACTGAATAAATATAGAGAGACACTATATTTAAGGTGCTTTTATACATAATTTAAGAGTGTTTATATAGAGTAGATTAGATTAGAGCATTTATATAGAGGTCATCAATGGACATGTGGTAAACCTAATTGTCAGTTTAAAACTTTGGAAAATGGTGTTCCCATGAGCAGAATTTTTTGCCACCGAACCCAAAGGTTTGCACCAAAATGCTTTATCCTGACATTATTTTATCACACTCCTAACTCCATCCCTAAAACAAGAACATAGCTATCTTTTGTTGGTTTGTATTATTAGAATACTCAAAGTAATCTAATTCACCAAAAAAAAGACATTATATCACACTTAGAACACAATGTCAATTTTAGAGTCAGACTAGTAGCTGGAGGAGGCAGGCCAGCTGATTACAGTCTCTCTGAGTGAAGTTACATGTCCTGCAACTAAAAAGCTATTGTCTAGCATAAACTCCGCCTAAGGCCTATAGTTGTTGGGATAGGCTCCAGCCACCAACAACCCCTAATGATAATTAGCATGGTTGCATCCTCAAGCCCCCCTTCTTTGAGACCATACAATTGACCAAAGTTTCCAGCATACATAAACATTTGTTACAGATTAAAATTTGTGTTAATAAAGCTGAGGTGACATCTTCAGGTCTTCTTGTTCACAAATAATTACTTGTACAATATGCTATGGTGATTGAACACCACCTGTTAAAGCTTTTGTAGAATTTAATCTTGATTGTTTTTCTTCTGTGCCTTCAAATGCAACACTACTCCTACTTAATTTAAGTGTATGCAAGAAAACATAATTAAAAATGCACTTTGCATGAAGCATAATGTAATTAAATGAGGAAGGAGCAGAGTGCATGAAGATACCACAATAACCTGTTCACAAAACATAACATGAAAAAAGAGGTGTAGATAAATGTGCAAGAAATGGACAGAAGCAATTAACTTAAAATATAATGAAGAAGAAATGTAACAATATGTTTAATTCTCAATGGGTTCAGTGTATTCAGAAGAGCCCAAGTTATTTACTGTTAATTAAATTGTATTATGCATAGAAAGGCATAAAAGCTGTTGCACACTATAAAACAATGGAATTATATCCTTATTATAGAGGTGGAATTTAGTCTGCAGTGGTTCAGTGCTCATCTCTTTGCAAAAATTATTACCTTTGCTGGTTAGGTCATTGGTTAGCAAAATAACTCAATAAGTAGTTTGATTAAATATACAAGAAAGGTCAGTAACTGCCCATGGAAGAAATTATTTGTTTTTAGTGATGTTTTGGATCAACATCTGGCCAAAGATGCTAACACCACAAGGGGTCTGTAATGGAACAAAAGAACTCACGTTAATTAGTTTGAGTGAATTCGTAACCACTGTGAGATAAGAAAGGTTTGTAGCTTAATGGAAAGAGCACTTACCCTTGAACTAGAAGATCCAGGTTTAAGTCCAGTGCTTCTAGAAATACCTACGGCTGCAGCTAATGTTAGATGGTCTTTTAAAATATTCTTGTGGAAATTTCCAGGCTTCGATATTAATAAAATCCCTAATGCTTGTCTTAGCAGATGTAACATATCATTTACTTTGACGATGTAAATGACAAGTAATTAGTTCAATATTTCTGCTCGGGATTTCCATAATTAGAGCTCCTGAGCAGAATACGATTTGGATCTTTGCAGCTATAAGATATGCACAGACATTCTCAGCAAGATGATTAAATAATCTTCAATCAGCGTCAAACCAGTGGGGCCATAATCTCAGAGCTGGGAAAGGGAATCTCTTGGGGAAATGCGTTCTTTGTTAGTGGATGTTCATGCAGGCTCTAAGTGTTTGAATAAAGGATGTTTTTGATGTTGCACTGATTTTTCTTTGATCATCTCTTGGTTCTTGTGTTTCCCTGACATGCTGGTAGAAGGCTAGATGCACCATTAGCGGCCAGTGTGCTGTGGTCAGTCGGAAAGCCTCTTCAGATTTAGTCATTAGTCTTACCAAGTAAAAGCACCACTTCAAATAGAGCACTGGGTTTAAAATCCAAGTAATAGGAAAGTGGATAGGGCAGAAGTAGGAAGTCAGACCAATACATCTTCTGTTTTGTAAGATATGAGTGGTTACATTTACTCAGTTACATTTACTAGAGCCGCTTTTGAATACGTTTTTACTCTTTAGAAGAACATTTACTGCAATATACTCTTATGTTGGTTACCATAGTCATAGAAAAGGGCAATGCAATTCCTCACAAATTGTTGCAGGTAGTTATGCATGTGTTTTGACGACAAAGTAACATGGCATTGCACTAATTGGATAAAATGACCTGGTACTGGCTTCAATCACCTCTATATATTAATCTAAAAGGACCTCCTTGAAATAGAATCCCTTTCAGGTAGTTCTTTGTGATAGACCATCTGTTGAGTCAGGTTACAGAGTTGTCTGAATGTAAATAGGTAATTTGGAAGAGTATTGTGAAGGCAGTGTCACTGCAAAGGTGTAAGGTGTTTGCTAGCGTCGTGCTATTATATCCTTAACCTGTTCCCATCACCATTTCTAACCCCCTGTGTAAAGGCTTAGAAATTGTCAAAGCTTGGGAATTGATAAAGTGCTACAAAGGGGTTAAACAAAGAGACTAAGAGTAAAAACAGGCACCCCTACAATTTTTGTTTTATCATTTCATTGTAATTATTCATTTGGTTCCATTGCAGCTCTTTGAGTTGTGTGCTATTCCCTATACTGTCCACTAGATGGCGTGTATCGCGCAGTGGTAGAGAGTAGGCTCTTGCACCAGAGGAAGAATAAATTCTCTGGCTGTGAAGCTAACAGCAGCTGAACACGTGTGCTCTCTGTATTCTTTACCACAGGTTAGTAAACGCTAAAAGTCAAATGTACAATGCAAACTTTATGAGTTTTGGGATATCACAGATGACATGGTTTAATGTGGTGAGAAATGAATGTCTGTTGTAGGAGATAATTGAGTAATGAGTGAACTGTGTTGAAAGCTAACCTGCTAATGCTAGCGGTCAAGTATACTGGGTAGAACGTGCTAGAAGCTAGCCTAAACCAGTCAGTGGTATAAGGAACCTTTTTGAGTACTGAATGGGACATATTTATGAAACGATTTTCATGCACTATGACATTTCCTGATTTTGTTTATTACTCAGTGTGCATATTTGTGGTACTTGGTACCAGAAATGGTACCAAGTACCAAGAAATGCTATTGTGAAATGTATTAGATACATGGCGGTTACGTTAAAGCCTTGTGTAAGAACAGCGCCATTTAAAAGACACTTTCTTTGTAATTCGTGTAAGTTTATTTCATGGTTATTGTTAAAAATGTAAATACTTGTACTAGTTGAAGGTGGGATGCAGTTCTATATAGACATTCTAGGAATGATAATACATTTCATGTTAAAAAATGCAGTGTTAAAATAGTTAAAAGCACTAGTTGTGTTAATCCAGTTCATGGTACAGTGAGGATACAGTAAAATGCAGTGAGTTAGGAGTAAAGTACACCTATGTGAGGGTGAATGTGTTACTTAAGGTACAAATTGAAATTGGTGAATAAGTGACATTTGTGATGTAATCTGAGAAGCCTAGACAGAAAGTTATGGTAACATGGACATGAGACTGATTTAAGGTCACATAGTTAAATTGTTGATGAGTTAAAGTATATCTGAGGTCATGCAAAGGTCATGTCAATGTTGATAATGTTGATGTTAGTTCAATAAGAAGAAGAATAAATTCTCTGGCTGTGAAGCTAACAGCAGCTGAACATGTGTGCTCTGTGTATTCTTTACCGCAGACTATATGCCCTCTGAGCTGCGACCCAGAGGGGAAACACCTGCACTTCTGTAAAATCATCTGGATTGTCTCCGTACATATGCCAACTTCTGGTGGTAGATGGTTTTCTGGCATCTTCTGGAGAACAAATATTAAAAATGCTTAGATTAGCTTAAATTTACATAGATTACTTATACTTTTAGTGCATTTTTCCATTATAATGTAAGAGTACTTAAACTTGAGTACACAATTTTACTACCTAGTTCTATGTTATGGCAGCTTAATGTTTTTTGAGTTATAAATTACCCTTATAATGTTTTGGCAATCCCAGTATCACATGACTAACATTCCCCTCTTCTGCATGCTCTGTTTTTAACTCTGTTTTTATCTCTGCCTCTATGTGGGACCATCAGAGTTCTAGTTGTGCATGGTCGCTACCCTCTCCTCTTTGTCCTCCATTTATTTAATCAAATAAATCACAATCCCTGTCTTTCTCCTGGACTAGCCGGTAGTGTCAAGCACACGATCCACTGCGCTGCATAATTCAACAGGCCTGATTGCTTTTAAATTTCCTCCGTGTATTTATTCTATTTAAGTGTGTGGTGGATTGTACTGAAATGAAATTGGGCTCATTTGACTGTGTGAATGCAGAACAATGGCGCTCCTCAGTTCGGACCACTGCTTTCAGCCTCAATTTGTTTGAACAATATAAATGGTTTCGACCAGGCTCATTTCCTTGGCCAGTGGCTGTTAATGTCTTGATCCATCTAAGATAGCCTCCAAGCTCTAATTACTCACTGAGCCATAGATGTATTAGCTCTCAGTTCTCCATGATAGAGCGATGACTGGAGATTCTAAATTGAATCGTCACCTCGACTTGGTCTAAAACATTAATGCTGCTGCAAAAATATCACCCTGTCTCCTCCGAGCGGACTCACTTTATCAAATCCAATTTTCCTCATGGTGATGTCTCTGATTTATGGGTGTCAGGGTTTTCTGTGTGGCCATGAGAAAAGAATTGTGGGCTAGTACAACATGACGTCAAACATAGCAAACTATAGTAGACTTGTGAAACTGTGAAGTTGGTAACATAACCTACGTACTCTAATCAGAAATCTATTTCAAATTTAGAGTGAATTTTCTTGCAGGGCCTGTCTGCACATTTTTCTCCCTTTCTTTAAAACAATATCGCTATTCTTATCAGAGCAAAATATAAATATTTGTCTACATGGCATGATTACCCTTGACACAAGATAGTTACAATATGTGTCTACATAGGCACGCTCATTACATATCAATGGTTATGGTTATTATGTGTCTGGAGGGTATCTGGTGCAAAATCTATGCCATATCAATATACTAATCACTGCAAACTAGAAGACATTTTTTTTCTGTGGCGACCCTGGGAGAGAAAACTTAATAAAAAAGGTAATGATGCATGATTTCTTGTTTAACAGGATAATCACATACAAATATCCCTTTAGAAAGTAAATAGAGAGTTCAAATTAAGACAACAGGAATTATAACAAGGTATAACTCCAATAATAACGATTTGTTTTACATGAAAATCAAAAGTAGCAGAGCCAGCCCTGACCCAGCCCATTGTCCACTATTCTATCAATGCACCTCACAGCTATATTTGTGCTAGAACAGCAGGTTTCTCTCAAGATCTAGCTGTGGTTCCATGGGGCCCTGCAGAGTTCAGTCTTATCACTCCCAGCAGCTCTTAATGCACCACGGCGCCTCTTGGACCTAAAGCTGCCCTTATCCCGGTTACATCTCCTCTGCCTGGTCGACCTGATTTACTGTCTGTTTGCCTAATAGTCTGCCTAAACAGGCCGACTTCTGTGTGGGCAGCCAAAACATCTCCCCGTGATTGCCTCTTGAATTACAGTAATCTCATATTTTATCACACACGCACTGGCAATAGTGCTGAATATGAAATATGGTAAACTCACAAAGTCACCCATCATGGCTGACAGCCCAAATATAACAGGCCATTAGAAGGAGATAGGGGGGAAAAGCCCAGTGGTCAAGCCATCACTAGTTATCATGTAGGTGGAAACCCAATTTGCAGTTTGGTCGAGCTGCTCCCAGTGCATTTTGCATCGTCAATTACTTCAACCACTTGCACGCAGGCTATAATTGAGGCAGGACGGAGTGCAATGCTTATTCATGCGGTCATGCATTTGTGGCCTTTCACCTGTGTCTGTCCCTACTGAATATTTATCTGTGCAACTTCCCCAGAAATGGCGTCTCTATGTACACATCTTCCCCTCCTAAATCAAATACATACACATATTTGCAGCTTTCACCAGGTATCCGACACCATATCATTTTTTTTTCTTAGCTGTGGTGCTGTGTATTAGTTAAAACAATACACTGCATGCAGTTTGTTTCTGCAGTTATCTTGAGAATAATAATACCGGAAGAACCGCTTTTCTTGTATTGCGTCAACTATATGGTCTTTACATAAGGCCACACATTTTTCTTAATGTTGTGTTGGGCCTACTTTTTACTTTAGGATATAGACAAGATTGTAAAAAATAATCTTGACCTCATCTACCTATACTACATTTTACACAATTTTCATCTTTCCAAACCCCACAGCCAACTTTTGGGGCTTATTTTTCTACAGATGAATTCTATCACAATATGCTTATCAGTCAGGTATAAGGTACTGTATCAGGTATACAGATCCTTAAATCCTTGAATACAAGAAAGAACATTGCATATTCTCCCTTAAATCCTTCCTTTTGTAGCAGCAGGCAATTATAAATCCATATTGCAAAAACTAATCTTTTGAATCATTTATGGATTTTTCTGTCCATGAATAGGCCGCAGATGCGGTGCAGTCGAAGATATCAGAGCTTTTAGCAGATGATCACAGTTGGGTTCCTCACTTTGTCGGTCTGTGTGTGGCTTCATGCTGGGAGTGATAATGGCTGGACATGGCCCTCTCTGTGGCAGTCAGCTGCTCTCTGGCCTCCTGATCCAGAAAAACTGCTCCGGGCTGGGGGATAGAGAGGTGTGTGCGTGGCTCGATGTTGACAGTTAAGCTGCGTGCTGTCCAGGAGCGAGCCTATTTATGGTTTAGCCTGTAGAACTTGACCTTGTGTGTTTTTCTTAGGTGTTTGCATGAAATACAAATGAGGGATTGTTAGGAACAGACTGGTTATATTATACTGTTTTGTTAGGATTTTGTTTTGTTTTTATTAATACGTTAGCCTGACCAGCAAAATCTATTCACATTCTTAGCAAAGTGATGTGGTTCTGAAGCTATTCATCCTATATTATAATCCAGAATAGAGTTGGCTTTCTGCCTTACTTTGTTTCTCTGATTAGTTGTCAGCCCTGAAGCAGTGTAACTGGTCAAAGCTTCTGGTATATACTAAACATTATTTATTATTATTATTATTTATTTATTTATCTACGTTATTTATTCTGGATGTCTGAGGCAGGAGACAGTACAGTAGATAGTTGAACACATAGTGACATTCAAGTCTGTCTGCATGTTTGCATAGTGGTTAGCACTCCTACCTCACAGCAAGAATATCCTGGGTTCGATTCCCAGACCAGGTGGGGCCTTCCTGTGTGGGTTTCCTCCTGGTGCTCTGGTTTGCCCTACCACCAATGTGGCCAGGACTCCCCTGCAAAAGAGATTATCAAGTCAAACTGTTACAGACAGAAGTAGATGTGCGCTTGGTACCACTGTGTAGGAAAAAGACAGAATGTTAATGTTTGACCGTAATAAAGGGGTACCGTATTTTCCGCACTATAAGGCGCACCTAAAAGCCTTTAATTTTCTCAAAAACCGACAGTGCGCCTTATAATCCGATGCGCATTATATATGGATCAATGTTGGTTAATTATGGCTACCGTATTCAGGGGGCGTCGCCGAAGTGACAGCGGTAAAAACGGTAAAGGGGAATTCCAGTCCCAGCTGTTCATGTGTGCCATAGGCGTGTTTATGGATCCTGCCGCAAAAGAACAAGGAGGCGCGGCCTTTGCTCCATCTAGTAGAAGAGTTGCGACATTGAGGGGACAGAAAACTGAGCACTCGAACGCTGTTCATGTGGCTTTGAACTGTCATAAATGTAGTTGGAAACACATTGTTTTCAATGAGGGCGGCGCAAATAAGAGCTACCGGTACGAACGGTACCGTATTGTGAATGCACTAACTTGTTTTGGGAGTGAATGGAGTTGTAAGAACGCTGGTTTGTCTGAGTTATCTGACTGTTTTATTGACATTCCCTTTAGCGCAGCTCCATCTAGTGGATGCATAACGCAACCCCAGCCACTACAGTAGCTTCTATTCTATGCGCCTTATAATGCGGTGCACCCTATATATGAAAACAGTTTTAAAATAGGCCATTTATTGAAGGTCCACCTTATAATCCGATGCGCCTTATAGTGCGAAAAATACGGTATATGTTAAAAGAATGTGAGTAAAGACATCGGATTTACTTGAAAACAAGGCACAGTTTACAGTACAGTGCTTGTTTCCCCTTTACACAATGCTAAACGAGGAAAAAAAACGCACACTTCTGCTCATTAGCCTTTTCGACTATACAAGGTGAGCCACAGTGCACCGTCTTAATCAGTTTTATATTTTCCAATAGACAAATAAACCAGTTCATACTAATAACAAACAATACACAACATAACAGCAAATTTTAGTAAGCTCTTAGTGAACTCTTAAACACCTAGACAAAACAATGTATAGAAATGAATGCAAAGGTTTGAACATTACATATTTTTACTTATGTTTTGATCCATGTTTGTTAAAGTGGAAGTTTATAAGAATTCAAATAAGCAGCACCATGCCCTTTCAGTAACTCCTCACATCTGTTGCTAGTAATTGAAGTGAGACATTTCTTAACCAACTGTTTATTTCCCTCCAATTGCTGTTCTCCTTTGAGCATGTGCAGCCCCTGGGAGGGTCCTGACTGGTTAGGGATCACTGCTGTGGGATTCGCTTTGCCAGAACACAGCCGTTTCATCTCCTGCACGCTCAAGTGGCTGGTTCACACGGAGCGCAGATCAAAAGCTAATGTGACAATGACTTAGACTTCTCTATGCCAAGACTGACACACAAACCTTAGCTAAGTTTGTATGGAGAATGTCTTTAACAACCAGGAGCTAGACACACGACATATAATCAATATTTTGCTATATAGTTTTGGGAAGAAAAATGGATGAAGAAATGAAAAGAGATAATGCAGGGGCCAAATCTGAGACAGGAAGAGGGGGGTCCTCCCAGATGTGAGAGCATAATTTACTTCTAATCAAAAAGTGTGGCAGCCGGTGACAGGCAGGCATGCAGGAGACACTCAAGGTCATTAGCACATGCACAGATGTAGAGTTATGAATACCAATATGTCTGGGGCACCGTCACCAGAGATTTATTGAAATGTCAAGTCAAACCATGAAATTAAAGCAGGTTAACAATATCTCTTCCAAGGGATATTTATGCTACTTTGTTCCACTATTAGATAAATTGCAAGCTGATTTCTGCAGGGAATGAGACTGCAAAATGGCGATGCACTACCTGACCTT
The DNA here is from genome assembly GCA_020698575.1 of Bostrychus sinensis. Classification (NCBI taxonomy): domain Eukaryota; kingdom Metazoa; phylum Chordata; class Actinopteri; order Gobiiformes; family Eleotridae; genus Bostrychus; species Bostrychus sinensis. The sequence goes on from CM036258.1 coordinate 22,286,469, forward strand.
TTATAGAGGAGGCCAGATTGTTGTAATATTCTCGACTTGCAAAGCCAATGATCTCCTCCGATACTGGATAGGTGAATTGGTAAATCTAAAATCCCCAATGTGAAAGACTGTGAGAGTGAATGGTTGTACCTCAGTGTGTCACTAAGGGCCAGATTTATGAAAGGTTTGTTTACATGCTAAATGAGACAGACGTGCTAAAAGTGGAGCAAACCCAGGCGCACCTGAGGGTAGTGTCTCTGGCAGGTGCTAAACAAACAGTGCAGGTTTTGCTCCAATGACTCAATGAATATGTAAAACAAGGCAAAATTTAAGGTGGAGAAAATTCAAATTAAATTGTTTAGCACTGTTGCAACTTGAGTTATCACGATTATGGGAACTAAAACTGTGGGTGAATTTAGCACGTTAGAGAGGCAGGTGCAAACTTTTGTAGAGGAAAGATTGATGCTGTTTGTACAGATGTGGCATTAAATGTTTAAGATATAATGCTTTAAAATGGCCCATTTTCAGAAAATACAGCAATAATCTGTTGATTTGATGGCAGGGGCAACAAAGAGGCAGTCTTTACCTATAACACTTTCCTTTAGTTTCTATTGTATTCCACTGAACTGCAGCTGTCTTTCAAACTGGGCTTCCATGAATCTGTTCCATGTTCTTTTGAAGTCCTTACACTAAGCAGGCCTGTGAAGCCTCTCAGTCATCCAGGTTAACTGAAAATCATCAACTTTAAATAGCTCCAGCATAACCTGAGTCCAGCATAACAGTTCTTTAACTTCCAAGCTTGTAGGCTTTAGCTGGTGTAGCCTAAATGCTAACATAGCACAGCAGAATATCCACCCACTCACTGATAGCACACACTCAACTGTCATCTTGTTTACATTGAATTTATATTTTCTTTTTTGGGGTGTGTAATACTCTGGTCATCTAAAATGTGCTGTAGTCTTCTGTTTCCTCTGTTGTTGCTGTACCTTGTGTTGTTTACAGTAAAAGTTTGAATTCCAATGCACTTTTCTGTAGTACCACTGTATACTTTGCCTATTATTGGTGCACTACCATCTCATTTCTTGCTTCTGTTACTACCTTGCTGAAACTATTCCAGAACTTCTCATGCACAATGACCTCACTCTCCAATTCAACACTGGTCTAATGGACACTAATGCGTTAACAGGTTGAATTAATTCAGTATTGAGCAGTGAGAGCACTTGTCTGAGTGTGTTAATGTGATGCTGGTGTGTGGATGGAGTGTTTTACAGCTCTAAGAGGATTACCGGTTTGTTGTTACGGCTGTAGTCTGCATAATGTTGATAAGACTTGGAAAGGTGAACCTGTTGGAGCCAAGGCCAATGTGGACGGCCTCAGGGGTACCAGCCTGCGTGAATGAAGATTCTGTGCCACAGGTTGTTGTGTGCGCTTTATATTTTATTTTTTATTAGTGTGGTATTGTGGCTTTGTTCTGCTTACACAAGAAGTGGTAAAGTTGAAGCTGTGGAAAACCATGCTGTGTAAAGAATCCAGAATTTTATTGTAATAAGTGTGTGAATTGTAATCCTCATTCAGCTTCTCAGAGACAGCAGCCTGTAATCTGATCACTTTGTTCACATTACAAAGACGTTGTGGTGTAGGTCAGATGTCACAGGCTGACTCCTTTCTTGTTACTGCAACAAGATTTTGTAAACTACAATTAGCTTTTTAGAAAGCTCATTGTAATGTGCATTGGAGAAAATGTGTTTATTTATTCTATATTATATTGTAATAGGAATCATCTATGAACAGTGAAAACTTAAAATGCTACATAGGCTTTATTATTAATGATTTTAAACTTCTGGCACACTCCATTAAAGAACTCTTCCATTGGCTGTTGAATTAAGGCTGTCATCACCCCTAAATGCATTGAGTTGTTTCAGAAAAAGGGTAAGCTAAATGAAATGTGAATATTGCCAATGCTAGATGGGATGTGTAAAGAGGCAGAACTAATTGCTGGTTCACATCGGTCTAAACTCAGACGTTTAAGTAAGCTCCAAATTTAGGTTTGATCTCATATATTATTATTTGGAGGCGCCAAATTGGTCAAGTTTTGTTAAATAAGTAAAGTAGTAAGGAAAGTGTTATAGTGTTGTCGGTGATTTGTATGTTTGGGAATGCTAGCTCACAGATTTCACCTGTTGTCTTCTCAGCTTCTAATCATTCAATTAATTTAGACAAATATTCTGAGAAAAGAAAAGTTGCTATTCCATAAAACATGAATAAATATTAGCAATGCATTTACACATTGTTTAATGAGCAGTGATAACTGTGATATTGCAGCAGAATAGTACAAAACTAAGAGTTTTGTACTAGAAAAGTCTAAGGTAAGCTTCATATTCTTTCATTTCAGCTTCTCCCTTCCAGGGTCGCCACAGCAAATCATCTTAGCATGCAGTGCTTTGCATATTGATTTACTCCAAATACACTTCCTGGCAAACTTTTTTGGGCTGGGGACCAGCACAGAGAGAGTACACCGACTTGTGACCCCCTGTGGGTCAATTAAAGCAAACTTGAACTATTTTGTTGATACTTTTTTTGTGGTGGCTAATTTCACTTTTAGTTTTTGTATTTTTTGGAGCGTCTTGCTTTGTTTGATATAGGACAGTAGAGAAGTGACAGGAAATCATGGGAGAGAGAGGAGATGGACATTTGGTATATTGTTGGAGTTCTGACTCATTCCTGCGTTGTCTAGACAAACTGTAGACTGTTTACCGTGTGCGCTGCATTCTCTTCCAACTGAGCTAGACCGCGGAATAAAATAAAAGCAGGAAGGTTGCTATGTTGAGAAATGGGTGTCATTCATTAGCATATTTGACTGTTTATATGTTAAAACTATCATATGATATCTAAAAGACCAAAGTCATAGTCTGTGTTGATTGGTGCATGCAGAAGCAGAGATGGTGAGTGCCGGTGACTGTCATCATTACCAAGTTCCCCACTGCCGCGATCCCGGGGGATCGGCGAATCATTGGGCTCACTCCAGAGCTAATAGCCCTGTCTCACAGTGAGTAAGGCACCTTTTTGAGGTAATGCTCTCTGCAATTTGGCTTGCCATTCAGCTGTGCAGCATCCCAAGCTTTGCAGAAATTACAGTGGAGTGCTGATGTGGGGGATTTCCTCCCTTAAGAATATATGTTTCACCGACAGTTCAGAATTATGAATGATGCATGCAGAACAAGTCAATCAGTTTGCCATATGCCAGGACATCAGAGTGTGTTTGTGCATGTACTCAGTAAAGCCTCCAGTGATTTCTGCTGAGCACACAACAAATGCCAACTAATCGAAATTCCAATGCCATCCAAATGCAACCTTCTTCCCATCTGACAGTGCTTAAGATGTGTGTGAATCTAGCCTGGCTAGTCTTTCAAATACTTTTTCTAGTCTATACAAAGAAATTTTCTGACCCATGTTGATTACGGTGGAACAAAGGAATGCAGAATAAACTACAGCTTAATGCTGCTATAATGCAGCTTAGACAATCCCCACAATTAAGGAGCCAGTACCATTACCATTACGTTTGTAATTTGCTTACTTAAGCACGAGGTAAGTGCAGTAATGATACAGTGTCATGCTTCCAGCATAACCTTGCACTCTCAATGACACAGTGTGTACACAACTACTACAGAGCAGAGTGACCACCAGAGAAATTTGGTTCTGAAATTTGACTATGTACTAGACACATGATTGGTTGATGTTTTATGTGCAGGACTGTGGAGATGTGTTCTATTGAGTTTATAAATCGCATCTCAAATGTTTTTTTTTTTATATACAGTATATTGTTATTGTTTTATATCCCAGCCTTAATAACCAACGACCAACAAACCAACAATGGTAACAAAAATGATAACTAACACACGTAGGACAGACTTTGGTTCTGATTAAGGACTAAACGATGGCTAAAAATGTTATCACACAAACTGCATCTGCAGAATTATATTGACATGAAAAGATGAAATATCTGTAACATGGATCTAAACAGTATTGCAATACATCAGCTCTTTGAAATATAAATATTGAGACCCTCTTTACTTTACTAATAAAGTCAACAGCTCTTGCTGGCACTATGCATGCTCCATTCCATTTTCACCTCATGTTGACCCTCCAAAGAGCACAAAGACAGTGATATCCCCACCGCCACTGCGGTTAGGCTCGGCTGACTAAAGCAGCAGAGCTCTCTTTGACTGCTCAGCCTGTGGATTACTCCTCAATATGGGATTACGCTCCGATGAATACTCCCAGACACAATACCAGCAGCTCAACCCTTTACTATACGTGGAGAGCTTTAGCCATAGAGCTGCATTGGGATATCTGCTCATCTGCTATCAGCCACTGTATAGGCCCGTGTCTCACTGTCACTCATTGCTCTTAGTCCTAATCTCAGTCTCTCAACAGGCCTACTTAATGAGATGCCACGTCTCCAAGATATATAATCCTAACTGAAAGGTTAAAGGATTGTCTCACAGGCTGGAAAGTGTGTGCACATCTTAAGACATGATACAGACACAATAGAGTTCAAAAGTGGAAGATATAGATTTTGTTATATTCTCTTGACAAATCATGTAAATGTCTTGTTTAATGTGTTTTTACTTTTGAGGTTATGTTTTTGCCAGCAATAGATTATTGGTGAGCAGTGTTGGGTAGCATAAATCACACAAATGCTCACACTCTTCTGTGTTTGTTCCTTCATTTTTTTCAACATCAACCAATGCACATAAAGGCCAGAACACCACCATTTATTTGGCTAAATTTCATCTGTGGAAGTGAGGCCCAGTCTATACTTTTACAGCCATCTTCAGATAATTGTGAACTTTTAGCTGTAACTTTCAGTATAAAAACAAAAAGTGAAGCTGTCAAAAGCCATCAGCAGCAGCGCCATGAGAGCAGTCACTGACTAGCGCACTCTCTCTGCGCAGGGCTGTGATGCTGGGCACAGCAGAGCTAAGTAAGGCTAAGGGGCAACACTCAGAGCCTCTGCTACTATTGTTGTCCCCTTATATTTCCATTTTGGAGAATGATGAACAAGTTAGTTAACACTTGCTGTACGGTCCTGCTGTACATTATGTAGTGTATTGTATTACCCGCATGCCACCAATAACTGTTAAATGTTTGTAGAATGATCATGTAGAAGGTTTGTTCATAATTTGTTCAGTTGATTTTGAATGATATATGGGCCATGAGTCACTTATTAACCAATCAGATATCAGAAAAGATACACATCAGCCCTGCCTTGTCTGCAGACTGCAGCTGCTGTTTGAGAAGTAGAAACATGGCGTTGATGAAGCGCTTCTCCTAAACTAATGCGGTACTTGTTTATAAAAATAACTAAGTACTAGATTACTTGGCTCACAAAACTAATATTAGGTTATTTGCTACTCGAAAAAAGTAATCTGAGTACTCTAATTCGTTTCTTTGTGACTCTAATACCTAATGCATTACACCCAACCCTGTTGGTGAGTTGGTTAGTTTGTTAGTCTGTTAGTAAAATATCTCAAAAGGCAATGGTGAGATTTTGAGAAGATTTGTAGGAAAGGTCAGTCATGGGTCGAGGAAGAACTGTTTTTGGTGTTGCTCTGGGACGCTGTGTGGATCCAGGAATTTTCAAAGAGTTGCTTTGTGAGAGCAGGCCAAAGATACTACCTCCAGCAACGAGGGGTAAACAATGATTTGTTTTAATGGATTCTTTACAAATGTGATGCATAAAGGCCTTGTAGCTCAAGTGATGAAGCATTTATTCCTGAACTAAAACATGGTTTGAGGTCTTGGCATTTTCTTCCATTTCGAGATAGTTCCATTGTCAGTGCTCTTAGTCTTATTCATCAAACAGCTTGTTATTGAACTGCACTATTTATCACAAATTTAGTGTTATCAAAATATCAGCAACAACAATGTACATATAAGAACAATATAAGAAATAGCAATAAGGCTATTTGACACTTTGTATGTCAAAACTATTGGCCAGTCAGCTTTAAATCATATTGTCATCATATTGTGGTATGATAAAATTAGCAAAAAAAAAAAAAAAAGAAATAAAGAAAAAGAAAAAACAGGGGAAAACTTTAGATGTCTTCATATCTTTCCAATTTAATTTTTACTTAATTTTTACTATGGCAAAGCAAATTCAAACGTTGGAAGTCTTGCACCCTTTCTCTCTTATCATGGAAAGTCAGAATTTCTGTTCAATAGTACAATCAATAAGCCATCAACATTATCATTACAGCCAGGTTGAGCCAGCCATTAGCAACACTCATTTGGTTTAAATCCTGCTCAAATAGCTGACCATACACTTCCTTTTTAACTGACGTGATTAAATCCACTTAAATTATTAATATTCTGTATATCCAGTTGTTGGTGAAATATTTGCTGTGTAGTCAAAGTCTGCTGTATCTTATTCCTTTAGATGAACAAAATTATCAAAATACCACTGGGCATTCTGGGTTTGATTCTTAATGATCATGCATAAACCATGAGATTTCTCCACGGATGCATGTATGAAGTGCATATAATTAGCTATTCTTACTTTACAATATGGTCAATGTTGTCAACATGTGCATTTCATCATCCGACTGTGGTTATTATTTTGCGATTTAGAGACATCTGATTAGATGTTGTAAGCTGCTTGTTGACAATGCATAATATTTAAATAATCTTTAGCAGTTTCACTTCCTTTTTATCAGTCATACGTTTTAATAGTTCAATATGAAAAAAAGTGAATATTTTCCCATCATCTTGGAGATAAAATAAGTACCCCCTGCAAAGTACTCGCATCCCCCAAGGGGTCGATAAATCGATTTTTTTCGATTAATTTGAATTTGTAGGGCAGGTCGACTTGTTTAAATAAAAATCAATAAAAAAAAAAAATAATAAAAAAAACATCCACCACCGGCGCTCTGGGCTCCCGTAGTTCATAGTGGGTAGGCCCGCCAGCCCTCCCTCCACGCTAGAGGAACACAAACAACATGGTTCGGGTTTGCAGCGTCAGACGGAGCACAAACAGCGCCCCGCTGCAAAGTCAGTCCCTACAGGATTTCACGATCGCAACTATTAACGCAAAATCAAGCAAACCCCGTGAATTCAGCGCGACCGTGCAACTTTGTCCAAACTCCGCAACTCTCTCAACACCAGCGCACTGGTGGCGGAGGTCGGGTTGAGCCACAGACAAAGCGGCGTGGAGGTGCGATGCGGAGGATGGGGGTGCGGTGTGGAGCAGCACGGAGATCGAGCGCACATGAGGTCGCAGGTGCTCACCAGCAGCAGCGGTGTGGATGGGACTGAAGGAGGAGACGAACGCGGTGCTTTCTAGTTTTGTCTGGTGTCACGCTGAAAAGCTGTCTGCGTTGCCATGGTGATATAGTTGTCTAAAAAGTTGAATGGGCAGTGTATTTAGACAACAATGAAGTTTGAGGTTATTGTTCTTTAAACGTTAATGTTGCAGGCTAATAACCTTCCTAAAAACCTATAGCACAGCAAACATCTTCTGTTTTTAATGACTGGATGTTCTACAGCACACAACAGGAATCACCAGAGAAGATCTGAGAGGAACAGAATCAGAATCATCTGCAGGAGCCCCAAAAAACAGCCTAATAACACAGCAATATCGTTTTAAAAAGTAGGTACAGTTGGCCTGATCAAATACAGGTATTTTTAATTAGATTAATTACCAGCTCACATATGTTTAAAAACAGATTTTGTTAGTTTTTACAGTTCTAGCTAATATTTTTAAGAAGAATTATAGACCCAAAAACAATTGCAACTTTTAGCGCAACTTTTAAGAAAATCCCCTGTAAAATCACAGGGCCTTCTCTTCTATTTGACTTGTCTGATTGCACTTTAACCTCAAGAGGAAATCAAAGTAATAAAGCTAAACCTGTTTTGGACAATTTCTCTGTTGTCTTCAGTTTGATTTTAAGTAAGTGGGGAAAAAAATCGTTTTTAAATCGTAAATCGAATTTTTTGTGAAAAAATCAGAGATTTTTTTTTTTTGGCTAAATCTATCTATCTATCTTTCTATCTATCTATTTTTTTTTTTTTTTTTTTTTTTACTACATTCAAGTCACAAATTTGCAGTTCCAAAAATATGAATAAAAGACATTTTACATTTAAAAAGATACAAATCAGAAAGTTTTAGGGCAGAGAAGAGAGCAATAATAACGTGAGCGATTTTTTAATATACTGCTTTTAGCACTCACTGGTTTGGGAGCAACAACATGTGCACTGTAAGGACTGAATACCTATTTCCTTCAGGGGTGACCAAAGTGAGTCAAATTCCTCTGGCAAATCATATTTTCAGCAGGCTTGTATTCATTTCTCACACCAACTAACTTAATTTCCTCATTCACTGAATCATATATGATCTTTGGTCTTCCTCTACATAATACTCCTAAAGGACCATAAAATCCATTCCATAAATGTTTTAATTTGGCAATGATACTAATGTATTATGGAGAACGTTTTGCATTGATCGAGATACAGTAGCTTCAGGTAAAAGTGGTGTTCCCCAACATATAAATATAGATGTGCCGACAACCTCAAAGAACATAACTTTATTCACTGTCTCATTAACATTGTAACAAAATTCAAGGTAAAATATAAAACAATATAAAACTGTGTAGGCATTTAGCAATAAAATACAGCTATGCAATATTCTCATTAAAAAATAACAAACCTCTATTTAAGTAGCTTTTTTGTCAGGCACACAAAAAACTTTTAAAATCGCAAAACAAATTAAATTTGAGAAAAAAAGCCATATTGCAGAGCCCTTCTTCAACAATCAATAATATAAGTCTTACTACACTTTATATTTACCCCGTTTATCAATTTATTTTATTTAATGTAATTTCTAGTGATTGATAGGCATTGCCACGCATTGCCACCATAAAACAAAAGTCAAAGAAATGTATAGAATGTTTTAATACTGATTTTATTTAGGCCTACGTGGACAATGGTGGGGAGTTGATAATAAATTATATGCGCAGACCCCTGCCAAAGCATTGACAGGGGTCTGCGCATCTCATTTCACGGCCAGACCTGGACCTAAACCAGGGACCATTTAGATCAGTCATTCCCAAAGTCAAGACTGTCGTGGCCCCCTTAAATTTCCGAAAATCCCTCGCGGACCCCCAACGATAAAACTTCCCTCTATTCAAAAGACTCTGCCATGTTTTTTTTATTTTTTTTTATTTTTAATAAAAACATTACAGAAACACTGATTATTGACTAAAAGTTGTTTTAAAGTAATATTTTAAAACAAATATACAACTGTAATTAATTTCCAGTGTTTTTAGGTACTTAATATTTTCATTGACTTTTCATTTTTTTTTTTTTTTGTATGTTTTATTTGTTTTTATGAACCAAAACCATGTGTCTGAAATAATAATAATAATAATTAAAAAAAAAATTCAAATTGAAAATTAATTATAGACAGCCTCTGGGGGGCCCCCTGTAGTACCTTTGTGGACCCCCAGGGGGCCCCGGACCCCACTTTGGGAACCACTGATTTAGATTATGGATAAATGCCACAAAGACATGAAAGAATCTACTAAAACTAATCTATTTTTGTTTGAGTTAGTATCTCTTGCCTTATCTCACAATATACATAAATGTTATTGTAAAAATATATATTAAAGCATAAAAATTTTTATTTTTCAATGTATAATTTCATAAATGCAATACTTACCACGGATATTCTGTCACCATGGTTGGACACAAAATGCTAATGTCACCAGATCATGGAACATTTTAAGTGCCAGAAACTCTCAAGTTTGGCTCATTACTGATTCAGACTCAGAAGAAGATGCATACACAACAGAGTAGCAGAGACAAAACCAAACAAAGTCCTGGGACGAGTACACTCCTGAAGATATTGAACGCTTGCATGAGGAGGAGTTTCACCTCCAAAACCAAATAAACAACAACAAGCAACTATCGCAGAAGCTGTAGTTGTTGAGGAGAAGCTTCAACAGAACAGAGGAGCCACTGCTAATTGAAAACAGAGTAGTTCTCCAGGAAACTCAGATCACACTCCAGCAGGAGATCCAGGTTAATGTGGAAGTCAACGAACAAGTGGAGAATGAAAGAGAAAGGATGGCAGATGCTAAAGTGACCATTGAGAAGTTGAATGGCAATATTCAAATGCAGCAAAGAACCATTCATAGACTTCAGGAGCAGCTGAAAATGGAACAAAAATCCTCGAAGGTCATGGAGGCTCAGAGTAAAAAACAGCTACAAGATGCACACATGTCCAATAAGAAGTTAAAAATCAAGCTGAGAGAACAGGTCCAGGCCTACAATAACCCCAAAGCAGAGGAAGCAAAAGGAGAAGGACATGCTCCAGTAAGCCACCTCGAGGGAAAAACAAGAGTTCATTAAGAAAATTTCACATCAGATGAACGACATATCTGGATGGCAACAGCAGGCAGAGGAGCTGACAGTGCTCTTAAGGGCCACAGAGGAAGAGAAGACCTGTGTCCTGATGGAGAGAGAACATCTGAGGAGAGCACTACAGGACAGCGAGGACCAGAGGCAGCAGACAGCAGACGCCTTGAACCAACTGCAGAAACAGCTCAACCGGAGAAAGAAGTGGCAGTTTTGGCACTGCACAAAACCCAGTTCCAGAAACCACCACGACCCTTACCCTTTCATTGTGTAAAAAAAAAAAAAAAAAAGGAAAAACTGTATTTGTTTTATGTGTCTGCATAAACCTAAATGTGGTATAACCAGGTTTCATTGATTTACATAGAAACAATAAATCATACTGCATCTTAAAAGGGGTTTAATGTCAAATGCACAAGAAATGTCTTGTTTTAAAATTGTTTCATAGCAGATCACTACTGTAAAAGGTTCATTAACTCAATCATTCTTCTTCTGCTTATTCTTATTGCTTATTACTTTAGCGGGCACGGCTGACAGGAACCTATCCCTGCAATGGGATAGACCAGAGGTTTTCAACCTTTTTCGTCTTGAGTCCCCCCTGAGCTTTTTGTTATACCATGAGTACCCCCCTCCCTCATACGTGTTAATAATTATTCAAAAAAAATCACACACACAAAACACAATAAACTCAGATGTTTCTAAAATAAAAATAAAAAAAACAATCTAAACTCCTCTTGTGTTAAGTTATTTTACTATATTTTTATTTATATTATTTACTTCATATTTTATGTATAAAGAAAGAAAGAAAGAAAAAACATAATTACTTTAAATTTAATTATTTGAATAACTCTTCTTTGAAACAAGTTATTAAACCTGAAGGAATAGGATAGATTGTAACAGAAGTACTATTGCAGGGGTTAGTTCTGGATAATATGCTATATACACTCTAGGAAGACCTTGTGCCTATAAAAGTGGACCATGGTGTGTTTGTGATTGACATGTTGTGTGTTCAGCAATGGTCTTCTACATACCTTAGTTCTAACAAAAGCTATTCTCATTTGACCTCCGGCACCAACAAAGTATTTTCACCTGCAGCACAGACACTTTCTTTTTGGGACCATCCTCTGTAAACCCTAGAGATGGGACCAGTAAACATGTAAAATTTGGAGATACATAAACCACCTCATCTCCCCATTCTGATGCTTGATTTGAACTTGAGTAGGTTTGTGAGGTGCTGCCATGTGATAGGGTGGTTAGCTGATTGTGTTAATAAGCAGCTGATTAGATGTTATGATAAAGTGGTTAGCGAGTGTACTTTGTGTCTTGGTATTCTTACAGTAAAAGACAGAATTGCTTGAGGCACACAGATTGTAACATAGCAGTTGTTGATTGGATTGAAAAGATCACATTGGTGAATGGCAAGAGGACATGGTTTGAAAAGGCCAAAACTCAAATGTTGCATGTAGTGGACTATGTTCTGGCAGACTGTTTTCCAAATAGCCCAGGCCAAATGCATCCTGCACCTCTCTTTGTTCTGGAAGGAGTGAAATTGATATTGATCCTCACATCTAACCCAGGCCCAGACAACAAACAAGTGTATTTCACAAATGTCAGGCTTTTCCTTGGAACCAGAATGCTGACTGTAACAGTGCTTTCAGAGTGATACACTGACCGTGTCCACTGTCCACCCCAACGGAAATGGAGCGCAAGATGTGCCACTGATTTATTTTCTACAACACACTGGTGCTGTTTAATGGGATGTATGCATTTTTTCTTGTTTTTAAGGGAAATTGTTTATTCAGCCAATACTACAATATATTGTAATCAGCATCATCTGTGAAGACAGAGATGTCATCTAGGAAACATCTAGGAATCCTTCAATAATGGACGCACCCACTTGGCCACTTTTACTTTTGGTTACATTTAGTTCCCCTATTATGCTAAATTGACTTTTTTGTATTTTTAAGCATGTTAATAAAGTTGTTTCCACCTCAACAACAGTAGGAGTAATCCTGTTGGCTGAGCCCAGGCTTTCTGAAGAACTGGAAAATGCTCTGTCTCATGGCTCTACGTAGACACGTGAAACCAGGAAGTGCTCCTTCACATTTCTATACCCTATAAACTGTCACCAGACTTGTTCTGATCATTTCAGTGCTTTAATTGCTGTCACTATGAAGCAGTCAGCTCATTTATCTATCTGTTAGCATCATGTTGTTTATAGCTGTGCTAAAAAGCATTTTATGCTCTGTCCAGTCCCCACTGTTGCCAGCAGGGGGCATCAGACACCTGATCTAAGTTCAAGCTCCGCAAAATAAGATGCTTTTCATACATACGCATTATCTGAAGTTATAAAAGCAAGGAATACTAATATAAAGGTGTCTAAAATTATTATTATTTTTAAATGAAAAAGCATAATATAGGACCTTTAATCTCCTTTACACTTACATTAACAAAATTAGAAACAGCATGAAATGAAAGCCTTGATTAGCAATACATTAAACATCTGAGTTAACATTCTTTTAGCTTCCATATCACTGTTAGCAAAAATAGCAACACCAATTAATGCTAACATTGATTGACAATATGTTAAATGTGGTGTGAATTAGCATTGCTGTCTGTAAGTTAAATTCCTGTGACAGTATGCTTGCTTTGCATTTGTTAACAATAACTGTTTAACAGAAATTTTGGATAATCAGTGAAACCCATTCTATGATTTACAATAAAAAATGTAGCACAATACCCTTAAAGTGCATAGCATTAGCATAGCATACATAAGATGTAAACTTTATTGTCCTTGAACATTTGAACCCAGCTGTACTTCTTTTCCAACTCACTTTTCTCTTTTGTTGTAACCCACTCAAGAAGCAGATTGTACACAGCTGAATTGTAGCCTGTGATGCTACAGAGTATGTTGTATTCAGTTTGACACACAAAGTTACAAAACCTTCCCTTTGCTAGGACAAAACAGCCAAATATCATATTCTTAACCTTCAGAAGTAGCCATTTAGTGCCGATCAAACAACTATCAGATTAATAGCTGAAACTGGGATTATAAAACCCCTCCAGAGACACTGACCAGACAGAGAAAGCTTTGGTGTTTTCCCATTTGAGCTCTCCATTTCAATGTATCTTCTCATATCCAGATTTAGCTCTGTGCAGTTTAGGAGCCATCCTCCCTGTGAGTCTTCATTCCTCAGACTATACTGGCAGTTATCAAAACCATTTACCATCAAGAGTTTGTGGCATACCCTTAAATAAGAAAGCCCAAAATAGACCTGCCGTTTTACTTAAGTACAAGTAAAAATACTGAACAAATTTAAAAGTAAAAGTTAAAAACGGATTGCAAAATTTAAGTAGAAAGGACTTAATACCACTACTAGTGCTAGCAGTACTATTATTATTACTACTACTTATGCTACTACCAGTACTTCTACTATTACTACTGCTACTACACTCTTTACCACCAAGGTGAAAATATACTTTTTGGCATTTTTATCATTTTGTTTTAAAAATTTACCTGTGTAACAGTACAATTTCTTCCCACAAAAAGCACTCAAGTAAAAGTATGTTTTAAAAAATGTACCCAGAAAGAGCATATTCTTTCAAAAATGTACTTAGGCTAAGTAAATTACATACACTATACACTATATTTCCAACAGTATTTACTCACCCACCCAAATGACTGAATTCAGATTTTGGTGTGGGGTTGTTTTTTGGAGCTGGGCTTGGCTCCTTAGTTCCAGTGAAAGGAACTCTGAATGCTTCAACATGCTAAGAGATTTTGGACATTGTCATGTTCCAAACTCCTGACCTCAACCTGATAGAACACCTCTGGGATGAATTAGAACGAAGACTGTGAGCCAGGCCTTCTCATCCAACATCAGCGTCTGACATTGGACAAAACGATAGATAGATGCAAAGGGTGGACCAGCGTCATATTAAACCCCATGGATTAAGAATGGGATGTCACTTAAGTTCATATGTGTGGAAAGGCAGGTGAGCTAATATTTTTGGAAATATAGTTTAATTATTTCTACCTTTACCATTTTGTTATATTTTTATATCAACAAGCCCTTTCTGTTAAAAATCTATGCCATATATAGTATACTCCATCACCTTTCCTTACCTACAGATTCCGTACTCTAGCAGTGCATATGAGTGGCTCTAATTTCCCATTATCGCATAATTGATATATAATTTAGATGAAGTCAGGGGAAGCTAATTGCCTGTCACTCTGTTTGCTTAACACTCATCGCCTTTTTAAATCAACATAGGCAGAGGACGCTAATGAAAGTGTCGTATCATGAGGTAAAGGATTACCTGACCTGCTTTAAGAAGATCATGATATTAAACATCTCGCACAAATCATGTCAGGGTTTGTCCTTGAACATTTTAGAAGGCTTTGGGCTACTCAATAATATTTAGCCATACAAATATGTAAATCCGTGTGTATAGTAAGCTTTCTGATATCATGGAGCAAACTGAGGTTTAGAGCTTACCATAAACTTGTATCTGCAATTTTTAAGAGGAATGTTGTCATCACCCTATTTATGTGCATTTTGCTTTGCAGACCCCATATGACTGCATGTGGTTAGAAAAGCTGGAGTTGGAAATTTCTACTAAAATTGTTGAAAATTGTAACAATATCAGACCATAGTGGTACAGTATGGTATTGTTATTTGTGTATTGGGGCAGCACCATACAGTATGAGTAAGTTCCAATTGCTGTCCTAGGTGGACACTTTGAAAGCTAAAGTTTATTTAGCAACACTTAACAGTTTGAGATAGTTGGCGTCATATTCATCTATGCAAGTTTTTAAAGGTTGGTGCATTTATTTCTATTTTAGCTCTTGTTTTACATCCCTGTCCCCTGAACACTTCATAACGGCAATGTGAACCTCTTCAGGGGTTACCTGTAACAAGTATACTGACCCAACCCATGCTGTATCTCTTCAATAATACATTTTCCAATAGATTAAAAATAACTGTAAATGATATTCCCTTCTAACAATATCTGTGCAGCCAGGATGTAACTTTCTAGCACTCTGCTTATGGTAGATGGTATCCACAGCTCACTTTAATTGCCAGGTCGGATCTCTCTGCATAATGTAGCTATTGTTAATGCCTCTGCCACTGATGTATTGTATAAACTGCTTTGTGTGTTATTTTTCCTATATGCGCCCAGGTCTCCCTCAGAAGCAGCACATATATAGCAGGGATTATCTTTGTGAAATAAAGTGAAATTGAATTGCGTGTAGAATTAGATTAAGGATATAGGAGGAGAGGTTCCTATGAGCGCAGATTTTCAAATAATAGTCCAAACCAAAGCAATTCCCCATTTGCTGCTGTCTGTCCATTTAATTTCCAAAGCACCGGATTCGAAAATGGCATTCATATCTGCGGAATTGAATCTCGGATATCTCTGAAAACTTCTTGTGACATCTAGTTCTCCGGTTGTATTTTTCTGCGCGGGTGTAGGCGGGCAGCATACCAAATCAATTCAAGCACAAAGACAACAGACCTCTTTGAGACTGGTAGAGCACTCCGAGGGCATGTAATATTACCCTACCACCAGGACTCGGCACACTGGTACTGAATCACAATTTCACCTTGTAATCCAATTGTAGATATTAATGAGTGAAGGATGAGTCCATCTGTCACTCCCCATTTTGTGCGCGTCAGCCTCCATTCATAAACCAATCAGTCAGCCGGACTTGTCTTCCACTAGCTTTGTGCTGTGTATTTAATGGACACTCATTATTCATATCCTCACATTAAGATATTATTGTCACTACTGCACTGACACACTGCCCCATTTATTTCAGATTAATACAGGTCATGGTGCTGTGTGAGGATCCATGCTGTGAGCTAAGGGACGCTCCACTCACAAGACAGCTGTCTCCACCCGGTGGCCATTACAGGTACTGGGAATGTAAACCAGGAATCAGCAGTGCCTGGAAAGTCACTCACTCTACACTTTATTAGGTACACCTCTTCAACTGCTTGTTAACACTAATAGCTAATCAACCAATGACACAGCAGCACCTCAATGCATTTAGGCAGAAGTAGTGAAGTTCAAACTGAGAATGGGGAAGAAAGGTAATTTATCCTTAAACGTGACATGGTTGTTTGTGCCTGATGAGCTGGTCTGAGTATTTCAGAAACAGCTGATCTGCTTGGATTTTTACGCTCATTAATCAGTAGTGTGTTCAAAAAATAAGAAAGAAACTATTAATTGAATGGTGGCTCTGTGGGCATAAATGCCTTGTCAATGGCAGTTCAAAATGGCCACACAGGTTCAATTGATAGCAGTGAGCCTGCCCAGAACAGTGTCTGCTGGGCATCAAAAATAGATGCCCAAGCTGACTCCTCTCAATGTGCAGAAGCAGCGGCTCTACTCCGAGCTCTTGCCAGGTGACTGAGCGTCTCTAGAATAGGGTCACGATATTTTCCTGTACCTAATAATGTGGCCACTAATGTGCTTAACAAAGTGACAGGAACTGTGTATTTCCATGTAGTTGCATAATATTGCTCATGTAAGGCTTCAATAGCATAGTTTTTCTTCTCTCTATTGGTCCCCTGGTGTTTCTCCTAAACCCACTGGTGTGTGCCTAATGAAGAGCATTCATCAAAGTCTCGTGCCTTTGATCAGGCCTGATTCACAGTGCCAGTGACTCTGTACTCCCACTGTACTCACTGCGGACACTCCCTCAAGCAAGACGTCTTCAAACAACATGCCTCATGTTGTTGGAAGGATGCCCTGTGCTTGGGAACAAGGTACACATCGAGTTTACTGCAAGCTTGCAGTGCTTTGTGTAGAATTTAAAATAGACAATTGAACAAAGCACATCAGTCATTACTACTGTTAGGTCCATAAGTATTTGGACACTGATACAAGTTTTGTTATTTTAGCTGTTAACTAAAACATATTCAAAATACATCTGTGCAGGTTCTCAGTCATCCAGGAAAAATCTGTAAAAAAAGGTTCAACAAGAAGGTCATCTGCAGTCTACCTCCACCTGAAAGAGACAGGTCACTCCTTTGAGGACAGTGATGTCTGGATTTTAGCCAAAGAGAGTGACTAGTACAAACGTGAAAATGGAAAAACCTTCTCTCAACAGGGGAATGAGGTGGCCTAAGATTTAATCTTCTTTCAGTCTACAACTCAATGCTCAAACTCAAACAACAACTTCAGAGGCACCTTATGCTAATGGCTCAGAGGTGGGTAATGACCTCGCCTTGGACTCCAGTCCAGGCCATTCAACTGCTGATTGTTGTTTACTGCCCTGAGTCTCATCATGTTTATCATGTCTCATCATGGGAGTGCACTACTGTATCTAAATCCCCACTCTAACAGCAGTTTTTGAGTGATTAAGCCCTTTACAGTAGGGCGAAACATCTTCTAAAAACGAATTTTGTCCCGATGACCTTCTTATTGGACCTTTTTTACATATTCAAAATACTGTTATATGACTTATGTGCACTCTCAGCTGTTATTTGAGAGTCTTCACGTCCAAATCTGAGGCAGGGTTTAGGAATTAAAGCTCTTTAATGTGTAGCTGCCTCTTTTTCAGGGGCTCAAAAGTAAGTGAACAGATGAACATTACCATGAATAAAATGTTCATTTTTAATATTTTGGGGAAAATCCTTTGCAGTCAATAACTGCCTGAAGTCTGGAGCTCTTGAGCATCACCAAACACTGGGTTCCTAATTTGTGATGCTTTACCAGGCCTTTACTTTAGCTGTCTTTAGTTGTTTCTTGCTTGTAGGCTTTTCTGCCTTAAATTTAGTCTTAAACAAGTGAAATTATTGCTTGATTGGGGTGAGATCTGGTGAGTGACTTTGCCATTTGCCATTTCAGCTTATTTCACTTATTTGCCTTAAAAACCTGCCTTAAATGTTTTGGGTCACTGTCCATCTGTGCTGTGGAGCACCATCCAATTAACTTTGTGGCTTTTGTCTGAAACAGACCAGAAATTATATCCCTATACACTTCAGAATTCTTCCAGCTGCTTCTGTCTTCTGTCAGATCATCAATAAACACCAGTGACCCAGTGCCATTGGAAGTTACGCAGCTCATGCATCACCATGTTTTACAGAATATGTGGTGTGCTTTGGATCATGAGCTGTTCCAAGCCTTCTCCAGATGTCTTCTAATTATGGTGGACCTAGGCACTGATAGATCCTACTTCCTGGAGAGTGTTCTACACTAAGGTGGATATTGTGAAGGGTTTTTTCACCATGTTCTTTTCCAGCCTAAGGATGTTCTGGTTCACTTGCATTCAGATACTGAATGTTGTGATTTCACAGAAATATTCAAATGCAAATATAACACCTAGAAATCAAATCCAGACCTTGTTCCTGCTCAGTTTATGATGGATTAATGAGGGAAATAGCCCATGCAGCTCAAGAAATAGCTTTTGAAGTTTCTGTCCAAATACTTTTGAGCCCCTGAAAAAGAGGCAGCTACACATTGAAGAGCTTTAACTCCTAAACCCCTCTTCCCATTTGGACATGAATACTCTCAAATTACAGCTGAGAGTCTTCCCTTTAAGCACAATTATATAACTATATTTTGAATTGTTTTGGTAAAAAGGCTAAAATAACCAATCTTGAGTCAGTGTCCAAATACTTATGGACCTAACTGTATATTTCACGTTTTTTTTGTATTTGACGCTTACAAAATGCTTCATAGCCAGTCAATTTATCATCTATTTTCACTGCCTTGTCTACTGTAGG
Organism: Bostrychus sinensis; assembly: GCA_020698575.1. Classification (NCBI taxonomy): domain Eukaryota; kingdom Metazoa; phylum Chordata; class Actinopteri; order Gobiiformes; family Eleotridae; genus Bostrychus; species Bostrychus sinensis. The sequence goes on from CM036258.1 coordinate 22,305,596, forward strand.
TGCAGAGAGAAAGGGTGAGATGTTTGGAATAATAATAAACAATTGTAGTACATATATTTGTCACTTTGTGATGGGGCACAATTTGCATTTTTATAATGTACCCTCAAATATAATAAGCTGGCATCAAATCAAATGTGAGAGGTCTTTGGACAGTGAGAGTTTCCAAAGATAATTCACACTAGCATTGGGAGAAAATGTGCAATTCTATCCTGTACACCTTTTTAATAATGTTAATTTATTTTAGCAATTTTTAATCATCTTGATGCCAAATTACATCTCACTATTTATATTAGTGTTAAATTGGTGAAAGAGCCTAGCTGGTTTCCTCTAGCCTTCTCAATATTCTCTCTTTAACTATTGTCTGAGTTTACTCTACTGTAGAATTAACCATGAATGAACACTTAATGAGCTCTGCAGCATCAAAGCGTGAACCAACGGCCTGAGCAGCCATTACGCTCCATCTTACCTTCGTCCAAATGAGGAAAGAAAAGGAGAGCGTGACAAATTGTCTGATGGTCCAAGGGCTTGGGACAGGTGTAGGCTAGAGGAGAGGGATCCTTTTTGGCAGCTCAAATCTATTAAATACTCTAACAGTTCCCCTTCATTGAACACTAACGCCCATTTCTGACTCCAGTCCAGCGTACAAAGCTCCTCATTAGCCATTAGCATTTATCAAGCTGTAAAAAGGGGATGTGGCATCAAGAACTTGTCCCAATGAATCGTTTTAATGAGGAAGGAAATAAATTATGTTAAATGCTGCAATGATGAGGCCAACAAGTTAAAATGTAGATTTATAACGTGAAAAAAATTGAGGAAAAGGCTGCACATTCTAAAAAGAGTTACATACAGTTACTCGCCCCTTTATTAAGTGCACCTTCTAGTATTTTGTTGGACTCCTTGCCTTAGGAACTCCCTCAATTATTAGTAGCATAGATTAACCTGAACACATTTTTCAGTGATTTTGGGCCACAATAACACAATAGAATCCCAGTTGCTGCAGATTATATCCATGATGCAAATTTGCCATTTAACCAAATCCCAATGGTGCTTTGTTGGCTTGAGATCTGTGACTGTGGAGGGTACAGGGCACAGTCAACTCAATGTCATGTTCTAGATAGAAGTTCAGACAAGCGTTGAGCTTTGGACACGGTGCTTTGTCCTGTTTGACATAACCATTAGAAGATTGTAGAAAGAGACAGACATGGTCAGCAACAGTACTCAAGCAGCTCTGAGTGTGTCAAGACAATACTGTCTCCCACCCCAGCACATCATTATCATCATCACCAAATCCTGACCCTACGAGAAATCAAACCATTTCAATCTTTCATTGTCCATCCATCAAGGGCCGGGTCACAGGGACAGCAGTCTTAGCAGTGCAAACCAGACTACACTCTTCCAGGACACTTCCTCCAGCTCCTCCGGGGGAATACAAAGATGTTGCCTGACCAGTCAAGAGCCATAGTCCCTCTAGTGTATCCTGTGTCTTCCACAGGGCCTACTCACTGTGGAACATGCAGATTTTGTCCACGGGACCTGACAGAAGTAGCACCAGGTATGTTCTTCTGCCACTATAGGCCATCCGTTTCAATGTTGTGCATTCACTGCCAATCACTGGATATTTTCTTTTTTTCTGCTCATTGACAGTAAACCTCACACCAGCCCGTACAGCACCAAGAACCCTGTCATAGTCTCTTAAATTAGCTTTTCATTCTAATGCTCAGTACTTCAGCAGGGTTGTCTTGAACATGTCTGCATGCTCTCTAAGCTACTGACTTTTGCATTTAGAAGTATTACAACTGATAATGTGACCAGTAAGTGTGTGTGAATATACTGTAACTCGAAATGCCCAACTCATCACTTATTATGTATTTATGCTCTTGAAGGACAGGGGGTATCTTAATCTGTTTAATGACTCCACGCTCTTGTAAACCACAATGCAAAGGGTAAAAACATAAATCGGGCCTGTTTTTATTGGACCTCGTTTTTACCATGATGAAGCTGACAATATATCCGACATCCTTCCCCTGTAGTACGATACCGAACAAGCCATTAAAATCATAAATACAAAGGTTCTAATGAAATATCAATTAGGGAAGGCTCTACGTTTACGAGGACAGAGCTCATTATTAGAGGACTAGATCATTTTGTAATTTTCAGCCGATAATCCAATTAGCGCTGCAATGGATTTTTCACTTGCTTGAGAAGTCTGTGTGATTGGGGAGAAGTTTCACAGCACATGGGAGGGATAAATTTCACATCCTCCCTCATAATGATTACTGAATTATCTCACTTTTTTAGCAAGCACTCACTGACATGTTCCACTCCATATATATGTCCATTCTTGAGTATTTTGATTTACTGTTGACATGTGCAGTTTTGGAGATTTCAGCACCAGCTCTGGCAGACAATAAGAAAACATCTATTTTTAATAAGCAGGGGTTTCTTTTCTCTCCCCCACTCTGTTCACTGACCTTCAGCCCGTGAAAATTCAACTCAATAATTCAGCAAGCTCTGCCTGGATCACCTCCCACCCCCAATAATTTGCCATAGACACACATATATACAGTATAGTTCAAGGGAACACTGACATGATGGCTTCCCTTCACTCCAGTCTGATATATGGGTTGTGATTGCTGCTTGTGGCAAATGTTGTTTACCTACCGGCAGCTGACTCGTATCTACCCATGCATTTTGTACAAGATTACATTTTATTCTGCTTTGCTCCTTATCTCCCGCTCTTGTGGATACTACTACTACTGGCTTGGAATACATACATCCCACTCTTCGTTTTCTATAATGCAGGGATAAAAAATTGAAATGATAGACTAGTTTACATACTGTGTTACCACCAGATACCAAAATCTTGTACTTAGCATTCTCAACATACACAACAATCACATTGCTACTCTTCCTGCTTTTGTTTTAGTAAAAATCAACTTCAATAGGAGTGAAATCTGTGTGTGTCTCTAAGTGTCAGCCTCAGGCCCAAAGTAACTGGGATAGACTCCTGCCCTCAGCAGCCCTTACTGGGAATAAGTGGTAAGAATAAATATTTAAGTATTCCAGCAATTACTATGTTTACTTATTTGTTTGCACTGTTAATGAAGTGGAGCCAAAAATTCCAGCCACAGCACATGCCAGTCCCAGGCCTGAATAAATGGAGAGGGCTGTCTGGAAGGACATTCGGCATCCCTGAAGGAACATTTTTATTACCTTTGCTTGCTCAGTAAAGTAGTGCTACCAAAAAAAAACGTGGGGACAAAGTAGATTATACTGTTGTAAATACTAGTCTTAATGTTAAAATATTTTTAATTAGTAAAGACTGATTCATTTATCTTTCACTCAATTTTATTTTACTGTTGAGTGCTTTTCTATTTGACTCAGCACACTCTATTAATCCTATTTGTCATTTGGAACCAAACAAAAGTCCATGTCCTTTCTGGATCCCGTACTTGACTTATAATTTATGCCTTACACTGTCACCCATCACTTATACATGCGGGTCCTATTTTAGCATGGCTGTGTGTGTTTTGTGTTTAATTTCACAGCTGACCTGGCGACAAGTGCAGCAGTCTACATTCACTCTGTGTTCATCTATCACAGTACTGGGTCTAATCCTCCTCTATTTGGTTTCACCTGTACCATCTGATCACACGCTGTCACTCTACATTAGTCCAGGACCAACTGTAGCAGTGTGGCTGCTTCTGCCGACTGGGGAGCTTCTCTCCAAAAATAGGAGACAGTGTTATGTACAGATTGGAAATGGAGCTCTTTGTGGACATGCTGCTACAACTGTTGAAAAAATACATTGGTTATTTTCACAGACATCGTAGTAAAACAACCCTGGATATACTAGACTTTGAGAATTGAAGGTAGAATGTGTAGTATTTGGTGATATTTGGTGACTTACTCTATAGCTCTGACTAATGCATTTAAATGTACAGATATAATTTTACATAGTACACCTTGAAATTATTTGCGTGGGTTACCCTTGTGCATCTGTTTCTGTAAACATTACAAACATTTTAGACTACATTGGAACTAATAGTGTTAAAATATGCAATAAATCCCTTTAACAACAACATAAAGAGATTGATTGAGGAAACCTAATACTCACCAATCAACAGAATGATCCATGCACACAATACACTCTCAGGGCAGAGTAATTCAGATAGAGAAACATTTACACGCCCACCACCATCACCTGCAGCTACGTCTGATTAGATATCAAGAGGCCAGGCGCATTGCATAATTGATGTTGCTGAATGAGCTTCCTGTTTATGTGAAGGAGACTCCTGATACGGTTCATTATCACAAACACTGAGTTTACCAAGCTGCTGCCTTTGCACATTTTCACCCCATTAACCTTTAAGAAGAAGTTTGTTTTCGGAAAATGACTTTAAATTTGACTTTTAGTGAGACTGAGATATTTTTACGCTAATCCACTTTTTAAATAAAGATGTTCAAATAGGGATGTCAGCGCTTATGAAGTTCATAACTTGAATACCTGCTTCCCGCGGAGTAACAGCCCTTTTAAGACTCTATGAATATAAATTACTGTTTTAGAGCCATTTATCATGCAGGTCATGAGCCTTAAACTTATAGTGCTGTTCCTTCTCTGCAGACTTTCTAGTGTAGAAGTCCATTTACTATATACTATGATGATTCACTCTGTCAAGTCCGTGATATTTAGAGTTGTATAGATGAATGGCTGGGTATAAGAGAATAGGCTACCAAGAGGAAATGTGATTGTCCATGATTGTCCCTAACCCTGTAGACAGCGACAGAGAACACGAGTGTCCTGCTGACTTGCTGACACCTCCTTATAGTGTGTAAAAGGCCTGTCACCCCTGTTCACTTCACCTCAAACACCAGATCAATACCAATTTAGCCTCTGCCAGTAATTGACTCCAGGCTCATGATTGCTTCTTATTTCATGCTCTGCTCTTTCTAAATAAAAGACTTGTTTTTGATTACCCTGGTGCCTCATAAGTGAACTGCATGTTTTTGTTGAGAGTTTGTTAAACTTGAGCTACACTTTTATAACATTTTAGTAGCAATGATAGTAGAACATACAGATTATCCTCAAAGCCACAACTTGACCTAGCTTCTAATAATCAAATACAATTTACCTTTGCTCATTCATTACCAACATCAAGACATCTAAAACACAGTTACTGTCTTTACATGCAGGGTTCTTATTATTTCCTCAGTATGATTATAATCAGAGTTTGAAATGTAAACATGGTACCCTGAATGTGGGGGCAGTTGTTTGAATAACTTTCTCTTAATTGCACTAGCAACTGGATAATACAGTTCATTTTCAGAGAATAGCTGCCTGTACACGTCTGTTTGATGTGGGAGAGTGATTCAGTAGCACTTGGTAAACTTTGGTTGTGTATTTTTTTAATGGTGGCCTGGTGCAATTAAAACAGTTCTGGTCCATAAGATCTGAATGGAATATGTTAAACCACATTCAATTTCTAAATCAACATTTTTTTTTTTTTTGCTTTTAACAATGTTATAATGTTGTTTCCACTTCAAAAACATACCTGTAGTAGTATTTTGTTTTATTCATGCTTATTTGAGTAAACCTGTTTGCTGAGCCCATGTCCTAATGAAGAGCTGGAAACTCTTGGTCGCTCTGCTCGAAGTAGACATGTGAAACCAGGAGGTGCTTTGGTGTTTCTAAAGCCCATACACCATCACCGGACTCATTCTGATCATTTCATTGCTTAGATTGCCGTCTATACAAAACAGTCAGCTAATTTATCTAGCTATTGGCATCATGTTGCTAATAGCCAGTGCTAAATAGCCATTTTATGCTGTGTTTAGTCTCCTCCCCAACACACCAAAAGCAGCAGCAGCGCAGAACGACAGCGTTGTGTCAGTCATGTATGAACTGCTTTCTGCTTAATCAGTCTGATAATTCACACTGAAGACGACAAACAACTTACTGTGATGCTAGGCTAAAGATAAGTTGGAGTCCTATTTTTTTTTAGCTACTCTGTGTCGATCTGCTGAGCTACAGCTGGTCAAACACAGGAAACATGCACCAAGTGTCAAAATAAACTTCCACTACATTTTCAAAATAAAGGCTTTAAAACATAGTGGTAATGTAATCATCGCACATTGATGAAGTTAGTTTTTGAGGGGGAGAAATGTAAACATAATGCCAAACAGCATGGGGTTCAGTGGCCACAGTTTTACTTATGTTTAGACAGCGAGTTGTCTGTAAAACAAAGATGGGAGATAAAAACAAGCATCAGCCCTCAGAGGAAAATGAACATTCATACATATGTGCATAAATCGAGCTGCTGTCGCAATGCTTCCTGTGTGAATTTGTTCTGCTCCCTGGAAATCAAACTCAAATTGATATGTACCACACTTACATCTCACAATGGTAAAGAATCTGCTAAAAAATACCTTGATCCAGAGAGTAATCAAGATCTGCAGTAGTAATCATTTGTTTTCTTTTAGTTGCTCCTTGTGGATGAAGGTAGTGTCTTTGTGGCAGCAGCTAGAACATGCCTCGCAATTGAAGAATATCCACAATTGTACAGAATGCTTTCAAATTTTCCCATTCCGGATTCACACCTAAAATCTGTAATTGGATCATTTATTTATTTATTGAAAACTACATAGAAATCCATCCATTACTTTTTGAGTTATCTTTCTATGTTACTATCAGACTGACAAACCAATCAACTAACCAACAAAGCAATGTTGGTGAAAACTGTCTTGGCTATGGTAATAAGTTGCATGCACTGGTGAGGAGATCTTTTAAGCAGTAATATTTTTCGTTTTTTCTAGTTTATTTAGAAATCCATGTGATGACATTACTGAGCTGTGTTGATTTTCCTTCGGGAGTCAGTGGAGACAGTGTGAATCCTCTCCATCATCGAGGGCATCATTTTCAGCTTGACTGCGGTCCACATCTCCTGTAAGCTGGATGAAACGCCCAGACAGTGTTATCTGAAATTGAACCTGGCTTTGGCGGTTGACTCTTTGTTCCATCGTCAGCTAAGAGATGGGATTGACCTCTGGAGATAAACCATGCCTGGTAATTATGTGTCTTTATCTGGTGTGGGCAGCCTGGGCTTTGAAACAAGTGGTGTGGGCTGTGTCCTTGTCATCTCCCTGTGAGTGCCATGTTGGCCAGAAAGCAGCATGCCAGGGTATAGTGGTATGGCACAGAGACACATAAGGTGCCCTTTGGGATGCCTGCTCTGTTGTAACATAGAAAAATCACTGCTGCATGCTAAGTAACAATATCAACTGTCTTCACATCTTTTAGATGGAAAGTATGCATTTTTTTTTTTTTGTATTTGAGGAAGAGTCACCTAACGTCTTATTGTGATTTGAATGATTTGTGTAATAAACAAGACCTTAGACTGCATCTATGTTTCATTATAAAGCTTGTTACTTCACTACCTATCATTATACCATGACAGTCTAAAAATATCTCCACCTTGCATGAATGTATCATCATTTCACTTTGAGCCATTTTCTCTGTACTATCGGCATCCATTAATTAATTGTTGACAAGCTGTGTAGACAATCAATAGGGTAATACAGTATTTAAGTTTTCTTTTTTAATTTCTATCACAATATGCTGTAATACAAGAAGAAAATAGCGAACTAACACTTTAGCAATATCAAAACAGCTTTTCTATTGATGTTTCTTTTTTTGTAATAAAACATCTTTTTTTTTTTTTTTTTTTTTTTTTACAAAAGAATAGCTTTTGAAATAGTAATGGTCCAGTTGCTGTAAGCATTTAAATACAGGCATGTGACTGTTCTACCTGAGCCTTTTAATGGAGCCTCTGTCTGTCTGACCAAACTGGTATTTTTTAGCTGATTTAACCCATTACAGCTCACTCCAGGACACACTTACTCACATCGACATGCACACAGGAAGCAGCCATCATGATGGGAGAAATTGATGTGAGCTGACAGCCAAACACTTAGCAGAAGAATCCAGGTCTGTGAGTGGTTCAGGCTGTCAGTGGGGCAGAGGCACTGGGAGCTGCTTCAGTGTTTTATCAGAGCAGCGCACTGGAATAATGTCACAGTACAGCAGGCCGCAGTGAATGACATCATCTTTGTGTGCAGGTAGACTTACACACACTCATACTGTATGCACCACTACAAAGACTTAATCAATAATAGATTTATACAAGATGATGCTCTATTTTCCACTCCATTCACTGGCTGTTTTCTTAAAGAGTTCTATTCTCCTTTTAATATACTTAACATGATCTGGAAGAAAGGAAACGCACTGACGTAACGTAGAGACACTGAAACTGTACTGCTATTCTAAGCTGTCATGTGTTCTGTGTAAAGAAATAAAACTTCTGTCTCATATTTTGCTCACATTAGTAATGGTAGGATGCAGTAGGAATGCCTAAAACACATGGTTACCTGCCTGGTTTACCACACCATTGGTTAGATGCAGATGCATTGCCCTGAGCAGTAATAGATGTATTTAGGGTTATTAACGATACAATAACATAAATAATGTATTGATTTTTTTTTTCATACGATACAACTATATCAATACATGTTACCTTGTATTGAATTGTTTTCTAGGAAGTGTATATCGATATCAACTCATCAACTATTATCAACTATATCGCCTCAACTTTACGACTCTATGAACAGCTATGGTGGCCCTGCTTGGACATCTATCTGAAGGGAGTCTATATGTGTGTATGTAAATACAGTAGTTCACATAATGATTTTGCTAATAACACTGAAACTAGATACAAAATGTCCTATGGATTCATGCAAAAAAAAAAAAAAAAAAAAACATGAATATACTGTTTCTCCAGAAGAGCTTAGTTTGTTATCACTGGGCAGGTGTGGAGAAAAAAAACTACCTATGACAGTGTTTTTTACTGTGGTCATTCATTTTGTTCAACCCTATACCACGTTTTTAATTCTGAACCTTCCAACATAGCCTGTGTGCATGAATTTAGCGCAGATGGAAAACAATGGCCTATTAGGACGACACTCATTTTTTCATCAGACGCCTCAAACCACCTGGGCTTTATCTTCTGCCGAGTAGCACTCCTCAAATTACCAATAGATTGTGAAAAAAAAGCATAACCATTGTGTGGAATAGATTAGTTGTGTAATAACCCTGCTTTATTTCCCAGTATCAGCTGAGTGAGGAGACACCATTGAGATCCTCTTTGGTGATGATTAGGCCAAGAGCATCTTTTTCATAACACGTCTGAGGGTCTCATCCCGCTCTGGCTTGTCTTTGAGATAATGTCCTATTTAATTAGAAATTGGAGATATCACATTGTTTTTTAATGAGAGGAGCACTTTAGCAGAGCATATGAGACATCAGAGGATCATAGACAAGAAGGATAATGGCTGCACGCAAAGGGCTTGGGGGATTGAGTAGAGATGCATTTTCACTCAACGACTCTTTATTCCCCATTCTCTGCTCGCACAGTGCCTTCTACCTTAACACTGGAAGAGGGAGCACTTTAGGTGTAATCCTGGATGTGTAAATGTCTTATATACCACTATTACTAGACCCACTTCTAATATCTTAACATACGGCTGTATCTCAGTGTCTGCCCAGGGAGGGACTAAAACGCAAATGTGTTTACTTGAAGAATATGGCAAGAGATAGATCTGCTAGCCAGACCCATTCACTTTCTGAGGGAAGTGCTGTGGGTGTTTCAGCTTGAACCTAACTAATTCTGTGTACAGAGTAGAAAAAAGTTCAGGCTGGTCAAACAGGGCTATTATTGTCCAAGTTCAATCCTACTGACCAATCATAAAAATTTAATTGTTTGTACCTCCAAATGGAATAGTCTTGCCAGGTAGACCCATTTACTTCATTTTAAGTGACGTGGGTATCCAGGCAACCAGTTATAACCATATTATATGTTTCAAATTGCGTTGGTCAAGAGGCGTTTTAGTATATGTTTTGCATTTGTTGGTACTGCCCACAGAATTCTCATTGGTTGTATGTTTATCCAATTGCATTTAATGTTTGTTTAATAAGTAATTTTAACTCTGTACGAAATAGAAAATTATTAGCCAGACAATTCACTTTCTTAGTGCTAGAGGTGGGTCTAGAGCACACCCCATAACCATTCATTTTTTTAATTGAATGATTTTTTTTTTATTGCACTGGTTCAGATTAAGTTTAGTCTGCATTTGTTGGTACTACTCCTGAATGCTGATTGGTTGTAAGGTTTTTGTATAGAATAGAAAAAGATTTAAGATGGCTGACTTGCCACTAGGGAAGTGAGCAGCCATTAAATCTTGCTTTTTAGCCATTTTTCTCTTTGCTTTAGCACATGCTTAGGTGCTCTGACCTTTCCCTGTGTCCCTGTCTTGCTGTGAAGAGATGTAAAATCCACAACAGTTTTCATTGGAGCCCCCAGTCGTCAGGCTCAAAAAGACCCCCAAGGAGGATAGTGATATTGGGGCGTAAAAATTGGCGCACCCCTGACCACCGATGCGTCACAGTTAATAAGAGCGGTTAATGACTTGTCAGCCAGCAAAGGTTAATGTATGATGTATCAGTGAAGGGCTACTTGATCATAGATACACCTTCTTATGGGAAAGCCATGCACATTTACATTTCATATTCAATTAGCAGCAGCAACTGAGTGAAAAGGTCTCCCAGGGGTGAGCATTCTCAAGGCTTTATGTAGTATTTAAAAACTCCAGGTGATATTCTCACACAGCACTATGGAATATACTCAGTCACACTTAGGTTCAGTCTAAGCTTCTATGGGACGCTTGTCAGTCAAATAGTGCTTTGACATTTTTCCAGTAAAGTACATACTGTAAGAGTCTGGCCATTTACTGGATGTGAACCGCTCTTACATGGACAAGCCCAGTTCTTGACTTCATTCATTCATCATCTTCTCATTATTCCCAGTAGGGGTCAAATATCTGAAGTAATACATGTCCACTGCACATTTTCAGAGCACTGTTACATTGGTGCATGTGCAAAAGGTTTCTGGATTTTAAATTAGAAGGGGCATGCTGTGGGTGGCTTCCTAAAGACATCCGACTCTGATCAATTGACCTGTAGGCATCATCTGTATTTTCTATTTGTTATTTTGGTGTTTTCGCAGAAGAATATTTCATGTTAAGCGTTTGGAGTTATGTGTTTTTGTAGAAGCTAGGCAAGCAGCTGCAAGACAATTTACCAAGATGTTTTAAAATATTTGTTTCTTGTCTTTTGGTACAGAGAATGAGTATTATGAGGTTTTTGTACACAATTCTGGCCATTGTCAATGAGCGGATAACTCAATGGCTTGTCGCAGTTTGAAGGTTACACAGTGTGACAGGTTAAAAGACCATGTGTCTCACAGCAGTATGACTTGTATGACCAGTATCTTACAGTGTCTGAAATTGTGGATAATCACAGACTCCTGCTGACTATATACACTCTCTTGTATAATTTTCTTTCATAGCGGTTAGATAACATGGTGTACCCCAGACTTTGCACACAAGTATTTCTCATACTTTAGATGCCACTCAAGTTTCTGGTGGTGTCTGTTGTAGACAAAAGGTTAAAGGACATTCTGGCAGTACATATTGTCTATTTAAAAAAGTTGTTGAATTCATCTAATACATTTGTCTTGTACATTCAGACTCTCCAGAGAAGTGTTCAGATTTGTCATTCCCTTCTTTCCTGTACCAATTGTGAAGTGAGTACTGTGAGTTAAAGGTGTAAAAAGTCCACTTTATTCATCTCTTCTTCATGTCTGATTTGTATTTGGAAGTGTGAGAGATTGACGGTGTAATGATAAGAAATGTCAGTGCGTCAGAATGCTCGCTGCTAATATGAGCAGTGTTATCATTATGCCGGCGCCCCCACAGGCCTCTAAAAAGTCGATGACAGTATTGTGACTAGAATAAGAAATGCCCCGGTGACGATCGGTGCTTGAGCCATCAAATTGTGATCACTTGTAGTGGTTGGCGGCGGGCAGATAAAGCAGGCAAGCAGCCGGTGACAGGGCGCTGACAGATACCCCACATTTCTGCTCTACACGTTCCTGTGATTTGTCATCTCCCTGACACTATAGTTCTGGGGCTATAGCATGAGTGACAGCTGCCCTTGACAGATAGAACAACGGTTTAAAGAGACAAATTAGTGAGAACATAAAGGCCTCTGTGAGTGACGTAATCAAAGAAACTGTGATGACATTCTTTGCAGTAAAATAATTTGTAAACCCTACCAGAATAATTGCCATTTTGTTATCTAAAAACATGACTTTTAGATAGTCTACTGTATTAGAAATGAAAGTCTGTGCTTGTTGATTGATGAACTCCAAATGTACTATTGTGGTGTGTCTTGGTTTTGTAACTACTCAGTGACTTTTAGCAAGTAGCCTTTAGTGTATGAAGAGCTGATTGTGCCTAGAAAAAAAGCTAAACAACACAGCTAAATATTTAGCCAATAATAACGTTTGGTTTTCTAGCCAGGCAGACCGTAAACACATGTAGTTGGTAGATTTTGCAATTTCTGTGGCTAATGCTACTTCAAGTTATTGAAATGTATAGTGGCCTGCTTAGCTTACAATGCCAAAAAGCTTGGGTAGCCAAATGGTATACAAACACTAAAAAGGTCTATATAAAAAATCATTAACTTTTAGGATGTAGCCTTGAGCCTATGTAGCACAGATGGCTTCACTAAATAAAACTCGCTAGATATAGGGCTAGTTGCTTATGTACTGTATATGGTCTGCTTAGTTTATAGCACCACAATGCATGCAAAGCCATATTGTTTACAAACACTAAAAGGGTCTATATAATAATTCATTAACTTTTAGCATATGGCCTTGAGCTTATGTAGCACTAACAGTAAAAAAAAAAGCTAAATATAGGGCTAGTTGCTTATATATATGTTCTGCTTAGTTTACAGCACCACAACGCATGCAAAGCATTTTTATTTTTTATAAACATTAAAGGGTATTTTTCTACAAACATCTCTGCTTTATTACAGGGAATTTGTGTCTCCTCTGCATTGACAAAAAGGAACCATTCTTAGTCTCCCTAATGGATAACATGACTAGTGACGCCAAACTACCTCGCTATGAGTCTCCATTAACTAAGTAGCTAAGGTTCTGGTCTTTGTCTTTCTAGCTCCTGCTGTCCCTTAGTAAAGTCCTTCTAAACTGTCAACGCTGGCTCTGTTAAGATTAGATTTGAATTTATGAAGATTGCCTCACCTGACTAGCCGCTGTAATCTATGTCGGCGTTGTAATTCACGTTTAGCCCCTCATTTCCAATGCGGACAAGAAGGGCCATATTTCACTGTGACAATGTAATCACAGGTCCACATTAAAAAGTCATTATTGTTTAAAATCCCAGGGTCCTGACTGGGAAAACAGTGGCAGTAGCTGTCTAGCCCATTCACATGCATGTTTACGCAAGAACACAAGCTGGGGTGATTGAGCTTTAGCCTTATTGATCATTGGGGTCTTTGAACACAACACAAACACACACACACACACCGGTGGAATATCATTGTTCGCTGTTTTTTTTGGGGGGGTAATTAACAGGTAATCTCTATAACACACTGTGATCCTTGTACATTAGTAGATGGCTATCATACAATATGCTTGTTCTAATAACTCGGACAAAATGTAATCCTTCAGTACTACAGTGATGCCCATGCAGTGGATGTGGGGATTTTTATTTTTTTATTTTTTTTTTCAGTTGGTCCAATTTTATTTTTTCGCTTTCTGGTCACAATCCAATCCCCAACATCATAATAGCTATAACTTTCTTGTTTTATATTTTCATAGTGGACAGTGCAAAAAAAGAAAAAGCTAAATAGAGAAAACAGAAGTAGATTGATATACAAATAAGTACTGCTAATGTATTTATGTTTAACAAGATAACTGACATTGGTCTGATGCTGAACTTGAAGCTAAAGCTAGACACAAAAATGTTTTGGTAGTGTGGCTTTCATTTTGCTTTATGTTATATTGAAGCAGTGGATTCTGCAGTTTTAGGATCAGAGGTTTTTTATCCAATTCTAAAAAAAACCCTGTTCTAGCCATTTCTCCTCTCACTTGCTGTGTTCTGTCACTATTTGCAGTGCCTATGATTTCAGGACAGAATCTAAATGGAGTCACTTGTCTCTGGGAGCCTGGGTTTGTCCTGGGGCTGTCTGCTTCACAGTCCACTGCTCCACTCATGAGACACTTTGATCCTGACACTGCAGCTCCTAGTCCTTGACTGTATTTTTTTGCAACAAGGTAAAATTAACGAACAAAGAAAGAGTGGGTATAATTTATTTCATGTTGATCTTGTGTTTCATGTCTCCAGGCCACTCCTCAGATGGATGAGTTTATGGGATAGAGGATATGCTCTGTAGCTTTATACATATTTAACAAGTGGCACCCAAGTGAATTGCATCGAATCAAAGTTTTTTCTTTCAAGTACATCTGCAGCCTGACCTTATCAGGACGCACTCTGCGGTGGAGCATTATTGACCTCCCGCTGCTGCCCCGACTTTAATCAGCATGATTTCACTAAGGATCAATAACTTCTTTTCATGTCTAACACTATTCACAATTTTTTCTGAGTAGATCAATACATGCCTGATGTGTTGCTCTGCTGTTCCCACATCCGCTCTCCAGCACCAGACCCCATATGAACAGTGATTCACTTCAGCTGTTTTCACTCAAAATATCACTTAACAACAATCACAGAACATGAGGGGCAGTTTTACCATGAACCACAATGGTAAAATAATACACAAATGGCTAAAAATGTTGCTAATTGAGTATTGAACATTTTACAAGCAACATGTCATAACCAAATGCATTTCTTAGTAATTTGTATGATCGCACAAGTTTACAAAGGGTAAGCACCATAAAGTGGGTAGTAGGAAAGCTGAACATAGTTTAAATGTTCAGCTTATTTGAAGCCTACTCTATATATTGTTTTTAATTCTGTGAAATGGTGAAATCAGCATTAAGTTCTAAAACAATTCAGTTTAATTTTGGATCTTCTGTGTGGAGCCTGCAGCCTAAGCACTCAAATATTGAGTCATGTTACCCACTCACTAACATCACACACATGTAATAATAATAATGATAATGCATTAGTCTTATATAGCGCTTTTCTAGGCACAATTTGGTGCATTATTCCTTCATTCCTCAGTCACACTCTGTGGTGGTGAGCTACTTCTGTAGCCATAGCTGCCCTGAGGCAGACTGACAGAAGCATGGCTGCCTTTCTGCACCTACGATCCCTCCAACCTCCACCAAACACAGTCACACTAACCCATTCATACAGGCAAGGTGGGTTAAGTGTCTTGCTCAAGGACACAAAGCTGGGTGGAACGGGATCGAACTTCCAATCTTCAGGTTTGTGAGTAAACATCTCTACCAACTGAGCTACTGCCGTAACTGTAGTCAGTTGGCTGTTATTTTCCAAAATCATCTTTTATATATAATTTCTGACTTTTGATGCATAGTGCCCTTTAATGAATTGAAAATGTATTGCAGTTTTCTCAGGCCTACCTCCCCTTGCTGAATTGCACAACCTCATCATCTTGTTCCTAAACAGTAATGTCATTCGGCATAAACAAGATGATTTAGGTAAACAGCAACCAAATGACTATGTAAGTGCTGTCACCAAATAGGTGGAAAACATTAGAAATTGGGTTGTGTTTTGCTGTTCTATTTATGTTTGTATTTAGGCTCACCAACTAAAGACTACAAGTCACTGGGTGCTTAAAACTGTTATGCTGGAATTGTACAAAATAGTACGTAACTACACATATTATTTCAAAACCTGTGCTTCAAAATTGATTTGAAGTACTCATTCATGTAATCAAGTCTACTTTCTGCACCGTATTAAACAGCCAGCGAGGGGCTTACAATCACAAAAGCAGCATAAACACTAAGAATCCATATGGGACGTTAATGAAAAAACTCCAAAATGAAGTCATAGCCTTTGCTCATTCACAATCCATTCAAATCGACCACAACATAAAAGCGCCACTTCAGAGCCATAGACTATTATTTCAGTGTGGTTTGGGTGAAATGTATATCCATGCCCAGATCAGCGGGGACTGCAGCTCCTTTTGTTAGTGCCGAAGCTTTGTTTTCCTCCAGATTTATGATGGTGGTGGGTTGCTGGCAGGGGGCTGCTGTGATTACTGCTTACACACTGATTTATACCTCACTTTTAATTATCTGAGGGGGCCTGGAGCTCCATGGTGCCAGCACATCCCTGCTTTGGGACCATGAGGAGGAGAAACTGTCAGCTCTGGTTGCACAGATAGAAAGTAACTAAATACTTTTACTCAAGTAATTTATTTAGGGACATTTTATAAAGAAAATATACTTTCTGAGTACATGTTTTTTTCTCACCTTTAGAGATTTTTTTTTTATAGAACCAATAAGTAGTAGTTGTAGTTGTAGTAGTAGTAAGTAGTTGTCATAGTAGTAGCAATAGTGGTAACAGTAGTAGTAACCAGTTGTAGTCTTGAGTGGTATAGCAGTAGCTGTAATCATGGCAGTAGTAGTAAGTAAAGTAGTAGTGGAAGCAGTGGTAGTAGCATTAGTAACGGTTGTGT
This sequence comes from Bostrychus sinensis, assembly GCA_020698575.1. Taxonomy (NCBI): domain Eukaryota; kingdom Metazoa; phylum Chordata; class Actinopteri; order Gobiiformes; family Eleotridae; genus Bostrychus; species Bostrychus sinensis. The sequence continues at coordinate 22,322,181 of CM036258.1, forward strand.
TAGTAGTAGTAAGTAGTAGCAGTAGTCACATTGGTATTAGTAGTAGTGTTAGTAAGAGGTAGCAATAATTGTAAAATAACCATGACATACTATTTTACTTTTACTCTGGTTATCATTTTGCAGATTAAGTTTACCTCTACCTGTGGTGTAATATTTTAAAGTAACATTACGTTTACTTAAGTACAGACTTTGAGTACTTCTTCCACCTCTTCTCCGGTTTGCTCTGTGTATTTTTTCTGTAGGAGCCAGAGGAAGATGGACTGCCCCTCCCTGGAGCCAAGTGAAAAGATGAAGCCACTATCCGCTGCACAAGTAACTCTAACTAACCCTCCCTGATGGACTATAAATTCTCTGACAATCTCACAACTCACACTTCTCCAGTTACTGTTGTTTTTTATGGAGGCTTCTACTGTGAAATTCCGCCAGACAGGTCTCTTCTCCAAAACAAGCAATCGATTTTGCATCCTCGTTTAGCATTTGGTGTTCATATCAGCGTGCAAGATTGAGAAAAATCTATGGCCGCCCTTAGTCTTAATTCGGAAAGTTAATTGAATAATAATGCAGTGGAATGTGAAAAATGACTCATCATTCATGGTTTTATTGTCATGTAATTTCAGCACAATGGTGTGTTTAGTGTTGTGGAGAGACATTAGAGCCAAATGTAAAGACGGGAGCATGAAATGGGAAGATGTGGAGCAGAACTGGGCTCTGGAATTGAGATAGAGCGATCAAAGCACAAAACAAGAACTGTAAGCCATACAATAATATAGCAATATATATAAGTCTGCATAATACAAAGAAATATGCAATAAATAAGCTGAAAGGCTCTGGAAATTCACATTGGTGCCACTAACTTTAGTCACATCACAGTTTCAATTCATGTTGTGATTGGACATTTGGTCATTTTGATATACAAAGTGGGAAATTCCACATAAGATCTATTGCAACATTGTTAATTCTTTGCACTATTATTGGGATTTCTGATACTGCAATAACAAATGTTCAATATATTGTGCTGTCTTGGTGGTTGGGTGAAATTTTATTAAAGAACTTTATTATTTATTGTAATTGTGATTATTAATGCAGCCACAGGGCGTCACAAGCCAGTGTACTCTTTGTGCCAGTCCCAAGCCTGGATGAATAGCCACATTTGCATCAGTTAAGAGCATCCAGCTTACAAGCTATGCAAAATTAGAGCACAATAAAAGGGAAATGATTTGCTGTGGCGACCCTAGAAGATAAAAGCTAAAAGGAGAGGTTATAATTGTAATTATTAAGTTGTTACGTTCATTAATATCTTCAGATGTTAATGAATGTAAAAAGATAAATTATCAAATTAGCTTCAAATAGAATATCTACCAATAGACAGAGCAACACTTTTGCCCCTCAGCAATCATTGAAGTCAGTACAGAGGAGAGAAAGATGCAGAGAGAGAGACGTTGAGCTTACTGGGGGATTTGTAGTAAAGTTTGTAAGTAAATCCCTGTATGTACAAGATTTGCCTAAATTCAAACCTCTGACTGATTACTGTGAATGTAGCCCAAATCAAGTGAGCGGGACGTCACAATCTGTCAATCAATGCATTAACAAAGGTAAATGGCACTGTTGCTGTTCCATAAATGTGCTGCAAAATGCACTTGATTACAAATAGCAGTATGGTTTCTGGATTAGTGCTTTCTGGTTTGATTTAGGAAAAAGTGAAAGACATAGGCCTAAAATGCAAAAATATGACAGTAATATGTCTCAGAGAGAGACACAGTATAACCCCCTCCATTCATTATTCTCCTTAAAGTCCCATATCTATCCTCATCATGCTCCTTTATGGAAAAGTGGATGGCGTCTCAGAGGGGCATGTCTTGGATTAATTTCAAACAGGACGGTTCTGTGTTTTCTAATTATTGTAATGTGTGTCATTAAGCTGTCCCCTGGGGGTATGTCCCACTGCTGCTCAGCCTGTATGTCTGTTTGGGCCTAATGTCAGCAGACTCCCTGGTAATCCTGCCTTTGTCCCAGACCTGCTACTGCATGACCCTTCTGATCAGAAACAAAAGAGGAGTATCACTGAGAAGACATTAATGAGCTGGTGCTGAATGGAAACAGCAAATCAAAATCATTATTTAGTTTTTTTATATCAATGTTTTTAATCTCAGTGTGGACAATAGTGCTAAAACAGGATAGGATTTGAATATTGTACTCCAATTAATTATATGAATGTAAATGTTCAGTGGTAATCATGCATAGGATTAGTCAAAAAGCCATGACCTTTGACACTGTTGACAAAGTGCTTCACATATTTAATTTCATAATGTTGAGTCAAGCAAGGCAGTCGTAATTCCATCTTTGGTCCTATACAAAGAATTGAAGAAGTGCCTTGAGGGGACAATAAATAACATATGCACTGCAAACTGCCTCTGAAGTGACACTATTTGAAAAAAAAAAAATAATAATAAAATACAGCTAATCACAAAAACAAGGTCACTTAAAGGCTGCCTCAGTAAATGGAGAATAGAGACTGGATAGGAATTGAAAGTAGAGTGAATTTGAATGGGAGGAGTTCCTGACCCACAAGAATACTTTGCATTAGTATTTCATGTTTTTTACTTATAATAATGTGTATGTATGGTAAATGTCTTATTTTGGGGAGCTGGCATTTTCACTTGCAGAGAAGGCTTGGATTAGATGTCTGACGCCTTCTGCTTGCAACGGTGAGGACTGGACAGAGTATAAAATGGCTATTGAGCATGGCTAACAGCACTTCCTGGTTTCACGACATGTCAATGTTTTTGAGGTGGTAAACTTATAACATGGTTGAAAGCTCAAAAAAGTTGATTTAGCATAATAGGAGACCTTTAACAAAATGGTCAGCTATTCATTTTGCATAACCTCTAACTCTTAAGAACCTTCAAAAGAAAGTTACAAAATTCACTTTTTACTTCGGTTGAAATCAGTTCCGATGGAGGATTGAGATTGTGTCTGTGTCTTTCTCAGTCACTTTTTCACAGTGATTTGTTGCACTGAGTCTCGGGGAAGCAAAGATGACAGCAAGTGGAGTGAGACGTGGCTCTCGCACTGTCACGCGTATCATTCTCATCTCCACATACACGCTGCCTTCCTCCAATCTCCCTTTGTTACTTGTCATTTCCCTCAGTCTGCTCTGAGGAGCTCATTCAGAATGTTCCAGCTGCAAATCGATGATGGGTGTATCCGATGATTAGATCAGGGCTGTGGGCTGTAGAGTGAGCAGGTGTGGCCTCTGAGGGGCTCCTCTGCACATCCTCCACATGGAGTTTTGTAATGACATTAGCGTCTTCTGCAGGACCCCACACAGGAGATCTGATTAGCAGGAAGAACACTCACTGTGACTAGATGCAAGTAGAGAAATTCAGATTATTGCCATAGTCTGATTATAAATGGAGTTTTAAAGGATGATCTAAGGACTTACACATTTGGATAATACACGAAATTGACTATAGACAATCTGATATCATTTTATTGTGACCCAATGGTTACAGATTCAGAATTACTACAATCTTTATGCACAATATTCAGTCAAACATTTCACAACCACTGCTGTAGCTTAGAATGTGTTTGTGACTCCATAGAGTAGGAAGGCACAGTTGTCGAGTGCAGGCAAGCAAAATTCTTGAGCACTTTGTCCTCCTTTTAGATGTTCACTTCCTTGCTGTTGCTACTTCAGTTCTGTAGATATGTGCAGAGAAGTGGGGTCGGCACAAGGGGAGTGGCACTGTCAGATTGATGGATTAGTTCGCACATTGCTAGCTCCAGCGATTAGGTCAGCAGCCCAAGAGACAGCAACACGTCTGCAGTGAAATGCTGATGCAAGAGTTAGTTTGTGATTATAAGTCTGTGAATGGGAGCCAGCAGGCCACACGCACTCACAAACTGCTTTGAATAATACACACCTCCCTGCGAGAGAGGTAAGTGACCTTTATGAGTCTGGGAGAGCTATTCACTCAAATCTGTCTACCTGGTTTATCTAAAGCTGACACGAAGGCTGCATTCAAAGGACATGGTTCTACATAGTGCAGAGCATATAGTTGCAGTGTTGATAGGCATTTTGGGGCAATTTAGGCATTACAGTATGATATACAGATACACTATATTTCCAAAAGTATTAGCTCACCTACCTTTACACACATATGAACTTACATGACATCCAATTCTTAATTCATAGGGTTTAATATGATGTCGGCCCATCCTTTGCATCTATCTACGTCAGACATCTATTGACATTCTCGTCCAATGTCAGACACTGATGTTGGACGAGAAGGCCTGGCTCTCAGTCCTCGCTCTAATTCATCCCAAAGGTGTTCTGTCAGGTTGAGGTCAGGACTCTGTGCAGGCCAGGCAACTTCTTCCACACCAAACTCACTCATCCATGTCTTTATGGACCGTGCTCTGTGCACTGGTGTGCAGTCATGTTGGAACAGGAAGTGGCCATCCCCAAATTGTTCCCACAAATTTGGGAGCATGAAATTGTCTGAAATCTCTTAGTATGTTGAAGCATTCAGCGTTCCTTTCACTGGAATTAAGGAGCCAAGCCCAGCTCCAAAAAATAACCCCACACCATAATCTGAATTCAGTTATTTGGGAGGGTGAGTGAATACTTTTGGAAATATAGTGTATACAAGGAAAAGACATGAAGCAAATAGACCTGACAATGATTTGACTCACCAATAATATGTTCTCCAGCCCAGGAAGCCAATGCACATTATGAAATAGCATAGCAACACTTGGACTTACTACTATTACTACTACTACTTGTGTAGTGTGTGGCAGTTTGATACAAAGCCCTCTTTGTCCAGTCCATACATCACATAAGACATTTCATTTACAGTTTGAATTAAATACAGTTTACATATATGCAACATTAGTTAGCGCATCTGTCTGTCTGCAAGGAGGTTGTGGGTTTGATTCTTGGGCTAGACAACACCCAGTTTCCCTGAGTGGAGTGTGCATGCCGTGCCTGTGTTACTGTGGGTTCTTTCCGTTATCCAGTCACATGCTGGTGAATCTAAATTGTCCCTAGTGAATGAATGTAAGAATGAATAGATGTTTGTCTGTCCAGGGTGTACCCCACCATTGGCCCATAGTTGCTATGATAGGCCTACCAGATAAGCAGAAAAAGAAGACTAAATATATCTTTTTAACGTATTTATAAAGCCAAATCCATGATAGCTACCATTGTATGCAAAAATAAAGGTGACCATTAGGGCGGAACATATCTAGGATTTCCATACATTGTAAAAGTTGTAAATGACTTAAAATAAATTCCATCCACACCAGGGTCCAGTGTAGGTTATTTAGTTGTAGTGCCATGAGTGACTATGAGAATGATAAAACTAGCAGCATTATTTGAAGTTAAACGGTCGGTGACATGCAAGTTCCTTTTATTGATGAAAACTGTTGTAAATTGCTCATAGCACATTTAAACAGCCTCAGCTCCAGTAATGCTCCCCTCTTTCACAATAACACTGCTCCACTCCCCACCAGTCTTTATTCAGTCGTTCAGCACTGTATTCTTTGGCTGTTAAACTGAGAGATCGACTGTGGTGCTTGTCTAGCTTTTATCTTTTACCCTGATTCATTCTCATTTCCACCGTATTACAGAAAGGAGTGGCACGCGGCGCTATTATTTTGTCCCACACAAGACAAACTCACTGAGAAACCCAGACATATCTTTTTATATGGACCACCCCATTGTTTTTCCAAGACAGTGGATTGTTATTGCTGTAAGAGATGATTGCTATAGAATTTATGAACTATTATGGATTTAGTGGTGACATATCTTACACAGATTAATGGCAGCCATTTTCAACACACCAAGGGCGTTAGCAAAACACAAAAGAAAAACTGCCTTCTCCTTTCCTTTCAGCTTTTCCCTTTTTAGGTTGCCACATCCAATCACCTGCCTCCTAGTGTGCAGTGATTTGCATATTGATTTGGTATAGGTTTTATGTCAGATGCCCTTCCTGACACAACCCTCACCATTAGCCAAGCTTGGGACCAGCACAAACAGTACACTGCCTTATGACCACTTGTGGCTGGATTACTCTGTTTTTACTGCAAAAAAGAGGTGAAAAGTACAATGTAACTAGAAGCTTTTATCTCAAGTAATTTACCTAATGTACTGTCTAGGTACAGTAATGGAAGTAGTAGCAGTAGTGGCAATGGTAGAAGTAGTAGCAGTGCTAAGAGTATTAGTAGTTGCAGGAGTAGTAGTAATAGAAGCAGGAGTATAGTAACAATTGCAATAACAATAGTAGTAGTTAATGTACTGCTATGGATTGATTCAATCACAACATATTATTATTAATGGCAGCCATCTTGACCACACCCAGAAGCAAAACATAAAAGGAAAAATGTCGGGATGCCTTGTTACTGCACAGTGAATGACATTGTTTTACATAATAAGACCATATATTTGATGAGTGAAGCAGCTGGTCTCCTCCGGTCACAGCACTACTCTCTCCTCTGGACTTTGTGCTGTTTCTGCATGTTTTTAATGGAAGAACCAGAACAATTTCCGATCATGTCTAATTGCCTTATTAGATTCTTTGTCATCAGCAAAATGAGTTTATGGGAAACAGATTTTTGCGGTCCATTGCCCTCTGTGGTGCACTGGAGGAAGGGGTGACCTCATACTAAACATGTGATCAGCTACTATGAAGTTATTTGAGAATGACTTCAATGATAAAAAAAACAAAAACATACAATATCCATTAACTTTAATTATCTGAAGTCCAGGCTTTATAAAGATAAACTATAATGTGTTCCGCCTTAGTGACTGTGTTGGCTTTTGTCTAAACACACACTCTCATAGTTTTGATGGTTGCCTTTTATATTCACATAGAAATAGGATTCTATTTCATGTGATTGCTGGTGTCTGCTGTTTGTTATTATATGAATTTTGCTGGGGAGAAACAAACGTGATTTTTGCAAAATTACAATTTCAATAGTCCACATACGTTTTTGCCTTATGGTGCACAGCTGCATGATATCACTGTGCATATGAGGAGAATTGCAATGCGGAATAGCAAGGGTTTTTGGTTAGTAAATAATGTTACAATCACAGGTTGAGTAGCCAAAACCAGCACTGAAGTAAGAGTATACTTAATTATGTATATTTTTTAACCATATAATAATTAAAATATGTAGCTTCAAAATCATTATGATGGTTCCCTGACAAGAAAAGTAAGGAAAACTCCTATGAGTGATGGAATTTGACACAATACTATTTACTGCAATGTGAACATCTATTTTGCCATAACCTGTTACATCAAGACATCTTTTTACATTCTGAGTATATAATGTGATAAATAATACATTTATTTAAATCTGAGAGTACATGGTGGCAGAGTGGTTAGCATTCCTGCATGTACCGTGGTGAATTGGTGAATCTAAATTATGTCTGAATGGATGTCTGTCAGCGTTTGTATGCAGCTTGTGGGGTGCACTATAGCTGACCCTATTTGTGCTCCTGACCATGTTCCTTGCCTCCCAATCTCACTTGGATGGACAGCCACATATTAAATTAGTAGAAAACTACAGTTTAATGTTAGCTTGCACCAGCACAGTGTACTTTGGATTGGGTATGGTTTGTTTTCCATATTAAGCCATTAATGTTCAGTCACTCTTCCTTTCTTTTACCAATCTATTGTCCCCATTCTATAAGGACAATATTACATACAAACTTCTCTATGACTCATACACGCATAGTGGAAAAAAAAATACATACACTTCTTATTTAACAGGGTGAACTATTGATAATTAAGACAAAATGACAAAAATGAGCATCTTCATAATCCACATGCCTCTTGGTACATTTTCTGGAATCATTTTCTGCCAAAGACTGCTGCTTCATTCAGATGGACTAGACTTGTCTGCCCTCTTCAGGCCTAGAATAAAACACCTCACCATTATATCTGACCTCTTCTCTAAATGTCAGCAAACCCAATTAACCTTACAGGTGTGCCAGGTGCATTCTGGGTATATCATAGCAAGTATGCTTTTCCCATTGTCTCAGGGTCCCCTTTCTCTTCAGCCCTAGAGGAGAAAATATCAAACTGAACTCACCAGGTGACTTATTTGCAATTAAATTTGTTTTATTTGCCCCATTTCTCCCCACCAGCATCTGGAACCAATTACTTCCACTGAGAAAGCATTCAAACTTGTGTGTATGTCTTCCTTGGCGCATCCTCCATTTGCAGCTCTTCCCATACAGCAGCTGGGATTCTCGAGGGGGGACTCCCAGGAAATTACACCTTGCACTCACATCTTTCCATCTTGTGTGAGCCTGTTGGGCTGGACACTTGTCGCCGACTCTCCCCTCCCCATCTGCAAATGACACACTTATACTCCATACAGCACTATACAGGATGACACTGAAATGGCAACCCAGTTTTTTTTTTTTTTTTTTTTTTTTTTGAAAAGCCATTTGATTTCTCTCGTCTGTGACCTCAGTGAGTGCAGTGATGGCAGAACGAATGCCCTACTAAAGTCACTGTGCTTTTAGCTGGACAGTGTACTGAGGCATGACTGCACACCCAAGACAACAGTATGTGTAGTATATTCTATGCAAACTTACACTGAGGATAACCCAATGTAATATAAAGTACAGTATGCTGTGACTATGGCTGCCTCTCACTGTTTGAAGACATGCAAAAATGGGTGGCACGATTACAGTTTGCTCCTAATGCCTGAATGCAAGAGTGAATGCTTTTCTGTCAGTGTCTATTTCTGTGTTGACTTGAAAAGAACTAGGGCAGTGGTTCTCAAACTATGGTACGGGTTTCACTGATAATACGCAGGCTTTTTCTGCTGGTACTCAGAAGTCCGTTTTGATTTAGTGCTAGAATAGTCCCAGTTTATACCTGGTTTAGATTAGTCCAGGTTTAATCCTGGCATAGACCTGGTTTTGACCTGGCTTAGATCTGGTTATGTCAGTCCTTGCTTAGTTGGAGTTAGTTCAGAAAAAGTCCCTACTATCATTGTCAAAAGATAATTCATTAATGTTTCTTCCATTTATTCTTTAAGTTCAAAGAGGAAAGTGAAGTGCAGTCGCCGAGGCGTCATTCAATTACAGGGTCGACAGTGACTTTATTGAAAACCTCTTTTAATTTCCTATGGGCATTTTAATGGGCAGGAGATGTCTCTGTTCTTTTACTGGCTTGTGGATAAATATCATCTTTACATGATATCATATTGCTCTTTTATTCTTTGCTGTTTTCAAAGACTGAAATGTACAATAATAGCAGCATTTTGGGTCATGTCTGTGAGTGTTTGATAGTGAGCCCTGGTTTGTGATCTGTCTTCACAGGTGGCTGCTCCGGGCCTCAGTGACCCCAAGGACTGTGAGTTTGGTCTGGGTGAAGATTGTTCTCCGTGGGGGAGACTGCTGCAGGTCGCTCTGAGGTGTCACCCCCTGCTGTATCCATTCTCCTGTCACAAGAGGCTAAGGGTTAAGTAAAGCTGGTATGTTGCCTGTTGAGGAGTAAGTGCACTGAAAGATGAATCTATGGATTCTCATGCTGTTGCACAAATGATTCCCTCCCTTCATGCTAAAAGAGAAGAAAAATCAAGTGAAAAATAGTTTAACCTGTGACTTGGGTGTTTCCATGCCGACCAATCATGTGTAAAATGGTTGTGGAAAGACTAAAAAAAAATCCATCCAGGCAAATATGAGTTTGGTTTCTTCCCTTTTCAGGATATGACTAATACTACTCCTACTTCTACTATACTACTACTACTACTACTACTATTACTACTACTACTATCACTGCTGCTAAAACTACTGCTGGTACTATTAAAGTTGCTATTACTACCACTACTACTGTTACTACATATTCAATCCAAGGTGAGCATGCTACGCACCTTTACCTTTACCTGACAGGTGGTGGCAACCGGGGGGCCCAAAAGTGGACCTACCTATAGTTCAATTGTATAAGGGAGGGGAGAAGCCTCCATTCAAGAGGTTTTGTCTGGGGCCCCATCAAGTCTGTCAGTGGGCCTGCACCTTTGCCACCATGATCAAAAAATACTTTTATTCATTTTAAGACAGAATACTTTAAATAAAGTAAAGCATTTGTGTAATTAAAAGCAAGACAAAAGATGTTTTACAAAATGTACTCAAGTTACTAAAATGGCAGAACTGATTCATTCATTAATTTTCTTCTGTTGATTTCTGTTAGTGGTCATGAGTGGCTGAAGCCTTTCCCCATCACTATGGGCCTGAGGCAGGGTACACCCTTGACTGTGCCACGTAGTCGCATTCACCCTTCCGCTTAGGAACACTAACCACTCTGCCATTTTGCCCTCAAATAGATGTAAATCAAGAAAAGGATGGATGTTTGGCTGTTACATGCTGTTGCAGAGATGATTCCCTGTTGTCATGCTAAAGTAGAATAAATTAAGTGAAAATACAGTCAAAGATTTTGGGTAACCATGCCTACAAATCATGTCTATCATGTCAATCTAAAATTGATTGCATATTTTTTAGTGAAACAATTCCATCCAGCCCGATTTTAGACTATTTTGTCTTTGCCTCCTTGGTCTAATCCCCGCTTGATGTGATGTGGTGGTGGAGCATTGAAATTATAACAGCAAACAGCATGTGGTCGGCGGCACATCCTCCAGTAATAAAACTAATATTGCCAGATAATTATCATGGATTTTTACAATATGCCCAGTGCATTTCTCCTGGAGGGAAAACTGTCAAGCGTTTGCAGATGAATTCGGCTTTTTATTAGCTCCCAGTAAAAAGCAGCCTCACAATCAGGGCTGTAATACAATAGCCAGGCTTTATAGTCAAGGGAAGCCATAATAAAAATAAATGCATGAGTGGCTGCATACTAATGTAATGTGCTACATAAAGCATATTATGCACTTTGTAGTCGTGTTAGCCAGTGTTTTATTTGTTTTTTATGTGACATACAAGAGGCTACAGCCAATGTCCAGAAATAGTATGGTACATTACTTATAATAGAAATGTATAAGATAGAAAGAAAATCATTTACTGCTTTATACAGACTTTAAGGGGAAAAAAAGTTTAAAAAGTAAGGTAATACTATCTGCTGTATTGGTTGATGGCGTGAATGGATAATTTAGGTGCAGGGCTGTCCAGACTTCCCTCTCCCTAAAAACCTCCTCTAGCTCCCCCAGGTGATCACCATGAGAGACCTCCAGTGCTTCATGGGTTGACCCTGGGGTCAGCTCTAACAGGGATATACCTAGAACACCACTCTGGGGAAGCATCCAGGAGGCACTCAAAAGAGATGTCCATGCAGCTGGCTCCTCTCAGCCAAACTGTGTCTTTAGTGTTTTTTAGTAGACACAAAAACATTTTAGTAGAATATTAATTCAGTTATACAGTATACACACAGTTCATTGTAAAGAAGACACAGTCTGACTTATGCATGGTAGTAAGATTGATTTTCTTTGTCTTGTTGCCATTTTAAAAACAGTAAAGTCCTGTCAGCATTCAACAAAACAAACTGACTCTTTGTACAACTGCCTTTTGTTTCTGTCCCTGTTCAAAAATAAGTATAGCCCTTGTTTTTTTCTGATCGGTTACTCTGCCTGTGATTGTTCTGCCGATAGAAATGAAACTCAAGCGAAGGGATACCAGGCTAACTTTGTATATTTGTACAGAATAGAGAAAAAAAAATTGGACAGGCTACTTTCTGGACTGGAAAAGTTCTGGACTAGAACCACTTTTCCAGTTGTTGGCAGCCATTAAATTGATGTTTATGGCCTGGTAGACCAGACACCAATGGACGTGTACCTTATTCTGATACACAAGCAGAGAAGCACCTGTTGACCTGAATATATACAAAGATGTGATGAGCCAAACTGTTCTGGTACTGGCTGAACATTCTCATCTACCTAGCCCTATTTTTCCACATACCCTCCCTTTTGTAATATGCAATGGCTAAAAGTGTGTCTTCCAAAGAATAACCTTCCAAAAAGCTATTTTAAAATCAAATTTATACAGATTTAGCTTCAACAAATGAAACCAGGGGAAATGTAGCGTTGCTTGATTTACCGCTTCATAACAGACAGTGATTCCAGCTGTTCTGCTCCTGCTTCAAGTGCCTTGGCTGAATATACTGCAACAGTTTGAGTCCATTTTAGCAGAATAACAGAAGAGACGTGCTATGCCCTAACTCTCTGTATTTCTGCCTCACTATACACAGCCTGTCAGTATGAGGCATGGCAGAGCAGGTGGGATTGTCCCGGCACTCCCGTGTACGCATCAGGAAGCCGTAAATCCACTGCTCCCTTCACTTTGTTTACGGCGACCACTTCCCGCCAAACAAACTACCAGATTTCCCATGAGAGCATCCCACACACATATACACACATACAGTCACAAGAAAACACTTAAAATGCCATTTTTCAAGGAAGAGAAGCTTAACCAAACAAAGGGACATGCTGTGAATTGCAATGCAGATCAGGCTGCCACACTTTAGGTAAATGCAGTGATTCATTTTAAGTTGCTCTGCTGAGATTTGACTTCCATTCATCACGAGGGTAAGGAAGTGGCGTAGAGCAGTGGTTGTGAATTGGTCTGATTGTGGGAACCATTTTTTTCTATAGATATTTTTTGTCTTTCTTTGGATTTGTTAGACAAGACAGGGAAGAAGTGACAGGAAATCATTGAGCAACAGAGCATGGAGAGACATTGGGTAAATTGTTGGAGTCCGGAGGCGAGCTGTAGTCGCTCTGTATACATTTGCTTTAGCAACTCACACTGTGCTACAAGGGACCCACTTTTATCCCTGATCATTTTATTGTGTGCCACTTTTTACACAACAGAGTTAGACAGGTTTTGTGGCTCAATGAATAGAGCATTTACCTCTGAATTACAAGATCTCTGGTTTGAGTTCAGGTCTGGGCACTGTATGTTTTCTATGGCAAGATGGGCCCAGTGCCTTTTTGGAGGTTTGTTCCCGCAGAGTGCTTCAAGATCTAAACTATTTTACTGTAACCATTATGGCATGTCATGGCTTAAATACTGTAAACTGAATGAATAAACAGTTATTATATTAAAATACAAGTCTATCATTTGGGAACCACTAGCATAGAGTGCAGATGTAAATAAACATGCTTTTCTCATGCCATTATCACAATGAGAATGTATAAAGTACAGCAAGGAGAGATATCCAATAGCAGTAGTATCTCTACTGCAATGCAATGGGTTAATTCTCGTCTAACCCTTGTAAAGCTTTAGTGCTTGTGCTTGCCTTGCACCCAATATTTGAGTTTTATGTCTCAGTGCCAAAATGTTTTATTAACAGGCTGCCTCTTAGACAAGTTGACATATTTCATGAGTGAAGGACGCGACCCTGGTTGTTTATTTCCCATGATGAAATTGTCCAGAGGTTGATGACTCCGTAAATAAAGAGCTCATGGAGCAGTAGCTCTTGGATTTCAAGACCACTGTAATTATTACGGGGTAATGATCACAGGGCACACAACTTCTCTGAAGGCGGGACTTGTTTACAACCAACCTGGCAACCCCCATAGCCTCAGCTGATTGTTTCTATTGGTTTGGTTAGTCTTAGTATACAAAATGTTGCTTTTATATCTTCTACATGATATTTCTTTGTATTGTTAAATTTCACGTTTTCTGTCATCTTCTTTATATTATGAAAATAATGGGCAGAGGAACATGACATCATCCATATAAATTCCAAAAACAAATTAAATGAAGTTTAATTTTCATTGTATTAAAAGATCCACACACATCTTTGTGTATTCTCTATTTGCCAATAAATCAAATGTAACCTGTGAAATTTAATAATCCTCATATTTTACTAATACCAGAGTGATATTTTAAGGTGACTATATTTTTGCCTTAGTACAGTTCTTGGCTAGTGTATTTTTAATAGGAGTAGATGAATGCTTTTTGGAACCAATGCTTATTTGTAAATTTATTTGTAAATAAATATTTTGTAAATATTTGTATTTTGTACTTTCTGTATCTGCAGCCTGTCCACTTGTAGAGTCACATGACCAGGGCTTCACAAACATAATAGCCCCCTCTGCTAACACACCAAAGAATAGAATCTAATTTGTTGTCAATGAGTGCACATGTTGTGGCAGGAGCCGCTGCTCTGTGTTAACATAGAGCCATTGCACACAAGCAGGAAGTCTGGCACAAGCATTCATTAGTGCTTTCATCTTGATCCTCTATACACACGGAAAATCAATGTCTCACAATGACATCATCACAACATAATCATTACGACTGTATTACATACAGTAGATTTCCTGAAGTTGAAGTAAAACAAGAAATACAAGGTGTGCCAGAAAGGAGCATTGTCTCCTTCAAAGTATGCACATTGTGAGTGTACACAATCATCCCAGGGATTTTTACATTCTTCATAGCATCCTCATAGCCTTCAAATAGCATAACATTCAGAGCCTGTGTTAGTAGCTCTTTGGACATTATATATACTACAAAAATTGTGTTCTTTTCAAATCATTCTTCATCTTTGGAAACTTTCATCACAATAGTGCACTGTCACAGAGAGTTTTGGAGCTGAAAAAACACAACAGCCCAAAGATAAAGAACAGTTTGCAAGGACATAGGACATAAGACATGGTAGAGTGACCATACAACCATACATCACCATACAACATCATACAATTTAAAGACTTACAGGGATACTATGAAGAATTTAATGTAACATTTTTAATTATTGAAAAATATATACACACTTCTCATTACTTTTTGGATACACCTTGTATCATTTTTCTTAATTTTTTTCAAAATTCTTTATTTTTACTTTCTGAGTACATTTTCTAAAACATACTGTTACATTTTTTTACATGCTAAATTTTTTAAGTCTCTGGATGAATAAGAGTATTTTTGTGGGTAGTTATTGTAACTAATAGGAACAGTAGTAACTGTAACAGTACAGTGTACAATAGTGGTAGTAATAGCTGAAGTAATTGTAATTGTACTAGTAACAGCCATAGAAGTAGTGTTTATAATAGTAGTAGTACTTAAGTAAATTTCTAGTCTAGATATGTTGACAAAGTGAGAAAGTAGTAATAGTAGTAACAGTAAAAGTTGTAGTGGTAGTAGTAAGAAAAACAGAGGTAGTTGTAATTGCAGTATTTGTAGTATTAGTATTAGTAGCAGTGGAATCAGTGGTAGTAAATAAATGTAACATGGTATAGTTTTTTAACTTTTACTCAAGTAACATTTTTGTTCAGTACTTTTACCTCTCCCTGAATAGTAATATTTGGGAGTAACAGTACCTTTACTTGAGTACAGACCTCTGTTTATTTCACATCTACCTTTAATTAAGAGCTTTATGTGGTGTAGGTCTGTGATGTGTGTTTTTATAGCAGCCACCTTGCCTTGCTTTGTCAGCACAATTTACTGCCTATAGATCCACTGTGTAGACAATCACTGCAGCCCTCCCCCGACACGCCCCCCCAGCTGCTCGACACTGTGTAGCACGGAAACCAATTACAAACCAGGATCCATAAACATATTATATTCTGTTGCTAATAGAAATGTCATCAGCAAAAAAAAAAAAAAAAATCAAAGGCTTCGCCTGTTTTTTTCCTGACTGTGTCTAAACCGCTCGCATGTAAAATTACCACAGATTCCCCAAGATTGTACAGTAGCAACACAAAAAAACAAAACGACCACATTTTCCAAACAGTTAAATTTAAATGCTTCTCATCCCAGAGCAGAATGGACAGTAGTAAAAAGAGGATTTGAGAAGTGAAGTGGAGAACATAAACATTTACTGTGTGCGGTCAGTCCCTGGTGGACACTGGTCTTCATTGGCCCCAGTATAACCCCCCATCCCCCCTCTCTACATTGAGTTATCATAAAGAGGCGTGTGTATTTTTGCAAGGCTGTATGAGAAGTTGAATGACCATAGCACTGACCAGAGCTCCTCCTGAGGTGTTCACAGTCCACGGGTCAGTGAGCCAGGGAATTGAACACTTAACCTTCTCAATAAGGGCTTTTGACTGAACCTGTTGTGTGAAATTGTGCACGCTATTCTGTATATAATGATATTCTGTATGTATTTCTGTTTATTATTTTTACTACAGGAAATTAAACTGTATCTAAAGCTGTTATTAGGCAGAAGGCAATTTCACACTTCTGCGATTGATCTACTGGTTAGCATCCAATCCCTTACTAAGTGATTTGAGGCCAAGTTTGGTACACACACTCTTCATCTGATTCTTCATGCATGCACACAACTTCATCTGCAATATTGACAGTGCAACTACATGAACAAGAAACTGTTAACTTCATATTGTTAAATATAGTCCTTGAAAATTTGTACAGAAAAAAAATTTGTACAGAAAAAAGCAATGTGCCATAAACACAAATCTTACTGTCAGTTTTGATGATTACTACACACACTGCACACACTGTACTGTATCTCTCACTTAGCACTTTTTAAAGGATAAACTTTGTGAACAACCGCTATTCTACTAAAACAGTGTTTCCCAACCAGGGATACATGGACCCCTAGGGGTTCGTGAGCACTTTGCAGGGGGTACTTGGAATTATTTTTTTATTTATTTGGAAAATCATAAAAAAAAATAGCGATTTTTTTGTATGGAACATTGAAACTGAAAATAAAGACAAGCTCAAGTGTCTCAGTGACTGATGAAAAGGAGATGAAACTGCTAAAGAATGATAGTTGAATATTATATTTTAGTAGATTTTTTTAGGTTCAGTAGAATCATTCATTTCCTTTTTGTATAAGGCAAATTTATTATGAGTTTCCTATTTATTTGAATGTTTTTATTTTAATATTTGTATATTTGTTTATTTTATGTAATAGTAAATATTGTTATATTTTCATGTACTATTTTTTACTTTAAAGGCAAGGAGCTTATTATTTGACTTAAAAAGAAAAAAATGCAGGAGGATTAGTATTTACTATATATATATAAATATAAATCTTTGTATAATAGAGCAGATGTTTTTTATGACCACTTTTTGAAGAATCATCAACATATATGAGTGGAGGGGTATGCATGGTATGACAAAAAAAGCCCAGGGGGTACGCAAGACAAAAAAGGTTGGGAGCCATTGTACTAAAATGTTAACAATAAATAGCAGCCAGAAGCTACAACAGAGATAGAACAACTAACTATTTCTAGCAGTGAAGTTAATGCTGCAACAGACTATTCCAAATTCCAAATCTTCTTTTTTCATTTTTAGTAGGAGTTGCAAAAAATCTCTTTTGTCTTAAGCCTATTCTTTATTATTGTCAGCAATAAGAGCAACAGTATAAACAATAGACAGCAATATTTTCTATACACATTACACACACATTGGTTTTTAGATTATTTTTTTTTTCTGTGATCCAGTTTATTTTTGTATCTCAGTTATTGCAATACTTTGCTCTGCAATATTGCCTAATCAAAGCCAGTAGAGAATTGTGATCATTTTTCACCAATCTCTTCCTCTTCATATAAACAGACATGTTTTCTGATCTGTTTCAACATGGAATAGTTTGGTTCATGGCTCACTTCAGACTCCTAGTGGAGAGAGGATGGTATTTTCCTCTTATTTGTTCTCAGAATTGTTTCTCTCCATTTCAATTCTGTCACAACTGCAAATGTGAAAAATCATTAGGTGCAAGTGTTAGGTCTATAACATCTTCTATATCTCATCTTGTTTTTTTTTCACTAGGCCTCCACAGAATCGGAGACAGCTACCATATTGGCACAGCCTTAATGGAGTGTCTCACACCTGCATGATTACACTGGAAGAAGTGCATCATGGGAGGAGATGAAATACCAAAGGCCGCTATAGAGTGGATCATTCAGGTGACTTTTTACATTGCTTATTTAGGAATTCTACTCCATCCACTGACCTATTCCACAAACTATGCACTGCCTTGTATGTGAATGATGGCAGTTGGCATGGTAACCTCATGTGAGTCATTTCTGAAGAGGTGGGCATGACATTTATGTGGAGTGAGGTAACTACCAGTACAGTGTTACCACAACATCAAGGTCACAGAGAGTACTAGGAATTTGAAATGTTGAAAAGTCCACAATAGGAAAAAGCATGTTTGTGGTACCAAGGATCAGATAAAAGGCCTCTCTTCACAGGTCACAACACTGATCGTTGTAAAATGTTGTCCTAGATAAGTTCTGATAGTGGATCTATAAGACAACTGTTGAAAGTGGTAGTAGTAGTAATAGCTGTATTAGAAGTAGTCACAGTGAAAGCATCATGCAGAGTTTCTTCATGAACAAACAATAAAGCTTTATGTATTATAATATTAAGGTTTGGACTATTACAGTTATTAACACATTAAAGAAAGTTTATTTCCAGCCCTCTAGGACATCGTAGTTGAGTGTGGCCATGTTGTAGATTTCTTTGAGTATATTTAGGCTGAGAAACCAACTTTAACTTTGATGCAGTGCCAAATAATGTGGAGAAATGTTTGAGTTAGTGTGTTAGATGTGTAGTTGAACAAGTAACTCTGCTTGTCTGCCCTGCTTATAGATGCCATTTTCCAAGGTATACCTCATCTCACCTCCAAAGCACCTGGGATAGGCTTCAGCCCTCTGTTACACAAGGTAAACAGGAAAAGATGAAAAAAAAATATTTAAAATGTATGTGCTTAATATAACTCATTGCAATACGATTTTCTGCCTAACAAGTTTGCCTAATGGTAAAAATAATACAAACTTGCAAACAAAGGACTATTTTAATGCCCTTGACTGTCCACTAGAGGGAGCAGGAGTGGAGCAGAAGTCAGTGAAGTGCAGCTCAAACAGGCATCCCTCCAATAAACACTTGAAAATTGATTGATTTAAGGCACAGTGGCAGATTTGAGTTATTCCAAACTTAATTAAATGTCTGTTTTCATTTAGGCTTCAACTTTAAATTAAACTGTGTCATCCTGAGAGTGCTCTGTTTGGAAATCATTAAGAGTGAAACAGTGATTGAAGAAACAATGGCACTATAGCACAGTAGAGACGGCTTTTATTCCCATCATGAGTGAAGGACAGACTCTGAGATGAGAAATCATAAAGTGTGTGTTATGAGATATGAATGTGCTAGCCCCGGGAGCTCTAGCATTGCTGTGTTTACCTGGACGCTGTTTGTCAGTAAAAGGCATTGGGTCAGATAATTGAGTAAAAGGAGACAGATGGCGCTAGCGTTTACTGCTGATTACATGAAGGTCATAAACTGCCTTTCAGTAGGTCCAGCTCTATGAAACTACCAGAGCCTGAATCTTACATGGGCACACCTACTCTGGCTAACTACCACACAATACTACCTCTTACACCCTGCATGCAGTATATTTAAACAGGTTTATGCAAATTGAACTCCAGCTCCAATAGCAGAAGTTAGGACAATGTGGAAAATGTAATGGTCTGAAAATCTCACTAAATCATATTTTACTTACAATAAAACCTAAACTCTATATCATGTAACAGAGGCAGCAACAAGTAACTAGATATAAAAGAAAGGCAGTCTCTATTGTTAGTTTTGAGTGTGTTGGATGTTTTTAATCTTCATGCCCCTAAAAAGCACCACAATAGAAACATTTTTAAATTGTCTCAGCTGCTCTCCTGGTAGTGTGCATACCACATCCAAGAGCAACCAGGTTTGATTCCAGCTCTGGTGAGTATGTACCAAGTCATTCCCCTGCCTCTTCCCCTTGATTACCCGTCAACCTAAGCCAAAAAAGCAAATTAGCACTGCATAAAAAAAGACTGTACTGTACTGGAAATCACTGCAAGGATCAGGAACCATTGCCAATGTACCATCCACAAATGGAGGTTAAGTGAAATAAAGCTGTATCATCCAAAGAAGAAGCCACTTGTGAACATGAGCCATGAACACTGCTGCATTATCTAAGCTCATTTAAAACTGTTAACTGAGACAAAATGGAAATTTGTTCTATGGTCAGATCAAAATTAGAAAAATACAAACCAAGTTGGCCCAGAGAAGGGCCAACTGGATCATGTCTATATATATAGTTATATATATATAGTTTCTTCTTTGCATGATACAGTTATAACTTGGATTTGTGCAGATTGGGTTCACAAAACAACTTCAGGAAGTGTTTCTGATCCATGCAGTAATGTCCAGTACAGAATAATGTCTGTTTTAATGCAGTGCTACAAATCACAAGCATCCAAAAACAATGGCTTTCTAAAACACTCCTTTTCTACCCAGTTTTGTTACTGATTTGTTACTAGTAAACCCAATTAGTTGCAAAATCCTCCTGTAGTTGTTTTTACCCATTTAAAAAAATTGTTTTCAGTCTTTTATTGACGCCTCTCAACCGTTTGAGATTTATTGATCTTACTGCTATTATTCTTTTTTATGAGAGTGGGATTGTTTTTTATGGATTGTTTTATCTACATTTGATTTTACACAATTTTTCCTACTGCTTTTTGGAATTGGGTTGTTCTACACACCACTGCAAACAATTTTTCTCAAACTTCACAAGATGCATAGCCCTACTAGTTTTCCAGTATGACCTATAATGCGTTCTTGATCCTGTGGTCACATCACTGGAGTTAGCACTTTGTAGCTGGGCATATAATGCTGTCAGTCAAATAAGACTCCATAGGAGAGGCTTTCAGGCCAAAGCAGTATTGCACAGAGCAGCTATATGTGCAGAATGCAGCAATATAAATAGTATATGCTGATGTAGGGCAGTGTGCGGCATTACTAAATGACACAAGGACACTGGAGATGCAAGTTCTCTGCAAATCTGCTGGACAATGCAAAATGTGTTGTTCTAACAAATGGTTTCTTGAATCTTCTAAGAAATGCGGCCTTATGGTGCATTATAAATAGCACCTTGCAGATATTGTTCAGAGCACAATGTTGAGAACATTTTTAAACTCAGTATTTATTATATGTAGAGGTGCTTTTGCAGTGTCAAATGAGAGGAAAAGGTTAAGTGTGCAGTGTGCAGCTCTTTGCCTTCCCAAACCTGACCAGCCATTCTAATCCTTTTTCTCTTCTATACAAGGAAATACGTCTGTTTTCTGTTGATTAGGGAAGGAGCAAATGGATGCAAATGCAATTGGACAGACTTTTAGCGAATCACCCATTTTAGGTAAATGACTGACTGGTTGGTGGGATCGTTCTCAGTGGAGCTTGATTGGGTAGGTGTTTCAGACCCACCTTAAAAACAAAAAGCATAAGTGTGGGTGACCAGCCAACCCAAACTACTGTGAACAGTTAGGGTTGCTGTTTACATCAGCCATAGCTATTGACTTTGCAAAGTGGAATGGGCCTGGGATCCCTTCCCTTCACTGCAATAGCCTCTGTGGACAAAAATTCTGACCAGACAGAAATGGGCCACTTAAGGTCAGATATAAGATTTGATTTAGACATTTATAACTGAATTAAATTACTTCATAAATGTCTTTTATACAATATTTTAAATATGTAAAGGAAAATAATTTTTCTCCAGCAGTTTATTTGGTTTTCCTTTTTGGCTCAGTGTCCACTCTGGGCTGCCACACAGGAATAAGAAGTAATTCCTCTTCCACTGGGTTTTATTTGAGTGTTACATGTGTGTTTACATAAGACTGGTAAATGCCGTGAAGCATTATATTGACACAATTATATGGTGCTGGAAAAGAAAGTTTTGATTGATGTTGCGCTTGGTACAATTGCCCAGTACAAAATTGTACACAAGTCACTTTTAATAGTTTATTTTATTCTATTTTTCTTTGACTAATTTTGCTTTGTATCTTGTGTATCTAACCTTACATGACAGCCCTAAGATGAATGACTCACTAATTGAATGTGTTTTGGTTGAGATGTGCAGCCTGTTAGATTTATATGTATGGCGGACACGGTTTGTTGTGCTGCTCTCCATTCATTTACATTAGTCTGGTGTATTGGCTGTCCTGAGAACTGCTGCTGTGAACAGTGTTTACTGATCACACTGATGTATTTGTCTAGCAACTCCACCCGACAGACAATCAATATTCCAATTACAGGTAGATTTCCATTTGTGCACAGCAGAATAGTGAGCATCAGTCAATACCTTTGTATGAAGGATTGTGGCCATATGGACGGAGATGTCTTTGAAGCTGCGTGTCAGCACTTAATCTATTGCTTTGTAATTCCATTCAGTCAAATCTGTCAAGCTCTTAACGTGTTTGACTGAAGATGAAATGATAAATTTTATTTTGATGTTAAACTGTTCAACCAGTTTTGCCATTACAAGCTTTTATGTATGCTTTAGAACACTGATTCCTAAAATGTCCACACCTCCAACTTCCATCTGAGAAATAATTGGGCTTTCCAAGTATCTTTAATGGACTAAGATGAGCATTAGTCTTGACTATTGACTAACTCAGGTCTAAAACAAGGGATAAAAAGAGATTACTAAATAAGCACTGAATAGGGAATATACAAGGAGTAAAACAGGTCTATACTAGGTTTAAACTGGACTAAACCAGGACTAAAGCATGTCTAAACCAGTGCAGTGGTCTAAACTTTAAATTTAAGCCCAAACCAGATAAGGACTAAACGGGAGCAAATTTTAAAAAGTTAGCACTTGAACTGGAAAAGACTCTTATGTGTACCATCAGAAGAAGCGCATGTACCAAAAGTGGTACCCATACCACAGTTGCTTTAGAAGAAAGAAGTGATTGGTTTTTGGTGTGGATCTGGAACACAGACAAGGATTCAGTATCATTGCGAGATACTGCCAAAGATACTAACTCCAGCCACAATAGGTCAGTATAGGATACTTTTACATGATTGTTTGCTAGAACTTGTATAAGGACTTTGGGCATCAATGGGTAGAGCATTTACTCTTAGTAGAAGATTCCTGGTTCAAGACCAGGTCTGAGCACTCTCTCTTACCATGAGAGATGGGCCCCGTGCCTTGGAGAAGGTCTGCACTTTTAGTTAATTTATGATAATGATCAAGATGTAAACTTGATATTGATGCTTTTGTTTTGCCATTACAAGCTTTAACATAAGAGAACATATTAACAAGAGAGATGTAAAGTTTCAAGGACATTTTTCTACGTTAAGAGGCAGACCATGTGTTGCCAAGTGCATTCACCAAAGACAAAAACAATGAAATTGTTCATGCTCAGCTTGGCAGTGGGACAAGGAGGACATGATTACCTTTGGAGCACCATCTCTCTTTTTTTTTCTTAAAGAAATCTGCACTATAGCAAAATAGGCACATCACAGCAGCTGCAAAAATACTGAAGGGATCAGTAAAAATGTAAATTACTTTTAGCAGATTGTTTACAAGTGTATGGGCTTTGTCACTCAATGGATAAAGCATTTACCCTTGAACTAGACAAATCCGCTGTTTGCTCACACAGAGACTGCATACTAACTCTGTTTTACTGCACAAGTGAGTAAAGTGATCCCAACAACCCCAGCACAGTGTCCAGTCTGCATCAGCATATCCTTCCTTGTTCTAAATGCTGTTGTCCAAATGTGCTCTGCTCACACTTCTCCTGACCTAACAGTGCAATTCTAATACTCTCTGATCCCTTGCACCTCCAGCTTTCAGGAGCATTAAAATCCCATCTTGCTTAGCTGGGTGCGTCGGACACTGATGGAGACTGACTGTGGCCATTTGCCTTGTATTAGCCTGTTTTATTTTCCCGCTGCTGTGGAGAAGAGCTGCCACTCTAACACTCAGTGCTCATTCATGACCCTTTGAATCATCCCTGGATCAAGTGTTGAGCCAGTATCTGCTCATCTTCTCCCCGGGCTCAGATAGGCCGCACATTAATGCTGATTAACAGAGTGTGAAGCAAAAAGTGCAAACATCCAGGGGACACTCCTGTTGAATAAATATTTGCTGTCTCAGTCTACAAACATGCAGAAAGAGGATGTTTGTAATAATATGAGTGTTGGAGGAATAGTAGGTAGGAATAGTAAATAGGAATAGTAGTAGGATTTTTATGACATTTTCAGGAATGATCAAGGTAAGACACTGGTGTGAATCCAGATCACCTTCTGGATCTAAGATTTTTTCTTTAAAGATTTCTGTTCAATTGCAAGATGGGATACAATGATAATAACTGCAGCCACAATGGATCAGTATATATGTATTTTTTTTTATTAAATGCATTACTATTGTGAGATGTAAGGGCACTGCTATGTCTGTGCACTAGACCTATACCATTACAGAATTAGGCTTGGTGGTGGTCTGTGCTCTCTGTCTAGTTCTATGTCTGTTTATTTGTCATTTGCATAAAGCCTTTTGCTTTGCTGAAAAAATGGGGACAAGCTGTACAAGCTCTGGTACATACACTTGTAATCAAGAACCATTGTTTCTTATATGAGATTACAGTGACCCACTATAGATACATAATTTTTCCCCCCGTAGTCTGAAACTGAACTATACATTTTTTCATATAAATTATATAATAGTGATGCAACATATATAAAAATGTAGATAACTTATGAATATCTAAATTGTAAACATTAAATTTTCATATAATGTGCTGTTTATCTTTGATACCAGTATTATAATAAAACAAGTTATTAAAGAACGCAAAATATGAATATATAAAGCTTTAAAGTGGCTACATTTTTTTAAAGAAATATAACATGAAAAAAATAAGGTTAAAGAATCACAACGTCTTGCTGGCTCTGGAATGGTGCCACTGTGTACCAATATGAATAAGTGGGAAACCCTGAGTGAATCATAAATAAGCACTTGACATTGGTCCTAGATAATGGTTAATGATCAAGCTACAACAAAGCCCTTGTATCACACAATGGGAAAAAAAACAAAAAAAAAAACACCAGAAATATTTAACTGACCCCTTGTGGCTGGAGTTGGTATCTTTGGTCCTATCTCAAAATGGCACAGAATGTTTCTAAAACTAACAAACCAACCCTTGCAAAAACATAACCTCCTTGGCAGGGGTAAAAAATAATGCTCATATCTGTCAAGAATTGTCTGCACTTAATTATTTGCACACATAACTAGACAAATTATTCAAAGATTTGTTGATGTGTTTTGAGAATTGCTTATTTCATTGAAGAATTGAGACAAAGCAAATGAGAAAAACTGTAATGTGGAACATGCTCACACAGCGTTTACTGCTTTGCTTATTGGTGCATATTCCTTATGCGCTGCTCATTTATAAATAATAATCTGGCCAAGAACTGGCCAAGAAGACACACTGTAGATGGACTCTATATTTGTATTGCTCTGTGAATGCAAATTAGAAAATGGAAATCACATTCAAATCCTGCCTTCTCCATAGCTATATGCTATTTGTTTGATGCTATGTTTAGTCTGGGCTGGCTTTTTCATCATTAACACAGCATGGCAATTTCCCTTTTAAAGGATAAGACACCGTGTGCTACATACAAGTGGGCAGGGCTTTGGTGCCTGTGCTGCACTGCGATTGGTCCACAGCTCTGCCACTCGTGTTGCCCACACTCTCTGACTTCCTCTGTCCTCCTTTCCTGGTGCAGCCGGGAGGAGGAGGAGGGAGGGAATGGATCTTAGCTGTGTATTGTGCTGAAGCTTTCCCGGGCTGCTCCTTATCCCACCTGTCCTTGACTTCCACAGAACAGGATAAAGAGGAATCTGCCACTCCATCCCAGGCTGCCATTGTGTTGAGCTAAGTGTGTGTTTAAATCTCCCTTCTACCTGTGGTGCTGAGTGAAGTGGTGAAAGAAGAGGAGTGCTCCGGACGCTGTGGATGGGCGCTGATGGGAGCCAGTGGTTGTGTTCGGGACTATAGGGGATGCTGAGCGGTGGGAGGGAGGGCCTGTTCGAGCTGGGACAGCAGCTCCAGCAGCAGGGGGAGTACCAGGCTGCCCTCCACTGCTTCCTCAGCTGCCTGTTGGGACTGACCCATGTGCAGAGCTTCACCTCCCTGCCCAACTGCCTCCACCAGGTGAGACACATCAACACAACTGTTCACATAAGTGCTACATGTTTCAGCGTGGGACATGAAGCCCTAAACGTAATATGTGTATGTAGTTTTCATAATAGTCAAATTTAACTGCACTTAGAAGAACCGTTTATGTGACTTACCCCAATGTCAAATTAAGTAGGCCACTCCATCACATGTTGACAGTAGAGCCATCTTTCTCCCAGTGGGACTCATAGTAGCCATGCTGTTAAATGGAGCAGAGGATGTTGCACCCATTATAGTAACTACTTAAAATGTGTTCCCTTTGTGTAAAGCCACAGTATGGTTTGCTAATTTTTAGGTCACTTGTTTTCCATCTTGGGACCATGTAGTCTGGTTATTCTCTTTGCTGATTACATTTATATTTTACAAGACCCTTGACATCAGATTCTTTTTTATGGAACATCGCCGAAGTCAAAACATATGACTTTGGAATGTGTGGCGTGACGTTGGCCAGAGGGACAGAGATGTGAGGATAGGACATTTATGTTATGACAGATCATAACATGACGCACAACTGGAGACGTTCTATTTGGTAGTCTTGAGCAATTTAAAGAAACATGATGATCACTTCAAGCCTGTACTCATTGTATCAGCTTTATAAAATATGTATGTTATAGAAATTCCATCTTGAATTGCATAGAAGCATATTTATGTAATGTATGTTTATGAACTATGGGGCAAGAACCAAAACAAAATGATTAATTTGTTATAAACCAGATAACTTCTAAATTGCCCTTAATAAATGTTGTATGTGAGAGTGAATGGTTGTCTGTGTATGTCTTGAAGAGCCAGTTCTGACACAAATTGGCCAATGTCCCACCTCAGGCTCAAAGTAGCAGGGCTACGTTCCAGCTCCTGGTGAACTCAGGAACAGGTGAACAGGAATAACTGATAGAAGTTGAATTTGTGCTTCCAATAAGCTGAACATAGAAACTATATTCAACCTTCCTGCGACCCACTTTTTAGGAATTACATATTCTATATGCCTAATAATTTTTTCTTGTGCCTTCCAGATTGCAGAACTCTTCATCACTGAAAAGAACTGTATCCTTTACCAACAAATAGCCTTGACACTTGCACTTTTCACATTAGCATAGCAGCTAACTGTGTGTCCTGGTGTAAAAGCTAGTCTTTGGAGGCAGCCATGGCTAATTCCAGCACAATGGAGGATGCAGATCTTTTATAGAAGCCAGTGTAAATGAGGGGGATGAGTTGATGTCTTTGGGGTGGGTTCATAAAAACTCATTGTCCCAGAATGCCATGCTTTTTTTTGTTGCTTGGCCCCAGCTTGGTGTGTGTCTGTTAAGAGGATTTGTAGGCTCTTATCTCGGGACAACAGACCCACTAATTAACCTGTATATGCACTGGCTATCCCGTGCACCACCGCATACACACCTCCTATAAACTATGGCTCTATAGGACATGGAGATAATACAGAGGATTAGGTTTCAGGATAGGTTACCTCTAGGCTCTTCTGCCTGTTATTGAGACAGTCCCAACACTTCACTTGGCAGCTCAGGTTATCTGCCTCAGCAAAGATCCATGCCTGACTGTCATTTTCCAAAACAGGTCAGTTAGCTCCATTGCTATCACAAGGATCTCACTCAATGAAAAGCCTTGTGCTTAAGAGGGCCATCTGTCCTGACACATGATAAACAGTGATAACACAACATCATCAATAGTAATGGTGGCTAGAGGTGTCAATAAATTTTATGTAGCACACAATACATATAGTTAGGTATGGATAGGTGATTTGTAGTGATAATAAATCTGACTAAATAAAAAAAAAAATCACCTTTAATCAGGCTGGTTAGCAACTGTAAGTTTAGAGAAGTACAAAGGAGTACCAGCTTAGAAGCTAAATAATGACATGAGGCCAATGAAAACATGTTAGCCTGGCCTTTTTCTGGTTGAGACAAATTAGTTTTCTGTAGATTAAGATTACCTTTGCAGCTCCCAGTACAAATTTATGCAGAATTCTTCCAGAGAAAAAGACTTAAAGCCAATCAGAAGCACACAGCATCACATAAAGCCTGCCCCATTTAGATAAAAGTTCACACACATTTGTCTGATTCTACTGAGTTGAAAGGGAAAGGGAATGGTATTTATATAGCGCTTTTACTATAACATAAGTCACCCAAAGCACTTTACACACAGTAGGGAAGGGGTATTTCTTTCACTCCATACTCGGTGGTGGTAAGCTACGTTTTTGTAGACAGTTTCCCCTGGCGTAAACTGACAGAAGCACACATCTGCGTCAACGGACCCTCCGACCACTACCAACCACTCACTCACATTCACACCGGCTTCCTGGTGTTCCCCAGCAGTCTCCCATCCAGGTCCTGACCAGGCCCTACCCTGCTTAGCTTCCGAGGTCTGACGGGATCGGGCATCCACAAGGCGGTATGGATGAAAAGAGCAGTAAGGGAGGGATTTTCTGTGAAGTGAAATTGTATGCTTTGTCTAACACCTAAAAATGTCTGCAACAAAGGATTTAAAATGTGCATAACAAAATTTGTATATGTATTTTACCTCAGCATTGTTGTCTTAAGTGGCATTGTACACTAACTTACATTTATTTATATAGTACAGTAAGCAACATAATTTTTACCTCCCCAGCAGGTGTTACACCAAAATCTCTGACCTAGTGCTTCCAACCCCAGCACCTATCCACAAAAACAGCATAACTACCCTTCCTGCTTTTAATTTATTAACAGGACTAAAAACTGGACAAATTTGCCACTGCTGAATATGAATATTTTATATGGAATTAGGAGCTTTCTAGTTTAGTTTGGTATTAGCAGCACAATTTAAAGTGCTTGACCGTGTTATGACTCATCCTCCAATGTAAAGCATGTTGGTGAAAACTAGTGAAACTAAGCAGTCAACAGAATTGTGTAATGTTAGCCTTGCAATTACCGTCTGGAGTGCACCCACATTGATAATGGTAATATAACAACCTGTTAGGATATTTTAACTTTTTTTTGGAGGTGTTTTGATTTTTTTTTTCACAATAGTAGTTTATCTTATCGCATGGTAACTTTATTTTGCAAGCATCCATCTACAATAATTGTCATTCTAAATATCTCTAAACTTAAAAATACAGAGCTGCCCCTTTAAATGTGACTATTTTGTTAATGCTGCAATATTCCACTCCAAAAATAACCGTTCTCACGAACATATTCATCAAGCACAGCAGCCACAATAGTCCTCGGGGGGATAGAGGTGAAAGGTCATAATTAAAGTAGGTCAGGGATCATGTGATAAAACCCACTGTTTCTATGCTACAACAATATCTGACTGTCTTTCTACCCAAATGCAAAACTGTACACATTACACATTGACTGTGTGGATTATGTCCTGGCCCTCTTCCAGAAAAATATATTAGGTGCAGCTGATAGTGAGGTGCCATGACCGCTTAAGGCCTGATGTATTGTTATCAGAGCTGGCAGCTTTACCAATGACCTTTGTTCAAAGCCAGGAGCTCTTTTGGCTGCTGAGTGTTTACTGATAGGCCTTTCTCAGAAATATATGGACATTTTGACTTTCACTGCTAATAAAAGTGGATGTAAATAGAACTGTGTGTTTACACTGGCTTTTGAATTAACTCAAGTCACCTGTCACAGTGCTTTATTCTCATGTTATCTGATTGGCTGACAGCTGTACACAAAAAAAATAAAATAAATAACAAAATAGAGAATCACAGTATAATTGTGTGGAGTAGGTACATAGATATTGTATACTTACCACTATATTGTTACAGAATCTCTGAACAAGAGCCAAAACTAGCATCAACTTGCATTCAAAAACAGAAAATGCTAAATCTAGAAAGCTGCACCTAAACCATGACTAAGCCGATAGTAAACCTGGAATTAATCATGGCTGTACCAAGATAACTAATCCACAGAATAAACTCATATTTTTAAATGTACACTGTTGTTTTTTTGTCGCTCAGACAACCAGAGGGCAAAGCTAGTTGGACATAGCCAGGTTTAATTTATCAAAAGACACTAAATTTGAGTTTTTCATGATTATTATACAGTATATAATCAATATTAGTAGTCCCAATTCCTGCATTTGGTGCTTTGAAGACTATTCCAATGCAAACTAATGCAGCATGTGTGGTCATGTATTCTTTGAAGATACCGCTAAGATCCTGTGGAGTTTGTACGTGTGATCCAGTTACCAGTGGAGTAGGAAGTTATGTGTTTAGATATGGACCCCATCCTCGGAGACAAATCCCTGAGGTGTGTGGTGTTGTCCCTGTTTCTGTGTTGTTGTTGTTGTGAACCTGCCGGTTATAAATAGCAAACAGAAGTAGAGCTCTGACCTTTGACGGCAGATATTCTCCCTAATCCCCCACCCCTAACCCTATCCCAGATGGTATGCAATGTATTCTGTGGCACCAGGTGACTCACAAGGAGTAGGGCACGTTTGTTAGAATTCTAAAGGCTGCTGCTAAAGATTCAAAATGGAGATGTCTTGGCCTGGTTTATGGCTAATATCTCTGTGGTTACTGGGTCTATCAACATGAAACAAAACTGGCACAAAGTTCAGAGTCCTAGACCGGAATTACTTCTTTACTGTAGAGTCAAAAAGTTGTGATATTATTCAAACACACAGGCGTGATTGCTATCAGTTGACTTAGCACTAACCAACAAGACTGTTATGGTGTGGTTGTAGACCCAGTTGCTTACAAAAACTAATCAGGTTCAGTATTTGTGGATTTTCTGTTTGGATATTTCTTTTAATAATAGTACCTCACCTATACATTTATATCGCTGGGTTTCAGAGGACATCACAACATTCTATAGGCCTGTAGTGTTTAATAGATGGGGGCAGGCAAAATGTCTATTATTAATATGCAGATTTTTTGGTGTGTTTGGATACATATAGTGAGATCATGGACCTTGTCACTCATATAAATGTTCAGGTTCAACATTTGAGAATTTTCTTTTTTTATAGTTCCTATGAAAATAGCTTATAATGTCTACAGTGATACTGGCTCCTGCCCCCATCTGAGAGTGTGATATCATCACATTCTAAAAAATGAAAACAACGAGAGGCCCTGCCCCCCAGCTGAGGTTCTGACATCATCAAATTCTCTCATCAAACATGAATGCACCAATTCAATTAATTTTTTAAGACAATTTTTCACCAGGTTTTATTTTGTAAAATATAGCTTTCTTGGTTAAACTTGGTTTACTTAAGTTGTAACAAACAATTGATACTTAACATAAACACGTTCTTAAATTCAACACACTCAATTTATAAAACTTAATATGTTGTTAGTAATAAAACTATGTTAGAAATAATAGGTGCTTTTACTTAACATTTTTAAAGCATTTGTCTTTCTATTTTTTTAGGTTAACTTAAAATGGTTAGGTTGCGTTTTTGTTAATTCAAAGTGCCAGTTGCTTTCAGTGTCAGTATCCATCTGCTAGTCTAAGAGCAATCCTTCCTAAAAATGTTAATACTTGTTGGATTATTTTTGAGGCAATTTAGGCTTTAGAATTCTTTTGTAAATATATCACTGTTTAGTTAAGTGACTCTGACTCAAGCAAAGCGACTCTGATGTAACCAGTGTTACCTGTATGTTTTGTTGGCCCATGAAAACATTCAGAAAATTAGCATTAAGTCCTGATTTGGTCTTGTTAGAATTTGCCACAGTTTGATTAGTTGATGTTGTCTCAGAGCCTTGAATTTTTCATACATTTATTTATTTTGAATTTTGTAAATTATCACAGGTCATATTGCAATATTCAACATTTCTTATTGTATGTGTTTCTGTATTGTGCTTTTCTAGCTCTACATCTCAATGTAAAATGTGCCACAGTTTTCCCTAGAAACATCTCCTCTGTATCTTCAATTATTCACCCACCTCAACGCTTTAATGTCTTGCAAACTCTCTAAGGCTACATTGTTCTATTGTCATATTCTGTCCTCTCCATCTCCATATGTAGTCAGGCTTGTCTGTACTTCCATTTCTTAGTAGATATTTGGCTGCTCCCTCCTTGAACAGAGAATGTATTGTCGGTGACAAAGTGAGGCAAACCAGCTGCCGCTCTTTCCACTCTTTCCCAGATTAACTGCACTCTAAAAAACCCAAGGCCTATTGTCTGTCAGGCTAAGTTTAGAGGTACCTATACTATTGTGGTTTTAAATAGTAGGGTAAAATTAGTACGTATGCAGCCATAGGGATGAAGAGAGGATGAATTTGGAGTGTTTAGCACATGAGGCAGTGTTAAGTAGGACATTTGGACAGGCGTGTGTGTATTTTAAGCACCCCCCTTTAAATTCACCTGACAGGCTTCAATGGTGTCAATTTACATTCACTTTCACCACAATGCTTTTGGCTGATCTATTTTTAGGCTGCTTTTAATAGGGACTCTTTTCATGGCAACAACGCTGGTATTTAGAGCAAGAGAAATTTGAGATACAGTAATGTTGAAATGCAAAAATACAAAAACAACAGCATAAGGCCGGAAGCTGCTTATGTGTTTTTCACAATCTCACAATCTGTAGTTATTTGCACCAGGGATTATTGCATGTTTTGTTTAACCACGTGAGGCAGAAGTGAGGAAAGAAGTGTTTTGCAGGGCAATGTTTTGAAGTTCAACACCAGACTAATCCTGTTGACAAATGTGGCCATCCTTAACCCATATAAAACAGATGGGAAGGCACTGCAGTTCATTCAGGCTGAAAAGATGTTCTATGAGGTGGCTCTGATCGAACTCACCGCTCTACAACGGGACACAGGCAAGTACAATCATTTCAGCTTAAAATGAGAGATTTTTGATTGCCAATACAATAGAGAATACAATACAATAGAGAACCACAACACTGAACAAGCTAATCTAAGCCAGCAGTTCTCTGCTGGTCTGACTGTGGGACCTACCTAAATCCCTGGGACCCACTTAGGATCCTGACCCACCGTTAGGGAACAGCTGCTTTAAACTGTAGTCAAATGTATTCCTATATTAATAAGTAAATGTTTTTAACTTTCTTTGGTACTGTTTTCAAATGACTATCGAGTACTATAGTAGTACACTGACTGTAAAGATAACTGTCAGTGAGTGTAAAAAATATAATGGCATCTTGGAGACCACATGACGGAGCCAGTATACCGACATAATATATATGTGGTATGTTGCTATGCGATTCTGGTATTTTGCTTAGAAATGCTTGTAAATTAAGTAACTGCATGCAGTGTAGAATGATGGAGAAGTAGAATGGAATGCCCAGTATTTGTCATGTGTCATAATAAAGGCATGCAAATATTTTCTGTAACACAGTTGAGTTGAAGTAGTAATATTTGTTTTAAAAGCTCATTTCTCATGGCTTCATTATAATAACGTATCATAAAAAGCCTGTATATTTGCTCCTGTATGTTTGCAAGTAATAAGTTACAGATTACTACTGAGGAATTTACAATAATGTACAATAGAAATAATGCCAGGAGGTTGACTCATTACTTGTAAAATCCTTCTTCCTCTTAGTCTGGAGTCTTGTTCCAGGTTATTGGTGGCCTAGTTTCCAAACACTGTACAAGTGTAGCCTTTTGTCAAGTGGAACCAGTGCAGCATAAGGTGTGTTTGTGAACCAGGCCTGCAGTCCATTAGCTCATTAGCTTAATGTTACCGGACGTCCCATTCCAGCCTGGTCCAGATCTCAGTTTAGCACGTAGTCAGTGGAGCTTTAAGTGAGGGTCCTCCTTGGCGGCTCATTCGTCACTGGGGCTGCAGAGCTCCAGACGTCTGTCTCTCCCTCGGTGTATGTTTGTGGGGGGTGGAGGGGTAAGCTATGGGGGGTGCTGAGGTAGCAGTCAGGCCACAGAGCAGGGGAGAGACCAGGAGCGGACACTGCACAAGACAAATGGCCGCTCGCTGCAGTATCTCATTAGGAAGTGTGTGTCACTGTGGAATACTGAAGGCCTGATTCAGCACTCACTCAGATTGAATGGTAGACTTCTCCAGGGGCAGAGCTGGCTTCAGAGCAGCATCGTACCATTTCACTTTGTCTTTCTGCAATTCACACCTCGTCATATTTGCTGTCTGACAGCCCACATAAGAGACATTCTGTGGTTAATGTATGCAAACAGTAGTGAAGCGGTTACGCTATTTGTCAAAAACCAAACAAACGTAATATGTTTGACGTAATGCAAATAATTACTGTTATGAATCATGATGGTTTATGCTGTCAGATATTGTCTGTACCAGATGATTGTAGGGTTCATTTGACAAAACCAAACCAGGTGCATTCTGGTATCTGTGTACTCTACCTGTATAAACCTTTAAAGTTTAACTCCACCCACTGCCAATACTTGAAAAATACCTGAAAAGTGGGTAGACTGTCTTGAACTTAAATGTAACTTAATTCTCTAAGTATATATATATAGGTAAATGTGTTTTGTGGCAGTAATTCCTATAAACAGGCAAAAACTATAACAAAAAAAAAAAACTATAGACCCACCCTTCTCATATAACCAAGGTGTTACCCAGCTTAATAGGCAAAAAATAATATTGGATTTTGATTACATGTTAAGGAAAATCAGTATTGGGTGAGGGAATAAATTATTAGTTTTTGTTATAGATCTAGAATACGTATGGATTTTTTTTTAAAGATTCTGTATTATTGCAAGATAGGGCCAAAGATACTAACTCCAGCCATGAGGGGTCAGTAAAGGAAGAAATGATTCATTTTAGTGGGGCATGTGGTGAGATGTATAAGCCTTTATTCCTAAACTAGACAATTACTGGTTTTATTTCAGATCTGGACACCCTATTTCTACCATTGTGAGATGTGGTTAATGCCTTGGCAGATCTCCCAGGGTTCTTTGTATACAGTTGGATGAATTAAGCTTGGCTAATTAGGCAAAACTATTAGGTATACAAAAAAAAAAGAATATTGTGGAAAAGTGAAGTTTGTATTTCTTTCCAGAAATTTAATTTAAATTAAAAACATATACTGAACTTTTTTTTAGATTTAGTACAAGCACAGTAAAATATTCAATGCCTTTATTTAATTTAAATAGTGATGATGTTCTTTACACTTATTAAAAGCAAAATTCATTATCTCATAAACATCTCACTCCACTTCTAAAACATTCGATGTTTTTGTAGATGGACCTGTACATCACAAAGAATTGCGTACTTTAGTGTTGCTTTAAACTACAAATACCATCAGAAGTAATAGTAAGGGAAAAAAATAGAGACAGATAACTCTTACTCTGATTTTGTCCTTTACTGTACTTGCACTTGTGGCTTACCCAAACTCACTTCCTCTCCTGAGAATGTCAGGCGCCGTGTGGATTACCTCCAGTATGTTCGTGGCTTGTCGCTGTGTGGCTCCGGGTGTTGCAGTAGGTGTGGTCAGCGTGTTGCCTGACTCCCCCCCTCTCTCCTGCTCTTATCTGTGCACTCCTTTCTGCTGTCCTCAGTTGGCTTCACTCTGCCATCCAGCACAATAGGCCACACAGAGCTTTCCTTCTCTGTTTGTTCGGGTAGGAGTAAGGAGATCTGTTCCCATGCCGTGTGTTTGTATCACAGGGCCCCAGGAAGAGGCCACGCTGGGCTCGGCGGGAGGATGGTCCAGTCCGGAGGAGCTGTCAGAGCAGGCGTCCCAGGCACAGCACCTGGAGAGGCTGGCCCAGCTATGCATCATGAGCAAACAGTAGGTAAACCTGTGGAGTGCAAGAGCAATGATAACAGTAGGTAACCTTGTGGAGCGTGGGATTATTGCTCATGTGCGGCTTATCACAGAAGATTATAATGGTCATTTAAAAGTGTGACAGATTTGTGACCTGTTTTGTTTTGAAATTATAAGTGGGATATTTATGAATTGATGTTATTTGGGATTAAAGCTTTCCCCTTTATGCAAATTTAAGCAGCAGACTTACAATAAGCAGTTTCAAAGTAAGCTTTTAGATGCCATGACAATCAAAATAATAATCACTAAAACCATAATATTATTCTTGTTGATACACACAAATGGTACAAACCAGCTTGAAATCAATTTCATCATCAATGTTGAATTTGAGTAAAATCAAGTAAAATTGACTATTAAGAGTTTGAATGACTTTGGGTGAAGTTTCGATTAAGACTTTATGGGCTGGATATTCAAAACAAGCTTCCTCCAATGATCTGACCAAATAAATAGGTCAGTAACAAAAATGTAGCAAGTAGGAGAGTGAGACTAAAGTCCTGCATTCATTTATTTGGAAGATTCAAAGCCTAATTGTGTTTTACTATGATGACATTTGCCAAACAACAGCATTTTAAATTTTTTGCTACAATACTGTGATACTGTTTTTCTTGAAGTTATCACACCATAACAATGCCATACAGCGCCTTTTCTACACCAGACTTGACTGTCAAAATGGATTGCATGGATTCGCATTGGTTTGACAGAGATGATTATATTTTTAACTGCAAAGAGCAACATGTCTTAAGGTTTCTCATGGGACAGACATTTACTCTTCACCTAAGAAAACAACTGTCTGGTCAGAGTCACCAAATAAACAAATCCTAGTTTAGTCATTACGTTCTATTGATTTAGCCCTAGCTTCGAGGAATTAAACTGAGCTCACAGCCTTTTACAGGTAGTTGTTTTTATATTGAAATGGAATATCTTCAAAGGTATTCAACAGTATCACATGTACTGATAATTTCAATATCCCTCATATTTTCCTATATTGTACAGCCTTATGGCA
The DNA here is from genome assembly GCA_020698575.1 of Bostrychus sinensis. Taxonomy (NCBI): domain Eukaryota; kingdom Metazoa; phylum Chordata; class Actinopteri; order Gobiiformes; family Eleotridae; genus Bostrychus; species Bostrychus sinensis. The sequence goes on from CM036258.1 coordinate 22,358,821, forward strand.
ATTTTACATGCACTGTGTTGGTTGGTGTTTTTAAATGTTGAAGCTAAGATAAAATAAAAATCACTTCTGGGTCCAGGCCTATTGATTAGAAAACATTGTTCTTCTGCATTTGAAGCCTAAAGAAAAACAGTTTGGGCAAACTTTTCACACTTAGATTTATTAAGCAAACAGTATATTTGTTTCTGTTATCTGTCATGTGACGCAAAACCTCAGCTTGAGCGTCAGATAAGTCTATTTATCAAATACAAACCTTGGCTTAAATCTAAAAATCCCACCCGATAGCATTAAAAACATTCGCTTCTATTCCAACTGTGAGCAACACTGTGCCACTATTTTTGTACTTTGGGCTTTGTATCATGTGTTGTTCTTAAAATAACCTCCTTGAAAAAAAAAAGTTCTGGTTTGTAGACAAATAATTCCTTCTCTCGCACGTACACACATTCCCCTCTCGTCGAGTGGAAATTTTCTGAACCAGATAAAGTCCAGCTCTTAATACTTTTCGCCAGCGTTGGATTTCCCTTTAGAAAAAGCTGACACCGTTCTCTACGCGAGTGTCACTGAAGGAACCGGGCCGAAAACCAGATCCGGGGGGCTCCTGTTGCAGGTACATTTTGTCAGGCCGCGTCGTGCACCCACTTCCTGAGCTTCTGTTGTCATTGTTGGGATCGGGCCTTTTAACCTGATTGCGGGAGGGCGACAGAGGTGGAAGGCCCTTTTGCTCCAGGCCTGGTCCAGAGTGGTTCATTAATTCAAGCAGCATAGAGTAGTGGTTAAAGTTAGATGAGGACCGACTGATTGTACATGCGCTGGGCTGAGAGGGTTTGCTTACAGGGAGGAGAAGGGGAGTGATTTGATCAACTTTGTGATCTTTCCAGATTATACAACTGGTTAAAGGCAGTAAATGGATGCAAAAATAGAAAAGTCTCAATATTCTTAGTGAGTTTAAATAAAGGTTACACTTCTGCAGACCCAGTCACACAGCAAAGAGAATGATAAGTAGCAAATTGGCCCAAGAAAATTGAGGACTCTAACCCAGGTGGGATACTCTCTGAACAGTGGCCAGTTGGTTCCACACACAGATAGACAGCTATTGACTGCCACATTCAATCACTAGGGGCAATTTGGGGTCACCAGTTGACCAAACACATGCAGGTCTTTGGACGGTGGGAGGAGGCCGAAGTACCCCTGTTGGCAGGTGAGAGCATTAATTCTCTGCCACCGCGCCCCCCTTATTATTTTAAATGCCTCCTATTAGCTATGAGCTTCAAGTTATACTTTTAATCTCAGAGACCCAATACTAACTCATAACAAAAATGTACTGTATCTAATTGTTAGACAAATATGTGCTCTTCTTCTTAAGTGGATGTGCAGAATCCTTCCAGAATGTCCTAGGAACTCCTTTGAGGCTGTACCAAAACGCACTTCTATCTTTACTGATCAGCTGTCCCCAGAGAAGAACCTTTTTAAGCAGTGCAAGACGACACCTGCCTATTACTAATTGAAGGCAAGTGTGGCTTTGGAACAACAAAGGCGACATCTGTCACACTTAACGCTGCTTGCCCCACATCCATAACCGCACGTGAGACTGCAACAACTGTCCCTGGCTGCTATTCCAAGCCCAGATATTAGCAGGGCGCCTGGCACATCCTGGGCATGCCACACAGCAGCTAGCTTTAGCACTTGCATGAGGAATAGGTGAAGGGCAGTGGATTGTAAACTAACCTGGGAGAGTCATGGCTTCTGTAATGCAGCCTGGACACAGCTCTGGGGCAGGGGCATCAGGGACTGGCAGGAAGAGGAGATTTCCACTGGGCACAGAAAAAACTGTGCTCCTGATCTGTACTCACATGAACGTAATTGTACCTTGATATGATATTATTCGAGTAGAAGTAAAGTTACCTGCAAAGATGGATTCTAGATTTCTTGGACATAGCATCCTTAGAACAATGGGCCTCACAAATGCACCATGACAAAACCAAAAAAATATATTATTGGGAAAAAGTAATTGCCACATTGAAGTCATTTCTGACAAGTTCATTTTCTTTTATAGCTCTCTTTTATAATTGATGTATTTACTTAGTTTTGTTTGATCAAGGGTTGGGGGGCAGGAGAGGTCCTGGAAGGGGTAGGGGGTATGTATGTATGTATGTTTTGTGTATCCTTGTTGGTGTATTTCAATAGGTTCTTTACATGTGTATGCTGTATATGCTAATAAATTACATTTCAACTTTAAAAAACTAAATATTTCAATCAAAAATTGATCACAAAAAAATAAAGTCCTTGAGTAAAAGTACCGAGTTATTCTCTAACTCTGCCCCTGGCTCCACGAGGCCTAACCTGAGCTCCAGCAGCTCACAGCTCTGCTCAGATCTAATCACTGCACATGCCTGTTTGGATTTGTCATGCTGCTATTGTCCACACAGTGAAACAGATCCTCTCACCTGACAACACTGAGGACACGGCATCAGGGCATTGTAATGGAGAAGGCTTTTTATGTGTTTAAAACAGAGGGGATTAGACACATCAGGGGAAAGTACGGCAGTCTAATTAATCCCCTAATCCCATTCTGCCACACAATGAGATTTTGATAGATTTCTTGTTCTTTTGTTTCTTCCAGGCCACATCTTGCTCTAGAATACAGCGGTAAGGTGAGTATAAATGTTCTTCTTCACTGACTTGACTATGACTGACTATGATTATGGTTCTGTGTAAACTTGATGTCATGGTTCTTTCAGGCCACTAAAATCCACCAGAGGGCTTTTGGGAATGATCACCCCATCACAGCCAGAAGCCTGGAGCTCATGGCCACAGTCTACGCTGAGATCGGGAAAACTGAGTATTCAGGTAAAACGACAAGAATGACAAACGACAGATGTAAAAATGTGCATACTTGTTGGATTTCCAGTGGATGTAACAAATTAAGTTGAAACTATCAAATGCAAATAGACAGAAATATAACTAATTAAAAAACAAGGAGCAGAATGAACTACTAGCGGACCAGTGGAATTATGAAATGGCCAGGTCGGGTAGTTTACCACTCTGATATGAATATGAGAGATTTCATAAGCACTTCTGTTTGCTACAAAATGTTTCTTACTGGCTATGCTGACTGTCCACAGAAAAAAAGATGTAATTTATGATGGAACAGTAGATGGCACCCCTGTCAGCTGTAACTAGCAGTGCATGTAGTAGTGGGGATAATAAATATTGTATGAGGCAACCATAGCAGTGTGTCAGTTTCAAAAACAGCCTTGAATAGCCACATGAACTAAGGATTTGCACTGTGTTGTATATACAGTATAGATTGGCATCACACCACTATTTATTCCCCCTCACGTGTTTGGGTTTTAAAGTGCAGCCTCTGGACCTTGACCATGTTGTATTGTACACAGAGGAATCCCCTGTGACCTACTGTAACACCATCTTTAAGTATTTACAGCATCCATTTACCTGCATGTTAAATGAAAGCATTTACAGTTAAATGCAAACATGACAGTATATTTTGTATACATTAACTCCTGAGTGGAGACAGGAGTTCAGGAGAGAGAATACAGTCTGTGGGTCACTTTTTGTTGTTGATGGTGAATAACTACTTGATACTTGAGAGGCAATGTTAGTAGCAAAGTGAAGCAAAAGGGATATGTGTCAGCATGTAAAGATGTACAGTTGGGTTCCGGTGTGTAATCTAGATCAGTTCCCAACAGGTTTCTATATTTTTGAACACACAGAGACATAGACAGACAGACATACAACTATTCACTCTCACATTCATTCACTAGGGACAATTTAGAGTCACCACATGCATGTCTTTGGACGGTGGCAGGGAAGCCGGAGTATCTGGAGAGAATCCACAGTGAAACGGGCACGACATACAGACTCCACCGAGAGAGGTCATGTGTTGGCCCAAGGATAGAATCCAAATAGACCACACTGCCACCATGCTTCAGCTTTTATATTCAATATTTCACCATTTCATGTTTTAAAGCAATATTTAAGCTGTAAATAAGATGAACATTGAAACAATATTCAACCTTCTTGCAGCCCATTTTTTGGTCCTGACCTACCAGTTGAGAATCCCAGAACTATAATTTGGATAATATTGACCACAGTGATATAGCTATGATTTTGCCTTCTATTTTATTTGGGACAAGGAATACATTTAATTTGATTTAAATTTAAAACATCTCATGTATAAAATATATGTTTATATCTAATATAAATAAAATGCAATTCTTGTATTAAATTCAAATGCCTTTACATGCAAATAGCAAATACAAGAAAATATATTTGTTAAATTTGAAACAAGAGAGATAGTTATACTGGTTTGGTGTTGTTTTGTAACCAGATGAGCTCCTCCTGTATTGTAAATGTGTTTAACAGATTTGCATAGGTACATTTGCAACTTGTATTTGTTGAAGCGTCAGGAGCAGACTTCAGTCTCCAGCCTTCTCTCACTCTATCATGGGTCTCTCTTTAGACTCTCTGGGCCAGTGTGTCTCTGCGCTGTCCAAACGCTTCGCTGCTGCCGAGTCCATCAAGGACACGGTCAACAACTGTCTTCCACATCACCACCACGACAAGCACTCAGAGGTCCGGCACCGGAAAGACCACCAACAAGAGCAAGACGAGACGGATAAGCCTAAGGTAGTGTGTTAGCTTTTTGCATTAGCTTGTTTTTCAAAGAGTGACACCTCCTGGGAGCTTGTTACGAGCACGGTTGTTGTTGTACAGGTAACATATGGCAAGGTCCCCACTTCGATTCTAAAAAGACCAAGTCCCAGCTATGGGTCCGACTCAGAACCAGGTCATAGACGGAAAGGAGAGAGGAGAGTGAGATTCAGGGAGCCAGAGACCACAGTACATGGTAAGAATTTTTTTATTATTTTTTATCTGTCCAATAATTTGGAAATTGTATAAAACTGTGTTATTCACAATAGAACATAAAACACCAGATCAGGTGTTGAAAGTGATACACTATTTTAAAATATAATAGCTCATTTTGAGTTTGATGGCAGCAGATCTCAAACAGGTTGGGGCATAGACAACAAAAAGCTGGAAAGCAGTATCATGCAAAGAACTCATATGTAAACACAATTGAAAAACACTGTCATCTTATCTGGCCCAAAGTTTAAGTAAAATGGACTGACAAAACAGAAAACAGATCAGTCAATCTCTTTCTTTTCCAGCCTTTTTTTGCACTGTCCAATTTTTTTTAATCAAATTCAAAATTAGCTACTTTTTTCATTAATTACTAAAACATCTCAATTTACCTTCCTAATATGTTGCTTATGTTCTATTGTCCTGCATTTATCTTTGCCTTGGTAAATCTTGCTAATATTTGCATTGCCTTATGGCACAGTGGTAGAGCTGCGGCTCATATACAGGCCAATCACAGCCTGCCTCGGCATCGTGGGTTCAAGTCTGGACTCTGACAGTATTTCCAAATGTTTCTCCTCGCTCATCTGATTTTCTACACTACTTACTTTGTATATTAGCATTAATGACAAGTGTAGACCAACTACTGCCAGCAGCCCAATAACACAGTATATTCCTACATGACATATTAAGGGCCTATTTTTTTCACAGCTGCTTCTTATCACAGTATGCTATGATGTGATCCAAGAACTTTCCTCAAATATATAGCAAAATGCATACCATCACTATCAGTCAGCAACAAAATGATCTGCTATTTGTTTGGGTCCAAAGTCCTCACACTCCCCTTTGTTGCTTTACAATCCAACAAGTTTTATAGGCCCTTCATGTCAATACTGCATATGTAGTAATGTAAGAAAAGATAGCTTTGTACAAACATGCTGTCCTTGTTGTTCTACATGCATATGGCAGGCTTTCAGAGGGACCATCAAATTGTATGCATCAATATTATATCCCTTGCTCTTGCATTAAAACAGGCTGCTTTGTAAACAATTGTCCTTCTGGGATTCTGGAGTATTAAAAAATAATGTAATGCCCGAAGAAACGCGGACATTAACAAGTGATTTACTCTTGAAAATTAATTATGCATGCAAATGAGGAGCGCTGGAGTCTGTTTTGGTGAGATAGTGCGGTATAGGGAGAGTTAACAGCTGTCGTACACCATGGCGGGCCAGCTCTTGTTGACTTCCTCTCTGTCGTCTTCACAGACATTCCTTACTGTGACACTTTAGGCGGTAAGTCGGTCTCAAAGTGTTCCCAATCACAAATGTGCATGAGCAAAAAGCTGCAGCACTTATCACAAAAGTAAACAATTATCAAGGACACGGAAAAGGGAATTAGTTTGTTAATTGCTTTACAGGTGTTGCCTGCCATGACATTTCACGATCTAAAACTAGCCTAGCCAGTCAGTTTGCTAACAAAGAGAAGTGGGTCGCTTTTCAGAATCTATTTTTTACCTCTGCCAAATATGTTATGTTATGTAATTTTGTGCAATTGCAAGTTAGGACCAGAGACAATTGCGAGATAGGGCCAAAGATTTTAGCTCCAACCACAAGGGTAAAGGAACATATGATTGGTTTTAGTGTATTCTTTACCACTATGAGATATAAGGGTTTTGTGGCTTCATGCATAGAGCTTTTATCCCTGAACTAGAGGATTATTTACTATTTCGAGTTGGGACAAAATGTTGTGGAGCGTAGTGTTTTTATATATAATGCAAGACTGTGATGAGGTTAAAGATTGTGAACTCTGTTGACACCAGTTGAGAATCAGTGTTATAGGATACTAAATGAAATAGGATGGCTGGCCACGCTTACACGATTTGAAACAGCACTGTTTTGGAGCCACATGTGTGTTTACAGTCACCAGAAATTCCTTCTTAAAAAGCATGCACTTACTTATGTCTATTCAAATTCAAAGAACTCATTTCCAAAACAAATCTCTCTCAAGTCTTGTTTTTGTGTCTTTGTTTTAGCCTACGAGACGACGCCCTCCCGCCCGCACTTGGCCCTCTTCACCTGCCTCTTCCTGCTGATGTCCCTGCTGGGCGTGGCCATGTACTGCACGGACCGCCGGCGTCCCCAGAGAGTGTGCGAGGAGCTGGAGGCGGCGCTGGCTGTCTACCTGCTGCACATGAAGCAACTGTTGTGGGGCTGCTGGATATGGCTCACCATGCAGTGACTGGGGACCAATAGGAGGAGACATGAATCCTCCTTGATATTTCACTATCTATCTCTGAAGGTGCCCTGGCATCTCAACACTTCAGCCATATACGACGAGGCGAGAGTGTGACATTGGAGCGCACTCGAGTGGACAAGGGACAAGTTAGAATCCCAGAAATATGTAGCTTATGTGTCTTGTTTGTATATACTGGGAGAGGGAAAGCCACTCCTTTTGCACATGCTCACATATACTCACATCTGAGTTTCACTTTCTGTCCGTCAATGTTTCCATGGAATGCAGATGTTTATTTTGATCCCTGTATATTTGATATTACACAGAACTGAATGTGTATCTATGGTTCAGTATACTAAGGACTAACACACTATTCAGCCTTGTAATTGCACATAAATGAATGTAGGGAGGTCTGGAAACGGTTTTGTCACTTACACTAGAGTTATAGCGAAAAAGTGCACAAAATATTGATCAGAATTGCAATGTGTCATGTCAATTGAGATCTATCTATCTATTGTCAAAGAGGATATACTCAAGTGAATGAATGCTAATGCTTTTGACAGTGTTCGTCTTTATAAGCGCTTGTACACCACAGAATAACCTCTCTAATACCAGGTGCACATCAATAAGCTAGGCTATTGTGGAAAAGTAAAATAATTGGAATTTTGATAATTATGTAATTATGGCTCACATTTAAAACCAAATTCAGTCTCTCATAAATTGGAATGTTACATAATAATCATATTGAGTCATTCATCTTCTTTCGATCATTCCCTGACACAGAGACAATTAATCCATGAAACACTCTCTGTGTGCTACATCTACAATACATAATACTATATATGTGTTTCACTTTTTGAATTGAACTACTGAAATAATTTTACTTGTAAGACAATATTCTAATTTACTAATGTGCGTCTGTATATGTCTTTTAATCTTCCAGACACCATCTGCATCCACACAAAACCTTTAACTGAACATTCATTTTTTAAGACTTTTTGTTACCTTGTATTTTAAGATTTTTAAATACAATAATCAGGTTTTGTGATGTTGAATGCTTTCATCAAACCGTATGGATGCTTGTGGACTAACATTAGGTGTTATATCAAGTTCATCACTATTGCAATGAGGCCAAAAACAAAATACAGTTCCCTTTATCAAACAAAGCAGATGCAAAGCAGATTTTATCAGCCAAACCACTGTACTAATGGATTTTGGGTCAAAGGGCACAGAGATGCACACACCTCATAATGAGCAATAACACACACAGCATAGATCCAGTAAAACATGATCCTTTATATAACATTATTTTCAGGGAAATCAATGGAAAGGGTTGGATATTGAAGGTCTCATATTTGCAATGGCAAAGCAATATGAGGCTAATGTAAAGAAATGAGAGAAATACTGTTAAATCCATATTGTCAAAATACAAAAACAGTTCCAAAAAAGTTGGAACACAGTGTAAAATGTAAATAAAAACAGAATGTGATGGTTCACAAACCTCATAAAACCATTTTTCAATCACCTAGAACATAAACACCATTGTTAAAAAGTTGCCATTTTGTGAAAGATAATAGCCCATTTTGAATATGATGGCAGCAACACACCTCAAAAATGTTGGGACAGGAGCAACAAAAGGGTGGAAAGCAGATGATACTACTACAAAAAAAAAAAACCTAACGAATGAGGTTTATTGTCAACATTTTAGTAAGATGGCTAGTTATAAAAGGAGCATTTTACAAGATGCTTGATCTTCAGGTTCCTGAGCCCACGCAGTGACTTCCAGTATAGAATCATGCCTGTTTTAAATGCAGTGCCACTGGAGGACCTGAATAAAGTCAAAGTTTTTAGTACAACATTTTTCAGCCTTTCATTGTCCCTGTGTTGCCGGTATCAAATTCAAGATGATCTGTTTTCAAGAAATGGCAAAATACCTCAGTTTTAACACCTGATATGTTGTTTATGTTCTATTGTGAAAAATGTATGGTTTCATGAGTTCTGCCAACAACTGTTTTAATTTACATTTTACACAATGCCCTAACCTATTTGGAACTGGTTTTGTAATTTGTCATTAGCAATAAAACCATACTTAGTGAACTCATGTCCTTAATATATGCACACTTAGTAGTATCTGCATTTCACATCTGTCCAAACATTTATGGTCACTTTGAAAGAAGTGCCTTTATGGAAGGTTTCCTCAGTTCTTACAGTTTTATGATTTCAATTGTTTCGAATAAAAGTGTCATTGCCTATCAAAGCCCAGCGGATGAATTGCTTTTCTTCTTGTAAAATCTAAAAATACTGAAGATGTGTTAAACAAAAAGAGATGCATGCAGGTACACTGTGCGACTGCTCCAAGCCTATAAAGTTAAAATATGGCACAATATAGAATTTGAACTGCAGCTAAAAGCATTTTCAGATGTGCTGCTAATACTTTGTACATCAGCGGATCTGAGTCATAATTTTGATAAAACACCTTGTGTACTTGTTGATAAAGGTGTGAATACACTGCGAAAGCACACGTTGTTTTGACTTTGCAGCAGCATGCGAAGGATTCTCACTTCACCAAGACGCAGTGCGCACATCCTACCTGAAAAAGCCTATTACATTTAATGGCATTTAAAGCAAATCCCTGTACATCTAAAACACCCTATCATTTGTCATGCATTAGATCCATGCAGAGATTTCACAAAGACAACATGATCCATCAGCCAGTCTTACGACAGGTTTTCTCGGTCACTTTGGCTCATTGTTGAAACTCTTTCACATTTAAGTGCACAACAGATAAGGGTGCATTAAAACCTTAAAGAGTGTTTACATTTTGGTGGCTCTGACAAATTTACAGAAAACAAAACTACCTTTTGCAAAGTTGATTTGGCACAGTTTGAGGTTGGCAAAATTACACTTTTTATTGATCCATAATTTTATGTAAAAAAGTATGTAACTTTTGAAAAATAACATTATGGTTATAAATACAGTACTCAAATTTAAAATCTATCAGCCAGCTATTCAGTTTGTGCCACAATCTTCCTCCACCCCATCACCATCCTCAGCAGTGCAACATATCTCCTTAATCTTCAGCATCAGGAGATCTCACAACCTCATCTCATCAACACTAGTTTTAATTTCATTGAATACTGCATTCGTCTGTCTCTTGAAATGAGCCAAAGCAAAGGAGAAAAACTGTAAAAAAAATACTTGAAATACATGAGTGGACAACAACTGGTTATACTTTTTTCGTTAAATAATCATAATACTGTGGAAGCTGAACTATAGCTGTTACTTTTAGAGGGATGTTTGTCACTTGTGATTCATTAACAAAGCCTTATATACCCACAGGAAATAAACCCGGATTAACAATCAGTGGTAGGTACGTTTTGAGAGGAAAATCAATTACTCTTAAAAGAACAAAGCAAGAACCTCCTCTCTGTTTGAAACCATTGTCAACTCAATGCAAGCCAATTGATTGTGATTGTCTACACAGGCAGTTGTTGGTGTGTCTCGTGGCAGGACAGAAGACGGGATGCTTGAGTGCTTGTGGTTGTGAGGTTTGGATGGAGTCTAGATGAGGCCAGTCTTGAGGTCAGAGTTGCGGCGTGAGGAGCGTCCCAGCAGCAGGTCCTTCTCGTGGATCAGGCTGTCCAGCAGGTCCTCTTGTCTGTAGTTGTGGTAGACCTTCAGGAAGGCTATGACCGCGATGCCGAGCCAGGCCAACCAGGCAGCCCACAGGCCAAACTTAAGACAAAATAAAGCGTTATATTCATGACATTCAAGATGCTATTTGGACACTCGGACACAAGACTTACCTGAGCTATAGCAAACTGGTCATAGAAAGCAGAGTTGTCAAGACCAAGTTCTAGATCAGTGTCCTGCAGGTCCTCACAGCTAAAATTTCAATACAGAAAATCTGATAATTAGTTCATGCTTTTGTTTTGAACATGCAGATGACACTGTACAATTATGCAATAATGCAAATGCCAGTAAACTGCTGTGGTAATTACCATATTTTATCAACTGTATATCTTAATATGTACAGCTCTATGGGCTACAGCAATTCTCAACAGGTTTTGTAGGAACCAGTTTCTTTTCATCATTTTATATGATTTCTTTCAGAGGCAACGTTAACTATCTAAATTATGTTACTAACACTTTTAGGGCCAGTCTGACAAACTGAGAATCACTGTTACTACAAAGTGCATGTTAACTATATCATGCACAGTGGTTCTCTGTCTGCACATTATGTACAGCCTTTTATGTAACGAGGAACTCTTCTGGCAAAAAATAGTATAATATCCAGAATACTACTGACATCAAGCCAAATGTATATCCACAATTAAACTATATAGTAAACTAACTAATACTAGAAGCTTAATGGCAAAGAATAGGTGCCACACTGGTCATCTTATCAAAATCCATTATAACACATTAGGTATTGCAGTATGAATGTGTGATGTGCTTACCTGCTGGGCATTGTGCCACTCTCAGTGATAGCATCACACCACAAGTTAAAGCCCACACTGACGATGGTGCTGGAGAGGAAGACTGTGAACACCACCAGAGAGCTGATCAGCAGGTTCAGGAAGGCATTGAAGATGGAGCTGCAACCACACAGATAATAATTATGTAAAAAAAAAAAAAAAAAAAAAAAAGATAGAGAAATAAGCTAAAATGGTTGTAACATAAGCATTGTTGTATAATAACTGCATGTTATTATGAACTTGCTATTCTGTGAGGGATATTCTCATGAACAATGTACCTCAAAACCCACTTTGTTTTTGTGTTGTATACTTCTTATTAGATCTCACTGCTGTAAATAGTGGTGTAGTTGCATTAGATTGTCACTAATTAGCATTGTGAAATATGCCTTGGGAGACTCCATCTTAATCATGTAAGTGTTTGGCAGTTAGGGTTTTCCTGTAAGATAATGTTTCTAATAAATGGTAAGCTTTACATTCAGTCTTCCATCAGAACAGAGGAGACATGGCAGGGGCGTGGGAGACAGACAGATAGCACACATATCTGGACCTGGCTAAAGCCGGGTTTATGGTCTTTGTGCTGCAGAGAGACATGTGAAGGGTTACTCACTCGTCGTGGCCCTTGCAGAGGAAGAACAGCAGCCTCCACGCCTGCACTGCGGACAAGATGAGGGACGCTATCCCGACAAAAGTGATGAAGCTGCAGGCGGACTCGGGCCCCCACTCCTCCACGATGAAGCGCTGCTTAGACACAGTGATGTTCTCATTCTGCCACATTCCCCGCGTGAACAGCAGGCATTTACCCCCGAAATCCTCCGTGTTTTCAGACAGAGGCACCACGGCGATGAAACCGAACACGAAAGCTAAAAAATAAAGAATGCACTGCGCGAAAATTAAATTATTGAGGGCCATTTTTCCCGTCTCCCTCTTCTCCTCTGCGTCCTGGACTCGCTGCGCCTGCGCAGTGGAGGAAGAGGCGAGCGGAGGCGCAGCATCCGAGTGCTCTGTATGTTCTTATTATACACCCATCGTGCTCTGCTGCAAATGAATGAGCAGCCCCGGCCTCAGGGCGCTCCATATTGTCTCCGGTTCTGTGGACTACAGCAGGGTCTGTCCCTTTAGTGCTCAGCCTGATACAGATTAACTACTCAGCTGCAGATTAGATCACTTTATTCTCTCTGTTCTCTCGGGTTCATAGTGATGTATAGAGAATGTCTTGTTTTATGTAATGTAGAGCCTCTTAGCTAAAAAGGAACTCATCTTAAAAACATTAACGTATAGATGATTCATAAATTAGAAAACAGATGACATCAAATCAAATGTAACTCATTTATATATCTACAGTGAAATTATAATAAACCAGTAGTATATGATTAATAAGTAATCATATACTGTGTTCATCAAGGGTGATTTTAGGATTAGAGGTTTAAGGGTGCTGAGCTCCTTGTCAGCCAAGAAAGGTCACCAAAAGAAGTATTTAACACTAGATACAACATTAGGAAAGATGTGATTTCCTATATTATGCTACCTTTTGTAGAGTTGTAGCTGTCTATAGTGTAGGATTATCGGTAACGTAGTAGAAACATCAACATTTATAAAAATGTATCTTTGTGAGCTATAGGTGTTGTCAGTATTGGTACTGTATATTTATACTCACTGTCACTGGGTTACACCATGGGTAGCTAAAATCTGCCTTTGGAGAGCTATAGCCCCCCTAAAAATGGTCTCGCTAGACCCATGCTGTTCATGAATGACGTTATGTAAGTATGTATGTAGCCTAAATGATGAGTATATACTTATGCTACTACACCAGTGCAGATGAACAGTTCACACTAATGGCAGTACAAAGTACTGTGTTTCTCACTTGTTAGTTACACAACGTGTAAATGTATGGATGAATTATTTACACAGCTTTCTGCATCCTCCATTTACAGTGTAGTACAGTGTAAACTGTCACAACACACAACTGTGCTGCGTCTCATTTGTACACCTCACTTATATGCACAGTGTATGCATGTATTGTAGGCCCACAGCTTCTGCCCAGTGCTGTTGAAGTGTATATTTTAAGTATATTTATATAGAAGCGCTGCTGGATAACAAATAGTGTCTTTGTACAGTATATTAAATATCTCTACATACAGCTTTGCACATTACCATTAAACTTATATTTTGATGTACTACTGCTAAGGTTAATAGCGGCTCAACATTAGTAATAATAATATTTGAGTCTTATGTGGTGCTTTTCCACTGTAAGGTCAGCTTACAGTTGGGTGTACTGTTCATTCATAAAATTGCACACATAACAAATGAAGCTGCTACAAAGTTATCAGACTCAAGGCTGCAGGTGTGAATCCCCATGACCCAGCCCAATGCACGGGGGTTCAGGAAGAAAAAAGAAGATAACCCTATGCTGAACTGAGAACTTTCGTGGCCCTGCCATGCACGAGAGTTTCTAGAAGACAAGAAGATAATGCTATGCTTAGATCATCATACACAATATAAAACTTAGCACACTCCTCTCTTGCAGCACGCTCTCACTATCCATTCAGCAGGGCCTGCTGCTGTAACCTTACCTGTGTGATACTGAATAAACCTTCTGATTTGACTGCACTTCTGAATCATTGTCCTCTTTGATGCTTACACCAGAAAATGAACAATTCTTACAAGTATCTTTAGACTGAAGCACTCCGTTTCCTAGAAATAATTTTTTATGCTTAGCATGCAATCATTCTCATTGGACACTGTAAGTGTTGAGCCTCTGCTACAGCAAATCTCAGAACAAAATCTCAGGATTCAAAGTTACACAACAGTGTTATTTATGTCAGGTGTGAGATGACACAGGTCACCATAGCGTGTTGTACATTGTTGTATAAATCTTGGGATCAGTGCATCTCAAATGCGAGATTTAAGACTTAATTGAGTTAATTTTTCTGTCTTGTTTCTGTACAGACCTATAGGCAATTTAATACTAAGATGTGACAACTTGCCCTGAGTTGAACCCCTGTCACCAGAAAGTCAATTTTAATACTCTGCAGAAACGGATGAGGGCAAAAATCCATTGCCCCTGTTACCTGATGGGCTTTGTGATATGAAATGTATGCATTTAGCCCACCACAACATCGGGCGAACACTGCAGGGACCCTTCTCCAGATGTTGGGCCAGGATGCTGGTAGGAGGAATTAGAATATATTGTGCATGTTTTAGGTAAATATGGGAAACTGGAGAAAGCCCACCTGAGCACAGGGCAAACTCCTCACAGAAAGGCTCCACCCAAACCCTAACCCAGTCAAATCAAGTGACTTAACCCATAACATGCATTGTAAGCTAATCCTCCAGCTAGGTACTCCTGACCAAGATACTGGCTCAAGGTCTGGAGAAGGGTCCCCAGGCGCTGAACTGTGGTCACCCACTGCTCCTGACAGGTAGCCCCAGCAGCATTAAAGGATGGGTCAAATGCAGAGGACAAATTTCCCTTTGGAGATAATAAAGTCTACCTTAACCTTAACCTTAACCTAGGGGGCTGACACCTACTGACACCCCATAGTGCTGTACTGTAAGTTATATCTCCAAGCAATAAATTGGATTAAAAAGAACAAAACACATGCTATATATCTATATGTTATATGAATTTTTTTAGTTTTAAATTAGAGACATCATCAAGTTTAGGGCACACAGAACAAGTCTGGATAACACTAATTGGTAGTGACTGTAGTTTAGGAGCTAAGTGAAAGTGAATTACTCATCTCTTGGCTAATGTCAGTCGAGGTCTGCAGTCTTTTGCTCACAGTGGGGGCTCTCCCTCACAAATGAGAGTAATAGTTTGTTTATACATGGTGACAGAGCTTAAGGAAGGCCAGGTAGCTGTCACAACCATCTGACTCGCCTCACTGAGCCCATCTGCTCATCAGGACAAGGTGGCTCTCCCCTTCACAACCACCCGGCTTCAGTTCTGCTCACAGACTCCCTCTGCTGGATGAGGCAGTTCCTGCAAAGCCACAATGTCACCTGATCACATGCTTCACATTTGGCCACATGCGTGATGGATAATCAATCAAATGTTTTCTCTAAGTTATTGCACATCAGAAATTATTAATCACCTGGCATTTTTCTGCAAATATCTCATGCTACACAAAGACAAGTATTTATATTGGTGCTTTGCAGACATTGGACAGTGATTTGTATCTATCACACAAAGAGCAGGATTTTGCATCTTCGCCTGTGTGTGTGATTTATAGGGCATTTTACTGCAGCACTGCACTCAGATTTCCATGATGTTATCAGCTTTAAGATTAGGCTGAGTTATTATGTGCACATGTCTGGAGCCACTATGTGTGGTCTTCAGCAAGGTTTAATTTTTAGCATCTTTATGTTCTGTTAGATATTTCTATTTGACCGCCACAAGTAAAATCCTAACTCTACAAGGACTGCTTTTTAAACAAACAGGACATCACATGTACTTGCACCCGTGGAATAGCCTAAACCCCACTCTTAAATAATACAACATGTGTGGGCTCCTGAACTGTGCACCCAGGGGAGACCCAGAGCACAAGTGTGTCAAGTTGAAATATGTGTTAAGTTATTCACCCCCCGAACAAACCAGAGGGAGAAGAGAAGAAGAAGCTGGTGGTGATGGTGGTAGTGGGAGGGTTGGAGGAGGATGCTAGCCAAAATGTAGTCCCTGGGCTCTGTGCAAATACGGGGAACGCCGGGCAGCAAGAAAACCGCTGGGAGGTCATCCATTTTTCATGAGATGCGATGGCAGCAAAGCAAACATCCCCTTTTTTTTTCGAAAGAGGAAGAAACCAGCGAAGAATCTAAAGTGCAAAATCATTCTCAAGGACACTATCTGTGCATTTAATATGCTGTGCCTTAATGCCCCCAACCACCAACAGCCTTGTAATGTACACTGTAACACTTGTAAAATACAGCACGTGACTCACAGATGTCTTTTAGGGAGTGGTTGTAAGAATAGAATATTTGCCTATTTATAATTTATAAAACATTTGTTTTTGAGGTGTAAGGCGACAATACCTTATTTTTTGCATTTGTGAGAAAAGTGTGTAATCAGATAAACCATATTGTAATAGAAATTTGTGGAAAAAAAGGGTAAGCATTGGATGATGGAGTGTTTTAGCATTATGTTTGCATAATGCTTAACTGGGACCCAACAGAACCCAAAAGTAGGTTATAGGCATGTTCTTAGCCAGTTGTGGAGTAAAGACATTTGCAGATAAAATGTGATAAGAGCGTTTTGATGTGTAGTATGAAACGTTGAGTAGCTTATAGTTATGTCCAGATTGTAAAATGTAAATATTCTCTGTAAAAAAGAGTCTCAATAAAATAGAAGCAGTTAATGGTGTGTCCCAAGATTACACTGGTTTTGAATCATTAAAGTCCTAAAAAATACTAACTTATATTGAATTCAATGGCAGCAACGCATCTTTAAAAAATTGGAACATGGTCAACAAAAGGCTAGAAAAGCAGGCTGTACAAAAAAGTCCAAACTATATGAGATGTGTTGCAAACAAATATAGCTTGTGTTGACACAACAGGATGAAACCTATCCACCAGGTGATGTCCCAAGATCACAATAGTGCAGAATCATGGTACTGGAATAACTGAAGTGTTTTTTCCAGCACTGCCTACATAGAGTTCCAGAAACGGGAGCTAGTAAACTACACATAAATATTGACAATAATATAAACACAATGATCCTCTCAGTAACCCCAGTTAAATTGACTCTTGCTTTATTCATTACAGTGCCAAGCGATTAAAAATGAAGAACATATAGTGGAGACAGTAGACAGTATTTGTGTAACAGAATTAATTGTGTGAAATTATTTAGTAGTTTTACCTCAGGCCTTTTATAAATCTGTTTCAGTCCTCACTTCATGTTCATTTCACTCTTTTGTTTTTCCGCGCACGCCTGCTCCTTACAGAGACCTTTCCTGAACTGGGCCAACCTGCTGCGTACTCTTTGTCTGCCTGAAAACACAGAACAACACCCAAACAGACACCATTATTAGTGGCTCATATCCCAGGGCCTGATGAAATCTCTTGTAGCCATTAATCTTTCCCCAGGGGGCGTAGGAGACTGGGAGCACTGGGCCAGCCGCTGATTAAATGCTCCTAATAGAGGCCATTCATCTCCTGCTTGAATCCCAAATGTTACAACATGCAACATCCTACGCTCACTGCCTCCCTCGCTCTCTCTCAGCAAATATTGGTATTTTAATAGAAAGTCAATAACTGGATATATTTCAAGTAACAAGATCTCTTCATTTTCACAGTGTCTCATTCAGAACCGTGAAGCTTTCGAGCATGAAAAAACAACTTTACACTAAATTCATTTCTTGACATATTTATCATTAGCATTAGAATCACCAGGAGACTGTTAATAGCCACAGCCTTACTAACATTACCAACAGCATGTGCCTTCAAATAAAGTATTACAGAATCTTAAAATATCTGTTCTGTGTTACCTACCGGTAGCTATGTGTGGTCCTAACAAAACAGTATACATTAACTGGATAATTTAATTTAAATTTAAGGAGACAGCTAATGCTAACATGCTTAAAATACTGGTGTTTTCTGTGCCTGATAGCTTCAGATAATGTGGCGTCATAACCATAAAAATAACCATATTATACCATAAACATAAACAGCTCTTTAATAAAAATATGCTTAAAATGTCCTTTTTTTCAGAAAGCTCAATTTGGACCAAATGGGCAATGAATCCCTTTTAGAAAAAAAGTCAGAAATGTAATTACACCACGGCAGTGTGAAGCAATCTGGGATCAAATAATAATAAGAATTAAAATTAAATAGATTAATACCTACGACTACAATCCACACACTGGTACTCATTAACATCTAGCATCTACCAATTAGCGCCATGCAAACTGATGAATGTGTGAAACAACCACAATAAACAAGTACTGTATGCAACTAAATAGCTAACATAGACATGCTATGTTTGTACAGTACAGACAGGCAGTCATCATCAATTAACATGGCCTAATTATGTTTCACCTGCCAAGCTCCATATGGCTCCTAATTCTGAGCAAAATAATTAGGTCATCACAGCTAAATCAAACAATTATCCAGTAACAGCTCAGTAAAACAATTATTTGGACGTATCCCAGCAGTGATAGTACTTAAGTATTATGATTATATTCATACTTACTGTAGATCATATTAAGACACATACTAAAGGGTCCTGTGTGCTCCACTCTATACATTGTACCACCTTCATATTTGCACAATGACATCACAGCAGTAGGAGGTCCTGAAAGGCGTGATGTTTATGCTGGAGGACAGGATAAAGGGGGATGAAGGGGCCTAAAGAGGGCACCTGCTGGGCTGGGATGAAGCACTCTCCTCTGGGGCCAAAAATGAGATCATCTGAATCGAAGACGCTAACGTGCCTGCTCTGGAACAATACTGACCCCTACTGACACATGTGGCTTTGTCTCTATCTCTCAGTGTCACTAAATAACTGATGTTTTTATATAAAAGTAATGGAGTGGTTTCATCTTTACCAGTTTCCCATCTTTGTTATCTTCTTTGTGCTTTATGAAGTCCATGTAGTGTAATAGGCTTGGTCCAAGTGAATCCACTGTTTGAGTATCTGCAAATGAAACAGAAAATTACCAAAATGGAGAAAAAAAAAAAAAAAAAAAAAAAAAAAAGCCCTGAGTTAACAGATCCATATATTGATGGCCCTGTCCATTGTGGGATAGGGCCATTGCTTTGGCAGAGGTCTAAGCTCTCTGAGTAGTCTAGTCTAGTTTTTCTAATTGATTGTTTCATGTAAGAAAATGATTATAGAAGTCAGTCCCCTACACAAGAGAAGGTAGTGTTCATGTGATGTAATAATTCTAAAGGGCCTCTAGTTTAAAACTGAGCTGGAGGTGGTGAATTCTATGGTAGAATCTGCTGCTAAAGATTTAAAATGCAGATGTCTTGGTGTGGTTTGTGGCTAATATCTCTGCTCTTACTGGGTTTATCGACACGAAACAAAAACTGCCACAAAGTTCAAAGTCTTCTTTGTCAGTAAAAATGGCCTAAAATGATGTTATTTCTTATTATTTCTTTTTAGCTTCAAAAAGTGCTGATATTATTCAAACACACAGGCGTGATTACTGTCAGTAGACTCAGCATTAAGCCACAAGACTGTTATAGTGTGGTTGTAGACTCAGTTGCTTTGTTAATTGTCGGTTTGGATATTTATTTAAAAAATTGTGCCTCTTCTATACATTTATACAGACCCCTGTCCTCCATCTGAGGCTTTGACATCATCAAATTCTAGAGTGGGAATGCAACTTTTTATTAGACTTTTTATATTCAAGTGCTTTGGAGATTTTTTTGTCTGCTCTTACATACACATTTACCTCCCATTTTCACAACAGCAGGCAATATCTTTCATGTTTAAAATGTCACCCAAAAAGCACACACTTAACCATCTAAGTAACAACACAGCACTCTCCATCATACTGTATTTTTTTTTTTTTTTTTTTTTTATGTAATTCTTGCATGGCTCTCTCTTTTTTGGGCTACGTCCAATCTGCATTATAGAAGCAAGCCCTGCGTTATGCAACATTGCCCTCACGTCTTTAACCCCATCCTTACAGACATGATCCCTTAGGCCCAGTGATGATTAGCACAGCCCAGCAGATGGAGGGGGTCTGGCAGCAGCAGCAGCAGCAGCAGCAGCAGCAGCAGTAGTAGCAGTGCAGAGCAGACCCCACTCAAAACAAGCAGGGTTGGAGAGGGGGGTGTTTTATGGGTGAATGACTACACCAAGGTTAAGGGAAGCAATCTCACTTTCTCACTTCCGCAGTATATTCTAGCTCCTATAGTCTATAGCCTGGACCCCCTGCCTCTGACACAAGTACCTTTGTATTGCCCCGCAGCAGGAAACAGCAACTCTATTGACATGAAAAAAATACTACATGTTCTAAATACAGATACAGAAACGTGCACAAACAAGTAGACATTTTTTTGCTGCAATATCCTACTGCGCTTCTGAGCTATGAAAATGCAGCACTTTGTTCCATCCTATATATTACTTTTGCATACACTTCTTACAATCAAGTAGCTTTGTGTAGGAAGTTTTAAACCACATCTAATTCTTATTAACTGTTTGATAACACTTTTTGTAAATGTTTTATATTAACAGATTATAAATTATAGTGAGTTGTAAGCTTATAGGTCCTTGGTTCTTACACTACATTAGACAGCAGAGTCATTAAGGTTACTAATTATTATAAACCGATGTATTTCTATACATCTTTCATGTAGATTAATGCTAATGACTCTGCATTGTTTATGAAGCTAGCAGCGTCTGTCAGAACTGTAAAACACACAGAGAACAAATGAAACAGTAATGCTGTATCTCTTAGTGTGAGAAGGAATGGGTGAAACTAATGGTACAGTATTTGATATAAAGTGCTTTAAAATGAGTGCAGGCATTTACCATTTACTATACACCCACCTGACCTGACTACTTTCTTTGAGCCTCCATCGGTAGGTTTGTCGCGTAGACTGCTTTGGTTCTCATCAGTCAGCAGGTTACTGGAGGCGTCAGACAAGGCGCTTATGAGATTTATGCACGGCAGTTCCTCTACTTTCTGTCGGAGCTTACATTCTTCCTGTGGAACGAGAAAATAGCGCGATGTCAAGTCCTGTAAACAATGAAAACATACTGTATAGTGTAAACATGATGTACCTGCTGAGGTTTATTTTGCAGCTCCCCTGATTTGAATATCTCACTATGGAGTGACAATGCCTCAGCTGTTGGAGACTGAATCATTTCTTCAGGAAGCACTGGAAGATCTGGACAACATTCACTGCTGTAGAATCTGTTCCGAAAACTGAAATTAAGAGAGAAAAAAAAAACATTAAATTCACCTACAACAATTTGCTTTGTCCATTATGAGCTGTGAAGGGTCCTCTAACCTGTGTGTAGTAAAAGTATTCTCTATTAGAGGTAGAGTAGAGCCCTCTAGTGTCCGTTCATGGCAGTCTGGGAAAACCTCAGAAGCTAAGGAGACTTGACTGAGTTCTTCTTCTTCCTGGTCATCAATAAGAAGTGCAGACATCTGTTGTAGCGTCACAGTGGTCTCATAGGAAAAATGTCTGATCACGTCTTATCGGGGACAAAGACGAAACTGAGGAGAAGGAGACACGCGGCCTATGGTGTACAACTGGAGATGGGCATGAAGAATGGTGCTCTGGATTCTCAGGCTGCTGTTAGGAAGATGAGAAAACCAGAAAGTTCAAAGCGTTATTATAATATACACTTACTGGTATATTAGTAGATACTACTGTTACAATGCTTCTAAATGCACATATCTAATCAACAAATCAAACCAAGCATCAGAATGGGGAAGAAAGGTGGCTTAAGTGGCTATGAACGTGTCAGACAAACTGGTCTAAAGATTCAAATTTATAACAAACTCTTAATTTAATTTTTTTTGTTCCACAACAGTCTGATTTAAGGCTTTTTGTGGGCAGTTTTATTAAATTTTTTGCTGATGCCTAAAGAAAGGTAACTCAAACAACCAAGGAATAAGCAAGCAGATGAGATATTTCTGCAGAAGACCACACTAGGTGCCACTCCTGTCAGCTAAGAATGGAGATTGGGGCTATAATTTACAGAGACTCAAAGTTGGTCAATAAAAGATACAAAAAAAAACAAAAAAAAAAAACAGCCTTGTCTGAAAAGTCCTGAGTCACTGAACACATCTGTATGCCTAAATTGCTGCCATGTGATTTATTAATTAGATGCAAATTTAAATGCATTTAGAAGCATTAGAACAGTACATCTACTAATATGTCCACTGAGTGTTTTTAGATAGAGATGGCTACGTAGCCAGAAAATACAGAAAATGCATACATTATAGTCCTCATTTCTTGGTGCTGTTTCCACGATGGAGGGGCTGGGTGTGCGGTGATGCAAAACTTCAGTTGACAGGAACACCTCTGTGCTTTCAGCCGTAGCCTCTTCCTGTATGCGCTGTGGCCAAGTGAACTCTCTGGAACAAAAAACAAAGTGGCGTGTGAGAAAAGTGGGCCGTGACACAGCTCCTTTATCAAACTCATGTTCTCTTCTAATTCAGTACCTCAGTGTCTTGGGAGGTGCTTGTCTCAGTTCTGTCACAGCCTTTGTGACTAGCTGGAGCAGCTCCTCTGAGGATACTGCACTTTCTTTCTGAGCCTGGTACAGTTTGGCAGACAGTGGGCATGGAGAACTTCCTGTGGAGCAGCTTAGTTATAAAATCAACCCTTTATTCTCATTATCATGTCATTTTAAGCAAGGATTGATTCATAATGTGTTCTGATAAATTGTTGTTTTACTACTTGGTGTTGGTCCCAAGAATGACTGGTGATCATTCCAAGTGTAAAAACAAAGTCTTAAATTGAACTTATTGAGCAGAATCCCTGTGTTAAATGCTAGTAAGACCACATGTTTAAGACAATAAGAAGACAACTGAGCTGTGGCCTAATTTAAACTATGACAACTTTTAACTTAGCCTAACCAGTGCCAGATCCACTCACTTTGTTTGTTAGTGAGGTAGGCCTAGAACCTTGCATTCAACCTGTCTTCTACCCAATGCTTGTTCTTGGGACAAATTAAATATTTATCTAAAATGGCATGGGGTTTATCCAAACTGCATTAATTTGTATAACCCACTTAAACTCAAACTAACAACAAATTAACAACCTATTATAAACCCTTATCAGAAAGCTTTTTGAGAACATCCCATACCTTCTGTTATGCTTCTGAACTGTGCCTCATCTTCATTGTGACTTTCAGCCTGGAAAAGATTTTGACCAACGTAAAAATGCATTTGTGTTTGATGATGTGCATGATGTAAGGAAATGTACTTACTTCATAACCTGCAGGAATGTACTTGAGAGCCTGTGCACTTAGACCAAGTGCAGTACAAGCCTGAAGGAAGTGTATGACCATATCTTCACTTTCTGTGTGACTTCTTTTAACCAGAGTCCAGGCTTCAGACACACAGCTGCAGGAGAAACATGGCAATATATTTACTATTGTTACATCAAGTGACACAGCACAAAATGCATTATATTACATTAAAATATTAGAAGTATGTACTTGTTTTGGAGCAACACATTAATGCAAAGCTTCCCATCTTCAGCACTCTCCATAGCAGGGCCAGTTAGATGGAGATACCTTAATGCCAACTGATACTCCTTCCTCGACAGCAGAGAATTAATGATGCAACGATGCTGCCATGAATACCGGGGAAGAGCTACCCTGGGGCTAAGCAACAGTTCCATGGATGTCTGGATGGATAGAGCAAAAGACATTGTGTTCAGAGATATGTAGCCACAATTTACTGTAAGTTCTGTGTCAAAAATATCTAGAGAGATGTCAGTTGCCAAGAATATACTGGAGTTTTTTTTTTACATGAAGTTTTATAAGCTGACTAGATTAATTTAATAGGCAGATCAGAGTGCTTTCACATTAATTATATCATCATTTTAAGTGGGCCATTAGTGTCAGCTGGAGGCAATTAAAAGCACTAGAAGTATGACACTGATGAGCAAAGTGGTTTTTCCTGTTAACACTTAGATGCTTTATTAAGATATCAGAATTTGTTAAATGAAAATGCATAAACATATTTTTATACCTGGATTTGTCCATGATCAAGCATCCAAAAAGCTCTGATCTGTTGAGAAAAACTGGAAGGAATGACAAACTCATGGCAGAAAGATTTAAAAAGGTCATTTCTGCACTGCAGAAACTTTGCCATGTCCAGGATGAAGTACATGATCTGGGACAGATTTTAGTTAAGTAATACGGATACGATTAAATTAAACAGACAGTGGCATAAACAGAAAGCAGTGGTTGGGTGGATACAATAGCCTGGACTGACAGAATGTCCACATGAGGCACAAGCACTAGCTTTAGTAAGGCCTTTAGACTGGGAGGAGGGTAACACTGCTGCCCGCTGGCCTCAGACTTCCACAGACAGCCATGTTGTTTGACGAGATGAGTCACCAAGCCTTGTATGACCGAGCTGCACCTCTCCATTTCACTTTCTGTCACTCTGGATAATAATATGAAATAGAAGGACAATAAGAGAAAACAGCTAGCTGAGAGATTTCAAAGTATCTAAAAGGTTTTGCAATTACCTGGCTTTTTGGTGGTCCTGGCTCATTTCTTTCCACATGTGGGAAATTTGCTTTTCCCCTTGTGATTCTGATGGTGATAACAGAGAGAGGATTCACCTTTGGAAGTAAAACTGGCATTTACTATATCAGCGCAGTTGTTTTTGTTGCAGTTTGTACCTCGGTGCTTGGGCAGAAGTCCCATGAGGCTCCACCACTTCACCAGACGTCCCAGCCAGAGGTGTTTCTTTAAATCTTGGTGTTCTCGAGTCCAGCAGCTGCAGCTTGCATATGAGGTGTCTTTGTAATCTACACATGGAATACATACAAGAAATAAACATAAACATTATTATTACTCCCGATTGCCATAAAACAGTGCTTCTCAACTAGTCTCAACCTGGAACCCCAAATCTTCCCTGATCATTCCCTTGCAAAACATTTTGTACTTATTTTTTTAAATATGGCGGATTTCAGAGACCTGCACCATGCCATGGTCCAGAATGGAGCTTCCTTCTTGCCCACTGGACCAATGTGAGCAGGTTCCTCAGTTTCTGCAGTAGGTTGTGCCCTCTACGAGAAGAGTAGCGGTTCAAAAACATCCACAGACCATGACAGCGGCTAAAATCTGCAATTATATATACTAAGTGTTACATACATGGCAAAAGTAAGGTAATGAGGTAACTACTCTGTGATTCACTCACATAAACTTAGTAACTCCTTTTTAGTGAACTCTGAGGTCCTCTGTAGCCAGCAGGAAAATGATGCCATGATTTTCTCTATATCAGCTTCATCTGTTTTGGAAGCATATTACAGAATATGATGAGTATTTTCAAAGACATTATTTCATACTACATAATTTTCTCATACCGTACCATTGTCTGTAATCCTCTGCAGCCCGCTGATTATGCTCATTATGTTGTTGGTGGCCAGCAAGTCAGACCACTGGCCCTCAAAATCTAACATCATGGTGGACTGTCTGGATCCAGACTGCTTGAAGAATTCAATAGCAAAGAAATATCTGTTGATAAATATAGTTCAACAAAGTATTTTAACATATTTTCTAAATGCTCTATATCAGAGATTATGCAAGTGCAGTTTAAGTCAGTGGTTCTCAACCGGTCTGATTGTGGGGTCCATTTTTATTTTATTATTATTTATTTTTTATTCCAGTTCATTTTATTCAGAATGTAGACAACATGCCTTTACTTTACTTCTTACTTATCTACTTTTTTGGAAGAAATTTTAATTTCCATGTACATTTAGTAAAAATAATTTTAATTTAACTTTATCCAAATAAATGTTTAAATTCTCTAAATGAGTAATAGTATATATTTTTACTTTTCTAACACACTTGCCATTCAATCAGAAGGTCTTGGGTTCGAGGCCAGGTTCTGGAGGTAAAAGTAAAAAAATACAAAAATACTTTTTTAAAAACTTCTATTTATGTATGTTATACTGTTGAAACATAATTTAGTTCAGTACAGATTATGAGTATGAAAACTTCTTTGTCTTAGTGTGGCCAACAAAAACCAAAGCTATTTTTCCAAATTATCATACAATGGCCTTTATGACATGTCTTTTACAAACTGTTTTATATAATTAAAATATTAAGGCTTCAAATAAGTTGAAAATTAAAACTATATTCAACTTCTCTGCGACACTGTTTTGGGGACTGACCCACCAGTTGGGAAACGCTGGTTTAAATGACTTCCACTACAAATCACTCCTGTTTCTATAATGAGATCAATATCTTATGTAACAGATTATTGTCTGAAGGATCTAATCTGCATTTTAAGAGACCTTGGTAGAAAAGATTAAATTCCTAGCACTTACCTTTATAGTAGCTGTATTTGCATGCATTCTTCTCACTCAAACTTGTGGCCTACTCCATGCAGTGGTCTGTTTTGCACGCCTTTTGGAATCGCTGACCGCCTGAGTAGCCACACGTAGCGTTCTCTTCTTTCACAAGCTACTTTGGTACACGTTAATCCACTAATCTCACTCTCAGTTAACATTTCATTGGTTGATTTGCTATGCAGTATATTTGTATGTAGGCCCATACTAAAAGAAGATAGAGAAACTGAAGTGTAACCAAGGTAGGAACTGTATGATGGCAGAAGGTGACAAGGTTTAAAATGAGCCAAGGACAGGAAAAGAAACGTATAGCTGCTTGAGTGTGTCTGGTTTATAGATTTATCACTCTTTTGTAACTATCAGGAAAACAACTTCTGCAATTTCTCATTTAAATGCATTAAGTCATTGTGTAATATTATTGCAAAACTGTCCACAGAAGAGTTAAATATATGGCTACATAATACAACTTGAGTCTAAAAATATCTTCCTGCTTACTTCTGTTTCCAAACCCACATTCACAAATACAGTGTGGCCATTGACAGTGACAATGCCTCAGATTTACTTAGGGAGCAGAAGGTGGGTCTAAATCCCTGTATGGTGAACTGGGCTGATTAATGATTAGGAGGGATTAGGAGGAGGGTAAGGATTGGGCTACTAGTGTCCTGCTCCATTGTTGTCTTGGCTGCCATTCTACTATGTGTGTCTTGTATCTTTTAACTGCCTCTGTGGGACACTATTTGAGCAAGACAACAAGGAAAGTGAATGGACATGAGCTTATTTTCAAAATGGGTAGTTAAAGGTAGGTAAACAGACTATTGCTGATTGAGCATGTATGGTAATTAGCCTTATGTAATTTCTTATAAGAAAAACGTTGGGGTCATTATTAAGGAATGCAAATGAATAGTAAAAAGAGTAATTGTAAATACAAATTTGATACAAAGGGCTAGATTTGAGGACATTACAAACTCTTTTTTGTCTTTTAAGACCCCAAAAAGTTGGATTTGGGAGACAAAATGGATGAATGAAATGTATTATCTATCAGACTAACCATAACTGGCTTAATCATAATTCAAGAAGATGTTGATCATGGGCTAAGCTTCTTATAAGTGCACCTATAGAGAGCTGTACAACCCCCCCCCCCCCCCCCCCCCCCTCCATCTTGTCCCCCTGTTCCGTACGGGAAGATAACCTCCTTGTCTCACCTACTTTACCTATGCCCCACCTGTAATCTCCAGGGATTTAGGTCGAACTTGAGAAGATGGCTGTTTTGCCAGTGAAGTTCACCAAAACCAAACGGGACAAGCTTGCGCAGGTATTATGGATTCTCAATTGGATCTCAGTAGTGACCGGGGCTATACTGTTCAGCCTGGGACTCTTTCTCAAAGTGGAGATTAACAAGAGGAAAGAACTCATGGCGGAGAGGGATATCCAGTATGTCCCGAACATGCTCATAGCTGTGGGACTAATCGCTTGTGCCATTAACTTCCTGGGTGGCAAGATCTGCTACGACTGCGTGGACACGGCCAAGTTCCTGCGCTGGAAGCTGATCATGCTGCCCTACATCATGTGCACGTTCTTCTTCACCTTCTGTATCCTGGTGGGAGCGCTGATGTGCTACAGCATGAGGGGGGAGCTGGAGGAGTCTCTGGATCTCGGCCTGGCAGCGGCCATGAAGTTCTACAAGGACACGGACACGCCCGGGCGATGCTTTCTGAAGAGGACAGTGGACATGCTACAGATAGAGTTCCACTGCTGCGGCAACAACGGCTACAGGGACTGGTTCCAAATCCAGTGGATCAGCAACCGCTACCTGGACATGTCCCAGAAGGAGGTAGCAGAGTAAGTTCTCACGCGTTTGTTGCATTATAGTTGTGGTCAAACTGAAATAGATAAAGATGCACATAAGAAGTAATGAACTGCTTGCTTATTGCCGTTGTGTCCTTGGGCAAGACACTTCACCCGCTGTAACAGTAACAGTATTTTTACTTTAGTACAGATCTGGAGTCCTTCAACCTTTGAAAGTATACTAAACAATTTATGAATATTAAAACATAGAGCATGTGATAAACTTCAAATCACTTTCACATCAACAGTAGACAAGAATGAAATATCTGACGCATTTGATGACTGAACTTTTAGTGACTTCAGTAACTATTGCCTACTGTTAGCGTCAAATGGGACTTTTTTTCTTGTGTGTGTGTATTATGTTTTAAACCAATGCTAACTCTTCTTGTCTAGCCGATTAAGGAGCAACGTGGAGGGGAAGTACCTGTTGGACGGAGTTCCCTTCAGCTGCTGTAACGTGAACTCCCCTCGGCCCTGTATCCAGAGCCAGATCAGCAACAACACGGCGCACTACAACTACGACCACGTGACCGAGGAGCTCAACCTGTGGATGAGGGGCTGTCGCCGGGCGCTGCTGGACTACTACACCCACATCATGCAGTCCATCGGCCTCACGGTGCTCATCACCTGGCTATTTGAGGTCAGAAAAACACTTTCTATTTTTATACGCACTTTTCCAGCGCATGATCAAATAGCACCAGCCCTGACCTTAGCCTCTCACTCATCAAACACGCTGGGATTCCGTTAGGACTGAATTAGTAATCTTTTTATTGACAGTATTTAGCAATGCAATTTTTATGATGAAGTGTAGATGTTATTGCTAGAGTTTGTTAGTAATTCATCTGTAATTGAATATGATGTTTAGCCTCTATTATTTCCAATATCCATTCTTATGACAGTGAATCCTATTTTTGGTATATGTTACATAAAAAGGAAAAGAGAAATACAAATTGGGGACACTGAGCACTTTTTTGGAATAAGAATAATGTTTGTGCATAACAATAATTCTCAAAAAAGTGAAAATACTAGGCCTATAATAATAATAATAATAATAATAATAATAATAATAATAATAATAATAATAATAAAGTTCAATACCGTTGTTATGATTATTATTAAGGTAGATTTTAGGTGTTAAAGGTACTATGAGAAGTATGTTTTTTTAATAATTCATAAGAAATACCCACGTGTCCCCAGATATGATGTAAACATGTTTAAATTAGGGCTGTCAACGTTAACGCCTTAACGCATGCAATTAATAGAAAAAAAAATTAACGCGTTAAAATTTATTAACGCGTTAATTTTTTATCTGTTTTGCCGTACACCAGCGCTTCTCAAAGCGCTTTGGAGGGCGTCAAGCCGTGTCGGGGGGCGCGTGACCGTCTTGGAAATGTGCGTATATCACAACATTGACTTGTTTTCACGGTGAACGACCCGCACGTCCAGGGAAGAGAAAAAACCTGCCTCACACACGTTTGCCCGTGGTTCGACTTCAGGACGAGTCCACCTCTTTGGCCGCTGCACTACAGCCCGCTCCTTTCCCTCCCCTCACGAGTCTGTGTAAAACTTTTTACTAATAAATGTTACGTGTGCTTTTTATATCGCTTCCTTTCACTGCCTCTGTCCGTGCGTGTTCCTGGGAGCTGTGCATTCTGTGCGTCCTGGACCCGTGGTGAGAGCGGGGGCCATCCATGGCCATCCATGAACTTATGGAGCCACAAACCCCTACAAACCATTCATTTGCGGTGTTTTGTTTTGTTTTTCCATAAAGCCGGACAGGTGACTGTACCCCGCCCCTGACAGGTGACCGTGCCCGCCCCTGACAGGTGACTGTACCCCGCCCCTGCAGCGCTGAGAGGAGCAGAGCAGAGGCTCAGGTGTCTGCAGTACATTTAATGCAGAGCGCATTTCAGCACTGTTATCTCAGTTACTACACATACTTATTAAAGGCTCTCTCACCATATTCAGAAGTTATTTCTGAGATGTATTTTTTATCCAAGTAAAAACACACTCCTGAACCTCTCTAAATGTTTTATTTTTTTTTAAACGCTGCATATTGTCATGGAAAATCTACCAAGTTATACATTGTGATTAATTGTGATTAATCACAGCCCAAGAGTGTGATTAATCTGATTAATTTTTTTAATCGATTGACAGCACTAGTTTAAATCAAATATTAGTTTTACTGATAACAATGGCACAGCTGATTTATTCACAATTAAAAAAATATTTTGCATAATGCCCAAGTTGTTTATGTTTACATCTAAAACCCTTGCTTTGCTGATCGTCCAATCAGAAAATCTGAAAGAGCTCCATGCTCTGGTTGCCACATAGGCCAATGTACATGCAGCAGTCATGGACACAGCTAACAGCAGAGCTCACTGTGACTGGCAACCCACAGACCATTATGTTGATTTAGACTGCAGTACTGTTTTTAATCCAGTACAACCACATGCTGCTTACAGTACCTTTAAGATATGGACAATATAAGGAAAATAAAACTTATTACACATGGCACAACCAGCACATCATGGGTAACTAGTCAAACTTTTAGCAATTAAAAATCAAAGTAAGTCTTTGTCTTGTTTCAGCTGTCCGTGTTGACAGGAGTGCGTTACCTCCAGACCGCCCTGGAGAACGTGCTGAGACAAGGAGACCCGGACTCTGAATCTGATGGGTGGCTTCTGGAAAACAGCTTCATGGAAACAGCTCGCACCAACCTGAACATCATCAAGAACCTGGGCAAGTGCAACCAAATTGACACAGCCAACAATGGAGACCCCAACATCAATGTCCCCTGTACTTCCAAAGCAACCTATGGGCCAGACAACGTGCCGCCGAAACAACTACCAGTGGCCAGTTGACCCCAGTAGAGCACTCAATAGCCTGTTAGCTGGTCTGGAGTGATTTATGCATATTTTATATCAAAGAACAAAAATCAAACATGTTATGCCTTTTTTTTTTTTTTAATCAAACCAGAAACCTGCTCATATACCTTACCTAATCACCTGTTCAAACTGTTACTGTAATTTGTTTACAAAATTTGAGACAAAGCAGCATTCACACAGGCCTCAAAAGTGGGTACATGTTTTTCAGATTTTGTTTTGTTTTTATATATATATATATATATATATATATGTACATTTGGGATTTACAGCCTTTTTTTGACCGAGACAGTGAAGACAAACAGGAAACAGAGTGAGAGAAAAGGGAATGACATAGAAAAAATCAACTAGGACTGTCTTTTTACATCTACTTCTCTCCATCTCTGCTAGACACTAACCTGCACAGCACTATGACAGCGATAGATTTTTGAAGTATTCTATTATTAACATGTACTACTTTGATAGCTTTATTATCTCTAGTAGGCTACAGGTGTTTGGAATGAACAGTAAAACACTCAAAACACAATCAAAACCTAGAGCCAACTAATAACAAAAATATTCTGTAAAGGCCACAGGCAATTGTGCCTTTGAGATTATGTTAAAAATTGTACAGTTGAAAATGTTGTATTATTACAATCATTTTTAACAGTGCGAACACTGGCCAAGACTGGGTATACATCACGCTGGTTTAAACTGAACTGATGAGCTCACCAGTTTTGCCTCTTTTGACATGATCCGGAACAACAAGAAAAGACAGATTTATGATGAGAAGAGTGAAAAGAAATGTGTTTCAACTAGACTTTGCATTAAAAAAACATTCATCTTCATTCATAATGGCAGTTTTTCTTAAAGGTGCAGATTTGTTGGATGTAGTTAGAATGATGACTTTGACATGAAGTAGAAATGTGCCTCAGCCAAGTGTGTCATAAAACCTTGGTCATCTGTTTAACATGGGGTAGAGAGTACATTTAAGCTGAAGTTGGCTGCCATGGATGCTTCTCTGTCATTTCTCAGGCAAATGGGAATGAAAAATGTCTGTTGCCTACTGCTATTGCATAGTTTTACAAATGCAAGACATAAGAGGTTGTTGTATATAGAATTGGATCTTTATTATTTCCATTGCCTGGAAGCCATGTTATATTTGCAATGAACATAAAGAGGGGGAAGGAAAAGTTCACAGAGTAGCAATGCATGAAGAAAATCAACAGTTTTATGTGATACCTTCAGTGTTTTAATAAACAAATATATGACCTGACTAGAACTGGACCAATAAATTGTGTTAATAAGAGAAATAGGCCTATATTAGGCTAATACTCGATCCTTACATATGTTCAAGTCAAAATATCAAGTGTTTATGTAACAATACATGCTCATGAAACAAAATTTTAAAGGGCATCTCACAATATGGCAGAAATAATTAATTTGCATGGTCACTGAGGACCTAATAATAACCACGTGGATAAAACAGAAATATGACAAAAGGACACTTGATTCTGAATCTACTAAAAAATATTTTAAACCCTTACCTGGTTTGTTATATGCATTTTTATATCAGAATTCATGTAAGCTATTGCTCATATCTGCACCATCTCAATAGTAACAGGCAAACACAGCAATTTGTCTTTCAAACCAATTATAGCAATTATAACTTATGACAACTAATATTTTCAAACAGAAAGATAATGCGGGAAATTCACAGCATCACAAAGTAGAACAGAAATCAGATAGTGGGAACAGAATGATTTTTGTGTGTGTAATCCATGTCTTTATTGGTATGAGCCTCATTGCAAATAAGATTTTTAGAGAAACTCATTCTCACAGCAGAAAAAGCAGAAACTTTAAAAAGGCGACTTGGGTTTACTTATAATGCATTACCCTCAATTATCGTTCATCCTCCTCTTCCTCTGTCCAGCCTCTAAACTGGACCTCATCTGGGGCTTGATCTGGGAGAGGCGGGATGCCCAAGCCTTCTTTGATTGTAACAGGGCTGTTGACTGGTGGTGTGTATGTGCATGTGTGTCTTAGCAGCACTGAAGCAGCTTGTCCTCTATGGCTGGGTCTTATTTTTCCAGAGGTTGCAGTTGGACTCATCATCACAACATCTGCCACTCAAAAGCAAACATGACGTTAACCACCTCCAGGCTCCGGGCAATTTCCTCCAGGATGCAGTGCTGCTGCCACAGCTGGTTCAATTTTCTATAGCGCTCTGGGCAGAGGTGCAGTGGGTTGCCTCTCCTAGAAATGCATAAAAAAACAACTTTCACCAAAGAATAAGGTAGACATTAATTACATTTTCTAACATATGCCTTCTAACACATATTCGCATTAGGGCGTGTGGGTAACTGGAGCCTATCCCAGCAACTTTTACCCTGAGAGGAGGTACAAACTGAACAATGGCCAGTTAGTCGCAGGGCCAACACTTAAGAGACATACACTGAAAGCCAATCATTCACTCTGACTTTCATTCTTGCAATTTAGATTCATTTATTTCATCACTTATCTTACGTTAAGTGTATAATATTTTGCATTACTTCTTTCCAGTTTTATTTAATACACACTGTGATTTTAACAAGCTTTTGAGAAAAAAATTCTAAATCAGTTCTTACACAAGATGAGGATCAGTTTCTCCATAATCATCCAGGTATGGAGCTGGATATGTGCTTCCTCTCGTCTTACTGGCTCTCAGAACAATTTCACATTCTCTTATTCTGTTAAAACAAAATTATTTTACTAAATTTTATATTTCTAAGTGCAAAAACAAAACAAAAAATTAGCAACTGACAATTCATGTGACAAACCTGAGAAACATGCCCACACCAGCTCCACAGGTGGCAGCGTGGGCAGTGCATGCTCCTACATCCTCTCCATCCACCTGACTCAAACAACAGGAGCTGAGAGAGCACAGCATGGCCCCACAGCACAGGCAGAGAGTGGGGTGCTTTCTCTCATCATCTGTAGACTTTGGACATCTGAGGACATCAAATTAAAAACCTTGAGTATTATACAAGATGGGAAATCTAAAGATATATAGATTTTTTTTTTTACTTACTGAAAATGACTGGCTTGGTTGAGGAGAGCACTGTAATCCTCAGGGAGGTCAATCAAACGATTTTTTCTTCTAGGGTATCTGATAAAAAAATGTGAACAGTTGGAAAGCACAATATCATATGCAAAATAACATAACTTAATCAGCCAGATAGGTTACCTCACTGTCTGGAGTTTGCCCCTCAGGGCTTTGGTAACAACAGGACTCTCACTCCATCTGAAAAAAATTGTTTTATGAGTTAAAATAAAATGGCCACCCTTGTGACTTTCACAAAGCACCTGATCAATCACAACTGTACATCTATAATGGGGTAGGCTAGGCTTTTCATGATTGGCTGCATGTTTTTCAAATTTTTGAAAATATATATTGGAAATATATGTTGGCGCTACCCCCTGAATTTTTATTGTATCCAGTTGCATTTAGAGGGAGCTTAGTCTGCGTCCATTTGTTTCACATGCTTGATATCATACTCAAATCTACAGGGACCAAGTTAAATCTCTGTATAAAACAAAAAAGGCCATGTCATATCAGTGTATACCACCTACCTCTGCAGCAGTGGTGTAACAGTGTCTCGGTGCTCCTGAAAGAGTTGGAACACATTGGAGGGTAGTGCCAAGTAACTGCATAGTGGCTCCATTTGTCCTTGAGCTGTAACTGTAATAACACCAGTTTAAGTACAAACAACTATGGACAATGTTTCATAGTAATTAGGAAAAAAAGTCCACACATACCAGAGGTTGTAAAAAGCTCCTCTGGAGGGTGTACTCCTGTGAGGCAGTTAAAGAAGAGAGCAGAACATCGCAGGAAAGGCTCAATTCCTCTTTTCACCTTTTCAGCCACTAAACTGCCAGACACTTCTGGCATTGGCCTGATCACAACAGAAATAAAAAACACACCAAGAAGCAAAAATTTGTATAACATATCTGGATAATGGATAACAGAACTGCAAAACTAACTGCTTATTAATATTAAAAGAAATAAATGTACCTTTTAGTGTACTGTGACACTGTGGAGTACCACTCTGCAGCTGCTTTAGCCTCCTCTGTGTCATCTCCACTGGCCACTGCAGGGAAATCTGCACACATGTAAAATACTATCAGCCTCCAGAGGGGACAGGCAAGACAGACAGCACAGAGCAGATGGCAGAACTGTGTTGTATAGCGTTTGTACCTGTGGAGGAGAAGAGGACCTGCAGCATGTGAGCCATGGTGACCAGATGCAACATGTACAGATGGTTATAGGCTGAGCTGACAGCAGAAGGATGTAAGTCTACAGTCTCCTCCTGATACAAGGAGGGTATAGACAACACCAGTCCCACCTGACAAAACAAGAGCAAGCAGAATTTATAATTTCTGACAATGACAAAGTTCTCTCATGAAAACTGTTGTGAAAACAAGAGAAAGACCAACATTACTATTCTGAACCAATCTGTCTACAAATGAATGACTTACTAAAAGATGGAAAAAGTCCACCTCCACAATGGAAGGTGTGTTCTTTCTGCTCAGAGCCGGAAGCAAAACTGAAGAAGAAAGAAACATATAGCATTAATGCTGTAATTTAGTGGTACCGTAAGTGGTAACTCTTAACTAATACTGACCTCCCAACATGTCAGCGAAGTGCTTTTGGATTACAGCCTGTGAGCTCTTTATTCTCTGGGTGGCAGCAAACTGTACAGTAGCTTTTAGCCCCGCCAACTGAATAATTTCACAAAATGAATAAATTACATTTTAGGATGTATGAAAGTATATAATAATGACTAATCTCTAACAGCCACTAACCTGTCGGTTTTGTAAGGACCCAAATAGTGGCTTGTCCTCTTCTTGCAAAATATTTTCTGTTTTGAAAATCCAAAATATGTTTAAAGAATTATGTGAACAGCTGAAAGTAGATGTAACGGTATTGAAAGTTGTACCTATGGCTTGGATGGTAAAGGCACAAGTGTTCCAGGCCATGAGCGGCACACGTGGACACAGCTCATTGGGTCCAGTCTGGAGTCCTACTCTGTGGACTGTGGTAGCACACACTACTAGCATATCGGCTATGCTGTCTGAAAACCTTCTGCTACAAAGTCAATGAAAAAAGAAATTCAGAATCAGAACGAATAGACTACTATACTATGCAATGATGGAAGTAGATAATTGTGTTACTAACGGTTCCTGCACGCCATAGCTCAGAATAGATCTAAAGTCTGGCTGCCCCTCTCCACAAAGTCCTTTGTCCTCTTCAGAGCTATTATTCTCTGTAGTGCAACAAGAGAAGGAAATGTTACTGTAGCTTAATTATATTGTTGCAAGAGCAAAATAAACCTCTGTCAAACAAATATACTGTAAATAGACTTTATGTTAGAAACTTATAAATTTAAAAATGTGTCTGACTGTTATGTCTGCAGTTCTTACCATTATCTTGAGAGATGGATTTCAGCCCATTTATCCTGGCAGAGAGGACCTGGATCCATCGTGGCATGGTCAAATGTTGCCCAATTAACTCAGCATTTTCACTATATAAAAAGACATGTTACAATTTTACTTTCTTACTTGGATCCTCAGAAAACAGGGTAAGTTAGGAAAAGATGCTAGAGAGTACATACTAGTTAAACGTTAGTTGTTCCAATGGGATTAGAGGAACTACTGTATTACACAGAGACTTGCAAAGTGGACAAAGGTACTCTCCATTTTCCAGGTCAAAAATCAGTTCTGCATGTAGTCTGTTCCTGGTGGTGTTCTGAACTGCCTCAAAATATCTGGGAATATAACCAGTTGCATGGTTACACAAATAATTTCATGTTAACCAATTGTTGAGATACAGTATGTCCATTATTGTATCTGCTGCAGGTACTTACTTCTGCCAGCATGTGGCGTGCATGACATGCCCACAGCTGCCTGTGTGGGTACCTACTGCCAGATCTGGAGGCATGAAGAGGGGAAAGGACATTCCTGCATCTGTAAGAGAAAAATAAAATCAAACAAGACAGGTATGAGCAGATATTCCAAATTAAAATACAATTCTCACTAGCACAAAGAAACTGGACAATCTTGACAAACCATCTGTTCTGGTTGTAAGGATCTTTCCTCTACACTGCGTCAGCACAGTGGACCTCTGAACACATGCAGTCAGGACCATGGCTGGAGCTCGTGTAGTCACTTCCTGCTCCTCCTGGCAGAGTATGCAGGTCAGCACTTCCCTCTCTGCTGGTGTGGGCCCTCGATTAGACCCGATGGCTACACAGAGCTCCCTCTGATCATTTGCAGAGCTAAAAAATAATAACATAACAAAGAGCTTTACTCTGCACGTCTAACCAAGCTGCAAAACAAACCGAACAATTTCTTCTGTTACTGTCTTACCCCAGCAATAGCATCAAAATCATTTTTATACCTGCCATTTAATATAATTTCCAAAAGTACATTTGGATGTAGAGCCTTAACTTAACAAACTCCTGTTTTATGGAATCAGCTTCCAGCTCATATTAGAGAGGCAGACACAGTCTCTACATTTAAGGTTAGGCTTAAAATGTTCCTCTTTGAAAAAGCTTATGGTCAGGCAGGCTAGGAACAGGTTTAAGTCCACAGTTGAAGCTAAGCTGCTCTAGGAGTTAGAAGTTGGGGGAAGTATGGTGCACTGAGCCTCTGTCCTCTGGTTCCATCTGCTGCTCCTCTTCTATCACTGTCATTAATAAAATCTAATATTCTATATCTAATCAGTTCATTGCTATTTACAAGTTGTCCCACTCTCTCGCTCCCCTATGGGGGAGTGAGGACTTTCAGATGCCTGACTGCTGGTAGATGTCCCAGTGACGAATGAACCTTAGCTGACCCCATCTGTGCTCCTGTCCCGAGCTGTGGGCCCTTAACCACACCTCCTATGGACTTTCCGGACCTCTAACCGACCCCCACTCATCTGTATGGATGAGGCCCTCCTGCTGCATCCTATGGACTTCCCGGACCCCTACCTCATCCCCACTCCCCTGCCTGGAGGAGACCCACCTGCTACATCCTTACAGACCTAAACTATGATCCCATAGATGAGCTAATGGACTAACAGTTCTAGACACATTTTGCCTGTCTGTCCTGGGTGAGGATCTCTCCTTCAATATGGTTTCCATAAAGTTTCTTCTTTTTTACCCACAGATGTTTTTTTTTTTTTAGCTTTTCCCTACCAAGAAGGAGGGTCTAAAGACAGGGGTGTCCTGGGTCTGTTTAGTTTGGTGTAGTAATTATTTGTGTTGATTGTGTGTTATGTCTGATAGTGTGTTTATGTTTGATAAACTGTTGACCCAGTACACCAGTTGCCTCTTTGAGGCAACTGGTGTACTGGGCTATATCAATAAAATTGAATTGAACTGACTTAATATGACACCCACCTTTCACTTGACACAGCAGGTTCCCCTTGTAGCCCACTCTCTGGCATATTGTCATACAGCATTTTGTTTGACTCAATGAAATTTTTCTGCATTGCTGACATCTGGGCCATTATCTTCTGTCTGTGAAGTTTAGCTGCCTCTGCTTTCCTCTTCCTTTCAGCCTTCTCTTTGTCTTGAGCGCTCTGAAATAAAAACATATTGAAATAATGTCTCTTTCTGAAACAGCTATACATGTATTGTACAAAAAGCTGTTTAGTTTACCTCTTCTGGCTTTGCTGTCTCCACACTCATTGATGCTGTTGGGCTGGACTTCTCCCTCAGGCACTTGACAATTTCAAACATCTAAAAAGAAACTCATAATGAGAACTAAGGATACACACGTTACTCTAGAAAAAAAAAATCAGTTTGTAAATTTCATACCTGTAAAAGCCATTTGATCATGTCTTTTTGCGCTTCCAGAGATGGAATCGCTTTAATCTTTGACAACAAGAGAAAGACTGACTTGCCATGTTCAGAACCTATTACTAGAATAAAGTTTATGATTTAGGTAAAAAAAAATTACCAAAAAATGTACATCTCTGGCAGTTAGATAATGACAGAGGAGGAAAATGTTCAAAGCAACTTACTGCGTGCCTTTAGGCTGAAATCAAAGGTTACTTCCTCCACTGTGCTATCTTCAAGCTGTGTTTTCTCTTCAAGCAAAGCTTGGCCTATTAGGTGCAGTGCCTATGTAAGGTAAGCAGTTAAAGTGAGAAGGGGGCATGGCAAAGCAGAATTTCTTGTGTAGTAGTGTAGGATAACATTTTTTTCCACTTGACAGTATGGCACGGGTCCTGTCAGTACCGGGACTGTTTAGTACAGGGAGCCCCAAAACAGGCTTGCATTTCCATTACTCTGGCGTCTGTTACGTAAACACTGATATCACAAAAGCGCAACAAATCTGTGTTAATCATTTTCAGTAAACAGGAGACTACATCTGGTTTACCAGCTTTCTGTGCATTAAATTTACTTCTCTGCACCACTTTAACACATTTTAACCACTGATCATATATCTAATATATAATAATATAATAATATAATATACGTAATAATACATGAGTTTAACTCATGTTTAATCCAGTCTAAACTATAAATGAAATGGCTCTCAAGGCGAGAGCTATACTTCACTAAACCGGAAACAGCTGTTGCTAATACTGTATACGCCAACTTTATTTTTTTTAAAAGTCGGCACATTTAGCTCATCCACTCTTGGAATACAGCAGTTTATCACAAGAACAAGTATGCGTTTGATTAAAAGTAATATTTTCCCTTTTATCTATGTTCTTTGGCTTTCTGTTATTGCCCAAGTGTGAATTCTCTCTCGTCCAATCAACTTGCAGCAAGCGCTCCAGCTGGACCCAGAGCTAGACCCCCACAGTAGTACAGTTTGCTATGCTTTCTGGGGCCGCTTTAGGGAAAGTGGCAATGCCCCCAAACCAGCTTGACCTGTGCCATACCCTCCCAACTGGAAAAAGCGCCATACTGTATGTGTACCCTCTGGATCATGGCCTCTGTCCAGTGAGTCGTCCGTTCCTCTGCAGCTCTTTGCAGAACACGTCTCAAAATGTGAATGATGATGTCGCAGCAGAGCAGGCGGACAATGCTGGCGAAGTCAGGACAGAAGGCTGGAGGCACTGGAGGACGGAGAGCTGAGCAGACAGAGATGTAATATGTCAATAAACGTGACAAGCTTGGTGATTTATTATTGAGGAAGCAACCTACCTTTATCATTACCCTCCTGAGCTCTTCTTTTCTTCTGAGACTCTTCTGCCTAAAAGTAAAACAAAAGGAACAAACTTAGAAAAATGATTTGTATCAGTTTGTGTAAACACTGTATGTAGTGAAACATAACCTTGCTATGTTGGGATCGGGAATAATGGTAGAAGAAAGGGTTGAATTCATTAAGAAGCTCCTTTTTGACTTCATATAATCCATGTCCTGACACCCCTGGTTTTCTGAAAGCAGAAACAACATGTAGAAACACACTCAAATATTGAAACAAACTCTTGTAAACATTGTTTACTTACTTGAAGGTAGAAACTTTGGTAACAACACTTTCCAGACCAGTTTCATGGCTTTCCTAAAAGTAAAGTCAGATAAGAGAACAGTTCTTGTGACTAACTTCTCAGGATAAGTTAATTAATAAAAGATGCAGGCGTCTTACATTGTCTGGAAGGCCTTTGACCAGGCTACTGTGAGCCATGGGCTCAATGCATAGCAGGTGAATAACCTCCCTCATCGTCACATCTTCTTTGGTGACCTGACTAATCCCAGGGACATAGCGCTCACCTAAAAATACCACATTTATCTCAGACTATTGCTCATCTCTCATAAATGTGCATTTCCAAGTTTTAATGGAATATTGGTACACATTACCAACTATGACAATCAAGAGGAACAACATTTCTTCTGTCAAACGATTGAGATGATTCAGTTCATCCTGCAAACGTAGTTAGAAACCATTACAGCAGAAGCACTACTGTACTTGTAACAATTACTTAAATGTTACAAACCTGATCTTTGCTTGAATGACTCCCATTAAAATAATCAAAGAGTTCAAATCTCAACAGTATGAGCATAAGGAAGTGGTTGGGGTCCATTTTGGAAGCAGCTATCTGTAAAAGAATGGGCAAACATATGATTACTCTACATGAATAGACAAAAGACAGTTACTGTCAGACCGACACTGACCTGCAGCATGAGGATGTCCTTGTCATACATCTCATCTCTGCATTTTACATCTTGATAGTAGTAGACCTGATCATAATCATAATCTTTGTCAGTTATCAATAATAGTTACAAAATCAATGTCCTGTGGTAGCTTGGTCAACAAACCCTTATCACTTTTTAGCAAAAGGATGCAGGTCTAATAATATTAATAATAATAATGAATTAGATTTATGTGGCGCTTTTCAAAGCACCCACAGCACTTGACAACTGTATTTATTCATTGTCACACACTGGTGGTGCTATGCTACCTCTGCAGCCACAGCTACCCTTAGGCAGATTTACAGTGACATGGCAGCCATACTGTGCCAATGACCTCTCAACCACCAAACACACGTTAACAATCAACCCCAACACATTTATACACCAGAACCAGGGGCACTGGTTTTGCACAAGAACACAACTGAACAGCAGGGCTTGAACAGACATCCTTTTAGTTAGTGGACAACATGCTTTATTTCCTGCCGCCCAATAACGCTTTGTTTCTCCAATTAGTTAAATATTGTTTATGCTATATACCTGCTACATATTTTGCATGTGTTGGTGCTGCCTGATTAATAAATGTGTATAGCATTTAATCCTTGTATAGAACAGAACAGAAACACAATTAGGATGGCTGACTGTGGAAGCTAAATGAACATTTTACCTGGCTGACCAAGGACAGTCCATTTCTCCTCCACATTTCAGCAGAGACCTGACCAGCCAGCACTATACAGCGCAGAGGAAGCTCTACAAGCTGGGCAAAGTCATAGCTCTCCTGCAGCCAGCACAAACAAAACTAGTTTAACAGTGGCAGTAAATATTGACAAAGGCTGCCTTATTTTTTTTCATGATAAACCTATTAAATATTTATTTTGAGACTTACAGGGTTAGGCAGTCGCTCAATTGCACCTGTTCTGCACAGAAGTACATAGAGGCCTATGTACAAATATAAATACTGCATTACAAAACCATTGACAGAAAAATCACATGCCAGCTTCATTCTACTTTTGCCTACCAGCCAAGAGCCTTGAGATGGGCAGGTGTATGCTGACTGGCTCCTGAGACACTTTGTATGGACACACGTGAAGGATGTGCTTGCACATGTAGCAATCAGAGGCATCCCTATGGAAGGGCTGATTACTGCACTCCATCAGGGCTTTGTGGCACTCTTTGAATGTAAGCAGCAAGATGTCATCCTGGAAAGCAGACATAAGCAAATGTGAAACAGAGACACATGCAAACACGCAGCAAATAGACAAATTGTTATACAACTCACATCAGAAGAGCACCAGTCCTGAAACATTGCAAGAATGTGGCGTAGCTGAATCTGGAGAGAGAAGCCAGCTTCCCAGTCTGGCTCAACTGCTATGTGTTGACCGAACTGCCGTTTCACCTCTTCCATTCCCTG
Organism: Bostrychus sinensis; assembly: GCA_020698575.1. Lineage (NCBI taxonomy): Eukaryota > Metazoa > Chordata > Actinopteri > Gobiiformes > Eleotridae > Bostrychus > Bostrychus sinensis. Next base: position 22,401,692 of record CM036258.1, read on the forward strand.
ATAATAAAAATAAATACAGATTCTTTAAAGAAGGAACTGTCTACCACTTTTGCCCAAGGGCCAGAGTTTTTCTCGTCAGACACTGTAAGGACCAGATGCTCTCATAAAATTAAACAAAATAATATTGGATCCTAAGTAGTAAAATATTATTTCCCATCTTGATTTTCCGCTTGCACATTAACTGAGACCTGACACACTTTGTTATGAGCAAGGCTTCATTTATACTCTTCTCTGTTGACGGTTGAGAGAGACACTACAGTTGTGCATTATTGTGTGTTTAAAAAAGTCCAAACAAGGACATTTGTGGGAAACAGCTGTGGATAACATGAGCATGTAAAACCATTTATAAATGTCAAATGAAAGCGAATTTATCGTTTCTCGGCACATACATACACACACACATTAAATACCTGCATGCATTTGAAGAAGACCCAGGAAGGCTATAAAACCTTCTAAGAACTGTTTCCGCAGCTCTTCAGTCCACATGGAAGGCTTACTAATCAGAATATACCTAAGAGAACAACAAGTTATTAATTACTAAAGAAGAGACAATGAGCTATAAACAAATCATGTGTTATAAGTTTAAGAACATCTTTCACCTGAGGTCATGGAAAATGACCTGAATGCGTGAAAACTTGTCAGAGTTGTAGCCGAGGAAGAAGAAGCGGTTGTTGTCATCTAAATGTTCACGAAGCAGTGCCATGACTGTCTCCACTATGACCTTAATGACATTACCTTCCTCAATCAGATGTCTTGCCTGCAAACACACACAGGGTCAGAAAATATGAATTACAAAGCACAATTTCACAGTTATTATACCATACCAGAGTAGGAACAGTGAAGATCTGAACTGACAGAGCAGTGATTGATATGCTCCTCTCATGGTCATCATGGATAAAGTCCTTTTGCAGCTGTTTATAATGCTGAAGATGAGAGCAATAACTTGTAACTTTTACACAAGTACAGACATCATTTACACAGTTCTAAATTATTTAGCTACCTTTGTGAATTCAATTGCAAACAGTCTTTTGAATTCTGTTTCCATCAGCATACTGCAGAAAATCAGTTCATGGACTATCTTGCGGGCTCCTGGAGAACAATAAAATAAGATTTGCAAATGTATGAATTTCTCAGAAATACTACGCAAATGTACTTACCTTTGTACATCCTGGCATCATGTAACATGAGTTTGCTGATGAGGCAAGGTGTGTCACTGTCTGCATTGGGTTCGAGGGCCACCTGGCAAAAGGCCTGTCTGAAGCCGGCTGCAAGAAGCACATTCAGTTACATTAGATGCTACTGGAAGGTGAAATCTAAACAGTAGCAGTATAAAAATTAGGCAATGTTTCATGACAAAAATGAGAACATGCTAGGGCAAGTTCAATTATGTAAAACATAATCATTGTGGCAATACCTGAGTAACCGATGATCTTTTGGAACCAGGAGCCGAGGCGCAGAGCAAAGGTTTGATAAGCCATTATAGCAGCATGAAGGATTTCAACACGAAGGGGCTGAAGGGATATGTGCTCTGAGTTGGACTGAATGCAGACAATGACACAGTTAGTACTTGTAGTAGTTATGACAGTTATGTATTATAATGAAGGTTAAAAAAAAATGTTCAAGAAATTCTACCTCAAAGGCATTAATATATGACATGGCAAGAAACTCCAATGGGAACCTTCCATGTCTCGGACTATGGTAAGTTTAGCTAGCTACAATAGCTACCAACCACAACTAGTTGTATAAAGGCGAGGACTTAATGTTGAACACCATTATGTGGTAAACGCACAATATCAAGTAAGTAAAAATAAGGCTAGTTTTTCCCCAATACATCTTTCCATGGTAAAAGCTGAGTTGGATTATTTAAAGAAATACCAGGCTTTACACTCACTAGCATCCACTTGTACTGGTCAAAATTGTTTTATAAACTGCACTTTACTAACTGTAGTTGTACCAAAATGTAATTTAAAGATCTGATTAGTCAAAGATGGACAAAGTGTCAAATGTCTATAGAATGCTATTACGTTATTGTGATGCAAGTTTTAATTGCAGCTGTTGATTGTGTAAAAACAGTACAGTACATCTGCAATACATTGTATAGTCTTAGAAGGCATCTTTGACTCTTTTCCCAAATTGTACCATTGACTATTTTAGAATCTGGTAAAACTGCAGTATTTAGGTTTAAGTACAGATACAGTATATAGAAAGTGGTGGCTTGCATTTACCCTAATAAGGTCTTTTGTTTGCTGGCAGGAATGAAGGGTACCCCTCTTAACAGCCCGCCGGCCCTGATAATAAGCAGATTAGAACATTCATTTTAAAATTTTACCATACATTAATTATTGGGAATGTGTTTTTATTTACTGGTGAATCCAAAACCAGAAAATACCTCTTTGTCAATAAGAGCTGTGTGTGTATGTGCCTCATTGTGATCACAGTTAACAGAGCGCTGCAGGGTGTAGATCACATGGTCATACGAGTGGTGCTCATCATTGTACAGCACACAGTAGTAAGCATTGTCTTTTGTCCTGTATGGAGAGACATACACCATTAAAGTTAAGCTGGCATTTGAATGTCACGTGTGAGGTTTGATGAGGCTGTACCGAGGCTGGAGTTCTGGTGACAGTTCAAAGGTTTCCTCCCACACCAGGAAATCTGTGACGTACTGCAGCAATACCCGGAACAGCTTCTCGGCACGTTCGTAAAGCTCGGGCTCTAACACACAATCGTCCTGCGTGAGAGCAAAACAACATCTGATACGTCAATATAAGTCCCTTGAGTGATTTTATTTGAAGAACTTTGACTCGAACATAAACCATAAACACCGCAATACACCGATGAAACTATCACTTGTGAAAATGAGGGCAGAAAGAAAAACAAATCTTCAATCAACCCCTACAGGAGTACTTCTAACAAGTACAAATAATATCTCAGCATCATATTCAACTGTTATTTAAAATCTGTCACAGTGAGTTTTACAACAAAATGCCCCCCCTCCCCATCCCTCCAAAAAAGGCTGTCCCCAGCTTAGCCCTCCTAATTGAAAGTTGCCTAAAAGTACCACTGCCCTGGACATTTTCATATTCTGAAATCAGGCCCTAAAGCATGGAATTTTGGTTGCCATTTCCTGTTTATGTTGTAGCAGTGACTCTGTGTAACATCTGTTGAATCATTTTGTCTAATTAAAACAAACAAAACAAATAGCTGACCTTAAAACATGAATAGCAAATCCCACGAGAGCACAGATTCCACATAGCAGCTCAGTATTTCATACAAATGTCTGGCATTTAACACCAACTACTAGTCTGACTTCTTTACAAGACACTACAATCTAAGTGCAGTAGTATCTGTCTTAACCTAAGCAAAATGTAGTATGCAACAGAATTATGCATTTTCATCTTCCATAATTAGGACAGGGCTATTGTTGTCAGCACGTATCATGTTGCTGCTTGTTAGGTAAAGGTTCAGATCTGGTCTATGAAACACAAAGCAGACTGCCAGGCCAGGGTCAGTGATGTCCCTGCTAATAGAGACACCTGTTGTTTACGGAAACAGGCCCAGAGCCGCACGCTGGATGTCTGCTTGAAGTCATGACATGATCTTATCAGGGAAAAGCCAAACACAGCGATCAGGAGAGAAGGGCCTCGCAATCTCAACATCACCATAATGAAAGCCATTCATCAAGTGTGCCCGAGCTGCAGATTGATGGAGTAAATCTAAACTAACTCTAACTAACTAAACCGTGCAAAGTCTAGTAGATGTACTTCTACTGTAAAAAGCACTAAACCAACAACAGCTCTTCTCTCTGGGTAATACACTGTCAGCCTTAGGTCTAAAACTCATACATTTTGAGTGTGAGCTCAGATCAATGGAGGGTTTTCATTCTCATTTCTGAAGCCAAAGAGATACCCAGACATCAGCATCAGGCCTAAAATGGGAAAATAAACATTCTGGGGTTCACTGACGCAGGATGGTAAAGTAGATCCCTCCCACGTCCCTTTTTCCACTCTATTATGTAACTCACCGTTACCATAGCAGTGGCTGCTCCTGGGTCATGTTTAGAGCAATAGGGGCCAATCTTCCAGGCTTCTACATCTCCACAATCACAGAAGCCCCCACCAGATGAAGCATGCATCTGCAAAAAGTGGAACATAATTGATGTGACTAGTGGCACGTAATAGTCATTACATAGTGACAGCTGAAGTAATGCATTAATAATAATGCTATGGAATATTTAACAAAATGGAAAAAATAAGTTTATTTAGGCTAAATGGCTTACAACATTGTAACATTTAAATTTAACCTTACTGTCACTAATACGCACCTTATAACGATGGCCTTTGTGTACACTGTCCTGAAAGCAGTCCATGCACAGTACACAAGTGGGATCTATTGCACAATCCCTGTAAGGAATACTGCAACATTAGTTATTTGCTTTAGTTGATGTCAACATCTTAAACCATTTCTAGGAAAACACATAGTATTGTTTTTAAAAACAAAAACATCTGAATGTCAAAACTTAGTTTTGGAGCAATGTTTAACTTAAGACATTTAAATCAGGTTAGGTGTTCAGCATTGCTCAGGTATAGTTCTTTGTGTTAAAACTTGAAAAAAGTGAATAAAACAAGAACAAAGTTGCCCAATTTTAGGAGCCAAGTCCACTTACTTACTAACAGTGCCACATTGAAACTGGAGTGTCTACTCATTAAGTATTCATTTTTAACACTTAGCCTAAATTTTATGGCCTTGTTATGTGAACTAAAGCTTACTGCGGGCAATTTCTTCTGAGTAAACACACCTAATGAGCTAAATTACAACTCACAACACACAGTTTTGTCTGAATATTTGACCCTTGTATGACTGGGACAACTAAACAATGTACTTTATTACAGCTGTTGGCATAAATTCTTATTGCATACAGTCAAAGGATCTGGGCCAAACCTGCATGAGTAGACAGTCTCTCCCTCCTTGAATACCCGTCCACAGAGTTGGGAGGAGGAGCTTCCCTGTTGGAGCTTCTTGAGACCCTCCTCAGGATCTTCTCCAAACAGGAAACACTCCAATGGGTGGATGAGGCGGCTCTGCATAACCTCCTCTTCATGCTGGGGACTGAGTTCCTTCTTCAGGCAGAAAATACGTGGTACCTGCTCCTTCAAGTAGCGGAGCAACTCAGCTCTGCTGTCTGTGGCCTCCTGCCATTCCTGTAACACACAAAATTTTAACAATGACTTGAAACTGTCTCCACCTAATGACACACCGCGGCACATTAAGTATTTACCATGAAGACATGTCAGAGGGCTCTTAACAATTAATGTCGCCATAATGCATAATGTTGGAGCCTTGCTGAAAGACATTTGATAAAAGGCATTCCTTATGACCAGTAGTGCCAAACCAAAATGTTAACTAGTTAGCAGTAATGTATTTTTACAATTATCTTACTATTGTACATTAACCTTTATAGTGATTGATCAAAAGGCCAATTATTTTTTTGTTTTTTGTTTTTTTTAGCTCAAAATCATTATGAAACCAAAAAGAAAATATTGTATGACATTTGTTACTAGTCCAAAAAAAAAAGTCTTATTCATGCTTTTGACTACAATTTAAAAACTGTTGATTTTAAGAGAAATAATATGCAATCAGAAAAAATACATTATCAAAGTATTTAGGCTGAATTGCACACAACTACATAAAACGTCACATTGCCAGTTGTGTATCTGTAGATCATCCACACTCAGCGTTCATGCTTCGTGGCCATTTCATTTTATTGTGGCATTATACAATACAACCCCCTCCCACAACAACAGCAACAACAACAACAACAACAATAAACAACAACAAGAAAACAGTCATAGTTTTGGTGTTTACAGTATAAACCTCGCATCTCACATAAAGATACTTATCAAGACTACGCCGCCAGTGTCATTATGACTGCTCTAGCTGCTAAAATAATTGTCACGAAGAGACGCTTCAAACTGAAAAAAAAAGCGATCAGCAAATGGGGAAAGGATGGTACGGAAGAGGATTAGGGCCATTGTAAAAAAAATATATATTTTTGAGACTTTAATCTCAGAATTCTGACTTTTTTTCTCAGAATTCTGACTTTATTCTCAGAATTCTGACTTTATTCTCAGAATTCTGACTTTATTCTCAGAATTCTGACTTTATTCTCAGAACTTAACCCTCAAAAATATATTTTTTTTTACAATGGCCCAAATCCTCTTCCGTAGGATGGAATATGATCATCTTGCAAATGTCACAAACTTCAATTCTCCAGATCATTTTTTTTTTACTTAACATGTTACATCTCTGAACAACAAATATTACATTAGCCAAACAGTCGGGTTAAAGCTTAGCTTCAAAATTAAAAACATACACGGGCTAATCGACGAGCTAACTCTGTAAGAACGGCTGCTATGTTTAAAATCATTGCTTTTATTGCAACTTGAAATTGTACTTCATAGCACAGTAATCATATTTCACTTCCACGTTGTGTCTCTAAGTCTCACTATCTACTGTCAGTTTGAGGAAGTATTGTAAAAACATACCTTGCTGAGCTCCAACCCGTCTATGGATTTCTCCGCCATGTTCCATTTGCCGTAAAGGAGGAGGTGTTGCTATGAGACGGTTCCCTTGTAACTCAATCCTTTTGCGACATCGTATGTTATTGTAATTTGTACAAAGTTTATCAAAAGAAAAATATATTCTATTGTAATTGCGCAATAGTATATTTTATATCATTAACGTTACATTTTGGCGTTTACGATTCCAATGATCCAAAGCCTGCATCCCTTAATTGTATCATTTCTTGGCCACTAGATGGCGCTGTTTGGAGCAACTGTAGTCCTCTGTGCTAATGAAAACAGTGGGTAGGGGTCAGAGTTGAATGTTTGACTGAAAGCTGGATATGGATTCCATATTTCATGAGAAAGTAAGTCAGAACGTTTGTTTAAAATATCAGTAAAATGCCACATAAAAGAGCGCTGTCCTTTTGTCAGTATGTCATATTACTGGCCTTTAGGCGTATGAGGCAGTGCACTATGTATTGTTGTTCAGATAGCTTAAAGCTAATGACAACTGCTAACTAAAGTTTTCACTTTACTTTGCAAAAAAACAAACATTTAAAAGCCTTTGTGGCTGACATGTTTACGTTACATTCGTCAACAGTGTGCGTTCACATTTTTCCGATTGCTCGTTCATCTTAATAGATGATAAGTAAAGACTTTATAATGTGTTTACGTCAGCTAGCTATGTAGCCGCTTTTGCTATCCAGGGTGAAGAGTCACATAATGATTATTAAAAAGAGGATGTTAACCCAGTAGGATTTAATTTATCATTTCAGTCCAACATAAATCTATAATATACATTCAAACTGGTTACACAAAACATTTTAAAAGTACAAAGCTTAATTTATTGTATATAATTTATTTATGAAATACATTTCTCCATAAACTACATTTTTAAGCCCACTTTATTGTCTTTATTACAATTACTTAAAACAGTCTAACTATTAAAGAAACAACTTCCTTAAGTAACTACATAGTGCTAAGTACTTAAGTAATGCTTCACTCATTCTTTTTACTAATGTTTATTTTTAGCAAGAGGGCTCTCTCTGTGCCCAACACTGCCTCAACAACCTTCTTCAGGGGGAGTATTTCACTCCTGTGGACCTGTCCTCCATCGCTCAGCAGCTGGATGAAGAGGAGAGGATAAGGATGGCAGAGGGAGGAGTAGGCAGTGAGGAGTACAGGACTTTTCTTCAAGTGAGGAGACATGTTTAAATTAATTTTGCTTCACAGTATTTCCCATTCTTAAAGTGTGTTTGTGCTTCTAGCAACCCTCTGGTAACATGGATGACAGTGGCTTCTTTTCAATACAAGTTAGTGAAAGTCATTTTTATTTATTTGAGTTAGTTTTGCACTGTATCTGTACCAAATACTTGGTAAAACTCCTCCTTTCTTTCCCATTTTTCCAGGTCATTAGCAATGCTCTCGGAGTGTGGGGCCTAGAACTAATTCTCTTCAACAGCAGGGAATACCAGAGTCTGATGTTGAACCCAATGTAAGATTTCTCAGTGAAATTATTATTGTGTTATGTTTGTTTTTCCATTTTTAATAAAAGTGATAGAAATTATATTAATTTCAATATTTCAGAAATGAGAAGGCTTTTATCTGCAACTACAAGGAGCACTGGTTCACTATACGCAAACTTGGACAGCAGGTACATTTTTTTGTTGGGTAATTTTGGTCTTAACATCTTCATAACTCTTATAAAATTTTGTTTTTAATTGCAGTGGTTTAACTTGAATTCATTGCTGACTGGACCCGAATTAATATCAGATACATATCTAGCACTTTTTCTAGCACAACTACAACAAGAAGGTACTTCCATAAATAATAACATAACGATTGTCTTATTTGAAAGAAAATATTTACAACTTACATAATCGATATGGACAGGTTATTCCATATTTGTGATCAGAGGAAACCTGCCAGAGTGTGAAGCAGAGCAGATTCTTGGAATCATGAGAGTCCAGCAACAGCAGCGGCCAAGACTTATTGGAGAAGAAGAGGGCCAGACAAGCTCAGGGTAAGTGGTTAGTGGTGATTAGTAAATGAGTTATGCTTTATCAATTAAAAATCTAAATTTCAAGTCTATTTTGTGTTTTTGTAGTAGCAGGTCGGTAGCTCTTGGCCAGAATGAATTGGGCGTAGGTGTGGAGGAGGACATTGTGGATGAAGACGAGGAGCTGAAGAGGGCCTTGGCACTTAGCAGACAAGACATAGATGTGGAAGATGAAGAGGCTGACTTACGCAGAGCAATACAACTTAGCATGCAAGGTAATGTAAAGACTTTTATTTGTATTTTAATGAAAATTGAAAATGAATATTTTTTCATAATTTCACAGGGGCTGTGATGAGCAACACCTCTTCAGAACTTCAAACAGAAAATGTAAAGTCAAGTAGCCAGACAGCAGGAAGTGCTGCAGGATCACAAAGGGAAGGCCAATGTGAGACACTCACAGCTGAGGAGCTAAGGAAAAAGAGGCAGGCCTACTTTGAACGGTAACTTTAACTTTATACAGTGTTGCATTTTTATTTGAGCGTATTCTTATTAAATGTGTGGTAGCATTCACAATTACTGTAATACAAATGTATAACCTCCTAGACAACATCAACATGTTCAGTCCAACATTCCTCAACAAGAGACAAAATCACCTGAGAGCTCAGGTAAACATAATACATTTACCATTTACCTTAAATGAAGATAAAAACTGGTCAAATATTGAAAATTATCCTTTCTCTTTCCAGGATCAGAGAAATCAGGGTCCAAACAGGACGAGCAGCACAAGCTGAGCCCATGAAGTTTGCCTCTGTTTACCAGCTGCCTGTATTGGTGTCCCCATAAGGGGTAGCTTCGCTCCTTCCTTTAACCTTTTGCACATGCGAACATGAGGACAGTCAGAAGGCTGACATATTTTTCCTGGTTAGTTCGCTTACAGGCCATAGAGCAGAGACGGACATGCAAGAAGAGGCAGTAGGTAGTCTCAGTCTCACTCAGTGTGGCTGGAAAAAGTGTGACCACTGAAATCCATGATGCTTTTTATCCAAGATTGCAAATGCCTTTCTACCATGGCGCCTTCTATTTCTATTGTACAATGTTTTTTTTATTCCTTTTTGGGGTTTTTTTGGAAGATATTGAGAGAATCTTGAGCATGTAGCTGCTGTGTTTACACATTTGTAAATGCACACATTAAAGGCCACTCTGTTGGTCACTGGAGACCAAAAGGTAAGCCATAGGTATAGATTAAAAATGTTTGTAATGGACCTGAATTTGTAGGCCTTTAAGTGTAGTTTAAATGCTGACTCCTGCAAAACACTGGCGTAGTTTTAGAGAAATGTACTGTAAGCTTTTACCCAGGATTAAATTAACTTACACTGGCTTTTTTAAACAGACATCATGGTCATCTTGTAAGCTCCTTAAAGCAACATTCTAGAGCTTTGTCTTATACACAGCTCATGCAATCACTTTCATTCAGTAGTGCTTCTTGCTGATGCTTTGTTTGACCAATAGCTTTAATAAATGCTAGTGCATATACAATTGAACTCATAACCATTTTATAAAACCACTGCAGACAGACACTATTTATTATTTGGACCAAAAAGCACTCAAATTAATACAGTTTGTCCAGAGTCCCCAAAAGATGACAGTTATTGTACCCCTCCAGTATTTGGGTTACCATTTTAAAACATGGTATAAACCGAAAGAATAATTGAAAATATTTTTTTTGTACCACTAAATACAGCTGGTGGTTTGTTGCTACAGTCTGGTAGCTTAATTGCACTAATTAGAGACCTGCTGTGTTTTGATACAAGCGACAGTATTCACATGAGCTATACAAAAGATAAATTATTGTTTTCATGTCACTGTTGCTTTAACGTTTTAATTTGACATATTAAAAGTTATAGTTTTGTCCCATTGACAGCATAATAGCTATTTAAAAAAATAAGGCAAGTAAATAAGTTTTTGTTGGACAGTGTCAGTACAGCATTATGTTAAGATGACTGTTATGTACCTTCCAAATGAGATACTACTCCAAAGAATCATTTTGACATTAATTATATGTTTTCCCAATAGCTGTTAACCAATAATGTTTGCAGTGTACCTTTTCTCCATAGATCCATTAAAAATAATGTTTACACTATTTCTGTTGTGACATATCGGTAAAATTAGGGCTTTGGTAAAAGAATGAAGATTGACCTCCACTTTGATTATGAATTTATGACGTTACATGTTTTCTGTCAGCTTTAGGCAGTTTAAATGCAGTTAAGTGTGATGATGTTGGTGGTTTGGGTTTTACGCTTGACTTATTTTTACTCACTACATTCGTACAATGAGCACTAATTCCTCATTTATATTTGTTGTATGTTGAAGCTGAACATTATTTGATTTGACTATTAGTTCTTGTTCCAGAATTAAAGTGACGTTCACTCTTTCCACTGTCTCTGTATGATTAAATTTGGTTCACAAAAAGACCCACAAAGCAGCAGGGTTAATGTGTAACACTTTAAACACACTTGCACTTTGTTTCACCAAATAGTGGTTGGCGCTTTAGACATCATCTGGCCCCAACTGGTATGTATATTATTTTGTTGTATATATTTTAGTAATTTTGTCTATCAATCTTATTTCTGCATTATTTCAGGTACTGTTGTCTTGCCAATAACCATGATTGACCACCTCGTTAGGATGACTTTAGTGTTTTTCCTCTCCTTTCTGTGCTTCCTCGCTCCTGCCCGCCAAGAAACACTGCCAAATGCCACCATTTCAGATCTTTCCTTCAAGAACATGGACTTCGCAATGAACCTATACAGAAGGATATCGAGCTACCACGACAAAAACATCTTCTTCTCCCCTTTTAGCATCTCGACAAGTTTGGCCTGCTTTGCTTATGGCCACTGATGGGGTGACATATAAAGAAATTTTAAAGGGACTTAACTTGCAGCAACTGGAGAAAGCGAACCAACCAGAACTTATTCCACAACTGTTCCAGCTTCTCCATGAAAACATCACGCAGAATGGATCACTCAAGCTGGTTCAGGATATGACACTGTTTATAAGCGAGCAACTAGATATAGAGAAGACATTTGAAGTCCAGATGAGGAAGTATTTTGATGCTGAGATCAAAAGCCTGGACTTTTCCAACACAGAACAGAGTGTAACCTATATAAATGACTATATTATGGGCAAGACTAAGGATAGAGTGAGGGACATGATTTCCACACTTGATGCAGAGACACAGCTCATGTTTACCAATACAATATTCTTTCGGGGTAAGTAATAAATGGTCTCCCATCTTCTAATTAGCAAGATACTCAGAGGTAGAACAGAAGTAGAAGAAGTACTCAAAATCTGTTCTCAAGTAAATGTACTGTTATTTCAGAATAATATTACTATATTATAAGTACTATATTATACATATTTAGCAAATGTATTACTTAAGTAGAAGTATTGCTAAATCGTACACACATGATTTTATTTAATGTGAAGTTTATGTACTTTGAAAGTATTTTTTGCAATTGCTCAGCAAAGACTATACTATTACTATTACTACAACTGTAACGATTCATTTACTAAAGTGATGTATGTACGATTTATCAATTTTTTTTTCTTTTGTCACCAGTTATGGTTTAAATTTATCTTTACACATCATCTCCTTTATATGCATACAGAATTGATAGATATTCATTTAAAAAAATCTGTTATACTGATATTAGATATTGGATGTTAAATAATACCAGTCTTTTCGGATGTAGTTCTTGTACTTTTGATTAAAAAAAGTTATATTCAGTAAAGTTTTGACAATAGTTGTTTTTCTTACAGGAGACTGGAAGACTCCATTTAACCCAAACCTCACAAAAACAGAACCATTCTACATTGACAATTACAACATAGTGCAAGTGCAGATGATGTTTATGGAGGCTAAGTTCTTCATGGGACATGACATTTCTCTTGGTGCCAAAGTACTGAAGCTTCCATACAATCACGCTGTATCCATGCTTATCCTGCTGCCCAACAAAGGAGTAGATTACACTACTACTGATGATGAGATTAATGCTGAAAGGTTCCAACGATGGATCCGAAACATGAGAGAAATGTATGTTTAAAGTTGTATTTTTGTTTCCCCAATTAAATTATGGGTTTACAAATAGTGAATGTATTTAGTAAGCATGTAAAAATTGTGCTTTTTCCAGCAAAGTGGAGGTCCAGTTGCCAAAATTCAAGATGGAGGAGTCCTATGACCTGCACAAGCTCTTACCTCATATGGGTGTTTCCACGCTGTTCACTAACACTGCCAATTTGACAAGGCTCAATAAGGATAAAGACCTGAAGGTGTCAGAGGTTAGTCTGGTGAATATATGCCTAGTATTTTCTTATCCTAAAAAAACACATTACACATAAAATTTGTTTTGCTTTTCCATAGATCTTGCACAAGGCAGTGGTTGATGTGGATGAAACAGGGACGACAGCAGCAGCTGCTACAACAATTGGCATCATTCCCTATTCTTTACCTCCCACTTTCATTGCCAACAGACCGTTTTTCTTCTTCATATATCATGAAGGCACAAACACTCTGTTGTTCATGGGCAGAGTGATTGACCCTACAAAAAACTAGAACCCTAGTATACCTTAACCTGACTAGATAACAGGCTATTGGTATGCAGTTTTCTTTTAAATATTTCCTAACTATTGTTGTAAATGTACAATTTAAAGCAATGTAATCCCCAATAAAATAAAGTCAATAAAATGATATACTGCATAATATAATTTCTATGATCATTTGTGGTTTTGGAATTTAAAAAAGCTACCTAATCAACACTGAAGAAAATGCGGCAATTTTTTTTTATTGCAGCATATAATAGATAATTATTTTTACTTATATGTCTTTTGATCGCATTTATTTAACTATAATGTTCAATCTTAAACTAAAAGTACCGTGTTATGTAAATAAACAGAAAATATGTCCAGTCCAATAGGTGGCGGTCGCGTGTTTTGCCAAGCCATCGTCAGTTTACCCAACCACGTGACCCACACTGTCATGGCGGTCCCCTCGTGCGTCGTGCGTGCATGTCAACAGCGGTAACATACTATTATTTCAATATCAAGAAACCACAGTGCATTAAAGTAAGTTATTTTCATATGTCACCGTTAATACGTTAGAGGTTTACGAAGATATTTTACTATCATTAGCAAGCAATTCATCCTTTGCTTTGATTTACTTCTGCCGCTCAATAGGAAAATGAAGATGAAGCCCAAAGGTAAGCGGCTGCGAAACTCAGCAAAACGGAGCATCCACGCAAAAGGCGAATGGAAAGCTGTCGAGCTGGATCCGAGTCTCTTTTCCGAGCAGGGACTGGAGGGGCTGGTCTGTTTCGAAGAACTGACAAATTACAGTCTGGTTGACTCCGAAAAGACTGCAGCCAAGGCAGCCAAAGAACTGAAAAAGGAAACGAAGAAAAAGGCCCAAAAGAGAAAAGCCAGCGAGGAGACAGAAAGTGGGGAGGGAGATGGAGAAACAGCTGACACGCCAAAGAAAAAAGCAAAAAAGAAGAAAAAGAAAGTCAAGATCACAGATGAAGCAAATGTGGAGTCTACAGAGATGCTAGCGCAAACAGCTGAAACTGAGGAGACTATAGAGACGAAAGCTGAGACTGTAGAAGATTCTGTTGGTAATTCTGAACAGGATGCAAAACCAGCCAAGAAGAAAAACAAAAAGATGAAGAAAAAGCAAAAAAACGTCAGTGGACCAACTTCAGTGGCAGAAGAACAACCAGACCAGGAGACGACCTCAGAAGATCAGCCTGCAGAAATAGACAAGACTCTTAGAAACAAACCTGCAAAGCCTTCAAAAACGCGAGCAAAGAATTGGACCTGTGCTGCCCTTTCTGGCTCTAAGGACACAAACACTGACATGAGTGCGTGGAAAGATCTGTTTGTTCCTGCTGCAGTTCTAAAGGCACTCAGCAGCCTTGGATTTAGTGCACCAACGCCCATCCAAGCCCTGGCACTGCCCCCAGCTATAAGAGACCGGATGGATATTCTGGGAGCTGCAGAGACAGGTAAGAGTTGTGTCACACTTTCTATTGGGTGTATTGTGGTTCAATCTCTAGACTGCCCAACACACAGTCTCTCAAAGTGAAGTCTGCATGTCCTCTTTTTGGTATCATGGGTTCCTTATGGGTACTCAAATTTAATCCACCAACCAAAGACATGCATAGGTGTCCCATTGTTTTAAAAAAAGACATGCTGAATTTGCCATAGAACACACTGACTAGCCTAAAGTGAAATGGCACAACATTTTATGAACTGATGAAAGTAAGATTGTTCTTTCTAGGTCTAGGGGCCACAGATAGTTTGCTAGACAACCCCCAAACACTGTGAAGTCAGTACAGCCTTGTGGAGCAAGCATCATGATAAGGGCATGTTTCTTATACTAAGGTTTCGGGCCTATTTATCACATCACGGGGATCATCGATCAGTTTAAATATATCTGAATACTTTAAAAGGTCATGTTGCCTTATACTGAAAAGGAAATACCATTGAAATTCAACAAAGCATTGACCCCAAACATAGCAGCAGCTCGGTTTAGGATTACAAGATTAACGTTATGGAGGGGCCAGCACAATCCCCAGACCTTAACCCTATAGAAAACTAAGAACCAAGAAATGCAGAGAAATTGTGGAATTTAGTCCAGTCGTCCTGGCCTGCAATACCTGCCAGAAGTTAGTGGATTCAATACATCACAGATGAAGAGCAGTTCTCAAAACCGTGGTTATACAACTAAATATTAATTCAGAGATCTACAGTAAACCAAAATCTTAAAGCATTTTCAATGACTATAGTAAATGTTTGAGTTTGTTAAGAAGAGTACAGACAGATCTTTTTTTTTTTTTTGAACAGCCTAATATTAATTTTTTCCTCACTTTCTATAAAGGAATAACAAATTTGATCATTTTTGTTCATGTTTTGATTTGGAATAGAATGAGCAGTATTCTCAATGTATTTGCATGTGTGGGAATAAAAGCTAGGATTAGGATTTTGAGATTTTATCAATTTGATAGACACACTGCTGTTATTTTGAACACTACTGTAAATGGTTGTCTATCTAAGTGTCAGGCCCAAATCTACTAAGATAGGCTCCAGCCACCTGCCACCCCAAATGCCAATAACTTAAGAGAAATAAATTAATTTTAAATTGCTTAATATGAACTAACAAGAGCACTTTTGTTGCAGGGAGTGGCAAGACCCTGGCCTTTGGTATTCCCATGATCCTATACCATACTAGAGTGGAGGGAAAATCCAGACAAATCTGTTAAAGGTCACACTGAAAATGTTGAGAGTTTGTATCTACAGACTGAGCCAACAGACAATGTCAAAGAAGCAGAAGAAGAACAAGACCAGGATGAAAGTGTGGCTGTTGAAAATGAAATGGATGATGACATGCAGGATGACAATGGTGATGTGAATGACAGTGATGAAGATGGAGCAGATGATATCAAACTTGGGTGCATTCAAGTAGATGAAAGGGCTACGTTTGACCTTGCCAATGAAGAAGAAAATGACAAAGCTGTGAGTAAAAGTCAGCCTTTGCTTGGGTTGGTCCTCACTCCCACCAGAGAGCTGGCAGTTCAGGTCAAACACCATATAGACGCAGTGGCAAAGTTTGCCAGTAAGTGACTAATGCAAATATATATATCGCTTTGTAATTGTTTCTTTAATTAACTCTATTGCTGCTGTTTCACAGATATTAAAACAGCCTTAGTAGTGGGTGGGATGTCTCAGGAGAAACAGAGGAGGTTGCTGAAGCACAGGCCTGAGATTATTATTGCTACTCCAGGCCGACTCTGGGATCTGATTAAGGAGAGAAATCCACACCTGCAAAATCTCAGACAACTAAGGTACACTCTTAACAAGATATAGACCAGGCCAATTTTGTTTTTGTGCCATGCCCTCTGTTTTAAGTGTCCAGTAATGGAACATTACTTGATATTTCCTTCATCCGTCCCTCCTAACAAAGGCATAACTATGTTGTCTGCTGTTAAACTGGACAAATTTGCCACTACAAAATACAAATGCATTATAGTATCACCAGTTTTTTTCTTAAGCGTTCTTTAATCTTCTAGTGCTAGCTCCAAGTTATTTGTAAGTTGACCATGCCATCCTGTTAAATATTGTGTGAGTGCTTTTAGAATATTCATGTTTCTCATTGCTTCCCTTTCTCTATTCATGTTTTTTTGTTTGCTGTATTTTTTATTTTTATTTTTTTTCTGAATTGGCCACAATCTCTGTTAGTGATAGCCATAAAAGTATAGAAGAGTTGATAAATAATAAATTGGAGCTTAGATGACATATATTTTTCCACAGATGATTCCGGTCACAATTAACTAATAGGTGATTAAAGGAAAAATGTATACTTTGCCTGAAGTTCTATCAGGTTTTCATGTCTTTTGTTGCCTGTGTCTGAGGCAAGAGACACATTTCCCATGCCTAAACAACAGTAGCCTTTCAGTTTCACTATCATGAAGAATCATTAAGCATACTATTATACCGCAGGTTGACAGTTTTACTCATTGTATCTTACTTATTCTGCAGATGCCTGGTAATTGATGAAGCAGACCGCATGGTAGAAAGAGGCCACTTTGCTGAGCTGGAGAGCCTCCTGGAGATGCTGCACACCACTCACTTCAATCCCACAAGACAAATGTTCATTTTCTCTGCCACGCTCACAATGTCTTACAGTCTGCCCACACGCGTCCTGCAAAAGAAAAAGAATCTGGATAAGTGTAGCAAACTGGAAATCCTCATGGAAAAAGTAGGCATTAAAACAAAACCGAAAATTATTGACCTGACGAGAAAGGAATCCACGGTAGAGACGCTCACCGAGACACGGATCCACTGTCAGAAAGAGGAGAAGGACTTTTTCCTTTATTACTTTTTGCTGCAGTACCCTGGGCGCACCATGGTGTTTGCTAACAGTATAGACTGCATCAAGAGGCTTAACTCCCTTCTGATGATCTTGGGCTGTACTTCTCTGCCTCTGCATGCCAATATGCCCCAGAAACAACGTCTGAAAAACTTGGAAAGATTTGCTGAGAGAGAAAGGTGAGCCTTGTACACAGAAATGCAGTTTTCAGGGTGTTTGGCCATACTTGGTAATAAAGTGCAGTCATGTCTAAAACAAAACAAACAAAAAAATCTTAGGCTAGTATGATTAGACTTATGAGTTGCTATAGATAAGAATTTGCTGTATTAAAAGTAGTGACTTGTGTAATTGTAGTTTTATGCTAGTGTAGAAATTACTGTAATTACTGTACTAAGTTACTCTGCAGACTAGAAAGTTTATTTGGTAGGATTGCTTTTAGCTATTAGGTGTGGTTAAAAAAGTAGTTTTCATGCCATAAAAACAGGTCCCAAATGGGCATAAAACTAGAGGCACTCAGAGCACAGACCTCAGCCAAGACATTACAGTTCCAATAACCTTTCTAACCTTTTTTTTTTTTTTTTAAACGCCTGTAACATTTAATTATGTTGCCAACAGATAAAAATTGGCTCTCTTGCAGCAATGGAATCTTAAAACAAATCTTGCACCCAGAATGTCCCAGATCCACATTGAAAAACAAATAATTTCTTGCTTGCCCCATTATTGATCCTTTCTAAAATGTCATCAATATCCAACCATACCTTTTTAAGTTATCTTATAAACAGAGAAACCAACAACAAAATGCCCACAAAAACATAACCTTTATTCATTTTATATACATTTGACATCTAACATGTTGTCATTTTGCCACAGTTGTGTACTCCTGACTACGGATGTGGCAGCAAGAGGTCTAGATATCCCCAATGTCCAGCATGTTCTTCACTACCAGGTATAGCTTCGGTATTCAGCTTTTATTGCATTAATAAATAATTACACAACAATTTCAAACACATGGTTAAGTATATTTTAAACACTGCTGTACATAAGTGTTACAAATGTAGTTTGTAAATGTAGTGTATGTTATTTGAAACCTGAAAAGCACTCCAGTTGTCTTTAATTAGCCCTAATATTTCCATAATACCAGGTTCCCAGGACATCTGAAACATATGTCCATCGTAGTGGTAGAACAGCAAGAGCAACCAAAGAGGGCCTCAGTTTACTGCTGATAGGCCCAGATGACATGATGAACTTCAAAAAGATTTACAAAACTCTTGGAAAGGATGAGGACCTTCCTATGTTTCCCATAGAAACAAAATGCATGGAAGCGATCAAGGTAAGACATGAGTAGTGTGAATCCAAACAATGCATATTTATAACATAAAATGAATTATTAATACTCTGCACGTTACAGGAGCGGGTAGATTTGGCCAGAAAAATAGAAAAGATCGAGTATCACAACTGCAGGGAAAAGCAGCACAACTCCTGGTTCAGAGAAGCGGCAAAAGCCCTTGAGGTAGACCTGGATGAAGACCTTTTACTTGGTAAGACCAGCATAATTATTTTACTAAAAGTACTATACACTTGATATGAAAAAGTAATTGTATACAATATATATTCTCAGGTAAATCAAGAGATCCGGAAGCTGATGTTCAGCAGCAGAGGATGGTGAAGGGAATGAAAAATCACTTGAAGCATTTGATCTCCCAGTCTGTATTTAAGAATGTGATGAAGACCAAGTACCCCACGCAGATGGGGAAACTCGCCCTGCAACAGGCAGCTTTGCCAGGGACTGAAAGTGCTCTTACCAGAGTTCTAATGCAAGATAAGAATCAGAAAGACCGGCGAAAACACAAACAGAAAAAAGAAAAGCAAAAATAACTTTGTGATAAATGTGTTAATAAATTCAAAGATTAACAGGATTATGTAATTATTGGCATTTTTACACATTTTAATATATTAAAACTCTTGTACCCGAATCCTGTTAAGTCTAGTATACATTATAGCAAGAATATACATAAAAACAAATTAAGATTTTTCAAAGTCTGTATTCCTGAGTTCAACCAAGGCACAGTAGAATGACTGGGCAGGCTCAAGGTCGTGGATAGATAATATTATAATGTGATGTTTGATAGAGGAGGTGCACAAACGGCTCAGCGCCTTCTGGAATAATGTGGTGAACAAGCTTTTGTTCATCCCCCTCCATGGAAACAATGTGGATGCCCACGTTCAAAGCTTGTGACAATGCCAGGATGTCCACATGATCACACTCCATGGCCATGACTTCTACTTCCTAGACAAAAAAAAGTACACAACCTAATATGTTAAAAGTTTGGAGCAGTTAAATTGAAATACGATACACTTTCTTATTTTCACTAGGGGGCAGCAGCATGACACTAACCTGATGGCAGTAGGCCTGGAGATTGGGTGCCTCCACAAAGTTGCTAAAGAAATCTGCATGGCTTTGCAGGTACGCTGAGGTGATGAGCCTGAGATACTGGACCACACTGTCAGAGGTAGACGGTTGGTTAAAGAATCTGTACAGGGTCTCTACGTGTCCATCAGACTGGCACAGCTCCACAGCGTTAATGACCTTGAAGAGAACACACCTTATACTGTATGTAATATACATATAAAATATGTAATTATGATTTTTATATTACTTTCGTGAGATGGTCCTTGAAGTTTCTCTCATCAAAACCAGCATGAGGACAAGGTGATGCTGCTCTCCATGATCTTCTCAATGAACCTGAAAATAAAACAATCACAATAACTATAGAGACTACAGTGCTTTGTAAAAATCTAATTATATTTTATAAAACTATAAGAAAAACAATGAATTGTATGTCTTTCTTTAGGGGATTAGTGAGCATCTTTTTGTTATATTTAGGATGTGAAATGCCCTTCTCTTATTAGTAAAGGTTGGCCCCCCTACTTTATGTGAAAGCCTATAAGGTAGGTGACTGACCCCTGTAATGCTCTGGAGTTGTGTATAGCTGATTCCAGGAATGCGAAGGAAAAAGCTCTGTAGAAACAGTTTCCATCGCCGCGCACTTTTCTCACAGTGGAAAATTGCCTGCACAATTCCTAACACAAGACAATAATTGTTATAGGTTTACAACATACTTTAACGGACCAGTGCTCGCATTATATCAATGTTAATATCCTACAGTTATTTTGGAATCAGTCGTTTGGTCAGCAAAGTATGAAGAGATGTCCTCCCTGGGTGAGACCAGCCATCCGCCCTCCATCTGTGGAAAGACTTCACCGTCATCGACCAGCCCAGGCATGTTCAGCGGTCATAGACTGGCCAACACATTTCAGAAGCAATCGAGCAGGGTAAAAACCTATTTGTGAAATTATTTCTGGCAAGACACAAAGACGTCAAAGCGGAATGTCGACATTGTAAACGCAATTGTGTTTCCCCTTTGAGTTCACCGGATGTTTGCATGTACCACGTGCTTATCTTAAAGGGACAGTAGCTGCTTGTTAGGAAGTGAAAGAAGGACAGATTTTTATCAGTAATACACATTAAATATAACGTTATTACTTTTATTTCTATCAAACAAAAGGATTAAAGCTTTTATTGTACACTATTTGTGTTAGCGGGGTAAGACACGAATTGCTTTGCTAACATAATTAAACCACTAGCCCAATATCAAAATGCCTGTAAAAAATATGACTTTTACCTTTAATGTGTTTAAATGTAGTTAGGTTGCTAACATATCCTACTGTTAAAGCAGCTCCTAAATTGCAAATAGATTCATAGAAAATATTGTTAGCATTACTGTAGCATAACTTGGCTATGCTAATTGACGTTAACGTTACTGAACAGGGATGTTGTTTAGAACTCTAGCTCTTAACTTAGCTTAACCTGCAGTTTTAAAATATACATTACAACAAGTCTATATTGTAAGTCTACAATGTAAAAATGTTATACCGACCCTGTAGTCATTTGTACTACTTTGCATATATCAATAAACGGAAGTAAGTAAATAAAGGATAAATAAGACATACCCTCCCCAAAGCTCCTGAAAACAAAACAAAACAAAAACAAACAAACCACAGCCTCATTTGGATAAAACCACTTTATTAAAAATATATATATATATATATATATTCCACTCGTTATCATTCACAAACCACACTTTCTTGTTCAAATGACCATGATGTGAAAGAAATACTGTATATGTGCCAATCCAAAAATGAGTTAGGATTCTTTAGCTAAATGTGTCACTCTTCCTGCTGACTTTACTTGAACTTTTGATCTGTGTTTTACTGCCAATATTTTTCATGGACCCTCTCCTTTTCTTGTCTGCCAAAGGTGTCACTGCTGAGCCAGACTCCATCAGTCTCCTGGCTCTCCGCTCAGTATCTGCCTTGTCCAGAATGTACTCCTTAAAAGATAAAACTGCTCAGTCAAGAAGTAAGTAAAACATTGCTATTACATGTTAAAAAAAACGCTAGTACCTTCACCATGTCCATCATTGTTAATACGTTTATGTCTTCAAGTGGTCCATATGCTGGTAGATAACACTGCTCTGCCAAGTTGTTAATGGCCATAAGGATACTTCCCACTTCTTCCACCTAGGAAAAGATATGCAAGCAGCAAATAGGTGTTAATTTCTTAACCAATATTATTAATATTTACCTGCTCCCAGCTAACATTCATACCTTTTCTCTGGACTGGCCTTGTTCCATTGATAGTGAAACCTCTGCCTGCTTGTTTATTTCTTTGAGACCCTCTAACTCGTTTTGAAGTTCAGATAGCTCCTTATTGCCCATCTGAAATTATTAACACAAACATGGTTGATATTACAGCGCCCTTTAAACAAATGATTTATATATGATTGTGTTTGTAACCACCTCACCAGTTTTTTAATGCTGTGTTCTTGCTCCATGGTGTGCAGTTGTTGCTGCTTCTCCTCCACCTCATCCTCCATTTTTTCCAAACGCTGCAGAAGCTCCTGGTGAGTGATGGACAGGGTCTCGTGGCGCCGAATGATGGGCAGAACTAGAGATTCTGAGTCATTCTCAAGGTAACCTAAAAAAAGGCATTTAATGCATCGTGCAGGTAAGCAGGATCATCACTCAAAAGTTTACTGAAGGCTGCAAGCTGAGACTTACTGCTTGGTAAAAAATCTATGGTTTTCACCAGGTAGTCCTCATAGATTTTGTATTTGCTCATCCTGTCTTTTAAAACTTGCTGTCTGTGGATTGAGTAATTTTATAGCAGTTAATTATTTAGCAATTATAAGCATTAATTAGCCTGGCCAGCTTGACCCGCTTTACTAATACTACCTGACCAATCAAAATTGTCTCTGTAAAATGGGAAGGGGTTTATGTGCTTTGTTAGTTTTTTTTAGTTTTTTTCCACATGCTCTGGCCCCAAGTGTAGTTTACGTATCTAGCAAAGCCCAGCCCAGAGGTCTTTTATTCTGCAACTGTTGGATGTATTTCTAGAATTCTGACTGTATGCTGAATTCAGAGGTTGTTCAATCTATGTTTATTTGTTCCACCCCAGGGGAAATCAGGCAAAAGAGGCACAAGATTATTTTTTTTATATAAAATCAAACAAAACAGGAATAGCTGACCAGGCTAAATGTGCATAGTTCACACATATTGGAAATTCTCACCTGGCTCGAAGTTGTATAAGTTTATCTGTCAACTTTTCAATGTCTTTCTGTTTGATTGTGTTTTGCTCCCGTGCATCCTTATACTTTTTTAGTGCCTGGTGCTGTTTCAATTCATTTTCAGCCACAAACTTCTCAAACTTGCTCACTCTTTCTTTATTCTGGGAAATGAATAAATAAACAAAAGCAAAACGCCTGTGTTAGGTAGAATTTGAATAATTTGTCAGGCATTAATTATTTATGTCTATGGAGTACTATGTCTGCTTTGCTCCATACCTGCAGTTGTTTGAGCTCCAGTTCAGAGCGTCTCTGAGCTAAAGCCTCCACACGACTCTTAAACTCTTGCTGTTTGAGAGCCAGGAGTTGGTTTACTTCTTCCAACTCCGCTTGTTTCTGCAGAACGAGTGTCTTTTGCAAAGTGTTCAGTCCAGCTTCAAGGAGTCTGCTAGATGGCTACAGAAATACAATTCATTCACCAGTTTAAATTGCCCCAAACTGTCAAATGTCAATAGTTATTGATTTACCCATAGGGCATCTGTGACATTTTGGGTGAACAGCAATAAGCACATCAAAAAATCAGACTTTTTTCCAAATGAAAAAAAAATGTAAACAAATATATTTTTAATAATTGATGTTTTTTTTTTTTTTTTAATCTTTTAGAGGAAATTTTAGCTTCTTGTCTAAAGTTAAAAGAATGTCACTTACACCCTTATGGTCCTAAGCCATTAAAATGTACCAATCCCAAATCGATAAAAAAAATTAACTCACCAATCAATAATTCTTACCTCTGTAACAACAGGTATGTGATTGACAGTTTCTTCTTTGGGCCTAGGAATAGATTTGTCAGTCACTCCTAAAGGTATGACATGTAGAAGCCTAAGTATTAACTTATGGCCTAAAAACCCAGGCCTGACTTACCTGCTGTCCTCAGGCTGTGTCACAAACACGTTCCTCATTCTGTTCTCCACCGTGAGTTCCAGACGAGGGTCGCTACTGTCCAAAAAAGGCAGGCTAGTCGTCATAGTGCTAAGTTGCTAGTTTCCTAAATATCCGAACACTTGCAGCCCGTATTTCAATTCACGTTCGGACAAGGACAACAAGTGTCCTTCCGGATGTTGTTCCGAAGTTGTGTGGCTGTTACCCGGGAAACAACAAGCGCAACAACAGGGAATGCGACGGGATCGCTTCGTCGTTGTCAGGGCAACGAGCCAGAGAGGCGGTTCTGTTTAATCGACTGAATGAGAGGCATGGAAATGAGCTCCTTAATGAAGGCCAGAGATGGGTAAGAGCATACAGAGTGCCCACTCTATTCAGGTTTATGGGAACTATCAACATCTCTGGACCTCTCACTTCAGAGCAAGTTCAGGTGTCCAATCAACAAGATGCTCTTCCCTTCCCAGCAATTATCATTAGAGGTGGAAGAAGTACTCAAAATCTGTAACCCAGGGGCGTAACATCAGGCAGTGCAGCCTGTGCAGCTCCACTCAGGCCCAGGACGTGAGGGGCCCCCATTGAGAGTAGTATTTTGGTTATGTTCAGTCTAAGGCAGTACACATCATGCATAACTCCATTAAAAAAAAAAAAGCTTTTCCCTATGATTAGAGAATATATATATAAAAAAAGTATGATCTTCATAATTCCTTCACAATTTTTACTTAATGCTTACAAAGTTTAGTGGAACAAAAATACGCATGTCATATTTTGTGGCACTGACATGTTGGAATATTTTAACTGAAAATACAGTGAAAATACAGTGCACTTTGTGTAACTTAAAAGTATGACATATGAACGTATAGACTTCCTGAATGTGATTCATTTATAGGGCCCATTCTAAAAACCTGCACTGGGGCCCCTCATTACAACCTTACACCACTGTTGTAAGGGTTACTTAAGTAAAAGTACAGTTACTTCACTAAAGTAAAGGATAAAAGTACTCATAAAAATAAAGTAAGTATTGAATGTAAAGTTTACAAATAACAAAAGTTACAAAGTCTTTTGTTATTTTGTAATTGGACTACTACTACAAGCCTAACCTACTACCAGGGTGACCACCTCAAAGAGTACAAAAAGTAGGACAAGTTGTGCAATTTGGTGGGACAAGGAGGGACAGACTTGAGAAATAAATCTTTTAATATACAAAATTAACTTATAAAAACTTAATGAGATACAAGTTGCTTCAGTGTACGGGCTATAAAACATATGATGTGCTGTTTTTATTCTAAAAAGACACATTTTGTAAGTAATGTCTTTATCAAGACTTTATTCATTGGAATGAAAAAGATGGAACAAAATAAACTCAAACGCTCTCAGTCTGTATATTTTCAATATAATCCAGTACCATCCCAGCTCACAGCTCCATAGAGAGGACAGAGGACTCAATGGCTGTGTAGTACAACCAAAAGTTGGACAGTTGGTCACCCTACCTATTACTGATACTAGTAGTAGTACTACTATCCAATCCTGTATTGAATCATTGACCTTCCAGTAGCAGGGTGAGTGTACTGTACTACCCACTTTGCAACTGAGGATAAAATACTTTTAGGTCTACTTATTTACTTACTGACTAAACTTTTTTCTCTAAAAGTGAGTGCTCATAACATACACACACCCTACATTTTCTAAATGTACTGTAATGTAACGTAAATGACTTGAGTAAAACAAAACAGAAAGTTTCAAAGTACTTTGACTGTTTATCAAATGTTTTCATGATCCTACAACTTGATGCCAATAAACAGGTTATGCTAGTACGTAGGCTGTAGGTTCTTAAACAATGTGTAAACCTAAATAATAAGCTCCACAGAAATGTAAAGGTAGGCCTGACCAACAGCTTGTCAACTCCAGGTGTAAACAAATATGCTGCAGGACTTGTATGTGCCAGACAAAAAATCAAAGCCTACTTCCAGTTTAGCGGCAGGAAGTAAAAAAAAAATCTTGTGTAACGAAAGAAAAATGAAGAAACAATTGTCATTGTTGTGAATTCTTTGAGCCTGTCACAACAGACAATGCAGCACGTCACTGTTGTGGTTGTTATAAAAGTTGATCATTCAGGAAAGCAGTGATGGATTGAACACAACTGGTGAGTTTCATATTTAATACTGTATTTCGTTTTAAGTTTAATTAGAATATTTTCTTTAGAGATTAAATATCACTGCTAGATAAACACATTCTGTTACTGTTTGAAATTGAATTAGCAACGTTAATTGTGCAAATTTGTTTATATGATTTCTTTTTGATAGCGATATTGTAAGATTATGTGGGTTTGACGTGTATTATATCAAATTATATTATTATTTAATGATTATTATTAATAGTGGTAGTATTAATAGTAATGATAAATTTAAAACCCATTCCTTAATGTGTACCTCACTGTAACTAGCCATCACCTCAGATCAGGAGAAGCAGAATCTAGTGGAACCCAACACAGTGAACATGCCCTTAAAAGGCAGCCTTCCTTTGAGCCTGAGCAGCTCTCTGATGTCTGCCAGTGCACTTTTCAGCTCCTACAAATTCCCTACATCATACAGTATTAGTATGTGGTGTACACTAATAGCCTGTTGTGTGATTCTGACACTTGCAGCGATTTAGTTGACTTTGAATTTGTAAGCTTCCAGGTCAGTTCAAATTGGCCATCCTGTGTGAAGACTTGGATGTTGGATACAGCACCAATGCTTGCAGTCAGCAGACCCAGATCTCTGTACCGGAGACTAAACAGTGATTTCAAAGACAGATTGGCCTTCAGCCAATTTAGGACTGGAGCCATCGCACCAGAACTACTCAGGTAAGAAGATTTTTTTTTTGATCCAGTAACCTGCCAAACTATTTATAGCTTGGTTTAAAATAGAAACTAACCCAGCTTCTCCATTTTTATTTTCTATGCATTCCCTCTATTGTTTCCTCCATTTGTCCAGCACTGTCCATTTATTACAATTGCAACCCTATATAATAACCATACTGACACACACACAAACACACACACACACACAAAATTGTGGAGCTGATGTGACATTTAAAGACAGCAATATGCCGCAGTCCCAGACCCATTGTATAGGCCATTGATTTGTTGACAGCTAAACATGTCTCTCCTGTGGGTCAACAACTCCATTAGCCTAATTTTTGTGCTAATGTGTAAGATCAGTATTACCATTTTGTTTTAAGCATAAGCCTATCCATTCAGAGTTTTTTTGTCTTCTGAATAATATAAAATATAAATATATTTATTTATATTTATATATATTTATTTATATATATAAATATAAGTTCTGCCTATTACCCTGTCAAGTTATCAAGTTGTCACGTGATTGCAAACCCATAACAATCTACAGATACAGCAGCTTGTTCTAGGCCTTCTTGCTATTATTAAATATCCTTAGCTTGAGCCTGTGAGCAGATATTTATCCTGGTCTAATATTAGTCCTCCTCCTAATGTTTCTCTTGTCTGTAGTTTTTATCTCTGTTCTCTTCCTAATTTGCCTACATGACAGAGCAGGCCGTTGTATTATCTCCGCTGCACTTCCTCTTATCTTGCTCCACTCTAGCCTCTTGACATATATGGACGCAGCCGTCACTCCGCCATACCCAATGACTGACAATTACAGTCCCAAAATAATGAGCGAGAACAGCTGAGCCCGGCTCGGACGTCCACGCCACTCCGCCTCCTCCACGGAGCCGTGTGTTTTGGTTTTGTCTGTATGGGCAAAACGACGCTACTGAAACAGCGCCAGTAATGACCAAATTCCGCTATAATGAATACTTATTGCAGTTTCGTAATGCGAGTAGTAATTGTAGGGCTCGCTCGACGCAAGGGGAGAGGAGACGACCGGGCAATCACGGCGACGTAACGTCAGAGCGGGAGTCGTAAGGCTTTTGTTGTGGAGGGGGTCGTGGCTATTGTTGGGTTTTGTGTGTTGATATAATGTAAAGAATGATATGCTAACAAATATTGCTAACTTACTAGCTACACCACGTGCATTAAGTAGCCCCGATATATTTAAGGCATTTATATTAATTTATTTTGATATAACTTTATATTTATTTGTATTATAGGCCTGCTTCATTGTAGACATTTGGACCTGCATTTTTGTTAGCAACTGATTCTTGAAATGCCCTATAGACCACATTTAATGGACATTGGAGAATCTAAATGTTAAATTCCTTTTTTACCATTTAGAGCGGTACATTGTTTAGTCTTTGTAGCATGGCCTCTGCCTGCAGTCTACAAACCTGGGTAGTCCTGACATTAAGGCCTATCTACTTCAAGAAATAAACTGGCAAACTTAAACAGTTAAATATATTTACAATATATATATTAATACCCCTTTCATGCATTATGTTTTTTTTTCTGGTACTGCATATGATACAGTTGATTATGAAATGTTTCTCTGTTTAAAGGGATGTGGACCCATTGGTGGTGGCCATAAAGAGAGGAGATGTGCACACTGTTAATGAATTGGCCACTTCCTGTCCTTGCAGTCTGACCAAGGAGAACAAAGATGGATGGATACCTCTGCACTATGCTGCCCTTTGTGGACAGATGGAGTGTATGAAGACACTATTAAAGGGTATGGCACTATAGCTAAGCTGTCAGCCCCACTTTCAAATATCATAAATCTGTGACGCTGTGTAACTTCTTGTGTCTTTGCTTCAGCCCACCCAGATTCTGTAGACAAGCGGACATTGCAGGAACAGACAGCCCTGCTGCTCGCTGTGTCTCGTGAACACTTGTCATGTGCACGGTGCCTTCTGGAGTTTGGAGCTGACCCCGACATCAGCAACAAGTACAAAGAAACACCATTGTTCAAAGGTACAACTGTTAAATCAGTCTAAACATTTGCTCATTCTATTACAAAGCTCTATAGTGAGACTGTGTTAAATAACTTACTGTGTAATTTAAAGCCTGTGAGCTAGAGAATGTGGACATGGTGAGTCTCCTTCTGTCTTATGGGGTCACTGTGAACCAGCGCTGTGGGCAGGCATCTACAGCTCTTCTGGAAGCAGTATCCAGAAACAATATAGAAATGTGTGAGATGCTGCTGAACGCTGGTGCCATTATCAATCCTCCAAACACCTACAGCATTACACCACTTATTGAAGCAGCCCAACGGGGACACCTGAAGGCACTGTGCTACCTTATAACAAAAGGTATATCATTCAGTTATTATACTGAATATTTCTGTGCTTTTTTTTTCTACTTACATATGTGAATGTTTTTGTTTAGGTGGTGATGTCAATATGCAGACATGTGATGGGCTCACAGCATTGCATAAGGCCAGTAAAAATGGCTACAGGGAAGTTGTGGCCATGCTGTTAAGTAAAAATGCAGACGCAAATAAGCCTTGTAACTCAGGACTGCTTCCTCTCCATATTGCTGCACAGTACGGTCACCATGAGTAAGTAAAGTTATGTAAAGTAAAGATTTAGTCTCAAGTCTGAAGTCATATTATTTGGAACAATACATCACATGTACTGATATAAAAGATATTTTCTAAGTAGTAGGAAAATAAGGGCAGGCAAAAATCTAAATCTCTAAGGCATGCTGTTATATACAAAAAAGTTTTTCTTTATTATGGCTATTTAAAGTTAAAAGAAGGCCTTTGTACCAAAATGCATTTTTGTATTTTATAGTCTGGATGAAAAAAATTATGTTTTTCTGTTTTTGCCATCTTTGGTTAGTTTGTCTGTTAGCAAGATAATGAGCTAAGAAACAAAGTTAGCTACTTTTAAACATTCTAGATCCAGATCCAATAAAATTCTTCATCATTGCAAGATAGGGCCACTTTTGTTTTGTTTGCCAAAAGCATTAACTTATCTGAGCCCAAAGTATTAGCTCATCTGAGCTATTACTGGAAATACAGTGTCTTTGAATATGATTCATATGTCTATTTTAAAATGCCACACTTTTTTCCAAAGACCATTTTTGTCTTATGCTTTTACTCACTGAATTATCTATCCACCACTCCCTATAATATGTATTTTATTCTTGCATGTACATTTATATTACATTGTTGGTGATCACTTTGTTTAGGATTGTGTCCCTGCTCGTGCCAGTGACGAGTCGAGCCAGGCTGCGTCACAGTTGGATCAGCCCCTTGCACCTGGCAGCTAAGCACAACAGACCCTTGGTGGCAGCTGTCCTACTCCAGACAGGTGCAGAAGTAGACACACCTCTCCCCCACAGTCACTCAGCGCAGTTTGCAGATCACAGAGCCACAGCCCTTTACTTTGCTGTTGCCCATGGCAGCACAGAAACAGCAGAGGTATTACTGAAAGCTGGTGCAAGTGTGAATCAAGACCCAGTTAGTCCTCTTCTGGTGGCTGTGAGGCATGGCTGTATCCACACTGTGAACTTACTGCTGAACCGAGGGGCTGATGTCTTTGCCAAAATCCCATGTTACGCTACAACGTTCCCCACTGCTATAGCACTCTGTGCGAATAATCTACTTCTACTTAAGTGCCTCCTGGACAATGGTTGCGATGCCCTCTCATGCTTTACCTGTGTATATGGCTCTAATACACATCCAGACACTACAAATATGTCTAGATGCATTTTTCAGAATAGCAATGTGCTCAGTGTAACCTGCAATGAACCGCTTGAAAGGCCAATGCAGGTAAGAAGACCCTGAAAATGATTGATAGTGAAAAACTTAGTTGTGAGTGATGGGTGTTTTTATGCTTCTCCTCAGTTCTGCGAGTGGCTGTCATCATCTGTTATGTGTAAATGGGCAGGACCCATCATAGACCTCCTGCTTGAGCATGTGGCTCATGTTCAGTTGTGCAGCAAGCTCACAGAACTCCTGGACAGAGAGGAATGGAGAGCTGTCAGGAGAAAGCCATGTAAGGCTAAGCTAATTTCCATAAATGAATACACTTACCAATCAACTGAACACAATGATTGAAACAACATACTCTTTTTTTTTTCTTTTTTTTTTCTGAAGTATCACCTCGTCCACTGCTGCACCTTTGCCGAGTAAAGATTCGGACCCAAATAGGAAGAGTGACCCTGCATTCTCTAACGAGCCTACCTCTGCCGGACAGGATGGTCTCATATCTCAGCATGACTGATTGAACTTTGTATGCACCAGACACATTTTTTGTTTCTCATAAGTCCATCTAATGCCTGTGTAAATACTCCTCCAAAGCAACTGCCACTTTTTAATCTATTTATAAGTAACTTGATGGTGAAGTTTATTGAAGTGTCTGTAAAAATGTCTTACAGTAACCTGCAGTGAAAAGAATGTTGTGCTGAAATGAACTCTTATGGGAATTTATGTCATTTATTTAAAAATAAAAGTCTCTATATCAAACATTACTTTGACAAAAAGGCAAATCTATGTCACACATCTATTTTCATTGTTGAAAGAGGAAACTAAATCAGGATGCCATTTGCATCCTTTGCATGACTTTAAAAAAGAGACAGTGAAAACCAAACTAAAAGTATAAACTTTTGAACTTACTGTCAGTGTTCAAATACTCAGTGGCACCATTCCTAGGAACATTAAACTGATGGAAGAACTCTGCAAGTGCAACTTAGTCCTTGTCATATGAACAACAAAACTGGTTACAAATAAGTGCTTTTTCGTAATGCTGAAACGTCACAAGAAGTCCTATTTACACGTGCTGTCCAGTAGTGGGCCAATCAAATGAAGCCAAATACGCTGAATATTGGAGACTGAACAGTGGGCTTTGTGGGAATAGGTTTGACCACAACGTGCGTGTGGATCTTGTGTCCATATGGATGCTCTGGTACCTCTGCGTCACTGCGCCCTGCTTTGCTCCACAGTCCCACTGGAGGATGGGGGACCACTATGTGACTGTGAAGGACCTGGTGTCCGTGGTACTGGAGCGGGCAGCAGCCGCAGACGCTCACACAGTGATGAGAGGTCAGGTCCAAAAGTAGCGCGTCTTTTTCGCGTCGCGCGGACGCAGAAACACTGGCCTTAGAATCTTCTTCATAAACCATTTTCCTCTTATCTCCCCCCTCTGACTTTTTGAACCCTGAGATGAAATTCTCCTTTCTATCCTGGGTTAACTTGGGTTCCTCCCAAAACGACGCAGGTAGTTGGCGTTTTCTCATCGGCACCTGCTCCGCTGCACTCCCTGCATTCTCCACGTCCTGCGTTCTGCCCTTCACACTTTCGTGAGCAGAGCCTCCAGGTTTACCGTGTTCAGCCGGCCTGTGCGCCTGACACCTCGGCACTCGGGAGTACTTCTGGGAGAAACGCTTGAGCTGTTTCTGAAGATACTTTCTGTGATCCACGGAGCGCCTGCACGGGGCTGACTTATCCAAGGCCGCTTTGATGTCACTGGACGCCAGGTTCACAAAATTCAGCAGTGTTTTCACCTCACTGTCTGCCATGTTTGACTTGAATCAGTTCA
The DNA here is from genome assembly GCA_020698575.1 of Bostrychus sinensis. Classification (NCBI taxonomy): domain Eukaryota; kingdom Metazoa; phylum Chordata; class Actinopteri; order Gobiiformes; family Eleotridae; genus Bostrychus; species Bostrychus sinensis. Next base: position 22,434,173 of record CM036258.1, read on the forward strand.
GTCCATAATATACATATGTATCCACCATGAAAATCTGGAGAAAACAAGGAAAATTAGAGCACAAATTTGCTGAAAGGTGAACTTGAAAGGAACTTTACTCACCGTTGCGGCTGCACCCAGACTATGTACACGCAGCAGTGGAGCTTCTTAACAAGTTGAATGAATATAAACTCCTTGTAGTGATGGTGCTTTCCTTGAACCAATCAGCGACCCCAGGTCTCTTACAATGCACCCCGATCAGCCTCGGAGCCCCCTGCTATCGGAATTCTTCACCACCGCAAATTGTTGTCATGGAGATGCGTAAAAAGGCGCAGACACCAAAAGATGCAAAATTTGTCTCTAGGACGAACAAGTGCGCATAGACAAAATATAGCTGCAATAAACCAAGAGGTGTCATTGTTACTTTATTAAATGAATGGAGTTAAAGTTCATTTGAACATAGCCACGCATCCACTCAATGAGTGATGTCAGCTGTAGAGTCCGGTGCAGGAGAGGGGGGCTCTTAAGAGTGCATAACCATGGAAAGGGGCTTGAACGCTCAAGAATCTTGTCTTTCTGTTTGCCCCCTCAATCGAGCAACACAAAGGCTGAATTACTCATTCAAACCTTGCGGGACAAAAGCACAGGAGCTGGATAGCACTCCTGCATTTGTAGTCAAACATTTAGAGACTTAAATCGAGTCGTCATGAAGGAGAAAGAGTCGCACAAAGCCCATAGAATTGCCATCAGCAAACATTTTCCTGTGTCATATTATAGGGTCTCCATGGCTCCCTCTGGCCCGGGGACAATAGCACAAGTTTGCACACTCGAATACTGTCACCCTGCCAACGGCAACAAGGGCCCAAAACAGGACAATCCCCGGAGAGAAAGCATGAGCTCTGCGGGAAGGTTGCAATAGAGCAGGAAAGGGGGACTTGTGAAATGCTAATTGCGCTTCATCCCCTCATTGAAGTGGGGGCAGAAAAGAAGAGTACCTATCGTTTCATTGAGGCGGTGGAATGAGATGTGAGGCACCATTTGTCTCGTGCGTAAAACACCTCATGCCTGCGCTTCAAACTGCTGTCAAAGCACCCACCCTCCACAAAAAGGCATATGGAACACCCCCCCCCCCCCCCCCCCCCCCCAAAAAAAAAAAAAAAATTACAGAGTAAGGCTCCAGACCATTTATCAGGATGGGACTGCGGGCTCGGTGATTGATGGCCTCGTTCAGTCAATTTGAGGTTGTGTGAGGATAGCCCCCGCAAGTCTATATGCAGTGCATCCCTTTCGGTGTGCGCAGCCAGCCAGACCCCATTGTCCTCCTCTCTTTTTCTCTTAACCTCTCTCTGTTCGGCTCAAAAGGCCAATTAACAAAGGGTCCCATCCCCTGGTCTGTCAGCCCACTCCTTTGAAGTGAGTGGGAATGAGAAGGAACACTTCATTCAGCTTGCAACAATACGATCCATCCCTTGTGCCGAGACAGGTGGAATGGGTTCCTGTAGGCCATTTGGGATACAGCACTGATCCCTTTTCCATTTTATACAGTTCTTCAAAGACGTAACATTTATAGAACTGCAGATGCTTTGAGAGGTTTTGTCCATTGTGTAAAATATTGTAGTATATTGTTAAGCATAATACAACAATCTTTACATTCATATCAACAAAACGTTTTGGGAATGCCTTTCTCAGTGTTTCTTTTGGAGCAAGGCATTTTTAAACTAAATTGTTTTATTTTTTTTTATTTTTTATGTCACATCACAATCAATCTACTGGGCTTGTACAGAGAAGGCAGAATGTGCTTGTAATACTATTGACCTGCCCTAAAAATGAGCCTAAGATATGGAAAAGCAATCTGCGTTTTCACTGCCATGTTACCCAAAAAGCCCAAAGTGACCATAATCCCCATAAACCTTGTTGTAGATTAACAAGTATCAAAATGAAGATGAAGGCAAATGAGGAATATGGCACATTGTTCTTGGTTCCGAAGATGTCCTTATGGTGGCAGCTGAGCCTTAGTTGGAAGATGCATGGTACAGCATTTTTTTTATGAACAATCTGAATGAGCAAGCAAGTGATAAAACCCATGTGATATCCTATCACCTAAGAACCCAGTAAAACATTTCATTCAATTCAATGCAATTCATTCACCAAAATAAGATTATCATCTAAATCATTATACATTGAGTCCTGGCCAAAATGTTATTCATTTTATTATTTACTAAAGCATACTATCTGCTAATATTAATTCGTATGTTCAGATGTTTCATTGGGTCACTATTACATTCATTCATCTACCTCTTACTCTTGTTAGGGGTCATGGATAGATGGAATCCCAGCAACTATGGCCGTAGGCAGTAATAGACACTGAATCTATGTCTTTGGAAGGAGGGAGGAAGCTAGTGTACCTGGAGAGACTGGTAAGACAGGAAAACACGCAGTCTCCACCATGCACCCCACCTTTTCTATTACATACATAATAGAGCCAGCAGCCCACAGAGCCCTCACGTGATGTTCGTACATATTAAGTTATTTCTTGCTTGAAATATTGCTCACCTATATCTAGCTTATGATGTGAGAGGTAGTTTATAAGGAAAAATATACAAAGTAATTCTCCAAGCGTTTACTTTGACAATTTGATGAATAGCAGTCTTGACATATGCCACCACTGTGCAGAGATATCAATATCAACAAAAGAATCAAAAGTGCTGCCCTGGGCACACTTTAAATCATTTTGCACCACTGAGGAGATTTGTAAGCAGTTCTCCATCTGCCTCGGCACTAGAGTGAAAAAAATAACAAATGGAGTTGAGTTATTTCTTTACAGTGAAAGCTTTCGGTTGCAAAGTGAGCATTATGTCTAGGGTTTTTTGAGGATATTTCACTTGTTTTTATTCACTGCCATTCACTTACTGTGTCATTTGTTTGTGATTTGCTAATCAAAATGTGATGTCAGCATATAAACCAAAACATTGTATTTGAAAGACCATAACCCCACAAATACTCGCTCTCTTGTTCTTTGCCAAGAGAAGACAATGTCTTGCTAACTTAAAGGTACAATATACATAAAAAATAAATGGATGTTCACACAATATAAATTATATAACTATGGTGGTCCTTAAGAACAACACAAATGTAAATGTATTCGTAAATCAGTCTGTGTAACACTATTTTGTTCCTTTGGTTAACCTGGTGAGGCATTTCTGACTGTACAGATCTCAACCAATTCGAGCTCACAGAAGAAATTAAATTACAGCAAAATTATAAATTATGACTACAGTTTATTCATAAACCAAACTACACCTAAATTAGCGATAAGCTACAAAAAGGGTATGACAAGGGGCCAATTTGTTTACAAGAATTCCCTGGGAATACCTGCATAGTATGCCTTTAATGCATCTTAATCCTTTGAGCAGTGTATTTTTTATAATATAATTCATAACCACCATCGACCATCTTTTGAATATTTGGCCTCAAATATTCCTGTTTTCCTGACAAAAAGAAAGAGTAGTCCACTGATTGGCCATTCTTCTTTGTGTGATGGGGTACCAGTGGAAAAATTGTTTTACAAAAACAGCACAACTTTTCACACATTTTACAAATGCAACTCTTATGCACCAACAGTGTACTAGCAAATTATGCTGGCTGAGGTGTGTAGTTTGTGGCCTTTAGAAAAAATTGCATATTAAAGTGCAACTGAGTAACTTTTCTAGATCTATGAAGCTCCCCCTACATTTCAGAGTAAAGCACTGTCATAAATACTCACAAGTCCAGTTGGCTTTACATTCATTTTCCCCTCCACATATACATTTTTTTTATTTCATTTGACAGCGTTGCTGTGTAAAAAATTGACAAATAAGGCCATTGCTTGCTTGGCTCTAACAGAGATGTGCCGCTTTCTCACAAGATTTGAGTCTTGGTTACACCGGGTCGGCGGCACTTATTCAAGTGTTGTTTTAGGCCCAGAGGTGGCAGGGGGAGGTGCCCCACAACAACTCATTTAACCATCACATTGACTCCAAAACAGTAAAAAGTTACTGAGTTACGCTTTAAATTTCTTCACGTCACTCACAGTGAACCTTTGGGGAAAAAAAAGGAAATTTACATTTAAAATGTCTTAAACTCTTGCATGAAGATAGAAGATTTATGTGTGCTCAAATAGAATTGTGCTTCCCCTCCCGCAGAGCTCAGTTTGGCTGATTAGATGCAGTTGGACTGGAACAGGATGAAATAGTAATGCCCAATATATACAAAATCTCTTTCCACTTATTTTCCAAGATAAACAAACAAACTGTGATATTTAAACATTACACAATACTGAAACACAATTTCCCTGTCTGCCACCAAATTATACCCAAGGCACCTTAACTTAATGAACAAATCAATTTGAGTTATTTGTGCACTTCAGTGTCACTTGCCTAAATGAAACGTCTGTGTTGTCTAATTACACCACTAGATGGCAATCAACCTCCAGTATGTTTTCACAGCCATACATGGATCCAGAAATGCATAGTAAAGCTACATTCTTGAGTTCCTCCTCTGAATAGTCCTTGATTGACATTTTATTGCACATAAGATGTTTTAGGGGACCCTGTTTGTTTTCACAGACGCTGGTGCTGATTAAGTATGTTGGCAACATTAATATTGCTGAAAGACCACAGCAATCTTATTAAGAGGTTGCCTTATCTGCCTTAAAAGGACTGTGATGTATGTTGTGGGAGATTGCTAGTTGATGGAATGAGTTGAGGCAGCAGGAAGGAACTAGGAGGATGTAGTGCCTTTCCCCTTGTCAGATAATCAATAGAGGGATAGGACTGTAAGGAAGGAAAGGATGGATAAGCTTAAATTGTGGACGTGATGCCAAAAAGTGGATTGGAAAGTCTAAATTGTATGTGTGAATGCAGGATTTTCCACTCTAAAAGTCATCCACAGCCCTTGTCTGTAAGCTCACCCCATTACACTTTGCGCTGAGCTTTCTGATAAGGAGGACATGTGATGAATGCCTGGCTGCAACAAATCCTAATCATTGATCTATATCTAGAGTTAATAGCTGGCTTAGGTGGGATTTGAAGTTTTTCTAGTGGGAGCTGTCACTTTGTTGGACATGCATTTTAGTCAAAGGGGATTTATTAAGGCTTACAACACCTACAAGTAACATGACACATAGGAGATGGTTTTACACTGGTTTATATTAGAGATGTGTGATTAAACGTGCTTATCCCACAAGATGTGTAGTCCAGATCCCCTTATGTGGAGGCTCGACCCCCAGTTAAGGTTTCTCCTGTGTTTTCCAATACTCTCACGTCACGTTGGCATCCATCTCCATAGCTGTGGAGAACTTTCATAACAGTGTGCCCAGTCTAGTGAAAAGAAGACCACCAAAACAATATTATGCAATCCTCAATCCATGTTTGTATTGTGCCGTTGGTCTATATGCTGCAGCTCTACTCTTAAACGGTGATAAACTTTTCTAAATAAGGCTGAGGTTAAAAATAAAACACCTTATGAATATCTTATAAGTGTCTTTGTTGTTGAACATGAGCGGTAAATGCCAGCTTGCATCAGTGGTGTTTGTTATAGTGCGAGTCTACTTTGGGACACTGGACCGTTGCGAGTGTTCTAAGCACACATCCAATCCTGACGCACGGGTGCACGGCAGTGGCAGTCAGTGTTTTCAGTCGGTAGGCGTCTTTGCCTTGACTCTCTCTCCCTCTTCTCCCTCTTGTTCTTCCCTCGCTGCACTTGACTTAAATTCGCTCTAGTACGCGTCATCCTTACGCACTCGCCTCCACGCATTGTAGGCTATACTTTGCAGCCTCGGACCACTCTACATGAAATACATAGATAAAGAAAACAGCAAAGCAACTGCAGTAGCACCACCCTTTCCTTGTGTTTTGGGACTTTTTTTTTCTCCTTTGAGCGGAAGGTTGGATGCGGTCAGGATGAGCTGATGGTGATGCTCCCGTGTAGAAGAACAGCGCGCTGTATTTTGGCACATAGAGGGATGCACCAGTTTAACCCTCGCCTCTGCCCTCCGGACTCGCCCATCCAGTGCTCACATAAGTTGTAGAAGGGGATGTGTGCTCGTTCCGCGCGATACTCCCACGGATTTGCCTCTCTCTACGGGTCCTCTTCAACTTGGACGGCTTGAGTGGCCCGTTTGCACTCATGCTCGCAGCGCAGGAGCACGTAAGGTACGGGCCATCTACCGCCCTCACTTTGCACATCGGAGGAGTGGGTTTAGCGGCGTGATTCGGGTCGCTGTCGTCTCTCTGAGTGCCAGTAAGACTCCAGTCCCAACTACTTTTCGAGATGTGAGATTCTCTGGCGTACCCCCTCCTCTCTCGTTCTCTCTCTTACCTGTCCTATGCTAGCCACAAAGGGATTGCAAGAGGAAAATGATTGTGGCATAAACTATTTGTGGAGACGCCTGTCACAGAGAAGACCGCCTCTGGAGTGGACAGGGTGGATGGTGATTTCCCAAACAGTTCAAGCCTATGCCTATTGCATTCATTTGCTGGAAACGCTGCCTAGTAGTGTCTTCGAGAACAGCGCAAGAGGAATGCTGGTCCAAGATCTAATGCCACTTACTTTAAGTTTCTGGCCTTTTTTCTTCGGTCATTGCCTTCTCTCACTGCTTTTACGCTCATGCCAGGTAAGCATCATGTCCCTCTAGCAACTTCAATTAAAGCTGGAGTAGGCAGAAAACGAAACAGTACAGCATTTGACTTTGATAACTTATGTCTGCACCAAGAATCACCAAAAAATGCTTGGTGATGTTGTGTTTCGTTCAAGCTAGAACATCGCATAGAAAAACTGCACAAAAGAACCATTACTATCAGATTTTTCACATACTTAATGAGCTACCCCCATATTTACAAGCTTTGAAGCACAGATCAAAAGTTATGTTTAAAAAAAAAAAAACTAAACTAAAATGAGCTTTCAGGGAGATGTCACTCATGTAGCAGTAAGTATTCACGCTTTGTTTGTGTGCAGATTGAGTCAGCAGCACCATTGGCACCTGTTTCAAAGAAAACCCAGTCTGATATGTATGCATGAGCAAGGCAGACAAGCACTCCTGTCTTTTGTAGTGGGAACCTGGAGTGTGTTTTCATCATAACAGCATTCCCATCAGGATCCCTGTTGCAGCATATGCTAGTGATGAGTATTCTAACCTTTGCCCCGCGCTGCTGCCTGCCTACAGATAGTGGTGAGCCGTTGTTCACACGCGCACAGTGTTGCCAGGGTTCATGTGTAATGTGATCTGCTTGAGTTTCCAAGTCCGCCCACGCACACACTCCTCGGGGCGGCCTGCTGCCCACTCTGTTGGTGGGTGGTTTCTTGCAGGGAGCCATAGACGTGCTACTATTCTGCATGTATTATAAACACAACATCAGCAGCAGTCCTGGCAATGCATCAACACTGGAGCCACAGTTTAAAGTGAATGCAGAAGAGATCTAAGTGTTCCAGGGTTTGTCGCCTATGAAAAAAAGCTGTGGTTTACAATGTCCTGTTGTGTGTTTCATAAGGGAGAACTCCAGAGGTCATGCTCACAGACTGTGGCGGAGAAAGTTAGTGAACAGTGCCAGCTGGCGTGCCACTGTAGAAGATACCCTCCTCTCCCTCCGCCTCCACCTCCTCCGCCCCCACCACGGCTACTGGCTACCCCAGGTAACTCACACCCAAGCTTCCACACCTGTTTACTCCACACAAGTGTCTGTCTGGCCCCAGCAGCCGCTATGTTTACATACAAACAATGAAAATTACTTCCTTAGTCCAATTATAACAAGAGTTTTAAACTGTATAGAAATGTTTTACTCCAACCAGGAGGCAGTAATTCCAATTTATTTTAATCATAGAAACACACCTGTTACTTTGCATGGCACCTAGAGTCAAGATTTTTGAATTCTCATACTTACTAAAAACCATCCTGCCCAGGGCACACAAAATAGTGCTAATTTGATCAGTGGTGTGTATTGCAGTGTCAGGATTCCTGTAACTGGATAAAAATGTGTGGTTACTCACAGTTGATTAATCCAATCACTGACTAACAATTGATCTATGGTGCCTGCCCAGTGTTATCAAACACAGTAACATCTGTCAAGTGGCGAGTCAGTATAACACATCTGGATAATGCAATTAATTGTCATACTATTGCTGCTTGTACAGCTTCACATCAAGAGGCTGCTCTGAGATGCTCCAGAACTGACTGTTGCATATCTAAATTAATGATAAAAAGATGAAAACCGTTGTTTAGAGTTATTCTCACTCACTCAGGTTGAGTGGGTCCCTTACTTTTGGGCCAGTCTTGCACTGGCTAACAGATTTGCTGGTTGTTTTGGTCTTTCATGACAAACTAGAAGCACTCAGAGAACGCAGACCAAAGCATCATAATGGTACAGCTTCTGTACTATAAAACATACCTAGATCCAGATCCAGATTGTTGTTACAGATCAACACAACCAATCATTTCCTCTTTGGCTTGTTACTGATTTTTTCTGAAAATGTCATTAGGGCAGCGGTAGGCAGTAGGTAGAGGTAACTGTTCAACCCACTAACCTGAAGGTTGGCAAAATGATCCTGCTACCAGCATTGCATACTGCCATTATGTCCATGTGGGTGTGATCACTGGTGGTCAGAGAGACTGTAGGCACATAATGGCAGCCATGTCTCCGTCAGTCTGCCCCAGGGCAGCTGTGGCTTCAGAAGAGTGTGACTGAAGAGTGAATGAATAATACACGCAATTGTGATGTGGCTTTGAGTGTCTAGTAAAGCGCTATATAAGACTAATGCATTATTATTATTATTATCAAAATACAACCATTACTTTTTCAGTTGCTAACTGACATGAAAACAAACACTAGCTAACACATAAATAATAATAAAAAAAGTTAAAGCTAGTTTTCCATAGCTTATGGTTTATGTGCATTTGAAAGGTGTAGTTGTTGTGTGAAAAAAGCATTTTTGACACTTGCGTCCTTTTATTTTGTCAAGTCAGGGTGTTACCATTGATATTTATAAATAATAATTGCAGAATTAATAAGCTGAGAGTTAATTAGCGTTTTTTGAGTCCATTACTGTTAAATAATACCAATATCATATGAATGCACCATTAGTCTAAGCGGAGTATTTGAGACATAGACTTTGATTCTCCTCTCATGTATATAAACTCAGACAAAATGAGAGACCCAGCTGAGAGGCTTTATCAAGCCATTAGCATGGACCGACTGAGCTCTGCATGCAAACGTATACTGATATTATTCATGGAGAACCACACAAGTGAGAGACCTAGACCACACTTCCTACACTTGGCAGTCTTTGTGTTGATAGAGCCAGCAGGATGGTGACAGCTCAACGTAGAGCTAATTTATGCCGGGTCTGCCCTTGGGGAGTACCCAGCTGCCTGTGAAATTCTTGCCTGCTGGGCTGCCAGGCTCAGTGGATCAGTGTGCTTGGGTTTCCCCCCGGAGGACCCCTGATTAAAACACAGATGAGTTAATTAAATTAGCTTTAATTTGATGGAGATAAGAGGCTAATGAACCAAACCCAGCACTTGGTTTTGAAGTTGAGCTGGCGGCAATAAGAGTGTGATGTGTTGTTTTGGTGTACAACAAGCAAGTATATTTAAAGCGCCACGCCACAAGCAACACAATCCCCTAGCCTGCAACATCAGCATAGCTTCCTTTTCTTTTTTTTTTTTTCTTTTTTTCAAACTAACGTCTAGACCAATTAGTCGCTGCAAAATAACATGCAAAATAACTGCACAATACAGATAAGTTGGCTTTTTTCTTTTTTTTTTTTCTTCACTTTTTTGCTGTGTAAGCAGACATAGCCGCTGCTAGAATAGACACTTATATTTTATTATCAGTATCAATTGTAAAAAACAAACCCAATAGGAGTGTCCATTATTGGGGTGTGCCAACATGTTAGAAACCTTAATAACAAAGCCTAGATTACTAAGATCTGTTTTTGCAGATTATAACTAGTGTTTGTAAACATAGGTTCCACATGCATTGTGGAGCTGTAAGATAAGCAGATTGCAATACATTATCAATGTATTATGAGTTACCATTAAACATAGAAGAATGCAGATTAGGGATCAACAAGATGGCTTTGGCAACATTCAAACAAATGACAACATACAGCTCAAGAAGGTTGGCCGCATAATTAGTGAATGCTGGCTTGTGTCTCAAAATTTAGCCATTTTATTTGATGGAGTAATTAGCATGATTAGCTTAAGGCTACGTGCTAAAAGTTATTTATGTTATGGTGTAGTAGCAGTGACAGAAGCATTGCAAAACCCTAAAGTTCATCAATGTAAACATAGTAACTGCCTTTATATTTTGCTTTTACACAACGGTACAACAGCTAAAGGCTGCATGCTAATATTTGTACGTAAAATTAGCAAAATTACATCCTTTACATACTCAATATTACATGTTGCAGCCCTTCCCCTTCACTCTCCCCATTTTATCTCCCTAAATACATTAATGATAGGCAAACATATTTCACCACTGCCTTGCCAAAAGTTGGTATGATTTGTATGTAGTCCCAAGCACCTTAATGAACAGTGGCCTGATATATGGGACAGGGATTGCTGATGATGCAGCCATTTTGAGCTATCACTGTGACTCTTTAGAATCGCTCACCCCCCTCACCCCAGCGCCCTTAATATTATGAGTAGGGAGGAGCACTTAATCATCACCGTCTCAACAGACAGCAGTGGAAAGGTTTTAATCAATCAGTTCCAATGATTTTTTCTGTCTGGTCAATTTAGATGGACCTCTTTTTCCTCTGACTCACCATGCCCTTACCTCTGAGTCCGGAGTTATAGACCTTTCCGTGGTTGTTGTCAAGGTCAGTGGATAGAGCTGCCAGGGCCATCTGACAGTGAGGCGAGGTGGGGGTTTAACTGGCTAATTGGGGCTAGCACATGAATGAGACCACGTCGACAGCCACCTGTGTGAGCAGCAGTGGAGGAGAGATTGGACACACTTTAATGATATCTATCATACAGTCATCCCACAGTGAGATAATTCACCTAGAAAATGTAAATGGGAATTATTATTAGGATACATGGGGTTAAGCGTTCATCCACCAACCAGAGGGTTGACGGTGGTTTATATCTTGCATGAAGCGATATATATACTGCCATTGTGTCCCTGGGCAAGATACGTCACCTACATTACCTACTATCTATCTATCACTATCTTTACTATCACAGTATGTGGCATGAAGGGCATCTGGAGTAAAACTTCCCAAATCATTGTGCGACTGGTCTCTTGAAAGGGACGTTCATACACTGGCGCGTTGACAGTCTAAAGCACAAATGTCCTTATAGTGATTTGGCAGCTGGAGAGAGAGAAAAAACATCTCTCTTTGTCTGTTTCTTTAAGGCTAGACATGCTAAAAGTTTTGAATCCCCTCTTCCTCCTCAGCTCCTAGAGAATGTTACAATCACACAGTAAGCTCTCAGTGGTTCACTCATTGTGTCATCAACTATCACCAACATCATATTTGAACATAACTCAAATCTGCACAAAGAATAAATGTGACTGATCACAGCATAGGTGTAATGTCACATGATGCAGAGGGATGTAGTTACACAACTCCATGCCTAACCGCATTGCACCTTGTACATACCTAATTTTTATGACCCTACACCATGGATATGTCAAACCTAGCGATGGGAAGAACAATAGTAAAACAGCATCTTGGGTTAGCAATTTTAAATAGGTCTTACTAAGCATGGTGCTACACATTGTTTAGAATCCACTCCTCCTTAGCTCCTGGGAAATGTCAGTCAGTCTTGTTGTGGTGTAGCATGTTTGTTTTGATCAGCTGCTACCCAAAATTATGCTCTCCTGATTATTTCTGTCTATTCGCAAAATTGGCAACACATTTTTTTTTTTACCAAAATAGTAAGATAAGTAGTACTAGCCAAAATGGATTGGATGCATTACAGGGTTACATTACATACACCATTACACTGGAAGTAATGTATTACAAAACTGTATAACTATATTTTATTGCAATAATTCAATGTAAACATTAGATAAGACATCTACAGGTAACCATGCTTCTTAATAACTGAAAGAGCGTTGTAAAAAGTACATATGTTTGTTAATCTCAGCAAGAGTGTCCCAAAAATATTTTAAAAAGTAATAAGAAAGTGGAGTTGGAGCTGCTGCACTGCAGTGTATTAGGATAAATAACAGTCCAATTTTACTCCTTTTAACTTCACAAAGCATGTTTGTACAGGATGGAGACAGCATGCACAACTCCCTCATAAGGAATATAATTCCCATTTATTCCACAGCTGCATAATTATCACTTACTTTTTTCAATTCTTTAAACAGTCTTTTAAATGCAATGAATATGCAAATGTAACAAGGAAAGTGGGACAATGACAGAGACCCTATCTCTGTGCTGAAGGTCTGAAAAATTGGCAGTGTTCAGTAAAGCGTCTGTCGGCTGAAAACGGTCCCCAGTGGCTTCAGAGGAATGCGCTTTTTCACAGCGAAGTCAATCCTTACCATGGACCGAATTAAGTCCTACAGCCAGTAACAAAACGTTGGATTAAAATGGAAGTTTGGCTGCCTGAGAGGAGCTTTTCAAATTCAGAGTGACTTATGATGTGTAGTGC